>JBBELK010000272.1:0-2437796 GCA_037783545.1 Henricia sp. BOLD:AAB3569 | reverse complement strand
CAAACTGGGCCGTATCTACGACAGTCCGAAGTACTGAGCATGCGCACGAGTCAGGAGTACACCAAAGAGGTGTGTACAGACAGCCACAGGTTGCGGGAGCATCCAGGAAGCCCCAACCCCTTTTTTCCCTAAACTTTGAAATTTCTCTGCAATTTACCGGCGAAAGTCTGTCAATTTTTTAGGACAAGTGCGCAATATAGAGTGTTAGGAGCATGCAAAATTTGAAGTTCGTCGGAAAATTGTTCGACCTCCAAATTTGCCGACGTTTGGACCACACTTTGACCAAAATCCCGTCCCAAACTGGGCCGTATCTACGACAGTCCGAAGTACTGAGCATGCGCACGAGTCAGGAGTACACCAAAGAGGTGTGTACAGACAGCCACAGGTTGCGGGAGCATCCAGGAAGCCCCAACCCCTTTTTTTCCTAAACTTTGAAATTTCTCTGCAATTTCCAGGCGAAAGTCTGTCAATTTTTTAGGACAAGTGCGCAATATAGAGTGTTAGGAGCATGCAAAATTTGAAGTTCGTCGGAAAATTGTTCGACCTCCAAATTTGCCGACGTTTGGACCACACTTTGACCAAAATCCCGTCCCAAACTGGGCCGTATCTACGACAGTCCGAAGTACTGAGCATGCGCACGAGTCAGGAGTACACCAAAGAGGTGTGTACAGACAGCCACAGGTTGCGGGAGCATCCAGGAAGCCCCAACCCCTTTTTTCCCTAAACTTTGAAATTTCTCTGCAATTTACCGGCGAAAGTCTGTCAATTTTTTAGGACAAGTGCGCAATATAGAGTGTTAGGAGCATGCAAAATTTGAAGTTCGTCGGAAAATTGTTCGACCTCCAAATTTGCCTACGTTTGGACCACACTTTGACCAAAATCCCGTCCCAAACTGGGCCGTATCTACGACAGTCCGAAGTACTGAGCATGCGCACGAGTCAGGAGTACACCAAAGAGGTGTGTACAGACAGCCACAGGTTGCGGGAGCATCCAGGAAGCCCCAACCCCTTTTTTCCCTAAACTTTGAAATTTCTCTGCAATTTACCGGCGAAAGTCTGTCAATTTTTTAGGACAAGTGCGCAATATAGAGTGTTAGGAGCATGCAAAATTTGAAGTTCGTCGGAAAATTGTTCGACCTCCAAATTTGCCGACGTTTGGACCACACTTTGACCAAAATCCCGTCCCAAACTGGGCCGTATCTACGACAGTCCGAAGTACTGAGCATGCGCACGAGTCAGGAGTACACCAAAGAGGTGTGTACAGACAGCCACAGGTTGCGGGAGCATCCAGGAAGCCCCAACCCCTTTTTTCCCTAAACTTTGAAATTTCTCTGCAATTTACCGGCGAAAGTCTGTCAATTTTTTAGGACAAGTGCGCAATATAGAGTGTTAGGAGCATGCAAAATTTGAAGTTCGTCGGAAAATTGTTCGACCTCCAAATTTGCCGACGTTTGGACCACACTTTGACCAAAATCCCGTCCCAAACTGGGCCGTATCTACGACAGTCCGAAGTACTGAGCATGCGCACGAGTCAGGAGTACACCAAAGAGGTGTGTACAGACAGCCACAGGTTGCGGGAGCATCCAGGAAGCGCCAACCCCTTTTTTTCCTAAACTCTGAAATTTCTCTGTAATTTCCCGGCGAAAGTCTGTCAATTTTTTAGGACAAGTGCGCAATATAGAGTCTTTGGAGCATGCAAAATTTGAAGTTCGTCGGAAAATTTTTCGACCTCCAAATTTGCCGACGTTTGGACCACACTTTGACCAAAATCCCGTCCCAAACTGGGCCGTGTCAACGACAGTCCGAAGGACTGAGCATGCGCACGAGTCAGGAGTACACCAAAGAGGTGTGTACAGACAGCCACAGGTTGCGGGAGCATCCAGGAAGCGCCAACCCCTTTTTTTCCTAAACTCTGAAATTTCTCTGCCATTTCCCGGCGAAAGTCTGTCAATTTTTTAGGACAAGTGCGCAATATAGAGTCTTTGGAGCATGCAAAATTTGAAGTTCGTCGGAAAATGTTTCGACCTCCAAATTTGCCGACGTTTGGACCACACTTTGACCAAAATCCCGTCCCAAACTGGGCCGTGTTAACGACAGTCCGAATGACTGAGCATGCGCACGAGTCAGGAGTACACCAAAGAGGTGTGTACAGACAGCCACAGGTTGCGGGAGCATCCAGGAAGCGCCAACCCCTTTTTTCCTAAACTCTGAAATTTCTCTGTCATTTCCCGGCGAAAGTCTGTCAATTTTTTAGGACAAGTGCGCAATATAGAATCTTTGGAGCATGCAAAATTTGAAGTTCGTCGGAAAAATTGTCGACCTCCAAATTTGCCGACGTTTGGACCACACTTTGACCAAAATCCCGTCCCAAACTGGGCCGTGTCAACGACAGTCCGAAGGACTGAGCATGCGCACGAGTCAGGAGTACACCAAAGAGGTGTGTACAGACAGCCACAGGTTGCGGGAGCATCCAGGAAGCGCCAACCCCTTTTTTTCCTAAACTCTGAAATTTCTCTGCCATTTCCCGGCGAAAGTCTGTCAATTTTTTAGGACAAGTGCGCAATATAGAGTCTTTGGAGCATGCAAAATTTGAAGTTCGTCGGAAAATTTTTCGACCTCCAAATTTGCCGACATTTGGACCACACTTTGACCAAAATCCCGTCCCAAACTGGGCCGTGTTAACGACAGTCCGAATGACTGAGCATGCGCACGAGTCAGGAGTACACCAAAGAGGTGTGTACAGACAGCCACAGGTTGCGGGAGCATCCAGGAAGCGCCAACCCCTTTTTTTCCTAAACTCTGAAATTTCTCTGTCATTTCCCGGCGAAAGTCTGTCAATTTTTTAGGACAAGTGCGCAATATAGAATCTTTGGAGCATGCAAAATTTGAAGTTCGTCGGAAAAATTGTCGACCTCCAAATTTGCCGACGTTTGGACCACACTTTGACCAAAATCCCGTCCCAAACTGGGCCGTGTCAACGACAGTCCGAAGGACTGAGCATGCGCACGAGTCAGGAGTACACCAAAGAGGTGTGTACAGACAGCCACAGGTTGCGAGAGCATCCAGGAAGCGCCAACCCCTTTTTTTCTTAAACCCTGAAATTTCTCTGTAATTTCCCGGCGAAAGTCTGTCAATTTTTTAGGACAAGTGCGCAATATAGAGTCTTTGGAGCATGCAAAATTTGAAGTTCGTCGGAAAATTTTTCGACCTCCAAATTTGCCGACGTTTGGACCACACTTTGACCAAAATCCCGTCCCAAACTGGGCCGTGTCAACGACAGTCCGAAGGACTGAGCATGCGCACGAGTCAGGAGTACACCAAAGAGGTGTGTACAGACAGCCACAGGTTGCGGGAGCATCCAGGAAACGCCAACCCCTTTTTTTCCTAAACTCTGAAATTTCTCTGTCATTTCCCGGCGAAAGTCTGTCAATTTTTTAGGACAAGTGCGCAATATAGAGTCTTTGGAGCATGCAAAATTTGAAGTTCGTCGGAAAATTGTTCGACCTCCAAATTTGCCGACGTTTGGACCACACTTTGACCAAAATCCCGTCCCAAACTGGGCCGTGTCAACGACAGTCCGAAGGACTGAGCATGCGCACGAGTCAGGAGTACACCAAAGAGGTGTGTACAGACAGCCACAGGTTGCGGGAGCATCCAGGAAGCGCCAACCCCTTTTTTTCCTAAACTCTGAAATTTCTCTGTCATTTCCCGGCGAAAGTCTGTCAATTTTTTAGGACAAGTGCGCAATATAGAGTCTTTGGAGCATGCAAAATTTGAAGTTCGTCGGAACATTTTTCGACCTCCAAATTTGCCGACGTTTGGACCACACTTCGACCAAAATCCCGTCCCAAACTGGGCCGTGTCAACGACAGTCCGAAGGACTGAGCATGCGCACGAGTCAGGAGTACACCAAAGAGGTGTGTACAGACAGCCACAGGTTGCGGGAGCATCCAGGAAGCGCCAACCCCTTTTTTTCCTAAACTCTGAAATTTCTCTGTCATTTCCCGGCGAAAGTCTGTCAATTTTTTAGGACAAGTGCGCAATATAGAGTCTTTGGAGCATGCAAAATTTGAAGTTCGTCGGAAAATGTTTCGACCTCCAAGTTTGCCGACGTTTGGACCACACTTTGACCAAAATCCCGTCCCAAACTGGGCCGTGTCAACGACAGTCCGAAGGACTGAGCATGCGCACGAGTCAGGAGTACACCAAAGAGGTGTGTACAGACAGCCACAGGTTGCGGGAGCATCCAGGAAGCGCCAACCCCTTTTTTTTCCTAAACTCTGAAATTTCTCTGTCATTTCCCTTCGAAAGTCTGTCAATTTTTTTAGGACAAGTGCGCAATATAGAGTCTTTGGAGCATGCAAAATTTGAAGTTCGTCGGAAAATTTTTCGACCTCCAAATTTGCCGACGTTTGGACCACACTTTGACCAAAATCCCGTCCCAAACTGGGCCGTGTCAACGACAGTCCGAAGGACTGAGCATGCGCACGAGTCAGGAGTACACCAAAGAGGTGTGTACAGACAGCCACAGGTTGCGGGAGCATCCAGGAAGCGCCAACCCCTTTTTTTCCTAAACTCTGAAATTTCTCTGCCATTTCCCGGCGAAAGTCTGTCAATTTTTTAGGACAAGTGCGCAATATAGAGTCTTTGGAGCATGCAAAATTTGAAGTTCGTCGGAAAATTTTTCGACCTCCAAATTTGCCGACGTTTGGACCACACTTTGACCAAAATCCCGTCCTAAACTGGGCCGTGTTAACGACAGTCCGAATGACTGAGCATGCGCACGAGTCAGGAGTACACCAAAGAGGTGTGTACAGACAGCCACAGGTTGCGGGAGCATCCAGGAAGCGCCAACCCCTTTTTTTCCTAAACTCTGAAATTTCTCTGTCATTTCCCGGCGAAAGTCTGTCAATTTTTTAGGACAAGTGCGCAATATAGAATCTTTGGAGCATGCAAAATTTGAAGTTCGTCGGAAAAATTGTCGACCTCCAAATTTGCCGACGTTTGGACCACACTTTGACCAAAATCCCGTCCCAAACTGGGCCGTGTCAACGACAGTCCGAAGGACTGAGCATGCGCACGAGTCAGGAGTACACCAAAGAGGTGTGTACAGACAGCCACAGGTTGCGGGAGCATCCAGGAAGCGCCAACCCCTTTTTTTCCTAAACTCTGAAATTTCTCTGCCATTTCCCGGCGAAAGTCTGTCAATTTTTTAGGACAAGTGCGCAATATAGAGTCTTTGGAGCATGCAAAATTTGAAGTTCGTCGGAAATTTTTCGACCTCCAAATTTGCCGACGTTTGGACCACACTTTGACCAAAATCCCGTCCCAAACTGGGCCGTGTTAACGACAGTCCGAATGACTGAGCATGCGCACGAGTCAGGAGTACACCAAAGAGGTGTGTACAGACAGCCACAGGTTGCGGGAGCATCCAGGAAGCGCCAACCCCTTTTTTTCCTAAACTCTGAAATTTCTCTGTCATTTCCGGCGAAAGTCTGTCAATTTTTTAGGACAAGTGCGCAATATAGAATCTTTGGAGCATGCAAAATTTGAAGTTCGTCGGAAAAATTGTCGACCTCCAAATTTGCCGACGTTTGGACCACACTTTGACCAAAATCCCGTCCCAAACTGGGCCGTGTCAACGACAGTCCGAAGGACTGAGCATGCGCACGAGTCAGGAGTACACCAAAGAGGTGTGTACAGACAGCCACAGGTTGCGAGAGCATCCAGGAAGCGCCAACCCCTTTTTTTCCTAAACTCTGAAATTTCTCTGTCATTTCCCGGCGAAAGTCTGTCATTTTTTTAGGACAAGTGCGCAATATAGAGTCTTTGGAGCATGCTAAATTTGAAGTTCGTTGGAAAATTTTTCGACCTCCAAATTTGCCGACGTTTGGACCACACTTTGACCAAAATCCCGTCCCAAACTGGGCCGTGTCAACGACAGTCCGAAGGACTGAGCATGCGCACGAGTCAGGAGTACACAAAGAGGTGTGTACAGACAGCCACAGGTTGCGGGAGCATCCAGGAAGCGCCAACCCCTTTTTTTCCTAAACTCTGAAATTTCTCTGTAATTTCCCGGCGAAAGTCTGTCAATTTTTTAGGACAAGTGCGCAATATAGAGTCTTTGGAGCATGCAAAATTTGAAGTTCGTCGGAAAATTTTTCGACCTCCAAATTTGCCGACGTTTGGACCACACTTTGACCAAAATCCCGTCCCAAACTGGGCCGTGTCAACGACAGTCCGAAGGACTGAGCATGCGCACGAGTCAGGAGTACACCAAAGAGGTGTGTACAGACAGCCACAGGTTGCGGGAGCATCCAGGAAACGCCAACCCCTTTTTTTCCTAAACTCTGAAATTTCTCTGTCATTTCCCGGCGAAAGTCTGTCAATTTTTTAGGACAAGTGCGCAATATAGAGTCTTTGGAGCATGCAAAATTTGAAGTTCGTCGGAAAATTGTTCGACCTCCAAATTTGCCGACGTTTGGACCACACTTTGACCAAAATCCCGTCCCAAACTGGGCCGTGTCAACGACAGTCCGAAGGACTGAGCATGCGCACGAGTCAGGAGTACACCAAAGAGGTGTGTACAGACAGCCACAGGTTGCGGGAGCATCCAGGAAGCGCCAACCCCTTTTTTTCCTAAACTCTGAAATTTCTCTGCCATTTCCGGGCGAAAGTCTGTCAATTTTTTAGGACAAGTGCGCAATATAGAGTCTTTGGAGCATGCAAAATTTGAAGTTCGTCGGAAAATTTTTCGACCTCCAAATTTGCCGACGTTTGGACCACACTTTGACCAAAATCCCGTCCCAAACTGGGCAGTGTTAACGACAGTCCGAATGACTGAGCATGCGCACGAGTCAGGAGTACACCAAAGAGGTGTGTACAGACAGCCACAGGTTGCGGGAGCATCCAGGAAGCGCCAACCCCTTTTTTTCCTAAACTCTGAAATTTCTCTGTCATTTCCCGGAGAAAGTCTGTCAATTTTTTAGGACAAGTGCGCAATATAGAATCTTTGGAGCATGCAAAATTTGAAGTTCGTCGGAAAAATTGTCGACCTCCAAATTTGCCGACGTTTGGACCACACTTTGACCAAAATCCCGTCCCAAACTGGGCCGTGTCAACGACAGTCCGAAGGACTGAGCATGCGCACGAGTCAGGAGTACACCAAAGAGGTGTGTACAGACAGCCACAGGTTGCGGGAGCATCCAGGAAGCGCCAACCCCTTTTTTTCCTAAACTCTGAAATTTCTCTGCCATTTCCCGGCGAAAGTCTGTCAATTTTTTAGGACAAGTGCGCAATATAGAGTCTTTGGAGCATGCAAAATTTGAAGTTCGTCGGAAAATTTTTCTACCTCCAAATTTGCCGACGTTTGGACCACACTTTGACCAAAATCCCGTCCCAAACTGGGCCGTGTTAACGACAGTCCGTATGACTGAGCATGCGCACGAGTCAGGAGTACACCAAAGAGGTGTGTACAGACAGCCACAGGTTGCGGGAGCATCCAGGAAGCGCCAACCCCTTTTTTTCCTAAACTCTGAAATTTCTCTGTCATTTCCCGGCGAAAGTCTGTCAATTTTTTAGGACAAGTGCGCAATATAGAATCTTTGGAGCATGCAAAATTTGAAGTTCGTCGGAAAAATTGTCGACCTCCAAATTTGCCGACGTTTGGACCACACTTTGACCAAAATCCCGTCCCAAACTGGGCCGTGTCAACGACAGTCCGAAGGACTGAGCATGCACTGGGGGTGAGGAGTACACCAAAGAGGTGTGTACAGACAGCCACAGGTTGCGAGAGCATCCAGGAAGCGCCAACCCCTTTTTTTCCTAAACTCTGAAATTTCTCTGTCATTTCCCGGCGAAAGTCTGTCATTTTTTTAGGACAAGTGCGCAATATAGAGTCTTTGGAGCATGCTAAATTTGAAGTTCGTTGGAAAATTTTTCGACCTCCAAATTTGCCGACGTTTGGACCACACTTTGACCAAAATCCCGTCCCAAACTGGGCCGTGTCAACGACAGTCCGACGGACTGAGCATGCGCACGAGTCAGGAGTACACCAAAGAGGTGTGTACAGACAGCCACAGGTTGCGGGAGCATCCAGGAAGCGCCAACCCCTTTTTTTCCTAAACTCTGAAATTTCTCTGTAATTTCCCGGCGAAAGTCTGTCAATTTTTTAGGACAAGTGCGCAATATAGAGTCTTTGGAGCATGCAAAATTTGAAGTTCGTCGGAAAATTTTTCGACCTCCAAATTTGCCGACGTTTGGACCACACTTTGACCAAAATCCCGTCCCAAACTGGGCCGTGTCAACGACAGTCCGAAGGACTGAGCATGCGCACGAGTCAGGAGTACACCAAAGAGGTGTGTACAGACAGCCACAGGTTGCGGGAGCATCCAGGAAGCGCCAACCCCTTTTTTTCCTAAACTCTGAAATTTCTCTGCCATTTCCCGGCGAAAGTCTGTCAATTTTTTAGGACAAGTGCGCAATATAGAGTCTTTGGAGCATGCAAAATTTGAAGTTCGTCGGAAAATTTTTCGACCTCCAAATTTGCCGACGTTTGGACCACACTTTGACCAAAATCCCGTCCCAAACTGGGCCGTGTCAACGACAGTCCGAAGGACTGAGCATGCGCACGAGTCAGGAGTACACCAAAGAGGTGTGTACAGACAGCCACAGGTTGCGGGAGCATCCAGGAAGCGCCAACCCCTTTTTTTCCTAAACTCTGAAATTTATCTGTCATTTCCCGGCGAAAGTCTGTCAATTTTTTAGGACAAGTGCGCAATATAGAGTCTTTGGAGCATGCAAAATTTGAAGTTCGTCGGAAAATTTTTCGACCTCCAAATTTGCCGACGTTTGGACCACACTTTGACCAAAATCCCGTCCCAAACTGGGCCGTGTCAACGACAGTCCGAAGGACTGAGCATGCGCACGAGTCAGGAGTACATCAAAGAGGTGTGTACAGACAGCCACAGGTTGCGGGAGCATCCAGGAAGCGCCAACCCCTTTTTTTCCTAAACTCTGAAATTTCTCTGTCACTTCCCGGCGAAAGTCTGTCAATTTTTTAGGACAAGTGCGCAATACAGAGTCTTTGGAGCATGCAAAATTTGAAGTTCGTCGGAAAATTTTTCGACCTCCAAATTTGCCGACGTTTGGACCACACTTTGACCAAAATCCCGTCCCAAACTGGGCCGTGTCAACGACAGTCCGAAGGACTGAGCATGCACTGGGGGTGAGGAGTACACCAAAGAGGTGTGTACAGACAGCCACAGGTTGCGAGAGCATCCAGGAAGCGCCAACCCCTTTTTTTCCTAAACTCTGAAATTTCTCTGTCATTTCCCGGCGAAAGTCTGTCATTTTTTTTAGGACAAGTGCGCAATATAGAGTCTTTGGAGCATGCTAAATTTGAAGTTCGTTGGAAAATTTTTCGACCTCCAAATTTGCCGACGTTTGGACCACACTTTGACCAAAATCCCGTCCCAAACTTGGCCGTGTCAACGACAGTCCGACGGACTGAGCATGCGCACGAGTCAGGAGTACACCAAAGAGGTGTGTACAGACAGCCACAGGTTGCGGGAGCATCCAGGAAGCGCCAACCCCTTTTTTTCCTAAACTCTGAAATTTCTCTGTAATTTCCCGGCGAAAGTCTGTCAATTTTTTAGGACAAGTGCGCAATATAGAGTCTTTGGAGCATGCAAAATTTGAAGTTCGTCGGAAAATTTTTCGACCTCCAAATTTGCCGACGTTTGGACCACACTTTGACCAAAATCCCGTCCCAAACTGGGCCGTGTCAACGACAGTCCGAAGGACTGAGCATGCGCACGAGTCAGGAGTACACCAAAGAGGTGTGTACAGACAGCCACAGGTTGCGGGAGCATCCAGGAAGCGCCAACCCCTTTTTTTCCTAAACTCTGAAATTTCTCTGCCATTTCCCGGCGAAAGTCTGTCAATTTTTTAGGACAAGTGCGCAATATAGAGTCTTTGGAGCATGCAAAATTTGAAGTTCGTCGGAAAATTTTTCGACCTCCAAATTTGCCGACGTTTGGACCACACTTTGACCAAAATCCCGTCCCAAACTGGGCCGTGTCAACGACAGTCCGAAGGACTGAGCATGCGCACGAGTCAGGAGTACACCAAAGAGGTGTGTACAGACAGCCACAGGTTGCGGGAGCATCCAGGAAGCGCCAACCCCTTTTTTTCCTAAACTCTGAAATTTATCTGTCATTTCCCGGCGAAAGTCTGTCAATTTTTTAGGACAAGTGCGCAATATAGAGTCTTTGGAGCATGCAAAATTTGAAGTTCGTCGGAAAATTTTTCGACCTCCAAATTTGCCGACGTTTGGACCACACTTTGACCAAAATCCCGTCCCAAACTGGGCCGTGTCAACGACAGTCCGAAGGACTGAGCATGCGCACGAGTCAGGAGTACATCAAAGAGGTGTGTACAGACAGCCACAGGTTGCGGGAGCATCCAGGAAGCGCCAACCCCTTTTTTTCCTAAACTCTGAAATTTCTCTGTCACTTCCCGGCGAAAGTCTGTCAATTTTTTAGGACAAGTGCGCAATACAGAGTCTTTGGAGCATGCAAAATTTGAAGTTCGTCGGAAAATTTTTCGACCTCCAAATTTGCCGACGTTTGGACCACACTTTGACCAAAATCCCGTCCCAAACTGGGCCGTGTCAACGACAGTCCGAAGGACTGAGCATGCGCACGAGTCAGGAGTACACCAAAGAGGTGTGTACAGACAGCCACAGGTTGCGGGAGCATCCAGGAAGCGCCAACCCCTTTTTTTCCTAAACTCTGAAATTTCTCTGTCATTTCCCGGCGAAAGTCTGTCAATTTTTTAGGACAAGTGCGCAATATAGAGTCTTTGGAGCATGCAAAATTTGAAGTTCGTCGGAAAATTTTTCGACCTCCAAATTTGCCGACGTTTGGACCACACTTTGACCAAAATCCCGTCCCAAACTGGGCCGTGTCAACGACAGTCCGAAGGACTGAGCATGCGCACGAGTCAGGAGTACACCAAAGAGGTGTGTACAGACAGCCACAGGTTGCGGGAGCATCCAGGAAGCGCCTACCCCTTTTTTTCCTAAACTCTGAAATTTCTCTGTAATTTCCCGGCGAAAGTCTGTCAATTTTTTAGGACAAGTGCGCAATATAGAGTCTTTGGAGCATGCAAAATTTGAAGTTCGTCGGAAAATTTTTCGACCTCCAAATTTGCCGACGTTTGGACCACACTTTGACCAAAATCCCGTCCCAAACTGGGCCGTGTCAACGACAGTCCGAAGGACTGAGCATGCGCACGAGTCAGGAGTACACCAAAGAGGTGTGTACAGACAGCCACAGGTTGCGGGAGCATCCAGGAAGCGCCAACCCCTTTTTTTCCTAAACTCTGAAATTTCTCTGTCATTTCCCGGCGAAAGTCTGTCAATTTTTTAGGACAAGTGCGCAATATAGAGTCTTTGGAGCATGCAAAATTTGAAGTTCGTCGGAAAATTTTTCGACCTCCAAATTTGCCGACGTTTGGACCACACTTTGACCAAAATCCCGTCCCAAACTGGGCCGTGTCAACGACAGTCCGAAGGACTGAGCATGCGCACGAGTCAGGAGTACACCAAAGAGGTGTGTACAGACAGCCACAGGTTGCGGGAGCATCCAGGAAGCGCCAACCCCTTTTTTTCCTAAACTCTGAAATTTCTCTGTCATTTCCCGGCGAAAGTCTGTCAATTTTTTAGGACAAGTGCGCAATATAGAGTCTTTGGAGCATGCAAAATTTGAAGTTCGTCGGAAAATTTTTCGACCTCCAAATTTGCCGACGTTTGGACCACACTTTGACCAAAATCCCGTCCCAAACTGGGCCGTGTCAACGACAGTCCGAAGGACTGAGCATGCGCACGAGTCAGGAGTACACCAAAGAGGTGTGTACAGACAGCCACAGGTTGCGGGAGCATCCAGGAAGCGCCAACCCCTTTTTTTCCTAAACTCTGAAATTTCTCTGTCATTTCCCGGCGAAAGTCTGTCAATTTTTTAGGACAAGTGCGCAATATAGAGTCTTTGGAGCATGCAAAATTTGAAGTTCGTCGGAAAATTTTTCGACCTCCAAATTTGCCGACGTTTGGACCACACTTTGACCAAAATCCCGTCCCAAACTGGGCCGTGTCAACGACAGTCCGAAGGACTGAGCATGCGCACGAGTCAGGAGTACACCAAAGAGGTGTGTACAGACAGCCACAGGTTGCGGGAGCATCCAGGAAGCGCCTACCCCTTTTTTTCCTAAACTCTGAAATTTCTCTGTAATTTCCCGGCGAAAGTCTGTCAATTTTTTAGGACAAGTGCGCAATATAGAGTCTTTGGAGCATGCAAAATTTGAAGTTCGTCGGAAAATTTTTCGACCTCCAAATTTGCCGACGTTTGGACCACACTTTGACCAAAATCCCGTCCCAAACTGGGCCGTGTCAACGACAGTCCGAAGGACTGAGCATGCGCACGAGTCAGGAGTACACCAAAGAGGTGTGTACAGACAGCCACAGGTTGCGGGAGCATCCAGGAAGCGCCAACCCCTTTTTTTCCTAAACTCTGAAATTTCTCTGTCATTTCCCGGCGAAAGTCTGTCAATTTTTTAGGACAAGTGCGCAATATAGAGTCTTTGGAGCATGCAAAATTTGAAGTTCGTTGGAAAATTTTTCGACCTCCAAATTTGCCGACGTTTGGACCACACTTTGACCAAAATCCCGTCCCAAACTGGGCCGTGTCAACGACAGTCCGAAGGACTGAGCATGCGCACGAGTCAGGAGTACACCAAAGAGGTGTGTACAGACAGCCACAGGTTGCGGGAGCATCCAGGAAGCGCCAACCCCTTTTTTTCCTAAACTCTGAAATTTCTCTGTCATTTCCCGGCGAAAGTCTGTCAATTTTTTAGGACAAGTGCGCAATATAGAGTCTTTGGAGCATGCAAAATTTGAAGTTCGTCGGAAAATTTTTCGACCTCCAAATTTGCCGACGTTTGGACCACACTTTGACCAAAATCCCGTCCCAAACTGGGCCGTGTCAACGACAGTCCGAAGGACTGAGCATGCGCACGAGTCAGGAGTACACCAAAGAGGTGTGTACAGACAGCCACAGGTTGCGGGAGCATCCAGGAAGCGCCAACCCCTTTTTTTCCTAAACTCTGAAATTTCTCTGCCATTTCCCGGCGAAAGTCTGTCAATTTTTTAGGACAAGTGCGCAATATAGAGTCTTTGGGGCATGCAAAATTTGAAGTTCGTCGGAAAATTTTTCGACCTCCAAATTTGCCGACGTTTGGACCACACTTTGACCAAAATCCCGTCCCAAACTGGGCCGTGTTAACGACAGTCCGTATGACTGAGCATGCGCACGAGTCAGGAGTACACCAAAGAGGTGTGTACAGACAGCCACAGGTTGCGGGAGCATCCAGGAAGCGCCAACCCCTTTTTTTCCTAAACTCTGAAATTTCTCTGTCATTTCCCGGCGAAAGTCTGTCAATTTTTTAGGACAAGTGCGCAATATAGAATCTTTGGAGCATGCAAAATTTGAAGTTCGTCGGAAAAATTGTCGACCTCCAAATTTGCCGACGTTTGGACCACACTTTGACCAAAATCCCGTCCCAAACTGGGCCGTGTCAACGACAGTCCGAAGGACTGAGCATGCGCACGAGTCAGGAGTACACCAAAGAGGTGTGTACAGACAGCCACAGGTTGCGAGAGCATCCAGGAAGCGCCAACCCCTTTTTTTCCTAAACTCTGAAATTTCTCTGTCATTTCCCGGCGAAAGTCTGTCATTTTTTTAGGACAAGTGCGCAATATAGAGTCTTTGGAGCATGCTAAATTTGAAGTTCGTTGGAAAATTTTTCGACCTCCAAATTTGCCGACGTTTGGACCACACTTTGACCAAAATCCCGTCCCAAACTGGGCCGTGTCAACGACAGTCCGACGGACTGAGCATGCGCACGAGTCAGGAGTACACCAAAGAGGTGTGTACAGACAGCCACAGGTTGCGGGAGCATCCAGGAAGCGCCAACCCCTTTTTTTCCTAAACTCTGAAATTTCTCTGTAATTTCCCGGCGAAAGTCTGTCAATTTTTTAGGACAAGTGCGCAATATAGAGTCTTTGGAGCATGCAAAATTTGAAGTTCGTCGGAAAATTTTTCGACCTCCAAATTTGCCGACGTTTGGACCACACTTTGACCAAAATCCCGTCCCAAACTGGGCCGTGTCAACGACAGTCCGAAGGACTGAGCATGCGCACGAGTCAGGAGTACACCAAAGAGGTGTGTACAGACAGCCACAGGTTGCGGGAGCATCCAGGAAGCGCCAACCCCTTTTTTTCCTAAACTCTGAAATTTCTCTGCCATTTCCCGGCGAAAGTCTGTCAATTTTTTAGGACAAGTGCGCAATATAGAGTCTTTGGAGCATGCAAAATTTGAAGTTCGTCGGAAAATTTTTCGACCTCCAAATTTGCCGACGTTTGGACCACACTTTGACCAAAATCCCGTCCCAAACTGGGCCGTGTCAACGACAGTCCGAAGGACTGAGCATGCGCACGAGTCAGGAGTACACCAAAGAGGTGTGTACAGACAGCCACAGGTTGCGGGAGCATCCGGAAGCGCCAACCCCTTTTTTTCCTAAACTCTGAAATTTCTCTGTCATTTCCCGGCGAAAGTCTGTCAATTTTTTAGGACAAGTGCGCAATATAGAGTCTTTGGAGCATGCAAAATTTGAAGTTCGTCGGAACATTTTCGACCTCCAAATTTGCCGACGTTTGGACCACACTTCGACCAAAATCCCGTCCCAAACTGGGCCGTGTCAACGACAGTCCGAAGGACTGAGCATGCGCACGAGTCAGGAGTACACCAAAGAGGTGTGTACAGACAGCCACAGGTTGCGGGAGCATCCAGGAAGCGCCAACCCCTTTTTTTCCTAAACTCTGAAATTTCTCTGTCATTTCCCGGCGAAAGTCTGTCAATTTTTTAGGACAAGTGCGCAATACAGAGTCTTTGGAGCATGCAAAATTTGAAGTTCGTCGGAAAATTTTTCGACCTCCAAATTTGCCGACGTTTGGACCACACTTTGACCAAAATCCCGTCCCAAACTGGGCCGTGTCAACGACAGTCCGAAGGACTGAGCATGCGCACGAGTCAGGAGTACACCAAAGAGGTGTGTACAGACAGCCACAGGTTGCGGGAGCATCCAGGAAGCGCCAACCCCTTTTTTTCCTAAACTCTGAAATTTCTCTGTCATTTCCCGGCGAAAGTCTGTCAATTTTTTAGGACAAGTGCGCAATATAGAGTCTTTGGAGCATGCAAAATTTGAAGTTCGTCGGAAAATTTTTCGACCTCCAAATTTGCCGACGTTTGGACCACACTTTGACCAAAATCCCGTCCCAAACTGGGCCGTGTCAACGACAGTCCGAAGGACTGAGCATGCGCACGAGTCAGGAGTACACCAAAGAGGTGTGTACAGACAGCCAAAGGTTGCGGGAGCATCCAGGAAGCGCCTACCCCTTTTTTTCCTAAACTCTGAAATTTCTCTGTAATTTCCCGGCGAAAGTCTGTCAATTTTTTAGGACAAGTGCGCAATATAGAGTCTTTGGAGCATGCAAAATTTGAAGTTCGTCGGAAAATTTTTCGACCTCCAAATTTGCCGACGTTTGGACCACACTTTGACCAAAATCCCGTCCCAAACTGGGCCGTGTCAACGACAGTCCGAAGGACTGAGCATGCGCACGAGTCAGGAGTACACCAAAGAGGTGTGTACAGACAGCCACAGGTTGCGGGAGCATCCAGGAAGCGCCAACCCCTTTTTTTCCTAAACTCTGAAATTTCTCTGTCATTTCCCGGCGAAAGTCTGTCAATTTTTTAGGACAAGTGCGCAATATAGAGTCTTTGGAGCATGCAAAATTTGAAGTTCGTCGGAAAATTTTTCGACCTCCAAATTTGCCGACGTTTGGACCACACTTTGACCAAAATCCCGTCCCAAACTGGGCCGTGTCAACGACAGTCCGAAGGACTGAGCATGCGCACGAGTCAGGAGTACACCAAAGAGGTGTGTACAGACAGCCACAGGTTGCGGGAGCATCCAGGAAGCGCCAACCCCTTTTTTTCCTAAACTCTGAAATTTCTCTGTCATTTCCCGGCGAAAGTCTGTCAATGTTTTAGGACAAGTGCGCAATATAGAGTCTTTGGAGCATGCAAAATTTGAAGTTCGTCGGAAAATTTTTCGACCTCCAAATTTGCCGACGTTTGGACCACACTTTGACCAAAATCCCGTCCCAAACTGGGCCGTGTCAACGACAGTCCGAAGGACTGAGCATGCGCACGAGTCAGGAGTACACCAAAGAGGTGTGTACAGACAGCCACAGGTTGCGGGAGCATCCAGGAAGCGCCTACCCCTTTTTTTCCTAAACTCTGAAATTTCTCTGTAATTTCCCGGCGAAAGTCTGTCAATTTTTTAGGACAAGTGCGCAATATAGAGTCTTTGGAGCATGCAAAATTTGAAGTTCGTCGGAAAATTTTTCGACCTCCAAATTTGCCGACGTTTGGACCACACTTTGACCAAAATCCCGTCCCAAACTGGGCCGTGTCAACGACAGTCCGAAGGACTGAGCATGCGCACGAGTCAGGAGTACACCAAAGAGGTGTGTACAGACAGCCACAGGTTGCGGGAGCATCCAGGAAGCGCCAACCCCTTTTTTTCCTAAACTCTGAAATTTCTCTGTCATTTCCCGGCGAAAGTCTGTCAATTTTTTAGGACAAGTGCGCAATATAGAGTCTTTGGAGCATGCAAAATTTGAAGTTCGTTGGAAAATTTTTCGACCTCCAAATTTGCCGACGTTTGGACCACACTTTGACCAAAATCCCGTCCCAAACTGGGCCGTGTCAACGACAGTCCGAAGGACTGAGCATGCGCACGAGTCAGGAGTACACCAAAGAGGTGTGTACAGACAGCCACAGGTTGCGGGAGCATCCAGGAAGCGCCAACCCCTTTTTTTCCTAAACTCTGAAATTTCTCTGCCATTTCCCGGCGAAAGTCTGTCAATTTTTTAGGACAAGTGCGCAATATAGTGTCTTTGGAGCATGCAAAATTTGAAGTTCGTCGGAAAATGTTTCGACCTCCAAATTTGCCGACGTTTGGACCACACTTTGACCAAAATCCCGTCCCAAACTGGGCCGTGTCAACGACAGTCCGAAGGACTGAGCATGCGCACGAGTCAGGAGTACACCAAAGAGGTGTGTACAGACAGCCACAGGTTGCGGGAGCATCCAGGAAGCGCCAACTCCTTTTTTTCCTAAACTCTGAAATTTCTCTGTAATTTCCCGGCGAAAGTCTGTCAATTTTTTAGGACAAGTGCGCAATATAGAGTCTTTGGAGCATGCAAAATTTGAAGTTCGTCGGAAAAATTTTCGACCTCCAAATTTGCCGACTTTGGACCACACTTTGACCAAAATCCCGTCCCAAACTGGGCCGTGTCAACGACAGTCCGAAGGACTGAGCATGCGCACGAGTCAGGAGTACACCAAAGAGGTGTGTACAGACAGCCACAGGTTGCGGGAGCATCCAGGAAGCGCCAACCCCTTTTTTTCCTAAACTCTGAAATTTCTCTGTCATTTCCCGGCGAAAGTCTGTCAATTTTTTAGGACAAGTGCGCAATACAGAGTCTTTAGAGCATGCAAAATTTGAAGTTCGTCGGAAAAATTTTCGACCTCCAAATCTGCCGACGTTTGGACCACACTTTGACCAAAATCCCGTCCCAAACTGGGCCGTGTCAACGACAGTCCGAAGGACTGAGCATGCGCACGAGTCAGGAGTACACCAAAGAGGTGTGTACAGACAGCCACAGGTTGCGGGAGCATCCAGGAAGCGCCAACCCCTTTTTTCCTAAACTCTGAAATTTCTCTGCCATTTCCCGGCGAAAGTCTGTCAATTTTTTAGGACAAGTGCGCAATATAGAGTCTTTGGAGCATGCAAAATTTGAAGTTCGTCGGAACATTTTTCGACCTCCAAATTTGCCGACGTTTGGACCACACTTTGACCAAAATCCCGTCCCAAACTGGGCCGTGTCAACGACAGTCCGAAGGACTGAGCATGCGCACGAGTCAGGAGTACACCAAAGAGGTGTGTACAGACAGCCACAGGTTGCGGGAGCATCCAGGAAGCGCCAACCCCTTTTTTTCCTAAACTCTAAATTACTCTGTCATTTCCCGGCGAAAGTCTGTCAATTTTTTAGGACAAGTGCGCAATATAGAGTATTTGGAGCATGCAAAATTTGAAGTTCGTCGGAAAATTTTTCGACCTCCAAATTTGCCGACGTTTGGACCACACTTTGACCAAAATCCCGTCCCAAACTGGGCCGTGTCAACGACAGTCCGAAGGACTGAGCATGCGCACGAGTCAGGAGTACACCAAAGAGGTGTGTACAGACAGCCACAGGTTGCGGGAGCATCCAGGAAGCGCCAACCCCTTTTTTTCCTAAACTCTGAAATTTCTCTGCCATTTCCCGGCGAAAGTCTGTCAATTTTTTAGGACAAGTGCGCAATATAGAGTCTTTGGAGCATGCAAAATTTGAAGTTCGTCGGAAAATTTTTCGACCTCCAAATTTGCCGACGTTTGGACCACACTTTGACCAAAATCCCGTCCCAAACTGGGGTGTGTCAACGACAGTCCGAAGGACTGAGCATGCGCACCAGTTAGGAGTACACCAAAGAGGAGCGTACAGACAGCCACGGGTTGCAGAGCAGTCAGGAAGCCCCAACCCAGTTTTCCCTAAACTCTGAAATTTCTCCGCCATTTCCCGGCGAAAGTCTGTCAATTTTTTAGGACAAGTGCGGAATATAGAGTGTTTGGAGCATGCAAAATTTGAAGTTCGTCGGAAAATTTCTTGACTTCCAAATTTGCCGACGTTTGGACCACACTTTGACCAATTTCCTGTCCCAAACTGGGGTGTGTCAACGACAGTCCGAAGGACTGAGCATGCGCACCGGTCAGGAGTACACCAAAGAGGAGCGTACAGACAGCCACAGGTTGCAGAGCAGTCAGGAAGCCCCAACCCAGTTTTCCCTAAACTCTGAAATTTCTCCGCCATTTCCCGGCGAAAGTCTGTCAATTTTTTAGGACAAGTGCGGAATATAGAGTGTTTGGAGCATGCAAAATTTGAAGTTCGTCGGAAAATTTCTTGACTTCCAAATTTGCCGACGTTTGGACCACACTTTGACCAATTTCCTGTCCCAAACTGGGGTGTGTCAACGACAGTCCGAAGGACTGAGCATGCGCACCAGTCAGGAGTACACCAAAGATCTAGAGGAGCGTACAGAAAGCCACGGGTTGCAGAGCAGTCAGGAAGCCCCAACCCAGTTTTCCCTAAACTCTGAAATTTCTCCGCCATTTCCCGGCGAAAGTCTGTCAATTTTTTAGGACAAGTGCGGAGCATGCAAAATTTGAAGTTCGTCGGAAAATTTCTTGACTTCCAAATTTGCCGACGTTTGGACCACACTTTGACCAATTTCCTGTCCCAAACTGGGGTGTGTCAACGACAGTCCGAAGGACTGAGCATGCGCACCAGTTAGGAGTACACCAAAGAGGAGCGTACAGACAGCCACGGGTTGCAGAGCAGTCAGGAAGCCCCAACCCAGTTTTCCCTAAACTCTGAAATTTCTCCGCCATTTCCCGGCGAAAGTCTGTCAATTTTTTAGGACAAGTGCGGAATATAGAGTGTTTGGAGCATGCAAAATTTGAAGTGCGTCGGAAAATTTCTTGACTTCCAAATTTGCCGACGTTTGGACCACACTTTGACCAATTTCCTGTCCCAAACTGGGGTGTGTCAACGACAGTCCGAAGGACTGAGCATGCGCACCAGTCAGGAGTACACCAAAGAGGAGCGTACAGACAGCCACGGGTTGCAGAGCAGTCAGGAAGCCCCAACCCAGTTTTCCCATAACTCTGAAATTTCTCCGCCATTTCCCGGCGAAAGTCTGTCAATTTTTTAGGACAAGTGCGGAATATAGAGTGTTTGGAGCATGCAAAATTTGAAGTTCGTCGGAAAATTTCTTGACTTCCAAATTTGCCGACGTTTGGACGTACCACACTTTGACCAATTTCCTGTCCCAAACTGGGGTGTGTCAACGACCGTTCAACAGCCTGAGCATGCACACGAGTACACCAAAGAGGAGCGTACAGACAGCCACGGTCAGTGGGGCCTCCCACTGTGCGATTTTTGCCACGAATTTGCTACGATTAGCTACGATTTCGTACAATAGACTACTAAAGTGTGACGTCGGTTGCCATGGTAATTGGGTCTAAACATTCGCTGGTAATCTGAAAAGTCCATTGGTATAGCGCAGGGAAACATTTCACTGGTTTTAGTGTAGACCCAAAAACCATGGCAACACACAAAGAGTGACGTTTTCACTTTAGTAGTCTATTGTGTATATACAGTCTATACACCGTCGTAGATAATCGTACATAATTCGTTGCCAAAATCGCAGTGTGAGGCACGATTATCGGAAACTGCCTATAGACTCTACACACAATCGTACGAAATTCGTGACAAAAATCGCACAGTGGGAGGCCCGCTTTAGTGAGAGGTCTCGGGTTCAAATCCCGATAAGACCCTTTTTCTCTCATCCTAAGTTTGGTTGTTTCATTTCAATGGTGATTAGGCACTATACCAGATGTTGCGTACATTTTTGTACAATCCCAAAATAGCCAATTTATTACACCATCACATATTACAACATTTATTTAAAAAAAAAAATTTAAAGTGGTAAATTGTGCCATGTTTTTAGTGCTTAAATTTGCCCCCCAAGCAAAACTTCTGTAACAGATCCGGCCAAAACCTTTCTTACATCGTTTCATTACGTAACCAATATGTGCAATCTAAACCAACAAATATATTCAATACATTTTACATACATGTACATAAACTCTTTCATAAATAAAATTCAGAATAGTATGATGATATACAAAACACCTTATTATTTACTTCTTGTATTGAACAGTGTGTACACGCTTTCAAGAAAGTGTGCGAAACCACCATCCTATTTAGACTGGTTCCCTGGCTATACTCCACAACAAATGGAGCCATAATACCACATTAGTCAAGGGACTTACTTTCGATCACATGAAGGTACCCTTGTAAAAAAAAAGGCGTGTGCACACGCATTTATGAGTAAAATTCATATATAATTATGTTCTGATTAGTCTTAGGAATCTTACCAGGATTCAGCATTGTGGGCATTACCGTTTTATGTACATAAGACCGTTGTCAAGGTTACGTACTATATTTCTTTGCAAATATGTTTGGATATTTGCATTTGCTGGAAAAAAAATATGCGACACCGAAAATATTTGCAATGATATATATGTGATGTTCGATATTTCTTGTAAGCCACCAAATTCGGTGTGCGAAACCTTATACGTGCAACTGTATGCATTACGACGCGCTGCTGCATTCAGGTCACATGTAATTTTTTTCGGTCGCTGATTGGTTCCCCAGGAAAGGCTAGGCAAAAACAAAGAAAAAGTTAAACCAAGTGTGGAAGATTCCTAAGACCGATGCGAGATATTGTTAGTGCTGCAAGAGAGCGCACTATTTCAAGAATGTCCAACACATGCACAATGCAATAACAATCACACAGTGGTCTTGGGCCAATACTATGTTCTGATAAAAATATCATTTCAGGCGGAATCATTGCATTGGACAGTTGAAACCACTTCTATCGAATGATCCATTAAAACTTTAGGGTATTGCAAATCCTGTAAGGTGTTCAATCTTATTTAACATATGCTATAATCTTACAAATACACTGGAGACCTCCCAAAACTAAAGACAAACAATTTGTGCATCAAAGAATAATTTACAAAGTGCCTGTGCCATTTGAAATGTGACGGACAAGATATCCAATCCACATTGATGACATTGGAAAACTTTTAAAAACAGGAACAACAGCATACATGTACATAACTAAAGAATAATGTTTATAAACTGCCTTGTAGAAATTTCAGCCTCATAGATACAGTAATACTTCAGAAAACTTAAAAATATCCATGCATGATTTTTGTGTACCGTATCCCGGTGGAGCAAAGTTGATTTTGACTGCATTCAGATTTCCCAAACTCATTATGGACATTTGTCCACATTTGTATTGAATTAATTCACGCCGGCGGTCCCTGGGTCATAATCCCTAAAAATAATCACTAATCATTAGAAGAAAAAAATCATGTGGTGTTTGTTACTATTGCTATCAACACTTTTAGTCTGGGTTTTCCTGTCAACTCATGAAGTAAAATGTTGGGTATTAAAACTGCAAATGATGTGTTCGGGCTTTGAGCAGAAGGTCCGAGGTTCGAATCCCGGTGAAGCCAAGTTGCTTAAAACAGCATCCAGATTTCCCAAACTCATGGACATTTGTCAACATTTCTATTAAAGCTTTTCAAGAAACGGTCTTTCTCCAATTTTCCTTCTCATGGTAATAATTCCTCCTCCTCCTCCCCGTTACTCTGTAGCTCCGCCCCATTTGTGGTCCCCTCTAAGGTGATCCTATTCTGGTTATTCCACAGCATTGAGTACATACTGTCCGGGTTGCTAAGCAACATGTAATGGCTTCCGCGTTCCACAATGCGGCCATCGTCGAGTACGAGGATTTCGTCTGCGTCCATGACGGTGGACAAGCGGTGTGCGATGAAGATTGAGGTGCGGCCTGTCGTTACGCTTTTCATGGAGTTTAAAATGTTCTGTAAGCAGAAAACAACAAAAAATGTTCAAATCGTCATAAAATTAAAGCTCTAATGCATCATTTGCAGTTAACCAAAATTTTACTTCACAAGTTGACAAGAAAATAAAAAAATATAAGTGTTGATAGCAATGTGTAAAATGGTACCTTGCCAAGCAAAGGTGGTTTTTAAAAAAGTTGTCTGCGGACAACTTTATTACTATTCATTTATACACAAAAACCATGCATGGATTTTTCAGATTTTTTGAAGTATTACTGCATCTCTGTGGCTGAAATGTCTACAAGGCAGTTTATTAACATTAATCTTTAGTTATGTAATGCTGTTATGCAACACTTCTTTTACCTGTTCGGTTATCGAGTCCAGTGATGATGTCGCTTCGTCGTACAAGATGATTGGAGGATTCTTCAGTATTGTTCTTGCAATGGCAACGCGCTGCTTTTCACCGCCTAAAGTACAAAACAAACAGAAGTCATGTTCCCATTAATACCGCATGGAGCTGGGCAACTTGCACAAGTACGCAACGTCATTGTCATAGGCTATTTTATTAAACACTATAATTATGTTAAAAACTGAGTATAAGGCAATTTGCTTTATTAAAGGCCCTATGTATCATTTGCAAGATAAAACTTTTACAAATTCGTGGAATAAGAGTGCAACATATCTAAGGAAGAATGTTGGTAAACTAGCCTGAAGAAATGTTAGCTACATATATGTAGATGCATCAATGCTTTAGAAAACCTTGAAAATCTATATATGGATTTTGTGTACAAGTGAATGGTAAAAAACTCCCGTACACGGGCCGTTTTTAAAAAACCACCTTCGGTCAGCAATTTTCAACATGAAATACAATATGACGGAAATAAATTCATGTGGTGTTTACCATTGCTATCAACACTTTGAGTAAGGTTTTTCTTGTCAACTCAAGAAAAACAAAATTGGGTCATTGCAAATGATACAATGGGCCTCTTAAAGGGCCTGTGACATGCTAAACAACTTTGTGCCTAAGCTTTGCTTCATAATGACGGGTTACTTGTTCAGCAAGACATACTATTGTTCGTTTGGATGTAAAATCAATAAAAGGTGGCCTTTTTCAACTTTGAAAATTTCATTGCAATAAATCACAGACAGAGGGCGCTGTTTTTAGTGCATCACATAAGGAAGACAGAAGGGAAAAGTTAAGAAAAAACATAAGACTTCAAGTTGGGCTTATGGCAAATTGCTGCAGTTTCTATCCCCAGTTTTGTCATGGCTTACAGCAGGCAACATGTAAAACAAACTCAAACAGCCATGGATTACAAAAGTTTCAGGAAAATTGAGAAAAAGGTGGAATCTTTTGTGCACAGTTGAATGTGATTTTTCTGTGTTTGCCTCTTGTGACATCGTGACCTTGGTCATGAATATGCATATTTTCATTAGCATAAAAACTAAAAACCTTTGTTTTAACCCCCAAAGCAAGCTCCAAATAGGATTTGTATGACTTTAACTGAGTAGAGTGGTTTTAAAGCATATATTTCATTGATAAAAATCCTAAATAAGGGGCCCTTTAAGTGGCATTTTTGGCAAGTTTGTTCAAACAAATTTTTCAGTAAAATTAGGAGTGCTGCAAGGGTGCCTTATAGCCAGTTTTACTGCTGAAAACCAACTGAAACAAACCTGATAATTTAAGGCCTCTCTCCCCAACTTCGGTGTCGTAGCCTTTTGGCATTCTTCTGATGCTTGAGTCGATGTCGGCCAACTTGGCAGCTGCGAACACTTCGTCTGCTGTCGCATCAAAGTCGCCGTATTGGAGATTGTAGAAAATGGTGTTGTGAAAAAGCACACAGTCCTTTGAAAAAAAAAACATTACAACACATTTTCTTATCAAAATTGTTGAAACCACTTGACGCCGGAGGACATGTAAACACGTTCTGGCAATGTACAGTCACAGGGGCAGTTTACGAGTTAAAACGTCAGTTTTGCTGCTGTCTTCCATGGTTCCAGTGTTCTCCACTACCTTTTTTTTTTTTCGGGCGGCGCGCCCGGACAAAATCAAAGAGGGTACCATTAGCGCCCGGACAAAAATTTGCCGCCTGGTTAAAAAACTTGACAATTTTCCTCTCTAAAACACTTCAGAAGTACGGCCGAGTCATTTCTAAATTAGGTGTAAAGTCACTAAACATGTTTTGCTGGCCACTGGTTATCATTATCGTTCACTATCCATGCATATTTATCGCATCGGTGACCCAATCCGTGATCGATAACGGCCATGACAGTTGCATGCATCTGTTTTGAGCAGTGCCCCGCGCAGTAAACAGGGGGTTCATCAGTGTTCACCGCATGAGGGCGCTGCTCAGCGCGCCTGGACAAAATTTTTGCAGTAGAGAACTCTGGGTTGACGGGTAACAATGTCTACCATCCATTTGTACACATGTTTTGAACTTGACGGCTGTGGACGGCCTCTCAGTGTAGCAAATCTCGCTCCGTGGTGGCTGCCTCGGAGTGTTGCAAAGTATGATCTTTTGGTGAGAAGATTCATACAATGAATGTAGAAATGACTCCAGAGTCTTGTGATGTCATATCGATATGCGACTTGCTATCCACTACACATTAGTATGGCAAGGATATCGAGCTCGCTATGCGTAGTGAAATGTCAGATTTGTAGACTTTTTTGTGCATTTCAAAGCTTTGGATTGAAAGTAAAATTAGTATCAAAGCCGTGTTGTGCTTGGTAGTTTTCCCACTGTCGAAAATAGACTCATTTTAGCTAACCCGCTGTAGTTTTAGAGTTGCAAAACCAAAGAAATGTCACTAATGGCGAATCCGTAGGCTTGCAAAACCTCTCTCTTTAGGTCGATTAGTCTGTCTGACGTTCACTGGACCACCAAGCATTGTCAGAGTTGTTAAAGAGAGGACTAGTAATGTCAGAGGCAGTCGGATTTTCTAGAAAAATCCAACATATTCCTTCATAAATTGTGGACACCTTTAGCGTGGGTTCACAATGAGCTTTTTTGTGCGTAAATTTGACTTGCGTCGCTAAAGCGGTGTGAAGTGAAGCAACGCACGGAAAATCACAGAAGCACAAAAAAAAACCTTTCTGCCCGTTTTAATCCAAATTCCCTCCACGTCGCTTTTCTTTCAAAAACGACGCACGTCAAATTTACGCGCAAAAAAGCTCAGTGTGAATTCACCCTAATAAGATACCTGCGGGACTACGCCTATCGTCCTCCGCAAGCTGTCTAAGTCAACATCTCGGATATCATTGCCATTGATGAGGATTCGTCCAGAAGTGGGATCATAGAATCGGTACAATAACCTGATGATGGTTGATTTCCTAAAAAAAACAAATGATATACAAAATGTATACTATTTACGAACATTGCAATAGAGGGCGGTCATGCATGCCTGTGTTTGCAACAGTTTTAAAAAAATAGTCTTTCCACAGTAAAGGGGGAATTTTGGCAACACAGACCATATTTTCGAGGAAATACCTTTGTCTGGACTCAAAATAAAAGACATAAGTTTAAGGTGTTCTGAAGAGATAACTTAAGCCCAAAAAGGGTTACAAATAGTGTGACAACATGCCTTTCTAAAAACCCTGTGTACGAATTTCCAATATACGCTCGTAACCGGGAAGGACACTTGTGTTACATTTTAGGAAATTTGTACAAATAAAGTTATCTCTTCAACTGAAACTTATTCTTTTATTTTGAGACCAGACAAATATGGTCTGTGTTGCCAAAATGCCCCCTTTATCACAAAAAGACTCAAATGTAATAATAAAAAAAGTAACAAATACAGTGAAAA
Source organism: Henricia sp. BOLD:AAB3569 (assembly GCA_037783545.1). Taxonomy (NCBI): domain Eukaryota; kingdom Metazoa; phylum Echinodermata; class Asteroidea; order Spinulosida; family Echinasteridae; genus Henricia; species Henricia sp. BOLD:AAB3569. The sequence continues at coordinate 2,411,277 of JBBELK010000272.1, read as the reverse complement.
TATTCTTACCCCGATCCACTGCCTCCAACTATGGCAACTTTCTTGCCAGCTGGGACGGTGAATGATAAATTTTGGAATATCTGCTGGCCTTCCACATAGCCAAAGCCGACGTCCTCAAACGTGATGGAGCAATTCTGGGGTGTCACGTCAAGGGCAGGGGCATTCGGCTTGTTCTGTAGTTATAATAACAATTGTTCACTGTTATTTGATTGGACGATAGCAGGTCACATGGCGTTCAATAAATAAACTTAATGCTACGTCACCAAACGTGCATTTTTGTTCCAAACTTTTTCTCATTGCATGTAATTTTTACTGCACAGTGACTGCCTTACCTTGATTGGGGATTCCACTTTAAGTAGACTAAACATCGTGCCCATGTCAATGAGTGACTGCCGGATCTCGCGATAAACCGAACCCAGAAAGTTTAGCGGGAGAGACAGTTGAAAAAGAAGTCCGTTTACCATCACGAGGTCACCGACTGTTAGATTGCCTGTGGAAAAAAAGACAGAAATTGCAGTCACCCGGGGGCGGTATTCAATTCGGGACTTTCATTGAGTGAAAATTTTACTTAGCATTTAGCTTGGCTTAGAAAATCACTTATCTGATATTGAAATGTCTGCTAAGAATTTTACTTTAAGTTAGTAAAATGCTTAGAAAAATTGTAACATCACAAATTTGGGCAAGAAGACACTTGTGCTGAGCGTGATTCAAAACTGGTAAACACTGGATGAAATTTTCAAATTTCTTAAATTCAAAATAATACCTCGATCTGTAAAGAAATGTCAATTTGTTACAATCATATTACAAAAATTAACAGAACTAGAGCTTCGCGTTTGTGTTTTTTACAAACGCAAGGTGATCGGGTGACATAAACATTGAAATGATGATGACGACACAGTTTTGAGATTGTTTGAAAACTTGAGTTGTTTGATGTTGAAAAAGTATTGGAATTCTCAAGACATGACTCTGACTATTCAACGCTAAAATTGTGTATCTGATGACGTCATCATTGTCAATCTCATCATAACGTTACTATTGTGTGCACAGATTGTTCAAGTATCTACTGAAGAACAAATTTTGACATGTATATGTGGTGAAAGAATCTTTTCAATATCTATTACAGTTCTAAAGATTTTGTCATTTGAGATCATATTACTGTAGTATATCGCCGTGTGGGGAGTTGGGGTTCAATTGCATCTAGAATAAACTGACGCTCCAGTCAACTTGAGTTGCGGTCCACCATGTCCATTTTATTTCCAACACAGCAACGATTTCCAGCATGTCACATTCACAGTTTTCGGTGAGAAGACATATTTACGCTGGTCCGCCGACTAAGGCTAGCCGTACATAATTACACCCAAGATACAACAGCTAAGTCACAAAAAGTAAATGTTCTTGTGCTATCAAGTGTTCATTCAACTTTCCTGGCGATGATGCCACGGAAACTAGCAGTTTTACATCTTCAAAAGTCAAATTTTCTCGGTTGTAAATCAATCCCTGCTTATTATGTCTCGTCTGTCTGACTTATTCACTACTCGCGCACGTACGTGTATATCATTGGCCGTGTGGCCCAGACATCCTCCTTAAAAAGATACATTATGACCTCTGACCCGAGACAGGCTGCCTAGATACAAGTTATATTATTAGAAGTCGAGCACTATATATGGGCGCAAATCTTCAGATTAGTGGAGGCTTGGCATAGCGCCCTCAAACGACTGAGTTAGCTTAATTATCAAGGGACCCAACAAATAATTTATCCACATTACGTAACCACCGTGCACGTGATGACGTCATCAGTGGTATATATGTAGTCATAAAGTCCACATGTGAGGGAACATTTCGTTCCGTAGAACTATGGTCAAATTCCCTACCACTTTGGCTCTATTTGCATTCAAAATGCTAAAAAAAGTGTACATTTTCGAACCTCTTCCGGTTTGGACCGGAGGTTTGGGTCACACAGGGGTCATGCCATTGTATGATTTGTTCAGTTCATTGCGACCTATCATGCTGTAAAAGAATTGTTCAAGTATCTATTACGATTCTTGAGATATGAATTTTTGAAATAATAACCATTTAATTTTTGTAATTTGATACCTGCGACGATATCATGACGTCACAATGTTGTGCACAAATTGTTCAACAATTTGATAAACATCAAGTTCTTAAATGTGGCGAAAGAATCATGCAAAGATCTGCTGTAGTTCTCAATATACAGCATTTTTAAACAATTCAGCTCCAAATTTGCGTATTTTGACACCACATTACGTAACTACCGTCCATGTGATGACGTCATCAATGGTATAGTCAAAAAGTCCACATGTGTGGAACCATTTCGTTCCGTAGAAATATGGTCAAATTCACTACCACTTTGAATCTATTTGCATTCAAAACGCTTAAAAAATGCACATTTTCGAACAACTTCCGGTTTGGACCGGAAGTAGGCGTCACACAGGGGTCATGACATCGTATGATTTGTTCAGTTCATTTAGACTTATCATGTTGTGAAAGAATTGTTCAAGTATCTTATACGGTTCTTGAGATATGAATTTTTGAAATAATAACCTTTGAATTTTTGTAATTTGACACCTGATGACGTCATGATTACGTCACACTTGATGCCATTATGATACTATACATTCTGGTGAAAGTCTGCCGTAGGGCCTATGTCTGTATCTAATTTACTAACGATTCAGCTTGGTCTTGGTTTGATGGGCATTGTTGCTGGTAAGTGTAAAAATTGAGATTCTCAGTTTCGTTGAACTTTGACCTCCAATTGACCCCAGAAGGAAGGGTCAGATAAAAATGCCCACACAAAGAAAATTGTAGCACAGAATGTCATCTATAAACCTGCCAAATACGAAGATCCTGGGTCACGTGGTTTTCAAGACGGAAGCATTTTAAAATATGCATATTTTGGTTTTTTGGGGGTGTAATTTGATACTTGATGACGTCACGATGACGTCACGCTTGATGCCATCATAATATTATACACGCTGGTGAAAGTCTGCCATAGGACCTGTGCCTGTACTTAGTTACTTAAAGATTCAGCTTGGTTTGATGGGCATTGTTGCTCAATAAGTGCAAAAATTTAGATTTTCGTTTTCGTTGAACTTTGACCTCAGATTGACCCCAGAAGGAAGGGTCAGATGAAAATGCCCACACGAAGAAAATTATAGGCCATGATCTTATCTATAAGCCTACTAAATACGAAAATCATGGGTCACGTGGTTTTCCAGACGGAAGCATTTTAAAACATGCATATTTTAGTCATTTTTGGGTTGTAATTTGATACCCAATGACGTCACAATGACGTCACACTTGTATGCACACCTTCACATTGGGGTTGATGTTCCTACAAAGTTTCAAGTTGATAGCTTGAACCGTTTTGAAGAAAAGCTCTGGAAACGTTTGAGTGGAAAAAGAAGAAAAAGAAAAAAAAAAAAAAAAAAAAGACAAAGAAATCGTACAATATCAATAGGTGATCGGAATGAGTTCCGATCACCTAATAAATTTGGCTAGGCACACTGTGCTATCACATTTTCTAGTAATGCATGTAAAAAATTGTAGTTTTTTTAAATTTTATTGATTGTCCGTCCCTCACACATAAAAACAACCTCTGCATAAAAAAACTCAATGCATAAAAGTCAATTTCAACATGTGATAAACTGGGTGTGTATTAACATCAGTAGCAGGTAAACATACAGGTTCAATTCTGTTTTCATTTCGAAAAGAAACTTTGAAAATACTCGATACGAATAATATCATGCATAATACTTGTAGAATATAGTACAAATTTGACCGAAACACTTCCTAATTTGTTCGTTTACGATGGGTGTCAGTTCGTGAAAACAAAAATGTTGGGTGTTAAGTTCGTGAAAACATACTTTACCTGCTGACGTACATACCTGCCAACATTGCCGATTAAAAAAATCGGACTGTAGTGAAGCTTGCAACAGTCAAGTTGGTACAACGATCAAGTTGACCTAGTACTGCATCCGTTTACATGTGGCAGGGAGTCAGGTCAAGTCGACCGTTTACCAGTTAAAAATATGACAAAATCGGACTAGTTGGCAGGTATGCATTATGTACCCGAGAGGAGCACCGAAGTGCCACTGCGTGTCAGTTCGTGGTGTCACGGTCAATTAAACTCTTAAAATCAAGAGAAGTTGTGAGTAACAAGAAATTGCAGAAAGTCATATCTTTTTTCCCATGAATTCCCAAGACTTCCAAGTCAAGAAAAAGTTGTGGAAAATCGTGATAAATCATGGAGACAGTGTCTTATGATGGGTACAAACCTTAAGGATGCATCCCACCTGACAAAAGCTTGATGTTTTGGGTTAATGGTTTGGACCTTACCTGCTATAATTCCTTTGCCCGCCATGACCATAATAGCAGCGAGTGAAGCACTAAAGATGGCATTCTGACCCCAATTAAGCAGTGCCAGACTCGTTGTTGTCTTCAGCGATGCGACCTCGTAGCGTTCCAGGCTTTTGTCGTAGTTCCTCGTCTCGTATTTCTCGTTGTTGAAGTACTTTGAGTAATGGGAGAAAACGTTTCAATTAGGATCGGACTATTTTCAGCAAAATCTGCAAATTCTCACGATACTTTAATACCCTAACCTTCCCCAATTGGATGTTTTTGGATTTTTGGGATTTTGAAATGTTTGTCATTATTGCAGTTGCGAGTGCGTGGGAGTCTGGTCGGTACCAGTTTGTTTACCTTGACTGTTTCATAGTTGATGAGCGAGTCCACAGCTTGGTTACCGGCTTGATTGTCAGCTTGATTCATCTGAACTCTATACTTTGTCCTCCATGATGTGATACTGAGTGTGAAGGCAGCGTAGGTTCCAATGCAGGCTAGTGTTATGGCAGCGAATGGGGCTCCAAGGCTAAAATACTGCATTAAAAATAAATATCTAAAATAAACAATTAGTGATTAAATATAAGAATTATTTTACGTCAGCACCATGTGAAGTGTCTATTTTGAAGATATGTGGTTCTGAAAAGAACCGGTGAGTGTCAACTTGAAGTTTCAAACAGTGTGCTCTGTTCATATCTTCAGGAGAAGTCTTACTTAAAGGCCCTATTTAAAGGCCCTATGTATTATATGTAAATCCGGTGTTGTCCGAGTAAACCCAAGTGGAGCCACACTAGTTGGCATTTAGTGTGAGCTGAATCCTGGTTCCCTGTACGGGTCATCTAATACTTTCTGCACAGTGCGCTGGTAACCAAAGGTCACGTGGGTTTTATTATTAGACTCGCGCAGTACAATCAGCGTTACTCAGTGGTGTTGCTTCAGTGCTGCTTTGTCAAGTTCGGTACAATTCCGCGATACCAACAGACAGCGTCTGTGTGTAAATTTATTGCTGGCAGCAAGGATTTTTTTCCGCTGTAACCAGGAGACCTGGAGGGAAGGAAAAATAATATTAGGCATGTTTGCCGTCGTGCAATTTCGAGTTCAACGTAATTACAGCACACCGGTATAAATTATTATCTGTCTTAGACTGGCCTTGATGCCCTAACTGGTCCTGGCAAAGTGGCCCCAAAATAACAGAAAATTTTAAGGCCAAAGTGGCTCCGCCCTAAAAAGTCTAAATTTCTAGGCCTGCTTTAACACTCTTATTAGAATCGATTTTAAGTTGGTAACTGCAGCAGAGCCTTGCAGCAGAGTCTTACTGGTTATTTAGAGAGTTTTGTGCAAAAACATTGGACAGAAAGAAGTTGCTTGCATTTTCTGTCCATTTGTTAAATACAAAAATGGAAATAATTCCTATTTGCACAGAGAAATTTAACCCATTTGATGATTTGATTTTATGCAATTAGTCAAAATTATGCATGCTGCAAAATCCCCACAAAACTTCCATGTTCCCTGTTTTTACATTCAGTAAATTTTACCATGATTGTAGTGACTAACCCAACTTCGAAAAATGTTGGGACGATGTTGAACACCAAGGCCATCAGAACAAAGTTGATACCTCTGGAAAATAAACGGAAAAGAGATGTTTTACAGTGAAAATTAATAAAAAACAAAAACAGCATCAGGAATGTCACGATGTATAAGGGGGACATTGTCAAGTTTTCATTGAATGACCAATATGGTTTTAGCTGATTGGATGCCAAGTATTTTTACTTTTCTCTTCAGTGTTCGTAAAGTGACATGCCCCAAACAGTGCCCTCTTTCTGCATGTTCTGCGAAGAAATTTGAAATTTGAAATTTGAAATTTGAAGTTTGAAAGTTGAAAGTTGAAAGTTGAAAGTTGAAAGTTGAAAGTTGAAAGTTGAAAGTTGAAAGTTGAAAGTTGAAAGTTGAAATTTGGAAGTTGAAATTTAAAAGTTGAAAGACTACCTTTTATGTATTTTACATCAAAATGAACAGAAGTAATGTTTTTTTAATCAAATAAATAATCTTCCATATGCAGCAAAGTCTATGAATAAAGTGATTTAGCATTTCAGGGGTCCATTTAGTACCTGCTACCTCTGTCGATAGCTTTGGACAGACCTCCTGTCTGTCGAGACAGATGGAAGTTCATATCCAACATGTGAAGGTGGTAGAAGACGTTCCGAGCGACTCTTCGGATGGAATTCTGAGCCACCTTGGCAAAGACGGCGTTTCGCATCTCATTGAAGAGAGATGATCCCGCTCGTGCTGCTCCATCTATGAAAATAATAATTACATTTAGGGGTCGTTCTAAAATGTGTAACAAGGGGACAGTGGCAGATCCAGCCTCATTAAAATACAAGAATACAATGGATTTCAGGGGGCTGTAGCCCCCGCTTTTCATTTGTATTCCTGTATTTTAATGAGGCTGAATCCGCCACTGGGGGAAGGGGGTTTGAAGGCTGCGTAGGACTTTACACCATGCACTGTAAAATGTTGACATTTCATGGTACTGACAGAAAAATATTAAGTAGTATTTCGGGGAGGGGGTCTTAAAAAATACTACTCTCTGTAGAACTGTGAAAATTTTGACAACTTTGGCAGCCCCTTATATAGTGCACATTTCATATGAAAATCTTTACGTATATTATAATGGGCTTATGGAACTTTCATTTTGCAGCCTGTAGGCCGAGTTACTTGAACCTTACAAGTGTCTTCCACCCAAACATCGAGATACATACATGTAGGTGGGTGGCGCCATTGGCAGCTGACAGCCATAGACACTGTGGATTCCCCCTACTCTTTATGAAAGAGTGCTCTGGGATCTTTTAAATGCATTACACAACACACTGGATCAACGGCTTTACATCCCTTCCGAAGGATGGATCATTTGTGGTTAAGTGCCTTGCTCAAGGGCAGGTACCACAGTCAGGTGTCAAACCCGTAACACCATGACATGTGCACCACCAGCTATCTGATATGTGATTGAACTATGTAAAAACTATTTTGAATATTACAGCACAAAGGGACCATTACATTGGCCAGAATATCAGGTGACCTATACTTACAGCCAATCAGAAGAGCCGTTACAACTGTCATAGCCTGGCCCCCAGATGCCATGGCCTCTGCCGCTGACTGGTGGCCGTTTAAGTGGTCAACAGCATACTTGAACAGGAATGGCACATATACGTTGGTTACCTGTCAAAGTAATAAGAACAAAATAAAGAACAAATAAAGAACAATTGTGGAGAAATGTGCACCAGCGACTCGATCTGCGGCTGATAACAGCCATGACAGCTGTATGCATCTGTTTTGAACAGCGCCCTGTTCAGTGTTCGCTGCACAAGGGCACTGCTCAGCACGCCCAGCGTAAATTAGGACCAGTGGAAAATACTGGCTTGACATCTGTAGCGTATGATGTAAACTCTTAGGCAGTTACCTTTGCACCAATGAGAAGGCAGAATGCTGTTAACACCCTAATCTTGATTCCCCTCTCGTCCCTCGGCCATACGTAGCTAAGCATCTCGCGAATAATCTCCCATCCTGTCACCTGATTGGCCACGCCAGTCTGTGCTTGAACCCCGGTACCGAGGGCGTGAAGTTTATCTCTGCGTATTGTGACCGAGGTAACGGCGGGGTTGACCCAATGCTATATAAGATAAAGTTCATACATTAAAAGTATATATATGTACAAGGTTTGGGAGAGAATGCAGGGTCTAGTGCCTTTTGAGAGCTTATGTAGATGGGTCTTACCTTAAAGGCCTATGTATCATTTGCAAAATAAAACCTTTTACAGATTCGTGGAATAAGAGTGTAACATATCTAAGGAAGAATGTTGGTAAACTAGCCTGAAGAAATTTTAGCTACTTAGATGCATCAAAGCTTCAGAAAGCCTTGAAAATCTATGTATTTTGTGTACAAGTGAATGGTAAAAAAGTCCCATGCACAGGACTTTTTTAGAAAACCACCTTCGGTAGTCAATTTCCAGCATGAATTGCCATTTTGGACGGAAATAAATTCATGTGATGTTTGTTACCATTGCTATCAACACTTTGAGTAAGGTTTTTCTTGTCAACTCATGAAAAACAAAATTGGATCATTGCAAATGATACAATGGGCCTTTAAAGCCCCATTTTATCATCATTTGCAGATGAGACTTTTACGAATGCCAGGGTTTTTAATGCAAATCACTGTGTTTTGTACCTGTTTATGTTGTAGAAGTCCATATTGCCTACTTGACCAACAGACCCTGGTATTTTGTAAACTCTCGGTGTTGCTCTTACTGAGAAAATGTGGACTTTTCTGTAAATAATAATACGGTAAGAGTTGAGAAATTTGTCAGAATTTTGTTTTTCTTTAAAATGACTCATCGAGCATCAATAAATGCAGATTTGATGGAAAAACCCAAATTTAAGAGTGGGAAAAATCAAAGATTTTCTTAGAAAACACTTGGGAATTCTGTCAGCCCGTCTCATGAGTTTTGCACACAAGGTCTAAAGCCATGATCAACTACTAAATTTTTTCCCAAAGATTGCATCGATCTTAAAAATCTGTGCATGCAAGTTTAATGTCTGCACCGAGTGTGAAGTTTTGCACCCAACACGTATAAAATACGAGACTTGCTAAAAAAAAAGGGGGGTTATTTTCCGTTCAGATTGAACACAGAAATCTTTGGGTTACCTTATATATTCTGTCGGTCGCAGGTCCTGGCACTTTTGTGACCCGGTGCATATGCATTTGTATTCGGGCATAGCACCGTGACTAGAGTGAAAACAAATTCGTTTATGCTTAGATACGTGTACGTGTTGTGTAAACAACACTGTGTTTTCACTCCAGCCCTACCGGATGTGACATGGCCGCGACCGACAGAATTGGAATCGAAATGCAACATTTCCGATCTTAGAATTGAATAAGCTATCGATTCCAATATATAATTTTACCAAAATCCATGTTTATGTGAATGAAAAAATACCCAAAAAAAATAGGGGTTTTTTTCTTGCAAAAACAATAAAAATTAAATATTTTTATTTTTTCACTGCTAGGGCCCAATTGTTTTCCCATCATCTGCAATTACTGATGATTGTCAAGTTATTTTAATGAAAACAATTATAATGGTCAGCTTCTAAATTCTTACTGCCCTAACCACAGCCACTGCGAAATTGAAGTTGCTGTACTGGGAAAATAGAAAGAGGGGCGAAACTGACATCACAAGGGCGACGTGACCGGAAACAGGAATTTTTGTAAATGTGGGCCTTTCTCATGATTTCTTTACCTGATGTTTTCCTGAATGTATCAGACGTCTAAAACATACACACCCCTTGTTGCTTCGCTGTATTTTAGAGACAAAAAAACGTTGTACGGATGGTAAAAACGGGTTTTTAAAAATTGACGTGTCTAATCTTGACACGGACAAGAGCGCTGCCATCTTGGATATTGCATGATGGGAAATAAGCGCGGATTGATTCTTTAAAATAAATTCCGTTGCTTTATTTCATATTTAGTCTCTTTTATGATGATATTAATGCAAAATTACATGTTTGCCTTACTAGCACATCTTTCGAAGTAAAAACAGCTACTTTAGCCATGCTAAAAGTTCCGATATGAACAAATCATGGACATACTTTTATCAAACGTAGTTCGCGGATTGATACTGTTATTGGGGGTTGCAAGTCATTTTGTGCGCCATGTGCGAAATATGTAAACAGAAACTTCTTGTAAAATTGCATTGCGAAATGGGTGAAGCTGGAAAAACTGAACAGTTTGGTTCCAACAGTGTTGTAATTGAGGAGTTTGGGCCTCAACTGAAACTGCTTAAGGCAAATGATCAGATAAGGGAACTTCAAACCGTTATAAGAAATAAGTAAGTATGCGCACATCTGGAAAGTGCATGCGATGATATTTTACCAATCTACCAAATGGAATATCACTTGTCCGACATCTCAACCGTTAAGACATTTCGACTCCAGACAACTCGTCTGTTGGGACTTGGGACAACTTGTTCCTTAAGAAAACACGACTCCAACAAGCATGACAAGTCAGACATGTATTTTTGCATTATAGAAATTTATAAAGGTCAGTTGAAGAATACCTCGCAACTCCTGGTCCGAGTAGCATTTGGTATACTTCGTAGCTTCCGAGGATTGTTTATAAAGAACGGTCTAAGAACCAGTCGATGGATATATAAAATGAAGCAAGTATATTGTACTATAAGGTCATTTTTGAATTGTGGGTTATTCTGTAATTGCTCCCTTTATAAATATGTATTGTTAAAAACCAAACCAAAAATTAAACATTGTATTTACTGGAAAATTGATATTTTTATTATTTTGTTTTTTGTTCTTTTTAAGTTGGAATAAAACATACACGATTTTGTAAGTGTGACACATTGCAGAATCTGCATTTCTGAACTACAACTTACAAGGTATTTGATGAAAATGTTTACCTGTGTTTAGCGCTGCCATTTCAGAGATACATGTAGGCCTGTTATTTGTTAAATTTCAGGTCCACGTCTAGAGGGGACTTTGTTTTCTGTGCAGACAGATTAGTAAGTCAAAATTGCTTTCTTTCCCAAAGTTTTGACAGCAGAATAAAATAGACTACTAAAGTGTGACGCAGTTGCCTTGGTAATTGGGTCTAAACATTCGCTGGTGATCTGAAACATCCATTGCTAAAGTGCAGGGAAACCTTTTAGTGTCGACCCAGTGACCTTGGCAACACACAAAGGATGATGTTTCACTTCTTTACTCTAGCTATTGCAAGTAATTTGTGTACATAGTATGGGGTGATACTATATACCGGAAAACACCGGAAAACACCGGAAAATACCGGAAAACACCGGAAAACTCACCGGAAAACACCGGAAAACATACTAAATACCGGAAAACACTAAATACCGAAAAACACCGGAAAACATACTAAATACCGGAAAACACACTAAATACCGGAAAACACCGGAAAACACACTAAATACCGGAAAACACCGGAAAACATACTAAATACCGGAAAACACACTAAATACCGGAAAACACCCGAAAGCACTTAATAACACCACCCCCACTACCTGCAGAAAACACCATAAAATACTGTTTTCCAGTGTTTTCCGGTATTTAGTATGTTTTCCGGTATTTAGTATGTTTTCCGGTGTTTTCTGGTGTTTTCCGGTGTTTTCCGGTAAATAGTACTACCGCATAGTATGTTTAATGGATGTTGTGGTGTAAACTTAACTGATTTCTTTTCAAAGTGGCTTTTTCTTTAAAATGTCTATTATTACTTTTTCTGTTTCATTTCTTTGTTTATACAGTCCAAATTAACCTCGTTAAGGCGCAAGGTCAAAATAGAAACGGTCTGTAGACCGTATCGAATAGCCGCCATTTCGTTGGGCAGTTAATTTGTTCCACGAGGACATGCATGGTTGCACATATTGTGCTTCCATTGTTGAACAGTTTAATTAACAAAAGGTGCCCCACGAAATGGCGGTTATTCGATACGGTCTATAAATTAATTTTTTTTCCACCCTCAGATCCGGCTTATTGTTGAGGAAGGCTTAAACCAGCTGCCTTATGGCCATTTAGTGGTGACAACTCCAACAGGCCACAAGTATGACGGAGTCGAGTTTAAGCATGGAAACTGTGGCGTTAGCATCATGAGAAGTGGTAGGTTCAGGTCCAGATTTGTCCAAATCAGAACTGTGCTGCGTTACGTTCTAAACATGCGAACATTGCAAATGTTTGCAACGTTCTTTAACAACGGGTACTTGGCTTTCTATAGACCAGTGGCGAAAGTTGGCAACATTTGTGTAAGTGGGACACAGCCCTAGGTTCAGTCAAAAGTTGAAACAAATTGAAGTGCCATTTCACCCCAGTCCACCAGATTGTAGAAAGCACTATTAAATGCTTCTGGCCCCGGCATTCACAAAACTCAATCGGGTTTGGTTGTTACCATGCACAGACACCCAGGATTTGCCTTTTTATGATCTATAAAACTGTGTAAAAATATTAGTTTGATGATAAAACACAAATTAAGAGGGGAAAATGTCATGATTTTACTAAGGAAAACCTTAACATTTTTTCAGAGTTGTCTCATATAGGTGCAGTGCGTGGGGTCCCAGTGGGTGTCCGTGCATGGTAATCTTTCCGCATCTAAATGATTTATACACTGCATGTTCCATTGTTTTATTTTATCATGCAACCAGGAGAGGCAATGGAGCAAGGTTTACGTGACTGCTGTCGTTCCATACGCATCGGCAAGATCCTGATAAGGAGTGACGATGAAACGAATGAAGCCAAGGTGTTTTATGCAAAGTTCCCTCCCGATATCCATAAACGGAGGGTTCTACTCATGTACCCTTTATTGAGTAAGTATTTGTAATTTGGACAAATTAGCCTTTTCCGTGTAATTTGCATAATGGCTAGCAACCTAAATTCTTCCCTTTCAAATGGAGATGGGTCTTCCACGGTAAAGGGGGCATTTTGGCAACACAGACCATATTTTCGAGGAAATACCTTTGTCTGGTCTCAAAATAAAAGAAATAAGTTTCAGTTGTTCTGAAGAGATAACTTAGGCCCAAAAAGGGTTACAAATAGTGTGACAACATGCCTTTCTAAAAACCCTGTGTACAAATTTCCAATATACGGTCGTAACCGAGACGGACACTTGTGTTACATTTTAGGCCGTCCTGGTATATTGTAAATTTGTACACAGGGTTTTTAGAAAGGTATGTTGTCACACTATTTGTAACCCTTTTGGCCCTAAGTTATCTCTTCAGAACAACTGAAACTTATTAATTTTATATTGAGACCAGGCAAACGTATTTTCTGGAAAATATGGTCTGTGTTGCCAAAATACCCCCTTTACCGTGGGAAGACTCAGATGCGGTTTAGAAAGTCCACAAACTAAACTGTTGCTACCTGGTGTACGCCAATGCCTAGCAACTAACAGTCTGGTTGCTCTATGCCATTCTCTCCTTTGGTGAACACGGTATTGATTCTGTACTTCATACCTGCCGCGTGCACCGGGTCACATTACATAGCTCAGCTGGAAGAGCATCTGTTCAATGTACATGTCAGAGGTCTTGGGGGGAAAACACAACTGCCTCATACATGTAGCTCAGCTGGTAGACCATAGTCTTGGGGAAAACCTAAGGGAGTATACCACTGTGCCTCATAGCTCAGCTGGTAGAGCATCTGTACGGAGAGTCGGAGGTCCCAGGTTTAAATCCCTATTATGCCCTTCAGATTTCTCTTTCATCTCATGTTATTGCGTTTGTGCTTGACACAGTAAGAGTTAGAAGTTTTCTTGTTTTCGACTTGATAGGTTCAGGGAATACAGTCATCCAAGCTATACGGGTTCTCTCCGATCATGGCGTTAAAGACAACACTATTGTGCTTCTCACAATTTTCTGTACACCAAATGGTAGGTTTCGATTAAAAATCATACACCGCCACAATTTGATTGCAATAACACCCCCAAGGGTTTCTCAGGTCTACCCCAGGCCTGGGGCGACTCCAGCATTTTCGGAGTCGACTCCAATTAAAAATAAATCGTGATTCCATTTGGAAAATATTCAATTTTTCACCAGAAAACACTACATTTAGCACGTTTAAGTGTGTACATTGACGACATATTGGCACAGAGTGGCACTAAACGCCTATAAAATGCTGGCGGCATGTGCTACACTAAAGTTCCTAAAATGTGGAAATTGTCAGAGGCTGAATGCTCTTGCAAAAGTCAAGTGTTTTGGGTTCGGAATTGCTTGGTAATTTCTGGATTCAGCAATCTATCACTGGGAATTGAATCTAGATAAAAGGGAATCGATTCCTCAAATCTGGAATCGCGATTCCAATTCCAAAAGTCAAATCGATTCTATTCGATTCCGGTGTAGAATTGCCCAAGCCTGGTCTACCCGGCTCAGTCCAACTGAATCCAGCCACAGCATGCTGTTTGCCCTAACCACCAAGGTTTTTTTTTTCCTTTCCTGTTTTATAGGTGTTCGATCAATCATCAACAAGTACTCAGGCATCACGATTCTCACATCCGAAGTTCATCCAGTCACGCCAAATCACTTTGGGCAAAAATACTTTGGAACTGATTAATGGGCTTTTTGCAGTGGACAAAACTCATTGTTATACCCCGTCTTGGAATACTGCAGTTTCATTGGTTCAGAACGGTCACATGTCCATGCGATAAAAACTCGTATCACCCTGCCGTACGCACGTTTAACTTCATATCGTATGAAGCGATTGCGTGTTCTTTGCCCGTCCACAGCACGCGTAACGCTCTGTATGAGGCGCACATCGCATTATTCCACACGCTGTGCGCCAAAACAACATACTGGTACGCGTGCTACTTTCGCAATGTTACACACGCACAGGTAGTAGTCCGAAGACTAGCGAAAGTGCAGAGACGATTTTTTTTTTTACAATTTAAAATTCCAAATAGAAACGATATTATTATGCTGTACTGGGCGTTGCCTCGGGTGCTATGAGCTCCCTCGGGTGTTAAAACTCCATATCCCACACCACACCAGTCAACAATTGTTTAATGTCACAGCAACCAATGTACATGCTGTGCGCCTTGGCCGGGCAGCCACCTAGTTGAAGCGAAATAGTTCTGGCGATTTTCTGATGGCAGCAGTAATAATAGCCAGGTGTACACCTAGGGTAGACATTTGTGCTATAGACCGCATCGAATAGCCGCCATTTCATTGGGTACCCGTTGTTACTTAAACCTTTCAACAATGGAAGAACAATATGTGCAACCATGCATGTCCTCAACAAAAAAACTGCCCCACGAAATGGCGGATATTCGATACGGTCTATACAAGTCTCTAGTTCGAATGTACATGTACTCAAGTTAGGGTATGCATTCCGCTTGAATGATTTTGTATATAATTAGACAAATGTATTTGCATGACAGACACACTAGGTGAAAACAGTATCATCCAAAAACACAATATTCTTAACTTATCACAAGTAGTGTACATTTGTTTAACTGTAAATCCAAGTCAACTATCATCGACAACTCCAAGTCATTTGTACAAAAGTACTAAAGTGAGAATGTCATCCTTTGTGCGTTACACAACTTACTAGGTCTACACTAAAAACGCTTCAGATTACCAGCAAATGTTTAGATCCAGTTGAACTGGCAACTGACGTCACACTTTAGTAGTCCGTGTGTAAATTCCTTGTACATGAACAATGAAAACAACCTATCCATTTTGAATACATGTATAATAAAAATACACTCACCCGCACAAGCTTGCTTCCATTTCTTGATTCCCAAGGATAATCACTAATTAATTGCTTTTATTATCTTCATTAAGCCTGTAATTTTAAAAATCTACAACTGCAAGGAGTTTGTACATGTGTGCAATGCTTTTCGTCAGTTTCCCAAAATTGTCAAGTGTTCGCATGTTGGTCAAGTACAGTACATTCCTTCAAGCCAATTTCAAGGGTAATCTGCTTGAACTTCCAGCCATGTAAGGGTGGATTCACACGTTTCAACGAGCATCACTAAGGGGAAAAGTGGTGTGGCATGAAGGGAATTTGGAGTGAAAATAACAAAAATCAACTGGCCGGAAGGAATATTTAAATTATTTTTATTGCATATTTTTACTCCAATTTCCCTCCACACCACTTTTTGAACCAAGCTTTAATAAGGTTTCTGTCGTCCCTGAAATAAGATTGTCCCCAAACTAGCCAAAATTGAAATTGAAATTTACTTGTACATGTAACAAGTCAGTAAAAATCAGAAATAGAGTCAACTCAAGACTGTTATAACTGCTTGTACGAGGTGCATAAGGTACGGTATTTCACACACAATAAACACAGGCAAATGCTCCAACTTCAGGTTTCATAATTGTTTTAATGTTCACATATTTGAAGAATCCACTATTCCGTGAAAAAACCTGACGACTGGTGTTTGCCCGAGCAGCAAAGCATAAATGACTGCTGTTCCAAATACTTGCTTCTTTTAGCAGGGTCATTTTATATAAATCTGAGATCATGTTTATCTTTACTTTTCTTGTTACAAATATCCAGAACAGTCTTTTGAGGAAAAATTTAACTCCTTCATCCCTCTTAAAATAGATTTTTCCTGAGGGATGTAGCAGCTATTTTCCTCCAAAAATGGTTCTGGACGTCAACTTGGGGGCAAAAACATAGCAAAAAAACATGGTCACAGATTATTGATAAATGACTGTGCTACCGCTTGAAAAATGCTAAATATAGATCATGTTCACGGTTAGAACGGTTTAATCAGGCATCCTGAATCAGTTCTATAGAGTCCAAACTGCTGATTTAAAAGGTGCTAGACTACTTATGCGTTCCAAGCCTCGTCTTCAGAGTGAGATTTGGAACGCATACATAACTGGCACCTTGTATATTCTATAAAACCGACTCAGGGGACACGATTGAACCGTTCTAACTCGTGTACAATGTGTATTGCAAGTGTGATTTCGGAATGGTTACGGCCCAGCTTGTATTTCTTTGTACTGTACGATGATCGTCACTGGATGGCTATCCCGTGGCCTAGTTGCGTTGTGCAATTCTCTTGTCGCGTTCTTCGGCGATTGTCAGACGGATGCCTTTGCCCTTGGGCAGCGACACAAGGGACTTGTTCCCCTTACCGATGATGAACACGTTGGACAAGCGAGTGGCAAATGTGTGGCCTAACAATCGAAGAGAGATATAAGCCAATGAATTCGGAGTTAATAGATGGATTTTTCAGAAAAGCCAGTACCCGATATAGGACCGCCAACATTAAGACACTTCAATTTTGTCTGTTCATGTTACCACTTTTATCTTCCATTTGATTAAGGTTATTTTCCTGATCAAAAGATTAATTATAATTTTATAATATATTTCAAGTTTGCGATTCCACGACCCAAACCGCTTGGCCACAAAACTCCCTCACATCATCCTAAATGGTTATTCCAACTTACCAGCCGAGTCCTTGATGTGGCAGATGTCGAAGGATCCTGGATGTCGCTCACGATGCATGACCAGACCCACACGCCCCAAGTTACGACCTCCAGTGATCATGCACAGATTGCCTGTTGGTGAATTTAAATAAACACAATTTATGCACTTAGAGGGCCAATTCAAAGCATGTGTGAAATTTAGGAAAAATGGCAATAAAAGAAATCCCATAAAGGGAAACCTCACTCGCAAAAAATGCCGGAATTTCAAGCGGCAATGAAAACCACAACACTGAACTCAGCTTTTTGTATTTGGATATGGGTCTTTCTATAAATTAGGGGTCCAAAAGTGTGACATTTAGTGTCCCCCCCGTTACACCTGATGTGTTATTTTTCGTACAAAAATCATTAAAATGGCTTTAAAACCATTTTGTATGAATTGTACTTTATGTAATCACTCTTTGAGATGACAAGTATTTAAAGAATGTGTCCTGAATTTACAAAAACAAGATGTAAAATGTAACGGGGGACACCAACATTGGACCCCTAATTTATAGAAAGACGCATATGTACCCAAATTCAGCTTTTTGAGAGTGAATTTGCACATCCCGGGTACCTAGTGCTAGACATAACACCAAATGTACGCCTGATCACTGCTCTGTTCTCTCTGATATGGGCGACTTTGGTTCTTATTCGTCTCTCCAGTTCATCCAGTTTCATGGGCCTTTTATGGGCAGTAAAAAAAACACAAAAACGAAAAACATTTGTTGAAATGGACTTGGAAATCAACAGAACCAACACCACTGGTCTTGTTTTTTGTGGGGACGTCTCAAGTTTTTGTTACTGCCCATGGCACTGGATGACCTGGAGAGACGAATAAGAACCAAAGTAGCCCTTCTCAGGCAGAACAGAGCAGTGACCGGGCATGCATTTGCTGTACGCACAGCCAGAGCGGCAGAAACCCGATACTATCAGAATTGTGCTTCGCAGTTGAGTTGTTTCTGGTATACCGGTACGGTCAGTGGATAAGTGCTAGACTCAGTCAGCATCGGCCACGCCAATGCATGGTGAATAAACCGTAAATTTTGTGTGCATGCGGTTCTGTGTGCATGCGGTTCGATAAAAAATCATGGTACTCTCGCTATTTTTTTTTCCTCTCATGTTTTTAAAAATTGTACTGTTCCGATTTTCAACACTTTTAACACTTAAAAATCAGAACAAATACGATAAAATCAGACTAGTTGACAGGTATGCACTTGATGCTCAACGCTCACCAGATCTTTATGGGACAAGACAATGAAACTTCAACCTCCTTCCAAAGTTTCACAAACTAATAAATTTGGCAAGCAGAATGCTTGTTCTTTCTCTGGGTAATGCTGAGACACGGTGGGATTTCCTTTGTACAGCGACCATAGAGAAAGTTTTGCTGTTGGCATCATTTTGGTCTAATCAGCCATGGTAAAAGACTGACAAGTCTTCGATTGAGGCCACATGAAGCTAAGTTACCAAAGGATTTGTGTGAGTGTCGTTGGGTCAGTGAGGGTCAGTGAGCGACTTGTCAGCTGCCCGTCAAATTATTGCAGGCTGCAAATTGGCCTATTCAATAGTGGAAATTTTAAGCAGTACATAAATTTAATCTAGAAATTCACTGAGTCCACTGCATACATTTGGAGCACATACCATTGTCGTGGCAACTTACAGAATACACCTATTGTAAAAATACATTTCTTTCTAAACTACTCAAAAAAAGTTCGGAAACTCAAGTTTGACTGACGAATTCTCTCTCGTTGCCAAATCAATTTCCTTGAATTTAGTATCATTGGAAAGCCCGGTTATTCCTCTTTACAATGATGTGTCATTTGTTATGATTAAGCAATTGGAGGATGTGCAGCACAGCTGAATATGGGGGTATGTAAATGAAATGTCACAAAATGCATTGCTATTGTCAAAAAGTGTATTGACACATTCCCATCCCCCAAGCAAAGGGATAATGCACTGTATGACAATACCAGTGAATTTTGTGACATATAATACATTTTTCATTTTATACTTTTTTCTGTATTAGAAAATGCTAGCATGTTATTGTTTTATGTGATCTACCTGAACTCTGCCATTACTTGACAGTAGCCGTACTCATACTCGGTTCTCAGTTCAAAATCAAACTCGAAAAAGTGATACTCTGAATTCAAGACTTGATTCCAACATCAATATTATTAGCAAACTGTTTGAGAAAGCAAACTTTTCGGGATAACGTTTGTGGGAATGGGCAACGTTTCATCTAGCGACCCATCCACCCATCTTTTGGACAGGCAATGTGTGATTTTAGACAGGCACTTTGCGAAATGGACAATAAAACATGACGGGTAGAATTTTGTCAAATGGACAGTTGGATTTTTGGTTTAAAATGCATGCATACTTGAGTGACTAAACTGCATTTTTAAAGTTGAGAATAAAAAACACAAAAGTATCACATAGCCTAATCTGCGCGGCATGCCGCTGCGACCAGCCGGCCGTGGTATACTAGCTCGCAAGTCGCGACTCTTGTACATGTATGTCATATGGACACAGTACGTATGTGTGCCCTACGTGACCGCATGACCACATCATGTGTATCACGATTTCCAACTTGCCTGGTGTCCGTAACCGCTTTACGCGTTTTGTGAGCAGCACCGCGCTTACCAGAATACAGAATATGTTAAAAACTACCGACTGTCCGCCGTTCCATGTTCTACCAACATCCCCAATTGACTGTAGTGCTATTCTATCATCGTGATAATGTGCGTTGCTGCAGGTCAACTCGACCTTTTGCAAACTCGACTTAAACCAACTCGACCGTCGTACCAACCCGATCGATGTACCAACTCGACTCACGGGACGGGTACTTTTTAACTACACCAAAGTAGAACAGGCAGTTTTGGAAATCCTAGATGAAACGCTTGAGGAGGGCGGGTAAGTTCCGACTGTAATAAGCGACTAGGCTCGTGAAGCAACTTTACAATTTACTACGGTAAAAACTACTCCCAATTTTCTTACCGCTGTCAAACTTGATGTAGTCCGTGATGCGTCCAGTTGCAATGTCCACCTTGACGGAGTCATTGACATTGATGAGTGGGTCAGGGTACCGGATGGTCCGTGCATCGTGGGTACTGAGGTACGGGATGCCCTTGGGACCAGTCCAGACTTTACGCACCTTGCACAGTTTGTACTGCAATAGGAAGCAAAGAGTTGGAATAAACACTAATGGCTTGTTTCAAAATAACATGTAATTTTAAATTCATGCCCTGTAACGGGCTGCTCAGATATACACTACTCACAATAAGTTAGGGATATTGGTATGTAGCATTAAATGGATTAAATATTGATCGTCCAATAGGATGACAAGGATCTAATCGGATGACAAGTATCTCTTTTAGGACATTGCAAATCTTGTATACAGGCTTTAACAGACATTTGGACTAACCCCATACCTTAGCTTCATCATTGCCAATGCGATGAACAGCAAATCGCCCCTTGATGTCGTAGATCAGACGGAAATTCTCATTGGTCTTCTCAATAGAGATCACATCTTTACAAAAATGAAATATAAAACTGAGCAACATGCAAAACGAGTCTTGAATTGGACAGTACTGTGTGTCATGTTGTAGCAATATGCCTGGTCGACGCGCAGGGCCGCTGCATGCTGTACGCACAGCCAGTGCGGCAGAAACCTGATACCATCAGAGTTGTGCTTCGCAGTTGGGTTGTTTCTGGTATACCGGTACGGTCGGTGGATAAGTGCTAGACTCAGTCAACATCGGCCACGTGCAATGCATGGTGAATAGACCGTAAATTTTGTGTGCATGCGGTTCTGTGTACATTCGGTGCAATCAACAAATTTGGTAGCCTACTCGCTATTTTTTTTTCCTCTCATGTTTTCAAAAATTGTACTGTTCCAATTTTCAACACTTTAAAATCGGAACAAATACGATAAAATCAGACTAGTTGACAGGTATGCACTTGATGCTCAACGGCTCACCAGATCTTTATGGGACAAGACAATGAAACTTTAACCTCATTCCAAAGTTTCACAAACTGATAAATTTGGCAAGCAGAATGCTTGTTCTTTCTCTGGGTAATGCTGAGACACGGTGGGATTTCCTTTGTACAGCGACCATAGAGAAAGTTTTGCTGTTGGCATCATTTTGGTCTAATCAGCCATGGTAAAAGACTGACAAGTCTTCGATTGAGGCCACATGAAGCGAAGTTACCAAATGATTTGTGTGAGTGTCATTGATAGAAAAATAATCTCAAGTAATTGTTGATAAAGACGGGTCAGTGAGCGACTTGTCAGCTGCCTGTCAACTTATTGCAGGCTGCAAATTGGCCTATGCAATAGTGGAAATTTTAAGCAGTACCTAAATATAATCTAGAAATTCACTGAGTCCACTGCACACATTTGGAGCACATACATGTACCATTGTCGTAGCAACTTACAGAATACACCTATTGTAAAAATACATTTCTTTCTAAACTCCTCAAAAAAAGGTTGGAAACTCAAGTTTGACTGACGAATTCTCTCGTTGCCGAATAATTTTCCTTCAAATTAGTATCATTGGAAAGCCCTGTTATTCCTCTTTACAATGACGTGTCATTTGGTATGATTAAGCAATTGGAGGATGTGCAGCACAGCTGAATACAGGCCGGGGTAGGTAAATTAAATGTCACAAAATTCACTGCTATTGTCATACAGTGCATTCCTTTTGCTTGGGGGATGGGAATGTGTCAATACACTTTTTGACAATAGCAATGCATTTTGTGACATTTCACTTTACACCCACCCCCATATTCAGGTGTGCTGCACATCCCCCAATTGCTTAATCATAACAAATGACACATCATTGTAAAAGCTAAAGAGGAATAACAGGGCTTTCCAATGATACCAAATTCAAGGAAATTGACTTGGTAACAAGATAGAAATCGTCAGTCAAACTTGAGTTTCTGAACTTTTTTTGAGGAGTTTATATTATCAGCAACAACAGAAACACTATCTTTGGGTCACCTTCCTTAAAATAAAATAAAGATCTTGGGAAAAAACAACATACTAACCCATGAATCCGGCAGGGAAGGTGATGTCAGTACGCACTTTGCCATCAACCTTAATCAATCTTTGCATGGTAATCTTCTTGGTTTCATCATAGGTCAGGGCATACTTGAGCCGGTTCCTCAGGAATACAATCAATGGCATGCATTCTCGTAGCTTGTGGGGACCAGTTGAGGGCCTCGGAGCCTGTCAAAGTAAAATTATTACTCAGCGGTCAGTGGTAAAAAAAAACAAATACAGGTCGAACCTCAACCCTGCTTGAGAAGTGGGTTGAGAGCTTTCGACACATGTGAAGTTTCTCTCAAAAGTCTCAACACGAGCTAAAAAAATGTTGGACAAAAACAAACTAGTTAATAGGTGTTCTGTGAATATATTGCGTGTTGCAAACAAATGCCCTTTGCATGTGATAACACATGTCGGGAAAGCACCGAGTATACAGTGTTAATAATTACGTCGGTTAAGTGCAAAACAAACCTTAATTTACATTCAGTTTCCCGGACGCAAGCTAAATCAATTTCTCAGAAACATCTTTTTGATACCAGCAATAAGCATGACTTCATTTAGTAGCAGGGAAATAATTAGCCTTGGTGTCCTTTCGGATATTCTGCCTTTTACTCTGGTGCTTCATTGACGTTTGTCGCCTTCTCTTGATGTCCCTGTAAATGTAGGGTCATCAAAGGCATCATTTAGTGTTTTTATATTTTTATTTCTAGCCCTGTAAATATATCGCCACCTGAATACTTACAAAAACTCCTGTCAACTTGTCCAGCATCCAATGCTTAGGGGCCGCTAGGCGCTTTAAATGCTTCTTGGGACCGCGTGCCTGTCAATGAATGTTAAAAGTGGTTTACAAAAATATGCCGATAAAGTGTACTTTATTCGAGGCAAAAAGTACTTTATTCAAGCAATGTATAAAACCTTATGCCAAATGAGATTGGGTGATCAGTTGTGAGAGCGCACAATATATGTTATGAAGAGACCATTGGCAGAAGCTAGGTGGCGCACTGTCCTTGTCTGGTTCCCAAATGTTTCGGTCGCGGCGACCAACTAGACCGTTTACCATTGCCAATTCGACTCGGACCAACTCGACCGCTGTGCGGACTCAATGCACAACGGTCGAGTTAGCACAACGGTCGAGTTGGTTCAATGGCAAGTTGGGATACGGGAACCGGTCTAGACTAATAGTTTTCACCCATCAGGTCAAAAATTACATGAGCTTGGCGAAGAAGGAGAGTGCGACGAGGTGTGATGTACCAGAGCTATACAAAAGTCAAAACTCTGTGGTTGTGGTGGACTCTTTTGCACGTAAACATGGTGTACTGGCAAATTGTAACAAACATGTACAAAAGAGGTGTCTTGAATTCCGTTCACTGGTTATCACTGAGAATCTGGAGATGTGCTGTGTGCAAAGTCAATGGAACATAGCAATCAGCATCAGACAATTGTGCACTGTACACACATTGTAATCAGGTCAAGTCACCCCCTGGCCAAGTCGTCCCCTACCTATTCGCCCCTTTCCAACTCGCCCCCAGACCGACTCGTCCCTTAGCCTACTCGCCCCCTAGCCCCGCGAGCAGTGCTTTCGTTTCCGGAACCTTAGCCCTGTGTTCTGCTATACACCAAATCTGTGGCAAACTCACGCAAATGAAATTTGGCCCACGGCTCTGATATTTGCTCAATAGGTGCACTCACCCCAGTTTATAAATATTCCGAAGAGTACGCATCGATCCGATGTCTAGTTTCGGTGAAATCGTGGGGACAGTTTGAGACCTTACTTACGATGAAATTCACATTCTTTGACCAAAAATCA
The DNA here is from genome assembly GCA_037783545.1 of Henricia sp. BOLD:AAB3569. Taxonomy (NCBI): domain Eukaryota; kingdom Metazoa; phylum Echinodermata; class Asteroidea; order Spinulosida; family Echinasteridae; genus Henricia; species Henricia sp. BOLD:AAB3569. Next base: position 2,387,094 of record JBBELK010000272.1, on the reverse strand, counting down.
AATATGCGCATGCGCGAGGGCGGAGAGGTCAACATAATAGCGCCATCTCGCGACGGCGTCGTCACGTACCAGCTGCACAGCGGCTGTTTCATGAGAGAGCACATCGACTCTATGGTGGCGTACATTTACCTACCTACGGACTACAGTACCTCTTTTACTCGTCAAAAATGATCAAACGTCTGGCTTGGCGGCATGGCATCGCCTGCAGCGCGCGCTGTACGTGTAGATCTATAGAACGTACCGCGCGATAGAGTCGATGTGCTCTCTCATGAAACAGCCGCTGTGCAGCTGGTACGTGCGACGCCGTCGCGAGATGGCGCTATTATGTTGACCTCTCCGCCCTCGCGCATGCGCATATTTGATTTTTGGTCAAAGAATGTGAATTTCATCGTAAGTAAGGTCTCAAACTGTCCCCACGATTTCACCGAAACTAGACATCGGATCGATGCGTACTCTTCGGAATATTTATAAACTGGGGTGAGTGCACCTATTGAGCAAATATCAGAGCCGTGGGCCAAATTTCATTTGCGTGAGTTTGCCACAGATTTGGTGTATAGCAGAACACAGGGCTAAGGTTCCGGAAACCGAAGCACTGCTCGCGGGGCTAACTCGCCCCCTTGACCCAATTATGTAAAGTGTTTGGCGAAGTGGCACGGATCGTGATTGCGATTCTTTTTGCGATATAATTCTTGACTGTTATTTCCTTATAATTGTGAATTACCATAATTGTAGCCCTATAAAAAAAATTCCGATTCCAATCCAAGTCCTTGACAACAATATTCGCCCATAAAAAAATGTATAAAACAAAACTAATAAAATAAAAAATAAAATCCTGCATGCCATCCAGATCCAGCATTGTTGGGCCACCTTTTGCAATCGGGGGTGGGGGCGAGTTGGCCAGGGGGCGAGTTGGCCAGGGGGCGACTCGACCAGGGGGCGAGTCGGTAAGCCGTAAGGGGGCGACTTGGTAAGGGGGCGAGTCGGTCAGGGGTCGAGTCGGTCAGGGGTCGAGTCGGTCAGGGGTCGAGTCGGTAAGAGGGCCAGTCGTCAAGGGGCGACTTGACCTAATCCACACAATGAATCGGACAGAATTTGGATTCTTTACAAGCAAAACAAAATTGTGTAATAAACTTCCTCTAAACGAACCAAATCAACGAAATAAGAATTTCACTATACATAACAAACATTACAGATTCTAAACGGAGCTCAATAATTAAAATAACTTGTTATGTTAAGGGTAGATGAATACGATTCAATCCAGATCAATTTGTTTTCGAGACCCACCATGTTGGCAACTTCTAGCGAAAGAGGCCGACGAAATTACCCACAATCCCAATGTGGTCTTCTATTTCTTCCGGTTCACAAAAGGTTGTTGACCCGACCGTTGACCTTTAATCATGTTTACATAAAAACAAACAGTAAAATTAAAATGAAAAAAAGTAAAGAGACAATAATGTTTTAATTGTTTGGCATCATTCAATTAGTGTCTTTTTGTTCACTAAGATGAATTTTGAAAGTATTTGTAAGTGTTAAATGTTTTGTGCGCACAAAGTTGACCCGGAAGTAATTACTCGTCAACAAACAGTTGAACTTTCATCATGATCGTGAGCTGACGACGATCGGAAAGAACTGAGTTGGCAAAATCAAAGATTTTCTCGTGAAAATTTACCTTTTTTTCAAAAATAAATACATATCTTTGACGAAGCAAATGTACATGCCAGAATTCGAAAAATGGATGTGTTGAATAGTTGGTGGGGAGGTGGAAAAACTGAGCAGAAATCCACCGCGGAATCGGGACCAAATGAAACGAACGAAAACACAGAGAACAGCAGTCCCGCGGATGATGTTCAGCGTGAATCCGAAGTGCCACCGGCCGAATCGACACCCAATGAAGAATCGGACAACCCCTCCATAAAACCAGAACTGGGTATTACAGCGGAAGCCGCGCTAAACTCGGCTAGGGAATGGGGAAGTATGTGTGTCATTTCAACTGTTTTTCAAAAGATGTTGAGGAAAAAAATCTGTGACATGTCATGCATGTCACCGTGCGCAATCATGTCTACATCTGTACTTTCAAAGTCCTGCAGATTCACCAAAATTTGCATCCCCCTATATGCTGGAGTGGTCTTGGAACTGAAGTGGTAAGAGTTGAGAAGTTGATTCATCAAACATCGGTAAACATGATTTGATGGAAAAACCCAAATATTTTATTGGGAAAAATTTACGATTTTGTAAGGAAACAATTTGAAATTTTCAACCCGTCTCATTTGTTTTGCACACTAGAACTTCTCAATTCTTTCCGGTTTTTGACATCCTAGGTGATTATCAAAATTTAATAATTGATTAATCGGGAGCAAAATAATCACGATTAATCAATTAATCGCGATTATTTGGCTGAAAATTTAATTTTTGAACCCTCTACTGTGCTCAAAACGCCAATTACCATTACAAAATTGCATATTACCGACATTAAAAAAAATTTGATTAATATCTTTTGATATGTCTTTGTTCTCCAAATGTTTAGGTTACTTGTTCAACTTTGCTAAAGAAGGGACCAAAAAGGTTACAGAAACAGCTGCTAAAACAGCTACAATAATTCAGAAAACTGTTGAAGAAAAGGTATTTACTTGAATACTTGAATTTTAAATTTTTAGCAATTAGTATGTTTTTTTATTTAGGCATGGGTGTACACAAATATATAATTATTTAGGCATCTTTGTACGCTGTTTTATTATCAGGCAAATATTTATTTAGGCATGGTTGACATGGTTGAACACCGTTTTATTCCCATATTTTTAGTCATGATTGAATACTGTTTTCTGATTTTGGTAATACCTAACACTTGTTCATACATTTGGTTCCATTTCAGACCATCGTGGGTGACTTTAACAAGGAACAAAACAAGTTTGTTAAGGAGAAGCACTCAAAACGAGCTGAGGCCGCCGTGCCACCTTGGGTTGGTTACAATGAAGAGGAACAGATGAAAGAACAGATTATGGCCTTGTCACAGGTTAGAAGATTGGCTAAGGCTGAGGGGGTGCGGGGGTCGTGGATGCATCCTCCCCCGCCAGCAGCAGAAGAGTTCGGTCTTGCAAGAAAAATCAATTCATTCACAAAATCTTGGATCTGGAGGAAATCACTAAAGCAGAACAGTCTTGAAAGCGATTTCAAAGTGATTGGTCGATCAGTGCCTTCTTATCCACAAGTTCACTGTATGCAGCAAACTTCTGTTTTAAATCAAGAACTGTTTTTTTAGGAAAATTGTGTTTCTCTTTTGGGAGGGTATATCATGTGACCTGCAATCCTCCAATCGAACAACAAGGATCTATTTAGGCATTAGGCCATATAATATTTGTTATCCCATGAGCACAAAAAAATGGGCATCCGCATTGATTTATGCATTAAAATCACCAGATATTTTCTGGGTTTTTTCCCCCCAGGACAAGAGGAATTTCCTCCGCAACCCACCAGCTGGAGTGCAATTCCATTTTGATTTTGCCAGTATGTTTCCTGTCGCCATGGCTACGCTACAAGAAGACGAAAAACTCCAGAAGATGCGATTTGACCTCGTTCCAAAACTGTTAGTTGGTCTTTAAAAATAAAATTTTGTTTTCACAACGACCATCGAAAAATTATTATCAAGGATGCTAGATCGCTACATTATGTAAACAGTAAGCCGGTGTGTCCCTTTAAACTTTGTATACAGGATTTGCCATATCCTAAAATTAACCACTTGACAAGAAAACCTTACTCAAATGGAAGATAGAAGTGGTTCCAACTGTCAAATAAAATTATTCCTCCCCACAGGATTGTCGAAGAGAACTTCTGGAGGAATTATTTCTACCGAGTATCACTCATCAAACAGTCGTCACAACTAACGTCATTGGCTGCGTCATCAGGTAACATGAATTATTCATAATTATTTTAGACGTTTACGCATCCCTAATTGACTGGGAGCATGTCACGTGGGTGGTCTTACGATAAAGACCGGTTGGTTTTAAACACTTTCTAATCTAGCCATACATACTTGACTGGTCGATCAGTGCCTTGTTATCCACAAGTTCACTGTATATTCAACAAACTTCGGTTCTGATCAAGAATCAGTAGGTTTTTTTTGTTTTTTTTAACCTTGCATGGAGCACTAAAATTGCTCAGTTTCTTGACTTTCGTGCCCATAAAATTTTTGAATGTTTTTGTTTTCTTTTTGTGATTGATTGCTTACAGGCAGTGATTCTAAATCTGCGGAAACCTCGAGTACAGAGGAAACCTTATCCGAGAATGGAAAAGGTACAGACCGTATCGAATAGCCGCCATTTTATGGGGCACCTTTTGTTACTTAAACCGTTCAACAATGGAAGCACAATATGTGCAACCATGCATGTCATCAAGGAACAAAGAAACTGCCCCACGAAATGGCGGCTATTCGATACGGTCTATTGCAGTTACATTATTGTATCGGTTAATTTTTCCATTTTGAATTGCAGCATTCCCTTATTTTGCCAAGTATCGCAGTCAAATCGCACCCCAGGTCCCTTGTTGCGCATGGTGTTCCCTTGCACTGCCTTGCCAGTGGATACCAATGAAAACATTTCGCTGGTGTTCCTTGTCATTTTTGTTATTGGCAATCGCAGAGTAATCATCAAACTAACGCCCCTTCCCCACATTACATGATTGGAAAACTTGTAAGAACAGGAACAACAGCATCACGTAAGTGTCCATCCATAAAGTCCTTGTGCACGGATGGGGTGCGGGTGGGGGTGGTCTAAAAAGTCGGCATTTCGTGTGTACGTACTTTATGGATGGCGCCTAACTAAAGAACAATATTGATAAACTGCCTTGTAGAAATTTTAGCCACATAGATGCAGTAATACTTCAGAAAACCTGAAAATCCATGCATGGTTTTTGTGTTGAATGAATGGTAAAAATATTGTCTGCAGACAATTTAAAAAAAAAACACATTCTGTTGGCAATTTGACACACAAAGGTACCATTTATACATGGAGACAAATCATGTGGTGTTTGTTACCATTTCTATCAACACTTTTAGTCAGGTTTTTCTTGTCAACTCATGAAGTAAAATTCCAAATTTCTTTGCCTGGTTCTTGTGTCCAACAGACAAGTCTCAAGCCATGGACATTTCCGTTCAACCCACTCCATCCTCGCCGACGGAGAACGAGGTACCAAGCAGCCCACCAGGAGCCGAGTTTATCAGCGATGCCTTCGTATCGGAAATTGATGAGGCAGAAATACAGAAAGGATTTGAACAGCTCGGAATGGACAAGAAAGATGAAGAAAATAATGGTAAGATTTTAAACAATTGAATACTAGAATTAAAACGTAATATTAAATAAAGTATGTGGCATGCCTATGCACACACCATGAACTGTCTGACCCACTGAATTCCCTACTTGTCATGGCTTAATAACTATCTTGGTCTTGCCTCCAATATTCCCCATCCAGGCATTCCGATCGTACCCACTATAGTAGTCCTAGTCATACAGTATCTCTGTTCCGCTAAACTGGTCCCAAAACGTAGTGCTCCCTCGCCCATGCAGCCAGCTCGCGGTATGTTCACATTGCACGGAATGTGGCATGCGCTTGATTACTTGCTTTGAATGCTGGGATATATGAGGGCATGCATATATATTAACCTTTTCACACCGAACCTTCCAAGATCTGCCAATTTTCTTCTGGGTTTCCGTCTATCTCCCAGACCTCCACAATTCTCCATTGGGCTTTGTGAGCAGACGGAAAAATGTTATCCCGTGTTAACTTGCCAAAACAGTTGTGAAAAACAAAGAAAAAGGCTGAAAACATTTGCAAATTTTTGTAAAATTTCATTTCAGACATACTCCAGAAGCTTTTCCCCCTGAAATCCCCCTGAAATCTGCCCTACTTTTAATCTTAAATAACCTTGTCATTTTCCAACGGATTTAAACCAAAATGTCACATCATGTAAACAAGACATGCCAAATTTAACTGAGCGAGTTTTATCAGTTTTGTCCAAGAGGGTGAGATTAAATAGCCATACGAAAAAAAACCTAAATTTCAGATTTTGCCACTTTCGACTTGGCATCCGCCATTTTCAAGTAAACTGTCTATGTCCAAGGTCCCTTTGCACCTCCTGATGAAATGCTTGAAGCGATCGAGATGGTTTGCAATAACATTTAGATTGATCCTGCCTTTCTTCATAAGCTTTCGGCTGCAGCACACATTCCTCCACCGTCTTCAGCGATGTACTGACATTGAAGGAGGCGAAGTCGAAAGTGGCAAATTCTGAAATTGACCTTTTTTCGTATGGCCATTAAATCTTGGACAAAACTGATAAAACTCACTCAGTTAAATTTGTCAGGTCTTGTTTACATGATGTGAAATTTTGGTTTAAATCCGTTGGAATATTACAAGGTTATTCAAGATTAAAAGCAGGACAGGTTGTTTTTGACATGTACATGTACATGTAATATTTTGTTTTTTGGTCAAGGTGCTGAAGACATCCCTGAGTGGGAGAAAGAACTTCAACAGGAACTTCAGGTAATGCTGTTCAGCAAAACACCTTTTATTTTCATCTTTTCAGGCCTTTTTTCCCTTTCGAATCCAAAATGATGAAGACTCCCCAAGTATGGAATTGGAATCATTACAGCATTTCCTTCCCTTTCACATCATGGACGTTGTGCACATGCGTTTTCCATTCTGTTTATTATACATCGCCATATTTATTATTTTGTTGGTTATTTCTTTGCTCGCATACGCAATGCGAGCATGCGCATTCCTAATTGTGAACAAAATTGCGGACCAACTTAAAACTGGAATTAAATTCGACACGGCAGAAGCACGACGTCTGAAACCGCGCCGTGCTACTGCCGCACTAAATTGAATTAGCACAGCAGACCCTGTCCAGCTAAATTCCTCTGCCGTGCCATATTACTTCAAACATCGTGCTTGTTTTGGAATTACCTTGAACAAATTTACTGCCGTGACTACTCGATTTAACCAACATGCCTGACTTGACTTGACCGAGACTCGAACAGAGGGAGACCCCTTAAAACCCTGCTTAATACTGGTATTTTGTCTACAGCAGGGTTGTAGTCAAGTCCATCACAAGTCCACCACAAGTCCCTGGGTCTTTATTCAAGTCACAAGCTATTCAAATGAACTCCAACAAAGGCATTCTTTTGTGTGTGTTCGTCCTTTGCTTCTTGTTACTGGACTTGTGTGAGATTTGTCACGGACTTGTGATTTTATCGGCTCTGGACTTGTGAAGGACTTGTGATGGACTCGACTACAACCCTGGTCTACAGCAAAAATAGTTAAAGGTATTGATATTTTGTGTGTGTTTTGTGTACATACATTGTAGGATTATGAGGTGGTTGACGAGGAGGGGGAGGCAGCAGGCAATGAGGAATGGGAACGAGAAATTGATCAAATGCTAGAAGACGAGGACGCTACAGAGAAGTAACAGGAGTGCATCTCAGATTTTTTATTTTTTTATTTATTTGGTTTTTTTAGGGTGACAGTAAGGGGCGGAGAAAGGGGTATCAGTTTTGAATAAGAAAATAAAGTTATGGTCTTATAAATAAATGCTTGTTTTAGACCAGCTGGGGACCCAGACACTGATAATGGCTCTAGTTGGATTTAAACGTACTGTTTAAGACCGTCCTACTACGCCTTTATTCCCATTCATAAATACCTTTTTGTGTAAATCAGTAAAACTCCAGAAATTCTTTTACAGTAAACTTTGCCGTTTCACCATTTTGTGTACATTCTTACAGACCATTCCCAGGACGCCTTCTCTGTACACGTCCGCCATAGCATGGACTGTATGTTTTGCGTTGTTGTTAAATCGAACAGTGCACATCCATGACGCACTTTTCGCACATATACAAATTAACCTTTACAATCTAATTTCTACATGTAGTTTATGTCGAATTGCAAACCGCCACAGTTTTGACTCACATGCAAGCTTCCAATATTTATTTTATGTTTTAGGAGTCTGGACATTTTCAAATTTCTGTTTACTTTTAAATTTGGTAAAGTTAAATGTTTTTGTCATTTTCTGTCTGTAAACTTTCTTCTTTTAAACAGTCAAGCCCAGGATTTCTGCCACACAAAATTTGCCGTTTGCTTCAATGGTGAAATGTACATATGTACAGAATATTGTACATATTTCAGCAGGCTTGTGTAAAAATTGAAAAACAAACGTTTTTCACGGGTCTACAAAGTGTAGGAAGGGGGATGGGCGATGGGGCTCAAGGGCCATGTAGGACTTTACATACACTATAAAATGTTGACTTTTCATGGTAGTGAAAACAAATGTTGATTAGTATTTCGGGTGGGGGGGGGTCGTCTTGAAAAATACTTTGCATAGAACCGTCGGTTTATCATATGAGTGTTTCTATACGGGCCACCAATATATCCGCTTCGATCACATGTGTACATTTGTTGAAAGGGACTTTTCAACAGGCTTTTGTTGCAGACAGCTTGAAGTGAAAAACACAAATTTTTCACAAGGGGGCGTATATATTGAAGGAGTTGAGTTGAGATGATGATTTTTGCATCAAGTATGGCTAAGATATGTATCTTTGAGCTGTGTAAGTTTCATTTTCATTGCTAACTATCTTCGCAGTTATTCAGCCCCTCGAAGAGAGGAGTGCGGCGGGTGTTTTTTTTAGCCGAGACAATTTCTAAGTACCTATAAAACAGTGATTTGATGATTACTTCCGAAAATCTTTATACCCAAATAACAATAATCTAGTCGAATATTTGGTCTAGGCCCACAATTGAACTTACGACTCGAGCTCAAAATCTGTGAAAAGTGCTTTCCGCCAAATCAAAATCCATATTTGGGAAGCTTATAACTTTTTAATGCTTTATCAAAGCCAGATTCTGAAAGTGTGGGCAGTAATTAGTCACAGTAGCAATTTTTAGCTTCCTATCATGTTTAGAAACGAAGTTATGACCTTCCAAAAATCCTCACAAATCAGTGTAGCGATCCACAAGTGCAAAAATGAAGTCTGGCACCCAAAATTTAAAGGGTCTTAACTCTGAAACCACTTGTAATTTTCCACTGTAACTTTGGGTTTTTCATTACACCCTTTAAGGTATATTTGGTCAATTCTTTTGCAAAATCTGAGATGGTCACCAAGAAACGTTTTGGAAAATGGTTGATTTGGCATGGAATGACCCGCAGTGAAACAATTCACTGGTTTTAGTGTAGACCCAGTAACCTTGGCAACACACAAAGGGTGACATTTTCACTTTGGTACTCTATTGGTGTTGTCATGAAAAATGCCACCAACTTTTTTTTTTTTTTTTGCATAATAATATGGCTATATGGCTTTTCTCACCCCTGATTGGTTCATTGCAATTGAATATTCATGTTGCTGTAGAATAACCATAAAGGATCTATATTAGAAACTTTATTGGACTTGAAGAATTCTTGGTAGGTCTAAATATTTTTAATGACTGAGAACAGTGTAAAACACCTCTGAAAGGGCTTATAATTAGGAATTTTTATCAAGGAAATCTATGCTATGAAACTACTCTACTTAGCTACAGTCATAAAAATCTCATTTCGAGTTTCTTTTGGGGGTTAAAACAAAGGTTTTTAGCTTTTATGCTAATGTATATGCATATTCATGAGCAAGGGTGTGAAGTCACAAGAGGCAAACACAGGAAAATCACATTCACCTGTACACAAAAGATTCAACTTTTTTTCTCAAACTTACTGAAACTGTTGTAACCAATGGCTGTGTGAGTTTGTTTCACATGTTTGAAGTCATGTTTTTTCTTTACTTTTCCCTTAATTGTGTTTTTCTGAAGTGATGTACTCCAAATAGCGCCCTCTTTCTGTGATTTACTGCAATGAAATCTTCAAAGTTGAAAAGGCTACCTTTGATCAACCTTGTCCTCGGGTGGTCGAGTATTCTCGTTCCTAACTGCTCTTTCCTAAGACCATGGGGACGAGGTCGACCTTTTATTGATTTTACATCAAAGCGAACAATAGTAATGCCTTGCTGAACAAGTAATCTATCACATACACCAAAGACAGGCATACTTTTGTTTAGCATGTCATGGCCCTTTAGCCAGTGGCAGTTTAGCACTAAAATTCTGATGGGGCCAGTTCTGTATGTGTCCATGGGCAAGGCACTTTGTAATAATTTGTCATGCATTTGGGGGGGGGGGGGGTTTCTTTACTATTTTATTGAAGACGTAAAATTTATTCCCACAAAACATTGCATGAATTGAAATGTTACATTAATATGTAGATATTAACCTGCAGGATAGTGGCTGAAAAAAATATATATATAAATAAAAATAAACTGGTCACTGTAAACAGGTTGCCACTGTGGAAAGGTGGCCTTAATAGAGGTTTTACTGTACTTGTCTAATATAAATATTGTTTATTCATATCAAATATTTTAACTGATCGTGAAGTTCAGGAAACATGTAGTTTTAATAGGACTAAATTTGGTGGTGGGACAAACAAAAGTCAATAAATTTAAACAAAAAGATTTCTTCATTGCAAATATACCCATGCAGTCATCCCTAATTTTTAAATAAGTGTGCATCGACCTTTTAGCACATTGCAAATATACCCATGCAGTCATCCCTAATTTTTAAATAAGTGTGCATCGACCTTTTAGCACATTTAAAGACAAATTACAAGATTGGAAAACCTTTTTTTTTAAACAAGAACAACACCATTGCATAACTAAAGGATAATGTTGATAAACTGCCGGCCTTGAAGAAATTTCAGCCACATAGATGCAGTAATACTTCAGAAAACCATAAAAAGTGTATGATTTTTGTGTTGAATGAATGGTAAAAGAAATCGTCTGCAGACACTTTTTAAAAAGCACCTTTTAAAAAGGTACCACTTTACACAAGAAAATTAATTGTTATCAACACTTTGACCTGCAATGGTCTGGCATCCCATCTAGGGGGAGGAGCAATGCTCCTAGTCACTCCATGCTACAGAAACCGGGGATGAGTACCGACCGTATATGAGCCAGCACCGTAAACGACTTTAAAAAGATTATCCAATTAGCGAAGCTTTCAAAAACCAGTGCCGATAGCGATCCCCATATTCGTGTGCGTGTCAACTTGTTTGGAATATGTGGACTGGGATCAAGTCTACCATATGAGTCACTTGAGAGTGTACCCAGCACGATATGTTACAAAGGGACTCCCCCAACCCTCCCGTCCCCCTAACGCCCCTATACCTCAACACACTCTTTTCTTTTGTGAACGTACCCCAACCCCCACCCCCCCCTCCCCCTAAAAACTGAAGGAATTCCTTGGATGTTTGAATTAAGACACAATGGGGGAACAATGAAAGGGGTGCGGTTACCCTCTGCCACATATCGTGCTTCATAGTGCTTGAGAGAAACGACGGATGAATGTATAAAGGGGGAACAGAACAGAATCACAAACACTGATCAAAACTTATTTTCTACGGAACTTGAAAACCACCAGAAAGTGTTGATATACGCCAGTAAAATGGTAAAGTTAACAAGTGGGACAATTATTTCTACACTTTCCTGAAAATTACTTTTTCTGCCATGTCTCGTAGCATATGTGTCACTGATTGGTCAAGACAGCGGTATTTCGCTTATGCTTGCCGCCTCGACCAGTTGGCTGGCGGCGCGCAGCTGGTCAGTCGTCCCTGAACTTGTATAAGGTCAGCTTACTAGCTGTTACAGCTCACAGCCTAGGGTCATTTTCTTTCGCCTCACCGCACGAACTTGAGAATTTTGACCTTTGAACAAACGGTGAATATAACAAGCCCGTCCCCAAATACTTTGAAACATGTTATGTATTTTCCATATTCTAGAACACAGTTTCTAGTTTTATTTTTTGTACCAAACTTAGCAGTGAGTATAGCACAACATTGCGTCGCACCAAACGAACTGGTTTAAAGGTCATGAAACTTGTTACGAATTCGATGAACAACAGCACTGTGTTGATAAATTGTCTTGTAGAAATTTCAGCTACACAGAATTATGCAGTAATACTTCAGAAAACATCAAAGACAATCCGTGCATTTTGGGTGTGGCACCTCGAAAAAAAAAATTTAACTGATATTTTTCTAGAAACAAAAGTTATTCGCTTTTAAACGAGACATCAACGAAACTGAAAAATCGACCGACGGCGAACAATTACTGTCAATATTTCGAATTATTGGCGGTCCGCCAATAATTCAAGGCGTAGACTTGCCCAAGTCTGACCTCTCCTGCTCAGTCTGCAACCACAGCGCACAGTGCGCCCTCCGGACCGGTGGCCTGTCAAATCTGTTTTCTTCGTTTCCTCTGTCTCAGAAAGTCTTCCGAGACAGGCCACCAGTCTAGAGGGCGCGCTACACGCACCGCACCACACCATAGACCAAACACGGGAAGTCAGACCTGGGCAAGTCTAGGCAAATCGCAAAAAACGGCCGTATAAAAACGGCGATTTCTAAAATACAAAGTATGATGTTTTAAATTTAAAAGTAAATGCTTTAAATTATTTCGGAGAAAACAAAATCAAATTTGCTGAGAACCACGGACTGTATATCTTTAAAAATCTATGCAAGGCTTTAGTGTTAATAAACACATTTTTTTCCTCGTGTAATGAGGGGAAAAAAACAATTCAGTGAGGGTTTTCTTGTCTATACTCATGAAGTAACATTTTTGGTCATTGCATGCAAATGATACAACGGTCCTTTAAAAGCATCGAACACATTTCGTTGTCAATCATTCTCTGTTCGCGCCACACAGTGGGCGTAGCCCCAGGCCCTGTATATATTTTTGGAAACCGGCCAACTAAACATCCGTTGTTCGAGTTCGGGGTCCGGTGAAGGCTGACCAATAGGCTATTTTGGGGCCAAATTGGATTGATGATAGTGACCGTGGCCGGAGCCCGGAGGGCAAAAACTGACCGTTCCATGGCTTATAGCGTTGACATTGTTGTCGCCGAAGTGAACTCAATACAATTATGCAGTTGTACATGACATGACCCTGAACCTTTGTCCACGCTCCGGCCACTGCACTGACCCAACGAATTATAAAACCGCAGAGAAATTGACCGCTAGAAACAAACGGGTACGGTTTGTGCGTGTGTATATAAAAACTCGTGCGTGAACTGACCGGGTCAGACAATCTACCTCAACGGGGTTTTGCCGGGTACTAAGGGCGGGGCGGGCCAAGGCGCTCCTGCCTCGCCGGCTGAGCAGCCCGCAACACCCCACGAGTTTATCGGCAGTGGCCGGTGCGGTTACGACGCACGGAGTTCGAGAGTTTGAACTGCGGTTTTCACATTATGCGAAATAAAACCGCGTTTTCTCAGCTCTACCGCGTAGATCGACCATGCAGCAGCCTGCTCAACTATTAATATTATCCGACCGCAAGTTTCTTCATTTAAATAAATTATCCAGAATGTTAAAGCGAACCCACCACATTTTCTCGTGCAAGTCACAACATGTCTAGTACTACAGAAGACAGCATTATAACACAACCGAATCATAATTATGTGATCGTGAAATAGACACTGTAAAATTTATAGTCTTCAATCGAGTGAAGAACAGTTTGTTTTCGTTCATTAATTGGACACGGCGACAGATTTTGGTGACAGATTTTTGCTGAGTTTTCTACTTTACGGAAAGACGAAGGAGAGATTCAAAATGAAACTCCAAAAAATACAGAAGTAGTGGGAAGGAGCTCTTAAACACAGGTAAGCATTATGATATATTCTTCCAGATTTTAACATTTTCTGTACGGTGTTTTCTACTGCCTGATTTTCATCGCATTTCTTAAATTTTTGTTGAGTAACTTTGTATAAAATGAGCTATATGCACAACTGCCATTCATAAAAATTCCAATAGGCCGTTAGGATGGTTTCGTGCATATAGCGGCTGTAGGAATCTGGTCAAGTTGGTTTAATTTTTTTAACCCAGAAATTTACACCAATGTTTTCTTACTTTCTAACAATCGTAAGTTATTCTTATTCGAGTGAAACTATTTTATTGTTATGCATTTCTTATAATTTTAAAACCTCAATGCTCTCTCGCCAAATGAAAAAAATGTTATCATAAAATAGCCATGATAGCCGCCATTTTTGATAAGAATGTTTTCGTTTTGGCCCTATTTGAATGGTGGAAACTCCTTTAATTTTGGCTTTTCCCAGAACCAAATAAACTATACAGTGACAAATAAATTCGCAAATATTGAGCAAAATCATGTCTTAGTTTACATTACAAGTTATCTCATTTTTAAGAGTTGAGGAAAATTTCCAAAAAGCGTCGGGACTTTTTCCATCGAAGGCGGAGTAATAACGGTTACTCCCCAAACGGCCATATTTATCAACTTGAACTTGTAAACAATTTCGTCTGCGTCCGAATTATGGCTACGGCTTAAAATTACACACGAGTTAATGGTAGCCGCTAGGAAGACGGCTTGATCACTTTCCATAGACCGTATGTATTTTAAGACGTAGCCAGATAGTTCGGATACGGCTGTCACTAAATTCGACCAAAGTCCCCCGAACGAGAGTTTATCCGTTGTTTTAGGGCATTGGTCGAATTATATCCGTTGTTTGAACTTGCGCCTAATTTTAGCACGTGACCTTGCGAGTGGCGCAGTGACATTTTACACTTAAACAAAAACAAAAAACGTAAGCTCAGTACCTCATTTACATTCCGAAAAAACAATGAAAAACTGTGTCCATGTTTTCAAGAAACTGTGCGAATCTGCCGTCCTATTCAGGATGGTCCCTTGCTCTACTGCACAAACAACGGAGCCATAATATAACACGACAGTCGGGGGCCTAGTTTCGTTTGCACACAAGGGCACCCATTTAAACAAAATGCGTGTGCACGCACATTTAAATAGCTTCACCTTGTTTTCTATTTAAAAAAATATATAATAATCAACTCGGGGGGAATCATTGCATTGGACAGTTGGAACCACTTCTATTTTGAGTAAAGTTTTCCGGTCAAATGGTTCATTAAAATGTTGAGACATGTCAGATGATCCTGTGTGCGGTCTAGTCTGTAAGCATGTGGCCACCGTCAATTTGTTAATAATTTACTCGGTTGAGTGCCGGGGCGAATTAGAATAAAAATCTATAATTTATCCTCGTTACGTAAGAGTGCAAATTACCATAATTGTAATTTAATACTTCAATGAACCCATTGCCTTTTCTGGGCTAACAGCCGTTTCCCATTTTTGTCGTTTTTCGTATATGGCAAATAACGTCGTAACTGTTATGTTTTTTTAGTCGCGATTGCATTCGGTGTGATTTTATGCAGTGGCTAGCTTGCAAACCATCGATATCTTGTACCTGTGCCCTTGGGCAAGGCACTCAACCACACATGCTCCATCCTTCGGAAGGGATGTAAAGCCGTTGATCCAGTGTGTTAGGTAATGGAAACGCACTCTAAAGATCCCAGAGCATTCTTTCGTGAAGAGCAAGGGGGATCATCCCCGGTGTCTCTGGCCATGCATTTCTAATTATAAATTTTCATGGGTTTCCTCACGCTTGCGAGTGACAGTGCAATGAGCACTATTGAGGAATCCTTGGTATGAATACCAGAAATAATAATAATAATAATAATAATAATGATATATATATACACTGTATGAAGTATGCAATAACAGTTGGCTATACCATACATCCATGGCTATACGAGAATTTAAGCCACGCGCCGGCCGCCATTGTACCCAACGAACAATGCTTGGCCTAGACTGTTCCCCGGTCCATGCGATCGCTTGCATTCCACTTAACACATGTATCATGCTGTACACTAGTGAAGACAGTATTACCAGTCTAAGCGAGGCATTGTATTTGGTGGGTACAATAGCGGACGGTGGCTTCAATTTTAGACGTCGTTGCTTCATCCAGTGATTATATATCGATGCGGCAGACCCTTACCGACTGGGAACAAGTCTATTCGACGGTACCTTTCATGTTAGTTTATACTTGGTTCCAAGTATGTGATCGTGGTTTGTTTTAATTTCCGCCTTAGCGCCGTCTTTTGGTTTGTGAAATGGGAACTTTTCACCGAAATAGACAGGTTCCCAGTCCCTACATTTCACAAACCAAAAGACGGTGCTGTACGGAAAACAAACCATGATCACAGACCTGGAACCAAGTCTATTGTGAGTAGACTGGCGAAGTGAATACGTCATCTTTTGTTAGTTGCCTAGACAATGGCTCTACAATAAAAATCACTGAATCGTGTCCCTGTGCTTTTGCAATGTTACTTTTTCCGACGGCCATGGGTGATGTTTAGAGCCAATACTTGGCGCAGTATCCGAAAATCGCGCTCAGTGATAGACCTTTATCATGGTGCGTCCATCTTCAGTGTCTTGTTCCCCACTGCATAGTACGTGTACGTGTCGGGCATGATCAGTGCGTGTGCGTGTCTGCGCGATAGCGCGTGCAGTCTTCCGTTGTTGTTTTGAGAGAATCAATGTCCGCGCTGCGCGTTTTCTTAATCGCACCGCGCGCATGTCATTGTGATGCACACAATGAACATTTTCAACACGGGGCCAAACTTTTATTTCGGCAAGCCTCGCTTTCGTTACGTTCATTTTAGTAGGGGAAAAGGGAAGATGGCCGCACCGTGATAACGGTCTATTGACCTCGTCTTGGATGCCGAACCATTACGCATGCGTCTGTTTACCTCGCTTTTATTATGACAATTTGAAATTCTTCCATAGGCCTATACGTCTTTCTATTTCTGTTGTTACCAAAATATTACATACATGTTTCAAATCTGAATAAACGACACGTAGACGGAACATGGACTCTAGAATTAGATTTGTTTTTAAATGACTGATAATAAACATAACAATGGTGTTTACATTTGAAATTGCCGCTTTGTGTTTTCAATCCGGTCAAATTTAGAACAATGATGTTTGCTATCAAAAGCATGAGTCAGTGTGTTCTCAAAGTCCGCTTTTCGCTGCTAAATTATAGCAGTGTTATCGGGCGGTCACGGTCGCACATGTCGAGCGTTCTCGCTCAAGGGTCGTGGAAAGTTCAAGGGATGATTGTGTTCGCGTTCGCCAACAACGTCAAATTTGATTACTAGAATGTCGAGAAAAATGAAATATGTTTCAAAACACGGTGAAGGGCGCCAGTTATCATGTCACGTTGATTTCTAAAAACCGCCATGTCTAAAAACCTCTATATCTTATTATAGTCTGGGCGACATTTAAAAAGATCGAAAGAGGCACTTTTGAGTAGAAGTTGGTGTCATGTTGATTTAACTTAATTTTGGGGTGCTGAATCTAATAAAAATGACAATTACCAAGCTTCATTTTGAGAGTAAGGGGGAAAAGAGAAAAAAAACGTTAAAAATGGTTTAAAACGGTAGTTTTTGCCTGGTAAAAAAATAAAATTGGTCTCAAATAGAACATGAGAATATGGTATATTCTGTCGGTCGCTGCACGTCACATCCGGTAGGGCTGGAGTGAAAACAACGGTGTGCCCATGGTGACAAGCGAAGGAACAAAGCTGTTGTCCATGCAACACACTAGTATTTATACACGAACAATTTTGTTTTCACTCCAGTCACGGTGCTATGCCCGTATACAAACAAAGGCATATGACATCGGGTAAAAAAAGTACCAGGATGTGCGACCGACAGAATATCAATGAAGTTAACCGGTCATTTCGCACAGTCAATAATGTGATCATGATAAAATACTCTCTTTTTAATCTTGTTTATAAACCTGGTGTCTTTATTCCAAATGCCAAAATATATTTGCTAACAAAATCTTGATACAATTTTATTAGGGGTCGAGGTTGTTCCATGTCACGGGTTCGAAGTCTGGGGCAATAAATCACGTGCGAAGCAAGCTACGCGGTCATTGGCTATACTCACGACGCGCTCGTGTCACGTGCTACTAAATATATTACCGCTACATTTACTCAACTCCGTGCACTGCATGTATGCACTTCATGATCAGACGCTTGCGGAAACTAGATCGGGTCATCGGCCGGACGAGGCATTAAATCATCATGAAAGGATGACTATGATTAAAGCTTTTAGGAAGATATCGTTTTGGTAAAAAGTAATGTACTGTATAAATTATCCATTGTGTTACATTGCACCAATGAACCTCAGGAGATTATTAGTCCACACAATTGAAGGCAAGTGTATTATTTGTATATGTATAGATAATACAGGGTGGATAAAAAAAAACGAAACCGAGATATTATTTCCAATTGTGACTAAAGTAGGGCACATATGAACAAAAAGGAGATATCCTCTGTTAGTGTTAGGGTGGAATCTCCTCTTTAAAATGACACCCTGATCATGTCATTTCCGGTTGACTGAGCATTGACTAGTGTTATGCAAGGGTCTAGTTTGGGATTTGCGCCACTTTCTTTAATGCATGGCAAAGCATGTTTGGGCGACCAAGTATTCATGCCTAACCTAAGAAATTATCATGCCGATAAAAAACGTTGGTGGGGAAAAACCTGCATTTTCTTAAACAGAACACATTCAGTCCTACACGAGAATGCAGCGATTTGTTGTCGAGTCCAAGGTCTGGGCGAAGGGGAACTGGTCAGTCATCCGAGAACATTAATGCAATTCAGCAGGCCATGCAGCAGGGAGAACGCATGCAGCAGTCGTACAAAATGGTTTAGCACTGGCCGACCATGTTCAAATAAATTGTCGGGTTAAAATGCATGAACACATTAACCAAATGAATTTTTAAAAAACTTTAATTACCGTTTTCTTTAAAATGCTACCACAGGTGGAATAACTTTCTACTTCTAGGGTAGGTAGACCATTTTTGTAGCGGCCATGGCAGGGAGCAGTCACATTGTCACCGTGTCATGCACGCGTATATAGGCACTCCGTGGATCTATTGCCACATCATTTAAATATGAAAACCTTCCCCCTGTCATGGCCGCCGATGCAAGGGGTCTATTTGTTACCATTACTCTAGCCTCTGATCACTTTCAGTAATGTTTTATGAACATAATTTGGGTCATTGCAATTGATAGAGTAGGCCTTTAAACTCGTGCCAAAAATGTGTATTTATACACGGGACAAACAGATATAAACCGCACAAAATTTGTGGTTTGGTTTGGCCATCCAGCAATTATGTAAACTAAATTCAAGTTCACATTCAGGTCAGTATATTATAGTTGTCTAAAGCGAACATTGTACGGTTGATATTGGCATCTTATGCATCGAAAGTGAACTGTCTGCGACCGGGATTGTACGTCTAGACGATAATATCTTGTGTCTGGTTTTCATGATGTGACTCGCCGGGGCCGGCCGGCCCGGTCGGGCTAGTCAAAGTTTTGACAGTGTTTCGCTTCGGTGAACGCGTGTTCGTGCCGCGGAAAATCGTTCAAGGTTACCAGTTTAACATTGAAACGGTTCACCGTCATGTGCCGATTTCACCAAGAAACCAATTTTAAAGGTCGTATATACAGGATCTGCAATGTCCCACAAATTATTGTAATCAACCATTAGTAATGCATTTAGCCGGAAACACTACTCAAATGGAAGACAGAAGTCTAATACACTGATTCTGCCCGAAAGAATAATAATTTGTTTTATAAGAAATAAAGAAAACCACAATTGAATATGAACTTGGAGCAAGTTCGGGTACTGACCATTAGTCAATTTGCGATTTGTTTTTCGCACATGAGTAGTTTGTTTTTCACCCGAACGCGTCGTCAGGCAAATCTAGTCAACATGGTCTGCACTGGCCGCCGTCAATTACGGTTTACAAAAAAATACAAGCAATTGTTGACAACCTTTTACCCATGTTTGCCCTCGTTCTATAAACTCGTTCACCAAAAGCTACCATAGAATTGGTTATAATTCATCTTTAAAGGCACAGCTCGTCAGCAATGCGCGCGCGCCAAATTCGTGGCACGAAATACGCAGCTCCATGCCTTTGCTATGGAGCTGCGTATTTCGCTTATTGCGAAAATATAAGGATCGGTAAAGGGCGGCCATGACGGGAAGAAATCTGCCCGTGGTCACGTGGTCATTATTATTTATTTTTTTAGTAAGTGCGTATATTTTGCATTGACATTTGTAACCCGGCCGTGCGTGTCGAACATATACAAATGTAAATAAAGTACATTGCCTAAAGGAAAGGGCTTCGCCAATTTTTAAATATAAAACACACAATGCGCACGCGCAAAGACGACCAATCACAGATCAAGATGAAGCGCCCTTTACCTGTCCTTATATTCTTATATGTGGAATATGTGGACGGGAACCAGTCTACCGTGGTACTATGGCACCGTTTTTCGTGCAGTTTACCAGGGAACCAGCCTAAATAGGACGGTGGTTTTGCATAATTTCTTGAAAGCATGGACACAGTTTTTCACTGTTTTCTCGGCTGACTTACAGTAACATTACATAACACACAGGTTGGTTTTAATCACACACATGCTCCATCGGGATAACACCGTTTGTAACAATTTTCAAATCATGTTAGTTATCTTTAATTTAATACAAAAAAATTAATCCATAAAAATTATAGACCTACACATTATGAGTGAAAAATCAAAATTGCATGTTTTCTGCTTCGCTGGCTACCACACTGAAATGGCACTGCTTTTTGTTGCACTATGGACAAAACACGGTTATGATTGAACTATACACAGCGTGAACTTTTGACCCGAATGCTCGTTCTATTCGTTTTGACAGTTTGAAGGCGAACATATTTTATTGGCGCCCATATTTTTATTGGAGCATTCTGATACGTTGTGACAGGAGTGTGAGTTATGTTAGAAAAGGTTCAAATAATATCCACTTGATTCAGACAATTTCGGACATGAAACAGTCCATATAGATAAATTATTAAAACATAAAACTGCTCTCAAAGTATGTTTGTCCGTATTTTACATGTGTACGTACATGTACGTGAACATGTCCGGGGCACATGTTTGTGCACAAGTCCACGCGTATATGGGCACATGATTTTTATTAAAGACGATACATGATTGAACAACTTTTAAAAACAGGAACAGCATTACATAACTAAAGAATAATATTGATAAACTGCCTTGTAGAAATTCCAGCCACATAGATGCAGTAATACTTCAGAAAACCTGAAAAATCAATGCTTGGTTTTTGTGTTGAATGAATGGTAAAAAAATTGTCTACAGACATTTGTTTAATTTTTAAAGCACCTTCAGTTAGCAATTTTACACGGGGGAAAATCATGTGGTCGTTTTTTTTATTTTTTATTGTCAACTCATGAATTAAAATGTTGGGTAATTGCAAATGATGTACTGTACAGCTGTGGCTTTATTTTGTTCATTTCAATTTGTATGCACTACAAAAACAGTATTGCACTATGGCCCTACATTAGCAGAAATTTCTCAGCCGCACGTATAACCTTATGAATAATGCATGACCGACTGCTCACCAGCGACCAATAGGATGCGTTCTGGCAACAACCGCAGAACACGCAGGCCGCGGTGGGCGTGGAAAGCATGAATATGTATTAGCTACATCAGCAGTGACTCATTGATTGGTTAGCCGGCAGAGAGGGCCTTGAACATCTCACCCCAGTGTTTCTGGGAATCGCTTCGCACGAACTGCTTGCCAAACAGGCAGGCGGTTTGCCCGATTCTTTGTGCACATTTTGCAGTTCAACAAAGGGTGTTTATATACGAGCAATACGCGCATGTTTTATGACCACATAGCTTTTCTCGAAGTACGTACATGAAACCGTGTCTTTGGAATGGCAGCGATTTTTATTGCTGTCGTTTCCAAAAGGAATATATCCCATATCAGCATAGGCCTACAGTTTATGCTTTTTAGATGTTCGACGTCCTGACAGCAATTTATAACGATCTATGTACGTACGTAGCTAGAGACACGATATTAATGGGTAAGTAAAAATCAGCTGTTATTAGCGAGAAACCACCATAAGTTGGCGAGTAATTATTACGTCATCCCATGGTCATCCATATAGTAATAGTGTTGCGGTTTTTGTTCGTCGGATTTATTCATTTGCATTTACTAGTTTATAGTAATCAGTTCCTTGTTTTGGCGACCATAAGTAGAAACATGTTTCAGTGGGGTACCGTGGCCGAGTGGTTCGGGTCATTGCTCGCGATCGCAATCATAGGTGAAAACGTGGGGTTGCGGGTTCGAACCAACCTCCCCCTACCTATCCCCCCCCCCCCCACCCCCCCTCCTCCCCCAAACCCCCCTCCCCCCGGCTGCGGTACCTTGAGCAAGGTACTCAACCACACTTGTTCCATCCTTCGGAAGGGATGGTCCAGTCACTCCAGTGCACCTATAAATTGTGAAAATGGAAAATTGGAAAATATGGTGCCTTTGTGGAAGAAATTGCCAACTGAAAGAGCTATTTCACACATTCAAATCGCTTTTACACATTCAAAGGATGTTTTTTTTTTTTTTTACAATTTTTCAGGTTTTCTAAGGTATTACTGCATCTATGTGGCTGAAATTTCAACAAGGCAGTTTATTAACATAATTCTTTAGTTATGTGATGCTGTTTGTCCTGTTTTTAAAAGTTTTCCAATCATAAATCTGTCTTGGTATAATAAATGCTGTGCGTACTGATAGAGCGTGCTTACGTAATGTCTGATCAACCGCAGTTGGTCCATATTGTGGACCGCAACGAACGGAAGCATATTCTATAAATGAATCGTGCTTCCGGAGGGCAAACAATTGAAAAGTTGAGTCTTTGAGAAATTCATTTCATGTTATTCATTTTAGGTTATTCATTTCGTATCTTGCATTTTACTAGTGAGGAGAAATTCAGAAGAATCGTCTGAACTGCTAAAAACATGTACGAGTTTTGTGACTCGTGCTCCGTGTTTTCGCGAACATAACTAGAATCATATTTGTGATCGCAAGCAACCGACGTTCAAATCGTGGAGAAAACATTTTTCTGGTTGTGGACGCAAAAACACGGCCCAGATGACCTTGTCTAAATCGGGATTTCATTCGTACATGTTTATCCCGGCCGTAATAAATCAACACTATACGAAGTTTGACATGTATGGTGCTCAAAACCGCATCTCAACTGGCGTTGACTGGCCAATTGGCGGCATGTTATTGATGGGACAGGACCGTAGCAACAGCCACGCACGCGGCAGCCAATCGGGGGCAAGGATGAGCCAGATCACGTGACAGTTGACCTCTCTGCGGGTAGAATCCATGTACCATTTGGTTTGGTTTTTCCCGGCTGCAAAAATTAGCCTTTTGTATGTAACTGGCGCTTCGAATTCTTCTTTCAAATGGAGGTGCAGTTTGAAAATATACATACTACGCTGTTGCTACACGTTGCCTATATAATGCTCTATTCCATTCTTTCCTACGGTGAACACAGTATTGGTTCTGTACTTCACACCTGCCACGTGCACCACATGGCAACAAAAATGTAGTCTAAATACTAAATGTGCATGCGAAAGAATGCACGTCAGTGCACCAGACGCTATTCACGTGAAACGTGCAACATGCTAATCCGTGGGTGTTTCTTGTGACATTGCCTGGTGATGAGCTATTTCATTCATCTGTTATATTTAAATTCGATGTCTGTGGTTAGAAATCATTTTGCATACAATAGTTGTTGTTAGGTAGGAGTAGGACAAGCCCCGGACAAGCATTGTGGTGGTTGGGAGCAACCTTAAAAGTACGCATGGGATTTGCATACAATTACGAAAATCCCCTATTGTCAAGAAGCATTTGTTTTTTTACTCAAAAGGTGTTTGTGACTTGCAGGGTTGTAATGACTCGGACTCGAGACTCGCGACTCGGACTCGAGACTCGGGACTCGGGACTCGCGACTCGCGACTCGCATCTAAATTTTCACTGACTTGACTTGAGACTCGAACCTCAAATGACTTGACTTGACTTGGACTTTTTGACTTGAGTTTGCCAAAAATTAAATAGATATTTTATGCATTTTGTTGGGGGTCATTTTGGGGACCAAATTGTATTTCAGCACGCACTAAACAATCTTGGCCAGAGCACCATCATGAATGTGAGTTTCAGCGTTTAGACTCATGCATTTGGAAATTAGCTTGAACAATTTACTGTCGTCAGTGTCGTGACTACTTGACCAATATGCCTGACTTGACTTGACTTGACTTGGCTTGGGACTCGAAGGCAGCTTGACTTGACTTGACTTGGGACTCGAGCAGAGGGAGACTGCACATACTTGTACCACAAACAATATACACAGGATCAATCATAAAATGTATAAAATACACGAAAAAGGATGAAATATGATAATTTTGAAGACTGTATATTTCTTTTCTTTCCCGCAAAGCCTGTAGCACGTCCGGGTTTAACTGCACCTCACAGCACAGACTGCCTAATTGATCACTGGCAACTTCTATTGTTATTCGAAGAAATACCAAACACATGTGGTTTTGTTTAAGTACAGAGACTCCGACACATATTAAGATAAACATAACCCTGACTGTTGTCTGTTTTTCATGCAGGAAGGTCGTATAACCAATAAACAACGTTTTGGAACATCGCTATACCCCACAATCAAGGTTGAAGTTGGAAAGGGCCACGTCAGCGCGGGGAATTGTGAAACTTTACTGATGCGCGTGCGGATGAGATAGCTCGGCAGAGGGGTCCACAGAATGGACGGGAAGTGGAGAAGAAGATGGAGGTAAGAAAAGTAGGGAAACACGTTGTGCATGACGTCATATGAAGTCTCATGACGTCACACGTGTGTCACTTGCGTGAATGTTGCCGACGCGGTTTTATGGGCCAATAATTAGCCTTTTGCGTTTAACATTTGGATAATGGCTGGTGCCTCGAATTCATCACTGTCAAATGGAGGTGCAGTTTACAAAGTCACAACTATGCTATTATTGCTACGTGACGCACGCCATTGCCTAGCAATCAACAGCCTGGTTGCTTTATTGCATTCTTTCATACCGTGAAAACGGTATTGATTCTGTACTTCACGCCAGTCGCGTGCACCACATAGCAACACATATTTAGTCTGGTTAAGTGGATACTAAGTGTGCATGTGGAAGTGGGTACATCAGTAGGCCTACACCAGATGTTCATGCAAAACACGAATAAGGTTAATTGGGCCATATGGTGCGATAAAAACACCGAACTAACACAAGACTTGAAAAGAACAAAATAGTCGAACAGCTGTGTTCGTCTGTAAATTAACAAACTAATACAGAAGGTATAGGACTTTTAAGACTAACTTAAATAAGTTTAAGCATGATCTTCTAACAACTACTTCATCAGATGCAAAAGTCTTGAAAAAATAATTTTAAAATCTAATTTCTTCAAGTTAACTCGAGTTTTGATGACCGGTGTTGGGACATTCACAGGGCTCAAATTTACACATTGCATTTAGTACACGGTACAAGCCTCAAGAACTTTGGCAACAGCACCGTTTTCGATCGAACCTAAAACAATGTATACCTATAGCATTGCTTCGTTGTTTACCCTTGAGAGAAATGTCATAATATACACAGGAAAATCGGACAGCATTAATCATTAACCACATAGCTTAGTTGTTATCCTGCGGTTATGGTATTTCGAGTTCAGCGACCAGCTGTTAAGATGAATCATTGTTCGAGGTACTATAATGCGATAACTGTTACTTTTTTTGTACAAAACGGTGTCATCTCCACGTGTGATTGATGTCTGATGTATATGATAAAAACCAACCCGTGTGAAAGTCGGCTCGGCACCTCATCTATGAGCAAGTTCGGGCGGCCGACTATAGTTAACATGACTAACCATAGTCGATCTAGATGCGTGGTTTGACTAGCTAGTCTGACTAGAGGAACCAACGCGCCCCGGGGTATAGGTTCATCTCTAGTCAGTTGTAATCACGTCACTTTTCAAGATGGCGGAATTGTATCAACGCGATTGGGGGGGAAAAGCTTTCGCTGAGAAAGTGTTAATTTATATCAGAATTAAAGATGAATTAATAACAAATTCTATGAGCTTTTGGTGAACGAGTTGAAATGGCTTTAGTAGAACATATTAGGGCAAACATGGGGGAAAAGGTTGCCAACAAGGTATTTTTGAAAACCATTGGCGGCGGCCAGCAGTTCAGACGATTTTGGCAATGTTTGACTATAGATTTGCCTGACGACACGTTCGGGTGAAAAACAAACTACGCATGTGCAAATTTACTAATGGTCACTCAGCACCCGAAATAGTGTTCCGGGGAATTTTTATTTTTTTAAATGCCGGATTTTAAAACTTTCCTGAAGCGTTTTGCTGAAATTTCTGCAGTATACTTCACAAGTTTTTACTTCTTTAGATATAAATTTCTGTTATGCCCTTATACCAGAAATCCACAAAACATTTCAGCTCGCAAATACATCGGTTGTGTGCACAAAGTCCAACGAACTATACAATGTAGACAGATTCATTATTCAACTGCATCATTTTATGTTATCACAAACTGAAATTGAAGACACTCGATGTTTGGTATGTACATTTAGTCTGGTTTCCGATTGCATTGATAAACCCTCCACAATAATAAAGTGATTAGAGTCACGTGCGTTTGTTTTTTGCACGTAGCTCTATTGTTCTCTCCTCCTTCTGAAGGACAAACACGGGATAGTTTAGCGACATTTAACAACATCAAACCACTCGTGCACTAAGTTGTGCAAATGTATACTTAAAATCTCCTTAAATATACATTTTATGAAATTAGCTCAAAGCCTGATCTTGGACGAAAACAATAATTTTGGCCAAACATTTCTGGTACATTATAACCGTTTCTGATTTTTCTGTTTAATGTTTTGCAGGTAACGATGGCTTGAGATGACTGGAGATGTCTGCGTTTGCCCACAAACCAACAAACGCGCTTCCCAATTGGTCCACTAAGCTTAAAGCTACATCGTTCAGCCAATCACAATGCGTCGCACGAACACACTCCATCACCTTACTACATACCGACCAATCGGGTCTTGTTTTAGTAAACCTTGATCACGACAACATAGGTCCGCGGCGATTGGTTGGATGCAAGAACTGGTACTCCGTAAAACTGGTAAATTGTGACACCCCCATATTTCCATTCTGACCAATTGCCGTTTGCGTAACAACGATATAGATATCAATCAGTCATCTCGATAAAAATGTATTTTTCCCACTGCAAAGATTTTTCGTATGTGTGTCATAGTTTTAGCATTCTCCGAGTTGTCATCGAGAGCTCTCCAACCACGACAGATTCTCCCGCCGATAGCAAGCTATCAAACTCCCATGAACTTCGCCCCAAATTTGCGCTTTTTCCCACTTGAGCTATTTTCGTATACATTTTTAATAAAGCGGTCTTGCTGCATGGTCCGGCAACGCACGTGGCCACGCCGTAATAATGTAGTCTAGTTATTTTGTGTTGGGTAAATGGTTTTACAATGCACGTAGGATACAAGTTTACTGCACACCATTATGTTCGTTAATTCACCATTTGCACGGAACCGCCATATTGGCAAAACAGCGAGGCTTTCCTTGCATGAACAACGACTCCCTCGCGTCGTTACCATGTCGGTTGCTGTGACGTCGACTTCTGTCCATTGTAACATATGACGTGTGCCAGGAAAGCCTCGTTTTGAACGCGACCGTGCAAGTGGTGAATAGGTAGGCAAATTCAAGAGTGATTTTAATGTACATTTTAACGACTGAAGTCACGTGGTTTACAGACATGCGCCTTAAAGCGGTATACGCCATTTTAAGCCATCGTCAAAAAGTGAACACCAGTTGCCAACCTGAATATTTATTGATAGAATTAGAAATCGGATCTTCTGACTGAAATAATTTCTAAATTAATAAATTTCTTGTCTGCCCAAATTCCTTGGGCCACATCAGCCACACAAGTATTACCGTAAAATCTTGATTTTCGACGGTTGTCATGGCGTTGCAGAACACGCTGGTATACACGTTATAAGTGTACGCGTCGAAAACAGCGTAATCTTGTATGTTATAATCTGCTCATGCGTCGTAAGCTTTGAACTATTAATAGCGAATGAAAATTCAACAAACGCAGTTGTATTTCATGCTGTTTATAGAAATGCTGCACGTTTCAACGCAATTTTTTACGTAGAATTAGATGCTCTTTAAGCTTTTTTTTTTGGAATGGCAAGAAAGGATTAAAAAATTATTGACGAAAATGCTGCAGTGATTAAGCAAGTCAAAGTTGAAAAAGTTCGCGGCTTTTGACCTGTTTTCGCATCGGAGGGGCAACTCAGGAAAATGAAATAGCTAGATTTAGTTAGATTTAGTAGAAATGCGCTTGTGCTTTTTTTTTCAATAGTTGTCGCTTTTAATTTGGTATAAAACAACTAAAGGAGGGTGACCAGATCACATTTTTTCCATGGGTGTTGAGATTTTGATACCACATCATGTGTCATATTTTTCTCATTACTATTCCGAAATTTCGCGTTCTCAATCCGGGGATATCGTTAAAAAAAAACCCACTGAAGTTCAGTAAACTATTTTATCCGCCACATTTTATCTTCCACATCCAAATTGGGGATTGCAAATTTCCTGTTTTCTTACCATTTATAGTATTTTGGGGATGTGATTGTTGGGTTAGAACGAAATCCATTTTCTGAACACTCCTCTATAGCGTTGCGCGTCAAGTACATTGTATTGCGTGTAAGCAGGTGTAAGTTAACAAACTAATGTTTTATTTTTTGACATGCCAATTTAACATTTTATCCCGAAATAGATGTATATTTATTTCAAGTAGAGATATATCTCTTTTAGAAATGTAAATATGTCTATTTCGGAAATGTATGTTAACTGGTCAACAAAATATAGACATTTCTAACTTAACTTTGCACGCCATACCTCATGTGCGACGCTGGCGGGTTCACGCGTATTGTACGTGTAAGCAGGCGTTTAGAAAACGCAAGGCAGTTCTATCGGTACAATAAAATGGCCGTAACAAATAAATAATCACATTTCAAAAATGGGGCGGTCCTGAACATTGTGACACGCAAATAAGATTGATTCAAAACAATATACAGGAGAATTACATGTATGTATTTAGTACAAATATAGTATTATGAAGTAGATTTAGTAATATGTACTCGTTAATTAGGTGTATATACCAACCTGAAATTATATACAATATATATGTACGTGATAGATTCATTGTGTCTTTAAAGTTATATAACCGTGTTTTAATACTAAAGGGCGTGCTAGCCCCGCCTTTTTTGTTTAAATGTGGAAATTGTCTCAAGTATTGTTTTTGGTGCGAGAGGCGCCTGTTTCGCCACATAATTGCTGCATTATAAATATACTGTAGTTTGTAAGACTCTCCCTGTTAGTATATGTAGTAGAGAGTATTGTAGGGTATATATTGGAAGTATCTATGAGCTGATGATATGGGAATAACAAAGATATTGTTGGTTGGTGCAAACAGTTTTGTGAATAGGGCCGTTTAGGCTTGGTTGGGGGCATGTAACGAAATGCACGTTGTAACTCGACTTCTGCGCAGCAATGACCTTATTGGCTGAAGACGTGTGACGTAACGCGCGGTCATCTCCATTCCGGTTCGTGACACCACAAACGCGCGCGCACTACTGATTCCCGACGCTCCTTTGCCAACTTGGCCGTTTGTTGTATTTCGGTTCCAAGTGGTTTCGATGCTTTTGCGTGCAGGGTGGGCGTGGCTAATATTGCTGTGACGTCACACTTACGAACCGGATAGTGCGCGTGTCCAAACATTACCGGCGCGCAGTTTTGCTGTTAAATAAAGTCTATAATGCAAAAGGGTACTGGAATGTGACGTCAGTTGACACCGTGATTGTTCTATACTTTCAGAAAATGCACACGCCGGAAAAAACGGTGATTTGTGTATAGCAGTCACTTTAGCAACTGAAATAGGAAAGTCGTAGATTGTAGTTTGCAAAGCAACGTTGCACAAAAATAGCAAAATGTCTACAGTAAATAAAAATTTGCACAAACGGTAAAGGGCCAGTGAAATTCCGTCACGTATCAGAACTGTTTTTAAGGGTCTATAAATTCCATATCTTATACATTAACACTGTCAAACCTTTGTACATAATAAATTTGAATGGAACTGGGAAAAAGGCGGGATATATTTAGGAACTGTGCAAAAATGTTTAACGGGTAAATTTACCAGAGGTTTCCGTCCTTTTCTTTGAATTACACATGAAAATTATTACATTTGCAACTAAAAATCGGTTGTGTTTAAACTATGGGCCTTCACACGCAGAGAACAAATGTTTTCGATAATTCACATAAAATTTATTTGACTTTATGGCACCAAAAACAAATTGCTAACGTTATGGTAGTTTACTGTTGGCTCTTTCACCGTTTTGTTTTAAAAATCTCGTCTGAGCACTTTCCTAAAAAAAAAATTGTTACTAATTGTTTAGCTCTACGGTTATGTATGTGTAAATAGCAAAATGAATGGGAGACTTTTCAAACGCGTGGTGGAAACAAACCGGTCCTTTTCCATCGTTACGTTTGAGCTAGTGCGCATGCTTATTGGAAAGGACCAATTTGTTTGCTGCCACCACGTACGTGTCTGAAAAGTCTCCCATTGCACAAGGGATTTTTTAATTCCGCGACAATCTTAAGAAAAAAATCTAGTAGAGGGGAACAAAATCGCTGGCAGCCAATGATTAGCGCCATTGTAAATTAAGTCAGTCAGCGAGGTATCCTGCCATTAACGCTTTTCATTGGCTGCCAGCAATAATTGTGCTCCCTCTACTGGATCTTTTTTCAAAGATGGCCGCAGAATGCGAAAATCCCTTATTCTAATCAATGTGTAATCTACGTAACGGCCTAATATTTAAATTACTGCACTTTTATTACCTCCCCGTGAGACAGTTTGCTATAAGAATTTATGTCAAACTTGTTGAAATGATTTCAATCGTAGATTTTACGTTCAGAATATAAAATGTTAATGGTTAAATTTATTTGTAGAGAAAATATGGGACAACTCGTTTTACACACACATTGTAATGCACGCAATGTAGCTGCGTAATACAATATAACGTGCTTACAATGGTGCTGGTATGTTATGTGAGTAGATATAGTAATTAGTTTTCATATAATCTTTTAGTTGATTGCTGTGCGAAATATAGGAATGTTTCGTTGTCGTTATGGGCACATGAATAATTTACGGCCGTTACATTTAGTTGATTGCTGTGGGAAATATAGGGGTGCACCGCAGTAAATAGGCAGAGATCTGTGCGCCGAGCTCATGAATATTTTGTATGCCCTCAAATTATTTTATATTAGAGAGAATTGCGAGCTGAACGAGTGTGGTCTTGTGTAGAATATGACTATCGCCGCGATGTGGGGTATTTTTTCTTCCAATTACAAACATGTTAGACACTGTAGCTCCTAAAAGTGGCCCTATTCTGTCCAGTAGCGTATGTGCCTTTGTTCCAAAATGGAAGCTGGTCTGTTTAGCAATTTTCACTGTTGCAGGG
The DNA here is from genome assembly GCA_037783545.1 of Henricia sp. BOLD:AAB3569. NCBI lineage: Eukaryota > Metazoa > Echinodermata > Asteroidea > Spinulosida > Echinasteridae > Henricia > Henricia sp. BOLD:AAB3569. The sequence continues at coordinate 2,355,675 of JBBELK010000272.1, read as the reverse complement.
GTAGTTTTGTTTCATGTGGAAATTAGGGAATGAAAGTGACGGATTACCCCCCTAAAATTGAACAGAATTGAAAAGATGAGATTTCAATGAGTATTTTGGTTGTTGTCTCCAGACACTGAGAGAGTTGTGAGTATTTTTAAATGATTTTTGAAAATTGGGTATTTAGCATTGGTTCCTATGGGAGCCCTATTTACTGGGGTGCAACCATAGGAATGTTTCGTTGTCGTTATGGGCACATGAATAATTTACGGCTGTTACATGTACAAGTCTACGACTGTTACTGTGTTACATGTACAAGTCTACGACCGTTACATGTGCAGTATGGTTTTAATATTCCATTGTATTATTTGCCAAAAAAAATGAAAATTGACCCTTTTTACAACGGAAGAATGTAGCCTACAGTAAATTCATATTCATAGATGCAGCAATGCTTCAGAAAACCTTCAACTACGGCTTTTGTGTTGAGAAAATGCTAACCCAAAAATGTGCAAAATGCACGTTCATAAAAACACACATTCTACAGAAAGGTTTTGGACAATAACAAAATCATGTGGTGCTTGTTACCATTGCTGTCAACACTTTGAGGAAGGTTTTTCTTGTCAACTCGTGAAGTAAAAATATGGGTCATTGCAAATGATACAATGGGCCTTTAAGAGGCGGAATGTTTAGAGCGATGAAAAATGTACAAATTACAGTTTACATTTGGAATACACAAGTTGTCAACGGTGGCCGTATTTCACTTTGGAGTTTATTCTGTGGTCAACCTTTTTTTGACACCAAAAAGAAAAATATGTTGTACGGGGCCATTTCACCCCAATAAATTATGTATAAGATAGATTTTTATGAATGACATGTTTCTGGAATTAGCTTTTTGCATGCGACATTTGCATAATGGCCATCACCACGAAATCTCCACTTTGAAAATGGAGGTGCAGTTTAGACAGTCGACATACCATGCTTTTGGTGCTACGTGGTGCACGCCATTGCCTATTAACCAACAGTCCGGTTGCTTTATGCCATTCTCTCCTACGGTGAACACGGTACGAATTCTGTACTTCACACATGCCACGTGCACCACATAGCAACAACAAATTAGTCTGGTCAAGTGGATACTAAGTGTGCATGTGAGCACACCAGATGCTTTTCATGCAAAACACGCAAAAGCTAATTCCATTGGTCACTGCACATTGAGCAAATTCGGTTGGGTGTATGTGTACTGGCAAAAAAGTGCCTATTAAAAATAGAACATGTATAGAATATAGACCGTATCGAATATCCGCCAATTCGTGGGGTACCTTTTGTTACTTAAACCGTTCAACAATGGAAGCACAATATGTGCAACCATTCATGTCCTCAAGGAACAAAGAAACTGCACCATGAAATGGCGGCTATTCGATACGGTCTATTGGCGGCAATTTATGTCATCTAGAATTTTAACCCTCTTTTTATACTGCACTTACACTTCCGACTTGTCTGGCTGTGGCATCAACATGTCACTACGCCAGAAGTCATGCTGCACTCCATTATTTAGCTAGATAGTTGTGCGTAAACTCGTTTGTGTAATAGTCTAGTAGTGAAGAACATGCATGTGTGTTTAGAGTTTAACTTTGTAACCAGAATGTTTCGTCTATAGACTGATTTGGTGATGTAGCCGATAATTTTCCAAGACCTTTCGAAATATCACATTTTGTGTAGGGAACTAAAAACATCCTGATCAATATTATAAAGACAGATTACATGATTGGAAAATTTTTAAAAACAGGAACAGCATTACATAACTAAAGAATAATGTTGATAAACATAGTAATGCTTCAGAAACCCTTAAAACCCCATGCATGGTTTTTGTGTTGGATGAAAGGTAAAAAAAAATCGTTTGAAAACGATTTAAAACAGAATACTTTCAGTTGGAAATTTCTTCCACAAAGGTAGCATTTTACACAGGAAAAAAAAATCATGTGGTGTTTGTTACAATTCAATTCAATTCAATTTAATCTTTATTGAGTCCCCAAAGGGAAATTTACGCTCGCAATCATTACAACCACATCACACAACAAACAAACAAAACAAAAAATCATCGCTTAAACACATCATTATGATGTTGTATTGCACGAGGAAGGAAGGAGGAAGGATATCGATTCGTGGAAGCATACGGGACTCGCATACGGCCAGATCTTGGGATAATACATTCAGCAAGCTTATCATGAAGAGGATGTCGTTCATCTTCCAGTTACCATTGCTATCAACAGTTTGAGTCGGGTTTTTCTTGTCAACTCATGAAGAAAATGGTTGGGTCACTGCAAATGATGTATTGCGGCTTTAAAAGTAAACAGTAGAAGTTTGCTTTATTGTGCCAATCACAAGCCTTGGAAAGCTTCAAAAACACAATTACAGATTTGATTAAATTTTTTTATAGACACATACATGTAATTACTTTGATTTATTTCAAATGTTTCAGAAAGCTCTCGGCTGCAACACTAGACTGACTACAGGCTATAGAGTTAATTGGTAAAATTTTGTATGACGGTTAAAACAAATGCTAGTACATAATATAAATAACATTCGCCACTAATTCTTCCTAATATGACATGACACTATGAGCAATTAACAATGGAAATTGGGCACAAACCATTGTTTTTTGTGCCCAATTTCCATTGTTAGTTGCTCATAGTGTGATAATGCCCCAGAAAGTCAAAATTTGGTGAGGAAACATGATTTTTAACACGGAGAAAAGCTCAAGTTTTTTTTTGAAAACACTAAGGATTTATATGTCATGAACCATAGACTTACGTAATAGATTCCATGGAGTCTCAACTGGCGAATGTGTATGGTATTTTTTCAAAAATGCTTAACTTCAACGTTAAAATGAATGAGATCATTTAATTTCAGATAACACAATTTCTTTGTCTACCATTTAGTTTTTAATTTTCTGACATTTTGATTATTCCTGGCTTAATTTAAGAGTGTAATATTCGTAATTTCAACAACCATAGTTTGTGTGTTACCAAGTCAGTTTATACTGACAGGGTGCACATTCAAACGACTCGTGACTTGTGCCATATATTGTTGTAGGTGATAGTACGGTATACTGATTTGCGATAATGCGGTCAATTAAAACTTTGTTTGAAAATTTGAAATTGCAAGTGTCATCATTCTAGAAATAATTCCCAAACTTGGGAGAAAAAAAAACTAAGGGCCTTATCGGAATTCCAACCCGAGATCTCCGACTCACCAGGCAGACGCTCTACCAACTGAGCCATAAGGCACAGTGGTATACTCCCTCGGGTTTTTCCTATGAACACAATTTTTTCTCTCAATGTTGCATGGAAGTGCAACTGGGCAAAGTAACAATCGTAATATCTGGTTCTAGAATTCTAGATTCTAGGTTTTATGGGAGGAAAAAACACCAGGCCAATGGAGGCCGCGGAAACTTTCCACTCAGCCGCAGTAGTTTTACGGGACTGTAATTTAATCAGTTTTTCCCGGTGAAAATAACATGACCCTGCAGTAAATAATAGGCATAGGCTGGTTTAGTCCGAGGTTGTCAAGTTGGGTGATCGGTCAGAAGTCGCTCGGGGGTGTTGGATTTTTTTTGAAATTCAGGCCGTCATGTTCCACAACAGCAGAGATCCATCACTTGCAGGTATCCGCACACCCATGAATGGGTGGAAGACAGTGGCAGAGCTAAAGTTTTAACTTGTCAACCACCCCTGTGACTATACATTGCCAGAACGCGTTTACACATCCTCCAGCATCAAGTAGTTAATGAGAAAAGGTTTAGTTCTTTTGAAAAATAAAGCAAATTGCACCCCGTTTCAGAAATTGTGTTATTAGCCATTATTTCAATGGCCTGCAACCTTGGGCCGCACAAAACTGATGTCCAATTTACTGGACTCGGTCCAGCAGCCCAGTGCAAATTTCACACCCTCCAAGTGTGAACACAGTGTACAAAACGGAGATACCTGAGCTGGCCGGTCCATACCAGGAAACTTCATACTGCTGCGTCTTGATGAAAGGCGGACGGATCACCTGGAGGATGCAAACTACGACTGTTTGCAGTAAGAATGCACGAGTTAAGGTAAACGATTCCACAATAGAAAAAAAAGCCTTTTCTCACTAGACAAAATATTGGGGGTGGCCACGGGGCGACGCCGGGGTGAAAATAAGCCCCGATTCCCACTTGCAAGTCTCGCCCCATGCCAACGCCGAGATTGCCCTTTCCCTGGGGCCAGTTCAACCCTGCTCAGTACCAGGGTTTAAAATTTTGGCCCCAGGGGGAGACACTTTCTTCGGGGCAAGCCGGGGGAAAAGGGGCGAGTTCTCATTTGTTCAAGCGAAGGACGAGGTGCCGATCTCCGGGGTAAGTTTTCCCCCTGGGCGAGATTCAGAACAACAAGTGTGATTTGACGCGGAGTTGAACTCGGGGGTGAGTCACCCCGGGGCAAGTTCGCCCTGGGGATTGTTGTTTTAGTGGAAAAATGCCTAAAAACACATGGAACAGTTAAAGATAGATTATGGGATTTTAAAACGGTTATAAATGGCATTATCTCCATGTGTGATTGAGGATGTGTGTGATAAAAACCAACCTGTGTGTCAGTCAACTGTCCATGCTTTCAAGAAATTGTGTGAAGCCACCATCCTGTTTAGGCTGGTTCCTTGGCTATACTACTCGTGAAAATTGAGCCATAGTACCTTGGTAGTAGTCAGGGGCCTAGTTTTGTTCACATGAGGGTGCTCTATTAAAAACAAAAAAAGTGCGCACTTTTGAGTGTTTATCGACCATCCACACTGGATATAAATTAGCAACGATCTCTGTAAGTTTTACAATTAAAATCCGCATCTGAACATGACGTAAGGACTACATATGACCAAAGGATACATTGCCATACTCAGCTGGTCCAACTGTGGTAAACAAGGGGGAAGAATAAAACAAAATTATTAATTACATGGACATTATTTTATTTCATTTGCTGCAGTCTTGAAAAAAATCAAGATTAAACAATTTTTCAAAATATTGGGAAAATTTGTAATTGTTTTGTAAACGGTGTAAAATCTTTAGTGGATGGATATCACAATTATCTCTACAAACACCAATTTAAACTACTCACAATAACTTTAAGGATATTGGTGTGGTTCAAATGTTTGATGTTTTTTCTCAAATGACTGTCATCCAGATACAATTGTCTGATCATATACAAAGTAATTAAAGTGGAATGCATACCCTCAATAAAATATCTGTGTACACTCCACAATTTCCCTAATTTATTTAGTGTATATGGGAAGTAAACACCTTACTTTATTTTTCATGCTAAGAACTAATGATCCAGACATTGAACTTGAAGCTGAACATAAAGCATCTGAGAAATCTCAAACTTACATTGGATAAAAGGTGATCCATGTTCTGAGTAGCTATGTCGATTCCTTCCCTAGTATTTGCACTGAAGAAAATAATAAAAAATATGTATTGTGTTTTAAAACACTTCAATAAACATTTAGGATGTGACCTTTATTACCTTCTTCATACACTCGACCAAAAAAGTTCAGTCACCAGTAAGACATTTATAGATATTTATTATTAAATTGGATTTAATGTAGACAAATAATATATCAAATTTTAGCTGAACATATCCCTCAAAAGAATAGAGCTCAAGAGAGATCATGATGGCAAGCTTCACTGAACAGTAATGCAACAAAGGAGTGTGGGGTCAGAATGAAAAACACTAAAGAACAACAATGTCAACTTTATTGCACTCAAGGGGAGTTACAGTTCAGTATTTTGCTTCCACCATATCTAATGCAATGGCACGATTCAGATTGGACAATTTAACCATTTTGATTTGAATGATTTTGACCAGACATTGATAAATCCAAACTCACTTAAAAATTTCCTAATTGTCTACACACAAATTGCCCAAATCACAAGTTGCATTGTTCTTTGGTGTTTTTCATTCTGACCCCACACTCCTTTGTTGCATTCCTGTTCAGTGAAGCTTGCCATCATGAGCTCTCTTGAGCTCTATTCCTTTGAGGGATATGTTCAGCTAAAATTTGATAAATTATTTTCCTACATTAAATCCAATTTAATAGTTATCTATAAATGTCTTACTGGTGACAGAACTTTTTTTGTCGAGTGTATATTTCATTATTCAAAAACTCAAACATTTCACACAGCCCCATATTGGTTGTGTGAATTTTACCAAAACAAAAGTCTGATGCAGATCGGCTATACTCACCCCGCATTCTGGATATCAATTTCCATCTTAAAATGCATGCGGCCCAGTTTCTCCTGCAGGTCTCGAACGTTATTCATCTTCTCAAAAGAACAGTGCTCATCTGCAAAAATACCAATTTCAGAAGTACGGCCGAGTCATTCAAAAAGTAGGTGTAAAGTCACCGAACATGAAATGCTAGCCGCTGGTGCATTATCGTTCACTTACCACGCATATACATGTATGTATCTATCATGTGACCCAATCCACAACCGATAACAGCCATGACGGTTGCATGCATCTGATTTGAACAGCACCCTCACGCGGTGAACAGGGGGTTGGTCAGTGTTCGCCACATGATGACTTGTGTATATCAACTCTCTCCATCGCAGACAACAAACGGGCATGGCTCTCGAGTGTCTCCTCCCCTATGCTGCATATGGATTGCACATAGCCCCTTACACAGCTAGGTCTTATGGCACCAGTCATATTTTACTCACCAAATGCACCGAGTTTCCCCGTCTCGAAGTCTCTCATGAGTTTCAGCAAGCCATCCTGCATGTTCTGTATGTCGTTGACATCCGTGATAAAGCTATGCTCTTGACAAGGCCGGTCTGTGTCTGTCGTATTACCTCGGCTTTTCTTTCGACTCTGATGCAGGGGAGCAAAAATGAGCATTGTTAACCTATTAGAGGCTGTATGTTTGTGCATATACAGTTCTACCGAGGTCATTTAAAAAGTTCTAAAGCCCGGCGCAAACGGGAGGCAAAAAACACGAAACAAAAATGTTTTTCTCGTGACTTTGACATTCGTCTGCGTTACCCCAAAACAGAAAAACACTGTTTCGCGAAACAAACATGCTTGTTTCACGAAACATGTTTTCAACGAAACAAACGTTTCAGTCTACCGTCTGCGGTACTTGTTTCTATACTGGAGAAATCGATGACCAATCATCGATCGTATTCCGAATCACGTGGCATCAAGATATCATGTGACTGTACTGCTTTATTGTCGCTGCTGGCGACGATATATCCGTTTCGGTGGCATTTTTGTTTCGTTGTGGCATTTCCGTTTTCCGTTTGCGGGATGGATACACTAAAACGAATAAAAATAATTTGTTTCGTGTTTCTTGCCTTCCGTTTGCGCCGGGCTTAAGCCTCGCCCAAAAAAAAGCGTTAGTAGAGAAAGATTGTTTTTGCATTACTTTTTAATAAACTCATCCCTAACCTCAATGCACTTGGTCCATCGATGTTCAAGCATTACTATCCCGTCGTGGAAAAACGCTGCATCCTGGTCCATCAAAAACATCAAAAAACAAGTAGAAGTCGGACGGTGCCAGGTTAAGTGAGTAAGGGGCATGAGGCAACAATTCAAAGCCACAGTTGGCTGCTTCAGCCACTGCCACCTGTGCTGTGTGGACAGGGGCATTGTCCTGGAGCAACAGCACGCACGCTCACCAGGTCAGGTGAGTAAGGGGCATGAGGCAACATTTCAAAGCCATAGTTGGCTGCTTCAGCCACTGCCACCCGTGCTGTGTGGACAGGGGTACTGTCCTGGAGCAACAGCATGCCTGCTCACCAGGTCAAGTGAATAAGGGGCAGGAGGCAACAATTCAAAGCCACAGTTGGCTGCTTCAGCCACTGCCACCTGCGCTGTGTTGACAGGGGCATTGTCCTAGAGCAACAGCATGCCTGCTCACCAGGTCAGGCGAGTAAGGGGCATGAGGCAACAATTCAAAGACACAGTTGGCTGCTTCAGCCACTGCCACCTGCGCTGTGTTGACAGGGGCATTGTCCTGGAGCAATAGCACGCCCACTCACCAGGTCAGGTGAGTAAGGGGCATGAGGCAACAATTCAAAGCCACAGTTGGCTGCTTCAGCCACTGCCACCTGCGCTGTGTTGACAGGGGCATTGTCCTGGAGCAACAGCACGTCCACTCACCGGGTCAGGCGAGTAAGGGGCATGAGGCAACAATTCAAAGCCACAGTTGGCTGCTTCAGCCACTGCCACCTGCACTGTGTGGAGAGGGGCATTGTCCTGGAGCAACAGCATGCCCGCTCACCAGGTCAGGTGAGTAAGGGGCATGAGGCAACAATTCAAAGCCACAGTTGGCTGCTTCAGCCACTGCCACCTGCGCTGTGTGGAGAGGGGCATTGTCCTGGAGCAACAGCATGCCCGCTCACCAGGTCAGGTGAGTAAGGGGCATGAGGCAACAATTCAAAGCCACAGTTGGCTGCTTCAGCCACTGCCATCTGCGTTGTGTTGACAGGGGCATTGTCCTGGAGCAACAGCACGCCCGCTCATCAGGTCAGGTGAGCAAGGGGCATGAGGCAAAAATTAAAAGCCACAGTTGGCTGCTTCAGCCACTGCCACCTGTGCTGTGTGGACAGGGGCATTGTCCTGGAGCAACAGCACGCCCACTCACCAGGTCAGGTGAGTAAGGGGCATGAGGCAACAATTCAAAGCCACCGTTGGCTGCTTCAGCCACTGCCACCTGTGCTGTGTCGAAGGGGACATTGGTTCAAAATAACATGAAATTTCCAAATCATGCTTTTTACAGGCTGCAATAACTATTGGTTATCTTACGTGTTTTATGAAATGTTTTGTGAGTTTGGCATTACCAAGCTTATGTACTAGTGCACCCACAGATTTCATTCTGGAATGGTTGCTTCAGAAATATATGCGCATGTGTGTCCCATGCGTAATGCATCTTGCCGATTTGTCACGTAATGCATCTTGCCGATTTGATATCTATTAAATGAAACAATGAATGACCCTGCTGAAAAGTACTTTATAACATTGCCACTTCTCAGAAAGTATGGTGTACACTGGTTCAAAATCTGTAGAGATATGGTTATTTCATGTTGTTTTGAAACACCCCCAACACTCGTTTGATTTCCTGGGCAAAAAAAGACTGGCTAAACTCGGCCAAAATTACAGCATTTACCTTGGACTTTTTAGTTTGTTCGGTCGGAGTGCTCTGGCTCGTAGGCCCTCCAAAATGCCTCATCTGTGGCATTGCCCACACCCCCGGCTGCTGCCCAACGTAATGTGACTGCGACGCCATGCTCGACGTGGGGCCGTGTCCCATAGCGACACCGATACCACGCTGCTCCTTCATTGGTTGAGGGTATTTGGAGTGGGATGAGGTAGCAGTGACTGGAGGGGATGGGGCGGAGGGACCACTTAGGCTGTGCCTACTTCCAGCTGGAGAATAAGATCGTAAAAAAGATGCGTTGTGGACCTGTGTTGAGCCAATTATTTTCCTTTTCATCCAAAATTATTTTATTCGAAAAGTTGTTAATTTATGGCATCTTCAGCAACTAAGGCTGTTTATGCCATTAACTACACGGTTTTAGCTTTAACTATACTTTATTATCAACTTGAGATGACGAAGAAGGAGTTGCAGTTTTAGAAATGGAAAGGAAAACCCCAGAGAAATCTCCCGGGGAAAACCCAATCCACATACACGCCCTGGATATCGAACCTGGGACGCCAGAGGTGAAAGGCAAGGAAAGAACCATTATACCAACCCAACCACCCCTCCGATTTGTAAAGCCGTGGGATATATGGCTTTTGTTAAAAATGCTATCTGCACACAGGTAGTCGTGGTCAATGGAACCCCGAGAAATATGGGGGATACATCCCCCACAGGTAGAAGCATGATTTAGTACTTAATATGGCCACGCAGCAACTTTAACGGGCACACATTAAAACATGGCTAGCGCAATAATCTCCTGCCCAATCCCCACCAAACTTCGTCCGATAGTTCTCATTATTTAAGAACCTTACCTTTTGAAACTGTTTTTTTAAATGGCCCCAAATCATGCAAATCGGGTATCACTGCATACCTGGCTGGGTTCTCTGATGTTGGTGGTGCAAGAGGGCACTATTGTGGTGGGACGTCGTGCCACTACCACTTAGGGACGCTGGGCGTCTGGAACGATTAGTTTCAGCCAACGATGGGTAGCTGTGGCCGCCTAGCTGTGGGCTACCGTGAAGTGGACGACCGGACATGTTAGAGGTTTATCTAAAAAAAAAAAAAAATTAAAATAAAAAAGGTATGTTAAGTAGTTAATTATTTTAAAATACCCTCAAGTGTTGGGTTTTCGAGAAATATCACGAAAAAGACTGCACATTCACAGCGTTTTCGGCGATTTTCTGTAAGTACCGTGTATGTGCCAAATGCACCGCGCACACACACAGAACAGAAGTTAGTATCCTCGATCCTCCATATTCTGCGCACCTAACGCTTATGCACGCGCGCGCATTGGCCGGCAAACATTAAGGTGAGTGCGTAGAAATAGGACCGCGTGGATTTAGGGGTTCTGACGATACACGTAGGCCTAGATAACAACTTTGCACATGCACGTAACCGGCATGCACTAAAACATCAAGCAGACGAAGCGGCCCACTTGAAACCAAACGGATCATAATTTGGCAAGATTACCTGCATGCACACTAAGTAGGACTGCCATGCACTAAACCTATGGAACAACCGGGATTTTCTTGGCATTAAAATCATGACTTTTTTCCCCCTCTTAATTATTTTCTTAATTTTGCATTTATATTATCACACTAACACGGTTTATTCTCGTGGTCGGTGCCACGTCAAATCCGGTAGGACTGGAATGAAAATAAACGTATGCCGCGGTAACTAGCGAAAGAACAAAAGAGCCGAGGTAACCATGGTAACCTTGTCTAGAGCTAGCAAAACGTGCATGTTTTGCCCCCATGGCATCGAGTGGGGATTTGTAACTCAAATTTTGCACCAGAGGTGGGGAATTTTAATTTGTCACTCCAAAAGTGACAATCCCCACCTCCTAGGAGACGAGCCCGTGGAGTAATAGCTGCCGATTCTAGGATGATAAATTAATAGGGCTTAGCTGCCGTAAAAATAGCCAAGCCCAAGTGCTACGTAGCGCAGGCCCTACAAAAAAAAAATAAAGCTGTTAAGTGTCAACAGCAACACACGCCACACTCGGTGATGCTCTGCCTGGGGTTGAACATTTACTTAATTCCAAGATATTTCTTAAGTTCTAGTCAAACTTTCATCGGAAAACGGGAGAAAACGTCCGGATAAACTGAGGAAATGGTGTCGATCGAGAAAAAGCAGCTGGGCTGGGCAAAATCGCGTAGGCACAACAATAGAGGGCGCTATGTCCACCATCCATCAGCCAGAAAGTGGGCAGGGGACGATTTTTGTTGTCCAAATTTACGTTCACCCTGCACTATTTTCGTTACATCCGTTGTGCGTCCGTCCATCGCGTAGCTAGCTAGACGTCAAAACGGATGAGTTGAATTTGTTCCAGATTCTGTCCGTTTACGTTCGCTTCACGAGTGGTTCACACTATCGACGCATCCAAATGCAACCGCATGCGGAGCTGAACAAAACGCACGGGTAGCACGATATATGAAGACGAATTTACATAAATGTGTGCACAAGCATTTTTTTGTACAAGGGCGCCCTCATGTTAAGCTAGGCCCCTGTCTCCCTTGGTACCATGGCTCGGTTTTCCGTGCAGGGAACCAACCTAAATTGGTGGCTTTGCGCAATTTATTAAAAGCATGGACACGACTACTTTTCACTGTTTTCCCGGAAGTTCAACGTAGATGAAGTATAGACCTCTCTTTTGCACGTCACAGCTCGAGTTTGGTTGGCAAAAGTATGGAAAACACTCAGGCAAAACCAAAACAATATTTTAAACATTTGTACAAATGTTACAAAAATATTTAAAACAGTACTCCATTTATTAGGAATAAACAAATCAATAACGGGATGCATTTGTCTTTTTAAAGAATTGTCTAACAGTTTTGATTTGGATCACAAATTATTTCAACAAATTGAAAGTTTTTTGTAACTTGTGGCCGCTCATGCCAACCAGCGCGGTTTGTTTATCAACAAAAGAAAGGTCTATTGAGCCGACTTAAACATTACATATTCTCATGGAGATGACGCCATTTGTTATGGTTTTACATAATCTATCTTTGAAGGTAGTCTATACTTGTTTGGTAATTACCCACCAAAAAAAATCTGAATTATTTTCTTTAAGCCTAGGCCTATTACTAGTTATCAAGATGGTAATGGTATTAATATCCTGTGAAATTAATTCGTCTGAATTGCCCCATTCATCATGTTCATGAGAAAAATTACAAAATAATTTAATCTCCATTTATTCATGCACAAAAACTGTAGTTGGACTTATCAGGTTTTCTGAAGTATTACTGCATCTACGTGGCTGAAATTTCTACAAGGTATAGTTTTCTCCACCTATATATGCTTTCAATTACCAGTGGAAATCATAACGTTTTTAACAGTTTACCGAACAAGTATACTGCCTTTAATTTTCATTAATCCAGCGCATTCCACACGAACAAAGCGCGGGCCAAGGTGCGCCATGCTGTCTATCACAGGCCTAATTCTTTGTGAATAAAATAATGTTATCTACGTGACAAACACTTCAATGCAGTGACGACCACTCGACGGCACGTATCTGGGTGGTGGGAAAAGCAGGAATTAACGCAGTCGGTATAATATCGTCGGTCGACAAAACGGACAATGCCTTAGGAAGCGAATGTTGGTAAAAGTCAGCTTGTTTTCGCGAGCGGAAAATTCGCCAGTATTGGGTAAGTTTTGTTTTGTTAATTTAGCCAAGTTCTAAAGCCGGCTTGATTTATGCATAGGCTATGGTGCAAAGTGTAGTCAAAACGTTTAGATGGGGCTTAGTTACTTTCACGACAGTGACGAGTGACGACACCATTTTATTAATAAAACTCTTATTTTCTTCGATCCACTTACCAATAACGTTGCTACAGCTTCCTTCAAACTACGGGGGATTGTGGAAAGAGGGTAGGGCACTTTTTGAATGGAATTGTGGGGTAAGAATAGACAACTGGTAAAGTTCCACAAATTTAATATGGCGCGCCCAGCATATGCACCACGATATGTGGCAGAGGGCATCCCCTACCATTGTTCCCCCGTTGTGTCTCAAACATCTAAGGAATTTCCAAGGAATTCCTTTCAGTTTTTAGGGGGAGTTGGTGCGTTAACAAAATGGGAGAGTGTGTTGAGGGATAGGGGCGTTAGGGGGGAGTCCCTTTGCCACATATCGTGCTGGGTACTATAGTGTTCAGTATTGCAAGAAAGGCCATTCTTGATTGGCTGGGAAAAGTTTCAGGTTAATGTCATTGCCCGTGATTGGTCAATGAGTAGGTGTTTTTACGGCAGGGAACAGGCAGAAAACAAAAGCCGAGTAAAATTTGAGCAAATTTAGCGATGCAGAAGCCAACAGAACAAGTTAAAAAAAATGCAATTTTCTTTAATGAGAATTATCTGCCTCAAGTAGAAAAACTACATTGGTTGTAAGAAAGAAACAAAATTGCTTGTTGTCATAAACACAACTTCATTGTTAAAAGACTAAAATATTTTACAAAACGATCATGCGTCATAAAAGTAAATAATGGCTAAAAATGGGGACTTCCAAAAGCGGCCGGACGACCACTTTTTGGGGAAAATACTTGCTTGGAATTGATTATTTGCCATAATGCTCATGGGTCCGTTTCTGAGTACATGCTCCCAAAAAGTGACAATCCCGGCCCCTTTTTGATTTATAATTACCACTTAACGCCGCGCCGTCGTGACCGGGCCCAACCATCAACTGTAGTGGGAGCATACGCGGCGTCGAGTACCCCAGAACACCGCTCGAGTACCCTTCAACCACTTTGGCGCAATTTCTGTTTTTAAACAGCAAAAATGAATTTCTTTTTGTGACGCATCTTTGAACAGTGAAATAAAAGGTGTAATTTGTCTAAAATCGTCGTTTATAACTCATGTATTGTCATTTTGAGGTTGATAAATATGAATTATTTTGCAATTTACTTTGAACACTGAAATGGTAGGCCTACACCGTCGCGGCAAAAATGAGGAATGTCCCCTAAAAGGCAAAGTCTAATTGCCGCGTGAAAAATGAACTTGTCGATTTTGGGGCGTTTACTTCACACTTTAGAAAACATAAATTTTAAAGGCCCATGATAATAATTATATAATTTACAGATGAAACTTTGTTTACGAATTCCAGGAACAACCAAACTTGGGAAAATGTCAGCCACATGCAGTAATACTTCAGCAAACCTTATAAAAGTTCATGCCTGGTCTTTGTGTTGAGCCACGTAAATGGTTAAAACAAATCGTGTGCAACAACACCAGTTGGCAATTTCTCCCACATAGGTACATTGTTTTATATACCATTTTATATGGGGAAAATCGTGGTGTTTGTTATACCATTGCTATCAACACTTTTGGGTCAATGCAAATTATGTACATGTAATGGGTTTTAAAGACTTATCATAACATGCCTATTTTGAAACCAATTTTCCTTGTTCCTTGTTATAAGCAGAACGTTGTAAAGACGAGCTTTTATTATCAGTGTTTCACTTTATACTTCATTATTTTTCTAAAATGAATCCTATAAAAGTAACACCATGATTTTACATTTCACTCGATGTGTCAATCATAATTATTTATCAAAAGCCCGGCATTTTTGTTTACCTTAATTTACAACAACGTGGTTATTACGGCATAATAACCGAAATATGGAATGGTTCATTAATATGCGGGAAAAAACATCCCACAATACCTCATTAATATATATAAGAAAAAAATCAAGTCATAGTATCTCGGGTTTTTCATGTTTGATATAATGACCAATTAAAACATTCCTACAAGAATCATAAAACTTGTTTTTTGTTGAATGTTTTTTACGAATCAAAGATATTAGTGCATTCCAAATGCGAGTTCACGCGGGGTTCCATTGTTACAAACACCAGGCTAATAAAGTAACGATATGCCATGCATGTTTTAAAGGTATAGGTTACATCATTTGCAGAGACCCAAATTTTGTTCACGAGGCGACAAGAAAAACCTTTATAAAAGTGTTACTTATAATATTAGTATCAAACACAACATGATTTTATTTCAGTCAATTTGTATTTTCTGTTAGAAATAAACAACCGAAGGTGGTTTTCTAAAAAAAAAAAGAGGACTTCATTACCATTCTACTCAACACAAAAGCCATTCAGAAGTATCACTATGCACCTAGTGCAGCTGAAATCTGCATGTAAAGGGCAGTTTTATCAACATGGGCTTCTAATCACGAGTGGAAATAAGGCCCCTTTTAACAGTTTACCAATCATGTGTTATATACCTTTAAAAGTAAAGAATAATGTTGATAAACTGCCTTGTATAAATTTCAGTCACATATGCAGTAATACTTCAGAAAACCTTAAAAACATGTCAGTCGAATGATTTTTTTTTAAAGCACCTTAAGTTGACAATTCTTCCACAAAGATATACCATTTTACACTTATGTGGTGTTTGTTATACCTTTGCCACGAATGAACACTTTTAGTCGGGTTTTTCCTGTCAACTCACGAAAGTAAATATTTGGGTCACTGCAAATAATGCAACGGGGCTCTAACCAGGCTGCATAACTATATGTGTTATGAATAAGACTTACACAAAGCAAACATACATTTGACTCCAATTAAATATTTGCACAGATGAATTCATAATGCATATTGCGCCTCGGGCGGCGACTGATGCGATTCCAGAACGAGATAAGAACGACCGCCATTTTGTTTGACCGATTATGGGTGATTGGCGCATGCGTGGTAATGCTCTGAGCGATTCTTATCTGTGCACTTAAATCATGAGAAGTTTTGGTGGGTGAAATAGCCGTTGGGGAATGTAGAATTCCGAACAGGGGAGATTATAGTAACTAATATTATAATCCTAAGGCAGTCAGTTTTTATCATCTAATTTTTTCTCCATTTAAGTGCCTGTTTTTCGCGCGGGAAAAAATGTACCATTCTATTCAGGATTTTCCCGCCTATAGGGATTGGAATACCGCCATATTACTGCTTTCGGCAAGTTATAAATAAGCCCTATAGAGGAATTTCAAAGACGTGCGACGTAATACATCTGAAACCAGGCTGCCAGTGCTAAACTGAAATTGGAATTTTTTTCCAGAAAATGGATTTTGTTTTAACCTAACAATCTATATAAAATACTTCCCCAAAATACCATCCATGAGAAGAAAACTAAATTTGCAAAGGTTTGTGTAATCATTGCACTGCTTTATAGAAATGAGATTTGGACACGCTTCATTTTCTTTTTTAAAAGAGCGTATAGGCCTATACTTATTTTTAAATTCACTTAACAGAACAAAACATGCATGGATTGGCAGCTGAAATTTCTGCAGGCTAGTTTATACCAACAGTCTTCTTTTGAAATGTAACTTCCGTTGTTCAATCATTCCAGAAATTCGTCGAAGCGTTTCGTCTGCAAATGATACAATGGGCCTTCACGGTCGGATAGATATACATGCAGTAGTAAAAAAGAAATTAATTTCACGCATGTAACCCTACAAATTGTGTTGCATGCATTTGTTAATATTTGTAATACAGCTTTGACGCATGTTGCTATTGCATGTATTTATTCACATGTTCCATATTGTGTCATACGATTTTGTCCGTTGCAAAAGGTAAATCTGTGTGATTGAAGATATCAATGATTAAAACCAATACGAGCAAAAAAACAGCTCCGTACTTCGTCTAACTTGAGAAAACAGTCAAAATAGGCTTTACGGTCGCTTCGCCCCAAAACCATTTCGCCCCGAACTACTTCGCCCCGAATCACGGCCTGTGAACGAAGTATTTTGGGGCGAAGTGGCATTCGGACGAAGTGGTGTAAGGGCGAAGTGGTTTGGGTGGTGAAACGGTTTGGGGGAGAAGTGAATTTTCGTCTCATGGGACAAAAATAGTTGTTTTAGGCCTACTCATTTCTCAAACTATAGTATTTTAGACAAAACCATTTTAGTTTTCTACCGTCATCATGTTTATATTGTGTAAGTTATGTGTAAATCTGTGAACATTTCTGATTTTCGAGATTACCAATGATGTGTTCTAACTTTAAGACTGGTAGGCATATATGAAATATTTTTGCTATTATCATAATAGCCAATTGCATTTGGCAATTTCAATTTATAATTATTCTTTGTGAATATAGGGTAGTATATCTATAATTCTGTACTATCAAAAATACAGAATTAAGTTCTAACGTGCTGGAAGCACGATTCAGTTCAAAATGCAATAAACTGCCCCAAGCATTGGGTATTGAATGTACAAGACCGTAATATACAAGCTCAATCGGACTAATTAGATTATAACGTAATCCCGTGTAGCCTGTCAACCGAACAGATTTAGACCACGAAGTGGAGCGATATTGATTTGTATATGTTGCGAAGCTAACTGCCCGTGAAATTAACAGTGCGGAATATACTTCAGGTAAAAAAAATACATGTATTCTTGGGTTTCACTTGGCTTGACAACGGTTGCTATCCGCCATTACTGTGTCCATACTATGGCACGCCAAAGCGAAAAATAATTAAACACTGATAATTTAATGTTAACGCATATTAATGTTAACCCATTTATATAATGCAAAAATTTTTTTGATTAAGCAAATTTTTTTGCTAAACAGCTTCATGAGATTGGGCCCAGTACGAACACCTACTGCCTGCACCAGCCTCCGTGAGAGCCGCTGAGATAGGGTGCGCCACCTGTCCGAGTGCCTCCCTGAGATCCTGCATGTATATAGGACTGTTTGGGAGACGCGCGGCTCCAGAGGTCAGCTCTTCCAAAATGGAGGTTTAATCAGGTTGTAAACCCAACAAAATGCACTGAAATAACTACTAGACAATAAGGGTCAGCTGGGTGCAACTGAAAATCAGTCAGTACGACTATAGATTGTCCAATCAGGAGGACTAGAATCCTCGTAATGTCAAATAGATATCTAGTTATAACAACTATACCAGGCTGAGTCAGATTCATTGTTAGTAACTATATTTCTATAGTCATCTATCAGCAACAAGGCCTTCAGGGTCAGCTGGGTGCAATTTGTTGACTGTTTTCTAGTTGGGTCTGTCCACAGTAATGGGGTACATTTGAAAAATAAGTCAATAATTCCTTTCAGATGTCTTTAGTTTATCTCAGAATTAAAGAAATGTCCTTATTTTGTTGTCAGGAGATAACTTTTGCCCAAACAGGTAAGAAATTGCTGCCACAACATACATTTTTGAAAAGCAAGTGTACAAATTTTCCGATTACGTAGGTAACATGGACAGACAATTTTGTGACATTTTTTTCCGTCTTTGTTACATGCGTAATAGGAAAATTTGTGCACGGGGTTTTCACAAATGTATGTTGTAGGACTATTTTTTTTACTCCTTGGTGAAAAAGTTATTTCCTCAGTTTAGCTTGATAATTTAAAGATAAAATTAAGACATTTGAAGTGAACTGGGACCTAAGATCTTGAATGTTGCAGAAATGTACCCCATTACTGTGGACAGACCCATATACATTTGACTATATGTGGGCTTTCTGTTAACTCTTAATACGGTTTTCTCCCAGAAACAGAAACATTTCCTTTTTCATTATACGATTGATAATTGAAAGATGATAAGTGAAAGATGAAATTAGAAACACGAGAAAATTGCAGTGCCCAGATCCTTGGCTTACATGGCCAATTGCTGTACCAACTGAGCTATCTGGGCATCCCGCCGGAGCACCACAAGATATATGGTTGGCATGGATTTCCCCCTCCCTATGGAGGCAAGACCTCTCTTCACGATAGGCCATCAGTGTAGCCAATAGACAGCCCATCAGTGTAGCCAATAGACAGCCCATCAGTGTAGCCAATAGACAGCCCTTCAGTGTAGCCAATAGACAGCCCATCAGTGTAGCCAATAGACAGCCCATCAGTGTAGCCAATAGACAGCCCATCAGTGTAGCCAATAGACAGCCCATCAGTGTAGCCAATAGACAGCCCATCAGTGTAGCCAATAGACAGCCCATCAGTGTAGCCAATAGACAGCCCATCAGTGTAGCCAATAGACAGCCCATCAGTGTAGCCAATAGACAGCCCATCAGTGTAGCCAATAGACAGCCCATCAGTGTAGCCAATAGAGAGCCCATCAGTGTAGCCAATAGACAGCCCATCAGTGTAGCCAATAGACAGCCCATCAGTGTAGCCAATAGACAGCCCATCAGTATAGCCAATAGACAGCCCATCAGTGTAGCCAATAGACAGCCCATCAGTGTAGCCAATAGACAGCCCTTCAGTGTAGCCAATAGACAGCCCTTCAGTGTAGCCAATAGACAGCCCATCAGTGTAGCCAATAGACAGCCCATCAGTGTAGCCAATAGACAGCCCATCAGTGTAGCCAATAGACAGCCCATCAGTGTAGCCAATAGACAGCCCATCAGTGTAGCCAATAGACAGCCCATCAGTGTAGCCAATAGACAGCCCATCAGTGTAGCCAATAGACAGCCCATCAGTGTAGCCAATAGACAGCCCATCAGTGTAGCCAATAGACAGCCCATCAGTGTAGCCAATAGACAGCCCATCAGTGTAGCCAATAGACAGCCCATCAGTGTAGCCAATAGACAGCCCATCAGTGTAGCCAATAGACAGCCCATCAGTGTAGCCAATAGACAGCCCATCAGTGTAGCCAATAGACAGCCCATCAGTGTAGCCAATAGACAGCCCATCAGTGTAGCCAATAGACAGCCCATCAGTGTAGCCAATAGACAGCCGAAGTGTGACGTGTTGCCATGGCAATTGGCTCTAAACTATCACGGCCGTCGGAAAAAGTACCATTGCAAAGCACAAGGATACGGTTCAATGATTTTTAGTTTACAGCCAATTGCCAGGGCAACCAACAAAAGATGACGTATTCACTTCGGCAGTCTATTGGTTGGCATGGATATGCCCCCATACTATGCATTGTTGGAAAAGAAGAGGCAAACACTAGATTGTTGCGGTGCTCCGGCGGGATGCCCAGATAGCTCAGTTGGTAGAGCAATTGGCCACGTCAGGCAAGGACCTGGGTTCGAATCCCAGTCTGGGCACTGCAATTTTCTCGTGTTTCTAAATTCATCCCCAAAAAAAACTTATCAAGGTACACAAAGGCCTATTCCTAGTATCCTCAGTATGCGTCTGGTCACGTAAATGAACACAAGTTGGATGTGTCTAGTTATGTAAATGAATACATTACACCTTTATCCCTGCTGAACACAAAATTAATTTGCAATCTACATTGGGAATGGCGGGCTTGCAAGACTGACAAATTTGTTGTTAATCACATTTCGAACGTTCACGTTACAACACGGGTACCGTGGAATAGTGCTACTCGTCCCCAATTATTCAACTTGCTCGGGGGGAAAGTGCGGACACTGGTGCGCGCATCCTTATGTAAAATTACACGATCAAGCCGGCCGACACTTGTCGTACGGGGTTAACTGCACTGTACATGAATTTACCCATGTTTCCCAGACCACTTAAGGGAACATTACTTGTCAACATAGACAAACAGTGATACCGTGTATTTTGCATCAGGGGACCGATGTTCCGTAGCACTTGAGGCAGCGGTCTTGCGAGTTCTTTTCACCGCGAAACGCCGGTTCTACCGGGCCTTTGATTGCCTCAGACGGAGCGGAAAATGTGTCTGGCAGCTACGAGTTTTCCCCAAGTGTTTGGGCTTTGTTTCACAGGCCTTTCGGAGCAAATTCCCCCTTCTCTAGCTCATTTGGTGCACGGGCAATAAGCAATTTGCGGTCTAATGACGAGCTAATATCGGGAAAATGGAAATATTAGCGACCGAGGTTCATTTGTGTACGCAAATCCAAGGGCGTTAAGGGATAAGCCTCGAAAAATCGCTGGGACGTATATTGTAAATTATAGGTGTTACCAACATTTTAACAGGGAGGGAAAAATTAATATTGTTACTGTTACTCCTTAAAGGCACAGGCTCGTCAATGCGCGCGTGAGGCCAAATTCGTGCCACGAAATACGCAGCTCCATGCCTTTGCTATGGAGCTGCGTATTTCGTGGCACGAATTTGGCCTCACGCGCTCATGGTATAATTAAACCCAAACAACAAATTTCAGCTAAGAATCCTCGTTTTATTTGAACAGAGGCCCAATGTCATTTAAACAACTGATTAAAACTATTATATATAATATTAAAGATTTCTGGATATGCAAATGTGATTGAGCAGAATTAAATATTAGGTTAATAAAATGCGATAGCCAAGCTGGAATGTTGACAAAACGGGAGTGCTATTTCGCTCATACCCACCGTCCTTACGGGGCGCTGGGATGGGCCGATGTGCTTCGCAGATTTCTGTGAAGGAAATACGTCACGCAAAGGTCACAGTTACAGACGTGCGGGCCATTGTGATTTGCTTGCTGCCAGACAAATAATCAATAAATAATATGTTAACGCTTATATATCCAGTGCAAAAATCAAATTTAAAGAACAAAATGAGTTACTGTGATGTGCGAGACCTACCTTGTCTGCTGGAAAATTAGTTGTATACGTCCGTTTACAAGAAAAAGACGTGACCTCGTTGTGGCGTGTCGTATAAAAGTTGGCCAATGAGGGCGCAAATAGACAGCCGAAGTGTGTTGCCATGGCAATTGGCTCTAAACTATCATGGCCGTCGGAAAAAGTACCATTGTCTATTGCAAAAGCACCGGGGACACGGTTCAGTGATATTTAGTGTAGAGCCATTGCCTGAGCAACCAACAAAAGATAATGATTCACTTCGGCAGTCCATGGGCGTTGGGTACGAGTAAAGAGTGCTATCCGCTTTTACATTAAAAACAAAATGGCGTCATTTAAAGGCAGTATACATGATTGGCATCTCGAAAATCAGAAATGTTCACAGATTTACGCCTAACTTACACAATATAAACATGATGACCGTAGAAAACGTCCCCTGAAATGGTTGTCTGAAGTGCTATAGTCTTTGAGAAATGAGTAAAACTATTTCGTCTCATGAGACAAATTCAATTCGCCCCAAAACCATTTCGCCTAAGTGCCATTTCGCCCCCAAACCACTTCGTACACAGGCCGTGGTTCAGGGCGAAATGACTGCAACCCCTGTTTTCTCAAAAGTTAGACAAAGTACGGAGCTGGTTTTTGCTCAGGTTGGTTTTAATCGTACATATCTTCAATCACACGGGGATAAAACTATTTGTAACAGTTCACCAATCATGTAGGCCCTATAGGCCTACTATCTTTAAATCACCAGCTTGCGAAAAATCACTTATATCTAAAACAAAATTCAAATTAACACCGACAGCCTTGTTTCAGATACTAAAACGCGTCTTTTCATTTGCAAATTTTATCACAAAAGAAAGCACCGAGACCCTCGTTTTCGAGGACAATTTGAAATTTCTCTAATCGAGACCGAGATTCATTAGAGTACCTTAGAGGCTACACAGCGCCCTCTCGCGAGCCATGGAGATTAAAAAATATCCGATTGTAACCGAGTTGGTAAAATAATATAGAAAATAGGGAGGACGAACAGAGGCGTAAAATAATGCACAAATTAAATTTGATTCAGAAGTAGGTTTTATTTATTTAAAATTACTTTTGTTTAGAGTATTAATTCCCTTCACATATTGCACGATGTTGTGTATTATTATGCAAAAACAGAACAAACGGTAAACAAAACAAAACGGACCAAACGAAACGGCAGTCAAGTAGCATATTTTGTTGAGCTACAACAAAGCAGAAAAAAAGGCGTTTTTTTTAAATAAAGGATTGAAAAGCAGCAAACGTATTTAAACATAATAAGCTACTTTTCAATGAAAGAAATAAACTCACTTGATAAATGACGACATATTGTAGCAGTAGCACCACGGCCCATGCACACGCAGTGCACAGCCTGTGTTCCACCAGCAGCCAGAACTGAAAAAAACCTAGCCTGCACTCCCTCAGGCCTATATAGGAACACAGACTATGACAAGTATGCCAGATTACAAAAACAACAGAATGTAGGCTAGCTCCTGCCACCTGCAGCCAGGGGACCCACTGTAAATGCAACCTTTCCTCACAAAGAATTCCAGAAATTTCAAGGAACAATTGCACACAGTGCAGTGGCACCCCCAACATGCAGATGGCAGAGCTTTTAAAGATCGCGGACCGGGGAGCAATCTAGGCCAAGTATTGTTCGTGGGGTACAATGGCGGCCGGCGCATGGCTTCAATTCTCGTATAGCCAACTGCTATTGCATACTTCATCCAGTGATTATATATCGATGGTATAAAGCGAAAATCTACGTGTTATAGACTGCCGAAGTGAATACGTCATTTTTTGTTCGTTGCCTAGGCAATGGCTTTACACTAAAAATCACTGGACCGTGTCCCTGTGCCTTTTCAATGGTACTTTCTCTGACGGCCATGATGTTTAGAGCCAGTTACCATGGCAACACTTCTATTGTTGCTGAAGGTCCTTTCACTTTTGTTAACATTTCTTTCATTTTTTGTTTTTTATTACAGGCAGTGAGTCGTCAACGTTGGCAGGTGTATTTATTTCGACCTGCTCTTTTCGTGTAATGCCAGTTCATTTCCTACCTCCATGTTTGATTGTGTGAGATTTGTAAATGGTCGACAATTCCAGTGATTAGTTTGAATAAAAACCTGGGTTTTGTGAAAAACCAAAAAAAAATTAGGTGGAGGTTGTGCAAAAGTTGGAACATATTAATTGACTTGAATACTAAAGCTACATGGTTGGAGCTATCGTCACACTGCGCGTGCGTGGATCGTATTCAGTGATCGCTCGTGGTTTTATAAAAGAAAAGTGTGATTCTATGTGTGATGGTATTTCTATAATGTCGCACACACAGGCCAGAGTACGATGTGTCATCATTTTAGAGAGCTATGTGAAAGGGATCGATTTAAATGAGATCTATAGATAGAGGATTATATGAAACGCGAACTAGTGGTCGAGTTATAAGGATCCCGCCGCGCCAGGCTGTTGGTTGGAATGCAAGTACGCAGAGAACGGTATTCCTGGTGGGAAAAATATAATAGCTATCATTTATTCAAGCCCCGTGTTCAACTGGATGCGGTGTGAGCCAAGGTTGATTGAGGGATATAGGCCATGGCCGAGCCAGTCAGGTTTCAGTCGGGCAGATGCATGTGGCAAAGTCATCATCGTTTCCAGGATTATCGTGATGGATTTACAGACTTGCGACAAGGTACCAAGTCTCTGAGGAGCAGCCAGCAGAGCATTGGTGGGGTACGAGTGCGCGTGCGACCAGATGATGTGGTCTTACCGCCAAGCGAAAAACAGACAGAGATGGCCGAAGTACGGTCGTCAGACTGGCAAAGACTGGGTATTTTAGCCCTATGGGTGATCGTCTTCGTTGGTAGCGTGAGTGCCGCCTCGGCGACCGTTCGTAACCGGAAGGTCGCCCGCTTGGACGGCGACTTTATCCTAGGAGCCTTATTCTCCGTCCACAAGGCACCGAGCGACAGCCAAGTCACAGACCGGACATGCGGGAACATCCAGGAACAATACGGCATCCAAAGAGTCGAAGTCATGATGAAAACGCTCCAGGATATCAACAGAGACCCCGACATACTCCCAAATGTGACCATTGGTTACGAGATCAGGGACTCGTGCTGGTATTCCTCGGTTGCTTTGGAGCAAAGTTTGCAGTTCGTGAGCGATAACATCGGGGCGGTTGGCAAGCGCACCGGGGAATCCGATGCATCTCCCTCGGTGGACAACCAGTGCCTGCCCGGTGATGTTACCGCAACAAAACTACCAACACAGAAACCCATAGTCGGTGTGATCGGACCTGGGTCCAGTTCTGTATCCATCCAGGTTCAGAACCTTCTCCAACTTTTCAACATTCCCCAAGTTGGATTCTCGGCCACCAGTAAGGATCTTAGTGATAAAACACTGTACGAGTATTTCATCCGTGTGTGTCCGTCGGATACTCTGCAGGCACAGGCTATGGTTGATATTGTGTTACGGTATAACTGGAGTTACGTGTCGACCGTCCACACAACGGGTAAGTCCATTAAGAACCAATCTTTGAGTAGTTTTACACGTGTTGTAACTTTGCATTTTGTGTTAGAGTTGAGAAGTTGACCGTTACCTTTTTTTCATAAAATAACTTATCAAGCATCAGTTAGTGCAGATTATGTAAAAACAAGTTTAGCCTATTCTGTCGGTCGCACATCCTGGCACTTCTGTGACCCGGTGTCATATGCCTTTGTATACCGTGACTGAAGTGCAAACAAATTCGTTCATGCTTACGTGTACGTGTTGCGTAGACAACGGCTTTGTTCCTTCGCTTGTCACCATGGGCACAACGTTGTTTTTACTCCAGTGACGTTGCGGCGACCGACAGAATAGGAGTGGAAGAAATTAAAGTTTTTCTTAGAAAACAAATTCAACCAGTCCATATGTTTTGTACACAAGGTCTGAAAAAAAATAATAATAATCAATTTTTTTCTAAAATATTACGATTGTAACTTGTACATTGGGTGAGAGTTGAGAAGTTGACAATTACATGATTGATCAAGCATCAGTAAGTCAAGATTTGATGGGAAAACGCAAACGTAGGAGTCCATATGTTTTGTACACAAGGTCCGAAGCAATGGTAAACAACTCGATTCTTTTCATCTGATAACGCTTACATATATTTTAACCATAGCACCTGCATGGTCCCCTGGACAAAGCAGGTGCACAAAGTGGCATTTTGGAAATGAAGATGAAGGCATTTAATTAGTGTAGCGCTATGCGTGCGCGTTGTGCGTGTGTTCATTGCACCAATGACATACTTTCGTTAGGTATAACGAATTTTTTAAAATGACTTATCAAGCATCGGTAAATGCAGATTTGATGGGGGAAAAACTAATATGGGAGTGTAAAATGTTGACATTTCATGGAAGTGACAAAACAAATGTTGATTAGTAATTTTTCGGGGAAGGAAGGGGGTCTTGAAAAATACTACCCTCTGTAGAACTGAAAATGTTGACAACTTTGGACGACCCCTTAACGAACAATATTCGCAGGAAATGAGACACTGTAACCTTACATTATTTCACAATAACAAGGAAATTTTTACATTATGGTGTACACGCTTTTTATAGCCTGTTTCTATACTCCATAAACGAGCGCTTATTAATGAGTTGGACTTTTAATGCAGGTGGCGCGGAAGTAGCTCGGTCAGTAGGTCAGAAATCAGGAAATACGATTCCGACTGAAGGCTGAAAACAAACCAAATTACCCTTCAATGTATTAATGATAGTTACTTTATCATCTGGGACTAAATAAATATCCTAGTGAACGTGACAGTATTTCCAGTTTTCAATGAATTTCATATTAGGTTGTTGCGCGAATGTCCCTACATCCCCAAGGCTCCCGTAGAAATTCGTACATGTAATCAAATCATGGCGTCAGTCTGTCTTGGGTCATTATGTCTTGTGTGTTTGGCATTAAGCCTATACCAAGACTGTGCACTAGGCCATGGGCCAAAATCTGTAAGAGGCCTAGACATTTAGTTTCGTTTTAACTTTTTAGGGGCAACTTAAAAATAGGTGACCTTAACTAATTCGAATAGGTCTGCTTGTTCACATTGCCGTAACTTGCACATTAACTCACGGTGACCCATTTTGGGGGATATTTGCCCGTTTTTGGTCAAATAGTATTTAGGCCATAATGTCGGAAATAATTCAACACTGATAGTTCTACCATGAATCCTGAAAAACAAGTCTCAACATTTAAAAACTTGCCAACAAAAGCACGGTATGCCGGTTTCAAACAGTCTATCAACATTTAAAAGTCATGCCAACCTTTTTTTCTTTCTTGGGCAACATTTGCGAAAATATGCGTCAACATTTTTTATATATTATTATTTTCGCTTTGGCGTGCCATAGTATGGACACAATAATGGCGGATAGCAACCGGTTGTCAAGAAAGTGAAACCTAATAGAGAACTTATCAAGTAAAAACATCATCCATTGTGTAATGTCAAGTTTACGGGATCTACACTAAAATCAGTGAACTGTTTCCCTGCGCCTTAGCAATGGACGTTTCAGATTACCAGCGAATGTTCAGACCATCCTGGTAACTGGCGTCACACTTTAGTAGTCAATGTGGCGGCCATTAAGCCAAATGGCTAAGGACGTTGATTTCAAATTCTCCTCCTCAATACAATTACAAGATTTCCTGGCTACAAAATTAACGATCCAGAAACAACCTATATATTAATTCACCGCATGAAAAGGTCAAGTTTAATGTGGAAAAATTCTGCTGGTAATAAACTACCAACAATTATGTCTAATATACAGTAACTATATACTGGCGTTTCAATGCACGTATAGAATCAATAGCTAAATGCAAATCGCTCACACACAACGATGAATAATGCGTGCATTTGGAAGTCATTTGCTTTTTAAGTAATATTTATTATCAGTGTGACCATCGGCTCTATATGATTTTGGATTTTTATCAGCCCAAAGGGGTGATAACGGCTGCCGGAAATTTCCAGAATATGAAATGGATATGTGTCTGTGGGGAGCTCTTCGGCTAATATATTGCGGTGAAGGGGTTTTAAGGGCCCGGTATATCATTCGCAAGAGAATTTTTATGGATTCGAGGAATTAGGGCATAATAGCATCTAAAGAATGTTGGTATACTAATTCTATCCAAGAATGTTAGTAAAATAATCTGTAAACATTTCAGTTTAACAAATACATTATTATTATTAACATTATTTTCTTTCTGGTACTGAAACCAATGAGTCCTCAAAAGTGCCTATTGCACTGTCGCTCACAAGCGTGAGGAAACCCATGATGAATTAGAAACGGCCACAGACACCGGGGAATCCCCTTGCTTTTCACGAAAAAAACGGTCTGGATCTTTAAAGTGCGTTACCTAACGTACTGGATTAGCGGCTTTACATCCCTTCCGAAGTATGGAGTAATTGTGATTAAGTCCCTTGCTCAAGGGCACAGCCTAGGTACCCCCCAGCCGGGTATCGAACCCGCAACCCCGAGTATTGCGAGTCCACGGTCCCCCACAAATGGTACATCGATGCTTAAAGGAACACGTTGCCTTCAGATTTCACGAAATCTCACGTTTGAGGGTGTTCCTTATACTTATTAAGAGTTGTTCTTGCAAAA
Organism: Henricia sp. BOLD:AAB3569; assembly: GCA_037783545.1. Taxonomy (NCBI): domain Eukaryota; kingdom Metazoa; phylum Echinodermata; class Asteroidea; order Spinulosida; family Echinasteridae; genus Henricia; species Henricia sp. BOLD:AAB3569. The sequence goes on along the minus strand of JBBELK010000272.1, from coordinate 2,327,419 downwards.
AAACACATTTAATGTGTTATAATTAGTGAATGGTAATTAAAAAAACAAACACTGACCTCTGACCCCCACTACATGTCCCGCGAAATGTATACGTATTTCAGCCGTCAATACGATCGTCCGGGTAGTGGGCAAAATGCAGCGACGAACAGGAGTTAGGCTGGCGCCGTAGCCAGTGGTCAGGTAAACCTATCAGATGAACGCAAGGTACCATACCATTATCCGCCTCCCGAGACATGTGTGAAATGTAAACACACGGCTCTACACAACGGGGTCCGCCAGCCTACCTCTCTAGCCAGGCCCCGCCTCACCAACCAGGACCTCCACGCTCAGGTCCCAGCGAACACGTGTGGCGCTGTGCATGGTTACTATACTGCAGCTGCATTCTATGTACAGCGTTGTACGACTTGTATACGTCAGCAGATACATGTACACTGTACATATGTGTAGAAGCAGTGTAGTTTTGTGACACAAGTCAAGATATTTCTTGTAGTCGCGCACAGTAAGATTAGTCCATGTGTCTGTGTATGTGTATGGGCGGACTGTTGGCATATTTTATGATGCAGCCAAGCACTAATATTATAGTGTTTGTTTTTCTCAAAAGATTTCATGCGATTGGTATTAATTCCGTTTACTGGTCGCTACTGAGACGCCGGCCGTGTGATAAGTATATGGAACATGGCAGAAAGGAATTTTTTTAAGTAACAAGTAAATTGTTGAATGTTTTTCACTCCTAAATTCACTTGCCTCTAAAATATTAAAACGTTGTGGTGGATATTGACTAGTTATTATAAGGAAAATGGCGACCAGTAAACGGAATTCTTTCCCTGCGATTGATCGGCATCACGGCGGAACATACATTTTCGCGATCAACGCATGCGGTCAATGCAATTGCAAAAATTTGCTCCATTAGTCTGAAAGGGATTCACGATTCCTCCATTTTTTTATACCAACACGATTTACTATAACCACGCAAAATTTTATGTAAATTTAGTTAGTTGACCATTGTTTAGATCCTAATATTTCATTATTAAAAATGACTTATATTGTCAGTAAACTTGTGCAGATTCAACATTTTCTCAGAGCATCAGGGGCCCCAGCTTGGAGGTGTGCCTATATAGCTAGCTCGAATCTCAGAGCATCAGAGGTCCCGGTGTGGAGATAGCTCGATCCTCAGAGCTTCAAGGGCGCCAGCGTGGACGTAGCACGATCCTCAGAGCATGAGGGGCCCCAGCGTTGAGGTAGCTCGATATCCAAAGAACATCAGGGGCCCCAGCGTGGAGGTAGCTCGATTTGGATCCTGGGAGCATCCGAGAGGTCCCAGTGTGGACGTAGCACGATCCTCAGAGCATCAGGGGCCCCATCGTGGAGGTAGCTCGATCCTCGGATCATCAGAGGTCCCAGCGTGGAGGTAGCTCGATCCTCAGAGCATCAGGGGCCCCTAGCAGCGTACGTCACGGTGGAGGTAGCTCAATATCCTCAGAACATCAGGGGCCCCAGCGTGGAGGTAGCTCGATCCTCGGAGCATCCGAGAGGTCCCAGTGTGGAGGTAGCTCGATCTTCAGAGCTTCAGGGGCCCCGGTGTGGAGGTAGCTCGATCTAGATGTATCAGGGGTACCGGCGTAGAGGTAGCTCGATCCTCAGAGCATTAGGGGCCCCAGCGTGGAGGTAGTTCGAACCCGCTACCAACATGCAATTTTTCCCAACAAAATAATACAGTCAGATTTGGCCCGGACTCATCAAACTACTCTGTTGTTCAACTCATCGAAACACACTCAAAGCATCAGAGCCCCATCGTGGAGGCAGCTCCTACACATGTCATTGTTTTTACCACTCAATACAGTCAGATTTTCGACTGGCGCTGGCGTCCTCCAATTTCAAGGAAATTGTCTATTCCAGAGGTCCCTTATTTGCATGATGAGTTTCGCAAAACAATCAAGGTGATCCTGTATTCCTTCATCAGAAGCTTTCAGCTGCAGCACATGGGCTTTTCCGCCCCCATCTCAAGTGATGCATCGACCAGTGGAAAATACAAAGTCGAAAGTGGCAGATTATGGAATTTTTGTTTTGTAAACGTACGTCACCTTCAATAAAATGTGTTAGGCCATGTTCACATGATCTAAAATTTTGCAAGTTATTACGGATCAAAACCAGTACATGTCGCGTAGTATTATGTAAACTTAGCAAAAAGTACATCACTTACTGTGACAGCCGAAGTGTGACGTGGTTGCCATGGCAACTGGCTCTAAACTATCATCAAGTACCATTGCAAAGCACAGGGACACGGTTCTGTGATTTTTAGTTTAGAGCCTAGGCAACCAACAAAAGATGCCATTTAAGCGGAATGCATATCTGCGCACACCCCATCCTTAAAGGGCTGTGACATGCTAAACAACTTTGTGCCTATAAGCTTTGCTTCATAATGACGGATTACTTGTTCAGCAAGACATACTATTGTTCGTTTGGATGTAAAATCAATAAAAGGTGGCCCTTTTCAACTTTGAAGATTTCATTGCAATAAATCACAGACAGAGGGCGCTGTTTTGAGTGCATCACATAAGGAAGACCGAAGGGAAAAGTTAAGAAAAAAACATAAGACTTCAAGTTGGACTTGTGGCAAATTGCTGCAGTTTCTACCCCCAGTTTTGTCATGGCTTACAGCAGGCAACATGTAAAACAAACTCAAACAGCCATGGATTACAAAAGTTTCAGGAAAATTGAGAATAAAGTGTAATCTTTTGTGCACAGTTGAATGTGATTTTCCTGTGTTTGCCTCCTGTGACATCGTGACCTTGGTCATGAATATGCATATTTTCATTAGCATAAAAACTAAAAACCTTTGTTTTAACCCCCAAAGCAAGCTCCAAATAGGATTTTTATGACTTTAACGTTCAAGTTGATGTCGGATATATCGCCACTTTCCTGCACTTATTCAACACTCAACAATTTTGCGTTTAAAACACAACTTGACATTTCTAAAATGCACGCACGGTGCACTATGCACTAGTGTCGCGCTAGCCGCGCTGTGCTGTCGGGGCCTGAACGTGGAGGTCCTGGTTGGTGAGGCGGGGCCCAGCCAGAGAGGTAGGCTGGCGGACCCCGATCGCTCTACACGCACACACACCGACTGGCTGTCAAAAAATGGATCGTCAAGAGAACACAGCAGACGCGTCAAAAAAGAAAAAACGAAAACCTCGTCAATCAGGGTAAGAATATTGTCATGGGACAAACCGATAGAAAGGACTTGGAAGATTTATACCCAATGGTTATTGTAGACACGAATTAAAAAAAACAGGCACATCACACGCAACGGAGGAAGGAAAAATAATTTATTTCTCCAGGCTGGAAATAAGACTAATATAATTTCTCCGCCATTTATGGGAGTCAAGATTTTGACTCCCATAAATGGCGGAGCGTGCTGCTTCGAGAAATTACGCAAAATTGAAGCATTTCTAAGGCACGTTTGTGTGGATCATTATATTCTACTTTTTAAACATCTTTCAGATCGTGCTCATTATACTTCAAACGCTTGTAATAGCCCAAAAACGCCCAACAAAGCGCAACCCGAAGGCAACGTGTTCCTTTAAATGAATGGTAAACAAATGTGCGATGCCTTGTGATATGGGCGCCATTTTGTCCAAAAAGGGAGAATTATGTTTTTGCATACAACTTTTTCGTGCATTGCCATAAGAAATGTACGAAGAAGTTGTACGCAAAAACGTTATCCTTCGCCCAGTTTTTGGGCAAATCCACAAATGGGCGCAACCATGAAGTGACCAACTGGGACCAATTTCGTGGCGCTGTTTAACACAAAAATATGCCAAAATGGGTTATTTTGCCAAAATGAGTTGCCAGCCAAAATCGTATGTGATGTGTTTTTTAAATAATTCTACTATACTGTTTCTAAAAACATAATTTGAAATACAATTTTGGCTGGTGACACATTTTACAAAGCAAATAAATTATGTGCTAAGCAATTTTTTGGTCCAAAACAACGCCATGAAATTGGTCCCAGATCGCTGAAGAGCCCGTTGTATTTAAATGTTCATGTTACGTGTATTTAAAAACACCCCCAATTTGAAGTGCGTGCGCAAAATCAAAACTCAAAACTCGCTTTATTTCACCAACAAACCTGGACACAACTTACGATCTTTAAAGTAAATATTTACGACAGGCCACCTATTCGATCATTTATCTGTCGCCTCTTCGCAGTCACCTTGCAAGTTTTCTTCTTCTTTTCTTTCTTTCATCAATTGATGATTAATGAAACCGTCTTTTGTTGTTTTTTTATCACCGCGAGTTCAGGGATTCAAAGGTCCTGTTGGTTGACTTTGAAGATTGAGATAACATTGACTGCGTTAGTCACGTTTCAGTACTGTGGGATTCCTTTTATCGATGTATGAAATTGAATGATAGCGAAGATTCAGATTCGGACACTTGCAAAATTCGGGTTTTTTTAATTCGGTAATTCAAGGCTTTCACGTGACGAGATTTTCACAAAATTTGTGTTCGCTAGACAGTGACAATTAAAACATCGTGTATGTACTTTCCGTGATAAAACTAAAAGACTCGTATTTATAGGTAAATTTTTAATAGTTTCAATAGAAACATTATTACCAGCAGAAAAAAAAAGTATATTTTTACATGCACTCGATAAAAATTGTTGTAGTGACTATTAATATATGAGAGCTTCCCGCCCTCATTTTTCCCATTCTCGCCGCGTGCCCAGACCTGCATGATGGGGATACTCGCCCAACTTGTCAAGACACTGAGTCCCCAGACAGGTACATGGTTGGAAAACGTATAAAAACAGGAACAGCATTATAACAAAAGAATAATGTCAAGAAAACTGCCTTGTAGAAAATTCAGCCACATGGATGCAGTAAAATCCATGCATGGTTTTCGTGCTGAATGAATGGTAAATTGTCTGCAGACTTATTTTTTTAAAGCACCCTCAGTTGGCAATTTCTCCCATAAAGGTACCATTTTACACAGACAAAAATATGTGGTGCTTGTTACCATTGCAATAAATACTTTTAGTCGGATTTTCATTGTCAACTCGTGAAGTAAAATTTTGGGTAACTGCAAATGATGGGCTTTAATTAATGCCAATAGGCTTCTGGCCGTTCGCGAACCCGAACATGACCGTGACCGATTTTTAACAGGGCATTTGCCAGCAAGCCCCACATTTCTTGAAACTGACGGCGTGTAACAATTAAAAAGGTATTATCTTGCATAAAGCAAACACACAAAAGTAAACATTTGCGTGATAAATTAGCCGTTTCATGCTCGATTGTTTACAAAATGGCATTATTTTGGACTTTAACCGCCAGTATGGATTTGTTCCCCATCAAATCTCGATTAATTCATGTCAATCTGGGATTAAAATTCCTCAGTCTGTTTCTTTTTATCGGTGCAACCGGTTGCATGAATTATCTACGATTAAATGTGCATTCTGCCTGAAACTGGCGATTTAATGAAAACAAAATACACGCTTTAAAAACCCGCAAAGTATTTTCTAACCGAAAGACGAAAGAGGCTTATGTAACATATTTCATCAATCCGTAACGTGTATGACCACTTTTTGGCAAGGCTGACTGCACCAGCCCTCCGTATAGAGCCGCTAAGGCAGGGTGCGCTGCTCTGCCTGAAGTGCCTCCCTGAGCTCCTGCACTTCTGGGGCTCTTTTAGTGACGCACATGCATTGGCTAGATCTTCCCGCTCAATTTATCAGGTTGACAACTCAAGAAATGCATTATTCTCCCAGAAATAGAAAATGTCACATTTCATTACTGTGGGAATCACTTTGTTCAAACGGGTCCACTTGGACCTGGATGAAATCACTAAAGCAAAACAATCTTGAAAGTTATTCCAAAGTGATTGGTCGATCAGTGCCTTGTTAGCCACAAGTTCACTGTATTCAACAAACTTCTGTTCTGATCAAGAATTGACATTTCAAGAAAATTTGAAGTACAAAAAGGTACAATTACTTTTTAACCCTTCACCTACTTAAGCGCATGACTCAAACATCGATGCCCTATTTGTTTATTTATATTATTCCCAACATAATAACGGAAGAAAAACTTGGTGCTTTATTGTTGTTTCGATACGGCAGGTATTGTGGAATTTTATGAAGCGGGAAGCATTAAAGGTAGAACACATCTTTTGCAGTGACCCCATTTTTTTTCACGAGTTGACAAAAAAAAACCTACAAAAAGTGTTAACAATGCATGCATACCAAACACTACATGATTTTATTTCAGTCCAAAATGGTAGTACGTGTGAGAAATTAACAACTGAGGGTGGTTTTCTAAAAGACTTTCTATATACCATTATAGACTCAACACAAAAACCATACGTGGATTTTTCAAGTTTTCAGAAGTATTACTGCACCTATGTGACTGAAATTTCTACAAAAAGTGTTATCAACATGGGCTTCTAATCACGAGTGGAAATAAAGCCCCTGCATTATTAGAAAACTGGAACAGCATTTAAAGGAGTGTGACCAGATCACCTTTTTTTTAACCCATAACTCCCCGGGACTTACCTTATGGGTCATGAGATTTTTATATCATAACATCCGTTATATTTTTCTAATTACGAAACTGAAACTCCCGCGCTTCTAGGCCGCATATTTCCGAGGATATCGTCGAAAATCCACCGATTATTTGTAAACTAATTTTCCAGTATCAACGTTTATCCGCTGAAAGCCGACTCGATAGTTTTGTTCAATTTTTTACTGGAAATTGCGAATGTTTTCGGGTTTTGGGGACATGGGAGGTGTGTATGGGAGTTACTTGATAATATTGGTAAGTTACATCGAAAACTATTTTCCAGAAACTCTGGTCACGCTCCTTTAAGAAGAATGTTCATAAACTGCCTTGAAGAAAATATCAGCCACATAGATGCATGTAATACCCCAGAAATCATGCATGGTTTTTGCGTTGAATAATTGGTAAACAAAAAATCGTTTGCAAACAGTTTCTTTTAAAAACGCCTTCAGTTGGCAATTTCTCCCACAAAGGTACCATTTTACACAGGAAAGCCATTGCTATCAACACTTTTAGTCGGGTTTTTCTTGTCAACTCGTGAAGTAAAATTGTGGGAACTGCAAAGGCTGTAATGGGCCTTAGTTTGCTATCGCCCATCTTGTTCACAATTATTGTGACTCGGTCATCAGATAGAAAATGTATAGGCTTAAGCTCTAAAGGCTGATAATTTAACGTTGACGCATATTTTCGCAAATGTTGCGCAAGAAAAAAAAAGGTTGCCATGACTTTTAAATGTTGATAGACTGTTTGATAGACTGTCAGATTTCAATTATTTCCGCTTTGGCGTGCCATACGCGTGACGTCAACAACTATCATATCCGTCATTACTGTGTCCATATTATGGCACGCCAAAGCGGAAATAATTAAACACTGATAATTTTGCCATCAGCCCCGAAAAACAAGTCTCAACATTTTTAAAACTTGCCAACAAAAGCATGGTATGCCAGTTTCAAACAGTCTATCAACATTTAAAAGTCACGCCAACCTTTTCCCCCTTGCGAAACATTTGCGAAAATATGCGTCAACATTAAATTATCAGAGTTTAATTATATTTCGCTTTGGCGTGCCATAGTATGGATACAGTTATGGCGGATATCAACCGGTTGTCAAGCCAAGTAAACCCAAGATATCGGATTTCTTCAAAGAAACGGTCTCTTTGAAACATACACGTTATGAATGATTTACCACGCACAGTCGTGGCTCAGCTCTACCCCCCGGACTTGAGCTGTAGTAACCCCGTTAACCTTTGACGCCTTTCCAAGTGCTTTCCGTGAGATTTGCAACGTGAAATATCTGAACAGCTGTTAAGGTTTTTACAATACACAGTTTACTTTGTATTGTACCGCGCATTATTTATTAAAAAAATACTTTTACGTGTCAGATTCGTATAAACGCGTGTGCACATGCATTTCGTTGTGAGGGCGTCCTCACAAACTCAAACTGGGCGCTGGTACGGGCTGATGTGCCGTAACATATTTCTGTGACAGAAACACGTGATACAAAGGTCTCATATACAGACGCGCGGAGCATTGTGGGTTGCTTACTGCCAGACGAAAAATTGATAAATAGTATAATAAACATCAAGTACAAAAATCTAATTTACGAATAAAATGAGTGTATTGTGTGAAAGACCTGCCTTGTCTGCAGAAGAAAAAAAGTTTTTATGTCAGTTTACAAGAAAAAGACATAACCTCGTGGTCACGTGTCGTATAACATTTTGGCCAATGAGGGCGCAAACAAATTAGCCTGCAGCGTTCAGTTTGGGTGGTGGGAATGAGCGAATTTTCCGTGCAGTATAGCCAGGAAACCAGTCTAAACAGGACGGCGGCTTTACACGATTTCTCAAAAACATGGACATTTTCATTTTCTCGGAATATGGATGAGGTAGTGAGCTGACGTACACACAGGTTGGTTTTTATCATACACATCCTCAATCACACATGGAGATAACGCTGTCTGTAACAGTTTTCCAATCTTATAATCGGTCTTAAAGGTGTCGACCAGATCACTTTTTTGAACCACCCCCCCCCCCTCCCCCCCCCCTCCCCCCTCCCCCCTCCCCCTCCCCCTCCCCCCTCCCCCTCCCCAGCCCCCCCTACATCATGGGTGATACCATATCATGTGTCATTTGTTTTTCATTACCATTCTGAAATTTCGCACCCTTAATCCGTAAATGTTCATGGGTATCGTTACACAAAGCAGTGCAGTGATTACACCAACCTTTTTGCTTCCACATCCAAATTGGAGATTGCAAATTTCCCATGTGTTCTTCTCCTGGATAGTATTTTGAGGAGGTTGTTACGTTAGAACGAGACCCATTTTCTGGAAAACAAAATCTGAATAAGCCCCTTTAAAAGTAAAGAAAAAGCCAATGTATTAGTTCTCCGTGTTCATAGTATAGTGGTCTCCTTATGTTATATGGCTACGTATGTCATGCACCATAGTTCATGCGGTGGTTTGCAAGCAAATCCCTTTCCTAAAAGCGGCATTAATTCAGGACTTGTACACGGGAACGCCGTCGGTGATATTTCATTTCAGACGATCCGGAAAAGGATTGTTTGAGAAATCGACACTTATCCAACATGACAACACTCCTAATCGGATCGGACTGACTTGTCTTAAAGACTTACATCACGGTTGATTGTAACCCTCTCGGGATCAGTTTCATGTGTCGTGGATAAAACGATTTGGACGGGGTAACGTAGCGTTTTTAATTTGGCGAGAGAATGCACGCGAGAGCATTAAGACGGCATGTTGTGGTGCAGTGCTTTTGACAAATGACATTTGATGTTAAAGGTGTAGTCTACTTGTTTGGTAAATACCCTCCAAAATAATGTCTGAATTACATGTATTATCGTTAAGCTTACTTGTTATCAAGATGGTAATAGTAGTAATCACCCTGTGAAATTATTTCGTCTGAATTGCCCCCATTCATGAGAAAAATGACAAAATTATTTGAATCTCTGGAGCCATTCATTTATGCATAAAAACCGTGCTTGGATTTTTCAGATTTTCTGAAGTATTACTGCATTTATGTGGCTGAAATTTGTACAAGGTAGTTTTGTTGACCTATGCTTTCAACAGTGGAAATCATGCCGTTTTTAACAGCTTACCAAACGAGTATACTACCTTTTTAAAGGGGCGTGTTCAGATTTTTCCAGAAAATGGATTTCATTTTAACCTACAAATCATATAAATACAGAAAACAGGAAATTTGCAATCCTCAATTTGGATGGGGAAGCAAAAAAAAAGGTGGTGTAATCACTGCACTGCTTTATGTAACCGGATAAATTGCTTTACTAAACTTCGGTGGATTTTTGACGATATCCCTGGAAATAAGGATTGAGGGAGCGCCAAATATGTCAATACATGGTCTAGGCTATGTCATAAGCATACATACATGTACAAGTACATGTATAGTTTGATTTCGCGTGCTTAAAGATAGTATACATGATTGGTAAACTGTTATAAATAGTTTTATCCCCCTGTGTGATTGAAGATATGCATGATTAAAACCAAACTGAGCAAAAACCAGCTCCGTACTTCGTCTAACTTTTGAGAAAACAGTCAAAAAAGTGTTTGCAGTAATTTCGCCCCAAAATCACTTCGCCCTGAACCATTTCGCCCTGAACTACGGCCTGTGCACGAAGTGGTTTTGGGGCGAAGTAGCATTTGGGCGATGTAGTGTTTGGACGAAGTAATTTGGGGCGAAATGGCACTCGGGCGAAGAGGTTTTGCGGCGAAATGGTTTTGGGGCGAATTGAATTTGTCTCATAAGACGAAAACTAATTGTTTTACTCATTTCTAATTCTCAAAGTCTATAGCACTTCAGACAAAACCATTTCAGGGGAAGATTTTTATACGGTCATCATGTTTATATTGTGTAAATTAGGCGTAAATCTGTGAACATTTCTGATTTTCGAGATACCAATCATGTATACTGCCTTTAAATCACAAGTGCTAAATCAACACTAAGGCCTAACACGTGCGATAATAATTGAAACACTTTGAAGATATTAAAACTAACACTTGATCATGTTAATGGATTCAACATTTGTTTTTCAAACACAAGTGTTGGCTTTGGCAATTTTGTTCACTCACCGTACGCTATAGCCTATGTAAAGCCCCTGTCACATAGGCCCTACGTCGCAGAACGGGGTTACGACGGGTCCACGACAGAAAATGGGGCAAAATACTACGATAGTCCTAAGACTGTCCTACGATATTTGGGTGTCCTGCGACGAAAAATAGCGTAGTAGAGGACTCATGGGGTTTTGGTATGGACCAAAATCAAAATGTTGTCGTGGGATGTTTTTTTTTCCGCTTGTGGCCATGTCGTAACATAATCGTACGACTGTCCTACGACATGCGTACGATTATCGTACGATCTTAGGGTCTTTTAAGCTGGCCTCCCACTGTGCGATATTTGCTACGAATGTCCTACGAAGTGGTACGATTACCAGAGACTGTATATAGACTCTACACACAATCGTACCCAATCGTACCCGTGCCAAAATCGCACAGTGGGAGGCCCGCTTAAGTCGGGTTTTTCTTGCCAACTCATGAAGTAAAATTTCGGCTTTAAATAATGATAGCTATAGAAACCGATTGCCGGTCTCACCACACCCCCCCCCCCCCCCCCCACCCACCCCCCCCCCCCCCCCCCCCCAGTCAATTTTAGTACCACTTTAGTACTATTATAGGTTAGCAACGGAATTTTACGAAGATTTATACCTCGTGGAATGTTCTCCGTTATATATTGCTATGAATTGGGTTAATATTAATTTTGTGCCAGGTCTGTTTTGTCGGTTTTATGGTTTTGCACTTTAGTATGTGTACCCGTACAATGAACCCGGATCGCATTCTGTGAATTTCTTTGTATGCGGCGGCATTATCTCACAATAATGTATAATTTTATTTGTACAGTGTACATGTGGTAACTGTTTACATAATTTAAGGGTGCTTAAAGGAGAAGTATACCCAAAACCAAAAAGACACTGTGCTAACTGGTACATTACTGTCATACAAGTAACAAGAAATATGCCCTTTAAACGCGGATACGAACTTATAAAAAGCCCCGTCTGGCAACAATTCCCAGAATTCAAAACGAAACCCCGTGTCGTTCGTTTTGCATCTTCTGGGGGCTTCCCCTGGTGTAAACCCCGTGTTAAACGGTGTAAGCATCTCGAACGCCCCTATACTTTGTAAAGTTCCTGTCCGCTTTTCAGTGAGTCATATTTCTTGTTCTAACAATGTACGAGTTACACTTGTTTAGCTATACCCAGCACGATATGTGGCACAGGGACCCCCACCCCTCCCCCCCCCCCCCCCTATCCCTTACGCCCCTATACTTCAACACACTCTTCCCTTTTGTTAACGCACCAATCCCCCTAAAAACTTAAAGGAATTCCTTGGATGTTTGAGACACAATGGGGGAACAATGGTAGGGGGATGCCCTCTGCCACATATCGTGCTGCATATGTGTTTAGCCCTTAAAGTCCCTTTTGTACAAACAGTATAGGGATTGCGGTCATGGGGGACGCCATTTTGTTTTCTTAGCATTCCATTCCTGTAATTCCTCGCGCACAAAAATTATCGTCACAGTAACATTTACGATGTCGGACGCCCAGTAAACAAAAACTGTATTTATAGAATCGATAGCGGGAAGTTAATTGTTTGAAAGGTTAAATGTAATTGGTGAACTGCATGAAGTGTCTAAAGGCGAATTAGCTTATTAAAGGCAGTACACATTATTGGTATCTCGAAGAATCAGAAATTTTCACAGATTTACACCTAACTTACACGATGACGGCAGAAAACCTCCCCTGAAATGGTTTTGTCTGAAGTGCTATAGTCTTTGAGAAATGAGCAAAACAATTATTTTTCGTCTCGCGAGACGTAACTTCAATTCGCCCCAGGGAGGGGGGCGCCTCTGGCTCCCCCAAATGAAACTTGCCACCCCAAATGAAAGTTGAGGTTTGCACAACTATATGTGTATATAAGCTGCTTTGCGTGCCCCCTTTCAATGTGCTGTGCCACTCCTTGCCCACCCCACCCCCTACTTTGAAATGTCCGACGACGCCGCTGTATGATTAGTATAAAGTGCGTCCGATTAGCTTCGAACGCACCTATTAATAGGCGATGTCGGAGTTGTGATTTTGCTTTCTGCGCATCCATTTGCGCACATTTTGACTCGGGACTATCTAGGCACTTCTTACGTTCATAATGAATTGAGGGTACCAACCAAATTTTACACATTCTGTTTTCGATGGTCCCCTTTCACTCCACCTTTTCATGAGTGGCACTGATTGCTATACAAAGTTACCCTTTTTCATTTACAAATTTTGGAACAACGGCATTACATATTTAACAAGGAATGCATGGTAAACTAGCCTGCAGAAATTTAAAAAAACATTTAAAATCCCTGCAAGGTTCTGTGTTATAAGTGAATACTATAAATGAGTATGCAACAAAAACTGAAGTAAATTTCCTCCAGAAAAGTACTATTTTGGAAAGACGAAAATCATGTGGTGCTTGTTACCGTTGCTATTAACACTTTTTGAGTAAGGTTTTTCTTGTAAACTCGTGAAGTAAAATTTTGGGTCCATGCAAATGATACAGTGGGCCTTTAACAGAATGCTCTGTCTTGTAGGCCTGGACATTTTTTCATTCGGTATATTTATAGTGGCAAACTGGCATAATGCGGACATCTGACGTGCGCCCTATGGGGCAATTAATGCTTTAAAATGTAATACAGGTCACACAGCGGGTTAGTGAAAATAAACCGTTGTGAGTATTGTAACTGGATTATGATCTATACAAGATCCAGCGTGTATAGCATTCTCGCGATCGGATGAGCCAAATTAAAAGGTGTTTTCACTCCAGATTGGTCAGATAAATTCAGGAAACGTCATGAATATTGCGCATTTTTGAACTAAATTGAACAAACGTGAGGAAATGCATCACTTATGAAGTTTAAAACCTAAGAAGGAAAGGACTCTGTGCTAAACAGATGCAAGACCCACTGAAATGTGGATACGAACTTGCCAAATAATGGCAATTAGCCTTGTGTGTTTCACATGAATAGCGTCTGGTGTACTGACGTACTTCCTTTCACATGCACACTTAGTCCAGACTTGACCAGACTAAACTTTTGTTGTTCTGTGGTGCACGCGGCAGGTGTAAAGTACAGAATCAACACGGTAACCGTGTTCAACGTAGGAGAGAATGGCATAAAGCAACCATACTGTTGATTGCTATAAGCAATGGTGTGCACCGCGTAGCAACGATAGGGTCATTTCATGTCAATTCAACGAGCTTTTGGACCTAACCCTCACAGATTAAAATGAAATTTGGTGTGCTGATTGGACTCCTTGAGAAAAACCCTGAGAACTCAAATTTTATGTCATTTGGTCAATTAATTTTTGAGATACGGGTCAACGAACTTTTGACTAATTAGCATGACCTGCTATGTTTGGACAATTATATCTCTAAAAGTAATGGACCTACAGAGATAAACTTTACATCTTGAAATGGCCCAAGTTTTATAAAATAACATCAAAATTGTATCTCGTACCACAACAAAGTTATGTAAATTTATAACTTTTGACTTTGATTTGCAAAAATGCGTATTTGTAAAAACGCGTAATTTGTTTTTTATTTGTTTAAGCTTAAAATGAAGAAAGTGAAGAATTCTTAGGGTTGCACACCTGTAAATAGGGCTCCCATAGGAACCAATGTTAAATGCCAAATTTTCAAAAATCATTTAAAAATACTCACAACTCTATCAGCGTCTGGAGACGACAACCAAAATACTCATTGAAATCTCATCTTTTCAATTTTATAGGGGTAATCCGTCACTTTCACTCTCTAATTTCCACATGAAACAGAACTACCCCTGCAAGAGTGAAAATTGCCAAACGGACCAGCGCCATTTTGGAAAAAAGTCACACTCGCTACTGGGGAAAATAGGGCAACTTTCACGAGCTACATTCTCCAAAATGTTTGTAGTTGGAAAAAAAAAATAACCCACATCACGATGGTGGCCAGTTTCCCCACAAGACCACACTTGTTCAGCTCGCAATTCTCTCTAATATAAAATAATTTGAGGGCATACAAAATATTCATGAGCTCGGCGCACGGATCTTAGCCTATTTACTTGGGTGCACCCTGAGCGCCAAATGTTACACGCAAAAGGCTACTGGTTATTGCAGCGATGTATTGTAGTATGGGCGCCGCTATTCTGTCTGAAAACTAGGCGAAGAATGACTTGCGTTTGATCCATTCGTTCATTCCTATATGGCAACACACGAAAACGTTCTACACAAAAACTCAATTGTTTTAATGTAGTCCATTGCACATGCAACTAAGAAAAGGTGACGTAATCACTTCGGCAGTCTATTAGGCTGCGTTCGGGCGTGTACTCGTGTTAACACGAGTATACTCCTGCGCGCGCGAACGGCAAGAATAACGACACTCGGGTCAGTGAGAGTATGCTCTCACTACTCCCCAACAAATGGGGAGTGTGCTCGTACTCCTGTCAAGTGTCATGTGATTTGTACGAAGATGGTGGAATATGGGTGGGATTTTTGGTGAATTTGCTCAACGTGTCAACTCAATAACTGAAACAATAAATCACTAAGGTTTGTTTTAGACGGCATCAAAGGTTCTCACGACTTACGGCCTGTATTTCCTCAGTTTCTTGTAAGCAATGAAACGGCATTTTTTGTGCAGTGATGGCAAGAGACGTCCATCTTCAGTGATTGCCATTCGCGCACGCGGACTGCGGATTTGCCGTTCGCGTGATGTGACCCGAGTGCAATGCGCACGCATTACTCCCGAGTAACGAGAACTGCACGCCCGAACGCAGCCTTGGTGTACACACTCCAGGTAATCGGGGCTGCTTTCGAGCGCGGCACCAGGTGCTCCATGGTGCTCGCCCGAAAGCGTGTGTAAGCATGTGTGTGACGTAACGTTCCCACAACCTGGGAGCACCAGGGACGAGCGCTCGAAAGCAGCCCTAGCTGGCGAATGCGCTGTAGCGTACTATTTATTGCAGACCAATCGGCGCCCAGCATCTTGAACACGTCATTCCCGCCTGCTGTCTATTAGCGTTTGCCGCCATATTGCGTAATGCTCTGATGAATACAATTCCAAAAGTGTTAGTTATCTCTTGGTTGTTACAAAATCCTGGATTTTGAATTAGGCCTATTCATTATTGGTATGTCATACTTAATTGTATGGGTCGTATCTTAAGTGATCTCTGGGAGAGGTGGTTATCTCATTAAAGGGTTTATCCCTCTGCCAGGCTTGATAAGCTCACGTGATAGCCAATCCCAATCAGTGTGAGGAAGAACTGTACTACCGTGATTCGAGACCACCATTTGGCTTTATAGCTCAATTGGCGGACCTTCTGCTTAACGTGCAGAAGCACGTTAAGCAGGAGGTCCGCGGCTAGAATCCAGGTGGAGCCAAGTTGTTTCTTACTGCATCAAGATTTCCCATACTCAAGGTCATTTGTCCACATTTGTATCGAAATCATTCACCCCGGCGCGGTCCCTGGGTAACTATCCCTAAAATAATCCCCTATTTATACTTAGCCTAATTTCATTGTTTGAAATTTCAGAAATACATATTTTAACAACCTTTAAAACAATGTGGCTGACTAATAAATGCAAGAAAGTCATCCAAAAGTGACATTTTTGTTTCAGCGGCAGGTGTTGTATTTTCGTCCGGAAGGCAAACCTTTGCTAATGCTAATTCCATGTTAACTGACAATGACGAGTATAGAAGCTCGCTTTATTTATTTTCCCAGGAGAGACTATACATGCATATGCCTATTGCATTTGCTTGAAATTAAAATTCTGGTCCATGCATCAAACTCGCAAGATAATTGAAAATTAAGATACGTCGAGACGAATGTGACAGTTCATTAAAACATTCTAAATGCGCGCTCTTAAAGGTAGTATACATGCATGATTGGTAAACCGTAGTTTCATGCCCCTGTGTGATTGAAGGTATGCATGATTAAAACCAACCTGAACAAAAATCAGCTCTGTACTTCGTCGAGCGTTTGAGAAAACAGTCAAAAATGGTTTACAGTCATCACATCGCCCCAAAACCACTTCGCCCTGAACCACGGCCTGTGCACGAAGTTGTTTTGGGGCTAAGTGGCATTTGGGCGAGGTATTGTCTGGACGAAGTGGTTTTGGGGCGAAATGGCCTTTCGGTGAAGTGGTCCAGGGCGAGGTGGTTTTGGGGCGAAATGAATTTACGTCTCGCGAGACGAAAAATAGTTGTTTTGCTCATTTCTCAAAGACTATAGCACTTCAGACAAAACTATTTCAGGGGAAGTTTTCTACCGTCATTGTGTTTATATTGTGTAAGTTATGTGTAAATCTGTGAACATTTCTGATTCCTCGAGATACCAATCATGTATTGTGCCTTTAAAGACAGATTACATGATTGGAAGACTTTTAAAAACAGGAACAGCAGCATTACATAACTAAAGAATAATGTTGATAAACTGCCTTGTATAAATTTCAGCCACATAGATGCAGTAATACTTTAGAAAATCCTTAAAAATCCACGCATGGTGTTTGTATTGAACAAATGCTAAGAAAATAGTTTCAACACGATTTTTTTGCATTCAGTTTACAATTTCTTCTACAAAGGTACACGGTGAAAATCGTGTGGTGTTTGTTACCATTGCTATCACCACATTTTAGTCGGGTTTTTCTCGTCAACTCGTGAAGGAAGATTTTGGGTAACTGCAAATGATGAACTGGGCTTCAAAGCACGCATGCATGAAGTAAGTTATGGTATATGTTTAACATATGTTCCAATATATTTCAGAGAATTTGTCGGTTGCTTTTTAGATCTAATTGCAAGTTTCATATTCTTATGCTAATGGTATTCCCATAATCATGAACAAAGCGTACAAATTCTGGGTTCACCTTTCAAAATCTGGGTTTACCTTTCGTCGGGGCACTCACCGTTTTTCTCCGTCTGAACACTCACCGTTTTTCTCCGTCTGAACAGTACATTAGTGCAGTTCAAAACAGCATACGTGCAGGGCTCGCGTAAGTTGTGGAAATGCCCGCAGAGCGGAATTAAATAAATTAAAATACCCCATAACTCAGTTTCCGAACAACTGTATACGAAATGTTACAACAGTAATTGCTAATACATTGTAGATGAAAGATGTTCCCGTCGCGATGTTTATTGCGGAATTAGCACCTGCGCGTACCGATCAGTTCTTTTGATTTCGTCCGGTTTCCTGACGGGGAAAGTACTATCAACCGCGTCGTTTAAATACCAAGTTTGAATTGCGTACATGAAATAATTGCCTCCTTTTATGTCCTAATTTAATATTGTTCGTCAAATGAACAAAACAACCAGGACAGTATTGTACAATCATCTGCATATTATACACCCTTTAAAAAAAAACGCAAGTTTACTCTTGGGGAGGCTGAAAGATCTAACATTTTATCGGTCACCAGACTCCGTTAGAGCCACTAAGTCAGGGTGCGCCACTTTGCCCGCATTGCCAACACAATACCGCACAGTCATACCCTTCAAAAACGCAAGTTTACCTTCACCGAAGGATCGAGGAGGCTGATAGATGTAACATATTGTTTTTCGGTCAGTAACATGTATGACAACCTCTTGTGGCAAGACTGACTGCAACAGCCTCTGTAAGAGTCGCTGAGGCAGGGTGCGCCACTCGTCCCGAATTGCCAACACAATATCGACCAACCATCCGCACCGTACTCTTACCGAAAGATCGAGGAGACATTTATCGGTCACTAACGTGTGTGGCCACTTCTTGTGGCAAGACTGACTGCACCAGACTCTGTTAGAGCCGCTAAGGGCACGGTGCGCCACTCTGCCAGAATGTCCAACACAATATCGCACAACCATCCGCATGTATACCCTGCAAACAGGAAACGCAAGTTGTATGACAATCTGTATTGGCAAGCCTGGTTGCACCAGCCTCTGTAAGAGCCGCTAAGGGCAGGGTGCGCCACTCCGCCCGAATTTCCAACACAATATCGCACAACCATCCGCATGTATACCCTGCAAACGGGAAACGCAAGTTGTATGACAATATGTAGTGTGCCTGGTTGCACCAGCCTCTGTAAGAGCCGCTGAGGCAGGGTGTGCCACTCTGCCCGAATGTCCAACACATTATCGCACAACCATCCGCATATAGGCCTATACCCTTTAAGAAAGAACGCAAGTTTACTCTTCGAGGACGATGAGAGATGTCACATTTTATCAATCAGTAACGTACTGTGTTGCCACTTCTTGTGGCAAGCCCGACTGCGCCACTTTAGCTAAAGTGCCTCCCTGCAGCCGATTTCACGAAACATTGCGCAACTTGCGCCATGGCGTAAGACTTACGCCATAACTTTATGTTGCGCAACTATGCTTCTTAATTGCAACACGAATCGAGGTTACCAAATTTTACACCTTTTATCTATCACAGCTCACACAACATTTGATTTTTTGTAATTTGACTACTGATGACGTCATCGTGACGTCACACTTGTAAGCAAATCTTGAGATGAGGGCTGATATTCTTTCCAAGTTTCCTTTGTTGCCATTTTTAACTAGTTAACGCCGGGATTATTTCAAACATTGCTGCCCGTGGGCGCGGGTTTATTTTAATTTGAAGCACGGAGGAAGGAAAACAACTGAACTCATTAACCATGTGCAGTGAAGTATTGTTGTTATGTTGATGCACTGTTATTGTACACCCCAATGTAGCTTTGTTGTAAACTTCTTTGGCCATTTCTCTCGGAAAGTGTAGACATCTAACGCACTAACAAACGGATTTTTCCTAAACGTGTTTTTACTAGTCCTGCGCTTACAGATGCGGAAATCTCGGAGTGTTTACATGTTCTCCGGCGTAAAGTGGTTAAGAAAACATCTTTAAATGTTTGAGTAAAGAAAAGACAAAGAATCGATACAAAAGCAATAGGTGGTTGAGGGATCAGCCCGAATTACGAAATGTCTGGTGTTGGTTGTTTCCGGCACCCCTCCCCTCCCCTCCCCTCCTCCACCCCCCACATCCACGACGTGTTTTCCCCCTTCGCTATCACCAAATTCATTTCCCCGGCTCGTCCAAATGCGCCAGTAGCGACAGTTTGAGAATTGCAATCCAAGATATTAACGACTTCTCCCCTCAAAGTCCGAAGCGATTCCGGAAACCAATAAGGGGAAACGGCATCTGTTGGGCGACAATCATCCCACGACGATTCTTTATCTTCTGTATATTCTGACAAAACAAGCCAGATGTCTGGGGGTTTGAGCTATTCTCGCCAACGGCCAGAGATTGCTAAGTCTAATATCGGTTGAGACCCCGGTGCCTTAAAGAGAAATATCGATTGTTAAATTGTCCAATCCCTCGAAGGGTGATACGACACGGGGTCGCGTCAGCGTTACGAACAGGTGCGCGCGGGAGTGATGCTTTAATACATGTGTTAACTTGATATTATTTATTTTAATCATGACACGTTTTTATTTGAGAATCGGCCAACCTATGGATTTGTATTGTATGGGTCCTTACATGAAACTGGACCATACAAGCTCTCCTGAAAAACGAAACCGATATTAAAATGCTATAATTTCTCGATAAATACTGAGGATTTTGGAAAACGAAAACCACAGTACCTTACATTTTCGTGTCCTCTTTCTTATGACGCCAAGAAATCCAGAATACCTTCATGGATGACTGAGCACCAACGGTTCAAAGCGACCCTGTCAGAAATAGCTTATTTTGTACCATTTACTTATAATATAATGCAGTGATTTTGAAGTTTTTCTGGAAAATTATTGTAGTAGTAGACATTCGTCTACAGATGCCCTTATTCTATGAATCTATAAAAAGTTTCATCTTGCAAATTATATATGGGTCATTCTTATCTATAAATTATCTATAGCAGTATGTCATGTATAGCAGTATGTCATGTGTAACGGGGACAGAAAAATGTCACACGTTGGACCCCAAATTTATAGAATGACCCATATGGAGTGCCGAAGTGTGACGTGTGCCATGGTAATTGGCTCCAAACATCATGGCTGCCAAATAAAATAATAATAATAATAATAAGTCGATCTTATATAGCGCAAAAACATAACTGAAGGAAAATATTAATTTTACAGAGGGTGGGTGTATGCTAGGTGGAATAGATGGGATTTGAGATTGTTTTAAAACGGTCTAGAATGTCTGCTGATCGGATTGGGGTTGGTAGGGCGTTCCACATCTTAGGTGCGGCGTGTGAGAACGCCCTGGAGCCATATGACTTGGTTCTGGGTATTGGGAGGCCCTGCAGAGATGACCGAAACGTTCTTGGAGGCTCATATGGGCGGAGCAGCTCGGTAATATAGCTGGCCTGTGCGCTTGTCTCTTGAGGGCCTTGAAGGTGAGCAGAAGAGTTTTGTACTCGATTCGTTGTTTTATGGGCAAACAATGGAGATCTTTGAGCATCGGTGTGACATGATCGTGTTTCTTAGAGAGAGAGACCAGGCAGGCGGCAGAAGTTTAGATTCTTTGAATTTTGTTTACATCTTTGTCAGGGAGGCCGGAAAGTAGGCTGTTACAATTGCAAAATAAAACACGGGGAAACGATTCAGTGATTTTTAGTGTGGAGCCATTGCCTATAGGCAACTAACAATAGGGTCGCGTATTCATGTCGGTAGTCTATTGCCCTAAACAGTCTTGACAGCCCGCCGATGTTTGATTTCGTTATTAAATATCCTTGTTTTGTAACCAGCGGTCTATTGACGCAGTGTGTTCTCCGCGCACCTTTCTCTTCACGTGTCGACCTGAACTTATTATCCTTTGCGCCCTGGCTATTGTTGTGCCTATACGCGCTGACACACATTCGCTTCCGATTTCGGCACTCGTATAGTGCAGGCCTAGTCCCCGTGTGCCCATCCTCTTGCAACAGTGCCCCTTTAACGCACTCCCCAACTCCTGCGTACCGAGGCCCTGTTGAAACGGGCCCCATTTCGCGGGGGAACAAGCGACAGAAATCTTGTCGCCTCTGCTGGACCAATCGGGACGCTTGGCAGTGCGTTGCAGGCATTCAAATGTCACGCGCGCAGATTGTAAACACCGTGCATGAATGTGATACATGTACTCGGTAAGGCTGGCCGTTGTCCGCGTCGGCGATTGGTTGCTATTTAAAGCATACTGGGAAATCCGTTCCATTACATTCGTGAGCATGCATCCCTGTTATTAATTTTAAAAACTGCGGAGTAAATTAAGATCGTCGTTTGAAAGTTTGGTAGGAATGGGACAGTCATAAGGAACGGAACCCAATACAATTTCTGGAAAGTATAGAAATCGTTTCTTTTCGGCATAACATGACCGAATTTATTAAATAACATCAAAATGACTCGGGCGTATGTTGTCCGAATACAACAGCCGGCTTACTCCATAGATTTGCGTCCTCGGGGTATTGTATCGTCGCTTAGCAGAGTGCAAATTCCCTGAGATCTCAGGATGTCGTGTGCCAAGTATAAGACAGATTATCGACTGTCGTATTTTTACCCGGTCATTTTTCAATGTCCCGAAATTTTATTCAACCATTTCCGAAATGGAAGACATAGCAGTGGTTCTAACTGTCCAATGCATTGATTCCGTACGAGATGTCTTTATATTTTAAAAAAAAAAAATAAAAAAAAAATTAAAGATTAATTTACATAAATACGTGTGCACACACATTTTTGTACAAGGGCTTCTTGTGAACGAAACTAGGTCCCTGACTACCGTGGTATTATGACTCCGTTGTCCGTGCAGTGTAGCCACGGAACCAGCCTAAATAGGACAGCGGCTTCGCACAAATTCTTGCACGGACACAGTTTTTCATTGTTTCTCGCAACGTATACAGTAGAGGTACTGAGCTGACTTATACACAGGTTGGTTTTTATCGTACACATCCTTAATCACACGTGGAGATAACGCCGTTTTAAACAGTTTTCGGAAAAACATACACCCTCGCCAGTTGAGACTCCAAGCACTAAGGCTTTGGAGCATGACATAAAACACCTAAGCCCCAATACATCATTTGTAGTGAGCCAAAATTTTACTTTGACAAGAAAAACCCAACTAAAGGTGTTAATAACAAACACCACATAATTATTTATTTTTTTCCCGTGAAAAAAAGGTATAAATTTCTACAAGGCAGAACATTGTTCTTTAGTTATATAATGCTGTTGTTCCTGGAATTCGTGAACAAAAATATACTAAGTGGTCTATAGCTGCTTTTAGCAGCTGCGCACAGTGCACATTTTCGTCCCGCGGGACCTAGCCATAATAATGTCCCTCGCACGTTCCTCGTTTTGTCAAGAGGCGTGCCAAAGCATTTAGAGATCGTCGCGGTTTTAATGTGTTTGAAGCGAGTGTCAAAACACCGGCGAATCGCCTCTTGAATTCTAAGGAGAACACTCACAAAATGTTCCCCTTGCCTGCAGACTATAATCACGCCTCGAGGACCCTCTGTTTTACGGAGGAAAGTGGATTTGATTACCGGAGACCGCTTTGGTGGATATAGTTTCGCCCTTGTGGCTACATCATCACCGCAATAAATGAATGACTTTAAACTCCTATATTTGCAAGATGAAACATTTTACGTAATCCTGAAGTAGAGCATGACACATATTAATAAGAATGTTATAATTTATCGCAGGATTACATTACAAAATGTCGTCATCCCATGATATCACGGGAAGACGGCATCCAGGGCTGCTTTCGAGCGCGGCACCAGGGATCCCTGGTGTTTCCATGGTGCTCGCCCGAAAGCGCGTTGGTGCACCAGATGGTGGCACCAACTGCTCCCGACCTCCGAGTCGTCGGGACAACTGGGAGACATGCGCAGTTGCGCGTACTCGTGCATGACTCGGCGAAAATGGCTGGCGCGTCGTAGAATAATTCTGGAAATTTGGGTTGATATTTTTGAATGTTCAAACTTCCACATCGAAACCAAACGTTGTAAATATTTTCGTGATTTATTTTCATCAGATATGTGATTTATTTTGTGGAAAACCAAGATTTTATTAGCGGGGATGTAATTTCTAATGACCGTGGTTTCACCAGGGATCCCGATAACGCTTTTAAGCGCGATTGTGTGTACGCATGTGTGTGACGTAACGTTCCCAACGCCTGGGAGCACCAGGGACGAGCGCTCGAAAGCAGCCCAGATTGTAGGATGACGACATTTTGCACTAAATATGTCGTCGCCCTGCGATACATTATCTCTGGATCTCAACAAGCTGGATGGTACTTCCAGAGCTCCGCATAGTATACTGCAAAAGGAGTACAGGAAGGAGTTGTCCGCGAAAACGTCACTCTTTGCCCAGTTGCCGGACAAAATTTTTTTTTGTATAAAATAATATACGGGTTAACTTGTTTAGCACAATGTCTTTTGTTTCTTGGGTGTAATTCTCCTTTAAGCGAATGGTAAAAATATGTGTGCGCACATAATTTTTAAACTGCCTTCAGTTGTTAATTTCTTACAGAAAGCACCATCTTGGACAGAAATACATTCATGTGGTGTTTGTTACTAATGCAATCAACACTTTTAGTCGGGTTTTTCTTGTCAACTCGTGAAGTAAAATGTTGGGTCATTGTAAATGATATATTGGCATTTAACTAAATAATAATGTTGATAAACTGCCTTGTAGAAATTTCAGCCGCATAGATGCAGTAATACTTCAGAAAGCCTTAAAAATCCATGCATGGTTTTGGTGTCGAATGAATGGTTTAAAAAGTCATTTCCAACGATATTTAAAAAGAAAAAAACACCTTCAGTTGGCAATTTCTCCCACAAAGGTACCATTTTACATGGGGAAAAATCATGTGGTGTTTGTTACTGTTGCTATCAACACTTTAAAGACAGTATACATGATTGGTAAACTGTTACAAATAGTTTTATCCCCCTATGTGATTGAAGATATGCATGATTAAAACCAACCTGAGCAAAAACCAGCTCCGTACTGAGAAAACAGTCAAAAAATGGTTTGCAGTAATTTTGCCCCAAAACCACTTCGCCCTGAACCATTTCGCCCTGAAGCACGGCCTGTGCACGAAGTGGTTTGGGGGCGAAGCACATGTAGCATTTAGGCAATGTAGTGTTTGGACGAAGTGATTTGGGGCGAAATGGTACTCGGCGAAGTGGTTTGGGGGCGAAATGGCACTTGGGCGAAATGGTTTTGGGGCGAATTGAATTTTCGTCTCATGAGACGAAAAACAATTGTTTTACTCATTTCTCAAAGACTCTATAGCACTTCAGA
The DNA here is from genome assembly GCA_037783545.1 of Henricia sp. BOLD:AAB3569. NCBI lineage: Eukaryota > Metazoa > Echinodermata > Asteroidea > Spinulosida > Echinasteridae > Henricia > Henricia sp. BOLD:AAB3569. The sequence continues at coordinate 2,302,568 of JBBELK010000272.1, read as the reverse complement.
CAAAACCATTTCAGGGGAAGTTTTCTACGGTCATCATGTTTATATTGTGTAAGTTAGGCGTAAATCTGTGGACATTTCTGATTTGTGAGATACCAATCATGTATACTGCCTTTAAGTCGGTTTTTTTTGTCAACTCACGAAGTAAAATTTTGGGTCATTGATGTAAAATGAAATTTATGATCCTTTTTATCAAATTGGGTTTATTGACTAGGCCCTATAGGCTTTCTGTTGCTTAGTCAAGCGTAACATGAAATATGACTCGTATATACCCACCAAACCGTAACAACGAACAAGCAATTAGGCAAATGCATGTTGTTTTACCCTCGTTTCAGTGAACGTGTTAGCAAATTAATATGATTAGGTCCCAAGTGCTACTTTTAAAGGCGCTTGTTAATTTTGTTTTTCTAGAAAATGGATTTCGTTCTAACCTAACAATCAGATAAAATACCTCCCCAAAATACTATCCATGGGAAGAAAACAGGAAATTTTGCAATCTCCAATTTGGACGTGGAAGCAAAAAGATTGGTGTAATTACTGCACTGCTATATGCAACCTTATAAAATTAGTTTACGAAATATCGGGGTGGGAGTGGGGGTTTTAACGATATCCTTGAAAATATACGGATTGAGAGCGCCAAATTTTAGAATGGTAATGAAAAAAATATGACAAATGACATGGTATCAAAATCTTATCAACCATGAGGTAAGTGTGTGTGTCAGGGGAGGGAGAGGACTCGACACCTTTAATAAAAATTTAAAAAAGAGCGACAGTTTTAAAGGTATCGTACCATATTTTCATTTACTTTGGTGAACACGGTATTTATTCTGTACTTCGCGTGCATCAGATAGCAACAACAATTAGTCTGGTCAAGTGAATACTAAGTATGCATGTGAAAGAAAGTACGTCAGTGCACCAGACGCTATTCGTGTGAAACATATACAGAATGCTAATTACCCAAAGGTAGGCCTACTTTCTGAGGACGATTTCAACACGAGTGTACTTCCTTTAATTAAAGGTTCAGGCTCGTCAGCAATGCGCGCGCTAAATTCATGCCATGTGCACGAAATACGCAGCTCCATAGCAAAGGCAAGGAGCTGTGTATTTCGTGGCACGAAATTGGCGCGCGCGCATTACTGACGAGCCTTTGCCTTTTTAAAAAGGTTTTAAAATGCAAACAAATGACGAGCATCAATTTCTTCACGAGCTTTTTCCTAGGGTCATCAATTTTCCACGAGTTTTCATGTATTTCGCATCGTTTTTCATTAATTTTTCATCGTTTTCATGAGCGTATATGCAAAACATTTTAATGTAGAGAGCTAAAGCTCGTCTAAAAGCCTAATCAATCTCATTTCCAAAGCTTTCAACCCTGGTATGGTATCATTTGCATATCCAAAAAGTGTGCCGTCAGTTGTCATGGGTAACTGGTAATCTGAAACGTCCATTGCTAAAGCGCAGGGAAACAGTTCACTGGTTTTATGTAGACCCAGTAAACTTACAAAGGGTGACGTTTTTACGGTTGGGACGCTGAAATTATTGTGAGAAATTGAAACATTGCTGCATTTTATGTAGCTGAAAAATTTCTGCAGGCTTGTTAGTCTGTGCTACTTTGTATAGAGTTGTGGGCGGAACCAGACCTCGCTAATAGTTTTACCCCCCTGTGTGATTGAAGATATGCATGATTAAAACCAACCTGAGCAAAAACCAGCTCCGTACTTCGTCTAACTTTTGAGAAAACAGTAAAAAAAGGGTTTGCAGTTATTTCGCCCCAAAACCACTTCGCCCTGAACCACGACCTGAGCAGGAAGTGGTTTTGGGGCGAAGTAGCATTTGGGCACTGTAGTGTTTAGACGAAGTGACTTGGGGCGAAATGGCACTGGGGCGAAGTGGTTTGGGGGCGAAATGGCACTTAACTGAGTCGAAAACTAATTGTTTTACTCATTTCTCAAAGACTATAGCACTTCAGACAACCATTTCAGGGGAAGTTTTCTACGGTCATCATGTTTATATTGTGTAAGTTAGGCGTAAATCTGTGAACCTTTTTTATTTTCGAGATACCAATCATGTATATGATTAGACAATTGTATCTGCATGACAGACACACCTTGTCACAGGAATAGGTAAAAACAGTCAGTTGAAGAAAAAAATCCAAAATTGACAACGTACCAATGTTATATCCCTAACTTATTGTGAGTAGTGTATATTATCCGCATCTGTTTATGAAAAATGAAATTACTTACGACCGCCAGTAATTGCCAAAACAAAAAAGATCGCTCTTAAGCCATTAATATTTCATTGCCGGCGTAATAGCCTTTTGACGTCAACGGAGCGCCGCTCGTGGAGCGAGTAAGGGCGTGGCATTGCCCATTAACTAGGGGTTTTAGACTGTTATAACAGTGCAGTGACTTTACATTTGCAGCGGTAATCGCTAAATTTAATTGTGAATTTCGGCTTTTGGTTAAATGAGAATGGCACGATGCAGTGTGTGCTGAATAATATGGTGATTAATATATATAGTATCCATTCGTAGATGAGTCTTTCCACGGTAAAGGGGGATTTTGGCAACACGGACCATATTTTCCAGAAAATACCTCCTAAAATGTAACACAAGTGTCCGTCCCGGTTACGAGCGTATATTGGAAATTTGTACACATGGTTTTTAGAAAGGCATGTTGTCACACTATTTGTAACCATTTTTGGGCATAAGTTATCTCTTTAGAACAGCTTAAACTTATTTCTTTTATTTTGAGACCAGACAAAGGTATTTCCTTGAAAATATGGTCTGTGTTGCCAAAATACCCCTTTACTGTGGAAAGACCCACATGTGGATAGCGTGTCGGACTTCCATGACGTCGAGAAGTCCATGGTTCGAAACCTGGCCATTGCATGCACCGGGTTGTGTCCTTGGACAAGACACTCCACTCCACCAGCAAATACGGTTTTTGGAACCCCAACTACATGTAGTTGATGGGGTAGACCATGGAGCTCCATGGGTAGACATGCGATGGACTGGCATCCCATACTTCATCCAGTGATTATATTCGATGCATGCTGTGAAAGCACATCAGCCAGTCCTAGCGCCCTGCAAGGCGGTGGGTACGAGCGAATGAGCGTCCTTCAAAATGTCAAACTATTGAGGGCGCTATAGGTCAAAAGTTATTTAACTGGTCAATAGTCTTGCAAAACCAAAAGAGTAGCTCGCAAATTGGAAATAAAGGAATCCATCGATTACAAACCTGAAGTTAAGAAAGGAATCAATAAATGTACAGTTTTTTCGGAATTATTAAAAAATAAAAATAAATTGAAAATGCAGCTCATAGAACAGCTATTAAATTCCATGAAACTGACCCAGGCCAGTTTCATGCATCCTCTTGCAACAGTGCCCCTTTAACGCACTCCCTAACTCCTGCGTACAGTGGCCCTGTTGAAAAAGGCCCCATTTGGCGGTGGGACTAGCGACAGAAATCTTGTCGCCTCTGCTGGACCAATCAGGACGCTTGCAGTGCATTGTGCAGCACGATTGCAGGCATTCAAATGTAACGCGCGCAGATTGTAAACACCGTGCATGCATGTGATACATGTACTCGGTAATGCTGGCCGTTGTCCGCGTCGGCGATTGGCTGCTATTTAAAGCATATTGGGGAATCCGTTCCATTACATTCGTCAGCATGCATCCCTGTTATTAATTTGAAAAACTGCGGAGTAAATAAGGTTCGTCGTTTGAAAGTTTGGTATAGAATGGGACAGTCATAAGGAACGGAACCCAATACAATTTCTGGAAAGTATAGAAATTGTTTCTTTTCGGCATAACATGACCGAATTGATTAAATTACATCAAAATGACTCGGGCGTGAGTTGGCTCAAGACAACAGCCGGCTTGCTCCACAGATTTGCGTGTATTTCCTCAGGGTATTGTCACGTCGCTTTGCAGAGTAGAAATTCCCCGAGATCTCAGGATGGTTTCATGGCGTTGTTTAAGCACATAATTTCTTTGCTTTTTAAAATGGTTTTCCAGTAAAAAATTTTGTCAAATTGTGTTCTCTAGAACACAATGAAATTCGCCCCTGAACTTGTAAAATTATAGTCTTCATGCATGATTTATTTTTATGAAGACAACAAATCCAATTTCATCTGGCCTTCAACTGATAGAAGCAGTTTTATTGGCTATTTTTTTATCGTACGTTAAGCCGTCAGAAAATTAATTCGCCACAGAGTCATGTTTGTTAATTAGACGTACAAAAATAGAGCCCATCCACTTATGGCTATTTGGCCGTGCAAAATAAACCTGTTTGATGAAAGTGATTCCCGCAGTAATGAAATATGACAATTCCTGTTTTGGTGTAATTATATAAGGGTTCTCAGAAAACACATTTTGTTGGGTTTTCGAATTAGCTTTTTGCATACAACATTTACAGAATGGCTGGCGCCTGGAATTCTTCACTTTCAAATGGAAGTGTAGTTTAGAATCTCGCACACTACGCTGTTGTTGCTACGTGGTGCACGACATTGCCTAGCAACCAACAGTCTGGTTGCTTTATGCCATTCTCTCCTATGGTGAACACGGTATGTTGATTATGTACTTAGCATCTGCTGCGTGCACCACATAGCAACACAAATTTAGTCTGGTCAAGTGGATAATAAGTGTGCAAGTGAATAAAGGTACATGTACGTCAGTACACCAGACGCTATTCATGCGAAACACGCAAAAGGCTAATTGGTTGAACCTTCGTGGGATGAGCTGTAACCTCTGAAGCCGCGCAGGAGCTCAGAGCACTTCGGGTAGAGTGGCGCACCCTGCTTCAGCGGCTCTTACGGAGACTCGTGCAGTCAGTCTAGCCTCAAGAGGTGGTCATACACGTTGCATCTCTCAGCTTCCTCGATCTTTCGGTCATATTGAAATTAGCATTTCTTTCAATGATTTTGCTGTTTAGCAGAAAAATTGCTGTTTAGCAGAAAAATTTGCTTAATCCAAAATTTGTCTGCTTTATAAAAATGGGTTAATAGTCAAAATTGTATGTCAACTTGTGTTTTTAGCAAGAATAGCAGTACACCAGTAAATTGAAATACACATCACAAAAGGATTTGACTGAAAACCCATTTTTATAATGCAAACAAATTTCGATTAAGCAAATATTTTTGCTTTATAAAATTGGCCCCTTGAAGTTCAGGGGCTCAGAGAGGCACTTCGGGTAGAGTGGCGCACTCTGCCTCGTCGGCTCTTACGAAAGTTGGTGCAGTCAACCTTGCTACAAGAGTCCTCATACACGTGACTTAGGCTACCTTAGCTGAAATAGAGCACCAAATTGAAAACGTAACCCTTTGTGTGTTGTCAAGGGGTCTATACTAAAAACCAGTGAACTGTTTCCCTGCGCTTTTGCAATGGACGTTTCAGATTACCAGCGAATGTTTAGACCCAGTTACCCTGGCATCGACGTCACACTTTAGTGGTCTACTGCGAAAAGGCTTGGGCCCTAACTTATTAAGCAAACAAGAATGTGTACATATAGGTAAACCTTAACATGAATATCCGCTTCTGAAGAAGTCTGGTCTATACTTGTGACATTATAGACGCGGAATCGTGTGATAAGGACGAGTCATGAAAAGTGCACGCCATGCATAAGGCAGTCTTCGAGCAAATATCGTTTTGACTCTTAATCATTCTCAATAAAGTGCAGAAATAAGCTGTCAAAAAAATGTCAACATTCTGCTAGACGTACACTTCGCTGAAACACGCAAGCTAATTAGTTTTTACTTGGATTACTTGACACATAAAAATCAATTTGCTACTTGAAATAGTTATTCTTTAGAAGGTCTTTTCACACTCCAACCTCTCAACCCGGGTTGAACTCGACCCGGGTCGAACTCCGAGACCTCCCAGGGTTAAAATGGCAATTGTCAACCCCGCGATTTTTCAGGTGTGGAAAGCCCTAAAGACAGATTACATGGCCGAGTGGTTTGGGTCACTGGCTGTCAATAGACTGCCGAAGTGAATACGTCACCTTTTGTTGGTTGCCTAGGCAATTGGATCCAAACTAAAAATCACTCAACCGTGTCCCAGTGCTTTTCCAATGGTACTTTTCCCGACGGCCATGATAGTTTAGATCCAATTGCCATGGCAACGCACGTCACACTTCGGCTGTCTATACTCGGGGTTGCGGGTTCGATACCTGGCTGGGGTACCTGTGCCCTTGAGCAAGGCACTTAAACACACTTGTTCCATCCTTCGGAAGGGATGTAAAGCCGTTGGTCCAGTGTGTTAGGTAACGCACTTTAAAGATCCCAGAGCATTCTTTCGTGAAGAGCAAGGGGATTCCCAGGTGTCTCTGGACGTTTCTAATTCACCGTCTTCTCGTCATGGGTTTCCTCTCGCTTGCGAGCGACAGTGCAATGTGCACTTTTGAGGAATCCCTCGTTTTAGTACCAGAAAGAAGAAGAAGTAATAATAATAAATATTGAGGATGTGTATGATAAAAACCAACCTGTGTGTAAGTCAGTTCAGTACCTCGTCTACGTTCCGAGAAAACATTGAAAAACTGTGCCCCTGCTTTCAAAAATGTTTGTGAAGCCTCCGTCCTATTTAGGCTGGTTCCCTGGCTATACTGCAAGGACGACTGAGCCATAATACTATGTTAGTCAGGGACCCAGTTTCGTTCACACGCGTGGGCGCCCTTTTTAAAAATGCATATGCACACTAATTTATATAAATTCGTCTTCAATTATCGTTTTCTTATTAAAATAATGATATAATCTCGGGTGGAATAATTGTATTAGCCATTTGAGTAAGGTTTTCTCAGTCAAATGGTTGAATAACATTTTAGGACATTGCAAATCCCTATATACGGGCTTTAATAAAGATGTGACGTGACACTTGAAAGCAGGGTTGTAGTCGAGTCTATCACAAGTCCTTGACAACTTTGAAGTCCAGTAACAAGAAGCAAAGGATGAACACGCACAAAAAGAATGCCTTTGTTGGAGTTCATTTGAATAGCTTGTGACTTGAATTGGGACCCAGGGACTTGTGGTGGACTTGTGAAGGCCTGTGAGGACATATATGATAGACTTATTGGGATGGACTCGACTACGACCCTGCTTGAAAGATAGCGTAAAGAAAATGCATGATCGTACCTACGTTTGCCATCCGTTTTCAAAGAATTTTTCAAAGAATCGGTTCTGGAATTCGTCAAAGATTATACAGTGTACCACCAGAGACATGCAGCTGTTTTAATGCGTCAGTCACGTTCACACGCACAACCTGTCAAAAAGCAAAAATAGATACTCATTCTGGCATGTAATGGACACACACCCCTTCATGACAAAATGGTATCGTCTTGTGTCCTCATCACCCTGACCTCCAAACTAGCTTGAATGCCTCTGCCGCACACATCTTATGTGTGACGGCCAGAGCGGCCGGACTTTTTTTGTAGCGAATTTGCTGCATACTTTGAGCGAGATTTTCCTCTCACCCAGGACAGAGATTTCAAAGTTAGGGTACCTACACATAGATGGACTCGTACCTTTTCCAAAACACGTTCCCTTATTCAGAAATCTTCATCCATCTGGTCAAGAGGCGACAATCATTCTGCAAGTTCCAATAATAGCGTTCCTCCATTTCCGTTTCAAAAATGGCGGCGGCCTTCTGGGCGTGTTGTAATTGCATTGGGCGCAATGCTACGCGCCCAAAAAAGTCCGGCCGCTGTGGAAGGTCTACCGCTCTGGCCGTCACACATAAGATGTGTGCAGCCAGAGGCATTCGGGCTACCTCCAAACATAAGTAGGCTATGAAATGATTTCGTATTATATGTATATATATGTATATTTAATTTTACAATATTTGGTAATTTAGAGTAATTTTTGTGCGTAAAATGTACTGAATTAGCCTTTTGCGTGTTTCGCATGGATATCGTCTGGTGTACTGACGCACTTCCTTTCACATGCACACTTAGTATCTACTTGACCAGACTAAACCTTTGTTGCTGTGTGGTGCACGCGGCAGAGGTGTGAAGTACAGAATGAATACCGTGTTCATCGTATATAGGAGAGAATGGCATAAAGCAACCAGACAGCCGAAGTGTGACGTGTTGCCATGGTAGTTGGCTCTAAACATCATGTCCGTCGGGAAAAGTACCATTGCAAAAGCACAGGGACACAGTTCGGTGATTTTTAGTGTAGAGCCATTGCCTAGGCAACCAACGAAAGATTACATATTCACTTCGGCAGTCTATAACAAAAGGTTGCTTTGAAGGAGCACAAAGCTTGTCCGGGGCTTGTCCTAACAACAATTAGCCAACTGTATACCAGATGAATTCCAACCATAGAAAAGGTGAATGAAATAACTTATCACAAGGCGATGTCAAAAGAAACATCCATGAATTTGGATACATTACCAAAATGGCATGTAGCGCCGGCAGCGATATTTTTTTCCGTACCACATATTCGCTATGGGGCTTCATCGAGGCGTTTGATTGGTGCATTGTAAATGAATATTCATATTTTCTAGTCTAGTGGTTAAGACGTAGCACTATCAATCGAGAGATTGCAGGTTCGAATCTCCTTTGAGTCGTATTAATTGTTTTCACTATTAATTGAGGAAAGAGTGTGGTATGGTGTGGGGTTATGTTGAGGTAGTTAATCGACAAAACACATCAGTATGCAACATATGCATGGGGGTTAAACCAATCGGAAGCAATATTCGCTAAACAGCGGTTCGGAAAAAAATATCGCGGGACGCCCCCTAAGGGACTATATTTCATCTACGTTCTTCGGGAGTTAAAGGCCATTAGCCCATATCATTTGCAGAATGCAGATGGAACCTTTTTACGAATTCCAGGAACAACAGCATTACAGAATAATGTTGATAAACTGCCTTGTAGAAATTTCAGCCACATAGGCCTAGATGCAGTTATACTACAGAAAACCTGAAAATCCATACATGGTTTTTGTGTTGAATGGATGGCAAAAAATCCTTTGCAAACGATTTTTCTAAAGCACCTTCAGTTGGCAATTTCTCCCACAAGGCTACCGTTTTACACGAGAAACAAATAATGTGGTGTTTGTTACCATTGATATCAACACTTTTAGTCGGGATTTTCTTGTTAACTCATTAAGTAAAATTTTGGGTTCCTACAAATGATGTATTGGGGCTTTAATCGTCCTAATAACAAACCCACAATTGTTACTGTCGGTCGTGTTGTTCGAATTAACACCGCGGGTGATTTGGTGCTTACAATAGGTCCGAATACGTTTTCACCTCCAAGGCGTAAATATAAAACCAAAACAATTATTCCCAGCTATTTGTTCGATTAAAACCGGCCTAGAATTTCAGTCATGTAACACCGGGAAAAGTCCGACGGCCTGGGCAAGCGAAAGGAAAAGCTGTGCCGTGGTCGTGTTGAGTTTCGCCGGTCGTGAATTCAGCGGGGAGCAAAAATGCGCCGTGTTGAGAAAGTTGAGAAAATATTATAGGCCTATTGGTTTGACCCTTTTTCCGTGGTTTGACGAAGCGTCTTGCTTGTAGTGTACTGTGTGTACACTAGGTAATTGTGTGTTTTTAGACAAAACGAAGTCAAGTTAGTTGTAGTAATGCTAGTGTTTTTAATGGCATAATGAATAAATAATGTTGATAAACTGCCTTGTAGAAATTTCAGCCACATTCATAATTCATGCATGGTTTTTGTGTTGAGAGTATGCCCATGTAAAATTTCGGGATTTGTTTTTGTTTCGCCATACTTTCCCCGCGCCGTGAGCAGCCTTCACAATTTCAATCATCATCATTCATCATTGGTGTTGACCCGCGAAAGCGTACCGGTACTGTGCGCTTATGGGGTTTCGCGGCTTCGGAGCCACGCACTTAGCTCATTCTTGCAATAGAGCATACGTCTCAAACTATTGAGGGCGCTATAGGTCAAAAGTTATTTAACCAGTTAACGGCATCGATATATAATCACTGGATGAAGCAACGACGTCTAAAATTGAATCCACCGTCCACCATTGTACCACACCAAATACAATGCCTTGCCTAGACTGGTCACATTGTCTTCACTAGTCTACATGTGTTAAGTGGAATGCAAGCGATCGCATGGACCGGGGAGCAGTCTAGGCCAAGCATTGTTCGTGGGGTACAATGGCGGCCGGCGCATGCTTTAATTCTTGTATAGCCAACTGCTATTGCATATTTCATCCAGTGATTATATATCGATGTTGTGAAGGCACATCAGCCAGTCCTAGCACCCCTGTAAGGGCGGTGGGTACGAGCGAATGAGCAGCCTTCAAAATGTCAAACTATTGAGGGCGCTATAGGTCAAAGGTTATTTAACTGGTTAACAGTCTTGCAAACCAAACGATTAGCTCGCAAATTTAAAAAAAAAGGAACCATTGATTATTACAAACCTAAAGTAAAGAAAGGAATCAAAAGATATGATGCAAACTTTGACAACTTAAATTTGTAATACAGTTTTGTGACCATAAATGTAAATTTATTCTGAATTACTTTTTCAAAAACTTGAAAATAAGTCTTTCCACGATAAATGGGGCATTTTGGCAACACAGACCATATTTTCCAGAAAATATCTTTGTTTGGTGTCAAAATAAAAGAAATAAGTTTCAGTTGTTCTGAAGAGATAACTTAGACCCTAAAAGGGTTACCCTGTGTACACATTTTCAATACGCTCGTAACCGGGACGGACACTTGTTACATTTTATGCCGTCCCGGTTACGAGCGTATATTGGAAATTTGTACACTGGGTTTTTAGAAAGGCATGTTGTCATACTATTTTTACCCTTTTGGGGCCTAGGTTATCTCTTCAGAACAATTGAAACTTATTTCTTTTATTTTGAGACCAGACAAAGGTATTTCCTCGAAAATATTGTCTGTGTTGCCAAAATGCCCCCTTTATTGTAGAAAGACCCCCTTTATTGTAGAAAGACCCAAATGCAGCTCAAAGAACAGCTGTTAAATTCTCCGAAACTGACCCAGGCTAATTTCATGGCGCTTTTTAACACAAACATTTACTAAGCACAGAATGTCTTTGCTTTGTAAAGACAAAACTTTAGCAGAATATAAAGCAAATAAATTCTGCGCTAAGCAAATTTGTGCTAAACAGCGCCATGAAATTGGCCTCTGAACATGTAAAACTATAGTCTTCATGCATTATTTGTTTACGAAGACAAACAATTTTATGTGGCCGAGTGGGTCACCGTGGCCGAGTGGTTCGGGTCATTGACTCGCAATCATAGGTGAAAACTTGGGGTTGCGGGTTCGAACCTCCCCCGGCTGCAGTACCTGTGCCCTTGAGCAAGGCACTTAACCACACTTGCTCCACCCTTCGGAAGGGATGCAAAGCCGTTGGTCTAGTGTGCTAGGTAACGGTAACGCACTTTAAAGATCCCAGAGCATTCTTTCGTGAAGAGCAAGGCGATTCCCTGGTGTCTCTGGCCATTTCTAATTCTTCATGGGTTTCCTCACACTTGCGAGTGACAGTGTAATGGGCACTTTTGAGGAATCCATAGTATAAATACCAGAAAGAAATAATAATAATAACAATCGATGGAAGCAGTTTTATTGGCTATTTGTTTATTGTACGTTAAGCCGTCAGAAAATTAATTCGCCACAGAGTCATGTTTGTTAAATTAATTGTACAAAAATAGAACCCATCCACTTATGGCTATTTGCCCGTGCGCGGAGTGCATACTAATATTAGTACGTCCGTTCACCATAACGGTTCATTTTCTCAGATAACAAACTTAATACGCGAAAGCAAGAACTGTGATATTGCTGTGGGACCATCTGTCGCGTCAGAGCGTGACGCGATGATAACATTTCCGTCGTTTGGCGTCGTAGTTTGTTTGCTCGATGTGTGAAGCATTTTGTCTGAATAATCCGGAACAGTTTGATCAGCAAATTTTGAGCCTTTACGACTACACTAGACGTCACTCAGAGGCTTGGCGCACCGCATTTCTGAAATTTTGTAGCCGTTAATGGAATGCCTGCTTCGGCTCCACTATGGTGATGGGCGTATTTCATTATACACAACGGAAAACGCAATGGCAAAGTGTAAAACCGAAGCCAATAGATCCTAGGAAATATTTTGGTGAATAGACGTTTAATTAGCCTTCTGCTAGTTATGACCTTATTTGTACATTCGAACGGAGGTGCAGTTTAGGCCAATGCCAAGCAACCTACAGTCTGGTTGATTTATGGAATTCTACCCTACGGTAAACAAGGTATTGATTCTGTACTTCACACCTGCCGCGTGCGCCACATAGCAACAAAAATATTTTGGCTAAGTGTGTACTGAGTATGCATGTGAAAGGTATAGTACATCAGTAGGCCTATACACCAGACATATTCCTGTAAAACGTGAATACGTCATTTTTTGTTAGTTGCCTATAGGCAATGGCTCTACACTAAAAGTCACAGACTGAACCGTGTCCCTGTGCTTTGCAATGGTACTTTTTTCCGACGGCCATGATGTTTCGATCTAATTACCAAGGCAACACGTCACAATTCGGCTGTCTATAGCGTCTGAAACGCGCAAGAGGCTAATTCGGATTCAGCCTTATATCAATTCACGCACTGAAGTCAAACTGTGTTCTACAATTTCTTGCACAGGTGTGATTCAGATAAAATGCGATTACCTAATAAAAACACGGTCATCACGACCAAGACATACTTCCCCTATAGACCGGTGTCCCGATCTCAGATGTTCCGCGTGCTCAGATGTTCCGATGACCAAATATGGTAGCTTACGTCACGGAACGTCATGCGCACAGCATACGTAATTATACCAGTTTAGGTGAAGTGCTGAGTTGATCAGCAGAATTCGCGCCATGTACGTAGCGCGCAGTATGTACAGGTACTGGGTATGGTCACAGGTTTCTCCACGTTTCTGGTAGGGTACCGTATGCGTACGGGGATATACGGTAGTCTCATTTTTGCAAGATGGCGGCCGCGGAGCGTTCATGCCGATTCGCCGTATTTAGAGAAAAAAAACGAACAAATAATGTATTACTTGAGCAAGAGGTCTTACGCAGCAGGGCTTTCTGAGAGTCAGAAGAGAGTCGTGCGTGTGCAGGCAAAGAAACACACGTACGATGAGGCCAGACACATTCGCAAGGGGACAGTTTTACCTTTTACACCGGGACATGTGAGCACGCGGAACATCTGAGATCGTGCACGCAATGTGCTGAACTGTTCCGTGACGTCATCGGAACATCTGAGCACGCGGAACATCTGAGACCGTGACACCGGGCCGGAGCTTGCGGAATTAGGCCAAGCGTCCAGCCCCGTCGGGCTCTGCGTGAACTGTCACCTTGGGCACGTGGCGGACCAGCGGGGCGGACCAGGGGTTTTGGAGGGTCCAAAATGTTTGAAATGGCCCACGATATTTTGTGGGCGGTGATGCCCCTTAGAACGTTCACGCAAGGATGAATATTAAAGGTTAACGGTTAGGATACAGACTGGGGGCCAATAAGCCTTTTATGTATTTCGTATAGGAATAGCGTCCGGTGTACTGAAGTACTTCCCTTCACACCCACACTTGGTATCCACTTAAGCAGACTTATACGGGTTTCACACTACTCTGGACTTACCCGGGTAAGTAATTACCCGGGTTAAGTGGGGTTTTGAGGCAGTTAACCCGGAGAATTGCTAACCCCGAGAAGTGTAGCCTGAACGCTCCGAATTACCCGGGTAATCTCGGGGTAAAAGTTTTCGTTAACCCCGAGATTTTAAATAACATTTGACCGGTAAAACCTTATTCAAATCGAAGATAGAAGTGGTTCCAACTGTCCAATGCAGTGATTCCACCTGAGATGATATTTTTGTATATAACAAACGATGATAAAAGATGAATATTTGTATAGATGCGTGTGCCCATTTCTTTTTTTACAAAGGCACCCTCATGTGTACGAAACTAGGCCCCCGACGACCACGGTATTGTGGCTCCGTTTTCAGTGCAGTATAGCCAAGGAACCAGCCTAAATAGGACAGTGGCTTAACACAATTTCTTAAAAGCATGGGTTTTTTATTTTCTCGTAACGTAAATAAGGTACTGAGCTGACCTATACAAAGGTTGGTTTTTATCACACACATCGTCAACTACACATGGATATAACGCCGTTTGTAACAATTTTCCAGCCCTGTCATCTATTTCTAATACACGATTTTTATAAACTGGGTGACAGATGGAGCCCTAATTTACACACCATTGGACACAATGACGTCATAGTACGATAAACAAACGGGCAAAACACTCATCGAGTCCACATATCTGGTTGATCGCAAGAACCATAATGATTTATAGCGTTTATGATGCGATAAATCTCATCAACACCACTATATAAACCCGCGTCCACCTTTTTTACAAGTAATAATATTTTCTGAGACATTTTGATACGGTGTCTTGCGTAAGACCAACAAACTGTTCTAATTTATACGGTATGAATAAGTGATTATAATTTTAGCGATTATAACCAAGGGACCGCTGAGGTGAATAAATTCGATACAGATGTCCATGAGTTTCGGAAATCTGGATGCAGTGAAAAGCATCTTGGCTCAATCGGGATGCGAAACGCGGACCTACCTATTGAACTATGAAGCCAACTGGTGGTCTCGAATCACGGTAGTGCAGTTGTTCCTCACTGATTGGAATTGGCTGTCACGCGAGTCTAGTAAGCCCTACAGAGGGATAAACCCTTCAATGAGATAACCACCCCTCCCAGAGATCATTTAAGATACGCCCAAACTCCTGCTTTTCACTGCATCCAGATTTCCCAAACTCATGGACATTTGTCCACATTTGTATCTAAATTATACGGTTCTAAAAAAGGAAAGGAAATTATACTCTCACCAAAAGATCAAGGAGGCTGACGGATGCAACCTATTTTATCAGTCAGTAACGTGTATGAACACCTAGTGGCAAGGCTGACTGCACCAGGCTCCGTAAGATCCGTTGAGGCAGGGTACGCCACTCTGCCTGAAGTGCCTCCTGGCCTCATGCACTTCTAGGGCTGTTTTTAAAACGTGTGGCACCAGGGGTCTATTTCATAGAGGTGTTTAAGCACAAGTTTTTACTTAAAGGAGAAGGGTACCCAAGGGTACAGCAATCGCGAGTGCAAATAACGCCCTTTGTAACAGTTTACCAATCATGTACTCTACCTTTAACTGCAAAGCTTCATTTCATGTTCTCTGTGTTTCCTTTGGTTGTCCCAGGTAACTATGGAGCAAGCGGAATGGATGTTTTCAAAGATCTAGCGACAAAAGCCGGCATCTGTATCGCCACAAACGACAACGTCAACAGCCAAGCGTCCAAGCGAAAGTTTGACAAGGTCGTTCGTAACTTGCTGTCGACGCCTACGGCTCGTGTAGTGGTGTGTTTCTGTGAGGGAGGCACTGTCACTAACCTCATGAAAGCCACTAAGCGGCTTGGGGTGTCCGGACGGTTCCTTTTCATTGGCAGGTAAGGTTGGGATAAGAGAGAGAAAAATCATAAATTATCTAGGCCTTATTGGGATTCAAACCCGAGACTTCTGACTCGCCAGGCATATGCTCTTCCAGCTGAGCTATGAGGCACGGTGCTGTACTCCCTCGGGCTTTCCCCCAAGGCTTCTGACACTCCTGGCAGATGCTCTATACCAGATGAGTTACAAGGCATAGCGGTATACTCCCTCGGGTTTTATTTATTATTATTTCTTTCTAGTATTCATACCAAGGATTCCTCAATAGTGCTCATTGCACTGTCACTCACAAGCGTAGCGTGAAGAAACCCATGAAGAATTAGAATTAGAAATGGGAATCCCCTTGCTCTTCACAAAAGAATGCTCTGGGATCTTTAGAGATGTTGGGTTTTCCCAAGACTTCTGACACACTGGGCAGATGCTCTACCAGCTGAGTTATGAGGCACAGTGTTTTCCCCAAGAATTCTGACGCACTGAGCATGCTCAACCAGCCGAGCTATGAGGCGCAGTGGTATACTCCCTCAGGTTTCTCCCAAGACCTCTGACACACTGGGCAGATGCTCTTCCAGCTGAACTGTGAGGCACAGTGGTATACTCTCTCGGGTTTCCCCAAGACTTCTGACACACTGGGCAGATGCTCTACCAGCTGAGCTATGAGGCACAGTGGTACTCCCTCAAGTTTTCCACAAGACCTCTGACACACCGAGCAGATGCTCTACCAGCTGAGCTTATATGAGACACGGTGGTATACTCTCTCAGGTTTCCCCCACGATTTCTAGCACACCGGGCAGATGCTCTGCCAGCTGAGCTATGAGGCATAGTGATATACTCTCTCGGGCTTTCCCCAAGACATCTATTACACTAGGCAGATGCTCTACCAGCTGAGCTATGAGGCACAGTGGTACTCCCTCAGGTTTTCCCCCAAGACCTCTGACACACTGGGCAGATAATCTACCAGCTGAGCTGTGAGGCACAGTGGTATACTCCCTCAAGCTTTCCCCAAGACGTCTCTGAGGCACATTGGTAACTCCCTCAGGTTTTCCCTACGAACCTAATTTTTCTCTCGGTGTTGCGTGGGACCGCAACTGGGCAAAATAAGGTGCTTAATCGCCACTGAAATTTAACATTCAAACTTGGGATTAGAGGAAAATCATATGGGCCTTCGTTGTTTCATTTCAATGGTGATTAGTCTAGGCACCATACCAGATATTCCGTTGGTATAAGGTGTTTGTGAATAAATAATAGAGATTGCCTTCCAATAAGCATTTATTTTGGCAATGGTATCAGGTTTGCGAGATATTTTTATTTTGTTTTAGTGCATGCCAATGGAATTTTAGTCCGAATGGAATTGCGAAATTACAAATGTTGCAATCACCTGGCAAGCCTATAGTACATTACCACCAATGATGATGGAGCTGTTGTACCGATATGTACATTTTTGTGGCCGCTGTTCAAAGGAGCTTGTTCAGATTTTTTTTTCTCCAGAAAATGGATTTCGTTCCAACCTAATAATCATATAAAATACCATCCCAAAATACTATCCATGGCAAGAAAACATGAAATTTGCAATCTCCAATTTGGATGTGGAAGAAAAAAGTTTCGTGCAATCACTGCACTGCTTATGCAACCCGATAAATTAGTTTACTAAACATCGGGTTGGGTAATGGGGGAGTGGGGGATTTAACGATATCCTTGAAAATATACGGATTGAGAGCGCAAAAATTCAGAATGGTAATGAGAAAAATATGACAAATGATATGGTATCAAAATCCCAACACCCATGAGGTAGGGGTGATCTGGTCAAGCACCTTAAGATTGATTACATTATTGGAAACTTTTTAAACAGGAACAGCATTACATAACAATTATTTGGTTTCACTTTCTGGACAACTGGTTGCTATCCGCCATTACTGTGTCCATACTATGGCACGCCAAAGCAAAAATAATTCAACACTGATAACTTTGCCATCAACCCTGAAAAACATTTTTTTAAACTTGACAACAAAAGCACGGTATGCCAGTTTCAAACAGTATATCAACATTTAAAAAACATGCCAACCTTTTTTTTTCTTGCGCAACATTTGCGAAAAATGTGTCAACATCAAATTATCAGTGTTTAATTATTTTTCGCTTTGGCGTGCTATAGTATGGACACAGTAATGGCGGATAGTAACCGGTTGTCAAAAAAGTGAAACTCAAGAATAATGTTGTTAAACTGCCTTGTAGACATTTCAGCCATGCACATAGATACTAGTAATACTTCAGAAAACCCGAAAAAAATTCATGCATGGTTTATATATATGAATGAAAGGTAAAACGGTTGTAAAACCACATACAGTTGGCAATTTCTCCCACAAAAGATACCATTTTAGACGGGAAAAAATCGTGGCGTTTGTTACCATTGCTATCAACACTTTTAGTCGGGGTTTTTCTTGTCAACTCGTGAAGTAAAATTTTGAGTAACTGCAAATGATATATTGGGCTTTAATCAGCGCTAAAAAAATAATAATAATAACCGACAGCCCTGACTGCACGAACAAAACGGATTCAGGGCTGAAACAAACGAAAAAACGCCCGAGAACCGGATGGATGTGATTAGAATAGGAATGGAATGATATTAAATCCAATCTCTTTCTAATTTCATCCCCCGATGTGTATGCATGTGCTGCTTCGGTCGCAGGCTCGGCACGAACTCGACCATTTTGCAAAGCCAGCCCTTCGGGGAAAGTGCCGGGGTCCCCGGGCGTGAAAACACGGTGATGATTGCGACACTTATACTCCATAATTCCTCGGGGGAGGGGAGAAGGGGTGGGGAGGGGGTTACATGGTCTTGGAAAGTCAGTCGCCGGTAGCTATTTCATGCAATTGTATTACATTGAAACCTGGTGGACAGCTCGGTTCATTTCCGTGGTCGTTTCACTTATTCGCTTTAAAGGGACATAACATCATTATTTTGCATGCAGTGACCGACAATTTTGCTTCATGAGTTGACAAGAAAAACCCGACTAAAAGTGTTCATAGCATTGGTAACAAGCACCACGTGATTTTTCCCGTTGGAATAAAATGGTATATACCTCTTTGAGAGAATTTTCCAACTGCATGAAGGTGTCTTTTTTAAATATCGTTTGCACACGATTTTTGTATTTTATCATTCATTCAACACAAACAAGGGGAGTCAGGTTGGCGTAGCGGCTCTTTCCTCGCCTTCCACCAATGTGGCCCTGGTTCGAATCCCGTCCAGGTCAGTATGTGGATTGGGTTCTCAGTCCCTGCCTGATTCCGTGGGTTTTCCCCATACACGGTAGTGTGTGGGGCTTTCCTCCCACATCTAAAACTTAGAATTTCTTCCTGTTCCATAGTACTTCGTGGCCATGCTGAAGAACCTCCTAAGGTGGCTACAGTGCAACGACTTAAGTCGGCTAATCTCAGCAACCAGATCCCCTTAGGGGATCATACGAAAGAAGAACACAAACAAAATGCATGGATTTTTATGGTTTTCTAAAGTATTACTGCATCTATGTGGTTGAAATGTCAACAGGGCAGTTTATCAACATTGTTGTTCTTGCATGGAATTCATACAAATAAAATGGTATAATGGTCTTTAACTCTGGGTCCTTTGACTTTATTGATAAGTACAGTGTATGAACACCTCTTGCGGCAATACTGTACCAGCCTCCGTACGAGCCGCGGAGGCTGGGTGCGCCACTCTGTTTGAAGTGCCTCCCCGGATCCCCTACACTTCTAGGGCTGTTTTTTAGACTCACAGCTCTAGAGGTCAGCTAATCCCACACGTTTAATCAGCTTGGAAACCCAAGAAAACGTGTTTTCTAAAAATAAATGTAACCAAAAACTGAGGAGAAAAATGTGTGGTCAATTTGAAATTTTGGCAGACATAGGATGATAAATAAAATACCCCCTCCACCTCCAACAAACAAAACCCACAATACCTAGGCTTATTGCATCTTTCTGCACAAGACTTTCGAATAAATCGTTCAGTTCTATACGCACACTATGTAAAATGTGTATATATACCCATACAGCTGAGAACCATTTCAATGATAAATTCTCTCGGGTTTTATAAAGCTCTGTAAACGATAGCCAATAAGTCTTTAATAGAAGCTTCCAATCTCCCAAATGATGGATATGTTATCCAGAGATTTAGCATTTTGCAATGCGACCGTTTGCCTCCAAAAAGCGGAGCCCGCAATTCATGATTTTTCATCCATCACTACCCGCCCAATTGGGAAGTACAAGTGAAATCCAACACCAGTATCTTGAAATCAAAGTACGGTATAGTTTTGTGGGAGCGCGTCGCCTTTCGATCCCAGCATATCGTGAGTTGGCATCTAGGCACGTTTTAGTGGAATAATAGCAGCCAAAAATGGGTCAATGTTTAGTCATTGACGTCTTTGTGGGAGTCGATTCCGAATATTCGGCACATGTACCATAAGGGTTTAGTTTACGAAATCCAAAAATAAGATCATGCAATAAGATAACGATTAAGATCATGTAAGTACATACTGGAAATGAAGTAATGGACGTTGTTTTGTTCTGGTGATTTGTCTTTTGTACGTTTTTATCGTGTATTCATGATCTGTGTCCGTTTTGCCAAACTTTGTTGTTCTTCGTTTAAAGAAGCGTGTCATTTTTGAGCCCCCATTTTCCCCTGGTTGTTGAGATTTTGATACCATATCATTTCTCATTTTTCTCATTATTATTCACAAATTTCGCGCTCTTAATAAGTGTATTTTAAAGGATATCTTCTAAAGAAAACCGATGTTTTATAAACTAATTTATCTTGGGGTCGATTTCATTATAACGTCTACGATCTTTCCTAACTCGAGATGCGATGGGTATACCGCTCAAGAAACTTGCGATGAGTGTAATGATGCACATATCTGCCATGGCAACGCGCCATAAGCTACGATGATGCACTGGGTCATCGTAGCGTACATTTTGACCAACGATGGTTTTGCCGTTTTGGGAAAACGAGACGAACTCTGTTAGATGTTGTCAAATTACTGGAAAATGAAAGTGCGTTGCGCTATGTTGTTGTTTATGCTATGCGAATATGACAAACGCGCAGCCAAGCGGTTCAATATGCCACGCGTTCACCGTTAAAGCCCTATTACATCATTTGCAGCGACACAAAATTTTACTTTATGAGTTGACAAGAAAAACCCGACTAAAGGTAACGAACACATGATTTTCCCTGTGTAAAATGGTACCTCTGTTACTGTTAGAAAAATTGCCAACTGAATGTGTTTTTAAAAATCGTTTACAAACGATTTTTTACTGTTTACTCAACACAAAAACCATGCATGGATTTTTAATGATTTCTGAAGTATTACTGCATTTATGTGGCTGAAATTTTTACAAGGCAGTTTATCAACATTCTTCTTTAGATATGTTATGATCTTCTTGTAGGAATCTGTGAAATAGTTTGATCTTGCCCATGATATATTAGGCCTTTAAGGCGATGAAAACCACATGTCATTAGCAAGCGAAGAGAATTAATTACTGTAGGCCTACAGCCATGTAATTTACATACCAGCTATACAGTCATGCAACGAAGGTGCCGAAATTGCGAATGGATTAGAGTGTCAACGTCCATCAATCGCGTATGGTGCACTAAAGCCGGCCGTACACCTTGCGTTTCGTCCGTGATCCGATCACGAGAGCGCATGTTGTGCAGTCGCATCACAAGGGCTGCGTTCCAAACACGCTAACGTTTGCAAACGTTGGCAACGTTGGCCAACAATTTCGAGTGGAACGTATTGTGTGCCACCAACGTTCGCCAGCGTTGGCCAACAAACTTTTGGATTGTTCGCGATGTTCGCAAGTCATTTAAAAATGGCGTACGCGACATGAAAGATGACAGACGATTTGCAGTTTGGAAAATAACAAATAAATTGCACTTTTCGTGGTTATCTCCCTTATCGCTGGCGATACACAATCAACAGCAACGTGTCACATTTCCGTACAAAAAAATAAAAAACGAAAACCTCGCCAATCAGGGTAAGAATATTGTCATGGGACAAACCGATAGAAAGGACTTGGATGATTTATACCCAATGGTTATTGTAGACACGAATTTAAAAAACAGGCACATCACACGCAACGGAGGAAGGAAAAATAATTTCTTTCTCCAGGCAGGCGCTAGGCCATGATGCTCATTCACACGACTGGAAATAAGACTAATATAATTTCTCCGCCATTTATGGGAGTCAAGATTTTGACTCCCATAAATGGCGGAGCGTGCTGCTTCGAGAAATTACGCAAAATTGAAGCATTTCTAAGGCACGTTTGTGTGGATCATTATATTCTACTTTTTAAACATCTTTCAGATCGTGCTCATTATACTTCAAACGCTTGTAATAGCCCAAAAACGCCCAATAAAGCGCAACCCGAAGGCAACGTGTTCCTTTAAGCAGCGGAGAGCCACATTGCAACGTCCGTACGACTGCTGGGACTGTGGGGGCCATCTTGACAATGTATTTTGGCAGACAATCCATTCCACATTGAGCAAACGTTGGCGCCAACGTTAACGAACCGTTAATTCGCGTGTTTGGAACGCAGCCCCGGTGTACATAATTTCGAGCATGCTCTAAATATGGCGTGTCTGTGCAATTGCAACGGAGTCGGAACGCAATGTGTATATATGGCATGATTACATGATTGGTACACTTTTAAAAACGGGAACAACAATTTTATATAACTAAAGCGTAATGTTGATAAACTGCCTTGTAGAAATTTTAGCCACATAGATGCATACTTCCGCTCTATGCCCAACACACAAAACATTTCATGGAACATGTGAAATAACTGACAGTTATTGCTCAACAGCTAGGAGCAAGTTCGGGTGCTGACCATTAGTCAAACATGGCCAAAATCGTCTGCACTGCCCGCCGTCAACGGTTTACAAAAAAATACTTACAAGCAGTTGTTGGCAACCTTTTTCCTCATGTTTGCCCTCGTATGTTCTACTAAAGACATTTCAACTCATTCACCAAAAGCTACCATAGAATTGGTTATGAATTCATCTTTAATTCTGAGATAAATTAACACTTTTTTAGCGAAAGCTTTTTCTTTTTTGTTTTTTTTCTTCTTAAAACGCGTTTACAATTCCGCCATCTTGAAAAGTGACGTGATTACAACTGACTAGAGATGAACCTAACCCCAGGGCTTTTTTCCTCTAGTCAGACTAGCTAGTCAGACTAGCTAGTCGGACTAGCTAGTCAAACCACGCAGCGTTCGGGTGATATCTAGATCGACTACGGTTAGTCTAGTTAACTATAGTCGCCCGCCTGAACTTGCTCTAGGGTTGTAGTCGAGTCTATCACAAGTCCAGAGTCGATAAAATCACAAGATTATGACAAGTCCCACACTAGTCCGTCACAAGTCCAGTACCAAGAAGCAAACGATGAACACGTATACAAAGAATGCCTTTGTTGGAGTTTATTTGAATAGATTGTGACTTGAATTAAGTCCTGGGGACTTGTGGTAGGCTTGTGAGGACTTGTGATGGACTCGACTAAATCCCTGTTGCTTAGCAGCCTGTTACAGGACAATAATTTAAATGTTCATGTTGTTTTGAAACACCCCCTATATTAACAAATGAAGATGGACAGAACTTACGTCAATGGTCTGCCGGTGTCTGGTACTTTTTTAGCAATGCAAATAGGATAGTTACCATACATACAAACATGGACATGAAGATTTTATAGATAAGGGTTTCCACGTGTTGTTTTGGCCGAGTTACGTAGAGTGACGTTAGCAGTACGCGTGCTAAACGACCTTGGTATACAACCAGACGAATTCGCGCGGGAACTTGAAATAACTCGGTGGCATACTTCGCGCGCCCTCGCGTCCTTATGGAATGTCAACCATGTTATTTAATAGTTTGTGTGTTATCGGAACTTTTATGTTTAACTTGTGGTGCATTGGTGTTGGTACGTCGTCAGAAATTATTTTATTAATGCGACATTTTTCTTAATAACAACCTAATTATTTGTGGAAATAGGCTATTAGGGTGTGACGTCAGTTGGTCTAAACATTCGCTGGTAGTCTGAAACGTCCATTGCTAAAGTGCAGGGAAACAATTAGCCCTTTTGCGTGTAATATATGCTTAATAGCTGGCAGCCCGAATTCTTCACTTTCAAATGGAGGTGCAGTTTAGAAAGTCACATGAGAGAAAAATCGTAAGGGCAGAGCTGCCACCCCTCTCGGATTTTGGGAAATAGGTCTACATCTGGGAAAACAGGTTCATTCCGTGACTCTGAACACATCTAAAAATCCCCAAGGTTGTTAATTGACAATCCGGGAGGGTTTTTATCCATGTCAGGACTCACAAAATTACAGGGTTGGCAGCTCTGTAAGGGCCTTATCGGGAGTCGAACCCGAGACCTCTGACTCACCGGGCAGACGCTCTAGTCTACCAGCTAACCTATAATGCACAGTGGTATCGGGTTTTTCCTGTGGACCCAAATATTATGCTTTTGTTTTTACAAGGTGCACGCTATTGCCTAGTAACCAACAGTCGGGTTGCTTTATACCATGCTCTCCTACGGTGAACATGGTATTCATTATGTACTTTACACCTGCCGCGTGCACCACATAGCAACAACAAATTAGTCTGGTCAAATAGATACTAAATGTGCATGTGAAAGGAAGCACGTCAGTACACCAGATGTATAGCCATGGATAGCCATGCGAAACATGCAAAAGGCTAGATTATCTTTAATATTTCAATGTGAAATTGTCCGAACCGCAGACTATCTCTTTAACCCTAGTTTAGCGGGGGTTTAGTTGGTCATAATACCCCACAACTGGCCGTGTTTTACTCATCTAATTCCCAGCGTGATTTCGGTATCTGATCCGACTTCGAGTTCTCCATACGGAATTACGCACTTCCCGGCACACGGCAGCTGGGTCGAAATGTCCGTCTTTAAAGAAGCTTGTTCAGATTTTTCGTTTTAACCTAACAATCGTGTAACCTCCCCAAAATACTCTCCATGGGAAGAAAACAGGAAATTTACCATCTCCAATTTGGATGTGGAATCTAAACGGTTCGTGTATCTGCTTGTCTTTACCGGATAAATTAGTTTGCCAAACATCGGTAGTTTTTTGACAATATCCTTGAAAATATACAGATTGAGAATGCAACATTTCGGACTGGTGATGAGAACAAAGAAACTTGTCCGGATGTTGGTGTTGAGATTTTGATACCATATCATTTGTCAAAATGGTCTCATTACCATTCTAAACATTTCGCACTTTCAATCCGTATAATGTTTTGTAAATTAATTTATCTGGTTCCATAACGCAGTGCAGTATATAATTACAGTGCACCAACCTTTTTTGCGTCCACATCCAAATTGGAGATTGCAAATTTCCCGTTTGCTTTCCATGGATAGTATTTTATGGATAGTATTTTATGGAGGTATTTTCCATGATTCTTCTGTTAACACAAAATGTATTTTCTGGAAAAAAATCTGAACACGCTCCTTTAATACACGGCCCTGCGTAATGCCATAAGTTCCGGTTTAGCGATCTCGTGACCCAATGGTTTTCTTTCGTCAGTTTTTACTCAGCGCGGCGCAGCGGTGTTTTGTGACGGGTATGCACAGGGCTGAAACCCCGGCCTGGCCGGTATGTTGACGGACCGCCTCGCCATTCTTCCGCGGTATTTATTAAATTTAGCCGGGCCGAGTTCGATTGCAGTTTACGCAGGGAGGTTGTTCGCTTTCTGAGTGACCGATTAAAAAAACAGAAACGATGTTTTACATTAATAGCGTATGATGTATACTGACATACTTCCTTCAACATGCACGCTTAGTATCCAGATGGCCAGACAAAATTGTTGTTGCTATATGGGTCACATTACAAAGCAACAAAATGTGGATATTTCATAAACGTTACGTAATACATGTCTGGCAGAACCTAACGAGGTCACAATCCTAGACAATTAGTGCAGACGGGTGCTCATGAAATTTACAATGCTTTACATGAATGGTGTGAAATTTCGCTGCTCCGTGGTGGCTAATTTGCAAAATATTCGCAGTTGCAAAAAAAATGTGCATTTGTTGAGTATACATGAAATATTTATACACACCTTCTAACAACAACGTAACTTCATCCCACATTTACACTGCGGTGGACAAAGGACTTTACCTTGCTCCCTATTCTGTATTCGTCAGCCTTTGATGCATTATTCTGGCTAGGTACACTGCAGCAATTAAGATCTCTTTGTATTCCGGAATCTGATACACACCCCGCTGTGCCTGACCACTCCGTGTAAATGACACTATTGATGTGCGGATGCAATAAGGCTACTCCAGGGGACCTCTATAAACGAGAATCTTTTACATATAACGAAGAGTGTCTGTTGACATTGAAAAGCAACGGTTACAGCGGACCGGACAATACGTATCAGTTGCGCCACTGTCCGTAGAATTTGTAGATCTAAGAAAAAGGTACAACTGTTGTAGAAAATTGCCGATGATCAGTGTTGTTATTGTGGTGGTCTACCCCGTTATAAATTCCGTCCACTATAGAGAAAGTTGGAGGCTGGGACACACGTTGATTCTTCTCTGATTCTTTATTAAATCTGTATGGCCTACATCTGCACAATCTTATAGAGTTCTTGCGAGAGCACGATGTGTGTTCAGGAACCCATTATCATGAAGCAAGAAAAAAAACACAAAAAAAAAACGTAAACCCCCCGCATCAGCCTAATTTGCAGTAAATATACACTCGGTCACATTGAATTGATGTACATCTCGCCCTCACGGTAGTACAGTACGGATATAACATGTAATCATGGCAGATTTGGTTTTTAGGAGTACTTTTTGCCCGGAGACATTCGCACACCAGTTGTCGAAAACTGCCGTGCTCGAAAAAAGGACTTCGTTCTGTTATCACACAACTTCATACACTATATATTCATGTGGTGTTTGTTATCATTGTTATCTACACTTTTAGTAAGGTTTTTCTTGTCAACTCATGAAAAAAAAATTGGTCATTGCAAATGAAACAATGGGCCTTTAAAGATACATTTACAGGATTGGAAAACTGTTACAAACCGTCGTGTTCCTGCATGGTGGAAGGGTATATTAGCGCTCTGGTGCCAAAAGGACGTAACTGATGTTTAGCACCAGACCGCTAACGTAAGTCTATGCTCTTCTGCCAAGTACACGACGAAACGGCGTTATCTCCATGTGTGGTTGAGGATGTGATGATAGAACTAACCTGTGTACAAGTCTATATACAGGCTTTAAAACCTAATCGGCGAAATAATTTCACGAAAGATTTTTTTCCCAATACAACTGTGTAATTTATCGCATAGTTGCACATAATCATCTGTGTATACTAAGCATGCTGGCGGAATAGTTACAACAAAACTCTTGGTGGCAGCAGACTGCTTTGTGGGAAGCACTCATTGCTCTTTACAATGGACTATAAGCATCGATTATATATATATACACTGGATAAAGCAACGATGTCTAAAATTGAAGCCACCGTCCGCCATAGACTATGTAAGTCTCGCGGCAAAGGTCAAATCTGAGCTTCCGGGCACAACACGACTAAAACGCCTATTCCTATAACACGGGCGAGATTTTGTTTTTTGTATATAAATTTTTCTGTCCAATCTTAAGTATACAACCGACCCGAAAGTGATTCGGGTAACTAAAATGTATTTTGACAATATATAATACATGCATAATTATCTCTAAAAACGATAAAAATTTATTAGAATTTCGTGACCTGAATAAATTTCTCTGCTAGCATATTCTTCATCCAATTTGGAATGGATGACCCAAGTGTGGATTCATGTGAAAATGAATGCTTCGAACTTGGGCACTCTAAAAAAAAGTCTGCAAGCTCTACTTTTGGTAGATGGTGTTTCGCCTATCGCTAGCGAGGTCTGTATGTACACTGTAGGCCTACGTACGTCGGCTGCTGTGCGTGTTGCATATCTTTTGCTGCATGTAGTTTACGATCTTCAAAGATTGACTTGTCGGCTCAGAAAAGATCGTGAATTTTTACATTTCGATTGCTTATTTTTGATTATATACCCCACTTCATCAATTGGAATGCAACATTTTATTTAAAGATACGCGTTTTGGGCCGTCTGAGTTTACAAAATCCTGCGTAAACAAAATAATCCAAGAATTTCGCTCGCGACGTGCGTTGAAGAGATAGGGTCTTGTGCCCGGAAATAACAGTGGTCTCGCGCGGTCTCGTACGTTCGCGAGGTCAACTCACATAGTCTATTGTACCCCACCAAATACAATGTCTTGCCTAGACTGGTCTTACTGTCTTCACTAGTCTACATCATGGTCTACTTGTGTTAAGTGGAATGCAAGCGACCGCTTGGACCGGGGAGCAGTCTAGGCCAAGCATTGTTCGTGGGGTACAATAGCGAACGGCACATGGCTTTAATTATCGTATAGCCAACTGCTATTGCATACTTCATCTAGTGTATATGTGACTTCCTGAATGAAGCAACCGTCCGCCATCTTACTACAGGCAAAACGATACTTTGCCTAGACTCGTATGGAGTACATGTTTTAAGTGGAATGCAAGCAATCATATGGACCGGGGAGCAGTCTGGGGAAAGTATTGTCTGTAGTAAGATGGCCGACACGTTGCTTTGATTTTGCATAGCCATCTGCTGTTGTACATCCGTCCATTGTTTAGAGGTCAGTGACTACACCACGCTATCTGCGTACCGAGCGTGCTCGCTGAAATAATTACAACCAAACTATTGGTGGCAGCAGACTGCTTTATGCGTGTACTGAACGAACAAATTCATTTGCTGTGTCCTGAAGTTATACGCGCGTCTGTGGAAAGTGCCAAATCCTTCTTCTCGGCGTCTTCCGTTGACTCGTGTATAATTTCAAGCCACACCCAAGGGAATTTCCCCGTGTGTCTTAAATGGAAGACGATACAATTTACTACATTGTGGGGTCATTTTTGTTGCATTATCGGTTGGTGATGCGTTATGTACCTATCAATTGTTTCCCCCACGCCTCCCCTCCCCGCGCTGCCTCACCCCCAGGTGAGGGTTTGGTCACGTTTTTCATGCCTCTGTGTGGGGATTTTGACCCATTGAAATAAAAATGCCTACAGCTAATAGAAAGACGCGCATGTTTTGCACCCGTGGGTAGGGATTTTGTTCTAAGTGTTACCCCATGGTGTGGATTTTGTAGCCCAGGGCAAGGGGTAGGGGAATCAGTTGAATATTCGTTACTACATTATCAGTTGTAATAATACAATTATGTATTCCCCACAATCGTTACAACACCCGAAAAAGTTACAACACCTGAAAGTAGACCTAATTTTACCCACCCCTTTTTTAAAACTCTATTTTATTTAACCAGTGATGGATGGGCGGACCGCTACGAGGTGGTAAAGGGGGTAGAGGAACACGAGAGCGCATGTTGTGCAGTCGCATCACAAGGGCTGCGTTCCAAACACGCTAACGTTTGCAAACGTTGGCAACGTTGGCCAACAATTTCGAGTGGAACGTATTGTGTGCCACCAACGTTCGCCAGCGTTGGCCAACAAACTTTTGGATTGTTCGCGATGTTCGCAAGTCATTTAAAAATGGCGTACGCGACATGAAAGATGACAGACGATTTGCAGTTTGGAAAATAACAAATAAATTGCACTTTTCGTGGTTATCTCCCTTATCGCTGGCGATACACAATCAACAGCAACGTGTCACATTTCCGTACAAAAAAATAAAAAACGAAAACCTCGCCAATCAGGGTAAGAATATTGTCATGGGACAAACCGATAGAAAGGACTTGGATGATTTATACCCAATGGTTATTGTAGACACGAATTTAAAAAACAGGCACATCACACGCAACGGAGGAAGGAAAAATAATTTCTTTCTCCAGGCAGGCGCTAGGCCATGATGCTCATTCACACGACTGGAAATAAGACTAATATAATTTCTCCGCCATTTATGGGAGTCAAGATTTTGACTCCCATAAATGGCGGAGCGTGCTGCTTCGAGAAATTACGCAAAATTGAAGCATTTCTAAGGCACGTTTGTGTGGATCATTATATTCTACTTTTTAAACATCTTTCAGATCGTGCTCATTATACTTCAAACGCTTGTAATAGCCCAAAAACGCCCAATAAAGCGCAACCCGAAGGCAACGTGTTCCTTTAAGCAGCGGAGAGCCACATTGCAACGTCCGTACGACTGCTGGGACTGTGGGGGCCATCTTGACAATGTATTTTGGCAGACAATCCATTCCACATTGAGCAAACGTTGGCGCCAACGTTAACGAACCGTTAATTCGCGTGTTTGGAACGCAGCCCCGGTGTACATAATTTCGAGCATGCTCTAAATATGGCGTGTCTGTGCAATTGCAACGGAGTCGGAACGCAATGTGTATATATGGCATGATTACATGATTGGTACACT
This sequence comes from Henricia sp. BOLD:AAB3569, assembly GCA_037783545.1. NCBI lineage: Eukaryota > Metazoa > Echinodermata > Asteroidea > Spinulosida > Echinasteridae > Henricia > Henricia sp. BOLD:AAB3569. The sequence continues at coordinate 2,272,672 of JBBELK010000272.1, read as the reverse complement.
TTTAAAAACGGGAACAACAATTTTATATAACTAAAGCGTAATGTTGATAAACTGCCTTGTAGAAATTTTAGCCACATAGATGCATACTTCCGCTCTATGCCCAACACACAAAACATTTCATGGAACATGTGAAATAACTGACAGTTATTGCTCAACAGCTAGGAGCAAGTTCGGGTGCTGACCATTAGTCAAACATGGCCAAAATCGTCTGCACTGCCCGCCGTCAACGGTTTACAAAAAAATACTTACAAGCAGTTGTTGGCAACCTTTTTCCTCATGTTTGCCCTCGTATGTTCTACTAAAGACATTTCAACTCATTCACCAAAAGCTACCATAGAATTGGTTATGAATTCATCTTTAATTCTGAGATAAATTAACACTTTTTTAGCGAAAGCTTTTTCTTTTTTGTTTTTTTTCTTCTTAAAACGCGTTTACAATTCCGCCATCTTGAAAAGTGACGTGATTACAACTGACTAGAGATGAACCTAACCCCAGGGCTTTTTTCCTCTAGTCAGACTAGCTAGTCAGACTAGCTAGTCGGACTAGCTAGTCAAACCACGCAGCGTTCGGGTGATATCTAGATCGACTACGGTTAGTCTAGTTAACTATAGTCGCCCGCCTGAACTTGCTCTAGGGTTGTAGTCGAGTCTATCACAAGTCCAGAGTCGATAAAATCACAAGATTATGACAAGTCCCACACTAGTCCGTCACAAGTCCAGTACCAAGAAGCAAACGATGAACACGTATACAAAGAATGCCTTTGTTGGAGTTTATTTGAATAGATTGTGACTTGAATTAAGTCCTGGGGACTTGTGGTAGGCTTGTGAGGACTTGTGATGGACTCGACTAAATCCCTGTTGCTTAGCAGCCTGTTACAGGACAATAATTTAAATGTTCATGTTGTTTTGAAACACCCCCTATATTAACAAATGAAGATGGACAGAACTTACGTCAATGGTCTGCCGGTGTCTGGTACTTTTTTAGCAATGCAAATAGGATAGTTACCATACATACAAACATGGACATGAAGATTTTATAGATAAGGGTTTCCACGTGTTGTTTTGGCCGAGTTACGTAGAGTGACGTTAGCAGTACGCGTGCTAAACGACCTTGGTATACAACCAGACGAATTCGCGCGGGAACTTGAAATAACTCGGTGGCATACTTCGCGCGCCCTCGCGTCCTTATGGAATGTCAACCATGTTATTTAATAGTTTGTGTGTTATCGGAACTTTTATGTTTAACTTGTGGTGCATTGGTGTTGGTACGTCGTCAGAAATTATTTTATTAATGCGACATTTTTCTTAATAACAACCTAATTATTTGTGGAAATAGGCTATTAGGGTGTGACGTCAGTTGGTCTAAACATTCGCTGGTAGTCTGAAACGTCCATTGCTAAAGTGCAGGGAAACAATTAGCCCTTTTGCGTGTAATATATGCTTAATAGCTGGCAGCCCGAATTCTTCACTTTCAAATGGAGGTGCAGTTTAGAAAGTCACATGAGAGAAAAATCGTAAGGGCAGAGCTGCCACCCCTCTCGGATTTTGGGAAATAGGTCTACATCTGGGAAAACAGGTTCATTCCGTGACTCTGAACACATCTAAAAACCCCCAAGGTTGTTAATTGACAATCCGGGAGGGTTTTTATCCATGTCAGGACTCACAAAATTACAGGGTTGGCAGCTCTGTAAGGGCCTTATCGGGAGTCGAACCCGAGACCTCTGACTCACCGGGCAGACGCTCTAGTCTACCAGCTAACCTATAATGCACAGTGGTATCGGGTTTTTCCTGTGGACCCAAATATTATGCTTTTGTTTTTACAAGGTGCACGCTATTGCCTAGTAACCAACAGTCGGGTTGCTTTATACCATGCTCTCCTACGGTGAACATGGTATTCATTATGTACTTTACACCTGCCGCGTGCACCACATAGCAACAACAAATTAGTCTGGTCAAATAGATACTAAATGTGCATGTGAAAGGAAGCACGTCAGTACACCAGATGTATAGCCATGGATAGCCATGCGAAACATGCAAAAGGCTAGATTATCTTTAATATTTCAATGTGAAATTGTCCGAACCGCAGACTATCTCTTTAACCCTAGTTTAGCGGGGGTTTAGTTGGTCATAATACCCCACAACTGGCCGTGTTTTACTCATCTAATTCCCAGCGTGATTTCGGTATCTGATCCGACTTCGAGTTCTCCATACGGAATTACGCACTTCCCGGCACACGGCAGCTGGGTCGAAATGTCCGTCTTTAAAGAAGCTTGTTCAGATTTTTCGTTTTAACCTAACAATCGTGTAACCTCCCCAAAATACTCTCCATGGGAAGAAAACAGGAAATTTACCATCTCCAATTTGGATGTGGAATCTAAACGGTTCGTGTATCTGCTTGTCTTTACCGGATAAATTAGTTTGCCAAACATCGGTAGTTTTTTGACAATATCCTTGAAAATATACAGATTGAGAATGCAACATTTCGGACTGGTGATGAGAACAAAGAAACTTGTCCGGATGTTGGTGTTGAGATTTTGATACCATATCATTTGTCAAAATGGTCTCATTACCATTCTAAACATTTCGCACTTTCAATCCGTATAATGTTTTGTAAATTAATTTATCTGGTTCCATAACGCAGTGCAGTATATAATTACAGTGCACCAACCTTTTTTGCGTCCACATCCAAATTGGAGATTGCAAATTTCCCGTTTGCTTTCCATGGATAGTATTTTATGGATAGTATTTTATGGAGGTATTTTCCATGATTCTTCTGTTAACACAAAATGTATTTTCTGGAAAAAAATCTGAACACGCTCCTTTAATACACGGCCCTGCGTAATGCCATAAGTTCCGGTTTAGCGATCTCGTGACCCAATGGTTTTCTTTCGTCAGTTTTTACTCAGCGCGGCGCAGCGGTGTTTTGTGACGGGTATGCACAGGGCTGAAACCCCGGCCTGGCCGGTATGTTGACGGACCGCCTCGCCATTCTTCCGCGGTATTTATTAAATTTAGCCGGGCCGAGTTCGATTGCAGTTTACGCAGGGAGGTTGTTCGCTTTCTGAGTGACCGATTAAAAAAACAGAAACGATGTTTTACATTAATAGCGTATGATGTATACTGACATACTTCCTTCAACATGCACGCTTAGTATCCAGATGGCCAGACAAAATTGTTGTTGCTATATGGGTCACATTACAAAGCAACAAAATGTGGATATTTCATAAACGTTACGTAATACATGTCTGGCAGAACCTAACGAGGTCACAATCCTAGACAATTAGTGCAGACGGGTGCTCATGAAATTTACAATGCTTTACATGAATGGTGTGAAATTTCGCTGCTCCGTGGTGGCTAATTTGCAAAATATTCGCAGTTGCAAAAAAAATGTGCATTTGTTGAGTATACATGAAATATTTATACACACCTTCTAACAACAACGTAACTTCATCCCACATTTACACTGCGGTGGACAAAGGACTTTACCTTGCTCCCTATTCTGTATTCGTCAGCCTTTGATGCATTATTCTGGCTAGGTACACTGCAGCAATTAAGATCTCTTTGTATTCCGGAATCTGATACACACCCCGCTGTGCCTGACCACTCCGTGTAAATGACACTATTGATGTGCGGATGCAATAAGGCTACTCCAGGGGACCTCTATAAACGAGAATCTTTTACATATAACGAAGAGTGTCTGTTGACATTGAAAAGCAACGGTTACAGCGGACCGGACAATACGTATCAGTTGCGCCACTGTCCGTAGAATTTGTAGATCTAAGAAAAAGGTACAACTGTTGTAGAAAATTGCCGATGATCAGTGTTGTTATTGTGGTGGTCTACCCCGTTATAAATTCCGTCCACTATAGAGAAAGTTGGAGGCTGGGACACACGTTGATTCTTCTCTGATTCTTTATTAAATCTGTATGGCCTACATCTGCACAATCTTATAGAGTTCTTGCGAGAGCACGATGTGTGTTCAGGAACCCATTATCATGAAGCAAGAAAAAAAACACAAAAAAAAAACGTAAACCCCCCGCATCAGCCTAATTTGCAGTAAATATACACTCGGTCACATTGAATTGATGTACATCTCGCCCTCACGGTAGTACAGTACGGATATAACATGTAATCATGGCAGATTTGGTTTTTAGGAGTACTTTTTGCCCGGAGACATTCGCACACCAGTTGTCGAAAACTGCCGTGCTCGAAAAAAGGACTTCGTTCTGTTATCACACAACTTCATACACTATATATTCATGTGGTGTTTGTTATCATTGTTATCTACACTTTTAGTAAGGTTTTTCTTGTCAACTCATGAAAAAAAAATTGGTCATTGCAAATGAAACAATGGGCCTTTAAAGATACATTTACAGGATTGGAAAACTGTTACAAACCGTCGTGTTCCTGCATGGTGGAAGGGTATATTAGCGCTCTGGTGCCAAAAGGACGTAACTGATGTTTAGCACCAGACCGCTAACGTAAGTCTATGCTCTTCTGCCAAGTACACGACGAAACGGCGTTATCTCCATGTGTGGTTGAGGATGTGATGATAGAACTAACCTGTGTACAAGTCTATATACAGGCTTTAAAACCTAATCGGCGAAATAATTTCACGAAAGATTTTTTTCCCAATACAACTGTGTAATTTATCGCATAGTTGCACATAATCATCTGTGTATACTAAGCATGCTGGCGGAATAGTTACAACAAAACTCTTGGTGGCAGCAGACTGCTTTGTGGGAAGCACTCATTGCTCTTTACAATGGACTATAAGCATCGATTATATATATATACACTGGATAAAGCAACGATGTCTAAAATTGAAGCCACCGTCCGCCATAGACTATGTAAGTCTCGCGGCAAAGGTCAAATCTGAGCTTCCGGGCACAACACGACTAAAACGCCTATTCCTATAACACGGGCGAGATTTTGTTTTTTGTATATAAATTTTTCTGTCCAATCTTAAGTATACAACCGACCCGAAAGTGATTCGGGTAACTAAAATGTATTTTGACAATATATAATACATGCATAATTATCTCTAAAAACGATAAAAATTTATTAGAATTTCGTGACCTGAATAAATTTCTCTGCTAGCATATTCTTCATCCAATTTGGAATGGATGACCCAAGTGTGGATTCATGTGAAAATGAATGCTTCGAACTTGGGCACTCTAAAAAAAAGTCTGCAAGCTCTACTTTTGGTAGATGGTGTTTCGCCTATCGCTAGCGAGGTCTGTATGTACACTGTAGGCCTACGTACGTCGGCTGCTGTGCGTGTTGCATATCTTTTGCTGCATGTAGTTTACGATCTTCAAAGATTGACTTGTCGGCTCAGAAAAGATCGTGAATTTTTACATTTCGATTGCTTATTTTTGATTATATACCCCACTTCATCAATTGGAATGCAACATTTTATTTAAAGATACGCGTTTTGGGCCGTCTGAGTTTACAAAATCCTGCGTAAACAAAATAATCCAAGAATTTCGCTCGCGACGTGCGTTGAAGAGATAGGGTCTTGTGCCCGGAAATAACAGTGGTCTCGCGCGGTCTCGTACGTTCGCGAGGTCAACTCACATAGTCTATTGTACCCCACCAAATACAATGTCTTGCCTAGACTGGTCTTACTGTCTTCACTAGTCTACATCATGGTCTACTTGTGTTAAGTGGAATGCAAGCGACCGCTTGGACCGGGGAGCAGTCTAGGCCAAGCATTGTTCGTGGGGTACAATAGCGAACGGCACATGGCTTTAATTATCGTATAGCCAACTGCTATTGCATACTTCATCTAGTGTATATGTGACTTCCTGAATGAAGCAACCGTCCGCCATCTTACTACAGGCAAAACGATACTTTGCCTAGACTCGTATGGAGTACATGTTTTAAGTGGAATGCAAGCAATCATATGGACCGGGGAGCAGTCTGGGGAAAGTATTGTCTGTAGTAAGATGGCCGACACGTTGCTTTGATTTTGCATAGCCATCTGCTGTTGTACATCCGTCCATTGTTTAGAGGTCAGTGACTACACCACGCTATCTGCGTACCGAGCGTGCTCGCTGAAATAATTACAACCAAACTATTGGTGGCAGCAGACTGCTTTATGCGTGTACTGAACGAACAAATTCATTTGCTGTGTCCTGAAGTTATACGCGCGTCTGTGGAAAGTGCCAAATCCTTCTTCTCGGCGTCTTCCGTTGACTCGTGTATAATTTCAAGCCACACCCAAGGGAATTTCCCCGTGTGTCTTAAATGGAAGACGATACAATTTACTACATTGTGGGGTCATTTTTGTTGCATTATCGGTTGGTGATGCGTTATGTACCTATCAATTGTTTCCCCCACGCCTCCCCTCCCCGCGCTGCCTCACCCCCAGGTGAGGGTTTGGTCACGTTTTTCATGCCTCTGTGTGGGGATTTTGACCCATTGAAATAAAAATGCCTACAGCTAATAGAAAGACGCGCATGTTTTGCACCCGTGGGTAGGGATTTTGTTCTAAGTGTTACCCCATGGTGTGGATTTTGTAGCCCAGGGCAAGGGGTAGGGGAATCAGTTGAATATTCGTTACTACATTATCAGTTGTAATAATACAATTATGTATTCCCCACAATCGTTACAACACCCGAAAAAGTTACAACACCTGAAAGTAGACCTAATTTTACCCACCCCTTTTTTAAAACTCTATTTTATTTAACCAGTGATGGATGGGCGGACCGCTACGAGGTGGTAAAGGGGGTAGAGGAACACGCGGTCGGCGGCATAACCATCAAACCTCAGACGTCCAAAATCGAAGACTTCGGCCCGTACTACTGGAACCTGAGACCAGAGAACCACACTCTCAACCCGTGGTTCCGGGAGTTCTGGGAGTTTCGGTTTAAGTGCGAGCTACCACGTGGCAAGAATGAGACGATGGAGAAGGGGCGTATACGGTTCCCAAGTAAATGCACAGGTGAATTTATATACCGAGCAAAACAAGAAAGGCAAATTTTCAGTTTAATAAGAACTTGAAAAATTCTGTTATAATTAAGTTGACAACGAAATGCCAAACAGCTTCTTTTGAATTTAAAAAAAGTGGAGAAATATTTTGCGTTTCTTTATTACGGATTATTGTCATATCATGGAGTCGAGCTAAATTGAATATTCGTTATATTGGTCATCCCAACTTTGGGGTTTAACAGTTTTAGAAAGAGTTGTCAATATGTGTGTAAATATGACCTTCCGTTAATTTAAGTTTATTGGAAATATCGTTTCTAGTCATAACTTTTAATTTTTGACAATATCTGGACATGGACAGATTAAAATATTTCTCAGAAAAGTGAGCGTTTTTCGGTTATCCGATTTTATTTTAACAGTTTTAAAAAGTTATCTTTTGTTAACAACACACACATTAATACGACCTTCAGTTAAAAAGTTTATTAATGTTTTTTTAAAAATAATTTTGGACAATATCTTGAGTAGACAGATTAATTTTTTTTCTATACAGCGGCCGACTTTTATAATTATATGAAATATGGCAATTATTGTGTTGATCCATATAAGGTGTTTAAAAATGTTAAAAATACAAAACCATATTTTCTCTTTTGAATCAATTCAGGCGAGGAAACCCTCGCCACCAACTACAGCCCAGATGCCAAGATGGGTTTCGTAATCAACGCCATTTACACCATGGCGCATGGCTTGCATAACATGCAGCGGACCGTCTGCCCACCAGGCACCGTGGGGCTCTGCGACGCAATGAACCCTGTGGATGGCCAAGTCCTGCTTAAATACCTCTTCAATGTGTCTTTTACGGGAGTCTCGGGAGAGAAAATCGAGTTTGATAAAAATGGAGATCCGATTGGCAGGTAAAATCAGCTCGTTTTTCGTGCATGCGTAGTTTGTCTTTCAGCCAAAAGAATCTAGTCGATTTTTGTTCAAAGCTGCTGTTTTTTGGCAACTAAGGCCCTTTATGCCATCAGCTATAAGGTTTTAGCTTCAACTATACTTTATTATCAACTTGAAATGACGAAAAAGGAGTTGCCGTTTTAGAAGTGGGAGGAAAACCCCCAGAGAAAATTAGTAAATGCTTTGTTTAATTCTGTTAATTAGCACTTTTCTCCCACTGCGCGTTTTCTTTTCTGCCATCTTCAACAGTCACGTGATTACAACTGATAGAGTTCTAAGGCCTTAATCCAAACTAAACCTTTTCGCACGTAAATTTGACGCGCATCACTTTGAGAAAAAGCGAGATGAAGGGAATTTGGAGTGAAACGACGCACAGAAAATCACAGAATCACAAAAACACTTCCAGTCCATCGTTTCCCTCCGAATTCCCTCCACGCCACTTTTTTCGTAAAGCGACGCGGGTCAAATTTACGCGCGAAAATTAAGGCTCGATGTGAAGCTAGCATACAGCAATTGTCAACTTTGTACGAGTATGCCCTTTATACTTATACTTTTCAACAGATACGACATATTCAACTACCAGCGTCTGCCGAATGAATTATACCACTACGTCAGCATCGGCGAATGGGCAGCTGGTACCCTCACATTGAACGATTCAGCAATGATGTGGAATAATGCTTCTGACACACCAGTGATGTCATTCTGTAGTCCGCCCTGTGAGAAAGGTCACATCAAGGTATGCGGGAAATATATTACCATACAAATTTGCAACACGGGCAAACATTGGGTTCATAGGGGAAACCCGAGGGAGTATACCTTTGTGCCTCATAGCTCAGCTGGTAGAGCATCTGCCCGGTGTTTCAGAGGTCTTGGGAAAACCTGAAGGAGTATACCACTGTGCCTCATAGCTCGGGTGGTAGAGCATCTGCCCGGTGTGTCACTTGGGGAAAATCTAAGGGAGCTAGACCTCTGTGCCTCATGGCTCAGCTGGTAGAGCATCTGCCCAGTGTGTGTCAGAGGTCTCAGAGAAAACCTATGGGAGTATATCTTTGTGCCTCATAGCTCAGCTGGTAGAGCATCTGCCCGGTGTTTCAGAGGTCTTGGGGAAAACCTGAGGGAGTATACCACTGTGCCTCATAGCTCAGCTGGTAGAGCATCTGCCCGGTGTGGCAGATCTTGGGGAAGACCTGAGGGAGCTAGACCACTGTGCCTCATAGCTCAGCTGGTAGAGCATCTGTCCTGTGTGTCAGAGGTATTAGGGAAAACCTGAGGGAGCTAGACCTATGTGCCTCGTGGCTCAGTTGGTAGAGCATCTGCCTGGAGAGTCATAAAACCAAACTTGGGTTCATACAAGACTTTGTCCAGATAACACTAGCCAGTCTATTCAAAGTAACCGGACTGTTAGTCGCTTGGCATTGGTGTGCACCACGTAGCAAGAACATGCATAGTGACTTCTGAACTGCACCTCCATTTGAAAGTGAAGTGGGGGCGCCAGCCATGGTGCAAAGGTTACACGCGAAAGGCTAAATTTTAACTGTTTATAAATTTCTTCCACAGGACATCAGAGATAATGTACATTGCTGCTGGGCATGCGTTCCCTGTGCTGAGAACCAAATCATGTTGGACGAGTTTACATGTAAAACGTGTGGGAACGGACAGTGGCCAAGCCAAAACCTCAGCGGTAAGTCGGACAAAAAGATGCGTTTGAATTATATGGCTGATACGCGAGTAAATAGTAGCTATCTTGCTCACTTCCTTATAGACTCATGTATGTTTCTAAGACGTAGCCGATTTATTTTGAATCATTTTTGTTAATCACTTGACGCCGGATGACATGTAGGCCTAAACACGTTTTGGCAATGTATAGTCACAGGGGCGGTTGACTCGGATTGTTGCAAAGTATGATCTTTTGGTGAGACGATTCATACAATTTAGTGTAGAAATGACTCTCAAGAGTTGGTATTTGTGGTGCTTGACCTGGGCGGCGTTCCACTTACGCGAACATTTGCGAACGTTGTCGCCAACGTTTTCCCTAAAAATGTGGAACGTACGGATTGTTTGCCAAAATACACTGCCAAGATGGCGGCGCCCACAGTCTATAGCAGTCATAGCGACGTTGTAATGTGGCTCACTGTTGCCCTCCAAATATTTGATGCAATGTGACACGTTGCCTTTGATTGTGCCTCACCAGCGATAAGAGAAAAAACCACGAAAGGTGCGATTTATTTGTTATGTTCAAAACTGGAAACCATCTCCGTCATCTTTAATGTCGCGTGCGCCATTTTGAAATGTACCAAGGTACTGTGTTCAACGGTACAGTCAAACGTTAAGAATAAGAGCACTGTTAATACAACATTCCTCTGTGCAGCTAAAGGTGCTCTGCTATTAGTACTATTATAACCGTCCCGTTGATCATTTTGTTTCAGACTGCGTTGCAATTGAGGTGGAGTTCATGCACTGGGGTGATATAGAAGCCGTAGTGGCAGTGTCATTTTCATGTCTTGGTATTTGCCTAACACTTTTCGTACTGGTCACCTTCATTCGCTACAACGACACGCCGGTCGTCAAGTCATCCAGCCGAGAGAATAGCTACATTCTGCTAGTCGGAATCCTAATGTGTTTCTCCATGACATTCGTGTTTATCGCAGTCCCAAATATAGTCGTCTGCTACGTCCGGCGAATCGGTCTGGGCCTGAGTTTCTGCCTGTGCTACGCGGCCCTGGTCGTCCGGACGAATAGAATGGCGAGAATTCTTGCAGGATCCAAGAAAAAGATAATCACCCGGAAGCCTAGGTTTTTGAGCAGCACTGCGCAGGTTGTGATGACTTTAATTGTGATCGGAGTTCAGGTTGTTATAATTGTGGTCCTGCTAGTCATCGAGCCGCCAGATGCTATTTTAGACTATCCCGAGTTACGCCGAGTTCGACTCATCTGCAACACCACGACCCTAGGAATCCTAGGACCACTAGGATTCGATTCCTTCCTGGTTATAATGTGCACCCTTTACGCCTTCAAGACGCGAAATTTGCCCGAGAACTTCAACGAAGCGAAGTACATAGCCTTTACGATGTACACAACGTGCGTGGTGTGGCTGGCTTTTATACCGCTGTATTTTGGCGGGAACGAGATGCGATCAACTGTCGTCTGCTTCGCGGTCAGCATCAGTGCTACCGTAGCCCTGGCATGCCTGTTCTTTCCCAAGACGTATATCGTGCTTTGTAAACCGGAGAGGAACAGACGCAGTTCGATGAAGACTTCTAGCCTTGTTCGCATGCACGTGGGGACGTTCAGCGAGTTGGCCCCGTTGTCATCGCAGAAAAGCTCCAGTGTGAACGGATCTTTAGAAATGGGATTGAAGCGGTGAGTTATTTAGTAATGAAGAATGTTATGTTTTTCCTATGGACCCAATTTTTATTTCAATGGTGATTAGGCACTATACCAGATGTTTGCGTTCGTTACTTTGCCTATATAGTTGCGCTACCATGCAACACCGAGAGAAAAATTGGGTCCATAGGGAAAACCTGAGGGAGTATAGCACTGTGCCTTATAGCTCAGCTGGTAGAGCGTTTTCCTGGTGAGTCAGAGGTCTCGGGTTCAAATCCCAATAAGGCCTTAACGATTTTTCTCCCATCCCAAGTTTGGTTGTTTCATTTCAATGGTGATTATGCACCATGCCAGACTTTGCGTTTGATACTGGACTGTTGTATAAGAAAATCCTTACATCAGGACCTGTTTCAACAAAATGACTCCCACAGTAATGAAATGTGACATTATCTGTTTCTAGAAGAATGCAGCAGTTACGGGCGTCCCCCAAAGAGCTCTAGAAGTGAAGGAGCTCAGTGGTGCACTTCTGGCAGAGTGGCACACCCTGCCTCAGTGGCTCTTACAAAGGCTGATGCCGTCAGCCTTGCTACAAGGTGTTTATGCACGTTTCTGACCCATAAAATATGTTACGTTTCTCGGCTTCCTTGATATTTTAGTCGGAACATAACTTGCGTTTTTGAAATGTACATTGAAGTATATTATGTACTTAATAAGCATTAAAATGTTTGCCTTTTTACAGAGATCGTAGGGTCCCGAATCCAGGTTTTAATCGCAAAAGACCTGCAAAGGACAAGGGCTTTTTCGGCGGGCTCCGTCGACGCAAACGCGGCTACAACCAAGTCAACATGATGAAAGCCGTGGAACAGGATAGAATGCAGAGGCGACGCCAACCGATCTATCGCTACACCCCGGCAGCCGAGCCTCAAACAAAGATCAGTGCCTCGCAAGAAGAAATCGAAGAAAGGGGCTCGGATTATGAGAAAATGGACGCCAAATCCACGCAAAACAGTCCTAAGATCGCTGTTGTTAAGCCCCGTGCGGACCACACAGTGACAACTTTACAAGAAGTGTACCGAGAAAGCGCGCTTCGGGATCCCTCGCCCGGAAGCCTACCACCGCGGTTGCTGACAAACACCGATGTCCTTCGAAGACACTCTAGTGGTTCTATCGCCAATTCTAGGGATAGTGTTGTTATTTCGATGGAGCACGAGGCCGAGTTGGAAAACTCCGAAGGAGATGGGCAACCTCTCTTGAATTATGGAGAGGACCCTCGGATATCTACTCCGGGAATGCACTTGGATATTCCCCAGATAGTCACCTCATTCCACGGTAGCAGTCAGGAACTCACGGAACCCCAAGTTGGGCAGATGCGGAACTCACTCGAGTCAACATCGCCGACTCGAAAGAGACGAGTCTCAGATATTCAAGGCCTGCCTCGTCCAGGATCAAACCCCTTTCAGTTTTTACCGCGGAGGCGTTCGCACGGTTCGCTGGAGGGGAATCCAGGGGTTGCCTTGTGTAGCGCGCCACCGTGTAAACACTCTCTGAAGCACCGCAAACAGTTGGCCAGATCGGCTGAGGTGTTAAGTAAATGTGCGTCCACTCCGCTGCCAACTTCAACGACCGTAAATTTGTTTCCAGTTGCACCATCGCCACAAGCTTTATCCCCCGTACAACCCTCGGGTGATTCACTCATCTTAAATCAACACCCGGACTCTGAGCCCAGTAGTCTGTTTTCTAAATGGAATTCTGACGAAACACATTCAAGAAACAGAACTGCCAGTGCACCACCGACCACCGAAACCAACATTTGCCTTCAAGCACCAACGCTCCCACACGCCACCGAAAATGGTCTGATTCCGGACTCCAGTAAAGATAATGCATATCAACAAAGTGCTGTGTGGAACGAGGTCAGTCTGGAAGAATTGGCGACTGGACAAAACACGCCGCTGAGGGCGCTTACGGAAATACGATCGTCAAACGTATGACATTAGATATATACATATTTCAGGGTGCGACATTGTCAAATATTCATTATTTTGTATTATTCGTTTAAGGGTTTGATAAATTAGCAAATGCTTTGGAGCTGCCACACTGTATTTTATCCAACTAAATTGATTGAAATTCAGCCTTTTGCGTGTAAAATTTGCATATGCCTAATGGCTGGCGCCCTGTATTCTAAACTTTCAAATATTAATGGAGGTTTAGTTTAGAAAGCCACATACTATGCTATTGTTACTACGTGGTGCACGTCGTTAATTGCACCATCGCCTAGCAATCAACAGTCTAGTTGCTTTATGCCATTTGCTCCTACAGTATAAACACGGTATAGATTTTGTACTTCGCACCAGGTCACATTACATAGCAACAAAAGTTTAGTCTTGTCATATGGATACCAAGTGTGCATGTGAAGAAAAGCACGCCAGTACATCAGACGCTATGTACTTAACACGCCAGTACATGTGATGCTATTATGCGAAACATGAAAATTGCTTCCGTAGCAGTAGCCAGTTCGAAAAAGGCTTTACGGCAAGACGGAAGGCGTAACGTTCGCCCAGCCTTTATATACTCTGCTCAAGACGCTCAATTATCCCACATTTTACCAAACAATATAACCCCAAAGCCATAAAGCCTTACCAAAAGGCTAGGGTATAGTTGGTTCCCAGCGAAGATGTAATTTTCTCTAAACATAATTCGACAATTGTGCCAAATATATACTCAACAAAAAGGGAAAAAAAGAAACGCACATCTACTGTCATCTGCCAATTTCAATTCAATTTCGTAAAGGTTACGTAACACATGTATGGCACACCCAACAAGGTCACAAGCCTAAAAAATTGGTGCAGATGAAATTTACAATGCTTCACATTAATGGTGTTCAATTTCGCTACTCCGTGGTGGCTAATTTGCAAAAATATTTGCAGTTGCAAAATGTGCCTTTTCCAATTTCCCACATCTTTTTTTTAATGTATCCCATTCACGTTTTGTAGGCTGCACGTCTGTGTCTGTTTTAAAAAATATATATATATATAAAAAACCTAAAATAATTGGCGATATTTCGGAAATAATTATGTTTGCCTCTACGTGTAGTTTGCAGCCTTTTGTATACCAACGTTCTAAAACGACTACATAAAGCGATTTTCCACTGTACTTAATAGCTAAATATTTACTAAATAGTAAAATGATTTTACCCAAATAAGGAGATTTACTCGTAGAAATTCCAGGATAGACACGCATTAAGGCTCTTTCACACATGGAAAAATCTCGGGCGCGAGCGGCAGGAGCTTCACGAGTTGGTGAATTCGGGAATCTCGGGAAAACTCGTGGGACAACTCGGGATTATTCGTGTAACTCGGGCACAATTCGTATCAACTCGTAGCAGCGCGCAACTCGCGGCGAAAATGTTAAACATGTTTAAAATTTCGGCCACGAGTTGCCAACTCGTGAGCAACTCGTACAAACTCGTGCAACTCGGAGCAAACACATGCAACCCGTATATATAACTCGTGGGCTGCTCGTATAGCTCGTAGCAAACTGTACCACACGAGTTTGGTATCTAGAGTTTTATACGAGTTGTACGAGTGGTCAACGAGTTATAAGACTTCACGCACGAGTTGCAAGATTCAGTGAAATGCAGATGGTTTGGCGCCAAATCCCACGCAAAATGCCGAAGTCGGATAACTCGTACCAAAGTCGGATAACTCGTACCAAAGTCGGATAACTCGTACCAAAGTCGGATAACTCGTACCAAAGTCGGGTAACTCGTACCAAAGTCGGGTAACTCGTACCAAAGTCGGGTAACTCGTACCAAAGTCGAGTAACTCGTACCAAAGTCGGGTAACTCGTACCAAAGTCGGGTAACTCGTACCAAAGTCGGGTAACTCGTACCAAAGTCGGGTAACTCGTACCAAAGTCGGGTAACTCGTACCAAAGTCGGGTAACTCGTACCAAAGTCGGGTAACTCGTACCAAAGTCGGGTAACTCGTACCAAAGTCGGGTAACTCGTACCAAAGTCGGGTAACTCGTACCAAAGTCGGGTAACTCGTACCAAAGTCGGGTAACTCGTACCAAAGTCGGGTAACTCGTACCAAAGTCGGGTAACCCGTACCAAAGTTGGGTAACCCGTACCAAAGTCGGGTAACTCGTACCAAAGTCGGGTAACTCGTACCAAAGTCGGGTAACTCGTACCAAAGTCGGGTAACTCGTACCAAAGTCGGGTAACTCGTACCAAAGTCGGGTAACTCGTACCAAAGTCGGGTAACTCGTACCAAAGTCGGGTAACTCGTACCAAAGTCGGGTAACTCGTACCAAAGTCGGGTAACTCGTACCAAAGTCGGGTAACTCGTACCAAAGTCGGGTAACTCGTACCAAAGTCGGGTAACTCGTACCAAAGTCGGGTAACTCGTACCAAAGTCGGGTAACTCGTACCAAAGTCGGGTAACCCGTACCAAAGTCGGGTAACTCGTACCAAAGTCGGGTAACTCGTACCAAAGTCGGGTAACTCGTACCAAAGTCGGGTAACTCGTACCAAAGTCGGGTAACTCGTACCAAAGTCGGGTAACTCGTACCAAAGTCGGGTAACTCGTACCAAAGTCGGGTAACTCGTACCAAAGTCGGGTAACTCGTACCAAAGTGATTCGCAGTAAGTTCGGAAAGCTCGTAGTAAACTCGTGACTTACTTTGGAAACTCCTGCCTAATTCGTAATAACTCGTAGTTAACTCGTAAAACTCGTACCAGGCTCGTATTAAATTCCGAACAATTCGTACCAAAATCTAAAATACTCGTGACCAACTCGTAGTACGCTCGTAGTATACTCGTAAACATTGTGACGCCAAAGGTTTTACCGGGAGTTTCCCTAATTCGCCAACTCTTGAAGCTCGCGCCCGAGATTTGTCCGTGTGTGAGAGGGTCTTTAGCCTTGAAAGAGTATGTGCAATTATGTAACGTTATTTTTTATATTAGCTATATATTTAGCAACGCCTAAATTTGTATTCATAAAAAATGGTGCATTCTGATTAGTCAGAAATATGCCATGTAGTATTTAAGAAATGCAGCACTGTAGATACCGCGTACGCAGGTGTAGACCGTATCGAATAGCCGCCATTTCGTGGGGCACCTTTTGTTACTTAAACCGTTCAACAATGGAAGCACAATATGTGCAACCATGCATGTCCTCAAGGAACAAAGAAACTGCCCCACGAAATGGCGGCTATTCGATACGGTCTATAGGTAATACTTAAAGGAGCGCTTGTTCGGATTTTTCCAGAAAATGGTTTTCGTTTTAACGTAGGCCTAAGTCCTACAAAATACCTCCACAAAATAACATCCACGGGAAGAAAACAGAAAATTTGCAATATGTAATTTGGACGTGGAAGCAGAAAATGGTGGTGTAATTACTGCACTGCTTTATGGAACCAGATAAATTAATTTACAAAATATTCGGTGTTTTTTACGATATCTTTGAAAATACATGTATACGGAATGAAAACGCGAAATTTCTGAATGGTAATAGGGAAAATATGACACGTGATATATCAAAATCCCATCACCCAATAGGTAGTAAAACATTAGAGAAAGTCAAAAATGTGATCTGGTCACGCTCCTTTAGTGCAAGAATGAAGAAGTGGCTATTTGCCAAGAAAAAATTGTGCGCTTGACTTTTATTTGTATTTGGTAAATATCGATATCACACTTTGTAAAAATATCAGCAAATACTACATTGTGTACATATTTTTATGGAATGATTTAATAAAAGCTAAATATAATAGATATTGATATTTTGTGAATATCTCAAAGAATGAAATTGGTACAACTGACCTATATACATTGGACTGGTAAGTGACTCCATGAATAGAGCAACCATTCGCCATATTACACCAGAAAGACATTGCATTGCCTAGACTGGTTGTACATGCACAACTTTCACATGTGTTGAGTGGAATGCAATTGACCGGAGTCTAGGTAAGTTATTTTCTTTCTGTAGTAAGATGGCCAATGCGTTGCTTCAATTCTCGTATACGTACATACGTAGGGGCGTTCGAGATGCTTACACCGTGTAACACCAAATTACACCGGATCGTTCTTTTAGTCATCACGTGATACACGAGTCTGCCCCGGTGGCAGCCACCACTACCCGAGCTCGCGGCAGGGTCTCTGGTGTAAGGCTCGGTGTAATGAC
Organism: Henricia sp. BOLD:AAB3569; assembly: GCA_037783545.1. NCBI lineage: Eukaryota > Metazoa > Echinodermata > Asteroidea > Spinulosida > Echinasteridae > Henricia > Henricia sp. BOLD:AAB3569. The sequence goes on along the minus strand of JBBELK010000272.1, from coordinate 2,255,286 downwards.
GTCACCTAGTAACCGCGAGTCGTAAAACATGGCGGACAGTTTTGAATCGCGACGTTAGAACGAAAAACACAGATTTGGGACACAACAGGAGGGAATGGGGCTGTAAATACATTCTTCTTTGATGTCTGTTGGCACTGACGAACATTGGGGTGTTATGGCCGAGCGGTCTAGTGCGTCGAACTTAAGTTCCTGTACTAAAACTAGAATGTAGGTTCGATTCCGGGCCGCGACGGGTTGTGGCACCTGTGCCCTTGAGCAAGGCACTCAACCACACTTGCTCCGATTCCTGTAATTGGCGGTCCCTCCGCTGTTGGATGTGGTGAATAAATAAATAAATAAATAAATAAATAAATAAATTACGGTACTTTTTGGGCAACTATTTTTGAGTGGCTTCATTTTTCATCGCGAGTCAAACGATAACAGCGTTTATAAATCCCCACCCGGCAACAACCTTTGACCTGTGTTCCCAGAATTCAAAGCGAAACCCTGTGTCGGTCGTTCATTTGCATCTTCTGGGGTCTTCCCCTGTGTAAACCGCCTCTAACGCCCCTCATATTGCCATTGTAATATCCATTGTATAGAGAGGTCAGTGTTCGGTGGGTTTACCTCTCTGCTGCCACCAAGAGTTGACAAAGTGCAAGGCGTCCAATTTACGGGTACGGGTAAGTAATAGCCAATGCATGTTTATTAAAGTCCATGTGCTGCAGCGGCACTTCGCCGCGTTCACCCTCTTTTCCCCCACCCCTCTGGTCTCCTTATAGCGATCGATCGGGCCTGCAGTAATACTTCAGAAAACCTTAAAAATCATGCATGGTATTTGTGTTGTGAATAAATAAAAATAATCGTTTGCAAACACCTTCAGTAGGCAATTTCTCCCACAAATGTACCATTTTACACGGGAAAAATTATGGGTTTTTTGTTACCATTGCTGTCAACACTTTTAGTAGGGTTTCTCTTGTCAATTCGTGAAGTAAAATTTTGAGTAACTGCAAATTATGTTTTGGGCTTTAAAAGGTGTTTATCGCGTTCCACATAGCCTTAGTTTGATTGACTGCAAGCGGATCGTTGCTGTAGTCCAGACTATCTGCATTCCACATCCCAACACCGGCGAGACCCACCGATTTGCCGTATTGGTAGCGCAGGGAAAGGCTTGAAGGATCGTCATACCAGACCTGATGGATTTGGCCCAAAGTATCCTTTCAAAAAGAAATACATGACAACAAAATAAGAGTTGTCTTTTCGAGCTGATTTTCAGGGTCCGAAATTATTCTTAATGTTTTTGCTTTTCACGGTTGTATAGTATTCCACAAAAAATGTGACAATAAAACCTCCCAATGAAAATATGGAAGGGCAATTTGCCCGTCACGTCCCTCCAGATAAATGTGTTCGTCACGCCCCCATGGAAGAAATTACGTTATTTTCATCATAGATAAGATTTCGACAAAGTTAAACTGTATCTTTTGGATTTATCACGAATTTGGATTGAGCCAAAAAAATACTCTCCAAAAATAGGGATGCATCTTTTGTTTTATCAATTAACAAGACTGATCACTTTGGAATCACTTTCAAGGCTTTTCAACTTCATAGATTTTCTCCAGGTCTGGGGTCGATTTCACAAAGATTAGCGACACGTCGCAAGTACCAAATCCATCGCAACTCGCCAAACCCGTGGCAAGGGTTCGATGAGTTGCGATGGGTTTGATACTTGCGACGCATCGCAAGTCTTTGTTAAATCGACCCAGTGATATCTATGTTTCTGGGCTCTAAAAAAAAACCTAATTTGTTGTGTTATCAATGTGATTGAACCTACGTGGAATGAGCTGACAACTATATACGCGCTTCTCCAAAATAGCCCTGCTATGTAGGACCTCAGGAAGGCGCTTCGGGCAGCATGGCGAACCGTGCCTCAGCGACACTTACGGAGGCTGATACCGTCAGTCTTGCTACAAGAGGTGGTTATACACATCACCGACCGATAAAATGTTACGTCTATCAGCCTCCTCGATCTTTCGGTCAGATTATAATTTAAGTTTCATTTTTGCGGTATATTTGGGAGATACGAACCTTGTAGAGAAAATACGGCGTTTGAAATAACTGGCTGAAGAGGCGACCGGTTAGCGAGTCTGGAAGAAGCTTCATAATTGTGCCGTAGTCTATCTGCCACTTGCCGAAATCACCTGGATTAAAAGATCTGTCCACGAGGCAAATGTTGCCCTGTGAAGCAAAAAGAGATATTTAATAGTTTATGGGCCTTCCAAAGTTGTCAACATTTTCACAGTTCTACAGAGCGTATATAGTAATTTTCAAGATCCCTCCCCCTTCCTAGGCTTTGTAGAACCGTGAAAATGTTGACAACTTTGTACGGCCCCTTACTCGAACGAGACACCAATTAGCCTTTTGCGTGTACACTGCAAAAACTGTGGTGTTAAATTAACACCCTTGGTGTTGTCTTATATACATGTAGATACCAAGCCTAGTGTTACAATTTAATTCATCACTTGGAATAAATCCATTATTTGTAACATCCCAGGTGGTACAACTAATACTTGTGGTGTTAAAATTTAACACCAGGCTCGGTATCTATATAAGACAACACCACTGGTGTTAATTTAACACCAGTGGTGTTGTCTTTTGCAGTGTAACCTTTGCACAGTGGCTGGCGCCTTGAATTTTTCACTTTCAAATGGAGGTGCAGTTTAGAAAGTCACATACTATGTTGTTGTTGCTACGTGGCGCACGCCAGTTCCTAGCAACCAACACGCTGGTTGCCTTATGCCATTTTCTCCTATATGGTAAACACGCTATTGGTTTTGTACTTCACATCTGCCGCGTGCACCACATGGCAACAAATTTAGTCTGGTCAAGTGGATACTCTGTGCAAGGAAGTACTGCGGTACACTGAGCATGCATGACACTGGGAGATTTGTGTCTGACAGACACGACAGACTGTTGTCTGTCGTGTCTGTCAGACAACAATCGCATAATGTGGACTGCGCGTCAGACACCATCAGACACTGTCAGACACGATCAGACTTGTCTGTCAAAAGATTGAACATGCACAATAAGTGAGACAACAGCCAATCAGTGGGCAGTTTCATAACATGTGACCTTTGAGTGGCCATATAATTGAACGAAATCATCAAACATCATCAGACTTGTCTGATAGTGTGGACGAAGTCTTCAGACAAAGTCGAACAACATCAAACAAAAAGTCGGTCATGTCTGTCAGACAAAAATCTCAGTGTAGACGGGCATTGGCCTTTAAACAGTGGCAGACAGATTGACGCCCAGCCAGCTACCCATTCTCTCAGTTTGATAAACATTTGTGTAGACACACCTATATGGGAACAGATCATTTTTCCCGCCAGTTGTGAGACGGCCAAAGGGACCGGGTGACTAAACGCCCCTCTGAAAATAGTGCCCAGTTCTCACATCTCGGCTGCTTACTACGACTTCAGAGGTAAAAATGAGTGATTTTCACTATGAACATCTAACAATGGAAATTGGGCACACACCATTGTTACTAACAATGGGGTCACAATGAACATGTACATGTTTTTGCTCATAGTGTTTGTAGAACCATTTTTCCCAAGCCCACTGTTGTGAGGGTTGGGTAAACCCGCGGAATTTAGGATAATAATCAGGAACTTGGCTGGTGAAATAGACAACTTTTTGTGTGTTTTGTGTAGATTTTACGAGTGGATGGAAACAGTCTTCGCTTACGGGCAGAAGTTCCACGCATGGGTAATCATAACCATACCACGGAACACCAAGCACTAGCTTGTTGGCGGGTACTCCCTCTTTTTCGAGTAAGGAGGTACCTGCAAAACAAAAGAAAATCTTTAAAGGTCACAAGAAAATGTTTATTTGTTGTTATTTTTATGGCATCTTCGGGAACTGTCCTTTATGCCATTAACTATACATTATATATACACAGGCTCGTCAGCAATGCGCAGGCGCCAAATTTGTGCCACGAAATACGCAGCAGCATAGTAAATGGGCATGCAGCTGCGTATTTCGTGGAACGAATTTGGCGCGCGCATTGCTGACGAGCCTGCCTTTAACTACACTTATAACTCAAGATGACGAAGAATTGAGGAGATAGTTTTAGAAGTCGGAGGAAAAGCCCATGGGAAATCTCCTGGGGGAGCGCCACGCGGGGACTGCAAACCCAATCCACATACACGCCCCGGAGTCGAACCCGGGACGCCTGAGGTGAAAGGCAACTGGGACAAATTTTTATTTGATTATTTCAAACTGTTTTATGCAAGCATGTCAGGAGACTGTTTATACATGTTCTTATAATTTCTTTTGTCAGTGATTTTTATTATCAAATACATAGTCGTGTTTGCAAGTTTTCTACCATTATGCCAATGAGAATTTCCACAGTGATGTCATCTCACCAATCAAAATTATTTGTCTGAAAAATAAAAAGTTTGACATTCTTTACAATCGTTTCCAAAAAGACGGATTCGCCCAGCTTCCGGAAAATGTGAAAATGTTAAAAGGTGGAAGAAATTGTCAACAGATGGTGCATTTTTTGAAATCGTTTGCAAACGCCACGATGTTTTTTTATCATCAGGTTTTCCGAATACTGCATCTATGTGGCTACGTTTTCTGCAAGGCAGTTTAACAACATTATTCCTGTAAGTTATGTACAGGGTGGATAAAAAAAAAACACGAAACCGAGATATTATTGCTAATTGTAACTAAAGTAGGGCATATATAAAGCAAAGGAAGATATCCTCTGTTAGGGTTGAATCTCGTCTTTAAAATTATCATGTCATTATGTTTTCGGTTGACTGAGCAGTTACCAATGTTATGCAAAGGGTCTAGTATGGGATTTGCGCCACTTTCTTTCACGGCATCCAGCCTGGCCTAAACCATGGCATATCCCTTTTGAACGGTAAAGTATCCATTGACAAAGTCTAGGAGGCCTCGGATATTAACATGCAGGTTAATGTTGACGGGGGAAACCTAAACAGAACACATTCAGGTATAGATGCAGGCCTAGATGAGAATGCACCGATTTGCTGTGGAGTGGAAGGTCCGGACGAAGGGGAACATGGTCAATGCAATTCAGCAGGCCATGTAGCCTTGTGGTACCCTTACAGAATTATGAGACGACATCACATTTCTTGCGATCTTCAGACTTTCAGAGGAGTATTGGGTTTTACCAATTGATACTTGATTGTCCAAACAGGATATGCCATGGTTAAGGTCACTGAACGTTATTAACGAAAAATCACAAACTTGACCCTTGCATAACATTGGTCACTGCTCGGTCAACCGAAAACATAATGACATGATCAGGGTGTCATTTTAAAGAAGAGATTCAACCCTAACAGAGGATATCTCCCTTTGATTCATGTGTGCCTTACTTTAGTTACAATTAACAATAATATCTCGGTTTCGGTTTTTTTTTATCCACCCTGTATAATGCTGTTGTTCCTAGAATTCGTTAAAAAAAAATCACCTGTAAATTATATAATGGCCTTTAATTTAATACAACGAATGCAAAACTCACCTGATTCTATCAGAAACGGTGGCGAATTGGGCAAACTTATTGGACCGTCAGCGAGAAAGTCGTAGTACATACCAAACAGGAAATCACATATCTGAGCTAAAGCGCGATTGTCGTAACAACGGCCTAAAAGCTTGCACACTGGAAATCCGGCTATGTCAAAGGTAATCTGTTAGACGGACAAAATGTAACTGCGTTTAGTAATTATAGAGTTACATTTCGGGGCATTGTGGCAAAAAGACAAAATTCAACTTTCGAGTTAATGCCGGTTCATATATCGAACGTTAATCAAATTTATGCCAAGTCAAATTCACGTTTGTATTCGCTTTTGACATTCATAAATTAACAGGTGTAATCCTTCTTAAAGGCAGAGGCTCGTCAATGCGCGCGTGAGGCCAAATTCGTGCCACGAAATACGCAGCTCCATAGCAAAGGCGTGGAGCTGCGTATTTCGTGGCACGAATTTGGTCTCACGCGCGCATTGACGAGCCTGTGCCTGTAAAAGTTGCACAGGTATATACGCAGCTCCGTGCCTTTGCTATGGAGCTGCGTATTTCGTGGCACGAATTTGGCGCGCGCGCATTGCTGACGAGCTTGTGCGCTGTGCCTTTAGTCCCGATTCACACCTCGAACGCAAACGAAAATTTGACGTCATAGCGACGTTTGCCGCAGTTTGAACGAAAATAAAACGCGAGCACCAAGTTTGTGGTTGCGTTCGCATTTGCGTTCTGTCTGTATAAACCGTATCGAATAGCTGCCACCTTGTAGGGCAATTTCTTTGCATGGTTGCACATTTTGTGCTTACATTGTTGACCAATTTAAATGTCAAAAGTTGCCTTACAAGATGGCGGCTGAGCTATTTTATAAAACTTTGTTGTCAAGGATGATATTGGGCACAGAATATAACACAGTGAATAAAAGTAAACTGTCGGCGAAATTCAAATTTATAATATTTCCATTTTACCTGAGCGTGTGGGTTGTAGGCCCTGAACGCCTTGGCCGTTTCGTTCACTATGTTAACAACAAAGTGCGCATTCTCCGGAGGGACTTGGTACTCGATATCAAAGTTGATTCCGTCCACGTGCCATTGCTTAGCCTGGGCTACTTGCTTCGCTATCCAAGCGGTGCGGGCGGCAGCATTTGTGAGATTTGCAGCTGGGTAGTCGACTGTAAATTAACAGAACAGATAAATCAAGCTTAAAGGGGAATTATACCCAAGAAACAATTAAAAGATCTTGTGCTCAACAAGTACAACTCGTATATATTGCAATGCAAAGAACAAGAAATATTACCTAGTATACTGAAAAGGGAATACGAACTTCACAAAGAATGGCAATTGCAGCGATGCCTCGCAGTATCATCCTCTTGCAACAGTGCCCATTTAACGCACTCCCTAACTCCTGCGTACAGTGGCCCTGTTGAAAAAGGCGGTGGGACTAGCGACAGAAATCTTGTCGCCTCGGTCTGCTGGACCAATCAGGACGCTTGGCAGTGCATTGCAGCATGATTGCAGGCATTCAAATGTAACGCGCGCAGATTGTAAACACCGTGCATGCATGTGATACATGCCCTCACTGCACTGCGAGGGATTTATTTGAATAGACCTATGACATAATGCCGTCACGCAATGTTTACCGCGGTGCATTATGGGTGAAATGTGGGGACGAAATCTCTGCATCGCTAGTTTGCACAATTATTGCAGGGCCATTTTCGCCGCCTTTTGAGGCCTTAAAAGTTAAAACCATAGTTCCGGCGTCACTCGTGGGCTTAAAACTCTAGCAGGCACAACTAAGTTGACACGAACCATTTTAGAAATTTGCGATCTTTGTTTTTGACGTATTTTTGCCAGCAAAGCGGTTAGTAAAGTTCACAAAGTTACGTTCATACTTGTGTCCGGTCAATTTACGGGAAAATTGTGCCTGACCTAGAAATAATTGCAATAGACTGCATTACAACACTGGCTGGTGTATACTAAAAATCTAATATTTTCTAATGAGTGGAAATGTGATTTTTATTTCACGCCAATTCGCGGTAAATTAAGTTTTTTAATCATTACATTGAGGGCGCTAATTCGTCTGTTACCTATCAGGAATCCGTGCACATTATGTAACGAGCTTCGGGAAACACGACTACTCGTAGCAGACGAAATATGTCCCGTCGTCTGCTAAAAATGAGGTATTATAAACAAAACATTTTATTTTCACATTTCGGAATTTTGTTTATAGTTAGTGGTCAAACAACTGCCCTATCTGTTATTCCTTCTTGTAAATGGGTCTGTCCACAGTAATGGGGTACATTTCTGTAACATTCAAGATCTTGGGTCCCAGTTCAGTTCACTTCAAATGTCTAAATTTTATCTTTAAATTATCAAGCTAAACTGAGGAAATAACTTTTTCACCAAGGAGTAAGAAAAATAGTCCTACAACATACATTTGTGAAAACCTCGTGCACAAATTTTCCTATTACGCATGTAACAAAGACGGAAAAAAATGTCACAAAATTGTCTGTCCACGTTACCTACGTAATAGGAAAATTTGTACACTTGCTTTTCAAAAATGTATGTTGTGGCAGCAATTTCTTACCTTTTTGGGCAAAAGTTATCTCCTGAGAACAAAACAAGGACATTTGTTTAATTCCGAGATAAACTAAAGACATCTGAAAGGAATTATTGACTTGTTTTTCAAATGTACCCCATTACCGTGGACAGACCCAAATTGGTTTGTAATAATTGTAAATTTTTGCTTGTGTAGATAAAATAGCACAGTGTTGTGTAGACAAATTATATAATATGGAGATGGTGATAAGGTCCATGCCAAAAACAACAAAGGAAAATATATCTTAGATTTTTTCAATTAATTTTTTTTGTTAAAACACATGTACTTCTTGTGTTGTAAATGTGCTTATTACCAAAATAAATCACAAAATTCGGCCATCCTCATAGAAATAGGAGCGTTTTTCTTAAGCGAGCACCTGATTTGGACACTGCCGTCTGCTCACAAATGGTCGTGATTACCATGCACCTACCATCGCGAAACATGTAGATTGGAGTACGTTACCAGACTAGTTTATGAGACGTCGTCGTCTGCTCGCAAGTGGTCGTATTACGCATCCACTATTACGAAACATACAGACTGAGGAACGTTACCAGACTAAATTTTAATTCTTTAATGTTTGTCTTCAAAAACTGCTTTAAAAACACCTTTCCACCCAAAAGAAACAATTAGATTTTTAATATGTTGTTTATTGAATGTTGCGGCTTAAATTCATGTTAGAATGATTTCTGTTGCAATTAGTTCTAGGTCAAATCGTAAATTGACTAGACTATAATACGCTAGGCGCTATGCATACAACGCACGCAAACTAGAGATGCAGAGATTTCGTCCCCACTTTTCACCCATAATGCACCGCGGTAAACATTAGCCTGATGCAGTGTTTTTATGCATGTTTTTATTTTATTTTTTTATATGAATGTATGCAGGGCCCTAATGGAAACCCGTTCTAGTTAACTGATTTTGCACACCCTGCATGGTAAAAAGAAATGCTATAAATAAATAAATAAAATGTGCTTTTAAGATTTTGAAAGGGAGTAGTATGACACCAACCATGCAACATGCAATTATGCATGAATGACACAAGTATGAAAGATTTGCTGTGACCTGCGGCTCACGCCCTCTCGAGTCCGACCGCCGAACTACAAAACATGGCGATTTTTTACATGAAGTGTATTTGGACGCAAATTAAAAGTGGGTTTTCGAATGGTCAGAAAGGGGCCTATAGTTTGAAAAATAAACTTTCATATATTAGTTTTATAACAAACTTTGCTATTCTGGCGATATTCTGGAGAATTTAAGTAACCTTCTGCAAGTGTTTATTCTTTCTTTAAGGGGACTATGCTTGGGCGAAACTAGTCTTTGTGAAAGACGGTCTAACGTTGCTTGGTTCGTGTGGACAGGGAACTAGTTTATGCGCCGTACGTGCTCGCGGTCGATATTGCACTGTGTGGACAGGGAACTAGTTTATGGGTGCTGTTTGTTACAGACTGAACCCAGTGGCGAATAAACTAGTACCCTGTCCACACGGTGCAATGTCGACCGCGCCCACGTACACGAACCAAGCACCGTAAGACAGTCTTTCACAAAGACTAGGGCGAAACCTCTCTGGGGTCGATTAGAATCGATTCCAAGTTCGAAATCAAAATTGCGATTTCGTCATTCGGAAGAATCGATTTCCACTATTTTTGGCGATTCCAGGAAGTACTTAAATTACAAAATTCCATGAATTTGGTGGTATTTCTGAGATAATTTTATAAAATTTTGTTCAATTTACCTGCGACAACTATTCTGGCTCCCTTGGAGTGTGCTAAGCACATAAGCTCCGGGTCGTGCTTGGTATAAATTGCCACCGTTGTAATTTTCGACCAGTCATATTTCTTCCAGTTTGTGTCTTTTATAACAAACGCAAATAGCTGCAGAATATAAGGTTAAGAAAGTACTAATGAGCAAAGATGATACCACTCTACCCTGACCTCTGTTTCAGTATAAGCAAGGCGACATTTTAGTAAGCAAACTAGACGCGCCTCATGTCTGTTTGACATGCCTCTCGCGGATGCTGCTGTAACAGTACACCGCACAACACAGATTACACTACGCAACACAGATTACACTACGCGAGGCATGTCAAACAGACCCGAGGCGCGTCTGGTTTGCTTACTCAAATGGCGCTTTGACGTGCTACACTTTATTCAATTGATTTCGCATGAGTGGTCTACCTTGCGCTTCCATGCACTTTTTTACGGGTTTTGTTAAAGCCCGTTTATAAATGCTCAGAACATACGTGGATGGGGCACTAGCTGAGCTGACTTGTGCACAGGTTGGTTTTTATCATACACGTCCTCAATCATACATGGAAATAACGCCGTTTGTAACAGTTTTCCAATTAAATCCTGTAATCTATCTTTTTCAAACCCACCTCGGTCCGCGGTGCCGCCGTGATCAGCTCGCAATGTGACGGGTCTGCGCACGGACAATCATTGTCAAGCGGCGCGGTGACAACAAGTTGAGGCGATACACAGAAAAGACACACCAGAACCGCCAAAATACGAACCCACATACCGGACGAAACGCACTGTTCATGCACAGCCATTTTGATTGCTTGATTATCGAATGATTTTATCGGTAATTTAGGAGAGATAAGCTATATTCGGAATAGAAGAACTTTGATCGAACTTTGTTTCGACTTTGCACAGGGGCCTGTTTTCGCGACCATGGGCAGAACCATGCATGTTTCTGCCTTAATTGCCGGTTCAACCAATGAACGACTCGTATTGCCGAAGACTAAAGTTGGCCATTGGTCGAATCGGCAGTTACGTCATCGGAAACATGTTTCTGGTTGAGGTCACGAAAACAGGCCCCAGTCCGTACGATGTCGCGAAATACAACGCGCAAGGGTTTTTATTTGTGAAATTCGGTGCGGTGTGTAGCAAAGACCCTTGCGACAGGAAGATGTATTTGTTCAAGCTTATTTCAAAATGAGTGTAAACCCTGAATGTTGAACACGTGTAGGGTATTTTTGTTCAACCAACCGTGCACCATGTTAAAAGAAAGCTTTAGTTCTGAAAAAACAATTCGGTAAAATGACAAAACATGCAGTTCAATTTCATTTTTTGGCAGACCCAAGTCAAAAAATGAACAAGTCCGAGTGAAGTCAAGTCAAGTCATTTGAGGTTCGAGTCTCAAGTCAAGTAAGTAAAAATCGGGACCTGAGTCGACTCGAGTCCGAGTCATTACAACCCTGATTAACCTCGTGTTACACGGTGTGAGCATCTCGAACGCCCTTATGAAGGCGCGCTGTCCAAGTTGTGGCTACGTCTTGAAATTACACACGAACCAATGGTAGTCGTTAGATAGACGGTTGCATGTACATGTATTTTTAAGACGTAGCCCGTTCATTGTGAAGTGCGCCACCACCCGACAGAAGATCACACAATTCAGCCAACATGTCAGCCAAAAAGATGGCCGCGATTCACTGGTTGGATATCCTTGAAAAAGAGTTCGATAAAGCGTTCGTAGACCTGGATATCTTGCTGGGGGAGATTGATCCTGATCAGTGTGAACTCACCTATGAGGGAAGGAGGAAAATGACGGCACTCAGCGCCGCTTTTGCCCAGCTTTGCCATAAATCGCAAACCATTTTTCAGAACAACGCAAAAATGGAGGTAGGTTTGTGCATTAGTCAATGGGATGGAGGGGCGGGGCTTCATGTTGTGTGGGGTCAAGTTGGTGTGTTTCTTCCTCCATGGTTTTATTAAAAATTTAGGAAAATATACCATACAGGCCCGGCATACACGTTCACCAGTTGAGACTCCATGCACTAAGTCTATGGTGCACGACATAAAAATCGTGTTTTCAAATTTCAAGGAAAAACTTGATATTTTCTTGGAAAGATTACCATGCTCGGATAGTATGAGACCCCGTGTGCGCGTGCTAAACAACTCTCAAAAATTGTTTCCTCGGTAAATTTATGACACTTTTCCCTCCTATTTTTGCATTTTTATAACGGAACTAAACATTTTATGTGGTTTATTTATTATCTGTCATAACAAGGTAGGCTACATGGTATTAATCTACCCGCTTCTAATTCTATTTTCTACCACAAAATGTTTCCCTGTGATGCCTAATCTGAATTATGTTTAATTTATCACCCTTTTTACGGAAAGAATTCCGTTTACTGGTCGCCACTTATTCTCCTGATAATGACTTAATAACCACCAAAATGTGTACAGCGTTCGAATTAGCACTGGTCCGTTGGCCAAATGACATTTGAAATCGTTTCGGGCCAGCCAGAATGCCTCCCCAAATGGTCCGGCTGTCCAGTTGAATTAAAACAGACATATGCCAGGCATGTGAAATGTCAACATTTCAACGGATTTCCGCATTTTTAATTTACTTAATGCGTCTTTTTTGGTAATATTGCCGCTTTTTGTTGAGATTGGCAGATTTTATTTTCCGTTTTCTATACACGTACACATAGGCATATGGGGTTTATTCACTTAAATGTGTTTTTTGCAAACACTAAAGGTCGACTGTGTGCAAAATGAACAACCAGAATTGAAATTTGAATCGGGCCACTTGAAAAGCCAATGGGCCAGTCAAAACTTAAAGCCAACTGGTCCTGGTGGCCAGTTGGGAAAACAGTTTAAGGCACAGGCTCGTCAGCAATGCGCGCCCGCCAAATGTGTGCCACGCAATACGCAGCTCCATGGCAACGGCATGGAGCTGCGTGTTTCGAGCACGAATTTGGCGGGCGCGCATTGCTGACGAGCCTGTGCCTTTAAGGGCAAACGCTGGTGTAAATATTTTAAAGGGATGTGATTTTAGGAGTGAAAAACACTGAAAAATTTCCTTCAAAATACTTAAACTTTTTCTGCCCTGTTCCATAGACTTAACATACGGTGTCTCAGTGGCGGTCAGTAAACGGAATTCATACCCTTTTTACTTGTTTCTAAACAGGCTCAGGTAATGAACCTCCGAGCTGACCTGTGTGAAGTGAGAGCCACCAAGTCTATCCTGGAGAAGGAACTCCACAACCAGCTACTGCAGCTCCATGCAGTTCAGCTGCAGCTACATGCTAAGACGGGGCAAAGTGTGGACTCAGATGCTATCAAGAAAAGACTGGTAGGTTACAATTTATAGGGGGAATGAGGGCGAAAACAAAATTATAAGACTTATTGCTCCAAGCTGACCTGTGTGAAGTGGGAGCCACCAAGTCTATCCTGGAGAAGGAACTCCACAACCAGCTACTGCAGCTCCATGCAGTTCAGCTGCAGCTACATGCCAAGACGGGGCAGAGTGTGGACTCAGATGCTATCAAGAAAAGACTGGTAGGTTACAATTTATAGGGGGAATGAGGGCGAAAACAAAATTATAAGACTTATTGCTCCAAGCTGACCTGTGTGAAGTGGGAGCCACCAAGTCTATCCTGGAGAAGGAACTCCACAACCAGCTACTGCAGCTCCATGCAGTTCAGCTGCAGCTACATGCTAAGACGGGGCAAAGTGTGGACTCAGATGCTATCAAGAAAAGACTGGTAGGTTACAATTTATAGGGGGAATGAGGGCGAAAACAAAATTATAAGACTTATTGCTCCAAGCTGACCTGTGTGAAGTGGGAGCCACCAAGACTATCCTGGAGAAGGAACTTCACAACCAGCTGCTGCAGCTCCATGCCAAGACTGGGCAGAGTGTGGACTTGGATGCTATCAATAAAAGACTGGTAGATTACAACTGGGGGGGTTGGGGGTGGGGGGTGCGGGGGTGCGGGGGTGTGGAAGATGAAGATAAAAACTTGATAAGTAGGACTCATTTTGCCATTAACATGGCATTGATGTTAAAAGAAACGTGTGGTTCAGGACCCTGTCACACACTCCCGGTTTTGCATCCCGATTGGCCCTGGTACTTCCTGGTGCCCTTCTGCTACGGTCGATCCCGGTTTTTGCTCCAAACTGGGATGAATGTCTGATCTCACGATTCTACCAAGGAAAGCCGGGAAAGGAGCCGGGAAGTCTAAGGGCAAGGCAGATCCAATGCCTCCAAGAAGCAACTGCAGTGTCCCAGCTTCAATAGACCTTTATCACGGTGCGTCCACTTTGTCTTGTTCCCGTGTCGAGTACGATCATTGCTTCTGCGCTAAGAATCACTGCCTACGCTGTGCGCTCTCTTGATAACGCAACGCCTGTGCCATTGTAATGCACACTATTAACAATTTCAAAACGGGATCAAACTATTTTTTTCTTCAAGCCTCCCTTTGGTTACGTTCTTTTTAATAGGAGAAAAGAGAAGATGGCCGCACCGTGATAAAGGTCTATTGCACAAGGCGACAATAGAGGCCCCTACGGCTACATGTATAATTGTATATTGACAAATTTCAGATTAGCACTGGCAGACTTGTTTCAGATGCTGAGCCATTGTATTACATCACGCGCCTTTTCATTTGTAAATGTTATTACAAAAAAAAGCAAATTTCTCAATACCGGCGTCCCAAGGTGTCCAATCAGAGCTCTAGTAGGGTCCTGCTACATTTTACAACGATTGCAATGTATTTCCGGATTGATCCGTGCAAGGTATTGCACGCAAAACTCCACCTGGACAGTTAGTAAGAATGGACTACGGGTCACTAGGTTCGAGTATGGTCCAACTTGGATTGACTAGAATTAACTCCGAAGTCGAATTATGGCGCCATCGGGACGCAAAACCGGGAATGTGTGACTTTAGCAGTTGAAGCTGGACTTGTATTGTGCAGGTCGTGGGTTCAAACCCCACTTTTGCCAATGTGTTTGTGTCCCTGGGCAAGACACTTAATTTCAATTGCTTTGTTGACCCAAGCGATATTTAGGGAGGTGTGAGGGAATTTCACAATCTCGTGCTAATAGGGTAGGTTTCTTTCCCAAAAGTGGAGACGTGGTGGTCTAGTGGATAGTGTGTCAAACTTTCGGTCGAGAAGTCCATGGTTCGAAACCTTGCCATTGCACCGCGTTGTGTCCTTGGACAAGACACTTCACTCCACGTTGTCTCTCTCCACTCAGGTGTATAAATGGGTACCAGCAAATACGGTTTGGGAAACCGAACTAGTTGCTGGGGGTAGACCTGCAATGGACTGGATTCCCATCCAGGAGGAGTACATGTTGCATTGCTCCTAGTCACTCCATGCCACGGAAACCGGGGATGAGTACCGGCAATTGGCTCGTAATATGACTTACCCGTACCTCTTTCCCAAAAGGAACTGGTCGAAAAAATTTAAAAATAATTGTTAAAGTTGAAAAATGCCTCGGTGTCCCCTTTACATCGTTGAACAATTTCCTTAAATAGAATTTTTTACAAATGCATACAAATGTCACACTTTGGCTCCCAAAGACCCATCAAAATGTGATTTTCAAACTGGATCTGTACTTGTTTAGCTCAATATCCTTAAAGGGACACACCGGCTTTGTTGGGCTATTTTAGGCTCGAAATAGACCCATATCGAACGCCACCTTTATTTACAAACACATGATACATAATACATCGCGATGGCTGGTAAAGCGTATAGCCCAACATTTGTCTCTTTTGTTAATTACGTGACATTTTGATAATTTTTGTTCACAACGACCATAGAAATATTATTGTCAAGGATGCTAGATTGCTACAGTATGTAAACAGTAAGTAAACAGTAAGCCGGTGTGTCCCTTTAACGTGGTACAGTGGTTTAGTGCAAACTTTGAAACTTTGCCCATTTTCTAAAATTTGTATTTTCTTCCGCTCTATCCAGGAACAAGAAATGGAATCTTTCAAGGCAGACGGTATGAAAGAGGCACGCATGGAAGCAGAATTGAAGGAATTTCGGAAAGAAAACACAGAACAGCGACAACACATTATGGCACTACAAGGCGAAGTTTACGGGGCCAGGCTGGCAGCCAAGTACCTAGACAAAGAACTGGCTGGCAGGTAGGCACATCACAATGCTGTTGTGACAAAAATTTGTCTTGTGTCCGACTTGATGCAAGTCAAACTTGGTCGAGGTCGAACTTGGTCTTGAAACCTTTAACCACGTGTAAACACATTCTTGCAATGAATAGTCACAGGGGCGGTTGACTAGTTAAAACGTCAGCTTTGCCGCTGTCTTCCACGATTGTCATTGTCCACCATTTATTTGTACACACCGTGTTTTGAACTTGAACTTGATGGCTGTGGACGGTCTGTCAGTGTAGCAAATCTCGCTCTGTGGCGGCCGCCTCAGAGTGTTGCAAAGTATGATATTTACATGTAGGGAAGATTCATACAATGTAGAAATGTAGAAATGATTCTCAAAACACATAAAGCTGTTTAGCAGAAAAGTTTGCTTAATCCAAAATTTGTTTGCTCTCTAAAAATGGGTTAGCAGTCAAAATCTTATGTGATGTGTATTGCAAATTACTGGTGTACTGCTATTCATGCTAAAAACACAAGTTGACGTAACATTTGGACTATTAACCCATCTTTATAAAGCAAACAAATTTTGAATTAAGCAATTTTTTTCTGCTAAACAGTTTTACAAAATTGGCCCCTGGTCTTAACTTTTGGCCGATCACATTTGCCTTTTTGAAAAAAATAGTATTTTTTTGCCAAAAATAATCCCGACAACAACTGGTTAAGTAATTATGCAACAAGCTGGCATGTGTTTGATGAACATTTATTTTTTGGAATCATTTCTGTAGAATCCAGCAAATCCAGCTGTTGGGAAGGGACCTGCGCGGCCCAGAACACGACAAACTGTGGAACCAACTAGAAGCCGAGATTCACTTACACAGACACAAGACGGTGATCAGGGCATGCCGAGGTCGACAAGGGTACAAGAACAGACTGCCCCAGCCTCCGGGACATGTAAGCTTGGCAGACAAAGATTGTAGAACACTGTAGCCTAGTAAAAATATTCAGAAATTTCGGGTTTAAAGCTGGTCATGGCAAATGTACTACTCAACCAAGCGCTTATAAATGAAGTTGTTGTGATTCACAAAAAAACACTTTACATGTACCGTACCGTGTTTACACTGGTCCCGAGCTCCCTGATAAGAATGCGTCAGTGTTAATCGATGATCCCAAGTGCCGCATTTACATTCTGTAGTTGATCTCGAGCGCGGTGCCAGAAGTTGCATTCAAAGGTCATGCTCTATTTGTGCATGTATTGATCAATGTGTGTATGGGTTGTGCATATACAGTGTACAAGGCCACTTGAATTTCGCGTGCTTTTCCCCCGCTACAGCTGTGGAGCAGATGCGGTAAAGATTAATTGCTTATCTATTCGCAAACTGATCCCGAGCTCGGTATCGAACCCTCTGCCAACGCAAGACTAAAATCTCGGGGTCTGATCCGGGGCCAATTTGTTCCTGAGACCGTTTACACTGTGATCCAGGGCTGATCCCTAGCTCAGGATCAAGGGTAAACAGGGTGATGTATACCTCGATTACTGAAACGAATAATTTCTGACCAACTTAGATCTTTACGCTTTGCAGACCAGATCCACCAGTCTGTTCCAAGAACCAAAACAATAGGTTTCAGAAATAGGTCCTTTAGACAAATGGCTCCTGTTCTGTGGAACGCACTGCCACTGGGTGGGAGGTTGGAAGAACCGGTCAGTGTCGTCAAGAAAGCTTTGAAAAATCTTCTTTTTATTAAATGTTTTAGTCATTAGCTTGTTTTAATTTTATTTTGATTGCATGACATATTGTTTTTATCGTTAAAATAATGTGAAGCACTTTGGAGCTTTTTTGGATTAGGACGCTATATAAGTAATGTATAATAATGAAAGTAATAATTTGAGGCCGGTTCATACTTTGTGAAAGTGAATGCAAAGGCAAATCTGGCATAAATTTAAAGTGAACGTATGTTGAAAGTAGTTACCTTTGAGCCATCAAATTCACATTCGCGTTCGCTTCTACGTGAAAGATGAACTGGGTTTGACCTACGATCCTAGCCAAAATTGTTGGGACACCTGCCACCGTCCCCCTGCTCCTCCAATCATTGTTGTTATCTCCTGGTGGAGCCTAAATCGCACGGTGAAAAACAACGTTGAACAGGGGCTTGGGGCCCAGGAAGTTTTGGCCAGGATTGTAGACATTTGATTTTATTAATATAGTGTAGATGATGCATTGCAGATTTGTTTGCCTATTTTCTGCAGGAGAATGCCATCAGCCACCGGGGTGTTGGTGAAAAACGCAGGGTGTTAATAGTTAAGGAAGAAGATGAGGGCCTAGGCATGTCCATCACGGTAAGTACGGCATTACACACCATATGTTTTGAGACAATAAAAAACAGATATGCAAAATTTGAAAAGATTGTCCAATAGGATTCCTCAATAGTATTTCTTCAAATTTCCCCATATCAACATAAATCTGTATTTTTGTTCATAAAGCCTGAAACTGTAGAAATCAAAGATGTCTAAGGCCCGTTTCAAACGTCGTGCTTGTGCCGTGTCGAATTAAATTCAACTTGATTTTTTTTTAATTTGACACGGCACAAGCACGACGTTTGAAACTATTTGGCTCGGCAAATTGAATTCGGCACGGCAGAGGAATTTAGCTGGACAGGGTCTGCCGTGCTAACTCAATTTAGTGCGGCAGTAACACGGTGCGGTTTCAAACGTCGTGCTTCTGCCAAGTCAAATTTAATTCCAGTTCGGTCCACAATTTTGTTAGGGATAGCAGGTCGCAATTTGTATACTCTGTGCACTGCATGAAAAGGTCCTGCTTCTGCTGATTCAAACTTACATGTATTTCATTTTTTTTTTATTTGACACAGCACAAGCATGACGTTTGAAACCAATTTAGTTTGTCAATGTTTTGGCTGAGCAAAAGCTCGACAGCGTCTGCTGTGCTTTTGTCGTGCTTACACCATTTAGCATGGCATGGTCTCAAACGTGCTTCTGTCGTGCTAAATGTCACACTAAATTCAATTCTCACAGACATTTGTCCACGTTTGTGTCAAATTAATTCTCCCTGTCACTCGCTTGGACATTATCCCAGAAAATAATCCTCCATTCATACTTAATAAATGGGACAAGCCGGGCAGTGGTTTAGGTTGTAAGTGATCTGTGGGAGGGTGGTTATCTCATTGAAGGGTTTATCCCTCTGTAGGGCTTGCTAAGCTGGGGTGATAGCCAATCCCAATCAGTGAGGAACAACTGCAATACCGAGTTTCGAGACCACTAGTTGGCTTCATAGCTCAATTGGTAGGGTGTCTGGCTGTCTGCACGTTAACAGGGATGCCAGTCTTCTGGCTATTGCCGGAATTCCGGCTTTTTCGTATTTTGGAAAAAGAAATCCGGCAAAGCCTTTTTTTCAGGCCGGAAAAATAAACGGCTGGAAATATTATTTTCAACTCTTCAAGTCCACAAAAACGTGGAAAAATGTCTCACTTACTGATCAACGATGTCCGGATTTGGCCTACATGTATGTCATGTATGTACAGCCTATGTACATGATTTGCACACATACAATATGTCTGTATCCCGGCCATAATCATTCACGGGTAAAGTACCACGAAATCAGACTATTGATCAGAAGTACATAGACTATAGAGGGCGCTGTATCCATACAGCAGTGGTGCCGGTGACATTGCACACTGTCAATGATGTACATGTACATACTGTACATGTATACTGTACATGTATACTGTACATGTATACTGTACATGTGCTGGCAAGTCCGTGCACACGTACGTACATATGTACATGCAGTTATGATAGTGGATTTTTGTTCCGGCCCTGAAGGTAAGAGCCACTGGCATCCCTGCGTTAAATAGAAGGTCCGCGCTTTGAATCCCGGTGGAGCCAAGTTGCTTTTCATCACATCCAGATTTCCCTAACTCCTGGACATTTGCCCACATTTGTATCAAATTTGTTTATCCCGGCGGTTCATGGGTCATAATCCCTAAAAAATAACCACTTATTCATACGTGCTTAATTTATTTAAGTTTGACATGGCATAAGCACAAGTTCTGAAACGGACCTTATTTCTCTGTTGTAACCCCTATTGCTTTTTATGGTCTAAATTTACACACAGGGAGGCAAGGAACACGGCGTACCCATTCTCATATCTGAGATCCATGAAGGTCTGCCTGCAGATCGCAGTCAGGGCCTGTATGTTGGAGATGCCATCCTATCAGTAAATGGAATCAACCTGAGGGATTCTAAACACACAGAGGCAGTGGACATTCTCTCACAGCAGGTAAGACTTGACTTGACCCACGGCGTACCCATTGTCATATCTGAGATCCATGAAGGTCTGCCTGCAGATCGCAGTCAGGGCCTGTATGTTGGAGATGCATCCTATCAGTCAATGGTATCAACCTGAGGGATTCTAAACACACAGAGGCAGTGGATATTCTCTCACAGCAGGTAAGACTTGACTTGACCCACGGCGTACCCATTCTCGTATCTGAGATCCATGAAGGTCTGCCTGCAGATCGCAGTCAGGGTCTGTATGTTGGAGATGCCATCCTATCAGTCAATGGAATCAACCTGAGGGATTCTAAACACACAGAGGCAGTGGATATTCTCTCACAGCAGGTAAGACTTGACTTGACTCTGCTTGACTTCACTTGACTTGACCCGACCTACGGCGTACCCATTCTCATATCTGAGATTCATGAAGGTCTGCCTGCAGATCGCAGTCAGGGCCTGTATGTTGGAGCATGTATGTTGGAGATGCCATCCTATCAGTCAATGGTATCAACCTGAGGGATTCTAAACACACAGAGGCAGTGGACATTCTCTCATAACAGGTAAGACTTGACATGACTAGATTTGTGACTAGATGCGACTTGACACGAGAAGTTAAAAAAATTGTCTAATTCAACGTCTAATTCAACCTTTTGCGTGTTTTATCATAATAGCGTCTGGTGACTGTGCTGACGTACTACCTTTTACATGCGCACTTAGTATCCACTTGACCGGACTAATTTTTGTTGCATGCGGCAGGTGTGAGGTATAGAATCAATACGGACTGTCCATAAAGTACCTACGCACGGAGGTGGGGAGGAGAGGTCAGAGCCAATGCGTACACCAATGTTTGGAAGATGTCAAATTTTCCCAAAAATGCGTGGGGGGGTGGGGTGTCTAAAAAGTCGGTATTTCATGCGTACGTACTTTGTGGATGACCCCCATACCGTGTTCACTGTAGAAGAGAATGACGTAAAGCAACCAGACTGTTGGTTGCTAGGCAATGGTGTGCACCACGTAGCAACAACGGCATAGTATGTGACTTTCTAAACTGCACCTCCATTTAAAAGTGAAGAATTTGGGGCGCCAGCCATTATGCAATATTTTTTCTTTCTTTTCTTTAGAATGGTGAGATAACAATGGATGTCCAATTTGTGGCTCCGGATTCCGATAGCGATGATGAAAATGATGAAATCATTGATGAAAATGGTTACAGGTTAGTGGCAATATCCGTAGTCTAGTTGACAAACTATATCGAGCAACAAAGGGGAAACGCAAATTTTCAGTTGAATCAAAACTTGAAAATATTAAATTATCATCACCGTGCCCATCATTTTGGGCAAAATTCCGGATGGATGGTACCGATAGCCAAGTGGTTTAGGTCCTTGATTCGCAACAGGGGTGAAATCTTTGTGTTGCAGGCTTTGTGAGCAAGGCACTAAACCACAGTTGCGCCATCCTTTGGAAGGGATGTAAAGCCATTGGTCCAGTGTGTTATGTAATGCACTTTAAAGATCCCAGAGCACTCTTTCATGAAGAGTAAGGGGATTCCCCGGTGTCTCCGGCCGTCGGCTGCTATCGGCGCCACCCACACATGTTGATGTTTAGTTTTGTAAGCTTCATGCAATTCATACAGTGGACTGTGAATTAAAATTAATTAAACTCATTAAATTTAGTCCAAGTTTCCTGCCCAAATTTTTCCAATCGAAGCCAAATTTTACTGAATTCGATCATGAATCGATCTCTAATTGTCTGCCCACCTGATACGAAGTTACAAAGTCCTGTACCTGTGGTATGCACAATCAATAGCGCGATCTCGCTTTGCCGTTGCCGCGCTGTAACTTGCATTGAATGCATGCATGCACAAACCATGCGGCCAATCACTTTCTGCCTCTGAAATGTGAGTGCATGGTGGAAGCTGCTTAGCGGAAATCAGTGCTCTGGAGAAAAAAAAATTAGTTGGCCTTGTGTAAAAGGCTCGTAATTTCTAGCGTGAAACAAATATAATGCACTCTTGTGTCCATTTTCTGACTGGTACGATTGATAAACTTTTGTGGGGCATAAAATGACTGATTTAAAAACAAATTACATGATTGGAAAACTTTTAAAAACAGAAACAGCAGCATTACATAAATAAAATTATGATGTTGATAAACTGCCGTGTAGAAATTTCATCCATATAGATGCAGTAATACTTCAGAAAACCTGAAAAATCCATGCATTATTTTTTGTGTTGAATGAATGGTAAAATGCAGACAATTTTTTAAAAACGTTAAAAGGTGCCATTTTAAACAGGAAAAAAAATCATGTGGTGTTTGTTACATTGCTCGAAACACTTTTAGTCGGGTTTTTCTTGTCAACTCATGAAGTAAACTTTTGGGTAACTGGCTGCAAATGATGTATTGGGAGTTTGATGTATTGGGAGTTTGATGTATTGTTGTTTTTTCCTGGACTTGTGATGCATCTAACAGTTACCCAGTCTACGACGAATGCGACGAAGACTTACTCAGCTACCAACAAGCCAGCGAAGACAGTCCATCAAGATCGCAAGCCACGAGTACATCAGCCACTCCGCTACACGATAACAGCCCCTCAACGGCCCACCAAGGAGCATCTAATCACGTGCAGCCACTCCTTAAATCGACCAATCAGAAGACAGCGTCACCCGCGACTCCGTCAACTAGAGCTGTGCGGGCCAAATCGAGCCGCGAAACGCATCACCAGTCTGCGTCGGGGAATACTGCCGTTTTAGTTGCCTCTCCGTCGGAGTTGGATAGCGAAGGGAAAGTTATGAGCGTTGGGCGTATGAGCACCAACGTCGTGCAAAGCTCACAGTTGGCCGCAGGGGGCAGTGAGGAACTGTTTGGTGCTGACTGATAAATAAATATTGAATTTCCAAATTTATCTACACAGGTACTGTGTAAAAATGGAAATTTGCTTTGAAAGCATTTAAATTTTTAGAGATAACTTGAAAAAAATAAATTATTTTGTCTAAAAGGAGCTTGTTCAGATTTTTCAAGAAAATATATTTCATTCTAACCAGATCAATCATATAAAAATCATAAAATACCTCCCCAAAATACTATCCATGGGAAGAAAGCATGAATTTTGCAATCTCCAATTTGGATGTGGAAGCAAAAAGGTTGGTGTAATCACTGCCACTGCTTTATGAAACAGATAAATTAGTTTACAAAATATTGGTGAGTTTTTAACGATATCCTTGAAAATATATATGGATTGGGAGTGCGGAATTTCAGAATGGTAATGAGAAAAAAATGACCCATGGACAAAATTGGAGCTCAAAATGTGATCTGGACACGCTCCTTTAAAAGCATATTGTATCCTTCATTTTATAGATTCCTGGAACAACAGCATTACACCAAGAAGCTTCACAGATGTAGCAATGTTTTTTAAAAACTTTTTGAGTGGATTCACTTTTCACACGTACCATTTTTTACACTTTAATGTGCTTAAATTTAATGCGGGTCACCTTGAGAAAATGCGGCATGTGGAAATTTGAAACATTGCACTGAAAACCACATAATTAACTGATTCTGTGATTTTAAGTTCGTCGGTTCACATCATATTTCGTCCACGCTGTATTTTTTCGAGGCGACGTGATCAAATTTACGCATGTTAACGCTTGAAAAGCTAAGTATGGTTTTTGTGTTAAGTAAATGGTAAAAAAGTGCGTGCTCATTTTCATAAAACATCTTCAGTTGTTCATTTCCTACAGAAACGGGCGCGGATCGGGGGAGTGGTGGGGTTGGAGGTAAAAACCCTTACCTGTAATGCATTTTCTGTGTGTCCGCCTATCCGCAACAAGCTGACATAAAAAAATCTGACGAGCCGTTTGTTACCATTGCTGTCAACTTTTTTAGTGAGGTTTTTCTCGTCAACTCATACAATATGATACAATGGGCTTTTAAAGTTGGATTTACAATAGAGATGGGAATTTAGAAACCGGTGTTGGTTAACCGGTTAACCGACACTAAAGATAGTTGCTAATGTTTATATACGGTACATGTAGATGCATGTGCAATGTACACAATACCCCTAGGATCCCAAAATAATCGTTGAACCGTTATCTGGTCAACATTATTCTACGACCTCATATAAATTTATTTCAATTTCATGAAGTCATTACAAATAACCCTCTGAAAACTATTGTAAATTTTTTAAAATTGGGTTTCGTTTAAACGTTCGGCAAAACCAGTTTTTCATTTTTTTGGGGTTAAATGGTTAACCAGTTAAACGTCCCATCCTTAATTCACACTGAACCTTTTTGCGAATAATTTAAATGCGCAGTACTTTGAGGAAAAAAAGCCACGTGGAGGGAATTGGAGGAGAAATGATGCACTAAAAACCACAAAAATCAACTTGGGTGGGAATTTTTTTTGTGATTCTGTGGTTTTCAGTGCATTGTTTCAATCCAATTTTCCTCCATGCCGTTTTTTTTCCCTCAGTGCGATGTGCATCGAAATTATGTGCGGAAAAGCTCTGTGTGAATCTGCCCTAAGTACATGTATATAAAAATAGGTAGCTGTGCTTTCTCATATGTTGGCATGAACAGGCTTTTTTTTTTTGATTCTAGGCATATAAGGCCACGAGAATGAAAAATCCGGTTTACCGTCCGAGGGATTTTGAAAAATGATGAGGCTTTTTTCATTTTCCATTATTCATTATTTCATTATACACGCTGATGCACAGTCAACTTTAGACAAGTGAAGCAGAAGCTCGGCCTATTATTCCTAGATAGATGCAAGTCCAAGAAATGAATCACTTTAATAAAAATAGTCCCGACTTCTGTCATCTTGTTGTCCCTCTTCTGTATTGGCTGCTTTGTACAGCGGGCACACTGTGGGTAGTAGTCTGTGGCATTTAAACCTCCGAAGCCCCTCCCCCAACTTGTCAAAACACATCTGGCAATTGCTATTTTTGGCTAAGTACACGCGTGCTTTGTCTATCTTTCAGTGAGGTAGTATTTTTCCAAATAATGATTTTTGTTTTTTTTAAATAATGACTTTTTTGGGCGGGGGCCACGACAGCATGCGGGCGGTGGACGGTAAACCGGATTTTTCATTCTGTCGGCCTTATATGAATAAAATCACTTTGTGAGTACTGACGGTGCTTGGTGTAATCATGGTACACTATTTTCAAAGTATGTGTAGTAGAGCAATGGTCAACGTATAGACGGGGTGACTCGTGACGTCGCTTGTTTACATCTAGCACACCCTGTTGTTTAACGGCAGGCAACACTTTGGTCTATGAAACTTCATAAAATATATCAATTGTATCGACTTGGAAAACAAGTCTTTATTGACTAAATCATGTAGCTTATGACACATGTAAGCAAGTTTAATGACAATTTTAGAAATATTTGCTTCGAAACCAAAGCTACATGTCTGTACAAAAACACAGACTTGCCTATGTAGTTGGCTCTTTGCCTCTTGACTTTGTCTCAAATCAACAGAGAGCTCCCCAAATGTAAACACATGTTACATCGTCTATACACAAGAGGCGAGTTCAATAGCACAATACGTACGCCGGTATTGGGTATTTGTCGGTATGCATACGTATTGCGCTATTGAACGTGCCCCAGTACAAGAGCCGAGAACTCCTTTTCTCTATTGATCACGTTCAAATGACGTCCCTTCCTACAAAATGCCACGTGCATCATGATTTTGAGCGTATTTTTTTGTGACGCGCATTGATTGCGCTGTATTTCTAACAAATTGCGAGCAACACGCGCGCGTTTTTGGAACATGTTCCAGCGTGCGCGTACGTTATGGCGTTTAATACGCAGTAGCATTTTTTCCTACGAAGATGGCGTCTGTGAACGTGATCAATAGATGAAGAGTTTCATCGCAAAAGCAAAAACGCCATGTGCACAACAAAATGAGATAATGGTGTGAGTACATTCTCGATTGGTGGTCCTATACTTTCGTAAAATACATTATTGGCAAACCGTGTTATATCCCCAAAGAACTCTTTTGTCATTTCGTGTAGTGCTTGTTTGTAATACATAAAAACAGTTTTCTCAAAAAAATTAATAAACAGCGTTTTGTGATGAAGCTCTTCATATCCACCATAGCTTAGCAACTCGTGAGGTAAAATTTTGGGTAACTGCAAATAATCTTAAAGGCAGCATACAGAATGACCAAAAACCAAAACTACATCATTTTATTTTAATTTAAATTTTGGTAAACAAACCTTATTTCTTTCTACATAGGCAGATCCACCAAAATTTCAAATTGATTTAATCACATGTGGTTTTTTTTTAAATACCAATCCTGACTGTATGCTACTTTTTCTAGTGGTGCCATATTAGAGGTGCAATATGTACAGACGACGTTTTCATTTGTTTGCGAGTTGATATTTACAGTAGTTGGTAACAGGGTTACTGAGCATGTTAAAAATATGTGCACAGAAAGCGGAAATGTTCAGTTGTATATATACATGATATGTACCTTAAAATTTATTCTAAAATTACATGTTGAAAACATGACATTTTGAAATGGCATTTTGTCTACATCCAGGGCAGGGACCAATTCTTGGGTTTCACTTGGCTTGACAACCGGTTGCTATCCGCCATTACTGTGTCCATACTATTGCGCGCCAAAGTAAACATTAATTCAACACTGATAATTTTGCCATCAACCCTGAAAAACAAGTCTCAACATTTTTAAAAACTTGCCAACAAAAGCACAATATGCCAGTTTCAAACAGTCTATCAACATTTAAAAGTTATGCCAACCTTTTCTTGCGCAACATTTGCGAAAATATTCGTCAACATTAAATTATCAGTGTTGAATTATTTTTCGCTTTCGCGTGCCATAGTATGGACACAGTAATGGCGGATAGCAACTGTTGTCAAGCCAAGTGAAACCCAAGAATAGGCTGCGTGCTTTAAAAAAAATGCATGCTTACTGTAGCAGAAAAGTGCATTTTGCTCCCAGGTGCACTAAACATTTGATTGTGTGGCAATACCTGGGGTATGAAAAATGTGAGCAAATCCCCATTTAAGGGGTGGGGCCACAGATATGCATAGAAATATGTGGGTAGGGCAATGCGGGGGAGGAGAGGTGCATTAATACCTGTGTAATTAAACCTTGGGTGAAAGTAATATACCCTTTGCACAAGTGGCCATGACACGGGTCAGTCGCATTGTCACCGTGCGTCATGCACGAGTAGGCACTTTGTGGATCTATTTATTTAAATATGAAAACCTGCCACCTGTCATGGCCGCCGGTGAAAAGGTCGAAAGAGTACTAAAGTGGAAAAAAAAACCAGTGAAAATGTCACCCCTTGTGTGTTGCAAAGGTTACTGGATCTACACTAAAACCGGTGAATTGTTTCCCTGTGCGTGAGCAACGGACGTTTTACATTACCAGTGAATGTTTAGACCCAGTTACCTTAGTAACTGACATCACACTTTTGTGGAAGCCCTGGTCTGTATAAAACATGTTTGAGTGTAAAATAGGTCCACATACATTGATGCTAGTATACATGGTTGTCCAACGTATAGACTGCCGAAGTGAATACGTCATCTTTTGTTAATTGCTTAGGCAATGGCTCTACACTAAAAATCACTATGAACCGTGTCCCTGTGCTTTTGCACTGGTACTTTTTCCAACGGCCATGATGTTTAGAGCCAATTACCATGGCAGCACGTCACACTGTTTGTTCATGTATGGTATTTGATATATCTTGAAGACATTTAAAGTTTATGTAATTTATGTCATGATTAAGCTTATAAAATTATCCTTTGATAGCAAGTATTAATCAAAATGTGTTTGTCTATTTTCACCGAAATTGCAAGACTAATCCGTTACGATTTGTTTTGTTCTTCATTTTTGGACAAATTTTATAATTTAGATTTTCTTCAAAATTGCAGGAAATGTTTCTTAGGACCCATGGATAATATTCCTCGAATCTTACGTCAATTGCTTGCTCAGGAAATAAATATAAAAATTTGGGTGAGCAGTCAAGGTCAAATTTCAGAAATATTCGGGGGTTAAGCAATATTTCCTGCAATTTTGAAGAAAATCTTAATCATATAATAGTTTGCCAAAAATTAAACAAATTATCTTAAGTGGTTAGTCCAGCGATTCTTCTCAAACCGGGCCCAAAATTGACGTTTTTCAAAACTAGTCGGAAAATATGAGTCCTAACAGTAGCCAGTTTGCGACCCGTTTGGGCAGATTCCCATAGCTAATTTCCAAATATGAAAAAAATTTGTGTCAAAGACTTGAAATTTTTTCATCAAAATCTTAGATTTATTTAAATTCCATATTTCATAGCCTGGGTGAGCAGTCAAAGTCAAATTCAAGCAATATTATATCTATGTGGTCCAAGCAACATTTCCTGCAATTTTGAAGAAAATCTGAATTATATAATTTTTGGCAAAAAAATAACAAAAATCCAGATTTTTTTCAAAATTGGCAAAAAAAATTACTTTTTTTCAAAATGACTCCTAACAAAGAAATAGGCCGTTACGGACCCATTTTGGCAGTTTTCCGAGATAATTTTTAGGAAAAACGTAAATAATTGCCAAAAATGTGAAATGTTTAAAATGAAAATCTGAAATTGTTAATTTCATATTTCATTACCTGGGTGACCGTGAGCAGTCAAACTCAATGAATACTATTTTTTTGGGCCTAAGCAACATTTCCTGCAATTTTGAATAAAATCTGCATAATAAACATTTTGGCTAAAAAATCATAAATTTGCCAAAAATTGACGTTTTTGAAAATGACTGAGAAATGGCTCCTAACACAAAATTACCCCATTTGCGACCCATTACGGCAGTTTTCCGAGCTATAATTTTCAAAAAATTGCCTTGTCTAGGTGAGCAAGGTTAAAATCAAGGAATATTATCTATGCTGTCTAAGCAACATTTCCTGCAATTTTAAAGAAAATCTAAATCATAAAATGTTTGGCAAATATTTTTTACACATTTTTCAAAAACATGACCAAAAATTGATAATTTATCCTGTTTGGAACCTACTTCGGCAGTTTTCTAAACTAATTTCTATCAAAAATAGAAATTTTTGACAAAAACTTAATAATTTTTCAAAAAATCTGACATTTTCAAAATTTGATATTTCATTGTCTGGGTGAGCAGTCAAGGTCAAATATAAGGAACATCGTCTATTTTTTTTTCTCTCTTAGTGGAGTTCGGAGACTCCGTTTATCTCAACATCAAAACCTATAGAGCTGCTGCACCTGCACCGGCGGCCATGACAGCGGTCAGATTTTCGGAAATGTTCAGTTGTATATACCTTAAAATTTATTATAAAATTACATGTTGAAAACATGACCTTTCTACATCCAGGGCAGGGGCCAATAGACTGCCGAAGTAAATATGTCGTCTTTTGTTAGTTGCCTAGGCAACCCCCTTTACTATGGAAAGACCCAAGTACATGTACAGTTGAAGTCAGAAGTATAAATACAACTGCATGCAACCAAATGTTAAAATGTGTGTGCTTACACCATTTTTGTAACAGTCTTTACTAAATTCTTGATTTTGTGGAATTTCTCGCGTGCATGCAGGTAGCTTGTACACCTTGCAATAGTTCGGGTAATCCTGTTTACCATTTTGGATGATGATGGTGGTGGTGTACATGTATTTATAACTCGGATTTCAACTGTGTGTCGTCAGTACACCAGATGTGCAAAAGGCTAATTTCATGGCGCTGCTTATAGGCACAGGCTTGTCGGCAATGGGGTATGAAAAATGTGAGCAAATCCCCATTTAAGGGGTGGGGCCACAGATATCCATATAAATCTGTGGGTGGGGCAATGCGGGGGAGGAGAGGGGAATTATAGGTGCATTAATACCAGTGTAATTAAACCTTGGGTGAAAGTAATATACCCTTTGCACAAGTAGCCTTGACACGGGTCAGTCACATTGTCACCGTGCGTCATGCACGAGTAGGCACTTTGTGGATCTATTGTCACATCAATTAAATATGAAAATCTGCCACCTGTCATGGCCGCCGGTGAAAAGGTCCAGTGAAAATGTCACCCCTTGTGTGTTGCAAAGGTTACTGGATCTACACTAAAACCAGTGAATTGTTTCCCTGTGCGTGAGCAATGGACGTTTCACATTACCAGTGAATGTTTAGACCCAGTTACCTTGGTCTGTATAAAACATGTTTGAGTGTAAAATAGGTCCACATACGTTGATGCATGTAATTATACATGGTTGTCCAACGTATAGACTGCCGAATTGAATACGTCATCTTTTGTTAGTTGCCTAGGCAATGGCTCTACACTAAAAAAAATCACCGAACCGTGTCCCTGTGCACTGGTACCTTTTCCAACGGCCATGATGTTTAGAGCCAATTACCATGGCAACACGTCACACTTCGGCTGTGTGTTTGTTCATATATGGTATTTGATATATCTTGAAGACATTAAAATGTACATTTACACATGATTCATATATTTTATTTTTAAAAAGTAGTTAAAAAGTAAATTTGTTTTTATTTGGAAGATGTGTCTAGTTGATGCTCCGTATTTTTGTTCGTGGAATTTTTAGTATTTATGTAATTTATGTCATGATTAAGCTTATAAAATTATCCTTTGATAGCAAGTATTAATCAAAATGTGTTTGTCTATTTTCACCAAAATTGCAAGACTAATCCGTTACGATTTGTTTTGTTTTTCATTTTTAGACAAAAAATGTATAATTTAGATTTTCTTCAAAATTGCAGGAAATGTTACTTAGGACCCATGGATAATATTCCTTGAATCTTACGTCAATTGCTTGCTCAGGAAAGAAATATAAAAATTTGGGTGAGCAGTCAAGGTCAAATTCCAGAAATATTCGGGGGCGTCTAAGCAATATTTCCTGCAATTTTGAAGAAAATCTTAATCATATAATTTTTTTGCCCAGCGATTCTTCTCAAACCTGGCCCAAAATTGACGTTTTTCAAACTGAGTCGAAAAATATGAGTCCTTAACAGTAGCCCGTTTTCGACCCATTTGGGCAGTTTCCCATACCTAATATCCAAGAAATATGGAAAAATTTTGCCAAAGATTTGACATTTTTTCATCAAAATCTTAGATTTTATTTAAATTCCATATTTCATAGCCTGGGTGAGCAGTCAAAGTCAAATTCAAGCAATATTATATCTATGTGGTCCAAGCAACATTTCCTGCAATTTTGAAGAAAATCTGAATTATATAATTTTTGGCAAAAAAATAACAAAAATCCAGATTGTTTTCAAAATTGGCAAAAAAAATTACTTTTTTTCAAAATGACTCCTAACAAAGAAATAGGCCGTTACGGACACATTTTGGCAGTTTTCCGAGCTAATTTTCAGGAAAAACGTAAATAATTGCCAAAAATGTGAAATGTTTAAAAATTAAAATCTGAAATTGTTAATTTCATATTTCATCACCTGGGTGACCGTGAGCAGTCAAACTCATTGAATACTATTTGTTTGGGCCTAAGCAACATTTCCTGCAATTTTGAATAAAATCTGCATAATAAACATTTTGGCTAAAAAATCATAAATTTGCCAAAAATTGACGTTTTTGAAAATGACTGAGAAATGGCTCCTAACACAAAATTACCCCGTTTGCGACCCATTTCGGCAGTTTTCCGAGCTATAATTTCCAAAAAATTGTCTAGGTGAGCAAGGTTAAATTCAAGGAATATTATCTATGCTGTCTTAGCAACATTTCCTACAATTTTAAAGAAAATCTAAATCATAAAATGTTTGGCAAATTTTTTTACAAATTTTTCAAAAACATGACCAAAAATTGATAATTTATCCTGTTTGGAACCTACTTCGGCAGTTTTCTAAACTAATTTCTATCAAAAATAAAACAAATTTGACAAAAACTTAATAATTTTTCAAAAAATCTGACATTTTCAAAATTTGATATTTCATTGTCTGGGTGAGCAGTCAAGGTCAAATATAAGGAACATCGTCAATTTTTTTCTCTCTCTTAGTGGAGTTCGGAGACTCCGTTTATCTCAACATCAAAACCTATAGAGCTGCTGCACCGGCGGCCATGACAGGGGTCAGATTTTCTTATTTAAATGATGTAACAATAGAAACACAAAGCACCTACTCGTGCATGACACACGATGACAATGTGACTGCCCCCTGTCATGGCCGCCGTGCAAAGGCTCTATACGTGTAATTAAAGACTTATTAAAGTTTCGTGATTTCCAGAGCGTTTTAGAAACGTCCGAGCAAAACGTGTTTCGGACGTCACAGGAAAAAAAGTACCGTCTGAAATGTTTTATATACGTTTAAAAACGTTTTTGAAGACGAAAACGTAAGAGACCAATATAAAACGTACGGCGTTTGTTTATGTTTGAAGAATTCCAGGACAAAACGTTTTACAAACGTCCGAACAAAACGTGTTATGTTAGTACCCCATCTAACGTCCTTAAAACGTGTTTTGGACGTCATAGAAAAAACGTACCGTCGTCAAACGTTTCATGCACGTTGATAAAACGTTGCTGGAGATAAAAACGTAAGTAACCTATATAAAACCTACACGTAGGCCTAAATTCATTTTTTTTCAGGAGTCCTAAGAAAAACGTTTTACAAACGTCCAAATATTAAAAACGTTTTTGTCGGTACCTTTTCTAACGTCCTAAAAACGTGCCTGGAACATCACATGAGAAAATGTACCATTTTGGAACGTTTCATACACGTTAATAAAAACCTAAGTCACCTTTATAAAACTTATCCAAAACGTTTTGTGAACGTTTTGTGTTTGCTGGGCTTCTGTTAACGCACCAACTCCCCTAAAAACTGAAAGGAATTCCTTGGATGTTTGAGACACAATGGGGGAACAATGGTAGGGGGCATACCCTCTGCCACATCGTGCTGCATATACATTCCTAAGATGTTTAAATAACAATAGGAACAGGTGTACTCTCAGATGCTATGTGGGCGTCTGCTTGGGCGATTCCACGCTGGAGTTGAGTAGAATCGATTCCACGCTGGAGTCGAGTAGAATCGATTCCACTTTAAGAATCTGAGTCACTATTCCAAAATTTCAGGAATCGAATCCTTTTATCTAGATTCGATCCCCAGTGATAGGATTGCCGAATGCCGATTCTTAGAAATTCTGGAACCAAAATACACGGGTTTTGCCGTCTTCCTAATTTCGCAAGGGTCTTTGCTGCACGCTGCACACCGAGTTACCGAGTTTCCGGTGTGCAGCAAAGACTCTTGCGAAAGGAAGATGGGGTTTTGCAAGAGTACTCGGCTTGGTTCTGCTCAGTGCCACTTATGAAATCGATTCCGGGTAGCTAGAATTGCGATCGATTGGAATCGGAATCGATTCCAAAAATGCTGTCCAGAGTCGCCCAAGCCCGCGTTTCCATTCTTCGGTTACGTAACCATGCACCGCATCGGACGCAATGAACCGTGGAAGCAGCAGGTAGATTTTGCAACAGACGAACTGCCGACGGCCGGTCAAGATGGCTGGTGATGATACGGGACGTCCACGACAATCTACGCTAGTGGGATATTTAGGTACGTAAACTACGATTGTAACGGTTAGGCATAAAAAAAAAATATGTTATGTTGGCGTAACCCGACCGACCCTAAAAATACGGCCGACCCTGGATATTTGTATTTTTTTCAAGGGAAGAAATTTAATGATTAATATCTATATGTTTCCATCAAGGGAAAATGTGGATCTGCGGTCATTTTTGATCGCTTAAAACGGATAAATTTGAGTCAACAGCTTTTTGTCTGATTTTGGTTTCCACTTTTCATGTCATTTTCGTTGCTGGGAGAAAAAAAAACAAAAAAAACAAAAAAAACAATCCCGACCTACCTACCCTATTTTTTGGGGCCCGTTACGCCAACATAACATTTTTTTGTTTTATGCCTTATCCTATTCCTATGTTTTCATGTTATGTGGGAATGGTAAAGATTAAAGTTTTTCTGGGTCTTTTACCTACTTGAAGAAGGGAAAAGTAGTTATGTGGGGTTCGGGATTTAAAATACGTGGGTTGAGTTAGACCATGGAGGTTTCTTCCTCCATGGTTAGACCATAGTCAGCAAGGAACAGTTCCTTTCTCTATGGTTAGACAAGCTTAGGTTACCCATGGGTTACCTCGGCTCGAATTTTTCATGTGGTAATCTCTAAAAGATTAGGCTACCACATGAAAAATTTCGAGCCGAGGTAACCTTGTCTAGGGTTGAGTGAAATG
Source organism: Henricia sp. BOLD:AAB3569 (assembly GCA_037783545.1). Taxonomy (NCBI): domain Eukaryota; kingdom Metazoa; phylum Echinodermata; class Asteroidea; order Spinulosida; family Echinasteridae; genus Henricia; species Henricia sp. BOLD:AAB3569. Next base: position 2,220,836 of record JBBELK010000272.1, on the reverse strand, counting down.
AACTTGTTATGATTTCTTGCTTATAATGGGGCTTAATCAAGTAACCATCCTTCTAATCTGATTGTTGTTTTCGCTTTCAGCATGGAGTCGTGTACTACCGTATGACGGCGGCTTCTTGGAAAAGGTAAATTGCAGATCTGTTAAAACTCTTAATTGGAAGAAATTCCTGAAAGATTTTACTTTAATACCTGCACTTTCAACTCTTTGTACAAGTCTTATGGACTTCATTAACAAAATTAAGGTTTTTTGTTATTTTATTCGTTTAGGTTGAACAAAGATGTTAAGGAAATTACCTCCTGGAATCAATAGATAATCCAATTTTAAGATATACTTCCCACTTGCACTTTTGTCGGAAATGTTGCATTTCTGAGATAAATAAATAATAAAACTACCGGTACTGCAGAGAGTAAGACAAAATCACAGCGAGTAAGCGCGACAATAGAGGCCGCTGCATGCAAGCGTACATGGTTCATCTTGTGCACCAACTAAATGCAATTTTTGAAGAAGAAAATGTCATTTTTCTTTAGAAAAGCAACATTTGCGACAAAATTGCATGTGGAAACTGGAAAGTATATCTTAGAATTGGATTATCTGTTGATTCCAAGAGGTAATTTCCTTAAAATCTTTGTTCAACCTAAACGAAAAAAATACCTTTTTTTAAATTCAGGCTAAAATAGAATTTTCACAACAAAATTTCACTTTTATTTCAGCTTGTATGAATGAAATAATGCAGGTATTTAAGTAAAATAGGAAAGAATTCTGTTTACTGGCTGCCACTTATTCTCCTTATGACTTAATAACCATCAAAATATTTGAAAGGGAAGTGAATTGTGCAGTAACAAACATTCAAAAATTTTCTTGAAAATACTGCCCTGTTCCATAGATTTAACACACAGCGTCTTAGTGGCAACCAGTGAACGGAATTCATACCAAAACAAATTCTGATCATCTTCTCAACTTTTACCGAAACATGAATTTTATAGTGGATAGTGTAATTTTGGAAAGAATTTACAAGTCGGACATCACATAAGCTTTCCTGCACTAAACCCATCGGACAACTGGGAATAATTCTCGGTATTTTTTCCCTTATACATTGAAAATACATTGCGTAAGTGCGACATAAGTTATTTTAAAGGAAAACAATTCTGATTAACTTCTCAACTCTTAACTAGAATTCTCTTATTTAATCCACATAGGAACAATTAAAATTACCACAAAACAATAATTCAACAAAATGAGGCCATTTTGAATGATCATGGTTAGGGTTTTGGGAACCTTTTATTTATTTTATTAACAGCAATACTTTGTCTTTTCTCCTCAGGTTTTTGATCACCAGCCAAGGGTCCAGTTTAAATGTAAGTATAATATAGTCTCTATTGTAACTTTAAAGATGCATTGTTTGAGCTTGGAGCCAATTTTACCATGAATATCTGGGCATGCAATTCTTAGGTTGATGTTAATGATATATTTATATCATTAACATGGAGTTTTATACATTCACCACCAAAGTAGGTACATGTAATATTGTTCTGTGTGGAGAGGCAATTTATGGTAAAATGCCTTGCCCAAAGGCACATCTACAACCTTTTGAATTAACCAAGGTATTGAGTACATGACACTGGACTGTTTGGATATCTAAATTTCATATTAAAATTGGCCCAGACATTTTTTGGTGTTTTTACTTGGTTTATTGATCATAAAAAAAGCAAATCCTGGGTGTCCGTGCATGGTAATGAACCCCACGTATATTTTGAAGGAAAGAACTAACCTCCAAATTTAAATCTTGTGGCAAAAAGTAAAACTAAAACAAAATTGGAATGTGGAAACTTGGCTTGAGAGATGATGAAAATCAATACCTGCATTTTCCGGAAACCATTAGTTTTTGAAACTAAGTAAGTTAGGAAAATAACTAAATTATTGGTCTTTTCGCAATTTCATTGCTTGAGAAATCAGTGGCAAAATCAGTGTACACAAATACATTTACTGATAAATTTCTGGTGTCCTTTAATAGCGCATTTCATGTCTCTTGACATCTCAATGCGAACCACCTCAATATTGATACATGTAGATCGGCAAGTGGCGGCTAAGCCAGAGACATTGGGAAAATTCCCCTTCTCTTCCGAAAGAATGTTCTAGGATCTTTAAGATGCATTACACAATACTGGACCTAGGGCTTTACATCCCATCCACAGGATGGAGCAATTGGGGTAAAGTGCCTTGCTCAAGGGCACAAGTACCTCAAGTAGTCTGAAAACCACAACCTTCGGGTGTTTCCACCTGAAGTTTGTAAGTTAATGACCCAAACTGCCACGATACTTATAACTCATTCTGCAAATTACATGCACTATGCTATTAAAGAAAAATATAGCAACGTATTTGTATCCGTATATCATCCTGAAACCTGTGCACATCAAGTTGAATTTGCGAAAAGGCTACATGAATACATACATCGTACAGACTTCACCTACTCATCTGTGTCAAAAGTCGGAAGGTTCCATGTTGTGCATGGCCACAATTTTCATTCAGACGTGCTGGTAAATGTACAGCACAAAATCAAATATGTTTGGCATGTAGATTAAATATGTTTGGCAAAACATATGTGTCAAAAGTCGGAAGGTTCCATGTTGTGCATGGCCACAATTTTCATTCAGACATGCTGGTAAATGTACAGCACAAAATCAAATATGTTTGGCATGTAGATTAAACAAACTTTACTTATTGCATATGTGCGAAGGGAATTAATTTACTTGCTGAAGTGGTTTAAAATTAGAGTACAAACTGCATGTTACAACATGAACTGTCTGCCATTATAATACATGTATTCCAGCAAACATATCAACATTCACTGTCCTTATAGGTACCCATTTACTCCTGGGTGGAGAGAACCCACGTTTAGAACTAATAATTAGGGAGGTTTTCGCACCATCACGGTTACCGATACGTCATGACTTTATGCGCGTCTCATGACGCGTAACCGTATATAGTACACATGTTTTCATATGCGTGAACAACGGTTATCGGCCTCCATACGCATAGAATAAAAACGGATACCGGTTATGCAGATTTTTCGCTTTTTCCGTGATGGATTAATAAGTTTTAATGCATTTTGTTTCTTTGTGACGTATCTTCCATGAATACCGATAAAATATAATGAATCATTCCCACGTGAAAGCGAGGATAATCTGCTGCAAACAAAGCCAAGCGCAGAGCATATAGATGAATGTATGCAAGTAGTCACACAGTGCGAAACCCAGTTCAGTGAGCGCATCAACGTGAACGGTTACCGTTATCCGTATTCGTAACCTTGCGAAACCTCTCTATTGTCTCAAATGCAATCCACGCCACATGAATTGACCTTTTCTTTTTTGTAGAAAATGAAATGTGTAACATGCAGTTTGTGCTCAAAACACGAGAATGGCTAAAAATTGTTTCTAAGCAATTGTTTTTTTTTATAGGGAAAAAAACCCTTAATTCTTACCTATAAATTGATAATCATTGAAAAACCATAAACAAGTTTGTGTGCATTTTCAAAGTTTAACTAAATTAACCTGGTTTTATGAGGAAAGAATTCAGTACTCGATCATCAGAAAACCGGAGGATTGGCCAAAAAATGTAATTTTGTTTTTGAAAAATGTGTCTGACAGCTTGGGCTGAGTTTTTGTGATCATGACTAGAAATTGGCAGTGGATCCAGGCACTATCTGGGTAGTGCTTGAAATGTCCATTAGCCTAGAACCGCCACTGATTTCCAGTTATACTTGCAAAAACTTGACTCGGGCTGTGCAACATCCAACTCATTTTAGAATAAGTCACATTTTTTCGGGTAAATTTTGGGTTTTTCCTGATCAAATCTGCAATTTGTTTGCTGTAACATTTTACATTCTAATAAAACTAAACATGTGGAAATTTTCCTGTCAACCCATTTAGTGATCACGTAAACTGGACATGTTTAAATATACCTATGTGTGTGACATTTTAAAGCATTTCCGGAAAGTCAAGTTTGACTGTCTATTTCTCTCTTGTTGGAAAATAATTTTCCTTGAATTTTATATCATTGGAAAGCCCTGTTATTCCTCTTTACGATGTGTCATTTGTTATGATTAAGCAATTTGGGGATGTGCAGTACAGCTGAATACGGGGCGGGTGTAATGTCACAAAATGCATTGCTACATTCCCATCCTCAAAGCAAAAGGGGAATGCACGACAATAGCAGTGAATTTTTTCGACATTTCACTTTCCACCCACCCCTGTATTCCCAATCGATTAATCATAACAAATGACACATCACTGTAAAGAGGAATAACAGGGCTTTCCAAAGGTACTTTTTTGTACGACTGGTATATTGTTTTAGGCAAATGGAATAAGTTAGGAGAAATTTAACTCAAAAATCATTTTGTTTTGTATGAAATGCATTGTAAATTGTGCTGATCTGAAATTAATTTTTGTAATTTTCTTTTTCAGAAATGGAAGCTCATGAGGCTGCAAGCAGGGTTGTAGTCAAGTCCACGGGTCTTAATTCAAGTCACAGGCTACTCAAATGAACTCCAACAAAGGCATTCGTGCATGCTCATCCTTTGCTTCTGGACGTTTGACGGACTCGACTACAACCTCGGTTCCAGACGGAATACGCGTTAGTTTTTTAATCTTTTCGCGAGTGATGTCTTTGTGCCGTGGTACGTCGTAATCTGGAACAAATCGCCGATGGTATTTTTAGTCAATTGGGTATGTAGACAGAAACCTTGAGAAAGTCAATTTTCTCGTCATGTTGTTACTAACAATATGTAACTTAATTGTGATTTACAAATGTTGTGTTTTACTGATTTGTTTCTTGAAATTATCGTTTGTAATTATATTTTCTTGTTTTACAGTGATTGTATTTCTTTGTACACCATTTTTATTAATGTTTTCTTTAACAGGTAGAGGAGGGAAACCTCCACTTTAATACATCAGAAAATCGGACAGGGGGCAACCCCTGTTCGATTTTCAAATTTAAAATTTGGACCACCGAACCCTGGACTATCTGTAAAGACAATAGCAATTAGGACCTTGCATAAATTAAGTTAATGAACATTTTACTTGAATATATTACTTGGTTTACTTATTGGAGTACAGAATAAAATGAGACTTGTTTACAAATGAAACTTTTGTTGTCAGTGACTTTTATTTTGACTTTGGAACTATATAACACTATTTAAATAAGATTGTTTACAAACATTACTATATTTGTTAAAGTACATTTAACAATGCTACAAGAGAAATAAATACAATTGGTTGTTGCTAAATGAATATTAAGTACAAGTCAATGTTTACAAACTGTTAGTCATTTTTTGAGAGAATAATTTGAGCAAGTTTTGGTTTGTTTACAAACTGATAGTCATTTTTTTGAGAGAATAATTTGAGCAAGTTTTGGTTTGTTTACAAACTGATAGTCATTTTTTGAGAGAATAATTTGAGCAAGTTTTGGTTTGTTTACAAACTGATAGTCATTTTTTGAGAGAATAATTTGAGCAAGTTTTGGTTTGTTTACAAACTGATAGTCATTTTTTTGAGAGAATAATTTGAGCAAGTTTTGGTTTGTTTACAAACTGATAGTCATTTTTTGAGACACTGAAGAGTTGTGTGCTTAGGGACTGACTGATAGAAGGTTGAGTTGATTCAATGTTTACAAACTGTTTTTGGAGAGAGGCTTGGACAGCAGAGCTTCTTGTTGTTGGCAAGTTGCTTTGGGTTTTTTGGGGAACTCTGGCAGAAGGTTCAATCATCCTGATTTCTTCAACTTGTGTCTGCGGGGGAAAAGTAAAAAGTTTTTAAACAGTATAGTGAATCTACAGATGGCACAAATGCAACATTTCCATATTTGTTGAATCAGATAATGTTTTTCTATGCTGTAAACTCGGGCATGCAACTGTGTTACAAGGGAAATGCAAACAAATCTTCGACTTTGTACAGTGTTTTTTTTTAATTTTTGATGGTGCAGATGAGGAAAAGTTGCATGCCTGTAAACTGCAACTCCTGAAGGCCCAATGGTCATTTTTCGAAAACTGGAGATACTGTTCTGAAGAGATAACTTAGGCCCAAAAAGGGTTACAAATAGTGTGACAACATGCCTTTCTAAAAACCCTGTGATAAAATTTGCAATATACGCTCGTAACTAGTACGGACACTTGTGTTACATTCTAGTCCGTCCCGGTTACGAGCGTATATTCAAAATTTGTACACAGTGTTTTTTAATAGAAATGCATGTTGTCACACTATTTGTAACCCTTTTTGGGCCTAAGTTATCTCTTCAGAACAAATTAAACTTATTTCTTTTATTTTGAGACCAGACAAAGGTATTTCCTCGAAAATATGGTCTGTGTTGCCAAAATTCCCCCCCTTACCGTGGAAAATGCCAGTATATTGGGGCTCACCGTGGGTCAATCTTGGCCACTCTGAAGACGATGCAGTGAGGTCTGCCAAAACAGATCTTGAAAATATTCAGCTCCTGGTCGACATCGCTTGGCACACACGTCTTTGTCACCTGTCACAAATTAAGAAAACATAACGACTACGTTATAAAATGCTGCAAGTTTAGAGAAAATTAAAAGTTGATGAATTTTTCAATTTGGCTGGAAAAATGAAGACACGTTAGGTTGCTTACAAAGATTCACATCTGATTTGTTTAAAATCATGGATTGCCTCACGCATGGTGGAGTTTACCAATAAACTGCTTTGGAGAAATTAACGTGAAGTGTAGAGCAATTAAAATGCAAGATGAGAGGCATTTCCGCAAATATTTGAATGTGTAGTGGAATCTTCCCCAATGAGTGTTCACTGTATAAACTGCAGGCTACATTCACAATCAGAGTTGATTGGGATGGTAGAGACGACCCTACCGGGTTACATCAGTATGGATTTTCAGCAAAGACAAAAAAGATTCAGAATTTAACTTTGAAACGTACCAAAACAGGTTGGAAACGGGCAAAAATTGTTTTCCTGATAATTTCTGAGACATTTTTTAAAAAGTCATATTTTTTTATGCCGATTTGTGCAAATAACTGCTAAACTAACCCCTTGTGATTTAAAAAAAAAATTGTCATAAAACTGACCCAAAATGGATTTGCAGTAAAGATGAACAGAACAATGGACTGTGACTTACTGATACTGTAGGTCAACACTGGCCAGATTTCTTCTCCCAGCAAATCTCAACATAATGGGTGGTGCATATGAACAGTAGCCACAGACTAAAAGGGAAAGAAAATATATAAGTTAACTAAGTTACGGTACTTACAAATCAGAGCTACATGTAAGACTTCAAACCAAATATATCTAACACTAAAGTGGAAAATGTGTGGAGGTATGAATGAACTTAATGCATTTTATGAAAGCAGAATTGATCCAAACAAAAGATGGTTTATTTTAGCTAGTTCATCCACACTGCTACAACCGCAGAAATGCTATCATCTAACTAAATATGACGGTGCCAAAACAGACAACAGGCCCGAAAATGTTATGGAGTTTGAGCGGAATTTGCTCAAAGATGTTTTAGTAATTAAAAAAGAAAATACAAAAATGTGCCTTACAAAAGTGCTTAAAAGATCTGCTTGGCTGTGGGTTCGAGTCCCACCCAAGCACTGGTTTTTAATGATTCAAACTAAAACCAACTGGCTCTTTGAGACCAGTACACTCAGTGGTCGAATGAGTTAGGCAACTGTTCTAGGTTCCAGTCCCAACTGCTCCATGATTTGAACCAGCACACCGAGTGGTCAAGTCAACTGTTTTAGTAGAATGTAGGAGAATGAGGATATTGTTCTTATAAATTGTCGGAAAAGGTCAAGGGATTAGTTTTGATACTAAATGTTGCAAGAATCAAACAGGCCCTTTGACACCAGCACACCGAGAGGTTGAGTAGTTAAGGCAACTGCTTCAGAATGCAGAAGGTTGTGGGTTCGAATCCGGCCAAAGCACAAATTGTTAACATAACGATACCGGTAGTTCTTGGGAAAGCACTGAGCAAAAGTGCTGTAAGATTATATTGGGAAAGAGCAAGCTATTCCTAATGTAGAGAAGTAGTAACAAGCTGATGATTACAATACCTAAAAGCTGCTCATGATGACAAATGAATTCCAACAAGAGAGAGACATGTATGTGGAGTCCAATAGTCCAGGTGAGGCCAAGCATGGGCAGCAACACAAGGGAGCTTCATAAATTGGTCCTGTTAAAAGGAAATCAAATGAAATGCATGAGTATGTAAAGTTTACTAAATTACTCTGTTGTGAATGTGGGTGGGTCTTTAAAGCCTAGCGTACATCCACATTGCAACTGGAAGCAACTAGTGGCAACTGGGAGCAACTGATCAGTTGCTCAAAAAGGTTGATGTGCTCGTACTTGAAACTACTGGCAACTGGAGTTGCCACGAGTTGCTCATGTTCTACCTTCTGGCAACTGTAGTTGTACCCAGTTGCGGTCAGTTGCGTCAATGTACATGCACGCGTAGTTGCAACTAGTTGCTGTCAGTTGCACGCGTGTGTCTAAATACGTGCGCGCACATCGACAGCAACAGTTGCTTCCAGTTGAAAGGTCAATGTACTGTAGGCTTTACCAATTTGCCGTAACGATGTGTGCGCTTTGAAAACTGGATGTTCCCAGTTGCTGCACACATCGACAGCAATTGATGGTCGAGTTGCTTCCAGTTGCAATGTCGATGGACGCTAGGCTTAACAGTGTTCAACAGGAAAACCAACTTTCTAAGTAACAGAAATGCGGAAAACATACTAACAAATTTGTTTGATGGTGCTCTTCCCACAAATTATGTTCATAACGAACGGGACAAACTGTTAGAGAAATGAACAGGCTTTCCAATGATATCATAGCACACAATGCTAGAAATACAGTAACTTTTTAGACCCCCCCCCCCCCCCCCTGTACGCATGGCGTACACAGTGGCTCCAACCTCTTCACCCCTGTATGCATACGCATTCCATATACCTCAGCATTAGTAAGCATTGGTAAATGGTTCAGTACTACATGTATAGTGCTATATACTACTAACGATTCGCATGTCGCCTTCAAAATCTGAAATAAATGAGATTGTTTTTGCATTTTTGTTTACACATAAAATGAAATCAAGCATCAGAAACTGCAGATTTAATGGAAAAAACCTAAATTGAGGAGTGAAAAAAATGTGAGATGAGTGACAAAAATGTGTGGCCTGTCTAATATGTTTGTCAACTTGTCCAATTCCTTTCTCGTTTTAGTAAAAGCAAATTTTCAGTTTGCATACATACACATTGGCTTGGACCCTCCCCCTGCCACCCTGTACGCAATGTCAACAACCCCCTCCCCCCTCCTTTATGGACGGCCCCTAACAGAGACATGATGATCAACAAAACAAAGTTTGCAAAAATCTTTGAAAGGTGTATTCAACTCTTGTAGCTTTTTGGCTGGAAGTAAATGTTTTTGGACTCTCACTGTGAGTAACATGCTGTAGTAGAAACAAACATATTTAGGAAATATAGTATATAAATGAGCAATTTTTAAAATTAAAATTTTGATAAGGATAGTACACCTGATGTCAGTATTAACTCATTTCATTCAATGCATTGGGGCATTCTGGGTAGCATCATGATGAAACCATGGCCACTATGTGACTTCTAAAAAATAAAACTGGAACTCAGTTTCAGGGGTATACACCATGCATGAATAAACATGAGAAAATATTGGGGCATTCTGGGTAGCATCATGATAAAACCATGGCCATGATGTGACTTCCAAAAAACAAAACTGGAACTCAGTTTCAGAGGGACACCATGCATGAATAAACATGAGAAAATATTGGGGCATTCTGGGTAGCATCATGATAAAACCATGGCCAAGATGTGACTTCCAAAAAACAAAACTGGAACTCAGTTTCAGAGGAACACCATGCATGAATAAACATGAGAAAATATTGGGGCATTCTGGGTAACATCATGATGAAACCATGGGCATGATGTGACTTCTAAAAAACAAAACTGGAACTCCACTTCAGGGGAACACCATACATGAGCAAGGGCAAAATAGTAAAATTAGCATGCTACAGTGACATGTAAATAAGTAGCAGATATGCATAATTTTGATTAAGGCAAGAACAGTACATCAATATGTCAGTATTAATTAATGGTGCAGTAATATGTAAATTAAGCATTTATTTGCATAAATTTGAATACGAACAATTGAATACTACACAAACTATTAAAGTTAAATGCCTGCTGCAAGATAGACTACTCTACCAGGGGCTGACCTCCGTAGAAATTCAAGGTGCCATTTTAGTAAGCAAACTACCGGTAGATGCGCCTCATGTCCGTTTGACATGACTCTCGCGGTTGCTGATTTTTTTTCTCATCCCATAGTTTGGTTGTTTCATTTCAATGGTGATTAGGTACCATACCAAATATTGTGTTTGTTACTTTGCTCAGTTGCGGTCCCATTAAACAATAAAAGAACAATTGGGTTCTTGGGAAAAACCTGAGGGAGTATACCACTGTGCCTTATAGCTCAGATGGTAGAGCGTCTGCCCTGTAGCTCATCTGTCTGGTGAGTCAGAGGTCTTGGGGAAAACCTGAGGGAGTATACCACTGTGCCTTATAGCTCAGATGGTAGACCGTCTGCCCTGTACATGTAGCTCATCTGTCTGGTGAGTCAGAGGTCTCGGGGAAAACCTGAGGGAGTATACCACTTTGCCTTATAGTTCAGCTGGTAGAGCATCTGCCTGGTGTGTCATAGGTCTTGGGAAAAATCTGAGGGTGTACATGTATACCACTGTGCCTTATAGCTCAGCTGGTGGAGCATCTGCCCGGTGTGTCAGAAGTCTTGGGGAAAACCTGACAGAGTATACCACTGTGCCTTATAGCTCAGCTGGTGGAGCGTCTGCCCAGTGTGTCAGAGGTCTTGGGGAAAACCTGAGGGAGTATACCACTGTGCCTTATAGCTCAGCTGGTAGAGCATCTGCCCAGTGTGTCAGAGGTCTTGGGGAAACCTGAGGGAGTATACCACTGTGCCTTATAGCTCAGCTGGTAGAGCATCTGCCTGGTGTGTAAGAGGTCTTGGGGAAAACCTGACGGAGTATACCACTGTGCCTTATAGCTCAGCTGGTAGAGCATCTGCCTGGTGTGTCATAGGTCTTGGGGGAAACCTGAGGGAGTATACTACTGTGCCTTATAGCTCAGCAGCTGGTGGAGTGTCTGTCTGGTGAGTCAGAGGTCTTGGGGAAGAGCATCTGCCTGGTGTGTCAGAGGTCTTGGGGAAAATCTGAGGGTGTATACATGTACTACTGTGCCTTATAGCACAGCTGGTAGAGCATCTGCCTGGTGTGTCAGAAGTCTTAAGGAAAATATGAGGGTGTATACATGTACCACTGTGCCTTATAGCTCGGCTGGTAGAGTATCTGCCCGGTGTGTCAGAGGTCTTGGGGAAATCTGAGGGAGTATACCACTTTGCCTTATAGCTCAGCTGGTAGAGCATCTGCCCGGTGTGTCAGAGGTCTTGGAGAAAACCTGAGGGAGTATACCACTGTGCCTTATAGCTCAGCTGGTAGAGCATCTGCCCGGTGTGTCAGAGGTCTTGGGGAAAACCTGAGGGAGTATGTCCACTGTGCCTTATAGCTCAGCTGGTGGAGCGTCTGCCCGGTGTGTCAGAGGTCTTGGGGAAAACCTGAGGGAGTATACCACTGTGCCTTATAGCTCAGCTGGTAGAGCATCTGCCTGGTGTGTCGGAGGTCTTGGGTAAAATCTGAGGGTGTATACATGTACTACTGTGCCTTATAGCTCAGCTGGTAGAGCATCTGTCTGGTGTGTAAAAGGTCTTAAGGATAATATGAGGGAGTATACCACTGTGCCTTATAGCTCAGCTGGTAGAGCGTCTGTCTGGTGAGTTAGAGGTCTTGGGGAAAATCTGAGGGAGTATACCACTGTGCCTTATAGCTCAGCTGGTAGAGCGTCTGTCTGGTGAGTTAGAGGTCTTGGGGAAAATCTGAGGGAGTATACCACTGTGCCTTATAGCTCAGCTGGTAGAGTATCTGCCCGGTGTGTCAGAGGTCTTGGGGAAAATCTGAGGGAGTATACCACTGTGCCTTATAGCTCAGCTGGCAGAGCATCTGCCCGGTGTGTCAGAGGTCTTGGGGAAAATTTGAGGGAGTATACCACTGCGCCTTATAGCTCAGCTGGTAGAGCGTCTGTCTGGTGAGTTAGAGGTCTTGGGGAAAATCTGAGGGAGTATACCACTGTGCCTTATAGCTCAGCTGGCAGAGCATCTGCCTGGTGTGTCAGAGGTCTTGGGGAAAATTTGAGGGAGTATACCACTGTGCCTTATAGCTCAGCTGGTAGAGCGTCTGTCTGGTGAGTTAGAGGTCTTGGGAAAAATCTGAGGGAGTATACCACTGTGCCTTATAGCTCAGCTGGTAGAGTATCTGCCCGGTGTGTCAGAGGTCTTGGGAAAATCTGAGGGAGTATACCACTTTGCCTTATAGCTCAGCTGGTAGAGCATCTGCCTGGTGTGTCAGAGGTCTTGGGGAAAACCTGACGGAGTATACCACTGTGCCTTATAGCTCAGCTGGTAGAGCATCTGCCTGGTGTGTCATAGGTCTTGGGGGAAACCTGAGGGAGTATACTACTGTGCCTTATAGCTCAGCAGCTGGTGGTGGTCTGTCTGGTGAGTTAGAGGTCTTAGGGAAAACCTGAGGGAGTATACCACTGTGCCTTATAGCTCAGCTGGTAGAGCATCTGCCCAGTGTGTCAGAGGTCTTGGGGAAACCTGAGGGAGTATACCACTGTGCCTTATAGCTCAGCTGGTAGAGCATCTGCCTGGTGTGTCATAGGTCTTGGGGGAAACCTGAGGGAGTATACTACTGTGCCTTATAGCTCAGCAGCTGGTGGAGTGTCTGTCATGTGAGTCAGAGGTCTTGGGGAAAATCTGAGGGAGTATACCACTGTGCCTTATGGCTCAGCTGGTAGAGCATCTGCCTGGTGTGGCAAAGGTCTTGGGGGAAAATCTGAGGGAGTAATACCACTGTGCCTTATAGCTCAGCTGGTAGAGCATCTGCCTGGTGTGTCATAGGTCTTGGGGGAAACCTGAGGGAGTATACTACTGTGCCTTATAGCTCAGCAGCAGGTGGAGTGTCTGTCATGTGAGTCAGAGGTCTTGGGGAAAATCTGAGGGAGTAATACCACTGTGCCTTATAGCTCAGATGGTAGAGCATCTGCCCAGTGAGTCACAGGTGTCAGGTTGGAATCCCGATAAAGCCCTTACGACTTTTCTCTCATCCCAAGTGTGGATCCGCTGTAACTATTCGCCGCGACACAGATTACACTACGAGAGGCATGTTAAACAGACACAAGGCGCGTCTAGTTTGCTTATTACTAAAATGGTGCCTTTACACTTTATTGAATTGATTTCGCATGGGTTGGCTATCTTGCACCTTTGCTGCTATATCATCTTTAAGGAAGCCCTACCCATGCATGCCTATAAGCGGAAGCTAGACAAGTTTTAATACAGTGGAAAGTCACCATAAATGGGCATCGTATCTGAACCATACAAATGTCTGTTTTAGTGGCGTTTAACGCGAACAAATGATTGGGAGCCATGAGCGATGTTCACTGTAGCTGAATGTTCTTTTTGGTGTTCATTATAGCGAATTTCCACTGTAATAAAATTGGAATGATGGCCAAAAACTCACCTCTCCTGTGTTTTCAGTATCCATGGCAACACGTCCATTTTTGTAGTGTGTAATATGAAGCTCCACAGTCTGTGGGCTCCATCTCCAATCTGTGAATACATAATGAACAAAAATTAGCAACTGTGACAGAAATGCAACCAATCCAGGCTTTGACATTAACCAAAGTCACCAAGGCCAATGGCCTCATGCCCTGCTGAGTTGGCCCCGATGCCCCTTCAAGATACACTTTCTGAAGCCAACTTGGCCATCATGCCCTATTGAGCTCGTGCCAATGAGTCATTTTGGGAGTAAAACAATGCTGCGTCGTTGTGGAAGCAATGTGCGTGCGCGTTGTGTGTCCATAGCGCGCGTAACGCGCTATGATGAGGCTCCCATTGGTGAACTAAACCGCGTTACGCCCACCAGAGACACACACAACGCGCACGCACATTGCTTCCACAATGACTTAGCATTATTTGACTCCCAAAATGGCATATTCGCACGTGTTCGAAAGGGTTCAATCCCAGGCTTTGACATTAACCAAGGCTACCAAAGCAAATGGCCTGATGCCCTGCTGAGTTGGCCTCATGCCCGGCTGACTTGGCCTCGATGCCCCTTCAAGATATACACTTTCTGTAAAGCTATACTTTCTGATAAGCTGATAGTGATAGCAAAAAAAGGACATGTCAAATTGACCTCTCGTACTCCTTGATCCTGTTTTGCATCTTCCATTTTTATGCGCAAGTTAATTTTAGCTTTGTTTACAAAACTAGCCCCTGTTCAGCCAGGTGTGAAATTCCCAACATAATGACGACGTTAATGAAAACTCGAAACCTATGTCTACCGATATTTCAATATTTGTGAGCCAATTTTCTAAAAATCCTACAATTTTCATTTTATCTACAATTTTATGAGTGTCTACCTCTTCTGATACACCCTGTATAACTTCAAATGTTGATAACTTAATATATCTTCAAGCAAACTTGAATCCGTCGTTTTGATTGGTGGATCCATGGCAACCAACAGTGTGATAATGTTTCATAATACTCTTCCGATTCTCATATTGCACTCTGCGTACCGGTAATGCACCATGGTATTCCAAGATAACTGTGTCCCTACGCATATGCGCGGAGTACATGTAGTACTTGCAGAGTGCGCGTGTTATTAGTGCGTCAATTTTGCTTGAAGATAATATTAGTTATCCCGCAAGCACGAGTGGAATACGTCATTATCATGATTATGTAGGAACGTGACAGTCAGACGTCACGTGACCACATTCGTGTGACTAACTATGTTCCTTTTTTTGTCTGTCGCCTGAGGTGTATGATTTTTAAACATCTATATCTGGGAGGTTTTAATTTTGTCAAAAAATTAGTTAGTTGTACATTATTACATAATGAAACTATTTATAGCCCGATACCCAAAATCTTGGAATCGTCCAGATTGTACCGTTACATTGTTTTAAATTGTTATAAATTTAAATAAAGAAATTTATATTGATAAAATTCTCACTTTGTTTTGTTAGTTTGCTTTATTTGTATTTCTTCTTTCAAACAAACAAATAAGAAAGAAACAACCTGCAGTAAAACCCCCGTTGATCATTTTTAATTTAATTTGCTTAAGGGCGGTCTGGTTGGCGTAGTGGTTCTTTCCTCGCCTTTCCTCTGGCGTACCCGTTTCGAATCCTGGGCGTGTATGTGGATTGGGTTAGCAGTCCCTATAGTATGACGAGCATCTTTAAAATTGTAGAGTATATATTCACAAATACAAAAAAAATTTGTGCTCATCTTTAAAGAATTAAGAAGTTTATTATGGCTTCAGAACTCGTGTACAAACAGACTGGAAAATTTCTAAGTGTTTCCTCACAAAATCTTAAACTATTCTCACCCAAAATATTGGTTTTTCCATCAAATCTGCACATGTTAACCCTTTTAACGATGCTTAACAAGTCAACAGGGTCAGCTTCTCAACTCTTACCGATAGGTATACAGTATCAGTACAAGGTGCATAACATTACCTAGACAGAATGATTCTGTCCCTACGGGATTTCCCGTAGGGACAGAAGGTACCCCTTTCATACAGTGGATTGTTGTCATTTTGCCTCGAAATTAGAATCACACCCAACTATTTCCAGCTAGTTGTTTCCTGTAGTGGTCTTAGATATTCTTCATTAGAAGACAAATAAAAAGCACTACTTACATTGCCATTTTTGAATCAAAAAACGTCTATTTCCGACAATATTCGACGAAGACATTTCTCGGACTCCTTATCACGATAAAAACGATTGCAAACGTGTAGTTGTGCATTGACGGACGCCCAAAGCGAACGTCAAACGAAACTGTACATTGTATGCCGCGCCGTATAAATGCGCGTGACATAAGAGCGCCACCCGTACTCTCATTGGGCCTCCGTAGAGGCACACCTGGGCTGCGTTCCAAACACACGAACGTTGCCAACGTTCGCCACTGGTTACAGTGCTTTTGTGCACTAGTCTATGAAAAGTCGAGTACCAGTTGTTGGCGAACGATGCAAACGTTTGCAATGTTCGCGTGTTTGGAACGCAGCCCAAGTGTACGTTCGCAAAAAAAGACCACGTCGAACTTTGGCGCGACTCCACACTATAATCGATTAGAATGGGTTGTCCTGGACACAATAAGAAATCGCAGCTCCTTGTACCGAATGTTTTCATACGAAAAATGGAATCGATCTGGAATAGAATTTTGATTCTTTTTTGGAATTGGAGTCGACTCCGAAAATGCTGGAGCGCCCCCAAGCATTTAGCCTAGCCAACTTTATTTTAGCTGGTCACATCGGTCGTAACAACAGATTCTCTCGTCGAAGATTGTCGGAAATATATGTTTTTTATTGAAAAACGGCAATGTATTAGTAGTTCTTTTTTGTTTGTTTTCCAACCAAGAATATCTAAAACCAATGTAGGACACAACCAGCTGGAAATATTTGGGTGTGATTCTAATTTCGAGGCAAAATTACAACAATCCACTGTATGAAAGGAAAGCTCACTGACTAAACATTACCTAACTATAGGCGTATACGGTATTCAGCCACTCGGCGGCGAAGCTGCACAGCCACAGGCATGCAGGCGCCGCGCCGACCCACCATGCGCCGACGTTGTTCACAAAGATTCATGACGAAATTTATTAATGCAAGCAAAATCGATCGTGCCAACTGGCTTCGGCGCCCCTCAGTTTGGCGTGAACAGACGAGCAGGCGAACATCTCTTGTTCCAAAAAGCAGGCCACGGAATCCCCAAATTTGACACAAAACGTGTTTTTGCTGGTAAGGCCATTTTGACATTTTCGCGGCCATTTTGAAGGAGGTGCAAAGAGCGCCCTCAAGCGACGCATGTGCGTGCACAAAACATCTAAGGCGGCTTCGCGCACTGGATACAACCATGGAGGTAGGAAAACTTCCTCCATGATACAACTTCGCAATTAATTTTTTTGACTAATTAAATCGATGGCTTTGACTATAAAGCTGGTTGATTGTGATTCTATATGAGTTGTTCTTATGCTTCAGTCGAACAATCTAAATTAAAAGTGCCTTCTTGTCTGAATAATCGCATTTTAAGACCCCTTCTTATTTCCCAATTTCTCTAAGATTAAGGCGGCTTGATTCCGGCACTGGATACAACTTCGCAATTAATTTGTTTGACTAATTAAATCGATTGCTATGACGTTAAAGCTGATTGATGATGATTCTACATGAATATTTCTTATATTACAGCTGAAAAATCATAACAAAAAGTGCCTACTTGTCTGAATAAATCGATTTTAAGACACCTTCCTATTTCATAATTTCTCTAAGCTAGAAGGCGGCTTAATTCGCGCACTAGATACAACTTCGCAATTATTTTTTGTGACTAATTACGTCAACTTGGTCAAATCCGTAACCGAAGTTTGCAAGCTTGATAGACTGCTGCGTGAAATTGCACTTTAGTTTCTGTCATTTAATCTGCCAGGCTGATTTATTTTTGGTACAGGCCTATTGGGGCTGGTTTTCTTTGTATTTGTGCCAAATATCACGCAAATCCACCTGTGCAGTGGTGAGATTTTTCCCGCCCCAAAATATCACCAAAATCACATCACAATTTTTAAAGTTGCTGTCTATTTATTTTTATTGACGATTCCGCACGTAAATTTGGCACATTTTAACAAGCATAAAACAGCCTGGGAACTGCTTGATGAATGTTTGCAACAAAAGTATTTTTAATAGCTGTTGCCAACGTTTGCAAACGCTCGCGTATTTGGAACGCAGCCCAGCCATACACCAATCCGATAGTTGAAGTCCTCTGCTCGTACGTCCGCCATAACTCAGGGTTCCATCCAGTACCATGAACTGGCGTTTTGTGTTGATGATAAGCTGTTACATAATATGTTGTCACTTCGAAAAATGTTGCGCGTTTATTGTCAGCTTGCCCGCGAAGAGAATTTGTTCACACGCTCCACTTCGTACCCAGCGCGCCTATATATAGCTATGGGCGGCTGGGAAACGAGCGAAACGCTCACGTAATATACTGCGCATGCACAGAAGCGTACTCCCTGCCGTTGTCGAGTAGACTGGTCCCCTGTCCATGTGTGATACGACGGAGGGGAAGTAAATATGAGGACAGGGAACCCAGTTTTCGCTAAACTCTGAAATTTCTCGGCCATTTTCCGGCGAAAGTCTGTCAATTTTTCAGGACAAGTGCGGAATATAGACTGTTTGGAGCATGCAAAATTTGAAGTTCGTCTGAAAATTTCTTGACTTCCAAATTTGCCGACGTTTGGACCACACTTTGACCAAATTCCTGTCCCAAACTGGGGTGTGTCAACGACCGTTCAACGGCCTGAGCATGCGCACGAGTCAGGAGTACACCAAAGAAGAGTGTACAGACAGCCACGGTTAGCGGAGCAGTCAGGAAGCCCCAACCCAGTTTTCCCTAAACTCTTAAATTTCTCAGCGATTTCCCGGCGAAAGTCTGTCAATTTTTCAGGACAAGTGCGGAATATAGAGTGTTTGGAGCATGCAAAATTTGAAGTTCGTCGGAAAATTTCTTGACTTCCAAAATTGCCGACGTTTGGACCACACTTTGACCAAATTCCTGTCCCAAACTCAACTGGGGTGTGTCAACGAACGTTCAACGGCCTGAGCATGCGCACGAGTCAGGAGTACACCAAAGAAGAGTGTAAATGAATTAGTCTGGTACCATAGCTGAGTGCAGCTTTTTACTAGTCGATCTTGTTCAGCGCCCTCATGATTAAGAGTTTAGACTGGTTTCCGGACCACATATACATGTAGACTGGTTTCCACTCCACATATTCCACATACAACGAATGAATATGAGGACCGGCTACCGTGGTGTTTAAAATAGCACTAAGCATTACGTCATGCATAACCGTTAATTTGCAAAGCGCGGCACGAGTGTTTAACAATTTGAAAAAAAAGAAAAAAAAATTTGGTCAATAGAAATGTAATATATTAACCTTAAATTATTACACATGCCCATTATAGCATCAAAAATCAAATTCAAACCTTGTCTGCATCATCGTAAATAAACACGCGGCGAAACACTGACGAATCATACCCGACGATTAACGATAACGTCCGGACGTGCATTCGGGTAACTTCGGGAACCTTCGGGAAAAGGAGGAATGCCGTGTTAACAGATATGTTAACAGATCTGTGAAACTAACACTAACACGTTACACACACAGAATTGTGACCTCACCCATTGAGTAGTTACTGTTGGCCACTACACAGTGTTTGTAATTTTGTATGAATTTTCGTGCAAAAAAATGCATTTTTTCCCGGCTAGCTTTAACCTTACACAGGAAGTACTCATTGTTTTCTGGTCATTAAAACACAATTTATTACTCCTTGTCTTAACTTCAGTCAGCAGCAAGAAATGTTCAATTGTGCATGGTTCCGCCTCTTGCGTATTCGCGCTTCTGAAAAAAATCAGATTTTGAAATATTCAGATGCTGGGTTATTACCCAAATCCTGCACGGCGTACTGTAGATATAATCCAGTGCTATGCGTGTTTTCTTAATTACGAAAACTTTAAAAGAAAACAGCAGCCAAATATTTTAATATGGTTAAATCATCATCACGCGATCCCTACGGAGTCCAATGACTGACATACGAGGCAGTGAAATCGTTACGGCACGGTGCGTACGGCACGCGTACGACACACGGTGCGAATCGGGCATTGACGCCTCGTACTGTGCGACAAACGGCGCGCTGCATTGCGTCGGAGTAAAACTTAATGACCGATATTAAATCGGTCATACAAATGAGTTAAATTGATGTATGGTATGTGCAGACTTTCTACCGTAAGTACTATACCAAATGTTATTTATTGTATTAAATTAGTGGTGAAAATGGGCCACAAAGCGTTTTGCACCTGTTTCCGAAATTAAAAGAAAAAAATGTAAACAGTCGAACATCGTTTAATAAGAGGTCATTGAGATTGTTTCGCTATAACAGGAACTTTATCTGGAATGTGGACCAAAAAGTCCCTGTTATAAGCAGAATGTTGTACTAATTGTCAACTTTTCTCAGATATTTATGATCGTGACCAGTCCATACGCAGCATGATATGGGGCTGAGGGTAGGCCTGATGGCGGCTGTAATATGGCAACAGGGTGGCCTTCAATAACCCGGTGCCCAATTC
The DNA here is from genome assembly GCA_037783545.1 of Henricia sp. BOLD:AAB3569. NCBI lineage: Eukaryota > Metazoa > Echinodermata > Asteroidea > Spinulosida > Echinasteridae > Henricia > Henricia sp. BOLD:AAB3569. The sequence goes on along the minus strand of JBBELK010000272.1, from coordinate 2,200,495 downwards.
CCACAAAACTTCGTCCGATAGTTCTTATCTTGCGTGTGTCTATGGATTTTTGGCAGAATTTGTCAAAAATAATTCTCCAAATTCCATCTTAGAAGTCAACAACAGCGGTTGCAACATGCATTTTTTGCACGACATACCGTTGTCGTTGACTTCGAAACTTTGAATTTTTGATAATTATATGGACAAATTCTGCCAAAATTTCATAGACCCACAAAAGGTAAGGTTCGCAAGAACTATCAGACGACATTTGGTGAGGATTGGGCAGCAGTATTTTTTTTTGCACTAGTCGTGTTTTAATGTCCCCCATACTGCTGAATCACGCTTCAACCCGTGTGGGATTATGTCCCCACAGTTAATGGCAGAGGCTCGTCAATGCATGCGCGCGTGAGGCCAAATCCGTGCCACGAAATACGCAGCTCCGTGCCTTTGCTATGGAGCTGCGTATTTCGCGGAACGAATTTGACCTCACGCGCACATTGACGAACCTCTGCCTTTAGGGGTAATCGATGGTATGTACCTGACATCACACTCACCATTTCAAGCCTGGTTATTCCTCCGGCATCATCTGCTATGCTAAACTTCCGGCGTCGAGTTGGACTCCGTCAATGAAAATGGATCTTCATGTTTCAAAACTCTGTCGCAGTCTGCTATAGCATCGCATCGGACCATACAGACACTATGAGCAACGAACAATGGAAATTGGGCACAAACCATTGTTATATTAATAATGGTTTGTGCCTAATTTCCATTGTTAGTTGCTCATAGTGAGAGGGTGCGCCCTCCTCCCAAAAAAGGAAACCTACTATCCGTGTCACGACCGTGTCCTCTCTTTCTTATGACACCAATAAATCTGGAATACCTTCATGGATGACTGAGCACCGATGGTTCAAAGCTACCTGTCAGAAAAAAAGCCTTGTATACCAGATTATGAATAAGCTCATCGATAAAAAACATGAAAATATGCGAATTTAAAGTGATTATTTGTTTCTTTATCTTGTTTTTGTTTTTTTTTAGCAGATGAACTTATTTATAATCTGGTACAAAACTATTTCTGACAGGCTCGCTTTGAACCATTGGTGCTCAGTCATCCATGAAGGTATTCTGGATTACTTGGTGTCATAAAAAGGGATATACGGCTATGAAACGGACTACTTTATGGGTTCGCCTCATCCCAAATTCAGCGCGGCGTTTGCAGCGGGTGCAGGATCGTGCTGCAAATAAGCTCATATTCACCCCGACCCTCTGTTGAAAAGTATATTTCTTCCGTCACACAACATGTCGTGTTTAAAATCAGGGTGGCCAGATTTTGCTAATCGGGATATGCTAAGCGACGGAACGGAAAATGCTTATAGATCGGTGAACAAAAATGCCAAAATCCTATGCGTGTACAATAAAGCACGAGCGAAGTTGGGTAACAAGTCCGTACACTGTTAAAAAAAACTCTGTTCATTTACAGTACATTAATATGTCAATTGGCATAACATAGCGTACTGTTTTTGAACAGTACATTCTACTTTTTTGTTTTCTCTGTTTGCATACAGTAGATGCTACTGTTATTTGGAATTGTAAATATACAGAAGTTTCTTCTGTTTTTCAACAGACGACTAAGTCTTCGTTTTGTGCATGGTTTTGTTCCTGAACATAGCCTTTTGTCCATAAACAACTTTATGTAACCATGATGTAACTGAACGAAGCATATGGGTTATTGACGACTGTTTCTTGTTGTAGACGTTTCTTGTTGTAGACGTTTGATTCTGGATATGCACAGTTTGCCCTTCACTTTTTGTGTTGGAGATGCTCCATCACCTCGTGCAAAATAAGTCGGCATTTTTCTCTCAATTTCGTAGCTTTTATTTGCATGCTGAGATGTATTGCAGGGTCAACACAATGTTCAGTATACCGGGGATTTAACTTGGCTCATTAAAATACAGGAATACCATGAATTCAGCGGCAATTGCCGTCTGAATCCATTGTATTCCCGTACTATGAGGCAGGCTGCACGCCCCTGTATACCCCCACTTCAGGCAGTATAGCACTGCACTACATTACAAATAACACGCAAATAAAAACCAAAAACTGAAGAGAAATACCGACTTGCCTTTCACGACATGTAGAGCAGCTACTTCACGGTTAAATCAGCACTTCACTGAGGAATTTCCAGTACACATTTTGGCATGAAACGACTGGCAAAAGCTGGCATTTTCAGACATTAAATTGCACGTCCAACTACATGCACGGTGCAGTTAATGACTGAATTTTGCTGTTGTAATTTCCCGCGCGCGGCAGCGTACATTGATATATACTCTAGCCGAGTCTAGCGCTAAGACCCAAAAGATGCAGAAAGAAATTAAAAACAAAACGCTAGAATTACGGGGGGGAGGGGGTGGGGAATCCAGATTTTCCACACTTCCAGAAAGAGCTAAGAACATTGCTAAAATTCCAATGCCAGATTTTGTTGAAAAAAATGAACAAAAATGCTAGATCTAGCATTAAAATGCCAAATACATATTTAAATATAGCTATATATTTAAAGTCTCCAATGTCTAATCAATACTTCATGGTCACGTGGTGCTGATCTTATTCTGTCCAACTTTCACAAAGAAAAATCATGAAAAAGCGACAAAACATGCAATATTTCAGAAGAACCGGCAATAAAGCATGAATTGCCATCACGAGGGATTACACCTATCAAACTGAATTATCATCCCTACGTTTGACTTTTTTTTTTTGGTCCGAATCAAACAATATTTTATGCCTTACTGTTCCCGTGGGGTGTTACCGCTGATTCGCTTTCATACCCCGCGGAGTACGGACCATGTAAATCAAACGCCAGACATCAAAAGTTCCCTGGCAGTTTTATTCTCGAATAAAATATCCTAAAATATCCTCCCACTATGTTCCCACGAGGATGTTTTTGGGATATCTGTCATTTTAAGCACGGAAGATTTGTGTCCAATTTCATAAAATTGCTTGAGGGCAAACGTATTTCATAAAGTATGACATAGTCTCAGCACGCGATTGGCTTTTTAGAAGTATGGCGGAACAAAGGGAGAGGGCGCAATTTTATTTGGGTATGAATTTCTTTTTAACAAATGTATTTCTTTTCAAAAACCTGAATTACATGTTGTAATTATAATACAGGAACAGAATTATAAATAAAATAAATAAATGTATTAAAGTGAAAAAATGCAGTTAATTCGAATTTATACCCAAATCAAATCGGCCGCCAAACTTTACAAATGCCTAGTTCCGAGGTTGCCCAGTTAACCCCACCCCTTAGATACTGCTGCTATGTGCTCACAAGCCATCGCAAAAAAATGGCGACACAACGTACAAAGCAACGGGACTCGGCATGGAAAGCAGATTCATTGGAGAAAACTTAAAGGTATTTATGTTTTAGGTCGATAGTTACCGTATAGCACACACTGAGCAAAGGGCTAGTAATGCAGGGTTGACATATATTCATAAAAATGTGTTTTCCTACCTTTGAACAGCGAATCGCCCGACATTGAACCAAAATTCACCCGGATCACTGCATACAACATGTACAAACTGTATATGGGCAGAAAATCGCGTGATTGTTTACGATACAACGCACTTTGACATATGTGGGCGCTGTCTGCTAGCTCTGTTGTGATTGGTCGGCGGGTTCGGCTTGATTGACAGGTCGGAACTATGCATGAATGCGCGCGCAACATTATCGTCTGCCGCATTTTTGCACGTTGATCGTCTGTTTTAATCACATTTTTTTTTTAGAAATCGTCACCTGCAATGCACAAGCCAAGTGAAACCCAGTAATTTTGTTCGCTCTCCGACGCACCTCCTGTTAAATATTCCTCAACCCATGCATCAAAGTTTACGAGAATTGGCTATACGAGAATTGAAGCCACACACCCGCCACCTTAGTACTCCCAACACGACCACTTGCATTATACTTGTAAAGATTGTTTCGAGTATAGCAGATAGCCGGACGGTGGCTTCAAGCAGGGAGCGTCTTATCTGTGCATAGGATAGGCCAGTGGTTAGCTTCACTTTCCCAAGTGTAGGCCTACAGTTTAGACAGAGCACATCGTATACAATGTGAACGAATTGGCAAAACACAAGACACCAGACCTTTACAACAATGCGTTTAAATCGGTAACAAAAATTCGACAGAAACGACAGCAACATTCTCACAATAATAATAAAACGTTCAAAATGAGTACTTTACATGGAACTTGTCAAAAACCTGCCTCGTAAAATCTCGTTAAAACTCGCCACAGCACAAGGTATAAACTAACAACAGAGACTTTACATGTCAGCCATCTTGGGGTAACAATCAGGCATAATTAGACATCATATAAATAAGAAAAATCTGCCCATAAATGATTTACAATTTATGAACGAAAATTTCACCTCTTCTTACAAAATGAACAACTCATACAAAGTGTGTTCGATTAGTTGCCTGACCTCATTGTGCATTAACAGTCAGGGAGACCGTGGTTTGAACTTTTGTCAACCCGTGGAATCTATTCGAACGCACCAACAGATATACAACATAATCAGTACATGTATACTTGCATACAGTGATACGTTAGTCAAAACAATTATATTGCCCCAAGAAAAATCAAATTTTACATATATAATCTTTGCTTACGTCGTCCGTAATCGTTTTTCCATCGGAAAATATACGGACGTTTCGTAAATTAAATAGATTTTAAACTAGTTTGGCTTTTTAAAAACCAACACTGGTTAATTAATACAATATCGTGTTCATTTTTAAATACAATAAAGTCAAAAACATGATAATAAATATAATTAACTGTTCGGTGGACAAGAAAACAAATCGACATAAGTTAACAAAGATTTTTTAAGTGCTTTTTGCAATCGTTTTGTCATTACAAAGGCAGACTTTTGATTATAAATACTATTTTTAAAAACAATTTAGATAACAGGTTAAAACTTGAAACACGGAAACTATGGCTGCGCAGAAAACACAATCTTTGTGTTTTGATATTAACTTTCTTTTGATTTTTATCAAAGAATCTTAAAATGTGATAGCTTCTCTTTTGCAAAATTTGTCTGCCAAAAAAATTACATACTGTTTTGTATCAAAATGAATAATGTGCATATATTAACCTTGCGCTGTCGTGAGCAAAAAAATCCATGCATCGTTAGTACCAAGGTACCGTTTTCAACAGACATTATACCCGGCACGCATCATGATAAAAACTCAAGGAATTCCTTTGAAATTCCTTGGATGTTTGAGACACAATGATGAAACAATGGAAGGGGAGAGGGGCAGTACACTCTGCCTCATATCGTGCTGCAAACATGCAGTATACGGGATTGAGCGTAAAGCCCAGTATATACGCTGGTACTTTTTAGGAGGCGACTTGACCTGGGGCCAATTTCATAGAGCTGCTTAAGCATGGAAAATTGCTTAAGCATAAAAAATGTTGCTTGATAAAGTGAGGTTACCAGCAAAATGTTCATGTGATTGTCATGGTAATGAACAGTCCTGTAACACTGGTCATACCACAATTGCATGTGAATGTCATGGTAATGAAACAGTCCTGTAACACTGGTCATACCACAATTGCATGTGAATGTCATGGTAATGAAACAGTCCTGTAACACTGGTCATACCACAATTGCATGTGAATGTCATGGTAATGAAACAGTCCTGTAACACTGGTCATACCACAATTGCATGTGAATGTCATGGTAATGAAACAGTCCTGTAACACTAGTCATACCACAATTGCTATCACATAAAAATGTTGCTGATAACCTCACTTTATCAAGCAAGGTTTTTCATGCTTAAGCAATTTTTCATGCTTAATCAGCTCTATGAAATTGGCCCCAGATTCCGACGCGGCTACGCGAGTCAACTCAACTCAACTTGTCGGCTAGAGTTGGTGTCAGTCGGTGAGAGTCGCTAGACCCGCTAACCACGACTGGTGGGTATAGAGCCTTTGCACGGCGGCCATGACAGGGGGCAGTCACCTTGTCACCGTGTGTCATGTATAAGTAGGTGCTTTGTGGTTCTATTGTTACACATTTAAATAAGAAAACCTGCCCCCTGTCATGGCCGCCGGTGCAGAAGCTCTATACACTACACCGACTTGCCGCAACAGAGTCCGACAAAAAGTCACGGAGGTCGCCATTTTGCATGTTGATTGGCTGCCGGGCCCACCAACTCTCACAGACATTCGACTGGCGGTATACACTGGCACATGACGACGCGACTCAACTCAACTCAACTGAAAGTCGAGCCTAGTTTTTCAACACTGCTGAAAAACTTCAGACTAATTCAGACAACTTCAGACTAGAAGCGACTGATGACTCTGATTCGAGTCGTGGTATACACTTACCGACTTTCACCAACTATAGTTGGCTCCAGTTGAGTTGAGTTGAGTTGAGTTGCGTCTGCCGAAAAAGTGCCAGTGTACAGACCGTATCGAATAGCTGCTAACTTGTGGGGCACCTTTTGTTACTTGAACCGGTTCAACAATGTAAGGACAATATGTGCAACCATGTATGTCCTCAAGGAACAAAAAACCTGCCCCACAAGATGGCGGCTATTCGATACGGTCTATACCGGGCTGGATAATCACGTTGGTTGACCAGAACCATTACCGAAGTGTCTACCAGAGGTCTGATTGATTTCTTGCAGTAAAAGCCCCTAGAACGAATAAAAGTTTTACGATTTGTTTTGTACAAAAACATACGAAGACCTTCCAGACAATATGTGTTTGTCCTAGAAAAACCGGGTCAAGCTTTCACGGGGGCTTGAAGGTGCATGCACTCGCCATGTATTTTGGGCTCTCTCTGAAAGGGGAGCTTGTAGAGTTTTATAAAACGTTGGCCGAAAATTCCTATTTAAAAAGAAGCAAAAACGGGCTGCAGGGTTAATCTTTCTATTTTTTATGAAAATGACAACGAGATTTTAACAAGATCATAAAGCAGACAACGTACGCTTACGGGTTTTAGGAATTTGGGCCCTGGCCGGGATGACTTGACTTCGTGTTTTGAAGTCACAATATTATTGTCATGCCCTTGTTGTCGACATTTCACCGCCGTAGAAAGCGCAGGTTTTTCGGTCATCCAATCTCCGATCGCATACGGTCCTTAGATGTCCACGGACCGCGGACTGGACCTGAGATTGAACACAGAGCCCTCTTGAGCTCGTCTTCAACAACGGCCAAATAGGTAGGAGGCTGCCATATTTTGATGAGGGAACGGGGGCCAGCGATGACATCTAAAACCAGTAGAGGTCCTTGCTGGTGTCCGTCGCCTCAAGTGCTGTTGAAGCTGGTGAAGAAAATAATTAAATCATATAGGAAATTTTGTTTGTTACGTTGTCATGGTGCTTTACACAAAACAACAGCCAGATCCTTGCGTCGAGCTCATTATTTTTGTGCGCCCATTTTTCATCATTTGCATTGACCCAAACTGGACACCAACGTCATGAGTTAATGACAAGAAAACCCGACTAAAAGTGTTGATAGCAATGGTAACAAACACCACATGAATTTTTCCCGTGTATAAAATGGTGGGCCTACCTTTGTGGGAGAAATTACCAACTTGTAAAAAATTTCGTTTGAAAATAATTTCTTATCATTCATTCAACACAAAAAAACATTTTAAAATGTTTTCTGAAGTTACTAGTATGTGGCAGAAATTTCAACAAGGCAGTTTATCAACATTATTCTTTAGTTATGTATAATGGTATTCCTGTTCTTAAAAGTTTTCCAATGATGTAATCTGTCTTTCAAATTCGTAAAAAACAATTTGGGAGAAACATTGAAATGTGAAAAACACACAGCTACAGAGGCACATGTATATATCCCTCCGCCACGTGTCTGCAAGCTGCAGCAAACAGCCACCGGCTACCCCCGCAAAATCGTCCATTCTGAACGTTTTCACTCATCGCAACGGGTTGCTGTTAAGCCGTAAAAAAGACTACACCACGGTAATAAGCCAACAACGACAGGCCGAATGAAAGGCGCGAACTTAACAGCAGCCGAGTAATTACCAGTATTAGTGGGTGATTTAGGAGAGATTTTGGCGCGCAACTGATGAGCTAGCGCGTTGACGGATCAGGATGTGTCAAATACACAAACCAGGGGCCGATTTCTTGGCGTTGCTAAGCACAACAATTTGCTTAGCACATAATTTCTTTGCTTTATAAAATGGTTACCAGCCAAAACTGCATGGCAAATTTTGTTTTTATAAATACATGTACAATAGCAGAATATTAATAAATACACAACACATGCGATTTTGAATGCCAGCAACCCATTTTATTTTACAAATTAAAGCAAAGCAATTTTGTGCTAAACGAAATTTTTGTGCTTAGCAGCGCCATGAAATTGGCCCCATGTCTCAACAAAGTAACAGCTTTTTTCCCGCCAAATTTTTTTGGCTTTCATTTGGCATCCGGCACGCGATTTAGGAATTTCAGCACAAAATAACCCTATTAAAAGTAAGACGCGTTTCCATGGAAACGAAGGTAATTTGTTAACAAGCCACGAGCATGGGCGTAATTTCTCCCCTTTTGTTATTTTGTTGGTCCAAGAACATCGCGTTGTTCGCATACCTGCCGTGGAAACCTATTATACACGCAATGTTAATTGGCGTAAGTTAATTGGAGATTATCAAATAAGTAAGTTAATTGGGATTATCAAATTTTGCTAAAATTCCATTCTTTGGAGGTTTACATTTTTTTTTTTTTTGCTAATTAAATGGCCTTTCGGGGTTAATAGTAGTTAATTACGAAACAATTCGAGATATGCCTGCCTGAAATTCGATAAGTTTTGTGAACTCATTTTGCAAAGTTTGGAGAAGATTGTTCGTAAGAGTGGACGCGCGTCGCTTTCAGAAAAAAAAGCGATGCGGAGGAAATTCGGAGTGAAACGACGCACCACATGAGTCTGCAGTGATTTTGAAAAACTATAGCTCGTGAAAGTGGCCCTCTTTTTCCAAGTAGCAAATTATGGGACCCTTTTCCACAATGCACGCTTGTCTGTTTGGCAATTTTCACTCTTGCAGGGGTGGTTATATTTTAGGTGCACGTTAGAGAATAAAAATGATGGACTACCGCCATAAAATTGGACAAAACTGAAAAGATGAGACTTCAATGGTTATTTTGCTTTTTGTATCGAGACGTTGTGAGACTTATTTTAAAATGATTTTTTAATATTGGGAACTTAACTTCGTTTGCTATCATGGAAGCCTGATTTAGTGGGGTGCACCCTAAATGTAGGGTGTGTCTGGTTTTTATTACGAGGATGCCCTTTAAAAATGTGTGTGCATATGAATTGATATAATAAATTAATCTTATATATAAATTCGTCTTAAAGACAGAGTACATGATTGGAAAATTTTTAAAAACAGGAACAGCATTACATAACTGAAGAATAATGTTGATAAACTGCCTCGTAGAAATTTCAGCTACATAGATGCAGTATAATATATATACTTCAGTAAACCTGAAAAATATGGCGTTTGTGCATATGAATGAATGGTAAAAAGTTGTCTGCAGACAAAAAAAAGCACATTCAGTTGTCAATTTCTCCTACAAAGGTCCAATTTTCACGGGGAAAAATCATGTGGTGTTTGTTACCATGCATATATCAACACTATTTTAGTCGGGTTTTTCTTGTCAATTTTTCAAGTAAATATTTGGGGAAAACTGCAAATGATGTATTGGGGCTATAAGTGGCTGTAAAAACATATCACATTTACTGTGTCACGTGACACGTTCACTCTGTCATGTGACAGAATCTGGCTAATCACGGCAAGTGTTATTCAGGCCTAGCCTTTGGTGACGTCATGAACGCGCTTACTCGCAGAATTTGATGCGAAGTTAATTAGCCTTTTTGAAGTATGGCGGACACAATATATAGGAGGGCGCACTTTGCAGTGGGTATAAAATCGACTAAAATGCAAAATAACTCAGTTTTTCACTTTACACTTATTAATTTTATTTATAATTCTGTCTATGTATTATAATTACAACATGTAAATCAAGTTTTTGGAAAGAAATACAATTGATAAATAAATTCATACCCAAATGAAATTGCGCCCTCTCCTTTTGTTCCGCCATACTTCTAAAAGGCTAATTGAGCAGTGGTTGGGTGCGGAAAAACCGCGCAAAACCACTGCGAAAGTACTGTATATGCTACACCATGCACAACACCGGTAAAGACAGTCAAAAAAGTATTCCGTACAAATCCAGTGTTAATGTGTTTTGATTTTCATTGTTTGCAAATCTTGAACGCAGGGCTTTTAATATGTTTGATCATTAGACAGGCATTTCTTTTGTTAACATCATCGTAGAAAAATTACAAAAGTTCTTAACCCCAACTTAAACAATACGAATTCAGCACTGTCGAACGTGACTGTTAATACAAGTAAAGCACGCACCGCCGCGTTGTTGGCGTTTTTACCAGTCAAAACAAACGTTGATAGAATAATCTACTTTTTTTTGTATAAAACAGAAAACATAAGAGATTATTCTCCCTAGAGGCGACAATGTGTCTAGTTTTTCATTATTTATTTAAAACAATTTCCATTCGGCAACCGTGATTTTATTTAAACCAAAAGTCAGAGTTTCTCACATTACTGTACATAAGCAATGCATTAAAGGAACACACCGGCTTCGTTGGGCTATTTTGGGCTCGAAATAGACCCATAGGCCTACACGAGTCTTTCCAAAATAAATTAAAGAAATCCTGAAAAGAAACAACAAAATTTGAGGTCACGTGATTTATCCGAACTATAGATTCCTGGTTCGGATAAATCACATGCGGTCTTGTGAGTTAGTTGTATTTCCAGCCGTATAAATTTGTTACTGCACACAATAAATTCAGCTCTGATTTTTTTCACAATATTCAGGAGTAACCGACAAAAGACACTATGGATTCAAATATGTATATGAAGGGAAATGATACAAAAATATGAAAAATCGAACGTAAGATGTTGAATCAGATGAGTCCGAGTATGGGAGCGTGTTCCACGGACAGCGTATACGGGCTAACGAGACATTGGCCTATAGCACCGTGGCAATAATCCCTATCTGTGCCGTGGTACATGGTTCGTGGGGCGTGATAATGACATGTTGCCCGTTGTAAGCCATGAAAAAACTAAGGCTGAAAACTGCGGCAATTTTCCACAATTCCAGAAGAACAAAATTGACTAATGGTTAGCATAGCACCCGAACTTGCTCAGTAATGTCTTTTTAAACAAGTATTAATGCTTCATATGCAGCAAAAACTGTGCATAAAGTTATTTAGCATTTCAGGGCATTTAACGTACATCATCTTGCAACAGTCCCCTTTAACGCACTCCCCTACTCGTGTAACGTTGCTTAGCGGAGTGGAAATTCCCTGAGATATCAGGATGTTAAGGTAGGACAAACGCAACATACCGTGTTAAATTGACTAGTACATTCATCAGGAGAGTCCAACACATGCACACATGCCCCGCATATTAAAAAACCCATGACAAATGACTTGTTTTAAAGCAGACAAAAAGAAACATTATGACCAGCAGATGGCGTCAACTAAATTGCATTTTCTCCCAATGTACGCCTATGAAATAGTATTTTTTTGGGAATAAAAGTGGGTTTGGCCAGTGTTAAACATACGTTTAAAACTGGATAGGGGCTTCGACGAGTGATAATGGCCCGAGCCGCAAAGCGAGGGCCATTATATTTCATGTTATTTTGAAACACCCCTGTGAAAAAGGCCCCACTTTTTTCAAGCAACGCTCGCGTGTCACTTTGTGAAACTTGATTCGCATATACTTGCCTTTTCATTCATTTCATTTCATTTATTATTTCTCAGGAGAACAACAAACGTGACAAAGGACACTACAAGCAAAAATACACAAAAAAACAACAACAAGTAATTTAGAAAACGAGAATGATAACACCCCTGAAGGATTGCCAAAAAGCGAACTTAATCACTATCTGGTGGCTCTACCGGATGGAACGCGAAAAAACCATTTCACATTGATCGCGAGATACCCTTCATAAAAAAACCTCACAAAATCTAACCCAGTCTAAAACAATCAAATCGCATCCGGTATAGGCCTACATGAAAACACCAGCAGAATGCAAATTTAATTTCGGTAATCATTTTGACACCTCATTTGTTACAATTATTGACCGAGCATGGTTTCAGTGTAAGTTTGAAGGTGGCAATTGCCCTAATTTTTGTTCATTAGACAGTAGCGGATCCAGGCATAAGAAAGGAAGTGCTTGGCAGTTATTGGTGCAGCAGGTGGACACACTGGTTTCTGACTGTCTTATAATAAGCAATGCGGCGAATGCGACGTGATTAGAAGGAATTACGGCGTGCAAAACGCCATCTTTCTCGCCAAGTACCGAGTCTACTTTTACGAAATGGCCAGTATTTGTATTTTTTTGTTAAAGAGTAAATGACACCGATTTTAGGACTTCCGAAGCTCCTGTATAGTTGCAAGCCGGACACCAACAAACGCCCCCTCCTTTATAAAACTTTATTCGCCTGCTAATTGTCGGGCCCGGGGGCATCGTATATAAAAGCGATTCCCGCCTTTTAGATGAATCTATACACTGTACACAAAGCGACCGCTGATTTGAAACGCCACCGACCGCGCGGTGGTCTTTGTTCGTATTTACCTGTTACGTGAAATTCAAGCCGCTTCGTTTACGAACAAAATGTAACTCGAGTGGGTTACGTTTTGTACGGAAACCAACTGAAATCGACCCTGCGATATGTGATTGCCGATCACGCGGCTGAGTTTGCAGCTATTTTAATCCAGCCATGTGAAAGTGTCAGTTTTTCTAAGCGCCGCGGATCTTTTAATAATTCGCCCCAGTCTCAGAATAGGTAACCTTAACCCACGGTCCATGCGGAAAGACTCATTTTGTAAATTGCAGAGATGGGAAACCGGCGCGGCCTTTAAAGACCGTTTGTAGTTGTGATTTAAGGGCGGTTTAGAAGACGAATCTGCGATGATAGAAATATGAATTAAAACACCCGTGTGTTGTTTGATGTCTTCCATATGATATTCGATGTACTGACAAAACTTATATTTTCTGCAGGACACTGAAAGAAAAGTTTTGTTCATCACCCGATGAAGACTCGAAATGCGGTCAAAACATCGTGGTCGCCACGCTGGCCACTTCGTGAGACAGCAGACGAGTATTGTTTATTCATCTGATTACCACGATAAATAACCTATTTCTTATATACAGGGTGGATAAAAAAAAACGAAACCGAGATATTATTGCTAATTGTAATCAAAGGGCGATATCTTTGTTAGGGCTGAATCTCCTCTTTAAAATGACACCCTGATCATGTCATTTCGGTTGACTGAGCAGTGACCAATGTTACGCAATGGTCTAGTTTGAGATTTGCGCCACTTTCTTTAATTTCTGCAGTGGCCTAAACCATGGCATATCCTGTTCGGACGATTAAGTATCAATTGACAAAACCCAATACGCCTCTGAAAGTCTGAAGATCGCACGAAATGTGATGTCGTCTCATAATTCTGTAAGGGTACCACAGGACAATTTTGTTGAACATGGTTGGGGCCAGTCCTAAACAATTTCGCCTATATGGCTGATATGCTGCAACAGGGCCTGCTGAATTGCATCGACCAGTTCCCCTTCGCCCGGACCTTCGACTCGACAGGAAATCGCTGCTTTCTCATCTAGGCCTGAATGCGTTCCGTTTAAGTTTTTCCCGTCAACATTTTATCAGCATGTTAACTTCCGAGGCCTCCTGTAGGCTTTGCCAATGGATACTTGACCGTTCAAACAGTAGGGCCAATGATTTTCCGCGATCGCGGAAAACGGACGGAATTCGCGGAATCTGCCCTTTGAAACTGCAAAAAAAAAAAATGAACACACACATTGATTTTTCATCTCGGAAAGGTCTAAAATCAACCATAAACCTTCAACATTTTGTTGAATCGGAACTGAATCGGCCGTTGATTTAAAAAAAAAAAATTACCATCTGCATCTCAATATAATTCCGTTAAAAAGTTTAACGAAAGTTTTTACAATTGAGAAAAGATATCACAATGCTGGCTTCAAAAAAAAGGAAAGCTGCACCACTTGTGAATTTGTCTGCATCTGTCTGGGCATTAACAACCTTTTATCTATTAAAGAACATGAAACGGAATTTATTTTGTCTGAAACGGAATTCATGTTTTTCAAAAACGGAATTTGCCCTTTTCTGAAACGGAAAATCATTGGCCCTAAAACAGGCTATGCCATGGTTTAGGCCCCTGGACGCCATTAAAGAAAGTGGCGCAAATCCCAAACTATAGACCCTTGCATAACATTGGTCACTGCTCAATCAAATAATGACATGATCAGGGTGTCATTTTAAAGAGGAGATTCAACCCTAACAGAGGATATCTCCCTTGCTTCATATGTACCATACTTTAGTTACAATTAGCAATAATATCTCGGTTTTTTTTTTTTTTTATCCACCCTGTATATCAAGTTTACTTCTCCGGACAAAGTCCTAAACAAGACGGGAACGACTGCCCTCGTCCTCGGCCTGTCATGCACCCCACACACCCCCAATTAAAAACAAAATCTCTCCGAAAACAAGGAAAGAACATCCTTTGTTTGCGGGCTGGATAACCTGGTTAAACAGGTTGTCAAGCACGTGTTGCTGTCAAGCTTTTAATGCGCAACGTGGGGTTATTTTCACTGATAATGATAAGACAAAGGGTGTGTTACACGCAGAAACGCCCCCTACGCTGCACCGCACGTGGCAATAATCCGTGGGTGTGGTTCGGACACGTGCCGCAGTCCGTGAACCACCGCAGCCCGGAGTAAACAAGCATGCAGTGCACGCCGGACAACACTGCTTTTTCGGACAGATTAACTTGTTAAGCCTTTCTTAGACCAAAACCCTGGTCAAAATAATTGTATGATACAAAAAAAAATGACGGATTCCAGCGAAATACCAGGCATAACATTCACAGTAATTTGCAGTCAGACCTCATTAAAACGCCATATCGGACTAAAACCTGGCGCGCAGAAAAAAATACTCGAAAATAATGATGCATATAGCTTTCGCCACAAACTTACGTTTATATACTCTTTCTGATAATACAACTTTTTGCCAACGTGTGCAAAAAGCGAGTTTTCTCGCTTTTGGCCAGTTTCCATTATAGGAAGAAAAATAATCGAAAAAGAAATCTACCGAAATAACACTTCAAAATGAAAATTTGCCAAGGATCACTAATGTTTTCGTGTGTGTTATAATTAACAATGTGATTACTGTTAGAAAACTGATAACAAAATACACTATTTCAAGCATTTAGAAATATATTAATTTATTTTAAAATTTAGTATGTGATCTTCAGAAAATCTTTAGTAGCCGACTTTTTTCATTTATACGTACAGTATGTGTTTTCATTGTCAAATCGGCACTGATTCCAGATAATAGAGTACTAACGTGTGACGTCAGCTACCAGGGTGAAATGGGTCTAAACATTCGCTGATACATTGTAATCTGAAATGTCAATTGTTTAAAGGCATAAGCTCGTCAGCAATGCGCGCGCGCCAAATTCGTGCCACGAAATACGCAGCTCCATAGCAAAGGCATGGAGCTGCCTTCAAGCACAGATTTTAGAGTAGACCCGTAACCTTGGCAACACACAAAGGGTGACGTTTTCACTTTATACGCCATCACAGGAAATAATCGAAGAAAATAAATCGACTAAAAAACAATTCTCTAAAGGCCAGTCAAGGACAAAATCACAAAATACATCGTGACAACACTAGATTTGACCGTGTCGTGTTGACAAGCGGCGCCGGCACGCGAGCAATGTCGTCCCTTCCGAATTCTTGGCGAGTTACGGGATTTTTCCCACGGTCGTTCCATGAAACTTAGCAGCCATAAATACTATAAAACGACGTATAAACGGCCATCAAAAAGCCAGCGTATATATATCGTTTCTCAGCAATGTTAAATGTCGGAGAGGTATTTTAAACTTTTATAACGAGTTTATCCAGGGAAGGGTTAAATCGTGAGCGAAGGGATTTCGGCTTGCACGGTTATACCTCTCGCTGTCCGTTTTTCACTAAGGACGGTGTAGAAGCGTTGACTACACTGAAAAGATTTGTGTATGAAGCGCCACAAGAACGCACATATCGATGACGCAAAATACACTAAAAGTCGTCGTTTTGCCTAACCGTGTGCGACCGATCGAAACATCACTATTGGAGAACTGTTACAAACGGCGTTATTTGCATGTGTGATTGATTGTAAGTACAGTTGCAATGGGGTATCGTGGCCGAGTACTTTGGGTAGTTGACTTGCAAAATTGGGGTAGGCCTATCTGTGTCCTTGGGCAAGGCAGTTAACCACAATAGCTCCATCCTTCGGAAGGGATGTTGGTCCAGTGTGTTGTGTGACACACTTAAAATATCCATGAGCACTCTTTTGTGAAGAGTATAAGGGATTACCCGGTGTCTCTGGCCGTCGGCTGCCAATGGCGCCACCCATCTCGATGTTTCGCTGGAAGACACTTGTAAGCTTCACGCAATTCAGCCTACGGGCTGCGAATTGAAGAAGCATAAATCCATTATTTAAATTAAATAAATACATTTTGACTTACATGATTCCATTCCGTAGGTAGCAATTTCCGACGACAGTTGTTGCGAGTGACCGTGCGAGTAACTCGTACCCCAAGCCTCGCTGCTTTTAGCGAGTTCACACTGACCGGGCATCGCCGGCAGCCTCCCCGGCCGAACGGACGGCTGAATCAGCAGCGAACTGTACCTCGGATTGAAGGCACTGCTCCCCGAAGACATTCCGTAGCCGAGGTCGTGATGATGGAGGCCCGAACGGTGCGGGTACGAGTTCTGATGGGAGCCGAACGGGTAGTGCCACGGGTCGGGCTGGTGCACCGTGCGGTGCGGGTGGAGGGATGGTGGAAAGGGGTCGGTGAATAGGGCCTCGTGGTGAGCGGTGTGGGTGGAACTTGAGCTAGGGCCTTGGGTGGGCGAGGTGTGGTGATGGTGGTGGTGGTGATATTTTGAGTGGCTGTAATAGTTACTGTTCCAAAACGAGGCGGGTAGATTGCGTTGACACATCGGGGGTACGACCGATTCTGAAAAAAAAGGATCGAAAATCAAAGTAGGTAAAAAATAAAAACACATCTGGTGAATTCTACCGTTAAAGACCCAATGTATTATATAATTTTGCAAAATGAAACATTTAACGGATTCTTGGAATAAGGGCGTAACTATCTAAAAAATGTTGGTATTAGCCTTCAGAAATTATAGCTTTAAAAACCTTTAAATGTCTTGCATAGTTTTTGTGTATAAGGTGAATGTTGAAAAATGTGTACGCACGCTAATTTTTAAACCCCGCAATACACTTTTGTAGTTACCCAAAATTGTACTTCAAGAGTTGACCAGAAAAACCCGACTAAAAGTGTTGATAGCAATGGTAACAAACACCACGTGATTTTCCCCATGTAAAATGGTATCTTTGTGGGAGAATTTGCCAACTGAATGTATTTTGTTTTTTACTATTCATTCAACACAAAACCATGCATGATTTTTAAGGTTTTCTTAAGTATTACTGCATCAATGTGACTGATATCTCTAGGCCTACAGGGCAGTTAAATCAACAAAAAGAATATGTCAAATGCTCTTATATCAGAAATCCGTATAGTTTCATCTTGCAAATCTTGGGGCCTTTAAATCAGCTAAAACAAATGGACTATTGCCGCTGCCACAACGACGACATTTCAAACAGCACATTTTTTCATCATGACAGCAAATAAACTTTGTCACACGCGACCCATATGCCACGGCCTTTTTCGCCGCGATTTCGCTGTCAACACGAGGTTTAAAATCCCATGTAATACACATGTAAACAATAAGAGAAATATTGCGCACATTAAGCGATGTCCCGCTGTTTTCGGCCGGCCGTGGACGAGTGGCAAAAATTAATTTGTCAAAATAAACCGTAGGGGTTATGATGGTGTAAAAATATACACTCAACATTTTCTACGGCAAAGTAATTGACATAGTACGTATATATTATAACCTTAACACGTTCCAAGTTTATTTTTACAATAATATTTCTAAATGGCATGCCTCTAGAAGTAACGACCCGCGAAATAAATGTGGGACAATTAGTCAATATATTAAAGTTGTTCGACAAAAATAGCTTGAGTTTCACTACAGGGTGTCCCAGAAAAAAAAGAAACCGAGATTTATCGATGTTTAATCATACTTTAATCTCAATCTTGAATAATAAATGACACATATTTGGAAAGCTTAGTTCCTCATCTTTCATTCGATACCACTCATACGATACATACTTCACACATGAATGAATAAAGACAATATGAAGCAGGGCTACCAAAAAAAATAATCACATTTCTAAAAAGTTCATTTCCTGCCCTTTCGTATGATACCTCAGTCAGGAAAAATGAGCCAGGGATGACAGAGATATCCTGCATTTAAATATGGATTGAATTTCCATGTTTTTTTTTAATCATTCGGTTTTTTTCACACCTGACCGATTTTTCGCATGAATGGATTCGGAGATGGTCACTTGTGTATTAAAAACGTGCGTGTTGAAACCCCTGAAAGTACATGTATAATATACTGGACTCGCATTGTAAATTTCTTGTGCAAAATAAACAAATCTTTGTTTTAAAGTTTTGAGCATCAGTGACAGAGCAAAGTTACTGAAGCCAGAAATTTGTAAATGTGGTATGCAGACAAAAAAAAGTTGCACTGGAAAATTAGTGACCTCACGTTTTGACCCTAGCAGGGTCTTCTTCAAAGGCAGAATGACTAGGACATATAGAAAACAGCACATTAAAACACAGTGCTAAGGCAAACACAAAGAGAAGCATGTAGAAAGATGGGTTGTGATGAGTGAACAAAGCTGGTTGCATTATACCTGGGCTGCTTTCGAGCGCGGCACCAGGGATCCCTGGTGCTCCATGGTGCTCGCCCGAAAGCGTGTTGGTGCACCACATGGTGGCACCAACTGCTCCCGACCTCCGAGTCGTCGGGACAACTGGGAGACATGCGTAGATGCGCGTACTCACGCATGAATCGGCAAAAATGACTGGCGCGTCGTAAAATGATTCTGGAAATTTGGGTTGATATTTTGAATGTTCAAGCTTCCACATCGAATGCAAATGTTGTAAATATTTTCATGATTTATTTTCATCAGATACCTGTGATTAATTTTGTGGAAAACTAAGCTTTTATTAGCGGGGATGTAATTTTTAATGACCGTGGTGCACCAGGGATCCCGATAACGCTTTCGAGCGCGATTGTGTGTACGCATGTGTGTGACGTAACGTTCCCAACGCCAAGGTGCACCAGGGACGAGCGCTCGAAAACAGCCCCGCCTGGGGACAAAGCTTAGGAACAAAAGAGGGATTAATGGTACATGTGCCAGGAAAGAGGAACAGACCAGAGGACAAGATGGGGTGGGAGTAGGAATGGAGGAGGTGATTAGGGAATATGAAAGGTATGTTTGGAGTTTATAATCTGTACCAACTGTAATTTTACCAAAAAATCAGTTTTGTATGTGATCTTAGGTGAAACATCCCTACGCCAACTCGGCCTCAATTCGCAGAACAATATATCCATAGCGGTGACATCTATTTCTTTTAATTGACGTGCCTTCACTTCGTGCGTCCCTGAAACAAGTTCTGGGCCAAATTTATTTTCACGGTATGTTGGCATGCCACCAATGTAAACTACACATGACCGGCCTGTCACTGTTAAACACATCTGACCAAATCGTTTGATGTGGCGTGTTTTAAAGAGGTTGCGGTGAATGTAAATTTGTATTACAGTGTTGTTTTGAAAACTGGTCCATTTAGAGT
Organism: Henricia sp. BOLD:AAB3569; assembly: GCA_037783545.1. Taxonomy (NCBI): domain Eukaryota; kingdom Metazoa; phylum Echinodermata; class Asteroidea; order Spinulosida; family Echinasteridae; genus Henricia; species Henricia sp. BOLD:AAB3569. The sequence continues at coordinate 2,180,623 of JBBELK010000272.1, read as the reverse complement.
TTCCTTTGTCGGGGATTTAAGTTGACGTGTAGTCGATCGCTACCTTTTTAGGAGTCAAACGAAGCAACGCCATTGGTGCAAGACGTGCGTTGCTCGGTCCTGGAGCACGCACAACGCGCACGCACGTCGATTCACCAATGAGATTTCTTCATTTTGACTCCAAAAATAATGATGCGTCGTGACATTTTAATTATTTGTCTAATTATTTTTTTTTAAATATTCTATACAATCTATGTATTTAGATATTTTATTTTTTTTTAAATAAATTGGAAAATCTATTTTTTACAAATGCATCAAAATGTCACACTTTGGCTCTCGATTTATAAAGACATTTCAGAAATCAAGTTTGCAAAAATATATATACTCGGGCCCAATAGCCGTTTGTAGAAAACAGTACTTAGCACAGAAAAATTGTGTTCAGCAAAACAGGTTACCATCCAAAACATCATGTCATTTGCGCACTGTATTGCGTTTGACTGATAATCTGCCAACTTGCTATGAAAAAAACATTGCCAAGCAGAATTTCGTCCTAAACAGCTCCGAGAAATCGGGTCCAGTGCATAAGGTTACAGCACTGGAGAATCGATATCACAGACTGAACGACATCATCCCTTTTTACCCCGCGGCAAAATGGAGTCACGATCATAAAGTTTCATTTGTCATACATTAGCCTAGTTGAACTTCATAGCATTACCAGAAATACTTTGATCTTCCTATATACTCCCCGTACGCGTTGCATCGTACCCGGAGAAAAGGTCTACATTAAAAAGGCATCCACACAATTTTAAGCCCGATACATGCATTATTGCAGAGACCAAAAATTTTACTTCTGAGTTGATTAGAAAAACCCGACTAAAAGTGTTGATAGCAATGGTAACAAACACCACATGATTTTTCCCTGTGTAAAATGGTACCTATGTGGAAGAAATTGCCAACCGAAGGTGCTTCTTTTTAAAGTTGTCTGCAGACAATTTTTTTTACTATTCATTAAACACAAAAACCATGCATGGATTTGTATGGTTTTCTAAAGCATTACTGCATCTATGTGGCTGAAATTTCTACAAGGCAGTTTATCAATATTATTCTTTAGTTATGTAATAATGCACCTATCAATTGTTTTCCCGCCCCTCCCTCCTCCCCGGACTGCCAACCTAAGGGGTGGGGATTACCACTTTTTAAGTGACAAATTTCCCAGCACTGGGACAAAATCCCCACTACTGGGGGAAAAACATGCATGTTTTTTCCCCCGGGTACGCTGAAAAATTTATTTATATGGGTCAAAATCCCCACCCTGGGGCATGAAAATCGTGACCAAATTCCCACCTAAGGGGTGGGGCAGCGCGGGGGTTGGGGGGAACAATTGATAGGTGCATAATGCTGTTGTTCCTGTTTTTAAAAGTTTTCCAATCATATAATCTGTCTTTAAAGTCGAGCCCTGAAATAAGAGTTTTATCACTTTAACCAGCTAACTGTTCCTTTAAGTTACATAATATTTTCTGTAAATTACTCATATTTTCTTTTCCTTATGCTAATGTAATTTACATTAGGCCTATTTATGAGCAAGGTTGTGATGTCACATAGGCACTCCCAGAAATAGTGATTTGGTACAAATATTCACAAATATAACTTATGTGTTCTTTACGTTTTGAAAGTGTGTTTTTCAGGCTTTAAACGTTTGTGTGACAAAATATTTTGTGAAAATGAAAACAGTTTTTCTCGCGTTAAATGAGCGTGATCAGATTTTTCTAGTAAATGAATTTCGTTCTAACCTAACAATCATGTAAAATACCTCACAAAATACCATGCATTGGAAGAAAACGGGAAATTTACAATCTCCCATTTGGATGTGAAAACAAAAAGGTTGGTGTCATCACTGCACTGCTTTATGGATAAAAAAAATTAAACAAAACTTCGATGTTTTTTTGACGATATCCTTGGAAATGGTAATGAGAAAAATATGGCGAATGATAGGTCCTATGGTAGCAAAATCTCAAAAAAATGGGGGTTCAAAAAATATGATCTGTATACGCTCCTTTAAATCGGGCAATGACACAAAGTGTTACTTTTGTTAGCACAACACGAACCGTGAACTCTCATAGAATTCAAATTATCATTTACTTTCATGATGTTTGCCAAACCTGCAGGAAGATTTTAAAATATTTTTAAAACATTTTTTTCAAAAACTGTGCGTGTTTTGTCTGTAATTTCGATAGCCCTAGACATTATCTGGAAACCCGAGAAAAGAATTATCGATTGTAGCAAAACAGCAATGAGCATAATAAAAAGCACGTGAAATAAATTGACACAACAGACAAGGAAAAATACAACAGCGGGGTCAGATTAGAACAGCCTTTATCTCGATGAAGCTGTTATTTTCCATCTATTGGCTGATGCCTGTATAGATATCTATAAACTGCATAACATCTTCATCTGTTGAGATAACATTCCATCACCTGTTTTAGGACATTTATCTGGACAGAAATCTGACACGAAACTGCGGCCGGGTCTCGTGACGTGTGACAGCTGGTCTGATGTTCTGATGGACTTGTTCAAGTTGAGACCTTGTTGTCTACTACATGTAGCAGAGTAGCCTTTTGGCTTTTTGCGTGTAACAAATGCGGTTCAGTAGAAAGTCTAACTTTGGTAGACTTTTGACGATATCCCTGAAAATATACGGATTGAGGGCGCGAAATTTCTAAAACTAAGGTAATGAAAAAATGACACGTTATATGGTATTATAATCTCGACATCCGTGAGAAAGAGGGGGAGGGGGAGTGGAAGAGCGGGGTGCTAAAAAAATGTGATCTGGTCACGCTCCTTTAAAGATAGTATACATTGTTGGTAAACTGTTACAAGTAGTTTTATCCCCCTGTGTGATTAAAGATATTCATGACAAAAACCAACCTGAGCAAAAACCAGCTCCGTACGTTGTCTAACTTTTGAGAAAATAGTCAAAAAAGGGTGTACAGTCATTTCGCCCCAAAACCACTTCGCCCTGAACCACGGCCTTTGCACGAAGTTGTTTTGGGGTTAAATGGCTTTTGGGCGAAGTAGTGTTTGGACGAAGTGGTTTGGGGGCGAAAAGGCACTTGGGCGAAGTGGTCCAGGGCGAAATGGTTTTGGGGCGAATTGATTTTACGTCTCGCGAGACGAAAAATAATTGTTTTGCTCATTTCTCAAAGACTATAGCACTTCAGACAAAACCATTTCAGGGGAAGTTTTCTGCCGTCATCATGTTTATATCGTGTAAGTTATGTGTAAATCTGTGAACATTTCTGATTCTTCGAGATACCAATCATGTGTACTGCCTTCAAGGATCAAAATGGTGCAACAAATGAAAAGAAGGTCAAAAAATTAGGGCGATTCACACAAATATTTCTTCATAAATGTTTGGCTGTAAACTTTCGCATGCCGTCAACTTTTGTCCCATGCTATACTTGTTTGCGTAGCGCACAAAATCAGTAGAAAAATTCCAGGGTTGTTCGGGCATAAAATGTACTTTTATACTGACGCATACAACGTGAATTGGGCTTTTAAGATTTACACAAAGCGTAAAACACTTTATTAAAAACACATGCGCGTCCGCGAGAAAGTGACATTGATTTAATATGCAGTCTGCGTAGCTTATATGAAGGGTACTCGAGAAACATATCGACCGTTAATTTTAAGGTCATTAAAAACGAATTAAAGAATATGTGAAGAATTCTAAACCCAAATTTCAATCGAAGCCAATAAACTTCGCGCCTAATTCCTTCCTCCCGTGGCGTGGATATGGCAAAGCGACAAGTCACATCACGCGTGTTGTGACGGGTCTTGGGAGCAACATATGTTTCGTATTTAGGCGCATTCTTGGGCCTTATGGGGGTTGAACCGCGACTTGACATGAGGTGACAAGTCAAATTCAATATTTCCCACATTTTGATTGAAGATACGCGGGAACGAACCGGGTCAGTCCTTCAGCGTAACTGACAGCGGTTTCCACTTGACCGTGACCGCACGCGAGACATGCAAAGCCCAGTAAACTTTAAAGCTATGTTCTAAGATTTTCGTCGACCATTTGGCCGGAAATACCCTACTTAAATGGAAAATAGAAGTGGTTCCAACTGTCCAATACAATTGATTCCACCCGAGGTGATGTATTTTTATAAGAAAAACAGTTGAATTTATATAAATGTGTGTGCTCACTTTTTTACTTTTACTTTAAAATTCATACATGGATTTTTAAGGTTTTCTGAAGCATTGACACATTTATGTAGCTGGGTATAGTTCATCAACATTTTTTCATTACTATAGCCTTACTCCGCCGCGGGCATGTTCCGGGGAAATCGTAAAAAAGTGTCATCTTGCAAATGATACATGAGGTCTTTAAAATTTATTTCAATGGAAAAGGCAGTTGCAAAAGGTATATTGAAATCAGCACTGCGACAAATTTTGTGCACAATGGAAAAATGATGACAAGGACACTGAATGAAGAAACAACACAATCTTTATGATCCCTTCCCTTTTGTGGCACATTACCTGACAAATTTACGATGCTGTGCCCTCCACATGACCATCATTCCTGTTAATGCATAGCTGGCATCTTTGTCTCATGTCCCCTATACTGCCATGCCTGATCATCCCGTGGTCTTGGCGGAGATGATTCGCTTCATCCACTATATTCGGACAACTTGTCACAGTGCTGATTTCAATATACGTTTTGCAACTGTCTAGTTTGTGAGAATATTGTTACCTTTCTACAGTACTGTCTATTTGTGAAATATTCAGTAGTTTTGTGGTATTATGCATTCGTAGCCCCAATACATCATTTGCAGTTACTCAAAATTAGTCACGAGTTGACAAGAAAAAAAGCCGACAGAAAGTGTTGATAGCAATGGTAACAAAATACCACATAATTGTTCCCATGTAAAATGATACGTATTAAATGATACCTATTAAACCGATTCAAGGTGGGTTTAAAAAAAAGTTGTCTGCAGACTGACAGCCTTTTTACCACTCATTCAACACAAAACCATGCATGGATTTTTAAAAAGGTTTTCTACAGTATACTGCATCCATGTGGCTGAAATTTCTACAAGGCAGTTTTTCTCGAGTGGAAACACAATGTAAGTTGTAACGCCATTTTTAACAGTTTACCATGCTCCAAAAAGGTACACATATACGTATACCTCATAGGCCTATACTTTTTAAGGATACCCTGGTATACCTTGTATATTCAATGTGACACATTTGAACGACAAAAATCACTGACTATACTTAGTTTTCTTACCTCCATCCTTGCCATTCCACGTCCTTTCCTCGTCCGGTTTCGCTTGACCATTCTCCTCCGAACTAACCCCAACCCGACCGTCCTGTGGAAAACTGCTGGGTTGACTCAACGCACGGCTGAAATGTTCGTCGACTACTTTATTCAGTTCTCCGGTGTAGTACGTGAACAGCACACACCGCGAGTTGATGTACTCTGCCTCGACCGTGGACTCTGCGTCATTGACGGCCGATGTGTCTTCCTTTTTCACGCTGAGGTGGCCGTGGTTCGCGGAGTTTTCTTCGGTACTTGGGGATGTGTTCAGATGGTGGTGATGGTGGTGGATACGGGGCGAATGGTACGAGTGTCCGGGTGATGTTGAAGTTGTGGCCGGGGGAACGGACTGCGTGTGAGGGGTGAAGCTCGGGTCATGTTCAAAGGGCTCTTGCATCTTATAATGCCCGAACTTCTGCGAGTTTCAAATTGAGATAACAGATGCACAAATTTACACAATGTATAAACAACACAATTGCTTCTTTTATGTTTTGTGCGGTACCGTGGCCGAGTGGTTTAGGTCGTTGGCTCACAGCATTGGGATTAAAATCTGGTGTTGCGGGGTTCATATCCGGTCGTGGTGCCTGTGCCCTTGAGCAAGGTACTCAACCACAATTGCTCTATCCTTCGGAAGGGATGTAAAGCCGTTGGTCCAGTGTGTTGTGTAACGCACTTAAAAGATCACAGAGCACTCTTTCGCGAAGAGTAAGGGGATAATCCAGTGTCTCTGGCCATCGGTTGCCAATGGCGCCACCCACATTATGTATTTTGATGTTTAGGTGAAAAACACTACATTATACAATTTAGCATATGGGCTTTGAATTGAAGTTCCATTAAATCCATTAAATAAAATACTTACATCAGGCTCTTCATACTCATAGTTATCATTGGCATCCAAACATATCGTGCCAACTCCATCAGCGCTCCAAACAACATATGTGTTGGTCATTACTGCGATGTATAATGCAGTTAAATTACTCAGAAATCGTTTGGCCTACCACGCAAAATGTCCATACACATTAAAGCTCGTGTCTGGTGTAAACACAGTTTTGGGTTTTTCTCGCCATAAATAGCGGAGTTTTACCAAGACTGCAAGTATGCGTTACACCTGGCATGTGAGGCCAAAGAATTTCCGAATTCCGCGGAATGCTTTTCTATTCATATTTAAATTAGGAGTTGAAATGGACAGCGAGTCATTCACAAAAGCTGTCGACACGTGATGACACTTTGGAGAAGACGACCTCTGAACAAAGCTGACTCGTGACCCCAAAATATTTCGGAAGGAGGGGATTGCAAAATTGCCAAAATTGTGAAAATAATTAGAATATTTTGCGGCATCTTTGTTCACCTCTCTCTCCTTACATTTTCCGCATCTTCAAAATCAAACAAGTTCGCAAAATGTTTTCCTAGCATTGTAAATTTACCCATTATTATCACCGGTGTGAAGTTGGTTACTTATTCGACGTTCGACGTTCAATATTCAATAAGGAGCCGTTACTTATTCAACATTCAATAAGGAGCCGTTACTTATTCGACATACCATGGAGGTAGGAAAAAAATAAAATAATGCACAGACAATTTTGTTTCAAAGGGTCAAATGCCCCACCCTGGGGCATGAAAAACGTGACCATAAGTAACAGCTCCTCATTGAATGTCAAATAAGTAACAGCTCCTTATTGAATGTTGAATAAGTAACAGCTCCTTATTGAATGTTGAATAAGTAACAGCTCCTTATTGAACATGTTGAATATTGAACGTCGAACGTCGAATAAGTAACCAACTTCACACCGGTATTATTACCTTCTTTTAAGAAAATGTTTTTAAGAAAGGTGAAAAATGTGTAAAAAATTATTGCTAATTTTATTCCAGTTATTTTGCGACAAATCATTGGGAAATGGTTAACTGTTACATCATGAAAACATCGTGCAATTCTCTCCCCTTAGGAATTTGCTCATTTAAATTTTGGAACACAGGAATGTTGAAGAGTCGTATTTTTGTTACTTTGCCGAAAGAAAAAAATGTTCGGTACGTTAATGAAATAGATCAATCTTCAAAAACAAAGATAACGGGAAAGCCCCGCATTCTCAGGATTCTACTATCTTTATTGTCACAAAATAACAAAATTGACATGGGCGTGACTTTCAAAGACACGGGGTAAATTCTTCGAATCTTGGCGTGAATTGTTATGTCTTGTGACCTATCAATATTTAGATTTTTAATATTTTGTATGGCTTAATTTTTAGCAAAATTTTCATGAAAAATTACATGAACCAATTATTAACATTCAGCTATAATAATTACAACACAGAGCCAAGTATAGTAAAATAATACAATTTATACAAAGCAGGGGCTCGTCAGCAATGCGCGCGTGCCAAATTTGTACCACGAAATACGCAGCTCCATGCCTTTGCTATGGAGCTGCGTATTTCGTGGCACGAGTTTGGCGCGCGCGCATTACTGACGAGTCGTGCCTTTAACGCAAATTTGTCTACCCCAAAATTTATAAACTTTTCATAGTCACTTTGACTTTGAGCAAAAACGTACCTGTGTAAAATGTCGTTGGTAGAAAGGATAGTGTTGATACGGCTGGTACGCAGTTTGATACATCACGTCAATGCAACTCATCCTGCGGCGAGTCTAACTTCAAGATAACTGGTATCCTCAGAAAAAAAGATGGCGTTTGAAAAAGCGAACAGCTTGAACCGTGGAAAAATTGGCCTGAACCGGCGTGGAGTGTCCGCGGCAAAGATCACGAAGATGCTTTAGCTATAGACAAACAGGGTTGTGATTCGGTCATCACCGCCCATGAAAATTCAAGATTAAGCACTCAGGTTCGGGAAATCTTTCACACTGCACCGTTGCCAAATCCATGTATTCCAAACTCCGAACTCGAACACAATTTTGTAGAATATAAAGTTGAAGTCGTGTCCCACGAACTGTTTTCAACTCGAGCAGCAATGTGTAAACAAAGTTGCCTTTATTCGTAAACCTTGCCTCCCGTGTCAAACGAATACCAGTTGGGTCAGTAAACTACGGTGCAACAAAACAGTGTGTCATCAGAACTCCTTTATGAAAAAGTAACTTAGTAGACCGCCTGGTTTCTTCAGTTTAGCCTACACACAGGCCCGGTTGAGTATATACAGCCTGCATGCACGGCAGTTTTGTTTGTACATTGTACGTACTGCACGTTCATCAAAAGAAAAAGTTTCACGCCTACTCTTCAGTTCTGACACGCTATTGGCTAATCCGTGCACCAATCAGAAGCGACGCAGGTAAACAGCTACGGCGTTTCCGAAATGACTGGCGTCGGATTTTGATTTAGATCGGCTATTTTCGATCTTCGCCTGAAGGCCAATTTGCACAAATTGTTTGGGAAATTTATTTATAAAAAAGCTATGGAAGGTTATTCTGGAAGTTAATTGTTTAACCATAATTTATGTAAATTGCAATTTCGGACCCTATCGACTTCCAAAATTTTTGTGTGATTTTGATGTCCGTTCCAACAATTTTGTGCAGGATATTATCTCATCCTCCATATTAGTGAAACACAACCACAGCTTCTGTATAATCCGCTGTTACAAAGGCGAAGCTAGTGTTTCGGAACTGCTCTTTGTTCCCAATCTAAGTTAGATGAAAACAAACATGTAAATCTCACAGTTGCACACTACAGGAATAGGAGATTGAACTTTGCAACGCTAAAAAATCGTCTTCATCTCTTGTGCGTCGAGTTTGCCCCGCCTTTGCCACCCCCAAATTCTCGTTAACAAGATTATTTGCTAATTAGTTTACTCCTTGCCCAGAAAAATTCGATGTGCACGTGTTCGGCGCATCGTTATGACTTAATTAACGTGAAGAGGTCACCGATGACAAGCTTACACTTAGTCAATGGCAGCCGGCTAAATCGCCCAGCGTTGGACGGCGCGTAATGACGTAGTTAGAAAGCCGGCTAAATTTCTGCCATAGGGTTTATGCAAAGCACAAGGATACGGCTTAAATGTGTACACAAGTCAATGGCAGCCGGCTAAATCAACCAGCCCAACGTAGACGGCGCGTGATGACGTATTGTAGCTAGTTTTCTGCTATAGGGTTTGTGCAGAGGACACGGATATGGCTTCAATTTGTACAAAGTCAATGGCAGCCGGCTAAATCGCCCTACACAACAAAGGACGGCGCGTGGTGACGTAGTTAGGTAGCAGGCAAAATTAGGTAGCTGGATTTACAAATCCCATGGCAGAAAATGTTGCCAGCTACCTAACATAGGACAAGGATACGGCTTGCATTTGTACAGGAGTCAATTGCATCCAGCCGGCTAAATCGCCCAGCCCAAGGGAGGACGGCGCTCGATGACGTAACTACGTAGCCGGGTATTTTTCTGCCATAGGGTTATGCATAAGACAAGGAAACGGCTTAAATTTGTACAGGAGTCAATGGCAGCCAGCTAAATCGTTTAGACGGTGTGTGGTGACGTATAGGTACCCGGCTAAATTTTCTGCCATAGGGTTTGTGCATAGGACACGGATACGGCATAAATTTGTACACGAGTCAACGGCAGACGGCTAAATGGCACAGCCCAACGGAGGACGGCGCGTTTCCTTCCTCCAGTCTCATTTCCATAATGCTCACAAAAATTACTCAAATCAAATGAAATGTTCCAACAATTTCCATTTTCCAGCCTTTTTCGTGTTGTTTCCCCATATTTTCTGTAAAACCTGATATGGCATATTTAATTATGATGAGGTTATGTAAATATGAGTTACATCAGATATATGTATTACGTGTATTATATCATTCACTGTATAGAAAATTCGAACACAAATTAAAGGCCGAAATAAAATTAGACTTTGAGGAAATGTTTGTTAAAGTCATGTTTTTGTGAGCAGTGTAGGTTAACGGGGACCAGAGAAAACGAGGAATAAACGATGGTTAATAAAAAAGCAACAATGAAACGAAAACCTCTAAATTTACACACCACCTTTAATTTAGGATTTTCGGTTCGTTACAATTATGGACATTTTTTACAATATGTACAAGCAAAAATAGTATGTTCAATACGAGTGTACACCACTGGCTTGTAATTGATAAAAATTGACAATTATTGTTCTGTGTTCGTACCAATGTGCTTTTTCCACTGACCTATACAATGGACTGGTAAGTGACTTCCTGAGTGAAGGAACCATCCGCCATCTTATATCAGAAAAGTCAATGCCATGCCTAGACTTGTCATATACTACACTATACACCAATCCGGTAACTAATATCTCCTCCCTGCATATCCGCCATAGCTGGGGGGCGTCCAGTGCATGGGCTGTGCGTTTTGTGTTGCTGTTACTAGAACGAAAAGCGCTCATCTATTACATGCACGAACGAGCGATCCTTCGCGTATACGCAACGCGCCCGCCTTTGCGTACACGCGACGCGCCCGCCTTCGCGCGCACACAACCCTACAAAGACGCGCAACTTGTTCGAAGTAAACAAATGCAGCTTCAGCAACAACAAAAACATACAGTTCATTCAGTGGAAGACCCCCAGCTATGGCGGATATACAGGGAAGAAGACCTTATTACCGGATTGGTGTATACTGAACACTCACAATAAGTTAGGGATATTGTGGAGTGTACGCAGATATTTTATTGAGGATATGCATTCCGCTTGAATGATTTTGTATGTGATTATTAGACACACCTCGTCACAGAAATAGGCGAGGAAAAAATTGACAACATAGTGCATAGGCCTACCAATAATCTTAACTTATTGTGAGTATAAATAAGTGATTATTTTTAGGGATTATGACCCAGGGACCGCTGGGATGGGGTGAATGAATTCGATACAAATATAATTGGGGCAAGCCAGGCAGGGGTTCGGGGCGTATCTTAATTGATCTCTGGGAGGGGTGGTTATTTCTCTGTAGGGCTTGCTAAGCTCACGTGATAGGCAATCCCAATCAGTGAGGAACAACTGCATATACCGTGATTCGAGACCACCAGTTGGCTTCATATCTCAATCGGTAGGGCGTCTGCACGTTAAGCAGAAGGTCCGCGGTTCGAATCCCTGTGGAGCCAAGTTGCTTTTCACTGCATCCAGATTTCCTAAACTCATATCGACATTTGTCCACATTTGTATCTTATTGTGAGTAGTGTAATTTCAGTATATATGTGCTCAATCTTGGGCGAGATCAATCCTGCTCATTTCACAGTCACACTGATATTTTTGCCCCAGGGTTCAATTTAACCTTGGGGAGAAATCAATCTTGGGGTTGATGCGGGATGTTTTAAGCCTATAATATAACACTGTCTCATGTAAAAGGCTTTCAGTTTTAGACTAAGGCAGCACTGGAATTTTAGTTTGCACATATTTACAAATTACAATTACAGCAAAACAGTGCAAAGTTTCACAATAAACAAGTTTAATATTGGAGAAAAATTTGGGACCTGATCCGTCTGCAAAAATGTCGCACAAGAAATATGTTGCTGACGCTTCACCAATTTGACCAATGATGACTTTGAGTGATGAAACTGACCATCAGTTCAATCAGCGATGAAGACAGAAACATACTTCTGGATTTATGGTCGCAACATCTTTTGCTATAGGTGAGATGGTTTTAGGTTGTTTTGTATATTGCACATGTACGTGTCAACAAATACATGTCGTATAGATATATAGATGTTCAAGGTTTTCTAAAGCATTGATGCATCTATGTATAGCTAAAAAAAAATTCAGGCTAGTTTACCAACATTCGTCCTTGGATATGTTACACTCTTATTCCACGAATCTGTAAAACGTTTATCTTGCGAATGATAGGGCCTTTAACTAAACTAGGCCCATGCATGACTATAGCGTGGTATTGTGGCTTCATTTTCCATGCAGTAAACACCAATCCGGTAATAAGGTCTTCTTCCCTGTACATCCGCCATAGCTGGGGGCTTCCACTGAATGAACTGTATGTTTTTGTTGTTGCTGAAGCTGCATTTGTTTACTTCGAACAAGTTGCGCGTCTTTGTAGGGTTGTGTGCGCGCGAAGGCGGGCGCGTCGCGCGTACGCAAAGGCGGGCGCGTCGCGTATACGCGAAGGAGGCTTGTTCGTGCATGTAATGGATGAGCGCTTCTTGTTCTAACAGCAACACAAAACGCACAGCCCATGCACTGGACGCCCCCCAGCTATGGCGGATATGCAGGGAGGAGATCTTAGTTACCGGATTGGTGTATACACCAATCCGAGCTGCTAAGTCATAGTCCGTGTATGTCCGCCATAGCTGGGGGCCATCCAGTGCCATGAACTGTGGGTTTTGTGTTGATGATATGCTGTTACATTATGTTGTCACTTCGAACAATTTTGCGCGTTTATTTGCTTGCGAAGCCTGTGTACGCGTACGCGTTGTGCGCTGTTCGATTTAACAACAAGACAAAGCGCCCAGTGCATGGCAGTGGATGGCCCCCAGTAATGGCGGACGTGCAGGGAAGGAGTCCTTAGCAACCGGATTCGTGCTGCTTTCGAGCGCTCGTCCCTGGTGCTCCCAGGCGTTGGGAACGTTACGTCACACACATGCGTACACACGATCGCGCTCAAAAGCGTTAACGGGATCCCTGGTGCACTACGGTCATTATAAATTACATCCCCGCTAATAAAATCTTAATTTTCCACAAAATAAATCACAGATATCCGATGAAAATAAATCATGAAAATATTTACAACGTTTGGTTTCGATGTGGAAGCTTGAACATTCAAAATATAAACCTAAATTTCCAGAATGATTCTACGACGCGCCAGCATTTTGCTGAGTCATGCGTGGTACGCGCAACTGCGCATGTCTCCCAGTTGTCCCGACGACTCGGAGGTCGGGAGCAGTTGGTGCCACCATCTGGTGCACCAACGCGCTTTCGGGCGAGCACCAGGGAACACTAGGGATCCCTGGTGCCGCGCTCGAAAGCAGGACAGTGCATGGTGGCAACATTCCCTGCATTGGCACTGGAGACAAATGCAATGGAAGGTTACATGGAGGAATGTTACCGTAAGGTTACGTTAACTTTCCGTGAGGTGGCGGAAGAGAAAGTCCAATGGGAACACGCCTTTTGACTGAAGCAAACAAAGGATGCCTTCTGACATGACGCCCCGACTATAGCCCCTCCCATTCCGTGCACTGGTTGGAGTCAAACACAACCCCCTAAACACCAAGTGCCATCACTGGTACCCAGACAGCCCAAAGTTATGGCCCTCGAGGGGCAAGCGGTTCCTTTGTCAAACAGTGCACCTGTTTTCCTCACCACCTCGAAACGGTTTTTGTTCGTAAATTTGGCAATGGAGTACGCGTAACGGTTATCAAATCGCACAAATTGGATTGAAGAAATACGACTAACGGGGTGCTCATTTTTGTTTTCAAAATTTAGATTTAGAGCACCATAGCCAAACAGTTTTCTAACAGTGCACTTCATATTATTACTCTAGATTGGTTCCCGATCCATATATAGATTGGTTCGCTTATTGCGAAAATATAGGGATCGGTAAAGGGCAGCCATGACGGGCAGAATTCTGCCCGTCACGTGGTTATTATTATTTTGTTTTTTTTAGTAAGTGCGCATATTTTGCATTGACATTTGTAACCCGGCCGTGCGTGTCGAACATATCCAATTATGTAAATAATGTACATTGCCTAAAGCAAAGGGCTTGGCCAATTTTTAAATATTAAAAAACACAATGCGCACGCGCAAAGACGACCAATCACAGATCAAGATGAAGCGCCCGTTACCTGTCCTTATATTCTCCTGTGTGGAATATGTGGACGGGAACCAGTCTAATTATTACTCCTGGTCATTGGGCAGTATATATGTCTTAGTTTTTGCCCCAGTACATCATTTGTAGTTACCCAAAATTTTACTTCACGAGTTGACAAGAAAAATCTGACTAAAAGTGTTGATAGCAATGGTAACAAACATCACAAGATTTTTTTTCTCAAAAAAATGTTTGCAAACATTTTTTTAACATTCATTCAACACAAAAACCATGCATGGATTTTTCAGGTTTTCTAAGTATTACTGCATCTATGTGGCTGAAATTTCTACAATCAAGGCAGTTTATCAACATTATTCTTTAGTTTAATAAATTGCTGTTGTTCCTGTTTTCAAGTTTTCCCATGGTGTAATACGGTCTGTTTCAGTAAAAGATGCATGGCTGGTATATACAAGTCATATACAGTAAACTGTGGTTATTTTATAGTAATTGATTTGGCTTGTTTTGCCCCTACCCAACGTACATGTAATTATTAACACTGTATACATGTACTCAGTGCTTCCCCGGGACACTATATGAACAACTTCATAGCGTGCTCGGGTGGGACTCGAACCCACGACCTCCTGCAAACAAGGCAGACGTCTTAACCACTCGACCACTGAGCTAGCCGGCTAAGGGCAAAACAAACCTTAATTAACATTAATTACCCGACGCAAGCTAAATCAATTTCTGAATAATTGTGATCCCCATTGCGAAAGGATTCAAACCAGCCATTCAACACTGGTTAAATGGCTACAGAGAGTTCATGTATACAACTACAAGAAATGGGGTTTACCAGTAAACACATCACAAAAGTAGTGCTATAACACTTTTAATTTTACCGTATTTCGAGTCATAAGCCTTTTTGCTTTGCGTGTCAGATTTTTCTATAATTAAAATCCATAAATTACACTTTATTTGATACTGCCCTATAAGTCAAGAAAAAAAATAACAGCACAAACAAGATGGAAGACAAAATATATAAAAGTAAGTAGATCGGTCAATTACACAAGGCGAATTTTCAAGAGTATCAAATTGTCGTTTTCCAATCTGAAATTAAATTCTTCCATCTCATCACGAGGAACGGAAAATTTGAGCAATCGGATGCTTTTCAGACCACGGAGCTCCGAGGTCGCATTCCGAACAGCCTACCTTGGTATAACTCAAGCCTTCAAGACCCTACCGGTAGTCGGACATGCTTCGTTTCATCAGCGGTAATTTACAACCGTCGCACACGTGCGGCTTTGCCGAAACCAGTTCTAATCGCTTGATTTATGCAAGCGTGGCAGCCGGGCCGACTGTAGGGGTCCCTTTTTAAACCCGGGGAACTGAAGATGTTACGAGACCCCGAGGAATTATGTGTTTGGGGTTTCGGGCTGTGAATTGACGCAGACTGAACGAGGCATTTGATTGGAGCAGTTTGGGAGTTAGTTAGCCCCCTTTAGCAATTGGCAAGAGAGATGGACAGTGTGGGGATGTCGTGAATCAAAGCTTGTGAGGCAATAATTAGAGCGGAGCCCTTTAATACCAGGCAAGTAGCAGGCCTAAAACTGCCTGTCCCATGGACTTTAGCAATGGAGCATTTGAAAAACAAAAGATGGAGTTTTCTTTCACCCTTTGAGAGTTTAAAGTAATTAATTTAGAGGCCCATTGTATCATTTGCAATGATCTAAAATGTTACTTCATGAGTCAACAAGCAATGGTAACGAACACCACATGAATTTATTTGACCAGGACAATACATGTACTTTCTTTAAGAAATTAAAAACTAAATGTGGTTTTTAAAATGTGTTTGCACACACGTTTTTTTACCATTCACTAAACACAAAAACCATGCATAGATTTTAAAGGTTTTCTGAATAATTGATGCATCTATATAGATGTTGCTGAAATTTATGTAGGCTATTTATTTTTAGCTATGTAATGCCCTTATTCAAGGGTTTCATAACTTTCATCTTAATGAGGCATTGATCAGTTTTGGGTGATAGAAGGCACACGAAAAGCTATGCAAAATATGGAAAAATTGTGCAAAATATAGGATAATTACACTATTTCTTTGAAATTTGTCACTTGGCTGTAATTGTCCAGCAACAAAGATCCCGTTCTCACTAGAAAAATTCGTTCGACGAAGATTAGTTAATCATCGTTAGTTAATGAAGCGTGCGTTCATATATCACTTACCAAAGACTGAACGAAGATCGAATGAAGAGCGGTATACCGTTCACATTAGACAACCGCTAACGAAGATCGAATGAAGCTGCATGTGCGACGCCCCATCTATTTACGTGTCAAATCGCTTCGTCGAACGTTCACAATTTGTAAATTTGCTTCGTCGAATGAAGCGATTTCTTCGTCGAATGAAGCTATTTGCTTCATCAAAATGAAGCGATCTCCTCATCGAATGAAGCTATTTGCTTCACTAAATGAAGAGGTGTGCGTTTACATCAGGAAATATCTTCGTCGAGTCATCGTCAAATCTTCGTCGAACAAAGCGATTTCTCTATTGAAAATGGGGTCTAAGTTGCGCTTTGGAGTTTCGAGACCAAATTTCTCACCAAAGTTGCGAAAGTACATGCACCCGATAATTTCACAAAATCATTGTATTGCACACTGCAATTTGCTCAGTAATTTTCCTTTGTACATTTGCTCATCAACTGCATTTGTGAATATTTATATACTTAAATTATTATTCTTAAAGTATTTCATAATCAATCGAATATTCAATTACTTGAATATTTTGCACAGCCCTACATACCACCGTGCATCATAGCTCAGCCGATACAGCTCTGCCCCGAGTGTCAAAGGTCTTCGGTTTGAATCCTGATGAGGACCATAGAAATTGCGAATCTTCCGTAATTTCAAAAAGCCATTTTTATTAAATGCTTCAAAATGTCACTTTGCCTCCTATTTTTATGGAAAGACCCAATTATGAAAGCTTCAAGCTGTATGCTTTATTTGCCAGTCCTTTAAGATTAACAAATTCTTGTTTACATGGCCGATCTCTCAAGCAGCCACAGAAGGTTGCCAAATTTGGAAGATTTATCGCTGAAAAGGTGTCAAAATGCCTGGAATGCGCTACTTTGTATTGCTGTACCTAAACAGTTGACCTACTGTATAAGGGTAGTTGTAGAGAGGTTTTAAAATAAACAAAATGGCAGCAATTACTGTCTTAAACCCGAGGAGCAGGGAGCGTAACAAGAAATTCTTGAATTTGATTAACAGCTGAGCTTTTAGAAAGAAATGACATCTTGTAAATATACAGTGTATTGCATGCATGTCTGTAGTCAGCATTTGGATGTGTGTACAGCAGGCATATTGAAAGTAGTGTTTGAAATGCAAGGGAAAAATCTTCAGGAATTAGGATTCAAAGAAGATGTAACTTGATTTGGTGTTTGTGAATTGTGAATTTCTTGCCTATTCAAGAAAACAAATCATACAGTCCTCATTGGGATTCAAACTTGAGACCTCTACCACACTGGGCAGATGCTCTACCAGCTCAGCTATGAGGCACAGTGGTATACTCCCTCAGGTTCTCCCCAAGACATCTGACACACTGGGCAGATGCTCTACCAGCTGAGCTACGAGGCATAGTGGTATACTCCCAATTCTTTCGATGTTGCATGGATGCACGACCCAGCAAAATAAATACACAATATTTGGTATGGTGTCTAATCGCCATGAAAATTAATCTTTTAATTGGTCTTGACATGGTCCTTAGCCAAAAGTTTGAGTACAGCCTGTCCGAGATCAAGAAACATGACACTTGATCCTGAGCTCGAACACCGAGCTCGGGATCAGCTCAGGATCACAAAGTGTAAATGCTCTCGGGACCAAACTTGGCCCCGAATCAGACCCCGATATTTGGTCTCACGTCGGCGGAGAGTCGAACCTCGAGCTCGGGATCAGTTCGCGATTAGATAAGCAATTAATCTTTACCACATCCGCTTCATAGACATTGCGGGGGAAAAGCGCGCGAAATTCGAGCGGGCTTGCACACTAGCGTAGCAATGTACACTGTACGTACATGCACACATCGTTCTGTATACATGCTCATGTATAGAGCACGACCTTTGACTGCAACGTTTGGCACCAAGCTCGAGATTAACGACACACTCTTATCAGGGGATCAATCTTGATTCAAAGCTCGGGACCAGTGTAAACACGACGCAATACCACATAAAATAGGTCTCTAGACTGGTCGAGACCAAGATCAGTCTTGACAATTACAATGCTGATAAATACATAGCCTAATTGGAGCATACTCATATATCAGTACATGACATACACAACAAGACATAATTTTTCAGCACATACAAAATATAGAAAGTTTGAAGAAAGGACAAGTTATTCCCAGACGTACCATCAATAGAATCTCGCAGGTATCATTGGGAAAACAAGAAAAGATCGAAATGAACTTTGGCTGGCGTACTCAGCCCATCTCAGGAAATCCCTTGGTACTGGAGATTTGTTACCCGCACAACAGATGCGAAAGTGGATTATTTATATGTTTGGTGTCATGTTTAGAAGGTAATGAAGACCAATAAACCAAAACTGGTAGGGCTCTAACGAGATCAGGGATTTCTCTCCAACCACAAAGCAAAACATTCAGACATCGCTGGGTTAGAAAGAAAATATCTTCACGATTAAAAGAAAGAAAAGCAATTCCGGAAATTCAAATTTACACTTCAGAGACTTTGAGGGCTTGTAATGCTTCAAGTATTCAAGTTGTTTGATTTTAAACACATGTTCTTCAAGCATCATTGATGGAAGTGTAATTCCTGAAAAAATGATTGCAATGCCATTCTCAGTAAATGTGTAGGGTCCCCAAAACCCTCGGTTTCGGACGTACTCAATGAGTACGTCCGAAACCGAGATATTTGTGGATGTACTACGCATATTGAGAATGGCATTACAATCAGTTTGTCAGGAATTACACTTCCATCAATGATGCTTGAAGAACATGTAATTAAAATCAAACAACTTGAATACGTGAAGCATTACAAGCCCTCATAGTCTCTGAAGTGTAAATTTAATTTCCGGAATTGCCCAAATATCAATTCTTGATCAGAACAGAAGTTTGTTGAATTCAGTGAACTTGTGGATAACAAGCAGAGCTGCAATTTTGTGAGTCCTGGCATGGATAAAAAAAAAACCTCCTGGAATGTCAATCAACAACCTTGGGGATTTTTAGATGTGTTTGGAGTCACAAGAATGAACCCGTTTCCCCAGATGTATTTCCAAAAATCTGGGAGGGACCAATCACTTTGAAATCGCTTTCAATACTGTTCTGCTTTTAATAGTGATTTCTTCCATGCCCAAGAGGTTGAACAAAGTGATTCCCACAGTATTGAAATGTGACATTTTCTGTTTTTGTGCGAACTGCAGGAAGTTAAGGGCTCTCAGAAAACCAATTTTGTTGGATTATCGACCTGATTAAACATGGATAGGACGAACTGGCCTCTGGAGCCGTGCATCTCCCAAACAGCCCCAGAGGTACCCCAGGAGGCACATCAGGAAGAGTGGCATACCCTGCCTCAGTGGTTCTTAGGGGGCTGCGCTGGTGCAGTCAGCCTTGCCACAAGAGGTGGTCATACATATTAATGACCGATAAAATGTTACATCTCTCAGCCTCCTAGATCTGTTGGTTGGAGTATAATTCGAGTCTTTTTCTGAACCATACACACTATTTCATGTCACAGCACTAAATATGGGATGAAAGGAAAAATCACATGGTCCTCATCGGGATTCGAACCTCAGACCAACGACAGGCTGGGCAGATGCTCTACCATCCGAGCTACATGTATGAGGCACAGTGGCATATTATTGTTGTGCTCGCATATGTTCAAGTTGGGTTCTTAAAAAAAATGAGTACAGCCACTGTGCCTTATATCAGCTGGTAGAGCATCTGCTTGGTGTGTCAGAGGTCTTGGGGAAAACCTGAGGGAGTATACCACTGTGCCTTATTATAGCTCAGCTAGTAGAGCAACTGCCCGGAGTCACAGGTCTCAGGTTAGGCACAATAGGAAACAACACTTTGTTCTAAACTGTAATGGTCAAGCACGTCATATATGTGCACTTCAGTTCAACCCGAAACCTATCTCGTTAATTCCAACAAGAAAGTGCCGATTGACACTTTTTACACTCTGAACTCCAAAAATATCATATTAACCAGATTTTCCCACTGATTTATGTCACCTAGAGCCAAACTTTGCTGGTGCCCTGTATCCCGGATGACCTGAAGTTTGTATAATAAATACCAGTCTTCACCTGTAAGGGGCCCATTAAAGGCCCAATGTATGAAACAAGACAAAACATTTTGTGGATTTCTGGAATAGGGGGAAAAGAATGTTGGTAAACTAGCCTGCAGAAATTTCAGCTACATAGATTCAGCGAAGCTTCAGAAAACCTTTAAAATCCACGCATGGTTTTTGTGTTAAAAGCACAGGCTCGTCAGCAATGCGCGCTCGCCAAATTTGTGCCATGAAATACGCAGCTCCATAGCAAAGGCTTGGAGCTGCGTATTTCGTGGCACGAATTTGGCCTTTAAGTGAATGATAACAAAATGTGTGCTCACTTTATTTTTAAACCACATTCAGTTATTAATTTCTTCGACAGAAATAAATTTTCAACAGTTTGGGGTTTTTTTTTCTTGTCAACCCATGAAGTAAAATTTTGGGTCATTGCAAATGATACGGTGGGCCTTTAAAGCAGCTAAACAAAAAAGGGTTATGGGAGTGATCTAATAGCCCCTTAAATTCAACCTTTTAAAAAAATAACTGGTT
The DNA here is from genome assembly GCA_037783545.1 of Henricia sp. BOLD:AAB3569. NCBI lineage: Eukaryota > Metazoa > Echinodermata > Asteroidea > Spinulosida > Echinasteridae > Henricia > Henricia sp. BOLD:AAB3569. Next base: position 2,159,781 of record JBBELK010000272.1, on the reverse strand, counting down.
CAGAAGCAAAGCAGTCGTAAATTTAACTACTACAAATTTCCCCAGTTTCAACAATTTTATTTTAAACACAAGCCAGACAAAAAGAACTACAAAAGCCAAACAGGTCTATGTTGAAAGACAGAGTTAAAAATTATGGAGGGAAAAAAAAAGTATGTCCCATGTGCATTTGCCCTCTGGTAAAGTCGACACCTGACTAACTGAACACATTTGGAAAAGTCATTTCTGGCACTAAACCAACTCCACCCCACCCCAAGATTTTAAACCCCTTGTTAATTGTTCTGTCACCCTGTTCGCACCCAAGACGGCCCACTTTCCAACCCCAGAGAAATCTGGAGGAATTTTCTTTGATATGTCAGACAGACACTGTAATTCACAGGACCATCTGCGTGTTTGCCGAGAACTATTATCTCACATGATTTCTGAAGACGTATTTCATAAATATTAATAGCACTGGGAGTCTGAACTATGAAATAAGGCATTGAAACCCTTGTACACTATCTGTAAGTTTACAGAAAAAGTCACAATTGTGGGGTTAGGAGAACTACATGTACAACCAAGAAACAAAAGACATTAGGGAGGTTTCGGTCGCATACGGTTAGGCAAAACGACGACTATTAGTGAATTTTACGTCATCGATTTGTGCATACTTGTGGCGTTTACACAAATATCCCAAGTGTTGTTTTGTTGTTTACACTGATTGCAACGCCTCTACACCTTAGTGAAAAACGGACAGCGAAAGGTAACGATTTTGAGGTTTGGCTAATCGTAGTCGTAATCACTAACCGTGCACACCGAAACCTTACTATTGTTCATTATTGTTAAATACAAAGAACTAGGAATATGACTCACTGAGAAGTAGAAACAAATCGCTTTGACTGCTCTCTCGCCCGAGGAGAATCTTTTAGTTTCAGGGAATTTGTCGTCTCCACAAATGGTGTCAGATAGACTTGATCCTCCCAGACTGAGGTTCGGACTGGGGAAACCCGCCACAAATGGTGTCAGATAGACTTGATCCTCCCAGACTGAGGTTCGGCCTGGGGAAACCCGCCACAAATGGTGTCAGATAGACTTGATTCTCCCAGACTGAGGTTCGGCCCGGGGAAACCCGCCACAAATGGTGTCAGAAGTGGGATGGTTGGAATCGGTTAAGGTGGCCTTGTGAAAAAAAAATATCTGATTAGGGATTCGTAGGGTAGTGTTTGCCGGTATTCGTACTAGCTAGAGGACTTGCAAGAAATGTTTTAATTGTGGAGAGAGTGGGCATTTCGCTCGTCAATGCAAACTGCCCCGAAGACAGAATTTGCAGAATTTAACAAGTGGATGCAATGCTATACATTAACAAGTGGATGCAATGCGTATTAAATGCCATAATGTACGCGCACGCACATGTTCCAAACACGCGCACGTGTTGCTAAAAATTTGTTCGAAATACGGCACAGCTGATGCGCGTAACAAAAAAATACGCTCAAAGTTATGATGCACGTGGCAATTTGTAGGAAGTGACGTCATTTGAACGTGATCAATAGACAGAAAATAATACAGAAACTGACTCCCAAGGCATCACGTGGCATCCACAGATTCAGTGTTGCTAGTGGAATTGCTCCCCGCTTCTGATGTCTGGCCGGTGTTCTTGATGCTATTGTCCTCTGAAGGCCTTATCCCATCATCCTTTTTGTCGCTGCTCGTAGGTTCTGTTGTTGAATCATCGTTCTTGAGAAAGTTCTCCCATTTTTTGAGACGTTCTTCTCTCTCTTTGTCCGTTTCTTCAATTTTGTAGTCCGTCACACCGTCCCAGAGTTCACAAGCAAGTTGTCTTTTGGCAAACCACCTACATGTATAATAAAGCACAACACTTCGCTGTTTATATGTTGTGAAATATGTTGTTAACCTCAAAGTGCCTAAAACTCAGTGAAATTCACGTTTCTGCAAAAACACCCTCAATTGATAGGCATGTACTCATATACATGTAGCTTGACTCATGCTCTTTTAAGGGCAGTATACATGATTGGTATCTCGAAAATCAGAAATGTTCACAGATTTACGCCTAACTTACACAATATAAACATGATGACCATAGAAAACTTCCACTGAAATGGTTTTGTCCGAGTGCTACAGTCTTTGAGAAATGAGTAAAACAATTAGTTTTCGTCTCATGAGACGAAAAATCAATTCGCCCCAAAACCATTTCGCCCAAGTGTCATTTCGCCCTAAACCACTTCGCCCGAGTGCCATTTCGCTCCAAATGACTTCGTCCAACTTATGTACAAATCTACTTCGCCCCAAAACCACTTCGTGTACAGGCCGTGGTTCAGAGCGCAATGGTTGAGGGCGAAGTGGTTTTGGAGCGAAATGACTGCAAACCCTTTTTTGACTGTTTTCTCAAAAGTTAAACGAAGTACAGAGCTGGTTTTTGCTCAGGTTGGTTTTAATCATCATATCTTCAATCACACAGGGAGATAAAACTATTTGTAACAGTTTACCAATCATGTATACTGTCTTTAAATCTTGTGTAAAGAGCTGCTACTATTGGATAACATTGGTTATTGACCTTGGCAAGGAACATTATTTTACAATAACATTACCAAACTAGACCTGTGTTCGTTCTTGACAACGAACACATGGCTGTTCCCCTCCCTTTTTATAAACATATATGTGTTCGGGATGACCTTTGTTAGTGATCGTATATGAAGAAATCACGATCGTAGGTCAAACGGTTGAGTTTTTATCGATTGTTAAATATTGAATATTATTACATGCCCCTTTAATCTGACATGTAGGGAAGGTCAAAGGTCACGGCCATTTGTTTTGGATACACCACCCTAGGTCGAAGTGTAATACAGTTGACCACATGCAGATATCTTGTACCACTTTCAAATGGAAAGGCAAAATCTGTTAGACCAATAGGAAACGAGGTCAAAGGTCACGACCATATGTTTTGGATACACCACCCTAGGTCCAAGTGTAATACAGTTGACCACATGCAGATATCTTGTACCACTTTCAAATGGCAAGGCAAAATCTGTTAGACCAATAGGAAACGAGGTCAAAGGTCACGACCATATTTTTTGGATACACCACCCTAGGTCCAAGTGTAATACAGTTGACCACATGCAGATATCTTGTACCACTTTCAAATGGAAAGGCAAAATCTGTTAGACCAATAGGAAACGAGGTCAAAGGTCAAGGGGTGTGCGCATCTTAAAGACTTTTGTTAGTCATCGTATATGGCGAGGGAATCAAGATCGTAGGTCAAACGGTTGATTTTGTATTGATTTTTGAATATTTAATTTATTAAACATCATGCCCCTTTAATCTGACACGTGATGACGTCATCATAACGTAATCAGTTAAAGACCTTTGTTAGTTATTGTATATGGCGCAGGAATCAAGATAGTAGCTAAAATGGTTGATTTCTTACGGATTTTTTATATCCCATTTATTTTATTTGATGCCCCTTTAATCTGACACGTGATGACATCATTATGACGTCATTAGTGAAAGACCTTTGTTAGTGATCATATTTGGCGCAGGAATCAAGATCGTAGCTCAAACAGTTGATTTTTTATTGATTTTTTATCTGTTTCCATGCCCCTTTAATCTGACATGTGATGACGTCGTCCTGACGTCATCATTTAAAGACATTTATTAGTGATCGTATATGGCGCAGGAATGAAGATCATAGCTCAAACGGTTGATTTGTTATTGATTTTTGAACATTTAATTTTATCAAATATCCCTTTAATCTAACACATTGAGCAAGGTCAAAGGTCGCCACCATATTTTTTGGATACCCCACCCTAGTCGAAGTGTAACACAATTGACCCCGTCCAAATATCTTGTACCACTTTCAAATGACAAGGCAAAATCTGTTTGACCAATAGGAAACAAGGTCAAAGGTCAAGGCGTGTGCGCATCTTAAAGACATTGGTTAGTCATCATATATGGCGAAGGAATCAAGTTCGTATGTCAAACGGTTGATTTTATATTGATTTTTGAATATTTAATTTATTAAACTTCATACCCCTTTAATCTGACACGTGATGACGTCATCATGACGTCATTAGTACTGTGCACAACTTCACATAGTGACCAATGTCCATGTGAAGTTTGAAGTCAATCATCAATGTGCAAGTGTCCGAAATAGCGTCTGAAAAAAGTGGAAGAAGTAAAAGAATAAAAAACTAGACCTGTGTTCGTTCTTGACAACGAACACATGGCTGTTCCCCTCCTTTTTATAAACATATATGTGTTCGGGATGACCTTTGTTAGTGATCGTATATGAAGAAATCACGATCGTAGGTCAAACGGTTGAGTTTTTATCGATTGTTAAATATTGAATATTATTACATGCCCCTTTAATCTGACATGTAGGGAAGGTCAAAGGTCACGGCCATTTGTTTTGGATACACCACCCTAGGTCGAAGTGTAATACAGTTGACCACATGCAGATATCTTGTACCACTTTCAAATGGAAAGGCAAAATCTGTTAGACCAATAGGAAACGAGGTCAAAGGTCACGACCATATGTTTTGGATACACCACCCTAGGTCCAAGTGTAATACAGTTGACCACATGCAGATATCTTGTACCACTTTCAAATGGCAAGGCAAAATCTGTTAGACCAATAGGAAACGAGGTCAAAGGTCACGACCATATTTTTTGGATACACCACCCTAGGTCCAAGTGTAATACAGTTGACCACATGCAGATATCTTGTACCACTTTCAAATGGAAAGGCAAAATCTGTTAGACCAATAGGAAACGAGGTCAAAGGTCAAGGGGTGTGCGCATCTTAAAGACTTTTGTTAGTCATCGTATATGGCGAGGGAATCAAGATCGTAGGTCAAACGGTTGATTTTGTATTGATTTTTGAATATTTAATTTATTAAACATCATGCCCCTTTAATCTTACACGTGATGACGTCATCATAACGTAATCAGTTAAAGACCTTTGTTAGTTATTGTATATGGCGCAGGAATCAAGATAGTAGCTAAAATGGTTGATTTCTTACGGATTTTTTATATCCCATTTATTTTATTTGATGCCCCTTTAATCTGACACGTGATGACATCATTATGACGTCATTAGTGAAAGACCTTTGTTAGTGATCATATTTGGCGCAGGAATCAAGATCGTAGCTCAAACGGTTGATTTTTTATTGATTTTTTATATTTCATTTATCTGTTTCCATGCCCCTTTAATCTGACATGTGATGACGTCGTCCTGACGTCATCATTTAAAGACATTTATTAGTGATCGTATATGGCGCAGGAATGAAGATCATAGCTCAAACGGTTGATTTGTTATTGATTTTTGAACATTTAATTTTATCAAATATCCCTTTAATCTAACACATTGAGCAAGGTCAAAGGTCGCCACCATATTTTTTGGATACCCCACCCTAGTCGAAGTGTAACACAATTGACCCCGTCCAAATATCTTGTACCACTTTCAAATGACAAGGCAAAATCTGTTTGACCAATAGGAAACAAGGTCAAAGGTCAAGGCGTGTGCGCATCTTAAAGACATTGGTTAGTCATCATATATGGCGAAGGAATCAAGTTCGTATGTCAAACGGTTGATTTTATATTGATTTTTGAATATTTAATTTATTAAAATTCATACCCCTTTAATCTGACACGTGATGACGTCATCATGACGTCATTAGTACTGTGCACAACTTCACATAGTGACCAATGTCCATGTGAAGTTTGAAGTCAATCATCAATGTGCAAGTGCCCGAAATAGCGTCTGAAAAAAGTGGAAGAAGTAAAAGAATAAAAAAAAAAAAAAAAAAAAAAAAAGGAATAAAAATCGTAACGAAAACAAAGGCTGTTCCGACCCGAATCGGAACAGCCAAAAAAAAAAAAAAAAAAAAAAAGAATAAAAATCGTAACGAAAACAAAGGCTGTTCCGACCCGAATCGGAACAGCCAAAAAAAGGAATAAGACAGACTACTTGTGTGAGTGCTATTGGGTTAATGTGTTGTTAAAGATAGTATACATGATTGGTGAACTGTTACAAATAGTTTTATCCCACTGTGTGATTGAAGATATGCATGATTAAAACCAACCTGATCAAAAACCAGCTCCGTATTTCGTCTAACTTTTGAGAAAACAGTCAAAAAAAGGGTTTGCAGTCATTTCGCCCCAAAACCACTTCGCCCTGAACCACGGCCTGTGCACGAAATGGTTTTAGGGCGAAGTGGCATTTGGGCGATGTAGTGTTTGGACGAAGTAATTTGGGGCGAAATGGCACTTGGGCGAAATGGTTTTGGGGCGAATTAAATTTTCGTCTCATGAGACGAAAACTAATTATTTTACTCATTTCTCAAAGACTACAGCACTTCAGACAAAACCATTTCAGGGGAAGTTTTCTACGGTCATCATGTTTATATTGTGTAAGTTAGGCGTAAATCTGTGAACATTTCTGATTTTCGAGATTACCAATGATGTATACTGCCTTTAAAACAGTTCTTAAACTAGGGTCTACACCGTATCGAATAGCTACCATCTTGCGGGCAACTTTTAACATTTAAATTGGTCAACAATGTAAGCACAAAATGTGCAACCATGCATGTCCCCCCAAAACAAAGAAACTGCCCTACAAGATGGCAGCTATTCGATACGGTCTATAGTCTGCTTAATTTGGTGCAGAAAGTGCTTTAATAAATTTTGTTTTGTCATTGTTCATTTCTATATTTAAAAAAAAAAAAGTACGAATGCTGACAATAATACGGACAACAAGCTTACCTGCCATTCAGACTTTCAACACATTTATCAGCATATTCCACATCTTTGAATTTGACAGAAGCAACTCCATCAGGATGTCTCTGAAAGAAGAGTGAAAATACAACAATCACAATGATGCAGGGGTCAAATGAATGTGAATAAAAATGGTACACTTCTAAATCTGTTTTTTCAGTGGTACAACCCAATAGACCGATCCAGTAAGCTCCGTCCATTTTTGAATTGACCAATCACAGCTTCAGGTTGCCAAAAATTAGATCGCCATTTTGGCTAGCTGAGTCCTCAACATTTTGTGCACAGAGCTACGGCGAAATGTAGCACGAGTGACGCAAAAACACCATAAACATCATTTTTATAAGCACAGAGGACCCTAGCCGGTTTAAAACGGATTGTATAAGACTATCCAAACCTACTTTTAATCCCTTCATAAATGTGTTTTTGTGTAAACGGGAAAAACTCACCAAAATTAGCTTGTCATTTTGATATGTTGTGCATTCACTGCGTTCTAGATGTGTGTCGAGATGTTTTTGTTCGATCGCGCGCATTACGCGTAATGCAGGCGTGTTGTACATGCACGCAAAAGACTGGATACTTGCATGTAAGTGCACATTTTGCTTTCGAGCGTCCAGTTTCAGTGTGCGTGTTTTGCGTATGCAGACGCACGGCGCGACCACGCGACTCTACTGCACGCGTGCCTCACATGTGTGGTATGTTGCTAGGCAATTTCTAAATGGGCGGAGCTTACTGGATCGGTCTATTGTTCATCGATCCCTTTCAATCAAACTGAGCCTGAATGAGCTTTTTTGGCCAATTACAACAGAGCTACTTTAACAGTGCCCACCCGTACATTAACATATTTCCACATGCTTGTAAGCATGACTGCCACAACACTAATTCGCTTGATGGCGGATTTTTTAGTTAATTTTTTCAAACCAAATTCAAATTTGGAGAAGTGTTTGCACAGATTTAGGCATGTGGACGACCTCATCATACTCAGTCGAACAATGACAAAAACAAAATAGTAAAAGAAAACGCGCATATTTTATGGATATGTGATGGGTAGCCCTGCATAGGCCTATTGTACTCCTCTACTCGGTGTATGCTTCGTCGACCCTGTAGCATAATAAATTTGAAATTTTATCATGAATTTTCTCTGTATTTTTCATGCTTATCAAACGCCGTGTCATAATTCTTGCCAGCCGCCTTGTGGCAATTTTTGTAATGGCTTGCGACCAATAGCAACAGTAACGTGGGTGGGGTTAATCTTGGAACTATGGATGCCTCAACTTACGTCAAAGACGAGAACTTTCTTGATCTCTCCAAACTTGGAACACTCCGACTGCAGGTCATCTTTAATTTCATTGATAAGCATGGCATCTTCCTGCAAAAGACAGAAGCGCCATTCAGACACCCTCTTAAATTCCCTTAAAACTTTTTTTTTTTGCACAATTTTAGTGGCACCACTGGCTTTATCATGCCGGTAAAAAAGGTAATTCAAACCACGTCAGAGTGCTAGTTAAACAAGAATGGCTGCAAATTTTTGTTTTGTACGATGGATGAAAAGTTTTAGCTAAAATGCTTCCGGTTTTAGCCAGGGCAGTTGACATGGGGCCAATTTCATAAAGCTGTTAAGCAAAAAAAATTGCTTAATCCAAAATTTGTTTGCTTTATAAAAATGGGTTTATAGTAAAAATTGCATGTCAACTTGTGTTTTTAGCAAGAACAGCAGATATTCTTGTGAAAAACACAAGTTGACATGCAATTTCGACCATTAAATAAATTTAAATCGGGCCGAAGTAAAATTTTGACCGGATAGGCCTAATCTTTAGTGTTGGCCGAACGGTTTACTGGTTTACCGACACTTGAAAGAATTGCAAACCGGTTTTTGAATTAACCGTAAATTCCCATCCGTAATATTTGCCCATAAGTTTATTTGCACAGGTTTTACAGATAAATTAACCTCTTAATTTTTCTTGTTCTTCGTTTATTTTGTTTTAATTTTTCTCTACTACACAGCGTGCTCTTTACGGATCTTACTGAAATTGGAAATCCATACACAAAAGAAAGAAAGAAAGAAACGAGCCCGATTGGAAACCAGTCCAAACAGAAGTGGTTATCTTTCATCAATAATTACCACTGCAACTATCGGCCTGTCATAACTAATATACGACTAGTGCAGCTGCTCGATAAATCTTGCCCAATTACTGCAGCAGGGACACATTTACTAGGGGGGTCATTTCGGTTGGCTGTTTGAGGTTCACAAGTGACGATTCTCGGTGTTTAGAGACAAACCTTTAAACTCATCCCTAGACATGGGATGAAGCCAGACGAAGGGTTGATAGTTGGGGCTTTTGGGGAAATCAATCATATGTCATTGGAGATTTTCAGAGAATAGAGCTTATAAGCGTGGGAAATACTCGTCCACACAATCTATACTATCAACTTTGCAATCACCAGTCGTCACTTAACATACTGACTGGGGCAAGTTCTACTCAACTTAAAAACAAAGACATGCGACTGGAATACAAATTGAAGAAATTTGAAAAATCTGCCTTAAAGCTGGGTGGAAATCTCTCTTCACTTTCATGGTTTTCAACAGTATTCCTTTCTTTATACAGTCCTTTATGTACTGAGAACATTTTATTCAGAATTTCATCCTGGAAAAGTCAGAAATTGTTTACTTTTTTCCCCCGAGACTCTTTGCACGCGAAACTGAAAATGAAAGGTCACGTCAATCAACTCGAGCTATGTGTGTGACGTCATAGCGATGAGACACACAGAGCTGCTCCACTGACTGTGGTCGTGTACCTAGCTCCTTGCAGCAAACACGTACACATTGTATGCACTATGCATGCATTAATTGACAATTTTTTAAGAACAGAAATAACAGCATTACATGACGAAAGAATGTTGATAAACTGCCTTGTAGAAATTTTAGCCACATTTCCTTGTTCTATGCATAGATGCAGTAATACTTCAAAAAACCTGAAGGGTAACTTCAAATGTTGTACTGGGGCTTTAAGGACAGAATACATATTGGAAAAATGTTTAAAAGGCATTAGCTCCACGTGTGATTAAGCGCTTGTTCTCCCAAACAATCGTGGACGTTTTAGGGAGGTCTAACAAAGAGAACAATATCGTCCGCGATTGGCAAGCGAACGTCCGCGATTCGCTCCTGTACAAAACCAACGAGAGTAAGGAAAAATAAAAGAGGAACAAAGGGACGTCCGCGATTGTCAGTGAGTTCACACCTAGTTGGATGTGTACGATAGAAGCAAACCTGTGTGTAAGTCAGCTCAGTACCCAGTCACCTATGTTCCGGTGAAGAAAAAAAAATGAAAAACCGTGTCCATACTTTTTAAAAACTGTGCGAAGCTGCATGCATTCCTCTAAAACTAAGCCATAATACATCATTACTGAGGGCCAAGTTTTTTACATGAGAGGGCCTAGTTTCTTTTCCTGTATACATGTACAGGCTATAAAAAGCAAAAACGTGCGACAAGAATTGAAGAAATTTAACTTATCCGACTTAAATTTGACATTAAAGGTAGCTATATTCTGCCCTTACATACATGTACATCTTTCTGCCCCTCAACATTTTTGGAATAAATTCATTCCTTGTTCAGATTGTGACTTCGAACTGTGACACAAGTTAGAGCAAGTTCAGTTCACGACTAGACTCAACCACTGGCCGAACATCATCATGGTAACACACATGCACATTAACGTGCAATGCCTTTGGTTAGTCAGTTGGTTTTGCGCAAAACACTGCATGAACTCTATATTCGATGGGTAGCAGTGACCAGTGCAACCGTGCCCTGTGGGCCGATTCCAAACGGTCGACCAGACACGACTAACCATCGTTGACGAGTCTGTGTTCGGTTGGAATTAGTCGAACTATAGTTAACGATCGATGGTCGTGAATCGAACTTGCTCTATAACAACCCCAGTAGAACTACACTACTGTTCACTGTCAAAAAATGAGAACAACATTCATCACACGTGATCAAGAAATAATTAGAATTTTACAAAGTTGGCAATTAAAAACTCAGGAAGCATTTGCAATTTCACCTTACAGACACAAACAATTTCTTTCCACACCAGTTTAGAGAAAAAAAAGTAATCCTCACAGGTATCCATGTAATTGACTAGACAATGAAAACAAATCAAGTTCATATTTTCTTGACAGTCCCCAGCCTTCCAAAAACAGACCACAGGATTTTTTAGCAACTGTCCGACCCAGCAACTCGAAGACCAAAGTTGTCATCGCATCTCAATTAATCTAAATCTCCTACCGTTTTGAGTAACATCCAGACAGGTAGAACATCGGAGTCTTTGTGTAAAGTCGTAGGATTTAGATGGGCTGGATTCTTAAGACCCTGAGGGTGGTACGTGATGAAAGGGAGCAGTCATATTCTGCATCATATCTCTCTTTCGTTTTTATGATTTCTATGATTTGCTTGCTGTGTTTAAAGGGCTCTGTAAATATGGGTAATTCCCAAAATTAGGGGTCCAAAATATTTGGTGTCCCAGTTACGTACGACGCTCTCTGCTTCAAAAATCACCACTTATGACCACAAATTCTCAGTAATGGACTGTGGCCTGTGATTATAGGGCCGGGGCAGCATAATTTTCTTCAATATTTTGTTTTCTGATTCCTGAAAAATATTCAAAACAAAAGACCATAAAGGCTCATAATTTGTTCCATGGTATTGAATAGGAAGTTGGTGTCCCGGGTTACCTACTCCAATGAAAATTGGCTGTAAAATGAGTTTGCATTAACCTTGGTGCCATATCTACATGTACATGTACACACAAACATTAAATTTGAGTGGCATTTGTTCAAATAAAAATAATTATTTTCTACTGGGAAACCACTTTCAATCATTAAAAACACATTTGGAAATCTTAAAAAGCATGTCACACTTTTGGACCCCTAATTTTGGGAATTACCCATATAATAACGTTATGAACAATCTTTGCTGCATATGAGGGATTATTTGTTTAGGAAGACATACTGTTCGTTTTGATGTGTATACAGTTGAACACTGATAATACAAGGTCCATGGGACTTTGTAAATTATCTTGTGTTATCAGTCTTGAAAACAAAGGAAAACAAAGAGTTAAAGTTTTACTTTTATAAACATTATCTTGTATTAACAGTGCTCTTATTATCAGTGTTTCACTGAAAATAGAAAGTAACATTTTGCAACTTTGAAAATTTCTTCACAAAAACTCACGGAAAGAGAGTGCGGTTTGGGGCATGTCACTTTAGGAACATAAAAAAGAAAGAAAAAACGATTTCAAACTAAAATTGTGGCAAACTGCTACAGTTTCCACCCCCCAGTTTCTGCATGGCTTACAACAGGCAACGTGTAAAAATAAAACCAAAGAGCCATGGGTTACAAAAGTTTCAATAAGTTGGAGAAAATAGTAGAATATTTTGTCCACAGTTTAGAAGTGATTTTAACCCCAAACAACTTTAATGATAGTGATAAGGATTTATACCGTGCAAAAAATATCCCAGGAAATTCCGATAAAGGTGCCTACATTATCACCCTGACCATAGGGCTCCATTAAATCACTCCATATACCATCTCAGCTCCCTGAGGATTATACAGCCCCAGCTGCCTTAGGCGCCCAACAGCTAATCAAACACATCAACTTTCACTACCCTCTCAGGTACCCATTTTGCTCCTGGGTGGAGAGAAGCAATGCGAGGCAAAGTACCTTGCTCAAGGGTACACGCACCATGGATGGACCAGGATTCGAACCCACTACCTTTGGAACTAACCCAGGTTTTTAATACAATCTAATAGACCGCTCCGCCACAGTACTCCACACAGTACTTTCATACACGGTTTCTATGATTAGTTGCATACTTTAGATTTCAACGATAAAAGTACCATTTCAGGGGCCTTGTAAAGAAATGTGGGGCGATACTACAGTATTGCTTCCAGATTGCGAAATTGATGGTGAATGAGTTCAGTTTATGGCATAGCTACAGATGTTTGTCCAAGTCTCCATGTGTTTCTCTATAAATCTCGCAAACGCAGGCAACCGCCTTGGGTCTTGTTTTTCTTGAAAGAAATTTAAAATAGAACTTGTGATTCAATAATTTCTGACCTACAAATAATTTATTGGAATTGAGCATTATAAACTTGCACCAATTTAAACGATCAGTCAGTAAAAAATGTTGATTTAAAGGCCTATCCGCATTGGACTTTTTTAGTTAAACTTACCGAGACGATGGGTACTTTTTCCATTTTTAGTCCAGTACAGACAGCCTAGGAAGTTTTCCTCTCAGTAACTACCCACCCCCCCCCTCCCCCCCCAAACATCCAGTGGTAATTTTTCCTGATAGCCAAATGTTGCCCATGAAAATTGACCATGTAACTTTTCCCAAGACGATAAGTCCAATGCGGACACATCGAGTCGGTAAAAGCACTCTGGAAGCGTACACGTCCGGGCTATGAAGGTCATCCCGCTAAGGGACACTGCGCATGCTTTCCCACGGTCTCGGTAAAATTTTCCCATGTCGAAAAAGGTCAGGACAGCAGTAAAATTTAGCCATTTTTCATTTTACCATCGTCTCGGTAAAACCTGCCGAAAAACAAGTCCAATGTGGACACAGCTTAAGTTCAGATACAGAATAGGGCTCGTCACACGCTGAAGCAAGAAACCTAATGATTGTAAACCGCCATAAAAAGAAATATGTAACTGAAATCAAATTGATTTAATGAAGCAAGCCGAGTACTCTTGCGGAAATTGAGCGTTTTTGCTTTGGAATTGCTAGGTAATTTCTGAAATCGACAAGCTATCACACTGGGAATCGAATCTAGATGAAAGGGAATAAATTCTTACTGGAAATGGATTCCTCAAAAATCTGGAATCATGATTCCGATTCCCAAAGTGGAATCGATTCTACCCGACTCTGGTGTGGAACCGCTCAAGCCATAGTACGACTTACAACATGGACTATCACCGGGAATAGAATCTTGATGAAAGGGAATTGATTCCTGCTGGGAATGGATTCCTCAAAAATCTGGAATCGGGATTCCGATTCCCAAAGTGGAATCGATTCTACCCGACTCCAGCGTGGAATCGCCCAAGCCTCAGTACGACTTACATGACAAAATGGACCTTAACAAATTAAATGAAAATAATTGTGTTTTTCACATTTTAGAATGTATGTCACGACTGTTTTTACTATGGAATAATGGCACACATTGATATACATAGACATGCTGTGAACTAACATACTCACACAGCTAGCTCAGTCAAGCATGGGATTAGCAAGGTGAACCTTGTTGCACTATAGTGCCTCAATTATCGACAATTCACCCAGGGCCACCTCTGTTAGATGTTTGTAAAATATCAGCAACGCTGGATTACCACAAAGCAAGGAAATACTTCTCATAATCGGAAGAGTGTAATCACTTTTTGAGTACTTGTACAGTCTGGGTCTTTTCATAGATGTATAGGCCTATTAAAATATGGGAGCCAAAGTGTGACATTTGGATGCATTTGTATTTTTAAAATGTCCAACTCTTACGATTACATTTCAAGTTTTTTTAACCAGGGGCCAATTTCATGGCGCTGCTAAGAGCAAACAAATTTGCTTATCACAAAATTTCTTTGCTTGGCTTTGTAAAATTAATTACCACCCAAAATTGTATGTCAAATTGTGTTCTTAGAAGAAATGTGTTCTTAGCAGAATATCCGAATATTGAGAGCACGTGTGGTCTAGTGGGTATACATGCACAGCCGTGCTTGTGATCGAGGGGTTGTCGGTTTGAAGGGAACCGTTTCCAACTTGCTGGGTTAGTCGATGATTGACAGGTTTAGAACTAGCCGCCTGCATGAAGGGAACAAAAGGCTGCGCTACTGGTCGACGACTTCAAAGTGAGCTGCCCGACCCTCCAGCCGGGCGCATCCCTGGGCATGAATAGGTTGTGGTTAAACACCCTTGTTCGGGCGGTCACGTTATAAACAGTGGCAGCCAGTCAGCCAGGAGTAGTCACACAATGGCCCGTAATCCGATAAGCTCTCTATTGTTCAGCGAACATAGGCCGGGTTGAACATTGCCAATTATCTATCGTCTGGCCAGACAAGTTGAATCGTCTGCTTGTTCACTGAAAACCGTGCAACGGTGTATCGTTTATGTACCGTTTCCCGGTATACAGACCATTTCTATTTTGACCTCGCGCCTGACACAACCTGCAGTAAAGTTTACACCGAGGTTGTCTGGTTGTGGTAACTTTCTGCATGGGCACTAAAAAACTATGGCAAAAATTACACAGAGGAATGTTACTGCAAGATCTGGTAACTTTCCGTGAGATAGCAGAAAATAAATTCCAATGGGAACACGTCTTTTTAATAGACAATTGTATGAGCATTCCACAGAAAACTCAAAATCACAAAGGTGAACTAGACCAATAAAGTAATGGCTGAAGAAAGCACAGTGGTGAAAGGCATTAGCATCGCTACAAGCAATCTAACCATCCATCACAATATTTGAAATAGCAGACTGCATTCCGAGATTTTTACTGCCACGCGACCTCAAGTCTGGATTGTCAAACACGCTGGGACCACCAGGTTTTGAAGTCAGACATTTGCCTGGGTGTTGTGAACTGATAGCTCTTTCCAAACCCATTTTCCACTGAATCGTTGGCGCATGCAGGGTTCCCTCCATAGAAACAGGTGCCAAGCAGGGCTGTAGTCGAGTCCCCACTTTCTGAGTCCGAGTCCGAGTCCTTGGTGTCCCAGTCCGAGTCTGAGTCCGAGTCCTTGAGTCCGAGTCCAGCAAACATCCGAGTCCTCAGTAGGCCAAGTTCGAGTCCTAATTTTTAAGTGCAAGTGTCAATGATCATGCCTGTGATCTTTGGCAGCTCGTAAGTTTGCTTTAGGCCGAGAAAAATGTTTCTTTGGGAGGTGAGATACATTTCGAGTTAGAAATTATTTATTTTAAATTCTTAGAATTGTATTTCACATGCTCGAAATACTTTCGGCCCCAAAATAAATTACAATAGACACTTCAAATAATTGTCGGCGCCTGTATAATGTACTTAAATATTGTATATTAATTTTTTTCACTGGACTCAGATGGACTCGGCCCAAATCTCCGAGTCTGAGTCCTGACTGGCCGAGTCGGAGTCCTTGAAAATAGGAACTCGAGTCCTACAGCGTTGGTGCCAACAAGGAGTGAAATTTTGACGCATTTGTAAAAATGGCATTTTAAAGTTGACAAATTAACAAAAATTTAAAAAAAATATTTAAAGAAATTTAGAAACAGACATGTCTTGGTATCGCAAGTGTGACATTTTGAAACTTTTTGAGGATACACTGAAATTTTGCTCATAACGTAACTAAATTCACGTGTGGTATGGGGGGGGGAGCACGTGGTCTAGTGGGTATACAGCCGTGCTCGTGATCAAGGGGTTATGGGTTCGAGCCCCACTTGTGCCAACGTGTTTGCGTCCGTGGTCAAGACACTTAATTCCCAATTGCCTCGTCAACCCAAGTGATATTTGGGGAGCTGTCAGGGAAATACTACAATCTAAGTGCTGATAGGGTTGTGCGCAACTAGCCAGACAGCCACCTAGTTGAAGCGAGATGATTCTGGTAATTCTATAAGAGAAGTGATAATAGTGGCTACGGCGCCTTTAAAGGCACAGGCTCGTCAGCAATGCGCGCGCACCAAATTCGTGCCACGAAATACGCAGCTCCATAGCAAAGGAGTGGAGCTGCGTATTTTGTGACACGAATTTGGCGCGTGCGCATTGCTGACGAGCCTGTACCTTTGAATGACAGTCATGTTTGTCAGTATGTTTGATATGTATAAAAAAAAAAGTGGTGGGAGGTTGATTCTTGAACTCCTTGAAAGTTGCGGAGTTGGCGTCCGCCTCATAGGTTTATGCACACAGCCAGGCAATGTTGTCATCCAATCCCAAAATGTATTGAAAACAACAATTAAGGTTTATTGATTCCTAGTTTACTGGGAATCGATTCCTCAAAAATCTGGAATTGCGATTCCAATTCCCAAAGTGGAATTGATTATACTCAACTCCGGCATTGAATCCCTCAAGCCTATGCCAGGTAGCCGGCTCAATCACTGTCCATAAACTCGTGTATAATTTCAATCCACAGCCAGTGAATTCAGACACGACCATAGCTGCTATGTTGCCACACAAAACACACAGATATTCTGAATACCAGAGGGGTGCCCAACTTTCAACTGTCTGTACATTAAAGAGATTGATGCATGCATGGCCCCCAGCCCTCATCACTGTCATTGGCAATTTCTCATTGGAGATACTTGGCATAGTTCAAACATTCTCGGAGTCACGGAGATGGTTGATAAGCTTTATGGAGTGGGTAATAAGTGGGTTAGTGAGGCTTGCTCATCTGTATTAAAGGCAGTGATTTTTAATTCACTAAAACGATGAGGTTCACCCCTCTTTTTAACAAATTCTACATCTTGTTTTGGAGGCATTTTAAATGTTTTTCATGTAATATTTAAAATAGTATACATGATTGGAAAACTGTTAAAAATAGTTTTATCCCCCTGTGTGATTGAAACCAACCTGAGCAAAAACCAGCTCCGTACTTTTGAGAAAACAGTCAAAAAAGGGTTTGCAGTCATTTTGCCCCTAAACCAAATTCACCCTGAACCACGGCCTTTGCACGAAATCGAAGTCGTTTTGGGGTGAAGTAGCATTTGGGCGATGTAGTGTTTGGACAAAGTGATTTGGGGCGAAATGACACTCAGGCGAAATGGTTTTGGGGCGAATTTAATTTTCAGGAGACGAAAAATAATTGTTTTACTTATTTCTCAAAGACTATAGCACTTCAGACAAAACCATTTCAGGGGAAGTTTTCTACGGTCATCATGTTTATATTGTGTAAGTTAGGCGTAAATCTGTGAACATTTCTGATTTTCGAGATACCAATCATGTATACTGCCTATGACTATGCCACACACATCACCACATATCATGGCATTTCACATTGGGCTCTTTTCCCTGGGTAGCATGTACAATGTACATGTAGTTCCAGCTGCATGTTAGACATTTATGAGCAAACCAAACTCAACAACACTTAAGCCCCATCCGCATTGGAGGTTTTTGGGAAAACTTACCGAGACGATGGGTACTTTTCCCATTTTTAATCCAGTGCGGACAGCCCGGGACGTTTTCCTCTCAGTAATTTTTCCTGAGTCCAGCGGTTACTTTTCCTGGCCAACTGCTGCCCAGGAAAATTGACCAGGTAACTTTTCCCGAGATGATAAGTCCAATGCGGACACATCAAGTCGGTATAAGCGCTCTGGAAGCGTACATCTGGGCCCTGAAGATCATACTGTAAAGGGACACTGTGCATGCTCTCCCACGGTCTCGGTAAAATTTTCCCGTGTCGAAAAAGTCCTAATGCGGACACCAGAACAATTTAGCCATTTTTCATTTTACCATCGTCTCAGCAAAACCTTACAAAAAACAAGTCCAAGAGAATGTGAATGCGAAATTGATGTCAAAAAAAGCTTTCACACAAAATATTCGCATAAAACATTTGCTGCAATTTATTTGATTAATATAATATTTGCATTCACATTTTCAAATAAAAATTTAAAAAAATAGTCGTCATTTACCAAGCCAAGTTAGACAGCATCAAATTAAGACCAAGTACTTTTAGTACAGTGTCTGAACAAACCCAAACTGTAGGCCTACAAATTAATGAAGCAAAACCACAAGGTTGATCCAATGTTTACAGAGGATAATTCGTCCTTGTGCTGCTACAAATTAAAACAAGAGTTTAATTGGGCCAATAATCACAAACCTGCAATTGTTTAACAACAAGCAGATAATTTGAGTGTGTTCTAGCGAACTAATTCAAAATTCTTCCAGTCAATTTGCTGCAGAGTAACAGATGTTGGTTTGACATGCAAAGCCCTCCTGGGGGAGCCCAAATCTCCCCCTTGATCCGAAGGTGTTAACAGGATGGAATTAAAACACAACACCTTGATGACTGGGGAGGTCACACAGGGGTCTACGACCTTTGACCTCTGGCAGTAATTCTCAACAAATGATGCTTGTAATGCAAGACTCCGAACAGCTGGGAAATGAAATTGGGCAGTTGACAGATGTTCTTTTAAAAGACTTGCTTGGGATGGGTTTTTTGTGCCCTGAGCAACCAGTTCTAGTCTGTGATGGGGGAATTTCAATAAACTAGGCTGGGATTAGTGTGTAAATAGCCACAGGGGAAGACAGTAAAATTAATCTGACACAGAGAATATGCTGCCTTAAGTTTCCACAGCTATAGGCATGTTCCCATTGGACTTTCTTTTCCGCTGCCTCACGGGAAGTTACCGCGACCTTCGGTAACATTCCTTCGTGTAATCTTCCCTTGCGTTCCCATTTGCAATTGTTTTCAGTGCCCATGCGGAAAGCTACCGCGACCTTGCAGTAAACTTTTGCAGTGCAGGCCCATAGTTTACTGAAGGGTCGTGTTCATTTTACAGGGCGAAACTGTTCCCATTGGACTTTTCGATGGCCCTGTAAAACTCTCCCGGCTGAGCGGAAAGTTTCCGCGGCCTCTCTCACCCTGTAAGTTTTACATCGTGGTCGCGGTAGCTTTACAGGGACGCTAATTCTCCATGCGTCCCCATTGGACTAAATTTTGTTACTCTCCCGCACAACCACGGGAGTTTTACCAAAATTAGTCCAATGGGAACACCACTTTTGAAACTTTTTTTTTTCCAGTGGAACATTTCTAATGTTTTAAGGAAGTAGTGTGACACACTCAGTTTTATTAGTACTAATTATTAACTCAATTTTGTCAAAAGATTATTCACTGCAGAAGTTATTCATTGTAGAAGTGTGATGTCACGCGAGATTGTATCAAATAGCAATATGTGGGTCATTCCATTAAAACAGGACACAGGGTCCCCCTACGTCGTGACACTTCTGGAGTTGTTTTTTCTTTTTTAATTACCGGACTTCAAAGAACCATTACCATTGGCCTATAAATAATATATGACCTCATGAATCAAACAACACTTTTATCTGTTGGTACCCAAAACATAATAAGAACGATTCAATAAACTAGTGCGATCTTTTAAATGCAAGTGTGACATTTTTAAATTTTTCGCTCAAAATGTAACAAGTTTCGCCCATAATTTGAATCGATAAAGTCCAGGTTCTACCGCTGGGTAAAATCGGCAAGTACCATTTCCAGAAAGAAACTGGTCAAAAGACTTGAAATGAAATAGGAAGAGTGGAAAAATGCCTTGGAGACTATGATACCAAGACAGGTCTTGGAGGAAGAATGTTTGAAGACGGGATTACATCTCAACTCTGGGAAGACCAAAGTGCTGGCATACAACACAACTGACGCTACCGTCCACACCAGAGACGGCACGCTGCTGAAGATCGTGTCCGATTTCAAATATCTTGGAGCGTATGTCGACTCAAGCGGAAAAGACATCAAGACCAGACGAGGATTGGCGTCTTCACAGCATGAAAAATGTATGGTCGTCAGCCATCAGTACAAAGCTGAAAAGGTCGCTCTTCATCTCCACGATTGAGTCCGTCCTACTCTATGGTGCAGAGACGTGGACCCTCACAACCAAGGAGGAGAAGTCACTGGATGGATGCTACACTCGCATGCTACGTATAGCCCTCAACGTATCGTGGCAGGATCGTATGAGGAATGATGACCTCTACAACGGCATGCAGAGAGTGACTCACAAGATCAGACAGCGTCGTCTTAATCTCGCTGGCCACTGCGTCCGCCACCCTGAGCTTGCTGCCCACCCAACCATACTGTGGGAGCCCACCCAGGGCACTACCCCAAGAAGGAGAAGATTCAGAAGAAGGCTGACCTTTGTGGACCAGCTCAAGAGGGACACTGATCTCATATCTGCAGAGGAGCTGCGCACCTGCATGGTAGATCGAGACAGCTGGAGGAAGAGGACTCAGGGACTGGCTCGTGATATCGTCACTACCTAGGCGATCCCGACACAATGAGGAATGATGAAGACAGGTCTAACCGTAAATGATTTTAAATTTCTTTAAACAATTTTTAAAAGACCATTTTTACAAATGCATCAAAATGTCACACATTGGCTCCTGTTTTTATGGAAATTATCCATATATCCAAATGCACAGTTTTTTTCTGGGTACTAATGTCTGTTATATAGCCAATGTCTGTTGTATAGCCTACATGTACATACATAGATATAAAGAACGTAACATAAAGATACTGCACAGTGGGGCATTTTGAAGATAAAATCTTTCTGTCTCTTCCCAAGTGTATTGCAGAATTGAAACTATACATTCTTAAAGTACCATGACGTTTCACTTTCACACTGTACAGGGGAGCAGAGGGAAAGCTTGAGAGTAACCTCAAATTGACTTACATTTTTCAGGGGTGTAAGATGGGGAAATTTTTTTTAATCGGAAGGGGCGTGGCTTCCTGGGGGGAGGGGGTGGGGGAGAGGTGTATAGACTACGAGTGCTTCAATGTGTATACAGTGAGTATACAGTGCTAATATACGTCGGGTAAGGGCAAAAACAAACCCTAATTAACATTCATTCTCCCGATGCAAGCTAAACCAATTACTGATTAATTGCAATCCCCGTTGCTAACTGATTCAAACCGGCCATTCAACACAGGCTAGCTCGGTGGTCGAGTGGTTAAGACGTCTGCCCTGTTTGCAGGAGGTCGTGGGTTCGAATCCCGCCCGAGCACGCTATGAAGTTTTTCATAGTGTCTCGGGAAAGCACTGAGTATACAGTGCTAATATACGTCAGGTAAGGGCAAAAACAAACCCTAATTAACATTCATTCTCCTGATGTAAGCTAAACCAATTACTGATTAATTGCAATCCCCGTTTCTAACTGATTTAAACCGGCCATTCACCACCGGCTAGCTCGGTGGTCGAGTGGTTAAGACGTCTGCCCTGTTTGCAGGAGGTCGTGGGTTCGAATCCCGCCCGAGCACGCTATGAAGTTTTTCATAGTGTCTCGGGAAAGCACTGAGTATACAGTGCTAATATACGTCGGGTAAGGGCAAAAACAAACCCTAATTAACATTCAATCTCCTCGACGCAACTAAACCAATTACTGAAAAACATTTAAACTATCACAAGAACCAGTTTTGTTTTAAATATTTACCTTGTACAAATAAAGATAATAAAAAATAATCCAGGATCGATCGCTGAAGACAGGCTAGCGGAAGCCGGCAGTAAAATCGATTCGTTGCCCGCTGTTTGCCGCATGCATCACGCGCACGGATCGCCCTGGCCGCCACGGCTAAGCGCCCCATACATCACACACCACACACACGCTATGCACGCACGGCCGCTATCGGTTTGCGATGCAGCATGCAGGCAAAGATGGCGCTTGCTTAGGGATTAGACTTGTACAAGTCTCTTTAGCCATGTACATTAAGCATACACTACACACACACGCGTGGTATGCCATGGCACTTGCTTGGCGAAGAGATTGCGCAAATTTGCTTCACACAATTAATGAATCAATTAAGGGCGCTCTGTTTATGCTCTGTAAAAAAAATATGGCCCGTTGTCAGGGCAAAAAACATAAAATAAAATATGGAGCGCAAAACAAAAAAGCGGAAAATAAATTCTGGGACGCTCAACAAAAAAGCGAAAATCTACTAAAAAATCATAAATTGTACACCCCCGATTTTTAGCCAAATTTTGACTATACATAAACATTATTTCTAACATGTAAAACAACATATTGATTTACATTTGTGCCAAAATTCCAAAGATGTGAGGCGGAATTGTACCTTTAAGGTAGTTATTGTTGGTTCCAAAAGAAAAGACAGAATAGTTGCAAAACCACTGTTCCACCTCACTTTTTTATGACTCACTTTCAATTTTTTTGCCTAACCTTTCAATTTTGTCTTTCAACTTTTGACTTGAAAACCCTTTTGCCTAACTATACAAAGTAGTGCTGCCTAACTAATAACTTGCTTTCATGCCACAGAAAACTATCAATACCGCCCTCAAGTGTCAGAAACAGGCAGTGTTGTAGTACTCGAGTCCAGGACTCGGACTTGAGTCCGACTCAAGTCACATTGGAAAATGACTCGGACTCAGACTCGACCATGATGACTCGGACTCGAACAGGGTGACTCGTAGACTGGTCCCCTGTCCATGTGCACTACGCTGCTCTCGCTATACAAGGACAGGCACACGCCGAGCAATAACCACGGGTGATTGGCCGTTGTATTACCACGCGTGATTGGTCGTTGTATTAAATATATGCATGATCTATTTTTATAGTTTGCTCAACAACGAGTGAATTTCGCAATCGTTAATTTTGTCGCTGGGTTTTGCATATCCTATTCAATCTTTGCCATCCCTTATATTTATTTAGTAATTTTGGCAGTGGTGTACTCGTCAACGCCCAGGTTTGTACTGATACATTACTTTTTACTTGAAATGGCGCTGTTTGCCGTATTTTTAAGCCGCCAAACATCAATATCACAGTGCGGCCGTACGTTGTTCAAAAAAAGTTTTTCATCGCATAAGAAAAACTCGACAAAACATGACAGAAACCCCATCGAATGATATGAATGACATGGTTGGATATAGAGCTATTTGTTCAACCTTGATTCCCACCGAAACCAGGATGTTTATTTGGTTCTGACAGCAATTTTACACTAACAGGCATATATTCTGCTGTCGATGCAAAAATACCGCTGCTAGCTGCCGCCGCTGTAATTTTCCCAGACATTGATTGCGTAGCGCGCGATGCCAAATCGAACGAAGGCGCGCAACACGCTGTATTCTAGGCGCCTGCTTGGCGCTTGCGCAAACCGTGACACAGTCCTTTGAATTTGCATAAACATCCAGGAATTCCTGGATATTTATGCCAAACATGGCGGCGTGTACCTGTCCTCATATACGACGGAGGGGAAGTAAATATGTGGACAAGGGAACCATTCTAGGTGACTCGTGACTTACGAGTCACATATTTTTAAAAAGAAAAAAAAGATATGTTCGATTCATGGGAATAAACATTACGATGCTGATTATGTACACTGCCCCACAATTTTCGTGAAATCGGCTGCAGGCCGACAAGGAACACACGAGCACATCATCATTTCACATACTGTACAAAACTATAGCAGATTCAGTTTAATTTGGGCGAACGTGACTCGGACTCGAGGAAAGTGACTCGTGACTCGGACTCAATGCTAATGACTTGAGACTCGGACTCGGGGCTAGTGACTTGACTACAACACTAGAAACAGGAAAGGGCAAAGTACAATCTAAACTTGGGATGAGAGAATCATATGGGCCTTTATCGAGATTCGAACCAGAGACTTCCGACTCGGGCTCTACCCAGTCTACCGGCTGAACTATAAGGCAGAGTGGTATACCGGTACCACTGCCTAGCAGCTCAGCTGGTAGAACATCTGCCCAGTGCGTCAAAGGTCTCTGGTTCTCTGGGTTGTTTCATTTCACTGGTAATTAGGCACTATAACAAACATTGCTTAAAGAAACATGGTCAAACCAAGAGGGAACGAACACAAATTTTGAGCTGAAAAGAAAGGAAACACTCAATGAGTACGTCTGAAACTAAGGGTATTTAGACCTATCACACTTAGGCTCCCTAAAAAAAGATGTTCCATCTCTGGTCAGCACGAGCGTCGATTTCAAGCATGCGCATCAATCTTTTTTTTCAAATTTACGCGCGAAACGGTTCAGTGTGAATACAGCCTAAATCTGACTTACTGGAATTGCCCTCTCGTGTAAATACGGTGTTTGGCCTGACCAGTTTAAAAAGTGATTGGGGACTTACCTCAAATTCATCAGGATGAAACAGGTGCTTAATGATGACAACTTGCTCATTGCGCTTGCGTTGGTGAAACTGCTTCTCTGGCCTCCAGTCCAACAATCTATGGTCACACAATATCAAACCATAAGGTTAAAGTCACACATTTCTGGTTTTGCGAACCGTTGGCGCTACGATTGGATTTCATAGTTAATCCTGTCATAGTCAGACTGTACTCAAACCTAGTGACCGTAGTCAATCCTTACCAACCATCAATCGGCAACATGTCCCAGTAGAGTTTTGCGTGCAATACTTTGCCGGCATCAACCTGGAAGATATTTAAATCCTAGTAAAACCTAGCAGGACTCTACTAGAGCCCTAGTGAACCCCCAAGGCTGCCGGCATAGCCGTAGTGGCCTGTTGGGGGCCCCTAGTGC
Organism: Henricia sp. BOLD:AAB3569; assembly: GCA_037783545.1. Taxonomy (NCBI): domain Eukaryota; kingdom Metazoa; phylum Echinodermata; class Asteroidea; order Spinulosida; family Echinasteridae; genus Henricia; species Henricia sp. BOLD:AAB3569. Next base: position 2,134,790 of record JBBELK010000272.1, on the reverse strand, counting down.
CACCTTGTGCAATCCTATTGAAGCCAGGACACTGCTGTTGCTTCTTGGGGCATTGGACTTGCCCTTAGACTTCAATTCAATTTCAATTCAAAGGTCACATGACAATTTTTAAGATTCATAAACAATTAACAATGGGTGGAGGAGATCCCAAAAAAGCAAAGCTTGTAAAATAATTGTTCAAAGGTGTGTACACTTTGAACAATCAAATTGAGTTATGTTTACAATGCAAAAAAAACATTTTCATACACAGTTACTTACACATAGCACATAACCGTAGACAAACACAAAACAAGACAAAATGATCAATTACAATTATAAATGACACACCGATACATTTAACAATGATATTAGTCAATGATATTTGTCAAGGAGCCATGACTTGAGGGTTTTCTTGAAGACAGGAAGACTTTTAATTAATTTTAACTCATTGCACAAGGAGTTCCAAAACTTAGGTCCTTGAAATGACACCCATTTAGAAGATTTGGAGAGGCGTACATACGGTATATGGTAGTATTTATAGGACCTTGTATAATAAGTATGAACAAACATAGTTCGAAAAGAATGTGAACCTAGCACGACCCTACTAGAACCCTAGTGGACCCCTTAGACTTCCCAGCTTTCTTCCTGGCATAACTTGGTAGGATCGTGAGATCAGAAATTCATGCCAGTTTGGAACCAAAACTGTGGTCGATTGTAGCAGAGGGACATTTATGTAATCCGTCTTTAAGATTTCCTTTAGTCTTACTTTTCCTGCTGACTTTTCTTCTTCTTTTTCTTCTTAGGTTTCTTCTTCTTCGGTGGTGGTTTGTAGTCACCCCTTAGTTCAAATTTGGCCAGTTCAACGTGTATCTTATGACCCCTCATGTCTGATTCATCCAGTATCTGTATGGCCAGACCCACTGACTCTCGCTACAGAAGCAAAAATACACATGAGAACAAAGGCCAACACATGAGAACAAAGGCCACACTCGACACACGTCGCAAGTTGCAATGTTTGGATCGTCGTAAGTAACAGAAACACAGGACTGAAAATGGCACTTAAATAATAATAATAGCAAAGCACTTTTTAGGCGCACAATAACTGGAGGCCATTTAAAGAAAGAAAGTCACTAGTTGTTGTGAAAAGCCTGGTGAAAAAGAAATGTCTTTAAATGCTGTTTAAAGACAGAAAGATCACATGTGGCTCTCAGCTCATCTTGCAAAGAATTCCAAAGATGGGGTGCATAACTGGAAAATGCCCTATCCCCATAGGTTACCAGACGGGTTCTGGGGACATAGAGCGTGTTACCTGTTGACCTGAGACTCGGTCTCATTGTGCGGACTTGTAGCAAGTCTTGAATGTAAGATGGTGCATATCCATGAAGGGCTTTAAATGTCAACAATGCAGCTTTAAATTGAAGCCTGTACCTTATGGGTAGCCAATGAAGTTTGAACAGAATGGCAGTTATGTGATCTGAAATCCTTGGGCGTGTGAGTAATCGAGCGGCAGAATTTTATACATGTAGACAAGTTTACTCATTTACCTTTAGATAGCAGCACCTTCCGTCCCCCTTCACATCCCCATCCTCGTCTGTGTACAACTTAATCTTTTTCTCCTGTTTTTCTTCGTCCACCATGATCACCCCACATTTCTGCATAAATTCCTCAAACTCTAACAAGGTGATATCGAGTGGAAGCCCGCTGACGTACACGTTGGTATTCTTCACTTTGTCAATCTCGAACCACCCTCGATCTTAACAAATTGGGATAAAAAAAATAGTAAAACTATCACACGTCCGAGTTGCTGGAATAGACCAATGAAATACTGCAGCTGCTTGATGAATATTTATGAGGTATAGTAATATAAGATGGTAATATTTTGAAATCAACACAAGCTTTTACCTTCCTCAGCTTTCCTCTTCTGAGCCCCCTTAGGCTTTTCCGTCTGCCCAGATTGCGTCTTCTGTTCCTTTGTTTTTTTTGCCTTTGCCCCCTCTGGATTATCATCAGCCTCTTCATCATCATCGTCATCCTCATCATCACTATCACTATCTGATGTGTCTAGTTTAGGCTGTTCTGCTGCCAGCTGGGCCGCATACTGCTCGTAGTAGGCTTTGACACTCTGTTCGTCCGTGTTCACACCGTAGTTGGCTTGGTACGCGGCAAGAAAATCTTCATCAACCTAAAATTAAAAAGATCAAGAAAGAAGATGCGAATTGTGTGAAACTGTGAAATACTGTTTTGTACCCCTTGTGGTGATGTGTTGATGAAAACTAGCATACATCAACCTTGCAACTGAAAGCAACTAGTGGCAACTGGTGTTTCCGGCAACTAGAAGCAACTGGGAGCAACTAATCAGTTGCTCAAAAAGGTCGATGTGCGCATACTGGAGAAAATCCCAGTTGCTGCGAGTTGCTCATGTTCTACCTTCTGGCAACTAGTTGTACCCAGTTGCGGTCAGTTGCGTAGATGTACGCGTACTTGCAACTAGTTGCTGTCAATTGCACTTGCGCGCACATCGACAGCAACTGCAAGCAACAGTTGCTTCCAGTTGCAAGGTCATTGTACTCTAGGCTTTACCGAGTTGCCATGTCGATGTGCGCGCTCTGACAACTGGATGTTCTCAGTTGCCGCTAGTTGGGGAACTAATCAGTTGCTGTCGATGAGCGCGCTACGCACACGTCGACAGTAACTGATCAGTTGAGTTGCTTCCAGTTGCTAGGCATTAAAGATAGCAATCGAGATGTGGTGGTCCCCATCGTTGACTATATCACGAGACAAAAGATGAATATTAGTGCTCTTTTCCATTTACAGCAAACTGTTTGAACACACTGATGACCATTCTCTTGCAACAGTGCCCCTTTAACGCACTCCCCTACTCGTGCGTATCAAACCTGTTAAGAAAGGCGGCTGTTGCATTCAGCAAACATACACCAGAGTCATTTTGATGTAATTTAATCCATTTGGTCATGTTATGCCGAAAAGAAACTATTTCTGTACTTTCTACTGTCATCGGTTTCACAAGTCTGTCTCGCAACACGAACTGCCCTTTTGGACCAGAAATCTCACTATTAAACTAACATCTTACTGCACACCAATATAAATTAACATTTTTTTTTTTTTTAAATGCATATCGTTAGAAAGTATGCTTTATTTTACATGGGAAAAATCATGTGGTGTTTGTTACCATTCCTATCAACACTTTTAGTCGGATTTTTCTTGTCAACTCATGAAGAAAAATTTTAGGTAACTGCAAATGATGTATTGGGGCTTTACATGTAACCTACCTTTGGAAACCAAGCTTTTTTCTCATTATCCCATTCATAAACGGTTCCATCATTAGGGTCGGTGTGTGTGTAACCCTGATCACGTTTGTACTGTTCCTCTTTCTCCAGCAGAAGCTGTCTCTCAAAATCATCCTCGTCAGTAGCCATGGTTGACATTCAAGTCCTGAAAATGAGCAAAGTTGTTTAGCATAAATTAGCACAAACTGTCACGGAAAGAAGTGCCAACAACGTAAAGGTGCCATTTCTCTTCAAGATGCGTGTTATGCTTTAAAAGCAGTACCGGTATACATCATTGGGAATCTCGAAAATCAGAAATGTTCACAGATTTACGCCTAACTTACACAATATAAACATGATGAACGTAAAAAACTTCCCCTGAAATGGTTTTGTCTGAAGTGCTATAGTCTTTGAGAAATGAGTAAAACAATTAGTTTTCGTTTTAGTGCCATTTCGCCCCAAATTACCTCGTCCAAACACTACATCACCCAAATGCCACTTCGCCCCAAAACTACTTCGTGCACAGGCCTTGGTTCAGGGCGAAATGGTTCAGGGCGAAGTGGTTTTGGGGCGAAATGACTGCAAACCCTTTTTTGACTGTTTTCTCAAAAGTTAGACGAAGTACGGAGCTGGTTTTTGCTCAGGTTGGTTTTAATCATGCATATCTTCAATCACACAGGGGGATAAAACTATTTGTAACAGTTTACCAATCATGTATACTATCTTTAAAGACACAGGCTCGTCAACACACCACGAACAAGTTCGTACCACGAACAAATTCTTGCCACGAATTTCACCGCGCTCCATACCTTGTCCGAGTAGGGCAGCTGCACTTACAATCCCAGAGGGTGGAGGCTCATTAATTATGGGAGCTCGCCACAGTGTGTTTATGCATTGCTAGGCTAATTAAATCACGGGCGCGCTGGGTTGTTTGTGTTGTTGTATCGTTTGTACGATCAATTCAACCATCTATATGACACCTTCTTAAAGCAAATGTGACCATATCCGTAATATAATGTGGATATGGCTGAAACTAAATGTCAAATTTACAAAGGGTGTGTTTTCTGTGATAAATATTTGATTTCGAAAAGATACACATCCTATTTGCAGAATGGGCGAGGCTATTAGCCTGCACCATGGCCCTACACCCTCTGGGACCGTAAGAGCGGCTGCCAGGGCAAGGTGTGGAGCGCGGTGAAATTTGTGGCAAGAATTTGTCTGTCGCACAGTTGAACGTAAAATGCGCTAAACGCACACATGAACAAAACCGAACAAATCCGGTTACAGTGCTGTGCTACAAGTCGGATATCACTATTTTTTTCTTAAAAAGACTAATTAGCCATTAGTAAGTGCAGACCTCAACAGAAAATCTAAAAAATTGTAGGAAAAAAATTGATGAATTACTTGGAAAAACAGACATTTTTCAGCCAGTTTACAATGCCATCTTATTCACAGGGCACTTTGAACACGCGTTGCTGTGTGCGTCCGCGGATCGTAGCTAATACACAGTGACCTAACAATGCATTCGTATACGATTCGCGCACACACACAGCAACGCGTGTTCAAAGTGCCCTGTGAACAAGATGGTGTCGATAACCGTGAAAGGGTTTATTAGTTTTAGCAAATTAAACTTGCGCAAAGGTTCACAGGAAAATATTTGATGTCATATTTATGTCACTTTTGCTGATGATTTGCACGTGTTCGAAGGGGCCGGGGGTCAATAGACCTGCATCAAAAAGAAATCAGCCTGACAGATCAAATGACAGAAACAAAGGGTGGCATGATTTACAGTGCAATTTCACGTAGCGGGCCATCAAACTTTTACAGATTTTACCAATAATATTAATAAACTTGTGTCACGACCCCGCGGCTGATGACGTCACGGATTTCCATTTTCCAAGTCCCTACTAAAATGTCACTAGGGCTAGGCGACTAGCCCTACACATTCTTTCCGTTATTAAGGCACTATCGAAATGTCAAAATTGGTTAGGCCTAATTGGGAATGCATTTCCTTTCTCACCTCCTTAACTAAAGAAAAAACATCCGCGTTATTTTTGTTATTGCAGAAAAATTCAACCCCTCCGTCGACCCATGGTCGACTGCATGTTCATTTTGGTCAGCTAGCTGCAGACTGCAAACCATGCAGTGCGCCCTCTATAGTTAACCATAAAGCCGTGTCCGATATAATGGCTACGCCTTGAAATTACACACGTGCCTATGGTAGATGCTAGGTCCTTTTCCAAATCTCGACTTCGGCTTAGGCTCCGGCTCCATGTAACCGCACACCTTTTCACAAAAACTCTCGCACAAAAGACAGAACTGCATTGTGGGAAGGATAGCGATTTAACAACCTTCACACAATCCAGCTCTGTCTTTTGTCTAAGTTCACAAAGGTCTAAGTTGAACCCGGAGCCTGAGCCTAATCCCAAGTCGAGATTTGAAAAAAGGCCCTTGTGTTATTTCACGACGTTGGCAGACAATTCTGACACTAATTAAATTGACAGTTAATACATTATCAGAGAAAAACACACCCAGTCGTTAATTCCCTCATTAATAATAATGTTGAACATTTCTTGCTGGAATGAAGGCCAAATGCCTATTAATGCATATTAAAACCCAATACATCATTAAAGGGCCATGACATGCTAAACATCTTTATGCCTAGTCTTTCCTTCATGATGGTTACTTGTTTAGCAAGCCATTACTACTAGTATTGTTCGTTTTGATGTAAAATCAATAAAAGGTAGAAATTGCCAACTGAAGGTGCACGGGTTGTTAAAAAAAGTTGTCTCAGACAACTTTTATTTACATTCATTCACACACACAAAAATGCAAGGATTTGCAGGTCTTCTGAAGTATTACTGCATCTCTGAGGCTGAAATTTCTACAAGGCAGTTTTCTCGACAAAGGCTTTTAATTACGAGTGGAAATAATGCCGTTTATAACAGTTTACCGATCATGTACTCTGTCTTTAATTGATCTGGCGGAGTCTCTGAATCATTTTATTTTCCAAGAAACCGGTTTTCCCAAGAAACTACACCTCTTGGTCAAATTTTGAAGAAAATCTAAATCAAAAAAATGTTGGCCAAAAAAGAAAAAAATAAATATTATAAAGGGTCAGCCTTGCAATTTTCAGTGTCGAAATGGGCCAAAAATTAAGTTTTCTAAAAAAAAAAAAAAAAATTACAAGTGGTTTTTCTAAGCTTGTGAAAATGGTATAAAGCAAAAGAACTACAAAAGAAACAACACGTCTCATATTTACATTTATTAAAATGCTTTTCAACAGTTTGTACATATTGTATCACAGCTTTGGACACAAGTACGAGTAAATGAAACCAAAGAAAAATCCAGCTGTACATACATTTGATAATTTTTTTCCCAGTTATAGTTACCGTGAAAATGCTCTTATATAATGACCCAGAGAACTACATGTAGCATGTTATAGGATGCATGATATGTTGTGTCATATGATTACATACTACATGTACATGTAGCTCGCTAGGTCATAACAAGGTCTTTTTAAAGGTAACTGACGTTACATGAAATGTTACAAACCGTGAAAATGCCCATCTGTATTCCAAAACTACATATATACATGTACTCTGAAATTGCTGAGTGGTCCACATCCTTGGCTAACATTTAAAATTTTCAAGCTGGATCCTTATCTAGGACCAGGGGAACATTTTATGGCGCTGCTAAGAACGAAGAAAATGATTAGCACATTATTTATTTGCTTTGTAAAATCATCCTGAGATCTCAGGGAATTTCCACTCTGCTAAGCGACGTTACAATACCCTGAGGAAATCCACACAAATCTGTGGAGTGAGCCGGCTGTTGTCTTGAGCCAACTCACGCCCGAGTCATTTTTATGTAATTTAATCAATTCGGTCATGTTATGCCGAAAGAAACGATTTCTATACTTTCCAGAAATTGTATTGGGTTCTGTTCCTTACGACTGTCCCATTCCTACCAAAATTTCCGGCGACGATCTTAATTTACTCTGCAGTTTTTCAAATTAATAACAGGGATGCATGCTCACGATTGTAATAGAACGGATTCCCCAGTATGCTTTAAATAGCAATCAATCGGCGACGCGGACAACGGCCCGCATTACCGAGTACATGCATGCACGGTGTTTACAATCTGCGCGCGTTACATTTGAATGCCTGCACTGCCAAGCGTCCTGATTGGTCCAGCAGAGGCGACAGGATTTCTGTCGCTTGTTCCCCCGCGAAATGGGGCCAGTTTCAACAGGGCCTCGGTACGCAGGAGTTGGGTAGTGCGTTAAAGGGGCACTGTTGCAAGAGGATGTGTAAAATGGATTACCAGCCAAAATGTTAGGTCTTAGAAACAGTAGAATACAGAACACATCACATAAGATTTTGACTGGCAACCCACGTTTTTGCAAAATAAAGCAAATATATTCTATGCTAAGCATTTTTGTTGTGCTTATAACAGTGAAATTGGTCCCAGGTTATTATTGATTCCCCAGAGAAATTACAGACAATTTTACAATTTATGTGGAAAATTTTAACATATGCTGAGATTTATGACAGAAAATGGCAAAAAACATCAACTGTAAAAGATTGAGAAAAATATCCGGTAGCAAGACGAAAACAAAACAGGACCAAAAAAAATAAAATAATAATAATAATAATGTCAAAGTTGATAGAAAAAAAAAATTCTTTAAATTAGTCAAATTCCCCTCATATGCACTTGCATATGACCATTTAAGGGGACGTCCAAAGTTGTCAACATTTTCACAGTTCTACAGAGAGTAGTATTTTTCAAGACCCCCTCCCTCCCCTGGGAATACTACTTATTAACATTTTTTGTCACTACCATGAAACGTCAACATTTTACAGTGCATTTGAAGTCCTACGCGGCCCTCGACCCTGCGCCCCTCCCCCTTCTTACGCTTTGTAGAACCGTGAAAATGTTGACAACATTGGACGACCCCAGAGGCTGTTTCTACTCGAAAGATAACGGTACTATAGCGCTTCCAAAATGGTTAGCATGCACAGTAGAAACATTGGATCTCTGGTGCCAGCCCGAAAGCATGTTGGTGCACTAGATGGTGGTACCAACTGCTCCCAACCACCGTGTCGTCGGGACAACTGGGAGACATGCACAGTTACGTACTTATTTATATTTTGAATTTTCAGGCCTTTACATCGAATCAAAATGTTGTAAATATTTCCACAATTTATTCTCATTAGATATCTGTAATGCATAGTTCCGACCTGTCAATCAACCGAACCCGCCGACCAATCACAACAGAGCTAGCAGACAACGCCCACATAGGTCAAAGTGCATTGCCTCACAACAACACACAGTTTGTACAGTGTTGTATGCGGTAATCCGGGTGAATTTTTGGTTTCAAGCCCGGACGATTCGCTGTTCAAAGGTAAGAAAGCATGTATTTCATGATGATATGACATCCCTGTATTACTGGCCCTTTACTCAGTGTGTTCTAAGATAACTGTTGACCCTGAAACATGAATACATTTGAGTTTTCTCCAATGAATCTGTGTTTTCCGTTGAAAGTCCCATTGGTTTGTGCAGTGTGTGTGGACATTTTGACGATAGCGTGTGAGGCATAGCAACAATATCCAAGGGGGTGGAGTTAACTGGGCAAACTCGGAACTATGCATTGATTTTGTGTCAGACCAATCTTTTTATCAGCGGTGATGCAATTTCTACTGACCGTGGTGCACCATGTATCCCAAAACGCATGTACGCATGTGTGTGACATAACGTTCTCAATGGCTGGGAGCGCCTGGGACGAGCGCTTGAAAGCAGCCTGTATTTTTAACCAACTTGCCATGGACGTGATAAAATCGCAAACAAGTTGTGATTATTCCTTCTCCAGTATTTCTTTCATGTCTTTTAAGCTGAATCCCTGCGAGATATTCAGAGCATGGTCCATGGCGTGAATTTGAACCAGAAGCTTGGTAATTGCCTTCAAACCACTCCTAAAAAAGAAGGGAACAAAATAAATAAAAGAGATTCTCTCTATAGTAAAAAATCCATGGGTTTGGGAAATCTAGATGCAGTGAAAAACAACTTGGCTCCACCGGGATCTGAACTGTGGACCTTCTGCTTAACGTGCAGATGCCCTACCAATAGACCGATCCAGTAAGCCCCGCCCATTTAGAAATTGCCTAGCAACATGCCACACATGTGAAGCACGTGTGCAGCAGTAGAGTCGCGTGGCCGCGCCGTGCGTCAGCGCCCTGGTCAGCGCGTATTGAAACACGCACACGCACACAGAAACTGCACGCTTGAAAGTAAAATGTGCACTTAGGTATCCGGTCGTACGTGTGCGTGCACGTACAACACGCCTGCATTACGCGTAACGCGCGATCGAACAAAAACATCTTGACACACATCTAGAACGCAGTGAATGCTCAACATAGCAAAACGACAAGCAAATTTTTGTGAGTTTTTCCCGTTTACACAAAAACCCATTTATGAAGGGATTAAAAGTTGGTTAGGATAGTCTTATACAATCCGTTTTAAACCTGCTAGGGTCCTCTGTGCTGATAAAAATGATATTTATGGTGTTTTTGCGTCACTCGTGCTGCATTTCGCCGTAGCTCTATGCACAAAATTGAGGACTCAGGTAACCACAACCTGAGGCTGTGATTGGTCAATTCCAAAATGGGCTGAGCTTACTGGATCGGTCTATTGAGCTATGAAGCCAACTGGTGGTCTCGAACATTATATTGCAGTTGTTCCTCATTGATTGGGATTGGCTATCACATGAGCTTAGCAAGTCCTACAGAGGGATAAACCATTCAATGAGTTCACGACCGAAAACCCTGCCTGGCTTGCCCCAATTATTTATTAGGTATAAATAGGTGATTTTTCTCCTTTTTAAAAAAATTTATTATTTTTTTTAAAAACTTTTTAAGTCAGTTTTAGCAAAATTCTTTTGTACTCGTAAACCACTTTGACTCCAAACAGTTTATTCTTGACACCAACCTGGCATATCTCTTCTCGATATCATTGCCGACCACTTTCCGTTTCTTCATGGTGTCGGCAACCAGCTCCAAGTAGCGGCAGAAAGGCTCTAGCTGTCTTAATGTCCCGTCTCCTGTCAAATCCTTGAACCATTGGGGTGGAAAAGTGGCCACAATCTGTGAAAAAAATTATTTAGTTGCATGATTGGGAAATGATTAAATGACTATCTACCGTATGAGCGTGTTTCTATTATATCAACAATAAGCACTTTAACAATAAGCACCTCAAGAGCTAGGCAGTTTGTCAGTTAAAATTTAAGGAAACTTTTGGCTTCCTAGCTTCCGTTTCTGAGTTGCTGCAGAGGGCTCATTAACCGGTCACGAGTTTTTGAGACTAGTGCCCGGTCAGGAACAATAGTCAGGAAATCACGCGCACGCTCGAAGCTTGATATGCGCGTCTAGTTTACGCTCGCACAGATATATATTAGTGAACCTCACGTGACTGCGTTTCAGCCAGTCAGGATTGAGAATCAGAAAGAGACGTGTTATAATTAAATATATTAAATTCAGAATGTAATTAGCATATAATTCATTATGGCAGTTGAAATGACTCGCCACACTGAAAAGGCATTATAGGCCGTTTCTCTGGATATATAACGGTACTAAAGAAATTCTGAAATAGTAATCCTACTCGCTAGAACTAGAAACACACTCTCTATGTGTTGCAAAATCTGACTGAATTAAGTAAAGAGATTGAGTTATCAAGATTTATCTTACTCTCTGGCACTTGACGATGCTTTCATCAGTCACTTCGGCGTTCTGCAACGACAGCAGCATGTATCGATTTAGCAAGCCGTCAATTGCTAACTCCAGAAGATGCTCCTCCGCGGTCAGACCATGCCATAGCAACAGGTTGCCTAGCAACTAAACAAAAACAAAAAATACATTTTTTTTTTCTACTAGCTGCATTTTAAAAGTTGCAGAAAATAGTATTGTTCTTATAAGTATGCTAAATGATACGTTTTGCCAATAAATTTTAAACGGCTTTTTTAATTTTTAAGCTAATGACAATTCCATATTCTTGAGCAAAGTCGTGATGTCTTCTCACCAATAAAAACTGCCAAAATTGACAATAAAAACTGAAGCCAAATTTTCATTAAGGGTCACTTCTAAGACATTTCCAGAAAAGTTAATTTTTGGCCGATTTTGACAAAAATGTTATCATTTATGGCCAAAACATTTGCGAGTTGGTTTTTCTTCAAAATTTCAGGAAATGTTGCTGATCTTGGACCATCATTCATAAAAAAGCATTCATTTGAAAAGGGGTGTAGTTTCAACTGGTTTCTTGGAAAATAAAAAGTGATTCAGAGACGAAAACCTTCTTGTTTAGTTCGGTGAATCATAAATGAATATTAAATTGTATTAATGAACATTAGTGACTATTAATGAATATATATATATATGATATGAAAGGGCATTATACCTTGACACAGGACCAGAACTGTCTTTGCATAAAGCTGAAAGCTGCAGTAGACTTCTCCAGCATACTGAAAACCAAAAGTTTATTCAAATTGAAAAAAGAGTTTGGCTATTCCAAGCTAGTCCAAAGCCTGTTCCAAGCTTGCCCGAAGCCCTGCCCGAAGCCCTGCCCGAAGCCCTGCCCGAAGCCCTGCCCGAAGCCCTGCCCGAAGCCCTACCCGAAGCCCTACCCGAAGCCCTACCCGAAGCCCGGCCCGAAGCCCGGCCCGAAGCCCTGCCCGAAGCCCGGCCCGAAGCTATGCCCGAAGCCCTGCCCGAAGCCCGTCCAAAGCTTATTCCAAAGCCCATTCCAAAGCCTGTCCCAATTTCGTCACAATTTCGTCCCAAGCCCATCCCCAGCCCGTCCTGAGCCCATCCCAAGCCTGTCCAAAGTCCTCCAAAAATCCCTACAGATAACCGCAGTTCTGTACAAATCATAATCCCAGTAACAAGTTATTTAATTGAAAAGTTTTAAAATCACTTCAAAAGTACGAAAATTTATATTTAATGAGCTTAATATAATCCTCAATATTTCAGCAGTTTTTCTCACTCTTTAGGGAAGAGGGGCATGTAGACGTCCTCGTCCAATGTCCTTCGCATTCTGTCCACCAGAGCTTTCAATAAGTCCTGCTCATAAAGAGATGATAATCATGTTAAAGGCCCATTGTATCATTTGCAATGACCCAATTTTGTTTTTTGGTATTTCATGTTGGGAAATTGACAACCGAAGGTGGTTTTCTAAAAAGGTTCAATGATTTTTTACCATTCACAAAAATCATTTTGTACACAAAATCCATATATAGATTTTCAAGGTTCTTTTAAGCATTAATGTATCTAAGCCCCGCTTCAAACGTCGCGCTTATGCCGTGTCGAATTAAATTTAACTTGATATTTTAAATTCGACACGGCACAAGCACGACGTTTGAAGCCATTTGGCTCGGCAAAATAATTTCGATAATAACGCCGTGTCGAATTTAATTCCAGTTCGAAGTTGGTCCGCAATTTTTTCACAACTAGGAATGCGCATGCTCGCAGCGCGTATGTGAGTAAAGAAATAAGAATTTGTCAAAAATACTGAAGTGTCACAATTATATGTAACAGTTTTGGGGTATTGTTATGGGATCATCCAAAGTTCTCAACATTTTTACGGTTCTACAAAATGTAGGAAGGGGGAGGGGGGTCTAGGGCTGCGTTGGACTTTACATGCACTGTAAAATGTTGACATTTCATGGTAGTGTCAAAAGTAGTAGTATTTCAGGGGGAGGCAGGGGAGTCTTGAAAAATACTACTCTCTGTAGAATTGTGAAAATGTTGCCAACTTTGGACGCCCCTAAACAGAGAATTTGCCACAGTACCCTTGTGTGTTTACTGTCGCTGTTGACCGTAGGGTAATCCTCAACCAGCTTGTGCACAAAACTAACCAATCGGTTTGTCTGTGTTGAGGACATTGGGTCCCAGACAGCAGTCACTAAATCTTGTGGAGGAAATGAAGCCAAAAAAGACAGTTTGTCAGAATGAGGTTTTAACAGAAATTTTCCAAGAAGAAAAATTTGGTTTACAATTTCAAAAAAGTTATGCCTACTAATAATTCTACCCAAAATATGTTTCTTACAAATGTGAACAAATGTCCATAAGTTTGCACGCTAAGCAGAAGGTCTGCGGTTCGAATCCCAGTGGAGGAGCCAAGTTGTTCTTCACTGCATCCAGATTTCCCAAACTCATGCACATTTGTCCACATTTGTATCAAATTAATTCACCCCGGCGGTCCCTGGGTCATTATCCCTAAAAGGTCACATATTCATACAAAACAAATGTTTAAAGATAGTATACATGATTGGTAAACTGTTACAAATAGTTTTATCCCCGTGTAATTGAAGATATTTATGATTAAAACCAACCTGAGCAAAAATCAGCTTCGTATAACTTGTTTACAGTCATTTCGCCCTAAAACCACTTGGCCCTGAACCACGGCCTGTGTACGAAGTTGTTTTGTGGTGAAGTGGTCTTTGGGCAAAGTAGTGTTTGGACGAAGTGGTTTAGGGGCGAAATGCTACTTGGGCGAAGTGGTTCAGGATGAAGTGGCCCAGGGCGAAATGGTTTTTTATTCTTCGTGATACCAATCATGTGTACTACCTTTAAAGGGACACACCGGCTTACTGTTTACATAATGTAGCAATCTAGCATCCTTGACAATAATATTTCAATGGTCGTTGTGAAAAACAATTATCAAAATGTCACGTAATTAACTAGAAATGTTTAAAATTAACAAAAGAGACAAATGTTGGGCTATACGCTTTACCAGCCGTCGCGATGTATTATGTATCATGTGTTTGTACGAGTTTTTAGCGCGTTCTCGGGAAATGCTCTTACTGCGCAAATTCTTGTGTCGTGTATGGGCATATTACATCCATTCAACATCATACGGCCTGACGCAATTATTTCCTTATTTCTTGGTGTTAAATTTTAAAGGGGCAAAATTTAACATGAACGTTACGAGACATGGTACATACCTGTTATTTTGGGTAACACTACCTTTTGAACCAAACTCGGAATCAGGGATATATCGAGGTCGTCTGGGTCCAGGTCTTGGGATGATTCTCGTAAGCCGAAGAAGAGCATGGATTCATACCACGGCATTTCTTCCAAGTCATGGCAATTTGACTGAGGAATGATAATAAAATTATTTTGGAAACTGGCCCGTTTGTTTGTGATGTACGGGCAATTTTATTTAATTTAAATTTGTAAATTCATGACATTTAGTTTCAGCCATATTCACATTATATTACAGATATGATCACATTTGCTTCAAGAAGGTGTCATATAGATGGTTGAATTGACCGTATATGGGAACTCTTTGGTATAAACGACATACAACAACCATTTCCTTCGTCCATGCAACAACACACACAACTAAACGCATAAACACACTGTGGCGAGCTCGCATAAATAATGAGCCTCCACCCTCTGGGATTGTAAGAGCAGCTGCCCTACACGGGCAAGGTATGGAGTGCGGTGAAATTCGTGGCACGAATTTGTTCGTGGTGTATTGACGAGTCTGCGTCTTTAAACCGAAAAGCTCCGAGGACTAATAAAACACATTACTTGTTACTAGTGCGTGTGTATTTGCCTCCAATCGTGGACCTTCATAGCAATAAACACATTCAAACCGTGCACCTTTAACGAACGTGGACCGTCCACGGTTGTAAAACTGTTTCTCAAACCTATCTAGGTTTGAGAACCAATTATAATTATTATTGGTTCTCAAACATATAGGTTTCAGAACTAGTAATTGGTTTTCAAAACTATATAGCTTTGAGAACCAATTAACCCTAACCCTAACCCTAATTATAATTGGTTCTCAAACCTATATAGGTTTGAGAACCTATATAGGTTTGAGAACCAATAGTAATTATAGTTGGTTCTCAAACCTATATAGGTTTGAGAACCAATTATAATTATTGGTTCTCAAATCTATATAGGTTTGAGAACCAATAATAATTAGGGTTAGGGTTAGGGTTAATTGGTTATAGGTTTGAGAACCAACTATAATTATTACTGGTTCTCAAACCTATATAGGTTTGAGAACCATTTACGTTTCAATTTCATCTCTCTAGCTTTAGGTAAAATTAAGTTGGGTGTCATTAAAGAAATTCTTTCCTACAGTATAAGGTAAATCGAGTTAGGTCCACGATTGCCGGCAAATACAAGTATGCGTTAGTGTTGTTGGGTTATTTAAATCCTCCTATCAAAAAAAATTAAAAAACAACCGATCCTCCTGATTTTCTGAAATCGACTGTCATCGGTTCCATCCTACCTCTAGCGGGTTCCAATCCAGCAGTTGCAACCTGACGAGAGGGCTGAGGAGTTTGGGCAGACACAGGCTGATATAGGCCTCCTTGTAGGAATCCGCATGCTGGAATTTCCACTTCTCAAAACGTCCCAGGATGAAGGAGATTGCGTGGAAGTCTCCTACGACGTCTTCAAAGACATTGTGGGATTCGGTCATGATGCGATCTGAAGACAGAAAAGAGAAATAATAAAAGCCCTGTCTGCATTGACTTTTTTTGGTAAAGCTTACCGAGACGATTTGAACAATCTGGGGACAATTTGATAAGGCGGTTTATCACAAAATTCATTTCCTTTGCAAAATGGGGTTACCAGTCAAAATTTTATGTCAACTTGTGTTTTTAGAAACAGTAGCAAAACACCTGTCAATCGTAATAGACATCACATATGATTTTTACTGGTGGCCCATTTCGAAAAGGAAATTAATTTTGTGCTAAAGCATATTTTACTGCTTAACAACTTTATGAAATTGACCCCTAGACTATTAGCCTTTTAAAAGTATGGTGGAACCAAAAAATATAGGATATGATTTTTTTTTAACAATTGTATTTCTTTCCAAAAACTTGTAATTATAATACACTCGACCAAAAAAGTTCTGACACCAGTAAGACATTTGTAGATATTTATTATGAAATTGGATTTAATGTAGGAAAATAATATATCAAATTTTAGCTGAACATATCACTCAAAGGAATAGAGCTCAACGGAGTCCATGATGGCAAGCTTCACGGAACAGGAATGCAACAAAGGAGTGTGGGTCAGAATGAAAAACACAAAAAAACCAACAATGTCAACTTTATTGCACTCAAGCAAGGGGAGTTACAGTTCAGTATTTTGCTTCCACCATACCTAATGCAATGGCACGATTCAGATTGGACAATTTAACCATTTTGATTTGGATGTTTTTGACAGGACATTGAGAAATCCAAACTCACTTAAAAATGTCCTAATTGTCTACACACAAATTGCCCAAATCACAAGTTGCATTGTTCTTTGGTGTTTTTCATTCTGACCCCACACTCCTTTGTTGCATTCCTGTTCAGTGAAGCTTGCCATCATGATCTTTCTTGAGCTCTATTCCTTTGAGGGATATGTTCAGCTAAAATTTGATATATTATTTTCCTACACTAAATCCAATTTAATAATAAATATCTATAAATGTCTTACTGGTAACTTTTTTGGTCGAGTGTACATAGACAGAATTATAAGTAAAACAAATAAATGCAAAATGTAGTTATTTTGCATCTAATTTGAATTTATACCCAAATCAAAGTGTGCCGTCTTATTATGTCTGCCATACTTAAAAAGGGGTAATTTTTTCCCACAAAATTAAGTCAAATGAATAAATGCAAATGTTGACAAACCTTTTTCTTTGCTGAATTTGTCCACCTCACTGTCTTTGAGTTCATCATCACTAGACATGCCTTCAATATGGCCGCCGGTCTCCTCGGCACTCTGGCCCTCTCGCGCACGTCGTCTTCGTGACCTGCGGTGGATTTCATCAAAGGCTTCACATAAGTTAACCCAGCAAACGATGGGCACATGCGCCACACTTAATAAAGAGCTTTACATATCTTTTAAAAAAAAGTGTTGATAAACTGCATTGTAGAAATTTCAAACACATAGATGCAGTAATACTTTAGAAAACCCGAAAAATCCAAGCATGGTTTTTGTGTTATTATTAAAACTATGAATGCTAGGATAGAGCGACAATTTGTGTGTAAAAAAGTATATTAGGGCGACACGCTCAATTGACCCCTTTCGAACACGTGCGAATATGCCATTTTGGGAGTCAAATAATGCTGAGTCATTGTGGAAGCAATGTGCGTGCGCGTTGTGTGTGTCTCTGGTGGGCGCAACGCGGTTTAGTTCACCAATGGGAGCCTCAGCATAGCGCGTTACGCGCGCTATGGACACACACAACGCGCACGCACATTGCTTCCACAACGACGCGGCATTGTTTTACTCCCAAAATGACGTCATTGGCACGAGCTCAATAGGGCGACATTTTGGTGTCGCCCTAATATATTTTTTTTTAAAACCATTTCTTTAGGTCAAAAACCATTTTTTTAAAATCGAGAACCATTTTTATTAGGTCTAGAACCGTCTCTCTTAGGTCTGGAAGCATTTTTGGAAGCTTTGGGTAAAACAATAAGGTGTCATTTTGAGTGATTCTTGCCGAAATTTCAGTGGTCCCCGGGGGGAGACTTCCCGAAATGTCGCCCTATTGCGGCATCCAGAGTTCTTCTTATTATTATTATTATTTCTTTCTGGTATTCATACCAAGGATTCCTCAATAGTGCTCATTGCACAGTCACTCGCAAGCGTGAGGAAACCCATGTTATAATTAGAAATGGCCAAAGACACCGGGGATTCCCCTTGCTCTTCACGAAAGAATGCTCTGAGATCTTTAGAGTACGTTTCCATTACCTAACACACTGGACCAACGGCTTTACATCCCTTCCGAAGGATGGAGCAAGTGTGGTTGAGTGCCTTGCCCAAGGGCACAGGTACCGTGGGGAGGTTCGAACCTGCAACCCCAAGTTTTCACCTATGATTGCGAGTCAATGACCTAAACCGCTCGGCCACGGTACCCCACAATGAATAAATGGTAAGACAAAATTTGTTTTTAAACACCTTCAGTTGACATTTTTTTTTTTTTTAACCTATCACGCTAACTGAGAATGGCATTACAATCAGTTTTTTAGGAGTTACATTTTGATCAAAAATGCTAGACTTTTCCCAGACCTCATATTCCGCATACGAATATGAGGACAGATATGTGTCTGTTTTCAATACTGGAGAGACCTTTTCCTCCAGGATTATATCTCTGTACAATGTCATTCATCTTCTCTCAAAACAAAAGAAATATCTTAAGATAGATCTAAGGAGATAACTTCAGCTAAAGAACTGAAATGAATAGTGCCACAACATACCTTCCTGAAAGCCCTTTGTGCAAATTTCCAATATACTGTATGTAACAAGGACACCAAAAAATGTCACAAAGTATGTGTCCTATGTTACATATGTTAAATAGGAAAGTTGTACACAGAGTTTTCAGAAAGGTATGTTGTTGCACTATTTGTTGCTTAAGTTATCTTTTTAGATCTGTCTTAAGATATTTCCTTTGTTTTGAGAGAAGATAACTGGCATTGCATAGAGTTATGATCCTGGTGAAAAAGTCTCTCCAGTATTGAAAACAGACTTATATTGGAAGCCACTTTAATACCGGTTCACATATTTGTGTGCTTATGTGGTTTCTGTGGTCAGAAAACCAGTCTATAAAAATGCCTGAATAACATGTATTTAAAATAAACAATTCTGAATTTTTCAAATTGCCCTTTGTCCCCCTACCTTCTAGCCTCCCTTTCAGCCGCTCTTCTCTGCTTCCCGATGTCTTCACTCTTCGACTTTGCTCCGCTGTCAAAGTTTGCCGACAGCGCCGCGCGTTGTAACATCCCGGTGAAATCCTCAGACTGGTCCCGGATGTCTGTCTGACGACGTTTTGACAGTTCGTCTGCTCTGTTCTTTAGTAGAACCATTAGGGCTGTTTCTAGACCATCTATTATTAGCACCTAATCAAATGAATTTAAATGAAATGAAATGAAATCAATTCAAATCAATATTCAAATCAATATTCAAATCAATATTCAAATCAATATTCAAATCAATATTCGAATTAATTCAAATTAATTCAAATCAATGCAAATCAATGCAAATCAATGCACTTTTGTTATCATTCTTGTTGACGAGGTGTTGCAACCACACACGTTACCGCATGCAGTAATCATTGGAGACAATTTCGTCTTTATGGACAAAAATGCAACACCTCACCGTGCTCAAGTCACCAACCAGTACCTGGAGGACAACGGGATCGAGTGCATGGAATGGCCAGCAAGATCCCCCCTGACTACAATCCTAAAGAAATTACATCAAGCGGACAGCCAACAAGAAAGTGACTGACAACACTCTTTTGCAAGTTTTGCAGCACATTTTACAGCGGACCTGGGCCAATTTACATTAGCAGCGCATTCAAAATTTGATAAACGATATGCACAAAACGTGTCTTGGATCGCAAAAGAGGACGGACCCACTCATTTTTGAATAGTTCTTGCAGATAAACATAAAACGTTGTTTATTCCTTTCACTGGGCTACTTTACTGAAGTTAAGACAAGAAGTAATCATGGCCAGAAAACAATGAATACTTCTGTTTCCTGTGTGTAAAAGTGAACACGCTGACGAAAGTGCAATTTCTCTTTTTGCAGACAACTTCATAAAATTCATGATTTTGTGGTGAAAACACTGTCTATTGGCCAACAGTAGCCACTTTTTGTGTGACTAAGACATCTTGGGCACTTTTTGAATGACAAAAATCAATCAAATACTTTTTGAGTTAAATCAACAAATATTTTGGGGAGGCATTTTACATGATTATTGGGTTAGAAAGAAATCCATTTTCTGGAGAAATCTGGACAAGCTCCTTTAAAGATAGTATACATGATTGGTAAACCGTTACAAATAGTTTCATCCCCCTGTGTGATTGAAGATATGCATGATTAAAACCAACCTGAGCAAAAATCAGCTCCGTACTTTGTCTAACTTTTGAGAAAACAGTCAAAAAATGCTTTACAGTCACTTCACCCCAAAACCACTTCTCCCTGAACCATGGCCTGTGCATGAAGTTGTTTTCGGGCGAAGTGGCGTTTGGGCGAGGTAGTGTTTGGACGAAGTGGTTTGGGGCAAAATGGCTTTTGGGTAAAGTGCTTCAGGGTGAAGTGGTCCAAGGCGAGGTGGTTTTGAGGCAAAATGAATTTTCGTCTTGCAAGACGAAAAATAATTGTTTTGCTCATTTCTCAAAGACAATAGCACTTAAGACAAAACTTCAGACAAGTTATGCGTAAATCTGTGAACATTTCTGATTTCTTGAGACACCAATCATGTATTCTACCTTTAAAACCATATTGCATAAAACAAGGATGTACCTTCTCCGCAAAGCAGTCTACAAGATCAGCGACATAGCCCTTCATTTCCTGGAAGAACTGATACTGGCTGTTGACTCCTCCCTGGGTGTCTTTGAGACTGACTGACGCGTCGGCCGAAGATTCTAGTCTCTCCTGAAGCTGGTCCTTTTCACGCTCGTGGCTTCGGTGGATGTCCTTCACGGATTCAAACCTAGCAGGTAGTTAAACAACAAGGAAAGAATTGAGAAGTTGATCATGGCAGGCTGACAAATTTGTTTCCTCACAAAATCTTAAATTTTTCTCACTCAAAAATTAGGGTTTTTCCATCAAATCTGCTCTTTGGTAAAGACTACATGTTTGGTAAAAAGTCTGAATTATTTTCTAGAAGATTTACTTGTTATCAAAATGGTAATGGTAGTAATCATCCTGTGAAATTATTTTGTCTGAAGTGCCCCATTCATAGTTGCGACGCGCGTCGCTTGGAGAAAAAGCGATGCGCTGAAAATCACTGAATTATGAAAATACTTTCCGTTCAACATGTCCAAGCTAATTCTGTGGTTTTCGGTGCGTTTTTGTGACATTTCACTTTACACCCGCCCCCGTATTTAGCTGTGCTGCACATCCCCCAATTGCTTAATCATAACAAATAACACATCATCGTAAAGAGGAATAACAGGGCTTTCCAATGATATAAAATTCAAGGAAAATTATTTTGCAACAAGAGAGAAATCGTCAGTCAAACGCGACTTCCCGAACTTTTTTGGAGGAGTTTATATCATCAAAAAACCACCGATGCTTTGTAAACTAATTTATCCGGTTGCAAAAAACAGTACAGTGATTACACCAACATTTTTGCTTCCACATCCAAATTGGAGATTGCTTCCTGTTTTCTCTTTATGGATAGTATTTTGGGGAGGCATTTTCTGATTTGTTTTTTATTTTCTGAAAAAAAACTCCATTAATTAGAAAATAAATTTATGAGTAAACTAAAATATTTGCTCGTGTAAAAAAAAACAAACAAGTTACCAGTCCTTCAGCTTCTTCTTGACTTGCTCAGTTGTAACGTTTGGCATCTCGCACATCGGCGTTGAATTCAGTGCATGAATGACTTGTGACTGCTCCGCCCCCATGCTATAGACCCCGCCCGTGGGTGTGGCATACTGACTGTTGGTTTGGCCGTAGGGGAATTCCTGCTGTTGGTAGTAATAGGAGGCTGCAACAGCAGCGGCCGCGGCCGCGGATGAATTGGCGTCTTGAGCCTAGTAGAGAGGGTGAAGATGCCTGAATTAGGCTTGGTTTGGGCTTGTGTTTTTTACACTTCAGGGGTCGAAATTAACTTGAATTTTATGGTATCCCACAGGACTAGTCACATCAACTATTTACTAGTGGGTAATTCCCAAAATTAGTGGTCCGAAATTGTTGGTGTCCCAGTTACGTACGACATCCGCTTAAAAAATCACCACCCATGATCACAAATTCTCAGTAATGGACTGTGGCCTGTGATTATAGGGGGCAGCATCATTTTCTTGAATGTTTGTTCTCTGATTTTTAAAAAATATTAAAAACAAAAAACCATAAAGGCTTATAATTTGTTCCATATGGTATTGAATAGGAGTTTGGTGTCCCTGGTTACCTACGCCAATGAAAATTGGCGAATGTAGAATGAGTTTGCATTAACCTTGGTGCCATATCTGCACACAAACATTAAATTTAAGTGGCATTTGTTGAAATAAAAATAATTATTTTTTACTAGGAAACCACTTTCAATCACTAAAAACACTTGGAAATCTTCAAAAGCATGTCACACTTTTGGACCCCTAATTTTGGGAATTACCCTAGTCCGCCATCATTTATTAGCAGTCCTGCAGAAACGTGCACAAACGATTTCTACATTTTGTAGTATTGATAAAATATTAAGTGAAATAAAAAAATTAAAAATTAAAATCCTGCAGCCGATTTTACGTACGCACTGCTTAAGCCCACTTGCACAACTTTTTGATTGCGCTAGTTGCGCTACATTCCTGCAATAAATACATGCAAGCTATGGTTCCTATGCCATTTTTAAAAAAAGTTTTGCAAGCTACGCACTTTTTCGTGAAATGGCTGCAGATTGAGAACCTGAACTTTTTAGTGCCACATCGTTTTGACTGCTTATTGTTTTCCCAACCTTGAAATGTTAACAATTGTTATTGTCAAAAAGTGTATTGACACATTCCCATCCCCCAAGCAAAAGGGGAATGCACTGTATGACAATAGCAGTGAATTTTGTGACATTTCACTTTACACCCACCCCCGTATTCAGCTGTGCTGCACATTCCCAAATTGCTTAATCATAACAAATAACACATCATTGTAAAGAGGAATAACGGGGCTTTCCAATGATACCAAATTCAAGGAATTGTTTTAGGAGTTTAGTTCCAACATCCCCTTTTGACTTGACAATGATGTCAACGGCAGTTTTGACTTGAGACTCAAAGGCAGTTCGACTTGAGACTCAAAGGCAGTTTTGACTTGAGACTCACAGGCAGTTTTGACTTGAGACTCACAGGCAGTTTTGACTTGAGACTCAAAGGCAGTTTTGACTTGAGACTCAAAGGCAGTTTTGACTTGAGACTCACAGGCAGTTTTGACTTGAGACTCAAAGGCAGTTTTGACTTGAGACTCAAAGGCAGTTTGACTTGAGACTCAAAGGCAGTTTTGACTTGAGACTCACAGGCAGTTTGACTTGAGACTCACAGGCAGTTTGACTTGAGACTCACAGGCAGTTTGACTTGAGACTCACAGACAGTTTGACTTGAGACTCACAGACAGTTTGACTTGAGACTCACAGACAGTTTGACTTGAGACTCAAAGGCAGTTTGACTTGAGACTCACAGGCAGTTTGACTTGAGACTCACAGGCAGTTTGACTTGAGACTCACAGGCAGTTTTGACTTGAGACTCACAGGCAGTTTGACTTGAGACTCACAGGCAGTTTGACTTGAGACTCACAGGCAGTTTGACTTGAGACTCACAGACAGTTTGACTTGAGACTCACAGACAGTTTGACTTGAGACTCACAGGCAGTTTGACTTGAGACTCACAGGCAGTTTGACTTGAGACTCACAGGCAGTTTGACTTGAGACTCACAGGCAGTTTGACTTGAGACTCACAGGCAGTTTGACTTGAGACTCACAGGCAGTTTGACTTGAGACTCACAGGCAGTTTGACTTGAGACTCACAGGCAGTTTGACTTGAGACTCACAGGCAGTTTGACTTGAGACTCACAGGCAGTTTGACTTGAGACTCAAAGGCAGTTTGACTTGAGACTCAAAGGCAGTTTGACTTGAGACTCACAGGCAGTTTGACTTGAGACTCAAAGGCAGTTTTGACTTGAGACTCAAAGGCAGTTTGACTTGAGACTCAAAGGCAGTTTGACTTGAGACTCACAGGCAGTTTGACTTGAGACTCACAGGCAGTTTGACTTGAGACTCACAGACAGTTTGACTTGAGACTCACAGACAGTTTGACTTGAGACTCACAGGCAGTTTGACTTGAGACTCAAAGGCAGTTTGACTTGAGACTCACAGGCAGTTTGACTTGAGACTCACAGGCAGTTTGACTTGAGACTCACAGGCAGTTTGACTTGAGACTCAAAGGCAGTTTGACTTGAGACTCACAGGCAGTTTGACTTGAGACTCACAGGCAGTTTGACTTGAGACTCACAGACAGTTTGACTTGAGACTCACAGACAGTTTGACTTGAGACTCACAGGCAGTTTGACTTGAGACTCACAGGCAGTTTGACTTGAGACTCACAGGCAGTTTGACTTGAGACTCAAAGGCAGTTTGACTTGAGACTCACAGACAGTTTGACTTGAGACTCACAGACAGTTTGACTTGAGACTCACAGGCAGTTTGACTTGAGACTCACAGGCAGTTTGACTTGAGACTCACAGGCAGTTTGACTTGAGACTCACAGGCAGTTTGACTTGAGACTCAAAGGCAGTTTGACTTGAGACTCACAGACAGTTTGACTTGAGACTCACAGACAGTTTGACTTGAGACTCACAGGCAGTTTGACTTGAGACTCACAGGCAGTTTGACTTGAGACTCACAGGCAGTTTGACTTGAGACTCAAAGGCAGTTTGACTTGAGACTCAAAGGCAGTTTGACTTGAGACTCAAAGGCAGTTTGACTTGAGACTCAAAGGCAGTTTGACTTGAGACTCACAGACAGTTTGACTTGAGACTCACAGGCAGTTTGACTTGAGACTCACAGGCAGTTTGACTTGAGACTCACAGGCAGTTTGACTTGAGACTCACAGGCAGTTTGACTTGAGACTCAAAGGCAGTTTGACTTGAGACTCAAAGGCAGTTTGACTTGAGACTCACAGACAGTTTGACTTGAGACTCACAGACAGTTTGACTTGAGACTCACAGGCAGTTTGACTTGAGACTCACAGGCAGTTTGACTTGAGACTCACAGGCAGTTTGACTTGAGACTCAAAGGCAGTTTGACTTGAGACTCAAAGGCAGTTTGACTTGAGACTCAAAGGCAGTTTGACTTGAGACTCACAGACAGTTTGACTTGAGACTCACAGTTTGACTTGAGACTCACAGGCAGTTTGACTTGAGACTCACAGGCAGTTTGACTTGAGACTCACAGGCAGTTTGACTTGAGACTCACAGGCAGTTTGACTTGAGACTCAAAGGCAGTTTGACTTGAGACTCAAAGGCAGTTTGACTTGAGACTCACAGACAGTTTGACTTGAGACTCACAGACAGTTTGACTTGAGACTCACAGGCAGTTTGACTTGAGACTCACAGGCAGTTTGACTTGAGACTCACAGACAGTTTGACTTGAGACTCACAGGCAGTTTGACTTGAGACTCACAGACAGTTTGACTTGAGACTCACAGACAGTTTGACTTGAGACTCACAGGCAGTTTGACTTGAGACTCACAGGCAGTTTGACTTGAGACTCACAGGCAGTTTGACTTGAGACTCACAGACAGTTTGACTTGAGACTCACAGGCAGTTTGACTTGAGACTCACAGGCAGTTTGACTTGAGACTCAAAGGCAGTTTGACTTGAGACTCAAAGGCAAAGGACAAATGGTTTTAATTTGATTGAATCAGCAATTGGCAACATTAACAAGAGGTGGTAATGTGTAAATACCGACTTGCGGTACGCTGGTGCCTTTCTTGATTTGCTCTTGTTCCCAGCGTTGCATTTCTTCATCGTGATCTTTGTCGTGGTCGCTGCCCGCGTCATCTAGAGGGAGCAAGGCAGACAAAGGGGATTACAGGGATAGCTCCGGGTTCTGATTGGTTAATAGGGGTAGCTGGAGAAATGGCTCCAGCTGCTGATTGGTCAACATGGACAGTTGACAGTAATGGCTTCAGCTGCTGATTGGTCCAAAGACAGCTGGAGGAAATGTTGATTGGCCCATATGGACAGCTGACAGCAATGGTTCCAGCTGCTAATTGGTTCATATGGACAGCTGACAGAGATGGCTCCAGCTGCTTATTGGTCCACAGACCATAAAGGGATGCCTCCATGTTGCTGATTGGTCACAAGGATTCATGTTGAAACCAGTGCTTGACTTTCATGCTTCATGGAATCAATACGACGATTTTGACATCTTCTGGAAAATAAGAAAATTAAATTTGTTGAAGTTTGTGTCTAAGGATGTTAATTGCATCCCTGAAGTACATGTGTACAAAAAGCAAAGTAAAAAGTCAACAATTAGAGATGGATGAGTCAGCCAACATACAAGAAGTCAACTGTTTTGACTCCTGGATTACAAAGAGCCCGAATGCCCAGGCAATGTCTAGGCCAGACTGGGCTATTTTGTTTAACCCCTTCGCGACAGGAACTGCGTATGCAGTTCTAAGTGTGAGTGTCTTTGGGGCGGTTATACAGAATTAGCTGATGTGTCAGTACTACCAGGGCAGAGCTGGTCTCTCCTCTTGTTGGCTGGGGTCAAGTCAGTTTTCGGTTTTTGACCTGTGACTTGACTCTGGAGAAAATGACTTGTGACTGGACTTGGGAAATAAGATTGATTTACAACTTGAAATAAAAACTAGTCATCAAGTCTCCAGCCCCAGATACATACATGTACATACTGTAAACCAAAACTGCAAGTGCAGTCTCCCGCTCCAGGGGGATAAATTGGAAAATGCCTAGCCACCACGAAGGGGTTAAACTAAAAACAAAAAAGTGAAAACAAAAATAAGAGAACAAAGATTGTATAACTTACCGAAATGATGTATTGTCAGATCCTGGTACAGATTACATCTTAAGAAAAAGTTAAGACAAGAAATGTGTACAATCGAACCTCGTTACCAAGAGGTCCTTGGGACTTTGCATATTACCTTGTTATAACAGGTACCTTGTATTATCAGGAATGAAAACAATGAAGAACATAGAATTGGGACATAAAATTTGTTATAAGCATAATAATAATGCTTATTTGTTATAAACATAATAATTATGCTTATAACAAATAAAATTTGTTATAAGCATAATCAGTCTGGCCAGATGCGACAACTCGAGTATACTCGCCTTCACGAGTAAGCAATCCCAAGTTGCACTGGTTGTCCTCTCCCACAGTGAATCTAGAGCAAGTTTGATTGGTTAAGCATAAACCCTGACATGCTCGACATGTGCACTGATGTTCAAATGTTCAAAAATAAAACCTGTCCTACTTTTAATCTTGAATAACCTTGTGATTTTCCAACGGATTTAAACCAAAATTTCACATCATGTAAACAAGGCATGACAGATTTAACTGCGTGAGTTTCATTAGTTTTGTCCAAGAGGGTGAGATTTAATGGCCATACGAAAAAAAGGCAATTTCAGAATTTGCCACTTTCGACTTCGCCTCCTTCAATGTCAGTACATCGCTGGAGACGGTGGTGGAATGTGTGCTGCAGCCGAAAACTTATGAAGAAAGGCAGGATCACTCCAAATGTTATTGCAAACCATCTCGATCGCTTCGAGCATTTCATCAGGAGGTGCTAAGGGACCTTGGACATAGACAGTTTATTTGAAAATGGCAGATGCCAAGTCGAAAGTGGCAAATTCTGAAAAAAACATTCATAATTTATTTTCAGGTTTTTTTTTCGTATGACCATTAAATCTCACCCTCTTGGACAAAACTTATGAAACTCACTCAATTAAATTTGTCAGGTCTTGATTACATGATGTCAAATTTTGGTTTAAATCTGTTGGAAAATGACAAGGTTATTCAAGATTATAAGTAGGACAGGTTTTCTTTTACACGTAGTACATTCTCTGTGATAAATTAGCTTGTTTTCTGCTTGAATGTTCCACTAAAATATCACTTCACTGAGTAAACCCACTTACCTGTTTAATTACTAAACACACATAAAAAGGCACAAACGAGATAGGCCTTAATGCAGTAAAAAAAAACACTGAACCGACTCTTAATGCTTGATTTCTCAAAAATGTCGCAGGCAACTTACAATTTAAAAAAATGGCATGCTGAAAGTGAAGCAAAAACATGGTTCTACATGTACATGTTCATGTGTGCAAATAGCTTGTAAATCCAGCTTCAGCCAATTTTTTTTCCTACAACACAAATTAAAACGGGCTATATTAAAACGGTAGTACGGTTTTTGTGACTGCGCATGCGCGTACTCTAGTTTCAAAGTAAGAGTGTCGCCATGTTGTATACTCGTGATATCGAGTCCGGCCAGACTGATACTTATTATGAGTGATCTTCTTGTCGAAGTTCAATAGACAGCCGAAGTGTGACAGGCGTTGCCATGGCTATTGGCTCTAAACATCATGACCTTCGGAAAAAGTACCATTGCAAAAGCACAGGGACACGGTTCAGTGATTTTTAGTGTAGAGCCAATTGCCTAGGCAACTAACAAAAGATGACGTATTCACTTCGGCAGTCTATTGATTTTGCTAACTCAGCTGGAAGTGGTCTTCTACAGTAAAATACCAAAAAGAGTAAATTTTGAAGGAGGGGGTGGAAAAGTGTAATTTAGTCTGGTTGCAATTTTCGTTCTTGTTGTGTTGGGAGAAAGTATTTTTTTGCATTAACTGCACACAACCAAACAGATTATAACAGGTTCTTAAAACATGACATAACATAGCCACCCAATATAAAAATGAACCACTGCATACTTTGGTCAATAACTTCTTGCATGCGCTGACGACTCGTCGATTGTTTGACGGTAAAACTCATTCTGCTCTCGTCCTCGCTGCCGCTTGCATCGTTATCGTCGTCGCGAACCAGTCGTGACTCGACGCCGCTGGATTTGCCGCTGGATTTGCCACTTGTCTGACGGTATCGCTGCGTATCGTCCAATGGAATGTAGTCGGCACGGCCGCCGGTCTCTCGTGCGATTTGACGCCGTTTGCGAGCTGCGAAGATGGTGGCTGCATCTGGGATAACGCCTGTGTGGAGAATTTATATTTTGATTAAGAACTTGATTAAGAACTTGTACACGTTGCCTGCGTGTCTGCAGGCAACAAGCGAAGTTGGCGTGTGGGATTTATCGTCAATAACTTACTGACCAAACTTAATCATGTTGATAGAAATTTTTCTGTTTTCTATTCATAAAAATCAACCAACTAGCATGGGCAGGATGGGTGTTGACTGAAATAGAGGTATTGGTCAATCCATGAAGGTAGAACTTTTTTTGTGAAAATCATTGCGATAGTATCGTATATCGTGATTGTCTTTCCATGATTAATCGCGATGGTAAAAATTGGCCATCAACACAAGCTTAGATGCGACGATTGGTATCACGCTACAAAAACTGAATATGTTCTAATCTTGTGATTGCTGTCCTTTTTTAGCGCCGCATGATGCCGATTGTTGTAATGTCGTCAGAGCTACACTCAGGTTTCGAAACAATTGCTTACTATTATGATGCCAACGAGCATAGATCAGGCGCAGGCTTTTCCTAAAAAGCCAATCACCGACAGTTCAGCGTCGTCGCAAGGTCGACCTGAGGGCAGCTTAATGAGCAATCCATAGACTGGTTAACCTGTCTCACCTGGTTCAATGATTGGCATCTTTTCCTCTAGTTCCGTCCGGTCCTCTTCTTCCATAGCAGCAACCTCTGCATCCATGCCATTCAGAATCATCTCTGCTCGCTTCATCTGCTTGGACCTGGCACCAGTCGATGAATGTTGGCTGCTAGTGGCAGCTGTGCCATTGCCTGAAACAAGATGGTATGAACGTATAAACCATCACTTGTACAAAGTCTCACAGGTAATAAATTTCTGAAATCTGAGACATTATATGTATTTGCAGGGGTCGAAATTAACCTGAATTTCATGCTGGTCAGAGGGACCAGTAGATTAGAGAACTGTACTGGTCCTACTAAAAATGTGGTAGTCTACTGGTGCTTTTCAAAATGGCACCGACATACTGCAACACTTTCTGGTTTAAGGTCATTGAGTACAGGATGGATGGGATTGCTTTTTGATCTAACACTTAACACTAAGGCAGTCTGGAGAGATTGGAGAAAGAAATGTAGTTATCTGAAAATGTCTAAAGCGATCAGGAATTGTTTGTGGTAACCAGGAATTCTTTGCATTGAGTAAGAAATTTTTACTGTGGATCAAGCATCAGAGAATGTTTATCATCGGACCAGTGTTTTTGACAGATCTAGTGATGTTTTACTGGTCTCGGACCACAGGACCAGTGTTAATTTCGACCCCTGGTTTGGAGCTTCAATGTTTAAAGCTCCAGTACATCATTTCCAGATACCCAAAATTTCACTTCACGAGTTGACAAGAAAAAAAACGACTCAAATAGTTGATAGCAATGGTATTAACTAGCGCTATGAGTTACCGTTTATTTTTCTAAACGTTTAAACGTCAATTTAACGTTCGTTTAAACGTTTAAACGAATAGTAAACATAACAAAAGGTAAAACCTATTACCGCGCTCGCAATAAAAAGTTCTTTGACCTGGTATCATGTGCGTTCGCGCAGCACCACTGACACTTTATTGAATTGGAGCATACATGATGCAGGCCACGAAAGTTCAGCTAGGCTTTGCTGTAATTAATTGGATACTTTCGAGAAGTCACTCAAACCCAAAGTCAGCAACCAATGAGAGAATGGAATCAATAACAGTTCCAACACAACTACGATCGTCGGCTCTGCAGTGTTTACGGCCGCCCTGCTTTGAATTCAACTTGCAAGATGAAACCGAAAACCATCAGTAAAATCGCTTCCGCCCGCGAAAGCAACTACAGGTACATCTTCGGCTTGAAACCACAAAGGTTACCGACCGTTGGGCTCATCACAGCGGTATGCTGCCCGATTCTTTCAGAACAAAACTGCCTCTTTAGAAATTTCCGGCGGCGCAAAACGGCCATTAGATCTTTGAAAAAGGGAGGATCGTTTTTTTCACAAGTTGGTTTTGGATATCCGTTTAGCATTTTTCTAAACGGATAGTTACATTTCGGTCATTTAAACGTTTAAACGTTTACACGTCGCAGCTCTAGTATTAACACCACATGATTTCTTCTGTGTAAAATGGTACCTTTGTGGGAGAAATTGCCAGCTGAAGGTGCCTTTTTAAAAACATTGTCTGCAGACAACTGTTTTACCACTCATTCAACACAAAAAACATGCACGGATTCTTCGGGTTTTCTGAAGTATTACTGCATCCATGTGGCTGAAATTTCTACAAGGCAGTTTATCAGAATTATTCTTTAGTTATGTAATGCTGTTGTTTCTGGTTTTTAAAAGTTTTCCAATCATGTAATCTGTCTTTAATAAGAGATCCTTGCAGATTACCTTGTTACAATGGGAAGCCTGTATTAGCAGTGTGCAAAATTGTTGTTCCTAATATCACTGTTTGGGCTGTTTTTATAGCTTCAAATTGCCCAATTTCGGGAAAGAATGCATCTTCAAGTATAACACCTAACTCCCAAGGGTGTATGTAAAATCATATTGATTTCGGAGGATTGTGGAGTGTTAGGGTTAAAGATAAAACAGAATATTTGGTATGGTGCCTAATCAACATGTTGTCATCCAATCAGTTTTGAGAGCCCCTGACAGAAACTACATGTAGTTTCTTTTGGGCAATCCTGCGGGAGCTAATTGGATGTTGTTTTTGTTTTGTTGTTAATTTACAGTTTTTATTTTTTTTATTTTTTTATTTTATTTATTATGATCATTATCTGTATGTAGTTCTGTCGGAAAATGAAATAAATACTAAAATACTAAATACTAAACACGGAATGAGAGAAAATTATATGGTCCAGTTGGAAATTGAACCCAAGATCTCCGACTCTCTAGGCAGATGCACTACCAGCTGTGCTTTGAGGTACAGTGGTATATTCCCTCAAGTTTTCCTAATATGAAATGTTTCTCTCAATGTAGTATGAGCAAAGTAACAAACGCAATATTTGGTATGGTGCATAATCACCATTGAAATGAAACAACCAAACTTGGGATGAGAGAAAAATGAGAGCAGAGAGAATTACCCTTTAATTCCGATGACTGCTTTCCCTGGTCGCCGGATTCCTTGACCAGTTTCACAACCTCCTCCCTCTGTTTCTCCTTGCGAGATTGTTCCCGCAGCTTTCTCACGACCCTTTTGCTCTTGCTGGATTTCTTGACTTGAAATACTTCCTCTGTGACAAAATGAATGAGTTTATATACATGAGTTAATAACACTGAGAAAAAGATTACATACAGTATTTGCCTGCATATTTTGTAGCGTTTTGGGGATTCTGGAGGCACACTACAAAGACGACAACCTTGCACGTGCGCGCATGCGACCTTCACGCGCTCAGAACATGGAGCACGTAAAACAGCCGCCCAGAAACCAAACGGATTATGTCCTCACGTCCGCCGAAACTTTACATGCTTCACACGAATGCTAGACAACTCGTACCTGGGACAACTCGTACCCGGGACAACTCGTACCCCTTTTGTAAATGTCCTGCGAAACGTCCCCAAAAGACCCCGCAAAAGTTCCAGCAAATATCGCGGCAAAAGTCAGTAAAGTCGCAACAGAAATCACGGCGAAAGTTTCAACAAAGTCCTGGCAAAAATGCCGGCAAAATTGCACAAAAGTGCCAGGAAATGTTGTGACAAAAATTGCGGCTGAAATGTTTGTAAAACTAGTGACGGCAAAAGTGGTACCAAAACTCGTGCCAAAAGTCTGAAAGTCTTGGCAAACGTCCCGGCAAATTCCCGACAAAGGTCCTGCAGCAGATTTCACGAAACTTACGCAGTTGCGTAAGCCCACTTGCGCATCATTTTATTGCGTAAGTTGCGCAACATTCTTCCGAAGATAACACACAAGCTATGGGGCTTGCGCCATTTGTCAAAAGTTGCGCAAGCTGCGCAGTGTTTCGTGAAATCGACTGCTGCAAA
Organism: Henricia sp. BOLD:AAB3569; assembly: GCA_037783545.1. Lineage (NCBI taxonomy): Eukaryota > Metazoa > Echinodermata > Asteroidea > Spinulosida > Echinasteridae > Henricia > Henricia sp. BOLD:AAB3569. The sequence continues at coordinate 2,101,868 of JBBELK010000272.1, read as the reverse complement.
CTTCACGGTAAAAGTGTCGTTCCAAGTAGGAGTGTCTTTTTTGGGGTTCGAGTTGTCCCGGTTCCCTTCACACACTGCCTCGGCCGCCGGCAGCATGCGCGCAGGGACCATCCATTGCAACTGCAGTTCTCCATTTCGCACACTTCTGTATGCAAGCAAGCATGACAAAACGCTACATTTGGACGGAAATGTCAATGGTAAAGGTATTTTAGAATCTTCTAGTTCTAAGCCATTGTAAGCTATCGATTCCAATAATTATTTTTCTTAAATTATAGTTGTGACATAAACTAAAAAAATACATAAAGTTTTCTCAGATTCTATTGTCAAATTCTCACCTCCTTCCTCTACATGATCAAAGCTCAGCAAACTACCAGAGCCTGCCGTGACAGCACCCCCACTAGCCCCAGGCCCACCGGCCGCCGCCTCTGGTCCTGAGCCCCCGCCCGGGCCCGGTGGTGCGCCCTTCACGTCTTTTTTTTGGAACTTTTTCTCCAGTTTCTGTTGCAGATTTTTCTGGAGATGTTTTACTTGCGTGTGGTAATTCTCCTCTAGAAACGGAATCTGGTCGGGTTTTTCGCCTTCCCCATCACTACTTTCTTCCCTCTTTCGGATGTTTCTCTTCTTTTTCAACATTTTGAACACTTGTATCTCAAAATATCCCGACAAAAATGCAACATTTTTTACTGCAGCATGCAACAACGCAACGTTTTAGTCAGTGATCTACCAATAGTCAGGTTCTTCCACCAAGTAACTACTTTATCATGATATTCAATAGGCCGAGTGACTGGTGACCAGACACAACGTTTCCAACCTGGCTGAAGCTATCTGCTAAGTCATTGCCAAACTTATCCGCGAATTCGCGCCGACTGCAAAAAATAAAATACATGCAACTAAAGGTGCCCCAAAACCAAAACAAAACGACGTCATTTAATTTGGTGCGCATGAGACTAATTAGTCCATTTTGCTTTATTCAAAAATTAATTCCAACTACTGCAAGCATCTTTCGGATAAATTAATAAAATCATGGATAACAGAAAGAAGTAATGCGTGGCAAAGTACCTTGCTCAAGGGTACACGCACCATGGAAGGGCCGGGATTCGAACCCATTACCTTTGGAACTAACCCAGGTTTTGAATACGCTCCGCTACAGCACTCCACTAATGAAGATCTATACACAATACAAATCTAGAGGCAGTTCCAGTTTCTGTCGATTAAAATTTAATTCAAGAGGACATATTGTCTCATAATCACCTCTAAAAATTTCCCACATAAGCTAGTACTGTTCATAAATATGACATTTTGTTTACTTTAAATTCAGCATATATACAGATTATGAAGCTCACAATAGTATGGCAACATTTATGTTTTGTCTTAAAATCAATTAGACAGTTCATTACCAAAACATTAAACAAAAAGACAAATAAAAAAAAGACTGTCAAATGCTGGTGAAGAAAATTGAAAATGCATCTACTTTCAAGGATGTACGGTAATTAAAAATAATTGAGAAATTGGTAAGAAATCATAACACGCTGACATTTTCACATATGCTTAGAATTAAGAAATATTGCTTTAAAAAAAATCACATAGGCTGGTAAAGAAAATTGAAAATGCATCTACTTTCAAGGATGTACGGTAATTAAAAATAATTGAGAAATTGGTAAAAAATCAAAACACGCCGACATTTTCAAATTTGCTTAGAACTGCAAAATTAAGAAATATTGCTTTAAAAAAAATCACATAGGCTTTCCTTCAGTGTATTATATTTCTTAAAGGCACAGGCTCGTCAGCAATGCGCACGCGCCAAACTCGTGCCACGAAATACGCATCTCCATAGCAGAGGCATGGAGCTGCGTATTTTGTGGCACAAATTTGGCGCGCGCGCATTGCTGAGAAGCCTCTGCCATTAAATGCTATCACATTTTTCCATTATATTGCTCCTTTTCCAAATACTTTTAAAATCGGTCCATGGAACTTTTGAAAAGTTTGAGTAGCTAAAGCAAGTATTCTGTCGGTCGCCGCAACGTCACTTTGGAGTGAAAACAACGGTGTGCCCATGGTGACAAGCGAAGGAACAAAGCCGTTGTCTACGCAACACGTACACGTATCTATAAGCATAAACGAATTTGTTTTCACTCCAGTCACGGTGCTATGCCCGTAAACAAAGGCATATGACACCGGTTCACAAAAGTGCCAGGATGTGCGAACGACAGAATACAGAAATTGTAAGCATAAAAAAACAAAGGTTCTAAATTCTTATAAAATACCATTAATTCTAAGTGAATGATAGTCGAAACCATCATGTGAAATAATAACAAAAGCAATATATATATATGCGTAACAAGGACAATTTTAGGTCCTATATCCTTGTTCTTATTCCTGATAATACAAGGTTACTGTTATAACGAGGTAATCTGCAAAGTACCAAGCAAGGACGTCTTATTAATGAGATTCGACTATATAGTGCGCTTGCACAGGAGTTCAAAAGGTCACGGGTCCCTATAGCTTGTCTTCCAGAACGGGAGAGAACAATAGAGCCACGTGGGAAAACGCACGTGGCTGCCAGCAAAAAAGTATGTGGCTCTATATCATTATAAATCAAAAGAAAGACATCAACAAACTCATCCAAAGAAATATCAGCTCTGTCAAATGTACCACGTCTTCTTAAAAATATGAAAATCCATGTGTGTTTTATCGGTCTTGGCTGGGTGTTTCAAATGATCGTTCTCCGTCGGTTGCATACTCTGTGGCACGCGTCATACTGTGTGTGTGCGCGACCCACGCGATGCATTAAAAAATGCATCGCGTTGGAACAGCATACACAATACACAGTGCACCCATTTCGGACCACTCAGATAATAAGTAAATTTTTGCAAATAATAATTTCATCTTCATGGATTATGTTCCGGTAAAAATATATCATCTCGGGCGGAAACATTTCATTGGATAGTTACTACCAGTTCAATCTTTACTTTGAGTAAGGTTTTCCCAGTCAACTCGTTTTTGTGTTAAAGGCACAGGCTCGTCAGCAATGCACGCGCGCCAAATTCGTGCCACGAAATACGCAGCTCCACGCCTTTGCTTTGGAGCTGCATATTTCGTAGCTCGAATTTGGTGCGCGCGCATTGCTGACGAGCCTGTGCCTTTAATTAACTTTTGGGGTCATTGCAAATGATACAGTGGACCTTTAAGACGAAATCCATTTTCTGGAAAAATCGGAACACACTCGTTTAACCACTCAACCACATTACTTCAAAATAACATATTCTTCAATAATTTTAGTATGGAGGGAAATCTGTTCCGTTATATGTTTGCATTGGTAAGCTAATATGTACTACAAGTAGGTATATAGAAACGCTTTTTTTTACAAATGAAATATAGCTATGCCTTTATTATCATTTCAGCAGGGTAAGAAAGAGGGTATGTTTTTGTTTGAATGCTATAGCGCTCTATGAGTGCCATCCCACTTGTTTAGATATCAAAATAATTTATATTACTAAGTTCACTTGTAACGTGAATTAAGTCGACTTGGCGAGATATTTTATGTCGCCAAGGTGCCTTCCTGAATTCAATAAGTCGACTTGGTGAGATAATTTGTTGCCAAGCTGACTTAGTAGATTTTAAAATGTGACTTGGTAACAAAAATATCTCGACTTATTGATTTAAGGAAGTTGACTTGACAACACGTTTCAAGTCAACTTAGACTCCGTTCTCACTAGAGAAATTGCTTCGTTCGACGATGATTCGACGAAGAGATTTCCTGATGTGAACGCACGCCTCTTCATTCGACGATAATTAGAATCGCTTCATTCAAGCTTTATTCGACGAAGAGATCGCTTCATTCGACGAAGCAGTTGTGCGTTAAGCGCCTAGCAAGAGTTGTTTTCGACGCGCCGGTGAAAAACCACACAACGCGTCTAGAAGCTTGAAGCTCAGCGCTTGATGCGCGACACACATGTACGACCTCCCACGGCTTCATTCGATCTTCGAAGCAGTTGCTTTTTGTTCGATCTTCGTTAAGTGATATATGAACGCACGCTTCATTACCTAACGATGATTAACTAATCTTCGTCGAACGAAGCGATTTCTCTAGTGAGAACGGGGTCTTAGTGAGGTAAATCTCGGTATCTAAACAAGTGGCGTGGCGCTCACAAAGCGCCGTGGAATCCAAATTATGGCCCAAAAATATATTTCATAAGCAGCTTAAAAAATTAAACACTGGAATTATTACAAAGAAATTTTGATCACTGATTTACAAGTTTAAGAACATAATTATTAACAAAAACAGTGCATTTTGGTCAAAAATTTAACTGTGTACATTAATGCATTCTATGTATTTATGAGAAAAAAAAGACCAATTTATTTGTAGTGTTGAGACTTGGGATCCAAATTTTTGAGTTTGCAATCCGGCTTTACATTTGAAAACCGAATATTCAAAACTGATTAAAAATACAAAACAAAAAATGGCGCGAGTCACATTTACGTGCGAAATGGCTCTGTGCGAATTCACCCTTGGGGCGTTCACATTATCGCGGAAAAATGGCTTTGCATGCGCCTGTGCCATTGGTTTGTACAGAAACCGGTTTGACACTTGTGCGCGGCCTGTCGCAATGCGTAAAAACATTTTGAGCTGGGTCAAAGTTCAAATTTGTTGAACTTTACACCTTACGCGAAGCCAATGAGGTATCAGCGAAGCCCCATGTTACCAGGGTTGAATTTTCTATTTTAGAAAGATTGTCGATTGGGATCTCATGCAGTGCAGTGGTGAGCGCAGCGCGGCAGTGTGATTTTTTCCGCGACAGTGTGAACGCCGCTTTAGAATCAATTACAATGCAAAATATTCCATGAGACATAAAATGAAAATTTTGCACAATTTAATACATTTAAAAAATAAAATACATTGTAATGTACATCAATTGAAATTAACACATCAGTTAAAGGCACAGGCTCGTCAGCAATGCGCGCCCGCCAAATTCGTGCTCGAAACACGCAGCTCCATGCCTTTGCTATGGAGCTGCGTATTGCGTGGCACACATTTGGCGGGCGCGCATTGCTGACGAGCCTGTGCCTTTAATGCACACAGTGTATTTCCATATGTTGCAGCTTGCCTATCATTCATCGTATTCATTGATAATGAACTGATAGACGAACGTAGCCTTCTTGCGAGATATTTGCTGCATCAGGGTCCGGCCTCTCCCAAGACTGGAGTCCCGCTCACTGGGAGGCGCTCTTAGGAATATCTCGCCAAAGATAGTAGCTGTGAAATCAGAGAAATTATAGATAGAGTACATGATTGGTAAACTGTTAAAAACAACATTATTTCCACTTGTAATTGAAAGCCTATGTCGAGAAAACGGCCTTGTAGAAATTTCAGCCACAGAAATGCAGTCATACTTCAGAAAACCTGAAAAATCTATGCATGTTTTTTGTGTGCAAAAAAGTTGTCTGCAGACAACTTTTTTTTAAAACCCACCTTTAGTTGTCAATTTTTCCCACAAAGATACGATTTTAGTCATTTAGTCATTTAGTGAATTTTTAGGTAACTGCAAATGGTGTATTGGGGCTTTTAAACAAAGCATAGAAATGACCTCTTAATAGTAGTATACAAGTTGGTGTAATCACTGCACTGTTTTATGGAACCAGATAAATTAGTTTACAAAACATCGGTGGTTTTTAGACGATATCCTTAAAAATATACGGACTGCGAACGCAAAATTTCAGAATGGTAATGAGAAAAACATGACAAATGATATGGTATCAAAATCCCAACACCCATGGGAAAATGGGGGAGTCAAAAATGTGATTGGGACACGCTCCTTTAATAATCAATTCAGTATTTCTCAGCTTGTTCATCTATTCAACGCAACCAACTCGGTTCTAACAACCCATGACTGACGTAACACCCGATTATAAAGCCCGCCGCACACGTAAGGTCGTTTGCTCAGCAAACGGCCTCACGTGTGCGGTAACATTTTGCTGCGGTGAAATATTCCTTAGTCATCTATCGTATCTCCATCTTGATATATCACGTGAACAGAGTGCGCACTTTCATTGGTTGGTTGATTTTATTTTGCTCAGCACTTGGCTCAGCACCCCCGCACACGGTGAGATTTTGGCCACGCGAGGCAAAAGAAATCAAACATGTTAGATTTTTGTCTCACGGCCTCGCGAGGCAAAAAACGCAGCAAAATTTCACCGCACACGAATGACCGTTTGCTCAGCAAACAACCTCACGTGTGCGGCAGGCTTTAGACAAATGCAGCAGGAGGTCGGATAATGTTTCATTTCACGCACATTTCACAAATGATTTTGTCAGATCAAAATGGACAGTATTTCTTGAGCAAGCCAACATACCGAGTGTCTTTGTGTCTAGTTTATTCTCTTCAGTATTCAGAAGGAGTTCCCTTATGAAAGCTGCTAAGTACTTGAACACGTTGCGATGACTTCTGGGAATCTGATTCAAAACCTGCACATGCAAAGAAAACCCAGATATCAGAGAGGTTTCACAATACGTTTAGTTATCCGTAACCGTTAGTGGCATTTCTGTGCTACCGTTGCGCAAATCCAAAACTACAGCGTGTTAGCTAAAATAAGTCTATTTTTGACAGCGGTAAAACTACCCAGCACAGCACGCTTTTGATGCTAATTTTACTTTCAATCCAAAGCTTTGAAATGCTCAAATAAAGTTCATGGTCATTCATAATTCATACTCTTTTCTACCCATCTACATAAACGCAATGAAAAATTAATACAAACACTCCAAATCCAAAATTTCACTGCGCGTTAAATCTTTTTTACGCATAGCGAGCTCAATATCTGTGCTGTGCAAACGAGTTTAAGACTGTTCAAACCCACTTTTATTCCTCATTCATAAATACCTTAGACAGTTTACGCATCCCTATTGGCACGTGGGCAGTCTTAAAGGGCCGATGACATGCTAAACAACTTTTTGCCTAATCTTTGCTTCATATAATGGATTACTTGTTCAGCAAGACATGCTATTGTTCGTTTGGATGTAAAATCAATAAAAGGTAGCCTTGCAACTTTTGAGATTTCATTGCAACAAACCACAGACAGAGGGCGCTGTTTTGAGTGCATCACGTAAGGAAGACAGAGGGGAAAAGTTAAGAAAAAACATAAGACTTCAAGTTGGACTTGTGGCAAATTGCTGCAGTTTTCTCCCCCAGTTTCGTCATGGCTTACAACAGTAAACATGTAGAACAAACTCAAACAGTCATGGATTACAAAAGTTCCAGGACGTTTGAGAAAAAAGGTGGAATCTTTTGAGCACAGTTGAATGTGATTTTCATGCGTTTGCCTCTTGTGACATCATGACCTTGGTCATGAATATGCATATTCGCGTTAGCATAAAAACTAAAAACCTTTGTTTTAACCCCCAAAACAAGCTCCAAGTAGGATTTTTATGAATGTAACTGAGTATATTGGTTTTATAGCATAGATTTCATTGATAAAAAATAAATAAGGGGCCCTTTAAACACTTTTAAGCCTGGCTCGCGGCAGTGCCCTAGTCAGTTTTAATGCATATGGAACATGTACACGCACACAAAAACCACACATGCACAAAAGCAAATTTGATGCAGTGTATTTACCCGCGTACAGCACTTCAATGCATGCCACGCGCGCAATCGAACAAAAACAACTCGACCTTTGAACAATGCGCACGACGCATGTAGGAAAATACTGCAAAATGGCCAAACTGCGACTTTTATTACCACAGAATTTTGGGAGTTTTACCGATTTACACAAAAAGGTATTTATGAATGGGATTAAAAGTGGGTTTGACTAGTCTTAAACAATACGTTTAAAACCAGCTAGGGGCCTGGAGAGTGATAATGGCTCTCATCACCTGCGGCTCATTATCACTCGTCCAGGCCGCGGCTCGGGCCATTATCACTCATCCAGGCCCCCATCCAGTATTAAACATAGTTTAAAACAAAACCCACTTTTGTTCCCTAATTAAATTAAAGGTGTGTATGATCTTTGTATCTTGGCAAAATAAAATCTCCAACCTGTTTGCAGAGTGTGAAATTGTTGGCACACTCTAGGCACTTGTTGTAGTACTCGTATGGAATAACTGGTTCCCTCACGGACTCCAAGAACATCAGCAGGGCTTCGGCCACAGAATGCAGACTACCAGCTGTATTTATAGAGAATTAAGGTTTAAACTGAAAGCCAGGAGCTTGTTTAGATTTTTTTGTTTTTTTCGAACCTAACAATCATATAAAATGCTTCACAAAATACTATCCATTGGAAGAAAACAGGAAATTTGCAATCCCCAATTTGGACGTGGAAGCAAAAAGGTTGGTGTAATCACTGCACTGCTTTATGTAACCAGATAAATTAGTTTACAAAACATTGATGTTTTTTTTACGATATCCTTGAAAATATACGGATTGAGAATTTGAAATCTCAGAATGGTAATGAGAACAATACGACAAATTATATGGTATCAAAATCTCAAAACCCATGGGAAAAATGGGGGTTAAAAAATGTGATCTGGACACGCTCCTTTAGCTTTATCATAAACTGCTCAAAAAAAGTTCGGAAAGTCAAGTTTGACTGACGATTTCTCTCTTGTTACTAAATAATTTCCCTTGAATTTGGTATCATTGAAAAGCCCTGTTATTCCTCTTTACAGTGATGTGTCATTTGTTATGATTAATCAATTGGGGGATGTGCAGTATACAGCGGAATACAGGGGTGGGTAGAAAGTGAAATGTCACAAAATTCACTGCTATTGTCATGCAGTGCATTCCCCTTTTGCTTGGAGGATGGGAATGTGTCAATGCACTTTTTGACAATAGCAATGCATTTTGTGACATTTTACTTTACACCCGCCCCCGTATTCAGCTGTGCTGCACATCCCCCAATTGCTTAATCATAACAAATGACACATCGTAAAGAGGAATAACAGGGCTTTCCAATTATATAAAATTCAAGGAAAATTATTTTGCAACAAGAGAGAAATCGTCAGTCAAACCTGACTTTCCGAACATTTTTTTAGGAGTTTATTCGTATAATAAAAAAATATTTCTGCTTTTATTTTATCAATGATCAAATCTTGAAATTCTTGTTTATTAGGCACATTCTTAAAATGTGGAAAATCGTCCTCCCAACCTAAAACTGCCATTTTTCTAATGACTTTTTTTGGGTTTGTGCAAGTATTAAAAATTTGAGGGTTTATAAACAGGCTCAAAACTAGCAACCCTGTTTTAAAAGAGTTATCTAAAAGGATACGCATTTCCTCAGGAAAGCCAATGTCCAGACAATTCCTGATGTCCAGGACCTCCGTGCGTAGTCCCTCTTCACTAAATAGATTCTCCTGAAAGGAAATGAGGTGTAGATTAGCGATGATTCGAGGAAGAGATTTCCCAATGTGAACGCACGCCTCTTCTTTTAAATGGGATAAAAATCTCTTCGTCCACTGAAGCAAAATAGCTTCATTCAACAAATGGATTGCTTAAGCAAATCTGAATTTATCATTAATATGAATAATTTGTACACATCCACGTACCAATGTCAAACATTATTATAGATCTTTATAATAATAATAATTTAAAGAACGCTGGATGCCGCAATAGGGCGACATTTCGGCAAGACTCTCACCGGAGACCACCAAAATTTCGGCAAGAGTCACTCAAAATGACACCTTATTTTTTTACCCAAAGCTTCCAGAGATGGTCACAGACCTAAGAGACACAGTTCTAGACCTAATAAAAATGGTTCTCGATTTAAAAAAAATGTTTTTTGACCTAAAAAAAATTTTAAACTCTAAAATATTAGGGCGACACCAAAATGTCGCCTTATTGAGCACGTCGCCCTAATATACCTTTTTTACACACGATTTGTCGCCCTATCCTACAATTCATAGTTTTTAAAATAATGTTAATAATAAATTCTTATAGAGCGCCCTCCATAAAAATTATCTCAGGGCGCTTTACATATACAGTAAAAGCACATTAAAATACAGCACATTAAAAAGTACCCAAAAAAACACAAAAATAATTTTAAAATTTTATATTTTTAAAAAATAATCTTTATCACGGCGCGGCAATCTTCCTTTTTCTTCTATTAAAATGAATAACCAAAGCGAGGCTTGCAGAAAAAAATAGTTAGGTACCGTTTTGAAATCGTTCATTGTGTGCATAACAATGGCACACGCGTAGTGAGGTGCCGAGTGGTTTGTGTCACTGACTCGCAATCACAGGTGAAAATTTGGGGTTGCGGGTTTGAAACTCGCTTAATCACACTGTAAAGCCGTTGGTCTAGTGTGTTAGGTATCAGTAAAGCACTTTAAAGATCCCAGAGCATTCTTTCGTGAAGAGCAAGGGAATTCCCCGGTGTCTCTGGCCGTTCCTATGTGCAGTACATGATAAAATATCCATATGAAACGTGCGCTATAATATATATGCAATAACTTAACTGTTTTGGTCGCGTTCCTGAAGAGATGATCGACCAGCATCCAAATCTCCTTGGGAATATCAAACCTATCAAATACCATCTCTGCGCCCTTAGACTCCTCTCCAGTAGCTCCGTTCTCTAGTTTCTTGATTTCAGCTAGGGACATCTCATGTATGGGTCCATGCATCTGGACCAGGGCCTCGATGGATGAGCCAAAACTGCTCGGGAAGTAGTTACCACTGACTGTGATGTGTTTAGAAGTTAAGGAGGGTTAAATTAACGTCAACCTATTGCATTTATTAAGTGCTTATTACAGTTATTTCCAAGTGCTAACTTAAGCCCGCCGCACACGAGAGCTATGTGCTGAGCCAAAATTCTCGTGTGCGGGCAACTTTCGTGAGCATTTGGTCACTCGTGCCACTTGAGGCAAATATCTAACGTGTTTGATAATTTTGGCATCGCGTGCCAAAAGTCTCACCGTGTGCGCTGAAACGAAAGGCAAGTGCTTACGACTCATAGACTGAATTCACGGTTCACAACGTTTAACCCACTGGTAAAACCACTCTAACACACGTCAAAATAATTGTGCGGAGTGCCAACCAGTCTTTTTGTAGTTGGTAAAAAACGCATGCGCATGCAAAATGGCTGCGCACAGTGAGTTGGTGAACGATGCGACTTTGGAAGATCAATTGGTCGATTTATGGACACGTCGAAAATAGCTCACATGACATGATGCAACTATTTCTAGAAGCGCAGCTATTGGTTGCAGATCATAACTGTTAATTTTCAAAGCAAGCTGTGCATCCTACGGCATGAGTGTTCGTAACCGCAGCCAAAATATCACAATTCCAAAGGGGTTGTATTCCATATTGAGGCTCTTGGCCACCACCCAGACTCTGTTCGACTCGGCAGAGAGAAAATTTGGATTAAACGACTCTGCACCATCCATCAACATGGTCTCAACATTCAGGAGGGAAATGATTTATATCTTGTGTTATTGACCAGTGGGAGAACATTGGTAATGGAAGTTATGAGTGTTGTAGTCGAGTCACCAGAATCGAATCCGAGTCTCGAGTCACTATCCTCGAGTCCGAGTCTGGAGTCTCGAGTCATTAGCCTCGAGTCCGAGTCACTCTACTCGAGTCCAAGTCACGAGTCACTTGTTCGCCAAATTAATAAAACTGAATCTGCTATAGTTTCGTTCACACAATGTGACATAATGACGTACTCGTGTGCTCCTTGCCGGCCTGGTGTGGCAGTGTACATAATCACGCATCGTTGTGTGTTTTTCCCCCAAGAATCCTGCATTAAGCGTGCGAATATATCTTTTTTTCTTTTATGAAATATGTGACTCGTGAGTCACGAGTCACCATGTTCGAGTCACGAGTCACCATGTTCGAGTCACGAGTCACCATGTTCGAGTCACGAGTCACCATGTTCAAGTCACGAGTCACCATGTTCAAGTCCGAGTCATTTTCCAATGTTACTCGAGTCGAGTCCGAGTCACGAAAATTGTGACTCGAGTCCAAGTCCTGGACTCGAAACACTGGAAATGACCAACCGGAGTAAATTGCATTTCGTATTTCAAGAAAACACAATTTTACAACATCTGAACAAGCCATCTAAACATTCTCAAAGGATATGTAGTAATCTTTGCCGTTGTCCAGATGAAAGACTAAAATATCCTCAAACGAATCTTCTCCCGAGTTGAGAGCAGCTGCTGTGTTCTTGTCCACTTTGACTGTGACTGAGAATTCCACCGTATCACCTGTATCAAGGAGTACATTGTTGATTGGTTTAAAGGCCCAGTGTATTATTTGCAATGACCCCAAAAAGTAATCGACGAGTTTACAGGGAAAAAGTTCTGAAAGTAAAGATTGAATTAATAGCAACTACCCAATAAAGGGTTTCCGCTCAAAATGATATAATTTTACCATAAAAATTTTCGAATAGATGAAGTTATCAACATACCTGGCATCATGAATACTTCGGCCGGTTCCACATTCAACCAATCTTTGCAGAAGTGCTTGTCATCCACTTTGTTGACAAACTTGGCCACTGTGTTGACCTGACCGACGTTGGCCACATCCAAAGTTAGCATCTGGGCCTCCATGTACCTCACATCCTTAAAATCAAGCTGAGAGGGAAACAAATCGAGAAATTTACATTTATTTGGAGAAAGAGAACTAAGAAGGGACTTTACAGTCGCAAGAATTTTTCATAGGGAAAACACGTGCAATCGAACAAAAACAACTCGATGCACAGCAGTTTTTGAACAAACGCGGTCATGCATGTAACTGAAAGTATTGGGAAAACATGTCAAGTGAAAACGACAAGATTATCAAAGAATTTTGGTGAGTTTTACCGATTTCAACAAAAAAGGTATTTATTGAATGGGTTTGGCCAGTCTTAAACAATCTGTTTACTACCGGCTAGGGTCCTGGACGCCGATAATGGCCCTTGCCTGGAGCTCAGGCCATTATCATGTATGTTTAAGACTGGCTAAACCCACTTTTATTTCCTAAATAAGTGACTTACATTATTGAGACTGAGGGCAACCTGTGGTAGTGCTTCGTTCTCCTGCCTGTCCAACTTCCGGATCTCTTCCTCAACAACCTGCTTGAACTTCTTTTCATCCACAACTTTCACCTGTGTGCAATGGTTCATCAACTTTCAGTTAAGAAATATTGTGCAAAAACTGGTGTTATGACTCAAACAACACAAAAATCAAGTTAATTTTTCAAATTACAAAGGATTATTTAGGTCGAGAACTGTGTATCAATTTATAATTCAACAAGAGAACTTTAAAGATAGTATACATGATCGGTAAACTGTTACAAATAGTTTATCCCCCTGTGTGATTGAAGATATGCATGATTAAAACTAACCTGAGTAAAAACCATGAACCATTTCTCCCTGATCCACGGCCTGTGCATGAAGTAGATTTGGGGCGAAGTGGCATTTGGGCGAAGTGGCATTTGGGCGATGTAGTGTTTGGACGAAGTGGTTTGGGGCAAAATGGCACTCGACGAAGTGGTTTGGGGGCGAAATGGCACTTAGGCGAAATGGTTTTGGGGCGAATTGAATTTTCGTCTCATGAGACGAAAAATAATTGTTTTACTCGTTTCTCAAAGACTATAGCACTATTTCAGGGGAAATTTTCTACGGTCATCATGTTTATATTGTGTAAGTTAGGCATAAATCTTTGAACATTTCTGATTTTTGAGATGCCTTTAAGGGCCAGAGTTAAATGAGCAAAATTGACGTGACTGTCAATTACCTCTAGGCGAGTTAGGGCAAAGCAAACCCCCAATATTCATTCTCCCTGACGTAAGCCAAATTACATTTTCTCATCAGTTGCGGTACCCACTGCTAAATGATTTAAACCGGCTACTCAACACCGGCAAGCTCGGTGTCTCTGGTAAGTGTTAACCAAGTTACGTCAGGTAGGGCCAAAAAAAAAAAAATTTAAATTACCTCTATATCAAAGAGACTGCTAACTGGTTTGTGATCACTGAGTTTGCACTTTTCATGGCTGCGGTATATTAACTGTTCGACTGTTGATCCTTTGTACAGGATACGATCACACCAGGCGGGAACTCGCTGCTTCTCACTGATTGCAAAACAAATGAAGACTCGATTTAAATTAGAGGCCGTCTAAAGTTGTCAACATTTTTACGGTTCTACAGAGAGTAGTATTTTTTTAAGACTCCCCCCCCCCCCCCACCCCCACCCCCACCCCCACCCCCTCCCCCATCCCCTCCCCCCCCCCACCCCCACCCCACCCCCACCCCCACCCCCACCCCCATCCCCTCCCCCCACCCCCACCCCCACCCCCCGAAGTAGTACTTATCCTCACGGATGCCAGTGGCTCTTACCTTCAGGGCCGGAAAAAAATCCACTATCATAACTGCATGTATGTGTGCGCATGGACTCATCAGCACAGTATACTGTATACAGTATGAGTGCTATGCAATGGATATGTCAGTATGTATGTGATCTAACCACTGCTGTATGAATACAGCGCCCTCTATGTACTTCTGATCGATAGTCTGGTTTCGCAATACTTTAGCCGTGAATGATTATGGCCGGAATACAGACATACTGCATGTGTGCAAATCATTGGGAAAACATAATACGTGCATGTACATAGGCTGTACATGGGTCTGTCCACAGTAATGGGGTACATTTGAAAAATAAGTCAATAATTCCTTTCAGATGTCTTTAGTTTATCTCAGAATTAAAGAAATGTCCTTGTTTTGTTCTCAGGAGATAACTTTTGCCCAAAAAGGTAAGAAATTGCTGCCACAACATACATTTTTCAAAAGCAAGTGTACAAATTTTCCTATTACGTAGGTAACGTGGACAGACAATTGTGTGACATTATTTTCCGTCTTTGTTACATGCGTAATAGGAAAATTTGTGCACGTGGTTTTCACAAATGTATGTTGTAGGACTATTTTTCTTACTCCTTGGTGAAAAAGTTATTTCCTCAGTTTAGCTTGATAATTTAAAGATAAAATTAAGACATTTGAAGTGAACTGGGACCTAAGATCTTGAATGTTACAGAAATGTACCCCATTACTGTGGACAGACCCACATACATGACATACATGGCATATCGGGACATTGTTGATCAGTAAGTGAGACAATTTTCCACGTTTTTTTTTACTTAAAGAGTTAAAAATATATTCTTCTTATATTTCCGGCCGTTTACTTTTCGGGCCTGGATAAAAGTCTTTGCCGGATTTCTTTTTCCAAAATAAGAAAAAGCCTGAAGACTGGCATCCCGGTTATCCTACCTCGTGTCCCAGTTATTAGTGCCAGGATCATATTTGTACGTCGGCTTGAACGTGATCTCTCCTTCATTGAATCCCTTGAATACTTTTTCTATCCTGTGTTGCCTATACAGCTTAAAGAGAGAAATATAGAAAGTGAGTGGAAAAAAAAATTAAGTGGAAAAATTATTTGCGGTAGCACCATGTGAAATATCTCTTTTTGTGTGGTTTTTGAATTGTGAATTTTAAAATGATTTTGTTCAAGTACCTGGTCATGTTCCATGAGCGTTTTGAAGTCTTTCTCATCAATTTGAACCTTAACTACATCAACAGACAGATCACTGATGCGGTAGTTGAGATCGCCCATCCAAATCACGACTCTGAAGAGAAGAAAATTAAAAACAGATTACATGATTGGAAAACTTTTAAAAACAGGAAAAATAGCATTGCATAACTAAAGAATAATGTTGATAAACTGCCTTGTAGAAATTTCAGCCACATAGATGCAGTAATGCTTCAGAAAACCTTAAATATCCATGTATGGTTTTTGTGCTGAATAAATGATAAATAAAATTGTGTGCAAACAATTTTTTTTTTTAAAAGCACCTTCAGTTGGCAATTTCTCCCACAAAGGTACCATTTTACACAATAAAAAATATTGTGGCATTTGTCACATTTTATTTCCCAAAATGGTACCCTATTGTATAAAACTGCAGATGGTTAAAAAAATGAGTATGCACATTCTTTTTTAATCTTTACTTGACACATACAAATTTAAGGTTTTCTGAAACCTTTAGAATTTAACAATCTTTCCCCAAAGAAGAAACAACTTGTATTGGTCTATACAATGTTAAAAGGAATTTAATTTGCCCATACGCCAAACAGTATATGCACTTAATATGCAAAAAGCTTTTTCGGAAAACATGCTAAAGTAAAAACTATGCAAGGCCTTTTCCCACTAAAACAATCATCTCTGGGGTAAACTTGCCCCAGGGCCGCCCCAGGGCCGCACCAGAGTGACTCGTCCTGAAGTTTAACTCCGTGTCGATTCACACTTGTTGTTCTGAATCCCGCCCCGGGGTGAACTCACCCCGGTGATCGGCACCTCGTCCCTCACTTGAACAAGTGAAAACTCGCCTCTGCCCCTTTTCACACTAATGTTCTTGCCCCGAGTAAAGTGTCTCGCCCCGGGGCCAAACTTTTCAACCCTGTACCGAGCAGGGTTGAACTCGCCCCGGGGAATGAGCAATTTCAAGTGGGAAACAAGGTTTATTTTCACCCCTTGCGTAGCCCCGGGGCCACCCCTTAGATTTGGTATATTGGGAAAAGGCCTATTGCGCGTTCTCACTGAATAATCCCGAGTAGTGTTACATGTCATGTGCATACGTACTCATGGCCTTTAGTAATGGACAGCGGCTGTCGAAATGAGTCCAGCTCAAATTTCATCCGGCTACAGATGTCGTTATAGTCCTGAAAAACACAAGCAAAGTCATTTTTATCTACTTTTCCCCCCACAAATGTCACCCAAATGAGCTCTTTAATGTCGACCTCGTGGGCGTATTCAAAACCCTGCACCCAAGACTTGAGACCGTCGTTCTTGCGTCGTCAGTTACGAATGCAAAAATGCAAACGAGCATGTGGGGCACCATGGCCGAGCGGTATGGCGTGTTGATTCCAAGACTGTGGCCAATCCACAGGTCGTGGGTTCGAATCCCATCCCGGCTTGTCCATGGTGCGTGTGCCCTTGAGCAAGGTACTTTGCCATGAATTGCCTCTCTCCACCCAGGAGGAAATGGGTACCTGTGAGGGTAGAGAAAGCTAATGTGTTTGATTAGTCCCTGTGCGCATAAGCTGCACGGGACTGTATACTCCCCAGGGAGCTGAGAAGGATATTACTGAGCCCAATGAACAGGGGTAATAATGCAGAAAGCGCATTGAGAGATCCGTCGGATCTGTAATGCGCTATATAAGAACTGTCTATTATTATTATTATTATTATGTGGTTGCATAATTTTCCCATAATGGTGGAAGTTGGTAACGCTCTGTTTACCTGGTTTCTTCTCTCGTATTCCTCCATGTGAGCGGCCAAGTGAGAGTTGACGAAGCAGAATGAAGTATTGTGAAACTCAAACCGCACTGCTACGCCTCCCTTGTTACCCTACAAAACAAATTAACAGAAAAAAATGACTTATCAAACATTTGATTTTAAAAAAATTAAATTAAATGTTTCCTCTAATAGAAAACACATGGAATTTTTTTCTTCAGCCAGTCTCATATGTTGTGTACACAAGGACTAAAAGTCACAGTTAACTATTCAATTCTGAATTTGCCCATGAGAAAACATTGCTAATACAGCAGTAGATTACTGGCCCAATTAATCATGTTTTGCGCCACAATACACCAATCCGGTAACTAAGGTCTCCTTCCCTGCATATCCGCCATAGCTGGGGGGCATCCAGTGCATGGGCTGTGCATTTTGTGTTGCTGTTAGAACGAAAAGCGCTCATCCATTACATGCACGAACGCGCCTCCTTCGCGTACACGCGACGCGCCCGCCTTTGCGTACACGCGACGCGCCCGCCTTCGCGCGCACACAACCCTACAAAGACGCGCAACTTGTTCGAAGTAAACAAATGCAGCTTCAGCGACAACAAAAACATACAGTTCATTCAGTGGAAGCCCCCCAGCTATGGCGGATGTACAGGGAAGAAGACCTTATTACCGGATTGGTGTATACTAGGGCTGGGGTCACACAAATTACAACATCCCAATTTCTTGTAGTATTACTATAGTACGATTTCGAGATTTTGTACGTGTGACCCCAAATTTATTGTAATCGTAATTAGTAAATGACGGGAATTCTCATTATTGTTTTCGATTGTAATCAAATTGTAATAAATTGCCAAAAAAACGTGTGTGACCCATCTCGTAATCGTATTACAATCCCCCTGCAGTAACCGTCTGCTTCACTGCGCGTGCGCCTGGCTTCCTGCGCACGTTACTGAGCGGCTGTTCTGTTCACAAGAAGCAAAGCGTGTGTGCGCGGTGAGTCAGCAAGTAAATACACGCAACATGAGAAGGCCACTGCAGGGGATGATGGGATGGATTACATTACGATGAAGAGTTCTCATAATCGTGTGTGACCACAACTTTATTACAATACGATTACAACCCAATTACAATAAGTATGTCATGTGACCCTGGTCATTGTTGGAAATATTACGTACAATCGTATTACAATCGAGAATTTTAATTACGAGAATGTTCATGTCTGACTCCGGTCTTAGCCCCTTACCATTTTGCCCATGATGCCAGTACCCACAGTGTCGGCTATGACATCGCGAATGAAGGGAATATGCCGCTCCTTGGCAAATACCAGTAGCATCATCCCTACAAGCCGAATCAACTTCACCTGAAATAAAGCAGGTACTAGTAATATTACCACGGTATCAAATACCAAAATACATTCAAAGGCGCAGTCAACATTTTATCAAGTTGTGTTTTTAGCACCAGTAGCTGAATATCAGTCAATCGTAATACATCACATGTATTACAGTGTATTTTTGTGCATGTCGAAGGGTTGAATAAAAAGAAGAAAAATCAACCTCTATCTCAAAAATGTCATGCAGAGTGCAATATATCTGGGCCTGTACTGGGCAATTCCGGAAATTCAAATTTAAACTTCAGAGACTTTGAGGGCTTGTAATGTTTCACGTATTCAAGTTGTTTGATTTTAAACACATGTTCTTCAAGCAATATGCGCGGTACATCCAAAGATATCACGGTTTCAGACGTACTCATTGAGTACATCCAAAACCGAGGGTTTTCGGGACTCTACACACTTACTGAAAATGGCATTGCAATCACTTTTTCAGAAATTACACATCCATCAATGGTGCTTGAAGAACATGTGTTTAAAATCAAACAACTTGAATACGTGAAGCATTACAAGCCCTCAAAGTCTCCGAAGTGTAAATTTGAATTTCCAGAATTGCCCTACTATTTAGTTCACTCACAAGCCAAGCGAAACCTGGGAAATCTGGGCCTCTAGCCAAGCCCCATTAATTTGTTGTTTAAACCTACATGTAAACCTTCCTAGTATAACTCTCTTGCTGCCCTTCATAATAGACCGTATCGAATAGCCGCAATTTCGTGGGGCACCTTTTGTTACTTAAACTGTTTAACAATGGAAGCACAATATGCGCAACCATGTATGTCCTCAAGGAACAAAGAAACTGCCCCACAAAATGGCGGCCTTTTTAATACGGTCTATAGAATATATCAATTATCCTACTTCTAGCTCAGTAACACAATGTAAACAACAGCCGTTTGCAACAGAGAAATAGCGCCAGGATACAGCGCTTCCAGAGTCTCCCCTTTGAGTCTCTGTGTAATATTATGAGGTCAATCTTTGAGGGTTAAAAAGCTTTAAAAGGGCCGTTAAAAGTAACAAAAGCTCACATTATACCTTGACGTAAGCACCAACTCTCAATAGCGTCTTCTCAATAGCTTTATTCCATTCTTCCTCCCTCACCGAATCGTTAAAGAGAAAAGCCTCCTTGCTGAGGTCTAGTTCCTGGAATCCAATGGCATAGATATCTGCCTGCCGCTTGTCCACGTTAAGCCAGGGTGCCAGACTCTCGGATGCCGTTTGACCGTTGACGTTCCATGTACCCACGAAGATGCGGAAGCTGTGAGGGAACGTGTATTCCTGTTCGCGTCGCTTCAGGATTTCCGGCCGGATTCCGGCTGGTTTGAAGACTGGCTTAATGGTTGCATAGCCACCTTGGTCTGCCTCGTCCTCGGGGATACTGGAGATTTTAACGTAAAAAAATTGTAGCTTGTAAAGCAGTAAAAACTTGATACATGTAAGTCACATTTGGATTTAAACCCAAACAATGTATTTTGTTTCAAATTGTGAGCAAATTTCAAAAACGTTTCGAAATAAACTCCTCAAAAAAAGTTCGGAAAGTCAAGTTTGACTGACGATTTATCTCTTGTTACTAAATCATTTCCCTTGAATTTGGTATCATTGGAAAGCCCTGTTATTCCTCTTTACAGTGATGTGTCATTTGTTATGATTAATCAATTAGGGGATGTGCAGTATAGCGGAATACAGGGGTGGGTGGAAAGTGAAATGTCACAAAATTCACTGCTATTGTCATGCAGTGCATTCCCCTTTTGCTTGGAGGATGGGAATGTGTCAATGCACTTTTTGACAATAGCAATGCATTTTGTGACATTTCACTTTACACCCGCCCCCGTATTCAGCTGTGCTGCACATCCCCCAATTGCTTAATCATAACAAATGACACATCATCGTAAAGAGGAATAACAAGGCTTTCCAATGATATAAAATTCAAGAGAAATTTTTTTGCAACAAGAGAGAAATCATCAGTCAAACTTGACTTTCCGAACTGTTTTTGAGGAGTTTAGTTTCAAAAAAGTTGCATTTAAATGAAACCCTTTCATGGTTATCGAAGCCATGCTTACGGGGCAAAAGAACACACGTTGCTATGCCCTTGTCTTCAGTGGAATATTTTTTTGTGTTGATAGGTCACTGTGCATTCGCTACGATCCGTGCACATACATGTACATGGCAATGCGTGTTCGAAGTGCCCCGTGAACAAGATGGCGTCGATAACCGTGAAAGGGTTTATTAAGCACTCGATTATTGAATGATTCTTATCATGTTTTGGGTAATAACAGGTAAAGGTTATGTTCAATTCAAGAGGCCACATATATTGTGGGCATTGCTTAGTTCCAAGATTGCCCAATTAACCCCGCCTACTTTGTTGCTACGCCTTACGAGTTATTGCAAAAATGTCGACACACAATGCACGAAGCAATGGGACAGACATGGAATGCACGGATTCATTGGAGAAAACTCGAAGGTATTTATGTTTTAGGGTCGACGGTTATCTTAGTAGTTAGTAACCTTTGTTAAGGCCTCGCAGCTGGGTGTGTGTGTCGCACGCCAGAATGAGAGTGCCACCATGCGACGAGGACGGAGGGAGCAGTGCCTTTGGCGACCCGGAATAATTATTTATTAATGTATTACAGGCCCTGTTGCATTATTCATCCCTGCATTGTACGGTATGTGCTGCGAAAGTATGTTTGCATTGACGCGCGCACGTTGTATGTGAAACGCGCGTGCGTGCTTACAAACCGGTGCACGCGAACCTGATTGGCTAACTGTGTTAGCTATTCAACACAACACGCACACCCTCGTCCTTGTCGCATGGTGGCGCTCTTGTTCTGGCGCGCGACACTACCAGCTGCGAGTCCTTGAACAATGGCTATTATCTAAGCTGAGTAAAGGACCAGAGGCCAATTTCATAAAGCAATTAAGCAAAAAGATGTGCTTAATCAAAAATTTGTTTGCTTTATAAAAATGAGTCAATAGTCGAAATTGCATGTCAACTTGCGTTTTTCACAAAAATATCTGCTATTCTTGCTAAAAACACAAGTTGACGTAAATTTTTTATTATTGACCCATTTTTAAAAAGCAAATTTTGTATTAAGCAATTTTTTTGCTTAATTGTTTTATGAAATTGGCCCAAGTAATACAGGGATGTCATATATTTATAAATTTGCACTTTCTTACCTTTGAACAGTGAATCGCCTGATATTGAAACCAAAATTTAATCACTGCATGCAAGCAGTACGGCCGAGCACCACTTACAAATGCTTACAATCACGTGTTTCATGTTGGTGAGCTAATGCACTATGACCTATGCGTAGCTCTATTGTGATCAATCATAAATGGTCACGCGGGTTTCGACTTGATTGATATGTCGGAACTATGCACTGTTCTCTGAAGTCCTGTATTTATTATCAAAAATCAACTCCAGAAGCGTTACGACGTAAGGAGGTGACACTGTTGGACATTTTCATATAATGACCCCTATACTTACAGCGTTGAAGATTTCGATGACTGGTCTGTGAACAATTCAAACGACCCCGTCGAGCCTGGGGTTGTGAGAGACGAAGTCGAGGCATTTTCGTACAAGGTGCCCGTCGGTTGCAACGTAGACGTCTTGGCTGCAATGTGGATGCTGTTAAAATCATCCTCAAACCCAAGCAACAAACTTTGGGTTTTAGATTCCGAACCTGAAAAACCAAACAATGTTTATTTAATTCATTCATTCATTAACTTCTCTATGACCTCGTTCTCACTAGAGAAATTGCTTCATTCGACAAAGATTAGGTAATCATCGTTAGTTAATGAAGCGTGCGTTCACATATCACTTAACGAAGATCGAATGAAAAGCGGTACCATACACATTATAAGCGACCGTTAACGAAGATCGAATGAAGCTGTTGGAGGTCGTACATGCGCATCACGCATCTAGATGCGCTGTGTGGTTTTCCAGTGGCGCGTCAAAAACACTTGCTGGGTGCTTGACACACAACGCGCTTGTGCAACCAGGCCTGCCAAATTGCTTCGTAGAACGAAGGGAGCCGTTCTCATTAAAAATTTGCTTCATCGAATGAAGCGATTTCTTCATTGAATGAAGCTATTCGCTTCATTGAATGAAGCTATTCGCTTCATTGAATGAAGTGATTCTAATCATCGTCGAATGAAGAGGCATGCGTTCACATCAGGAAAACTCTTCGTCGAATCATCGTCGAACGAATCAATTTCTCTAGTGAGAACGGGGTCAAATTCTATACACTACACTGTAAACATAAATATATTGGGTGAATTCAATAAGAGAAATGGGTCTGTCCGCAGTAATGGGTACAATTCTGTAACATTCAAGATCTTAGGTCCCAGTTCACTTCAAATGTCTTAATTTTATCTTTAAATTATCAAGTTAAACTGAGGAAATAACTTTTTTAGCAAAGAGTAAGAAAAATAGTCCTACAACATACATTTGTGAAAACCTCGTGCACAAATTTTCCTATTACGCATGTAACAAAGACGGAAAAAGATGTCACAAAATTGTCTGTCCATGTTACATGCGT
Source organism: Henricia sp. BOLD:AAB3569 (assembly GCA_037783545.1). Lineage (NCBI taxonomy): Eukaryota > Metazoa > Echinodermata > Asteroidea > Spinulosida > Echinasteridae > Henricia > Henricia sp. BOLD:AAB3569. The sequence goes on along the minus strand of JBBELK010000272.1, from coordinate 2,078,700 downwards.
AATAGGAAAATTTGTGCACTTGCTTTTTAAAAATGTATGTTGTGGCAGCAATTTGTTACTTTTTTGGGCAAAAGTTATCTCCTGAGAACAAAACAAGGACATTTCTTTAATTCTGAGATAAACTAAAGACATCTGAAAGGAATTATTGACTTATTTTTCAAATGTACCCCATTACTGTGGACAGACCCAAATACATTTAATTTCGTTTTGTAATTCCAGGGTATGTGTGACCCGAGATGAGTAAGTTGTTGCGTAGTCTGGACAGAGTTGTTTGCGACCAGGGATGGATTGCAACAGAAGTCTGAGACACATAATGTACATGTACGTCACAACACAATTTAGATGTACTAAATTTCATGTATCTCACGATACAAGTTACGACACACAAAGTTTTAGAGCGTGATCCCTCACGTGAGGGACGGAAATCAGGAGACAAATGACTTTCCTTAATTAATACAACAAATGAAAACTAAAGTGAACCCGTTTGTTTACCTGCTACTGATGTTAATACACCCAGTTTATCACATGTTGAAATTGACTTGGCAGTTTTATGCAGAGGTAGTTTTTATGCGTAAGGGACAGACAATCAATAAAATTGACAAAAACTACTATTTTTTACATGCATTTTAAACTATTTCTTGAAAATGTGATGGCACAGTGTGCCCAGCCAAATGTCCATTGACAAAAGACATGAAAATAAGTGGCATATTTCAGTATTTAGCTCAGACATTCACGGACGTATATGAGACCAGTCTATAGAATATGAGGCGGTGCAGCAATAGAGGACGCTATTTTAGCTGCCGCAAGAAAGAAAAAAAAGATTGACGAACTTGCTTGAAATCAAAGCACGCAATGACCAGATACCAAATGTATATATTTTTTTGGCCTAACTTTATGAGAGCTGTATACTGGGTGTTTTGCCAAGACACTATGAAAAAAACTTTATACACCTAGTGTGAAATTTAACATGTAGTGAAAAAGGGAAAAAACTGCTAATACTGAAACTCACTTGAGCTTGAAGAAGAGATTCTGTGGGTGTCGGAAAGCGTATCACTTTGACTCCAAGGGTCGGCTATCAACAAAGGAGGGGGAAAACAAATTACAAATTGTTACTGTTTTGTCCGATTTGTCATTATGAATAAGATCATCGATAAAAAAAAAAAGAGAACAAAAAGAGAACCAAAAAAAATCAGGCTGGATCCGAATTAGTGGCTGTGGCTATGCTGTTTCTAAGGACTGTCCTTGTCCGCCCATAGCAACGGCATAGCAACAGCCAAAGCCACTAATTCGGATCCAGCCAAGGTTTAAAAATCCTTTAAGCGGGCCTCACACTGTGCGATTTTTGCCACGAATTTCCAATGTTTAGCTTCTATACGATTATGTATATATATATAGTCTATAGACAGCCTCTGGTAATCTCACCAAATCGTGGCTAATTGTTGGAAATTCGTTTTTTTATGACTGTAAATGAATGGAGTAGTTGCATAGCACAGATTTAACTGATAAAAATACCGTTTCAGGGGCCCTTAAAGGAGCGTGTCCGGATCACATTTTCGAGCCTTCCATTTTTTCCATGGGTGTTGAGATTTTGATACCATATCATTTGTCACATTTTTCTCATTACCATCCTCAAAAACCACCGATGTTTTGGAAACTAATTTATCCGTTCCATAAAGCAGTGCAGTGCTTGCACCAACTGTTAATGCTTCCACATCCAAATTGGAAATTGCAAATTTCCTGTTTTGTTCCCATGGATAATATTTTGGGGAGGTATTTTATATGATTGTTAGGTTAGAACGAAATCCATTTTCTTGAAAAATCTGAACAAACTCCAATAAAGAAACACACCGGCTTACTGTTTACATAATGTAGCGATCTAGCATCCTTGACAATAATTTTTTCGATGGTCATTGTGAAAAAAAGTACGTCACGTAATTAACTAGAAATTTTTAAAATTAACAAAAGAGACCAAATGTTGGGCTATACGCTTTACCAGCCGTACGGCGATGTATTATGTAATGATAATGATAATGATATGGATTTATACTGCGCACTTATCCGGGGAAATCCTGATCAAGGCGCCTACATTATCACCCTGATTATAGGGCTCCACTAAATCACTCCATATACCATCTCAGCTCCCTGGGGAGTATACAGCCCCGGATGCCTCAGGCGCCCAACGGCTAATCAAACACATCAACTTTCGCTACCCTCTCAGGTACCCATTTTGCTCCTGGGTGGAGAGAAGCAATGCGTGGCAAAGTACCTTGCTCAAGGGTACACGCACCATGGATGGACCGGACCGGGATTCGAAACCACTACCATTGGATCCACTAGACCGCTCCGCCACAGTATCATGTGTTTGTAAATAAAGGTGGCATTTGATATGGGTCAACGCGTGTTTAACCTCGTTTCCCCCGACTCGACACACCTTGCATGATCCCCCCAGGTCAGCGCTGACTCGAGGAAGCAACTTGAACGCAACTATTTGGTTTCTCCAACATCCGCAATGTGATGTTTTTTTTTCGGATATTATTTATCGCCGTGAAAGGAAGACGCGAAAATCTAAGAAATTCTCTCGTCTATATTAACACCCAGAAACCCTTCTTATGAAATCTGTTGGCAGTTTTGTGTATAAATTGGAAAATACGGTATTTATAGCGTTCGTAGGACATTATTTTCCAACAAGAAGAGAAACAAACCGCGAATGACAAAAGCAACTCACACTTCGCCCTGGTTTCTATGGCTGGAAATAAAACTAACTCCAAGACCACGTGATTTATCCGAACCAGAAATCTGGTTCGGATAAATCACGTGACCTTGATTTTTAAAAAAAAATTCAAAAATGGCAAAATTTGATGGTTTCTTTTAAGTATCTATTTAGTTTATTTCAGAACGACTTTCAGAATAATGTATGGGTCTATTTCAAGCCCAAAATAGCCCAACGAAGCAGGTGTGTTCCTTTAATATTCGTCAATACAGCTTACCTGAAAGGAATTCCGATTTTGGGGGTGCAGGGTGAACCATGGCCGGCGTTGTCACAATGTTCCCCTCCAAGTCCACCAATAGTCCCGGGTCGTCAGGATAATTGATATAATGTGCCTTATTGGCTGTCCTGGGCAGGCTGTTAGACGATGACGTATTCCGCAAACCGGACAAAAGTTCCGTATTGCTGTCTGTCGTGTTTAAGTAATCGCTAGTCCTGTTAGAATGGCAGTCGCTTGCCAAGTTGGCGAACGGATCGAGGTTAAAAGGATCGGCTGACGTGTTTTGATTTGTGGTCGGGGATGGAGTCGAACCCGGGACCGGTGTGTAGAAGGTCGCTGGTGTAAATGGATCCTGGGTGCCGGGGCTTAGGGCGGCCACAACCTGAGCTTTGTACGTTTCTAGCCATTGAAACTGTGGTACTATGTTTTGTTTCATCCTCTCCACGCATACTGGGAAATTGGGAAAAAAATATTCATTGTGTGATTAGTGCCAAAGTTGTAACGAGTCACCCACTGTATAAGTCAAGTGAAACTGCCTTCGAGTCCCAAGTCAAGTGAAACTGCCTTCGAGTCCCAAGTCAAGTCCCAAGTCAAGTCAAGTCCCAAGTCAAGTCAAGTCCCAAGTCAAGTCCCAAGTCCCAAGTCAAGTCCCAAGTCCCAAGTCAAGTCCCAAGTCAAGTCCCAAGTCAAGTCCCAAGTCAAGTCAAGTCCCAAGTCAAGTCCCAAGTCAAGTCCCAAGTCAAGTCCCAAGTCAAGTCAAGTCCCAAGTCAAGTCCCAAGTCAAGTCAAGTCCCAAGTCAAGTCCCAAGTCAAGTCAAGTCCCAAGTTAAGTGAAACTGTCTTCAAGTCCCAAGTCAAGTGTCAAGTCAAGTGAAACTGCCTTCAAGTCCCAAGTCAAGTGAAACTGCCTTCGAGTCCCAAGTCAAGTGAAACTGCCTTCGAGTCCCAAGTCAAGTGAAACTGCCTTCGAGTCCCAAGTCAAGTGAAACTGCCTTCGAGTCCCAAGTCAAGTGAAACTGCCTTCGAGTCCCAAGTCAAGTGAAACTGCCTTCAAGTCCCAAGTCAAGTGAAACTGCCTTCGAGTCCCAAGTCAAGTGAAACTGCCTTCAAGTCCCAAGTCAAGTGAAACTGCCTTTAAGTCCCAAGTCAAGTCCCAAGTCCCAAGTCCCAAGTCAAGTCCCAAGTCAAGTCCCAAGTCAAGTCCCAAGTCAAGTCCCAAGTCAAGTCCCAAGTCAAGTCAAGTCAGACATGTTGGTAAGTCGGGTCAAGTCAAGTAGTCGAGTCAGAGAGTAAATTTGTTCAAGCTACATGTACATGTAATTTCAAAATGAGTCTAAATGCTGAAACTGGCATTCGTGTAGGCCTAGGGTATTTTTGTTGTTCTGGCCAAGAAAAACAATTCGGTCGTCAAAATGACAAAAAAATGCATAAAAATTTAATGTCATTTCTGGCAGTCTCGAGTCAAAAAAAGGTTCAAGTACGAGTCAAGCAAAGTCATTCTTGTCAGCGACTCGAATCCAAGTCAAGAAATTTGAGGTTCGAGTCTCAAGTCAAGTGAAGTCGGTGAAAACCAGGCCTCCAGTCGACTCAAGTCCCGAGACGCGAGTCCTGAGTCCGAGTCAACACAAGTTATTACGTACGAACTCAACAGCAGATTTCCACGGTAACCGTAATATCAGTCGATATATCGCTATAATCGATATTATTGATATTGGTTTCACATCGATATTGATGTGTATAATATTAGAAAATCAAAAATATCAAAGTCTGAAAAAAATCAAATTACGTCAGACGCTAAAAAATTTTGAGCGCGGGAAAGGAATTTTTGTTCGAGCCACCAAAATTATTTGAAATGTCAAAAGTGGATTCGATCAAATTATTTCAAGGGGTCGAAATGATTCATTTTGATCGCCCTAAATAACTTATTGCTCAAAATTTTTCGTAATGCTTGCAATAGACCATATCAAATAGCTGCCATCTTGTAGGGCAGTTTCTTCGTTCCTTAAGGACATGCATGGTTGCATATTTTGTGCTTACATTGTTGACCAATATTAAAGATAGTATACATGATTGGTAAACTGTTACAAATAGTTTTACCCCCCTGTGTGATTGAAGATATGATGATTAAAACCAACCTGAGCAAAAACCAGCTCCGTACTTCGTCTAACTTTTGAGAAAACAGTTAAAAAAATGGTTTGCAGTCATTTCGCCCCAAAACCACTTCGCCCTGAACCATTACGGCCTGTGCACGAAGTGGTTTTGGGGCGAAGTGGCATTTGAGCGATATAGTGTTTGAACGAAGTGATTTGGGGCGAAATAGCACTCGGGCGAAGTGGTTTGGGGCGAAATGGCACTTGGGCGAAATGGTTTTGGGGCGAATTGAATTTGTGTCTCATGAGACGAAAACTAATTGTTTTACTCATTTCTCAAAGACTATAGCACTTCAGACAAAACCATTTCAGGGGAAGTTTTCTACGGTCATCATGTTTATATTGTGTAAGTTAGGCGTAAATCTGTGAACATTTCTGATTTTCGAGATTACCAATGATGTAAACTGCCTTTAAAACTTGCCCCACAATATGGCAGCTATTTGACATGGTCTATTACATACGTATATTTCAAGTGCACAGAAGAAAATAAACATACCTCAGAACACGTAAATATATTTTGTGTACAATTGAATACTTACAATTTGCACACTTCTTGATATTCATGAAGAAATTGGATGACTTTGGTTCAAAGGGAACCTCAACAACCATTGAAGAATCGGGAGAGTTTATCTTGACTTGCAAGATTCCCTGGTCTACAGTTGGGGTACCTGTCAACAAGAGAAACCATAATGTATATTATTTTGCCAACACATGCAGTATACTTAACCCAGGCTGCTTTTAAAGCATGGCTCACACTTGGAAAAGGGGTGTTTCTAAATGACATGAAATTTCAAATTGTTTTATTTAACAAACATGTTTTACTGCAACATACAAATGGTTTTGGGGTGAAATTAATTTACGTCTCATGAGACGAAAAATAATTGTTTTACTCATTTCTCAAAAACTATAGCACTTTAGACAAAACCATTTTAGGGGATGTTTACTACGGTCATCATGTTTATATTGTGTAAGTTATGAGTAAATCTGTTAAAATTTCGGATTTTAGAGATTACTAGTTTTAAGACAGGCAAACGCACAAAATCCAAATTCACTCACCAATCAGTACATGTATATCACCAAAACTAAAGACAGCAGCGTTTATACCCACTGTACAAAACGCCTATAAGTCCAAGCCACTGATAAACCTCATTTAAAGTACTCAACTCCTCGAGATGCCTACATAAATTCCACTCTAAAATTAAGCTTCACAGCCTCATGTTTGAGTAGACATGATACACCTGTAGTGTCCCAATACCTCACTACAACTTGGTACAAGCATGGAGCTAGCAAATGAAACACTTCCTGAAGCTGAACTGTTTACTACATGACACCAATTACACATTCTTGAATTAGAATACAGTGTGTATGACCTGGCCCTGGCCTACTGTTCATCTCCCAGTGGGACTATACTAACATGTTTGTCATTAAACCAGGGGAAGCTACTGGTCTAGCAAGTACTATAAATTAACCCCTGTTCACACTGGACCTACACTAGTCACAGACAATTCTGGCCTTTCACTGATTGTTTTTTAACCCCTAAAATAATTATCGCCAAATTTCTGGAGTTGGAGCAAAGAAAAAAATATGGCAGTGACCACTCTCACGGATGCCATGTTTGCAGGAAAAATACAACTGCGTATTGAACACCATCAAGTACGCGTACGCACATCCTAGGAAAATGTTCCAACTTTTTCAAACTGCGGATCAGCCGATGGGTGTCGAAAAAATTTATGCTCAAGATCCTGATGCACGTGGCAATCTGAAGGAAGTGACATCATTTGATAAAGATCAATTAGTACAAACACTTGCAATTTAGGATGCATTCTGGCTCGCTTAAGCCTTGTCCGCATTGGACTAATTTTGGTGAAACTTACAGAAATCTCCGTAAATTTTACAAAATGTTATAGTCCCATGTGGACGGACGAAAAAAAGTGTCGACGGTCGATTATAATTTTTACACTCTGTCGCTGTAATTCTTATGGAGTGAGCCGAGTCGCAGAATTGCCAGTTTTACATTGCTGGGAAGTCCAACGCCATGCATTATAATACAAAACCACGACAGAATACATGTTGTGGACCTGAATGATTCAGGTTTTGTGGCCAAGGACATCCATGGGTGGGAAAACAAAACACAGAAGAATTACCAGGATGGAATGTTAAAGGAACACACTGGCGTCGTTGGGTTATTTTGGGCTCGAAATAAACCCATACATGATTCTGAAAGTCTTTCTGAAATAAACTAAATATATCCTGAAAAGAAACCATTAAATTTTGCCGTTTTTGAGCATTTTTCAAAAAATCAAGGTCACATAATTTATCCAAGCCAGATTTCACATGGTCTTGTGAGTTAGTTTTATTTCCAGCCATAGAAACCAGTGCGAGTTGCTTTTGTCAATCGCAGTTGGTTTCACTTGGAAAATAATGTCCTACGAACACTACCCGGTAACTACGTACTGTATTTTCCAATTTGTAGACAAACCTGCTAACAGGTTTCATAAAGCCGGCCGCACACGTGAGGTCATTTGCTGAGCAAACGGTCATTTGTGGCTGTTTGCTCAGCACTTGGCTCACGTGTGCGGTGGCTCTTTTGCTGCGTTTTTTGCCTCGCGAGGCACCGCACACGTGAGCCAAGTGCTGAGCAAACGGCCATGAATGACCGTTTGCTCAGCAAACGACCTCACGTGTGCGGGGGGCTTAAGGGTTTCTGAGTGTTGATATGGACGACAGAATCTTGCGGCGATAACAAAATAATATCCGAAGAAAAAAAACCCACTATTGCCGATGTTGAAGAAACCAACTACACGTAATTGCATTCGAGTTGATTCCTCGAGTCAGCGCTGACCTGGCGAGGATCATGCAAGGTGTGATGAGTTAGGGAAAACAAGAAAACGAGGTTAAACCCGTATCAAACGCCACCTTTATTTACAAACACATGATACATAATACAGCGCCGAGCGGCTGGTAAAACGTACAGTCCAACACTTGGCCTCTTTTGTTAATTTTAAACATTTCTAGTTAATTACGTGACATTTTGATATTTTTTTTTTCACAACGACCATCGAAAAATTATTGTCAATGAAGCTTGATCGCTACATTATGTAAACAGTGAAGCCGGTATGTTCCTTTATTTAATAGTGATTTGTAGAAACTTTATGCAAAAATTAGTCCAATGTGGACACGGCTTTTAGTCGCTAGGTGCTTTATAGCAGAAAATAAGTTTTATGAATTGACAACACCCTTTTAGCAAACAAGCATGTTTTCTGAAATTGGGCCCTGATGGGCAGCCAGGAAAACAATTAGTGCAAGGCCTGGGGTGTTGTTCACAGTATGATCATAAAGTCAATGTCAGGTGGGTATGAGGTCAGTTCACATGTCAAAACAAAGTGAAACCACACGGTTTGATGGCTGTCCATTAACATTCCTGGTATATCCTCATTGTTCTTTTGAAAATAAACAACTACTGAAGTTTTGCCTGTTGGGGGGGGGGGGGGGGGGGGGGGGGGGGAGCTACTGGCAGAATGACACCATGTTTACACTGGTCCTGAGCTCGGAATCAAGATTGGTCCCCTGATAAGAATGCGTCAGTGTTAACCGCAATGATCCCGAGTGCCGCATTTACATTCTCTAGTTGATCTCGAGCGCGGTGCCAGAAGTTGCAGTCAAAGGTCATGCTCTGTGTCTGCATGTATTGATCAATGTGTGCATGGGTTGTGCATGTACAGTGTACAAGGCCACTTGAATTTCGCGGGCTTTTCCCCCCTGCTACGGGTGTGGAGCGGATGTGGTAAAGATTAATTGCTTATCTAACCGCAAACTGAGCTCGGGATCGAACCCTCCGCCAACGCGAGACCAAAATCTCGGGGTCTGATCCGGGGCCAATTTGGTCCCGAGAGTGTTTACACTCAGTTTGTTATCCGGAGCTGATCCCGAGCTCGGTGTTCGACCCCGAGCTCGGGATCAAGTGTAAACAGGGTGTATATATAAGCCTCAGATTTCACTGAACATGATGCACACATGTACAGAGTCCAGTAACAAGTCCAGTAACAAGAAGCAGAGGATGAACACGCACAAAAGAACAACTCTGCCAGACACTTTTAAAGTAAAACACCCTTACACCCAAAAGGCTAATTGTACCCATTGGTTTGGTTTGATATTGCATTAAAAACATGACAAATTTGGCAGCTGAGAAAAATCATCTGTTTTTGTTCAAATTTTCAACACAGAACCAGCTCCTCGCACAGACAATATGCAACTTACCTCTAAATTTCACTCAATGAAACTACTCAAAGTTATCACACTGGGATGTTGCGAATGCAAACCACCGAAGTAGTGTGTAAGTCTTGCAAAGCTAGACGTACTAAACGCACAACTTACCGTCGGTCATCCATGCAAGTGAATCACCGAAATAGACCATTGTCTTAGTCACACAGCGAGCAAATGCGTACATGCATGCTCCCAAATTAGTACTAGTGGTTTATTTTTTATTTTTAGATGGACAAATATGACTCAAGGCTCAATGATACAACGTGGTACAAATGTAATTAAAAAAGCCCAGCAAAAACACACAGGAAATTTCTGTCACATTCACAAGATATGTATGTAGCACAAATACATTGTACATGTACACCTGTTTTTTTATTATCTGGGGATAAGCCTAAGTACAGGCATTTTCGCACAGCCAAGGTAAGGCTGTGCCTAACGAATCGATTATTCGAACATTCGGTGTCCATCGAATATTCGAATAGCATTTTACCAAATCGAATATTCAGTACATGTGCTACATTGAATTTTTTGGGACAGCCAATAATTCAAAATATTGACAGTAATTGGTTGAGTTTTTTTTCGTTGATGTCTCATTTGAAAGCAAATGACTTTTGTGTTACCACACCCAAAACGCACGGACAATACATCTTTAAAAAAGTTTAACGTTACCTTTACGACAACTAATTTCACATGGCACCGGCTCCATTTTCTCTGGCGAGTCAAGCAACAACCTTTGACCCGTGTTCACAGAATTCAAAGTCAAACCGTGCGGCACTCGTTTTGCATCTTTTGGAGGCTCCCCCGGTGTAAACCATGTGTATATCAGTGTAAGCTACATGTACATATACTCGGACACAACATGTTTTTCTTTGCTTGCAGGGTCCCTCTGTACTCGGGTCAAAGGTCAAAGTGCTAATTTGTTTGAATGACTCAGTGGTTGACATCAGTGTCTTGACGTCAATGCAATCAAGACATGTAATCGCATTGTCTTGCGGTATTAAGAGATTTGGGTTTGGAACGTAAGAGAAATCCGTGTATTCATAATACCTTCGCTCTCTAACGACAGTGACTGTCACAGCATGGAGGAACAAACACACAGCCAGCCAAGGATATTCAATTATATCTCTGGTGAGCTAATTTTAGCATTATTGTGAGGGCTTCCAAATGTAAAGTACAAGTCTGTCCACTACATGCATACACATTGTGCTTGTTTTTTTTGCAATGAAGGCGGGAAACACAGTCTATCTATAGGCTAACAAAAAAAGTCGGATGGTTCAGTATTGGGCGAACTGCATTAATGCAAACAAACCCGCTAATCTCAAGGAATAATAGAAAATCTTCCAACATCCCAGTGAAGGTATGCCAGAAGCTTTTTTGTGGCTATCTACATTGAGTGCAAGCAGTGAAAAAAAGCTTAAAGAGCACTGAAATGCTCAATAACTTTATGCACAGTTTTTGCTGCATATGAAGGATTACTTGTGTAGCAAGACAATACTACTGTTCATTTTGACGCCCCATGAATAAAAAGTGGCATTTTTCAACTTTGAAAATTTCTTCACATAAACTTACAGAAAGAGTGCGCTGTCAATCACGACACAGATCACTGACACAGATAATAAGCACTTACCTAGTACATATTGGAAGTGGTTGGTGATAGCAATAACACGCGTCAGTATTAAATCATTAGGTGAAACCACTGGGTTCTGATAACGGTATACGAAAAACCTGCAAACACAAATAAAACAGTGCGCTGTATAACAAAATTCAAGCAAGGTTATTGGGGAATATGAAATAAGCAATCACAGTTCTGTATGTGGTATGCAGACTAGTTGATTAAATGAACTGAAGGGCTTTAATGATATAGTGAAGAAGGCGCACCCTGCCTCAGCAGCTCTTAAGCCCGCCGCACACGAGAGCTACATGTATGTGCTGAGCCAAAATTCATTCGTGGCCGATGGCGTAAGGAGATAGCTCTCGTGTGCGAGCAACTTTCGTGAGCATTTGGTCACTCGTGCCACTTGAGGCAAATATCTAACGTGTTTGATAATTTTGGCCTCGCGTGCCCAAAGTCTCACCGTGTGCGCTGAAACGAAAGGCAAGTGCTTACGACTCATAGACTGGATTCACGGTTCACAACGTTTAACCCACTGGTAAAACCACTCTAAGACACGTCAAAATAATTGTGCGGAGTGCAAACCAGTCTTTTTGTAGTTGGTAAAGAATGCATGCGCGGTGTCCTGACACTGCAAAATGGCTGCGCACAGTGAGTTGGTGACTTACGGCTTATACAACTCTATGCGAACGATGCGACTTTGGAAGATCAATTGGTCGATTTATGGACACCGTCAATCAACTTGAGCTATGTGTGCGACATCCTAGCGAGGAGACACACAGAGCTTTACTGACTGTGGTCATGTACCTACATGTAGCTCCTCGCAGCAAACATGTATACGTTGTATGCACACACGGAACCACAGATTTTCCACAGAGTTGCAAGTGTTACCATTTTATTGATATCAAAAATGAATTCAGTGTAACAACCACTGAGAAAATACACCAAAAACTTTGAAAACTTTTACATAAAAATAATGACTGGTGGTTTGTGCTACCGGTATGCGGAAAGCCTGCAACTTGCTTTGCAAACTAGTGACTGTCTCCTCGCTACATGTATGAGTAGTGGGGTCAATGCATACATGTATCATTCCGTTTTGCATTTTGGCCTGTTGCCGGTTGACGAACAAGGTCTAGTTTTTCACTAATATAAAGTCAGCAATAAAGATAAGAAAAACGTAACTTTATCAAGTAACATCCGTTTTATAAAATAACTTTCTTCCTCGCCAAGTAGCTTCAAGCTTTTAGCCCGGCTTTAACTGTGTTTAAAGGCACAGGCTCGTCAGCAATGCGCACGCGCCAAATTCACGCCGCGAAATACGCAGCTCCATGCCTTTGCTACACGGAGTTGCGTATTTCGTGGCACGAATTTGGCGCGCACATTGCTGACGAGCCTGTGCCTTTAATTAATCTAGACTTCCTAAATAAACTTCAACCTCTAAATCAGGTAATTATTTTCAAATCAAATCCGATGTTTGTGCAGTAAACGAACACACTGATGTCGACCGCTCTGTCACTAAAATGCCCTCTCCGACAGAAACGCTTGGTAGCGCTTTTATTGTGAAATGCTCGAATTGTTCTGGAGTTATTTCATAAAGAAAGCTGTACTTACCCCTGCGTGCCAACTTCCACGGAGTGTATCAGGGCGAATGCGTATTTGGCATTGCTCAGGTCTGGTACCACAGTTCCAAGCACACAGTGTGAATGTTAAGGGTCAAATTTAACTTAATACATTTTGGAATTGACCAATCACAGCCTCAGGTTAAGGTAACAAAAAAGTGGATCTCCATTCTGGTGACCTGAGTCCTCAAAACTGTGTGCACAGAGATACGGCAAACTGCAGCACGAGTTACGCAAAAACACAATAAACATCATTTTTTATCAGCGGTCAGGACCCTAGCTAGTTTTTAACGGATTGTTTAAGATTGGCCAAACATACTTTTAATACATTCATAAATACTTGTTTGTGTAAATCGGTAAAACTCACCAGAATTAGCTTGTCATTTTGTCATATTTTGCATTTACTTTCCTACACTGCGTTATGTAGATGGGCGTCGTTGAGCTGTTGTTTGATCGCGTGCGTTATGCGTAAAGCTAGCGTGTTGTACGTGCACACAAATGACCGGACACTTGTCACAGTGCACATTTTGCTTTCCAGCATGCAGTTTCTGTGTGCGTGTGCGTGTTCCATACGTGCTGACCATGGCGCGGACGCGGCAGGAAAGCAGTAAACAAAATGTTATGTTGCCACGCGACTCCACTGCACAAGTGTCTCGCAAGTGTGCCATGTTGCTAGGAAATTGCTAAATGGGCGGAGCTTACTGGATCGGTCTAGTGTGGTCATACTATCAGCTTCCTGCAAAGCTAAATCAGAATGTGGACTGTCTCCCTTCTCTTATTTTTGGGCACTCTCAATATGACTATGCCCAGAGGTTTCCACCTTGGGGCATAGTCATGGCATTGAGATCATCTTGGGCCTATTCTGTCTGTCGGTTGCTGCCATGTCACATCCAGTAGGGCTGGATTGGAAACAACGGTGTGCCCATGGTGACAAGCGAAGGAACAAAGCTGTTGTCTACGCAACACGTACACTTACATGTACATGTATCTAAGCATGACTGAATTTGTTTTCACTCCAGTCACGGTACTATGCCCTTAAACAAAGGTATACATGTATGACACCAGGTCACAAAAGTGCCAGGATGTGCTACCGACAGAATAATCTTAAAGAGACATACCGGCTTTTTTGGGCTATTTTGGGCTCAAAATAGACCCATACATGTACATCCTTTTCGAAATAGACTGGTTGAGTTCAGGCGGTCTGTTTGTGACAGGTCCAGGGAGCCGAATCTACAAGTGCAGTGGACAACGTCCGACATCCAGTATGCGTATTTGTTCGTTCCTGCTGTTCGGGCCCGTGCCGTGTGTGAATAGTACCCTCTGAGTTCTCCGTGTCGCGTGGCCGCTGGCGCATGCGCAATCTTGAAAATATATTTTCGACGGTAAATGAATTGGAGTGACATGAGGTGTGATTTCTCTTAAAAGATTCAGTTTTCAAGGACATGTGTACATGCATGTACTAGTACTAGTACAAATATTTAAAAGGATATATCCAAGCACTGTATATTTCCATCTTGAAGCACCTTGGCCTGCACGGCAGTACTGACATCCATGGTAGTACACTGTACATGTATGTCTGTTGAGACATAAAATGGGATATTTCTTTATTTCCACAAAATGATCAATAAGAGAGCAATGTTGCATAAGATTGCTTTCACTGCTTTGGGATAAATTATTAAAGTTTTCAGCTTTTGTAGAGTACGTCAATTACATGTACACTCGACCAAAAAAATTCTGTCACCAGTTGCATTCCTGTTCAGTGAAGCTTGCCATCATGATCTCTCTTGAGCTCTATTCCTTTGAGGGATATGTTCAGCTAAAATTTGATATATTATTTTCCTACATTAAATCCAATTTAATAATAAATATCTATAAATGTCTCACTGGTGACAGAACTTTTTTGGTCAAGTGTATTTGATAAACTGGGACTTGATAAACTGTGATTCAATCGGAGCCTTGGTTTTCGAGCAGAAAAAAATTAACCGTGTCCGCAAGCGGAAACTCTTGGCGACATTACAAGAATAATGGTCACGAGACGCCCTTTCGCATAGTCTCAAATGATTTTAGTCGTGCAAAAATTCCAAGTTTTTCTTTGAAAACACTTATATTATGCCCCATAGACTTAGTGCATGGAGTCTCAACTGGTGAATGTGTATGGTATTTTTTTTGTTCTCGAAAACCAAGACTCCGATCGACAAGGAAGGAGTTGACAAGTAAGAAGGTAAAAATCAAACAAGGTTGATACGGTATCATGTTGCATCAACTCGTACACAGTAGCGGTTGATACAACAAATAATTATAAGTTTGCGGCAACTTGAATATTTCAATTTCAATTCAATTCAATTCAATTCAACTTCACTTTATTTCCATATGCATTTACACACACAGTAATCTATTATTTTGATAATACTATGTTGTAAGTTTTAAATACTGTTGCATGTAAATATGGTGGAAACCCACAAAAAGAATAGCTTGTCTAGTGTGGGAATCCATATAAATTTTTACATTAGTTTTCGATAAGATGATATAAAGTGAAATTGCAAATAATAGTGTAACCCTTATACTAACACAAGGGTAGAATATTTAGAAGCCAGTTAAAAACAAGGAGGAACCGATTGTTAAGCAGATTAATTTAGCATTATTGGGAAGTTAGCAATATGGTGGTACATGAGATAAGTGGCGAAACTACAACATGTAAGCAAAATAAACAAACAAGCATTGAAGTCGCAGCCATGCAAAATACAAATCAAAATTGAGTCAAACAATAGGTATATACTCTCAGAAATTACAAGTATTTTTCTAAAATTTGAGATTTTAGTTCTTTTTTAAAAGCTGTTAATCTGTCTATGCGTTTTAAATTAGGATGAAGTGAATTCCACAATTTTGGACCATCATATGTTAAGTTTTTTTTCCCGAGTGCAGTGCGAATTTCTGGGATATGGAAATGGCTGGCTGTTCATACGTTTACACTCTTTTGACCCGATTTCAGCCACAATTTTTGCCACAACTTTTCCTGTCACTTTTGCGCAATTTTTTTTGTTGAAACTTTCGCCGTGATTTCTGACTTTTGCTGCGATGTTTGCTGGAACTTTTGCTGGGAATTTATGTTTGCTCTAAAGCCATCAAATTCAAAGGCAATGTGAAGGGCAATGTCTGTGGAGTCTAAAACAGTTTGAATTTATTTTGTTGTCCAGCATTCAAGTTTGACAACATCAACGTACGCGTACGGTAGAGTAGTTGACTACTCCGATTGACAAATGATTGAGCGCACAACAATCGAGTGGGCGGTTGGTACAATGGTCGAGTTGGTACAACGGATGAGTTGGTACCGACGAGTTGGCTCGAGATGTTACAATTAACGGACGAGTCGGCTCCAGTTGGCAAACGGTCGAGTTGACCTGTACCTGCACAAAACTCTAATTTTCTGCATTCGGAAACCCGCGGGCCGGCCAACAATGGCTAAAAAATCACATAGGCCTAGGGCCTATAGTATAGGATCTTCTTACTTCGTAAAAAAAAAATTCATATGAAACTAACCTTGGCCTGGCCCACCCGAACTTGCTTTAGTTGGTGCAAATTCCCGATTCAACAACACAGCAACGTCAAGTTGACAGCCATTTTGGTTTGCCATCTGTCAACTCACGTCTTTCCACGTCAAACCTCGCGCAAACTCGAGACTACAGAAAAAGACTCGTGCCTAGTCCGTTCAAAAGTTGAAGCAAATGAAAAACTCTGAAAATGGCATTTTACTTTAGTTTAAAGGCCTATTGTATAATTTGAAGTGGCACAAAATATTACTTCCTAACTTGACAAGAAAAATCTTAATCAGAGTTTTTATAGCAATGGTAACAAACACCACATGCATTTTTTGTGTTCAAAATGGTGGTTTAAAAAATAACTTTGCACACACATTTTTTTAGAATTCACACAACACTTGCAAAGGTTTGCCTAAATCTGTACACTTAATGTAAGTCGCCATGTTTTGCATGCAGTTCGGCACTCTGACTTAAAAGGGTGGAGTCAGGACACAACAGATTTTTAAATACTTCACGGCGTATAAAACAAGGCATCTATCTTGTCATCAAATTTCAATATGGCGCAGCTAGCACATAGTTGCAGAGTGTATCATCAAAATTAATTGGGTTGCCAACGTTGAAAACAAGATTCTCTGATTCTTATGAAGGTTTCTGATTAAATTCGTTGACATGTACTTGAAACAAGTGTTAATTGCCCCTTCAATGCTGTGTATAATTACAGCTGAAATGTCTACATGCTATATAATCAACATTCTTTGTAAGATTACGTCACCATTCTTTGTAATATGTTAAACAAGAATGAATTATCCAACACAATTCTGGTTTTTCAACAGCAAGGAATTCAGTTTATTATGTCAGCTTATTCCCAACGTGTATACCTGTTCACGGGAAGGAAAAAAAACGCCCGCGCTAGGAAATCCTCAATCTAACATGAATAAATTGAGGCTTTAATCGCCTTGATCCTATCAATATTAGGAACAATACAGTTACCAATTGAAATTGTTTAACGATAATCAATAGATCAATATATGTATTACTTATTGATTTTATTTTTCGTCCAGCTATTCTCACAGCCAACCTATAGTCAAAACTGAACCTATAAATATACCGTACATCTAGTAATGGTACCATATCCGAAGATATGGCCATATAATACTATGTATACAAGAACACTTTATAATGAAAATAAAAGTATGTGTCAAAAAAACATGTCCTTCTTTTGATCTTAAATAACTTCGTAATTTTCCAACGGATTTTAAAAAAAAATTCACATTATGCAAACAAGGCTTGACAAATTTTATTGATTAAGTTTCATCAGCTTTGACTTGGAGGGTGAGATTTCAAAGCCAAACGAAAAAAACAATGTATTCGCCACTTTCGACAATGTTGATACAATGCTCGGACTGGTGGAATTGGTGTGCTGCAGCCAAAAAGCTTCTGAAGAAATGCAGGATCATCCCTTATGTTATTGCAAACCATCTTTATCGTTTTGCGCAACTCAAAAAGAGGTGCATAAGGACCTCAAACATAGACAATTTCCTTGACAATGGAGGATGCAAAGTTGAAAGTGGCAAATTCTGAAATTCAGGTTTTTTTTTGTGTGGCTTTTTAATCTCAGCCTCTTGTCCAAAACTACTCACTTAATAAGATTTGTCAGGCCTTGTTTACATGACGTGACAATTTGGTTTAAATCCGTTGGAAAATGAAAAATAGTTATTGAAGATCAAAAATAGGACATGTTTTCTGTGTTTAGCGAATACATTGCACTTTCTGAAAAGTATAACTAAAATTAAGCAGACATGTTCAGGCTTATAGGCTGTATCGAATAGCTGCCATCTTGTGGGGCAGTTTTTTGTTTCTTATGAGGACATGCATGGTTGCACGTTTAAGTGCTTACATTACGACAAAAATTGCCCCCACAAGATACATGGCAGCTCTTTGATACATTCCATATTATATTCACACCAATTCAAATGTTGTGAATTCGACGCGTTTTGAGAATTTCAATCAGTGGTAGGGTTAAAGGCCCTTTGTATCATCTGCAAGATAAAACTTTTTACAGATTCGTGGAATAAGAGTGTAACATATCTAAGTAAGAATGTTGGTAAACTAGCCTGAAGAAATTATAGCTACTTAGATGCATCAGTGCTTCAGAAAACCTGGAAAATCTATATATGGATTTTGTGTACAAGTGAATGGTAAAAAAAGTCCTGTGCACGCAACTTTTTTAGAAAACCACCTTCGGTTGTCAATTTCCAGCATGAAATACCATTTTGAACGGAAATAAATTAATGTGGTGTTTGTTACCATTGCTATCAACACTTTGAGTAAGGTTTTTCTTGTCAACTCATGAAACACAAAATTGGGTCATTGCAAATGATACAATGGCCTTTAAAAGCCCATATTGTATCATTTGCAGTTGCCCAAATTTTTAAGAAAAACCCCGACTAAAAGTGTTGATAGCAATTGTAGCAAACACCACATTAATCTGTTTCTAATTTTTTACTATTCACTCAACACAAAAACCCTGTATGGGTTTTCTGAAGCATTGATGCATCTATGTAGCTGAAATGACTGCAGGCTCATTTACCAACATTCATCTTTAGATATGTAATGCTGTTGTGCGGGTTTCTGTATTCAAATAGGGGAAGTTTAACAATAGGAACAATAGGGTCCGCGATTGTCAAGGGGGTCCGTGCATTTGGAATCATGTACACAAATGAGAGCAGTTGCCAAAAAAACCAAGTCCAAACAAAAGAGGAACAAGGACGTCCGCCGTGGGAGGTGGCTACCGTACAAGACTGTAGACATGTTCCGTGAATTTATACAAATATTTTACCTAGAAATGATGCAATGGCCTTTTAAAACCATTTTTAAACCATGTGAACCTGTATGTATCATTGAAAGAATATAGCTAGACCTGTGTTTAAAACTGGCCTTTAAATGCATTTATTATGATTACGAATAGCACTACTGCAAAACTGACCTATTTCATTGTGAGATTACAGTATTATGTTGCAAAAATGGGTTGCAATTATATGAAATATTGACCATTTAATGATAAACACACACAAAAGAAACAATCATTGTCTTGAAAACATACATTTCAAACAAAATATTCAGAAATAATTAAATTTTTGTAAAACTGAAATTTCATTGCTGAAAGGCCAAAAAAATAAATAAACCTTGAAAATATCAAGACAGTGTTACATTTCTGAAGCGTTTTATAGAAGCGACTAAAAATATTACATTATCGTGATGGTTTTCTTAAAGGTTTTTGCCTAAAATGCAGTACATAATTTTATACGCAAGGTTTCAACTGGGGTGAGGTAATTAGACACAAGTAAAGGGGAAGGGGTCGGGAGGCGCAGAAGGGGTAAGGGGTGGTGAGGCGGGTAAGGGGTGGTGAGGCGGGGAAGGGGTGGGGAGGCGGGGAATAGGTGGGGAGGCAGAAGGGGTGGGGAGGCGGAAGGGGTGGGGAGGAGGGGGTGGGGAGGCAGAACGGGTGGGGAGGCAGAACGGGTGGGGAGGCAGAACGGGTGGGGAGGAGGGGGTGGGGAGGAGGGGTTGGGGAGGGGGCCAGGTAGGTGCAACAAGGTTTGAATCTCATGCAAAAATGAACGACTACATGTACATTTACATGTATACCAACCAACAATAGAAACGCAAATTGTCAGTTTAATCAAAATTTGAAAATTTCTTTTGTAATTAAGTTGATATCGAAATATTCACATAACAGCTTCATTTATTATGCATGGCTGCACAAAGCTGTGTGTGCTGAAAATTCCCACTCTCGGATTGACTGTTTTTGTTTGAAATTTAAAAAAATTGACAAATGTTTTGCATTTCTTTTGTTGCATGGTATACATCAGTGTCTTGAAACATTAGTCGGTATGCAGTGCATGCTTAGAAATAAATTTATATCGTGAAGGGAAAATCTTAAATCGAAATAATCTACAAAATGAGACTTGGAAAATGAATATATAACTTAAAAATGGGTAAAATCATGAAGTTGGACTTTAAATGATTAAATACCACTTCAAGATATTGGGCCAAATACATTACAAAAAATAGCAATTGCTTTTTCTAGGCTTTTACTTACATTCTTATACATAAAAATAAGCAAGTGCTCACCAGCAAAAGCTTCTACTTTGAAACTAGACTGGTTCCCGTCCACATATTCCACACAGGACAATATCAGGACAGGTAAAGGGCGCTTCATCTTGATCTGTAATTGATCATCTTTGCGCGTGCGCATTGAGTTTTTTATATTTAAAAATTGGCCAAGCCCTTTGCTTTAGGCAATGTACTTTATTTACATAATTGGATATGTTCGACATGCACGGCCAAGTTACAAATGTCAATGCAAAATCTGCGCACTTACTAAACAAAACAAATAATAATAACCACGTGACGGGCAGAATTATGCCCGTCATGGCTGCCCTTTACCAATCCCTATATTTTCGCAATAAGCGAACTAATCTATAGGGATCGGGAACCAATCTACTTTGAAACAAAAGCAAGAGCTAATTTCCCCCAAGCAAAAGCTTCCTAGATTAGCAAATGCTTAAAAACGTATACATAAAAACAAGCTTTTGCTTTTGCCACTAAGCAATTGCTTTACAAGTAGTTACATAACACGCGTGCCTCTTGATGAATAGCGCTATTGTTCAGAACCCCAAGCAATTGCTAAGGAAGCTTAAGAAAAAGCTGTCAGCCAAAGCAAATTGGGTTATGAATATGTTTTCAAGCAATTGCTTTTGCGTTTGCTTCTGCTTGATGAGCTATATGCTTTTGCCCTGTGCTTCTTGCATTGCTAGTTTTTATGTATTCGGCCCATTGATACATAAACTATTTTTTTATGAAAATGAGTGAAAAAAAGTTGCCAAGTTGACCTCCGCATCATAGGTCATTCAATCCCATGAGCCTTTGCGGGTGCAAACAAGGTTTGTTGACTTGTACAAATCAGCACAATTAAATTACAGATTTCACCATAACAACATGTATGATGTACAACATATTCAGTAGATTTATACCTACCTCAGTGCATTCAAATTATACAAATCAGTTTTGTGGTGCAAGGAATGGTTGTAAAAACGTACAGAAAGTGGAATGTGGGTAATATTGGTCAAAACAAAATAAATGCCAATGAAAAGTACTGCTGGATATGTACGCGACAATTACAGGAATGTGGACATTTTCATTTAAAAAAAAATTAATATTCTTGATAGTGATAAATAGCATCTTGGCCCAATTTGAAATACCGCTTAGCAAATTTTTTTTCAAAACATTACCGAGCAAAGGGGTGTTCACAATGCTTTTATGTGCAAGATGGGTGTGGTTAATGTTACTGTGACATTGTACTCACAAACCAGATTTCACAACAACAAAAAACTCTTTGCCACTTTGTGTGCTTTTTAAAAATTGGCAGTGTACCAGTCAAAAGTAAAACGGACGACATGACATTTTTGGTTGGTAACCGGATTTTGCTTAGCACAATTTCTGTGCTAAGAGTTGATTTCTGCTAAACAGTGGCATGAAGTTGATAATCAGTCTATTGAGTATTTGGAGCTCTGGGGTCGATTTCACAAAGACGTGCAACGCGTAGTAAGTATCAAATTCCATTGCAACTCGCCGAATCCCTTGTAAGTTTACCACGGGTCCGGCTCGGCAAGTTGTGATGGATTTGGTACTTATGACGCGTCGCATATCTTTGTGAAATGGACCCCAGGTTTAAGTTGTAGCTTCAGTATAGACAGCCGAAGTGTGATGTGTGTTGCCATGGTAATTGGCTCTAAACATCTAGGATCGGGAAAAATGTACCATTTTAGTGTAGAGCCATTGCCTAGGCAACTAACAAAAGATGACGTATTCCGCACTTCGGCAGTCTATTCTGCAAACGATAAACATAAATTACAAACAAAATTAACTGTAATTTGAAAAACAAATATAACATGCAGATATAATATAGCTAATATAAATTCAAGAATTGATCAATATACATGTAAATAAATCATTTTACTGTAAAAATAAAACCACTAACTTTAAACATTTTTTTTTTACTATTTGAGAAAAATAAGACAGGTTTTTTTTGTTGTTTTACTTTTGGGAAAGTTTTAGGCTCTTTAATTTACACAGAAGCAGATAGACTGAACTAAAACAACATACGCAAATTATACAAATACTCTGCCTAAATTATATTGCCTAAAGATTGTACCGCAACAACAGGAAATATAATCTTAAAAAAATGTTTACAATTTACTATTTTGATTTTTTTATATATATGCATTTAAACCTTGCAAATTATCATTAAAATTTTATATTACCTATTGCCATATGGCCTGATATTAATATTGATTTTTATAAGAGGATAATTAATAAGTCCTCATGTTGTCTAATGGCTAATTAGACAAAGGTTAAAGCTACAGATTTATTATTGGAATTCGTGGATATTAGGTATACATTAAAGGCAGAGGCTTGTCAATGCACGGGCGAGGCCAAATTTGTGCCACGAAATACACAGCTCTATGCCTTTGCTATGGAGCTGCGTATTTCGTGGCACGAATTTGGCCTCAGCGCGCATTAACGAGCATCTGCCTTTAATTGTTTAGGTAAGGTAAATCGTTTACGAGCCAATATTGGCTCATACAGCCGGTACTCATCCCCAGTTTCCGTGGCATGGAGTGACTAGGAGCAATGCTACATGTACTCCTCCTGGATGTGATGCCAGTCCATCGCATGCAGGTCTACCCCCGGCAATTAGTTGGTTTCCCCAACCGTATTTGCTGGTACCCATTTACACCTGGGTGGAGAGAGACAACGTGGAGCGAAGTGTCTTGTCCAAAGACACAATGTGGTGCAATGGCCAGGTTTCGAACCATTGACCTCTCGAATTTACTGTAGTTTACATAACGCACTTCAACTGACCGAGATGCAGTTATCCCCCGGCACAAGAGCCACCTTCGAAGAGTCTCTGGAGTATTTTTGGTAACAAATTGTTACTCGGCATTACATTTTAAGCTTAAAGGCCCACTGTATCATTTCCAATGATTTTATTTCAAGAGTTGACTAGAAAAACATGACTCAAAATGTTTATGGCAATGGTAACAAACACCCATTTGTTTTGTCCAAAATTGCAGAAAATAACAAGTGAATGTGTTTTTTTATTTTTAAATGAGGGTGCCACTTAATTGTTATTACTTAACACCAAACTATACATGGATTTTAAAGATTTAAAACATCACTGCATCTATGTAGCTGAAATTTCTGCAGGCTAGTTTACCAACATTCTTCTTTAGATATTATCTGAGGGGCCGTCCAAAGTTGTCAACATTTTCACGGTTCTACAAAGCGTAGAAAGGGGGAGGTGTCGAGGGCCACGTAGGACTTTACATGCACTGTAAAATGTTTGACATTTCACGGTATAGTGAAAAAAATGTTGATAAGTAGTATTTCGGTCATCCTGAGATTTCAGGGAATTTCAAATCTGCTAAGCGCCGTTACAATCCCCTGAGGAAATACATGCCAATCTGTGAAGTTAGGCGGCTATTACGCTTAGCGAACGCACACGTCAATCATTTTGATGTCATTTAATCAATTTTGTCATGTTATGCTGAAGAAAAACAATTTCTATGCTTTCCAAAAATTTGATTGGGATTTTGTTCATGACTACCCCATCCTACTGAAATTTCCGGTGACGTTTTTATTTACTCCGCAGTTGTTTAAATTAACAACAGGTATGCATGATGACAAACGTGAATGGAACAGAATTCCCTATAGGCTTTAAATAGCAGCCAATCACCAACGCGGATACGGCCAGCGCAACTGAGTATTACACTGTACTGTGTAAACTTACATACGTACAATCTGCGTGCGTGTATTTGAACGCCCGCAATGTACTGCCAAGCGTCCTGATTGGCCCAGAGTGGCGATAAGATTTCTGTCGCTGCTTCCACAGTGAAATGGGGCGGATTTCAACAGGGCCTCGGGATGCACGAGTAGGGGAGTGCGTTAAAGAGGAACTGTTGCAAGAGGATGTATTTCGGGGGGAGGGAGGCGGTCTTGAAAAATACTACTCTCTGTAGAACTGTGAAAATGTTGACAACTTTGGACAGCCTCTAATACTGTTGTGTTAGGAATTTGTCAAAGAGTTTTACCTGAAACGATACAGTGGGCCTTTATGGCAAATACTATCATTGGTAATGAATTAAGTTAAAGGATTTTTTTTATTTATTTAACCAAAGTTTGAATTAAAAAGATGTTACTGTCATTGTTGTTTAACCAATATAAGGAAATAAATACTATTTTTGGGAGGTTTCTCGAGGTCCAAAAATGGGACATTTTAAACATAAATATGTAAAGTGACAACAAAAAATGCACCAAAAAAACAAAATGGAAAACAAAACTCACCCTAAAATCTTACTGTCTCCACGAAACTTTTTTTTCACTACACAAAATAACTATTTACATTTCAATGAAGAGAAAAAAAATGGACTCCGACTGTACATTTTAAGTTCCTGTGAAATATATACGAAATAATTTCCACAACAGACCGAGGACTAAATAGCTCAGATCAGTTGCGGAATATCTACAACTACTTGATAATAAAAACAGTTCACGATTAATATGCATGTCACATGACTCGGCATATTGGTCACCATTGGATAAGCGCACATCGTCATGGTTACACAATTGGTTATTTGATTAAAGAAGCTACATAAATACGCACTAGACCCAAATATGCGCTTCCTTAAATTGAGAAATAGCTAATATATTTATATATTTATATTTATATATAGTTTGAGTAATTCATTCCTGTTAATTCGCAGCTGGATTTTTCATTTTTTCTAATCTAAACACGTATTTCTGTTAACTTGTCTATACAGTCATATATACGGTAATTCACTGTTTAATTTTTTTTGTCTATTTACACGAGGCAAGATTTTACATTTTATATTTGTCCGTATAACTGCCTCGGTCGCAAGGTTTGTCTAGCTAACGCACCAACATGTCATACTAATAATTATCGTCTAGTATGTTCACGGTCGACAATAGAAACGCAAAATGTGTCATTTACAATTTATGCTTTGGAACATCAATTAACAAAAAAATGAATAATAAATTACACTTGATATATATTTTACTTTATCACAATTTTTCCTCTTATTCGAGGAAGGAACGATTTTCAATCATCGCTCATTTTTCTACGACGAAGATCTTCTTTTTGGAAAGTCTCCGAGAGAACTATCGATAGTCAATAAGTATTGATTAGAAATGGAAGGTCTATTGCACTCTGACCCTTAAAAAGTTACGGGAGTCCACGATGCATTTCTGTCTATGATCTACCTACGAGTTGTTCTTAATACATTTACATATATTTATTATATACACACAACAAAAATATATCCATAGAGCGGTACAGTGACGTGCACTGAACCAAGCCACCCAGGAATTGAAGATTGGTGCTCTACGTTCACGGTATTTAAGAGCAAAATTACGAGCAGAAATGTGGGGGAAAAGGCTTAGAAATGGAATGTTTATAGATATCTCCGTGACTCTCTCTCTCCTAAATTCAATTCAAATGAACACAGGAATCAGAAAACGATAAACAAAAATGACGAGATGCATGCATAAGGAATGGCCGAAAATACTCGAAGCAACTTCCCGAATAGCGGAATGTAAGAAGTTTGACGTTGTTCTTTATATTAATTATCAATTTCTCCCCGCAATTTTTAAGTCGATTGCCTTCCGTTTACCTTGTACCCTTGGTCGCCGAGATGCCAATTTCAACACAAATGTTTTTATACCTGTATTTGTGCCGATATTAGGGAGGTTTCGCAAACCGACGGATACGCATACGTTTTGCTATTCGTCACTGTTAGTAGCATTTCTGTGGTTTCCCAAACTACAGCCTGTTAGCTAAAATGAGTCTATTTCCGACAGTGGGAAACTACCCGGCACAACACGGCTTCGATACTATTTTTACTTTCAATTCAAAGCTTTGAAACGCACAAAAAGTTCATGGACATTCATAATTCATACTCTTTTCAAGCTGTATAAGTAAACGCAACGAAAAATGAGGAAAAACACTAGAAATTCGAAATTTTACTACACGTTTAGTGCTCTCGCATAGCGAGCCCGATTTCCGTGCCGGGCAAATGCGTAGCGGATAGCGAGTTGTGTATGACGTCACAAGATTGCAGAAACCTGTGACGTATATCCGTGACAGAAGAACTCATGTGTATAACTTGCCAACTACATTCGCAATTTGTGTTTGTTAGTCAAACTACTGCATAACCCACTTTGGCAAATCTTCAGTTGTACTCGATTTTCGATCAATTATTTTTTGAGGTTTTTAAGTTTCTCAAACTTGTATCTTTTAAAAGCTTAAACAAAAACTCTCCCTAATCGTAAACTGCTAGAATTATACTCATACGCTGTTAAAGATTGAGACTTTCGACAATAGCATGGGGAAAATTAGCTTAGTTTAATTCCCAACTGCAATTCGCCCGACAAATTATTTCATTCGTTTCTGCTTCGTGTGTCTGCTTAGTTGAAACTCGCAATCTGTCGATCAAGTCACGCAGAATTAACGTGCTGTTTTCTACGCCAACGTCAAGGCTAACCATTCCTGGCTCTCAGCCAAAATTCGTCCGGATAATCCGCGCTTGCTCCCAATTCCTCAAATCGCTCCGAGACCCATATTTTTTTGTTCTTGTTGTTTCCTCTCCGTGTGAACGCGTCTCTTCAGAACTGGTACCATTTCTTGTCCTTGTATTTCTGCATAAGTTGGTGCGAAGCTTGGGAGAAGTTTTCGGCGTTGGCCATCATCTGGGCGGTTCGCTCTTCAAGTTCGCTCAGTTTCTCGCCACGCTCGTGGAGTGCCTGGTCAAAGACAAAAACAATATTGGATTTGTCAGGAATAGCAATGTGGATTTTTATACAGGCAGTTGGGTTTTCAACCTTATTGAACCTGCGTAGGATAAGTCGACCATTTTATTCGCACATTTCCCATGCAGCCCTACATGGTGCAGGAGCATGCAGACACACTTGATGCTGAGTGGCGCACCCTGCATCAGTGGCTCTTACAAGGGCTGTAGCAGTCAGCCTTGCCACAAGAGGTGGTCATACACATTACTGTTACCAACGCTTACGAAGACAAATATTTCCATTCGTAAGCACATTCGCTAGCATATTCGCCACAGTGTGAGAGCAGCATTAGAGTATAAAGAAGGGCATGGGTTTGGGTTGTATCTTTATTTATTTATTTATTTATTCCATTTATTTACCCAGGGTGTGCCCAAACAGTTTACAAAAACTGGTTTCCATTGGGGCCCTGCAAACACACATAGAACAAATATACTAAATTGAACAACTTCATAATTACTAACTGGAATAGGATACATTTGTACAACAACTACAACATCAAAAAAACTAATGGTTACAGAAGAACAACATCACAAGTAATTATTATACATGCATGTGACACTAAAATTTACGCTAATTACGGGAAGGGCGAAAAACCCGCAAAAACTCTTTTTAAGAGGAAAAAAAAAAAAAAAAAAAAATTAACAATTACAAAAATGGGAAAATTCCCCTCCGGCTCCAAAATTAAAGTTTGATTTTATGGCAACCAAGTCATACGACTCCGTAAATTAGCATTTCTCACTTGAAGTTGATCATGTGAATATTATGTGTATGTTTGGCGAAGTGCCGATTTGAATGAGCTCAAAGAAGACATAGTTCTAAGGTGTGCACTAAGGCTGTTCCAAATTGCGGCGCCAGTTACAGCAAAACTCGAGGCGTAAGACCCCTTTCGTGCAAAGGGAATTTTCAGTGTCTTTTCGGCAGATTGACGAGTTTCTCGAGTTTGTACGTAAGGTGTAAATAGACTTGCCATATACTGCGGGGCCAAGGAATTGATGCTTTTAAAGACAAATATAGCTTTCTTGTATTTAACTCTATCTGGATAGGCAAGCCAGTCGAGCTTTTTAAACATGTCGGCTGATGGCGTTAGGAAATCGCATTTCAGTATTATTCTTAAGTGATCTCTTGGAGGGGTGGTTATCTCATTGAAGGGTTTATCCCTCTGTAGGGCTTGTTAAGCTCAAATGATAGCCAATCCCAATCAGTGAGGAACAACTGGAATACCGTGTTTTAAAACCACCAGCATGGCCTCATAGCTCAATGCATAGTTCCGAGATTGCCCAGTTAACCCCGCCCCCTTGGATATTGTTGCTATGTGCTCACAAGCCATCGCAAAAAAATGGCGAGACTACGTACAAAGCAACGGGACTCGGCATGGAAAGCACAGATTCATTGGAGAAAACCCAAAGGTATTTATGTTTTGAGGTCGACAGTTACCGTAGCACACACTGAGCGAAGGGCTATAATGCAGGGATGACATATATTTCATAAAAATGCGCTTTCCTACCTTTGAACAGAGAATCGCCCAACATTGAAACAAATATTCACCCGGTCACTGGCGCATACAACATACAAACTGTATGGGCAAAACATCGCGGATTGTTTGTGATGATTGCATCACTTTGACCTTTGTGGGCGCCGTCTGCTAGCCCTGTTGTGATTGGTCGCGGGTTCGGCTTGATTGACAGGTCGGAACTATGCATTGGTAGGGCGTCTGCACATTAAGCAGAAGGTCCGTGGTTCAAACCCGGTGGAGCCAAGTTGTTCTTCACTGCATCCAATTTCTCAAGCTCATGGACATTTGTCCCTTTTGTATAGAGTAAAAACGTCCGTGTTTTTTTTTTAAAGTTTTTTGTTAATGAGTATATGGAGTGTACTCACAATGCGTGCTTTGTAGAGTTCCCCAGCAGCTGAGCTTGAGTTGGCCTTGACTCCTTCAATGCCGCCAGTGCCTGGTATATGCCTTGCTATGCTACGTGACGGTTTACCGCTAGATTCACCAACTGCAACACACAATGTCAATCAAAACCAATCAATCATTTAGTAAGTTATCTACTGGGCATGTACACCAGGGGCGTGTTCAACAACAGCAATACCAAAATATGTATCGCAGGGTCGGTATGCTGCAACCGGAACGGCTTGTTGAACGACTGCATCCCAAAACGTACGGTCAAACATGGCTACTGTAGGCAACGCCATTTGAAGAGCACTACGGCTGCACGCTTAACGCGAACATTTTGACAATTACACCGAAAATCAAAACTGCTAAATCAGCTGGCAGTGGTCTTCCACAGTTAAAGAATAAACACTTCGAAATTCTGCTCCGCACGCCGAATGTTGAAGCAATATATTTAATTGAAAACCACAATTTTGCTGTCTGCCATTTCGGTATGGAAAGCGTACCAACATTTGTCTAAACTCAAGGACATTTGTCCACATTTGTATAAAAAGGTAAAATAAACTCCTCAAAAAAAAGATCGGCAAGTCAAGTTTGACTGACGATTTCTCTCTTGTTGCAAAATAATTTTCCTTGAATTTTATATCATTGGAAAGCCCTGTTATTCCTCTTTACGATGATGTGTCATTTGTTATGATTAAGCAATTGGGGGATGTGCAGCACAGCTGAATACGGGGGCGGGTGTAAAGTGAAATGTCACAAAATGCATTGCTATTGTCAAAAAGTGCATTGACACATTCCCATCCTCCAAGCAAAAGGGGAATGCACTGCATGACAATAGCAGTGAATTTTGTGACATTTCACTTTCCACCCACCCCTGTATTCCGCTATACTGCACATCCGCCAATTGATTAATCATAACAAATGACACATCACTGTAAAGAGGAATAACAGGGCTTTCAAATGATACCAAATTCAAGGGAAATGATGTAGTAACAAGAGAGAAATCGTCAGTCAAAATTTATAATAAAATAAAATAACAAAATAAACTAGACAAGTTAGACTTACACAAGTCCTCTCTGTCCAATGAGCTGCTTCCTCCTCCAAAAAGGCCCTTGAAAAATCCTTTACTGGGAGCTTCCGGAGTGTTAACAGGCAAAAACAAGTCTCCTAGCATGTCGTGTAGGTTCTCACTGTATGAACAAATACATGAATATGTAAACGAATACGTGAATATAAATGAGAAACAACAAGTGGTCTATAGTGGGTATGAAGCTGGACTCAATCGAGAGGTCGTAGGTTCAAGTCCCACTATGGTCAACACGTATGTGTCCCTGGGCAAAGCACTTATCTCAGTAACCTTGGCTATACACAAAGGGTGATATTTTCACAAAGCACCACAATGAACAGCTGATTGGGTAAACCAATGAAGTGTCAAGACTGCTCATAAATATTCATGAGGCATAATAAAATATATTACCTGGTCTCACTGCATATGGAGTAAACCAATGAAGTGCCAAGGCTGCTCATAAATATTCATGAGGAATAATAAAATATATTACCTGGTCTCACTGCATATGGAGTAAACCAATGAAGTGCCAAGGCTGCTCATAAATATTCATGAGGAATAATAAAATATATTACCTGGTCTCATTACATATGGAGTAAACCAATGAAGTGTCAAGACTGCTCATAAATATTCATGAGGCATAATAAAATATATTACCTGGTCTCACTGCATATGGAGTAAACCAATGAAGTGTCAAGATTGCTCATAAATATTCATGAGGCATAATAAAATATATTACCTGGTCTCCTGCATTTGGAGTAAACCAATGAAGTGTCAAGACTGCCTCATAAATATTCATGAGGCATAGTAAAATTACCTAGTTTCACTGCATATGGTTAATCTTTGGAGTTCTGTAGGACTGGCTTGGTAGATTCCTTTGCCATGGGAACTGAATTGGAATGTCCGGCCAATCCTGCAGAAGTAAACAAATCATTTGTTAGCTGCATTTTACTGAAAGGGCCCCTTATTTAGGATTTTTATCAATGAAATCTATGCTTTAAAACCACTTTACTCAGTTAAAGTCATAAAAATCCTATTTGGAGCTTGCTTTGGGGGTTAAAACAAAGGTTTTCAGTTTTTATGCTAATGCAAATATGCATATTCATGACCAAGGTCACGACGTCACAAGAGGCAAACACAGGAAAATCACATTGAACTGTGCACAAAAGATTCCACTTTTTTCTCAATTTTCCTAAAACTTTTGTAATCCATGGCTGTTTGAGTTTGTTTTACATGTTGCCTGCTGTAAGCCATGACAAAACTGGGGGTAGAAACTGCAGCAATTTGCCACAAGTCCAACTTGAAGTCTTATGTTTTTTCTTAACTTTTCCCTTCTGTCTTCCTTATGTGATGCACTCAAAACAGCGCCCTCTGTCTGTGATTTATTGCAATGAAATCTTCAAAGTTGAAAAATGCCACCTTTTATTGATTTTACATCCAAACGAACAATAGTATGTCTTGCTGAACAAGTAATCCGTCATTATGAAGCAAAGCTTAGGCATAAAGTTGTTTAGGATGTCACAGGCCCTTTAACAATAAGAGTTTCAGGTGGCAATTTTTTAAGATTTGTTATATATATATATATATTTTTAATTGACAATCTCGAAATGTTTAGACTTAAGTTCCACTTTATAAAGATAGATTACAGGATTGGAAAATTGTTATAAATGAGTCTTTTCACGGTAAAGGGGGCATTTTGGCAACATACCATATTTTCCAGAAAATACCTTTGTCTGGTCTCAAAATAAAAGAAATAAGTTCCAGTTATTCTGAAGAGATAACTTAGGCCCAAAAAGGGTTACAAATAGTGTGACAACATGCCTTTCTAAAAACCCTGTAAATGTAACAAGTGTCCGTCCCGGTACCTTATCTATATATTTTGTTTGTTTTTTTAAATAAAAAAATTGCTCCTGCTTTCAAGAAATTGCTCAAAGCCACTGTCCTATTTAGGCTGGTTCCCTGGCTATTCTGCACAGAAAACAAAGCCATAATACAATGGTAGTCAGGGGCCCAATTTGTTTTCACATGAGGGCGCCCTTGTCAGAAAATGTGTGTGCACACGCATTTATATAAATTTATTTTTACTTAAAAAATAAATTTATTTTTACATCTCGGGCGGAATCATTGCATTGGACAGTTGGAATCACTTCTATCTTTCATTTGATTGAATTTTTTCGGTCAAATAGTTGATTAAAGTTTTAAGACATTACAAAACCTGTATTACGGGGTTTACCTGAGATCTGTAAGCGGAAGGTAGTCGTGATCAAGTAGAACCCTGAAACTGGGTAAACTGAATGCCATGATGTGTCCATTGGCTACGTAGCACGCCAAACATACGCTGTCTGCAGACACAAACAAAAAAAGATTATACAGCTGACTGTATCACTCACAAAAGGCATGTTTGACTAATTGAATTACAAATCTGAAGACAATTTGGGTAAACTACCTTGTAGAAATTTAACCTTTATAAGCTTTTTCATTCTAGCATAATCTCGGAGTTGACGCGGGGTTGAAAAAAGTGCCGTTTCACAATTGGAAATTTTTCAACCCCGCTCCAACCTCGCATGAACCCTAAGATTGGTTTCAACCCGGGTTGAATGCAGGCCTTGAAAATCTTTCAAGTATTTCTTGGGTTTTGTCGAGCTCTGAGGCGCCATGGATGCCGTTTTGACTGAAGGAGCAACTAGTTGCTCCACGGAACTGTCTACATCATCGCCTGATGAAGACTTGCAGTTTCGCGGTCGAAGCGTCACAGTCCCCATGCTGACCACAACATGAGACAGCAGTTTGTTTGTTCCGTTTTATACCACGATAAATAATTTATTTTGTTTAATTAAACAACAAAGTTTCACTAGTTGATGTAACTTACTCTGTAAACTGATAACATCCGACCTGACGACGTACGACGCCTCTGCTACTTTAACTCGATATGCACAGGTTTGTGACGGCAGTGATATCACCTATTCAGGAAAAACACATCAATACGATTTGAATGCTTGAATTCAATACAGCAAATGCTTGCATGGTGAATGACATCCTGCTGGGGTAAACTGGCCATACATTTTCTTGTGTAGACGTATTTTTTTTTTAACATGCGTGACCGTGACAAACACTGATTTCCAATAGGGCTTGGGAATGTGATGTCATGCAACGTCACAATGCAGTGGTTTCGCCAGGTTTGCCAGTAACGTGCGCGATGTAGGTTTAGCTTGTTTTGTTCTCACGTGTGCAGGACGCACGCGCCGCGACATGTGGAATTCATTTATTAGGTCGTTGTTTGCGTGATATGGAATCGCGCAGGCGCCGCACGCATATCCAAACTTGACGATGCTGCACGCCAGTTCGCATAGCAACCACTCACTACCTTGAAGTATGGCGGCCGAGAATGACGTCAATAAGGGCGTCGTGACGTCGATTCCCAAGCCCTATAGAGTAAAATTGTCAGTGTTTGTGTGTTGTCAAGGTTTAATATTGAATTGAAAACATCACCTTTTGCATGCTTCCAAGGTTACTGGGTCTACGCTAAAACCAGTAGTCTTTTTTCTATGTGCTTTAAGCAATGGATGCTTGAGATTACCGGTGGCCGTTTAGATCCATACCCGATGTGCACATGGCATTGGGTGGTTGGTTTTGCCTTGCAACTGATGTGTCAGACAATACCTGAAGGGTGGTTTGAGCCTGAGTTCTGACTTCTGAGATAACCAGTGCTCAAATCTATTTACTGGTACTCATAAGGTAAACGTAATGTAGATCTGGGTGAATAATGATTTTGGGTGAATAATGTTTTGGCACTAGAACTGGGGAGGGGCTCAATTGGAGTATGTCATGACAACCTTCATTTGTTGTACCTTACCTTACAAAACTACCTCCTCGCGGAGTATACCTAAAGAAGAATGATGATAAACTAGCCTGCAGAAATTTCAGCTACATTGACACGGCCGTTTCAAAATCTCCTTAAAATCCATGCATAATTTCTGTGTTAAAGGAGCGTGTTCATATCACATTTTTTGACCACCCATTTTTCCCATGGGTGTTGAGATTTTGATACCATATCATTTGTCATGTTTTCTCAGTATCATTATGAAATTTCGCGTTCTCAATCTATATATTTTGAAGGATATCGTCCAAAAAAACACCAATGTTTTGTAAACTAATTTATCCAGTTCCATAAACCCTTGCAGTGATTACAACAAAACATTTTGCTTCCACATCCAAATTGGAAATTTCCTGTTTTCTTTCCATGGATAGTATTTTGGGGAGGTATTTTACATGAACATTAATAATAAAGCTAGGGAACACATCACACCGGTTTTGAGTAAACTTCATTGGTTGCCAATAAAGGACAGGATTTCCTTCAAAATTCTTATGTATGTACACCGTATCTATCAGAGTTACTACAATTACATCATACAAACCGGGACTCCATGCGATCAAACAACAAACTTCTTCTCAAGAAAGCCCGGTCTAGGAGATCCTGGGGTGACAGGACATTTGCATCAGCAGCCGCAACATTATGGAACAAGATACCGGAACACATTAAACTCTTAACATCTATGGCCTCCTTTAAATCATCACTTAAAACATATTTTATGAAATTATATTAATTTAATATTTTAGTACCTTGGTTGTGATATTTACATGTGTTTTTCATACTTGTGTGTTGCTGCGCCCTGAGCATCTTTTTGATGGATACCGGAGCATCTTTTTGATGGATACCGGCGCATTACAAATATTCATTATTATTATTATTATTAGGTTAGAACGTAATCCATTGTGTTTGATACACTCGGCTATGGCAAATGTGGTTACAGTTTGACTCATATGAAGAATGATCTTAAACCAACCTTTGTTTCCTTTTCTGAGCAGATAATGACAAACTGTCGGTCTGCGATTTCAGTAGATGAGGAGGGCGACATTCGACTACGTTGTAATGAAGGTGGCCCTAAGAAAACGAATGGATTAGTAATTTAGTAAAATGAAGCATCACTCTTTTGGTTACCAACTAAACTCCTTAAAAAAAGTTCGGAAAGTCAAGTTTGACTGACGATTTCTCTCTTGTTACTAAATCATTTCACTTGAACATTTTGACAATTACACCGAAAATCTAAACTGCTAAATCAGCTGGCAGTGGTCTTCCACAGTTAAAGAATAAACACTTCAAAATTCTGCTCAGCACGCCGAATGTTGAAGCAATATATTGAATTGAAAACCACAATTTTGCTGTCTGCCATTTTTGTATAGAATACGTACCAACATTTGTCTAAACTCAAGGACATTTGTCCACATTTGTATAAAAAGGTAAAAATAAAGTTCGGAAAGTCAAGTTTGACTGACGATTTCTCTATTGTTGCAAAATAATTTTCCTTGAATTTTATATCATTGGAAAGCCCTGTTATTCCTCTTTACGATGATGTGTCATTTGTTATGATTAAGCAATTGGGGGATGGGCAGCACAGCTGAATACGGGGGCGGGTGTAAAGTGAAATGTCACAAAATGCATTGCTATTGTCAAAAAGTGCATTGACACATTCCCATCCTCCAAGCAAAAGGGGAATGCACTGCATGACAATAGCAGTTAATTTTGTGACATTTCACTTTCCACCCACCCCTGTATTCCGCTATACTGCACATCCCCAATTGATTAATCATAACAAATGACACATCACTGTAAAGAGAAATAACAGGGCTTTCCACACACTTCAGTCCGGAATGGATGTTTTAGAAATGTAATGTGTCCACCACACATAATGCTTTTTGCCCAGTTTTGCCAGTTATTTTGCGTAACACCAATTTTGCTGATTTGTAACTTTAATACCTATTATCTGAAACAATGAGCCTGCTGAAAAGTACTTTATAAGGCCTGCTTCAAACGTTGCGTTTATGCCGTGTCGAATTAAATTTAACTTGGCACGACGTTGGCACTACGTTGGCACGGCAGTGGCTTCAAACGTCGAACTTAATTGGAAACTCCCAGTCGAGCTTAAATACATCCAACATGGCGGATGGGTATTGTGCACGTCATGGACGTTGTACACGTGCGTTTTCCATTCTGTCCATTGTACATCGCAATTTTATTATTTTGATGCACTTGTTTGTTGGTTATTTCTTTACTCACATACGCGGTGCGAGCATGCACATTCCTAGTTGGAACAAAATTGCGGACCAACTTCGAACTGCAATTAAATTTGACACGGCAGAGGCACGACGTTTGAAGCCAAGCCGTGCTTGTGCTGCACTAAATTGAGTTTAGCAGGGCAGACCCTGTCGAGCTAAATTTTTCTGCCGTGCCGAAATCGTTCAAACGTCGTGCTTGTGCCGTGTCGAATTTAAAAAAATCAAGTTGAATTTAATTCGACACGGCATAAGCGCAATGTTTGAAGCGGGCCTAACATTGCCACATCTCGAAAGATATGGTGTATGTAAACTGGTTCAAAATCTGTGGAGATATGGTTATTGCGTGTTACGTGAAATTGTGAAACTCCGGTTGACAGATATTTAATGTTATTTTGAAACATAAATATAAAATTTGGAGAAAACTTACTCTTATCTCTAGTTTCTTTGGTGTCCTTGTTAAAATCTTTCCATGGTTCATGGGGTGGAGTGATGAGGTTACCGTTGCAGTCTAGGAATGCCATCAACAGGGTACTGCCCTTAAGACGTAAGATGGTTCCTGAAAAAAAGCAAAAGGAAAATTTAAGGTCTTGTAAATCTACTCTTCCCAGGGCCGGATCCAGGATTTTGCTAAGGGGGGCGCGTGAAATGCTGATGACAATGAAATGGCGAGCGCGTAGCCCTAATGGCGTGGGGTCTAGGGCCCGCATAAGGAGCCCTAAAAATGTTGGATTCTAGATGCTTTGTGGTGTGATCTCAGGCAATATTTAACCACTTTAATGGTTTTTAGGTTTTTTTGTTTTTTTAAAAGGGGGTAGGGGTGCCCTCCACGCGCCCCAGGATCCGCCCCTGCTTCCTGCCAGGGGCGGTATAAAAGACTTGTTTGGAGTTATTGTCATATTTAGTTTTTGGGGAGGTATTTTATGTGCCATTGGTTTGTACAGGAGCTGGTTTGCCGCTTGTGCGCGGCCTATCAAATTAGTTGAACTTTGACCGCGATGCGCTGAACTTTCCAATGCGCAGCCATTGAGGTATCACTTAGACGTCCAAAGTTACTGGGGTTAAATTTCCTATTTTGGAAAGATCGGCGATTGCAAGCTCATGCAATACGGTAAGCACAGCGTACATGCATAGTTACTCAAACCTAGTCAATTCTAACCAGCCGTCTTCATTCTCCAACATATCCTGGTAGAGTTTTGCATGCAATCAACCGGGAAGAAATTAAAATTGTGCCAACACCCAACAGGACCCTACTCCTACTACAGCCCTAGTGCACCCCTAAGGCCGCCAGCATAGCCACAGTGGCCTTTAGGAGGCCCCTAGTGCTGATGTTTCTTGGGAACATTGGACTTGCCCTTAGACTTCCTAGCTTCCTTCCCGGCTCTCCTTCTAAAGTAGAATCACGAGATTGGAAATTTATCCGGTTTAGAGTCAAAACCATGGTCGACCTTAGCGGAGGGGCACAGGGATGCACCGAGGCCGACTGGGACGAGGCAGGTTCTAAGAAACTTGTTGTACAAGCACTTTAGCATTCATGCTCACCCCTTCTCACAGAACCTGAATATCTCGATCTACCATGCCATGTCAAGGCTACAGAGGGCGCTATTGACTTACCGCTCGGTGAAACAATGACAGGCTGTGTGTAGCGCTGCTCTCCCCATGGTGGTAGATTGATTACGATGACTAGTACAGAGCCAAGGGTAGTTCCAACCCAGATACAGGGTGACGTCACTGATTCTGCAAAGTGGAACATCAAGTATGGTCTATCGGTTACAACCATTAAAATATAAGGTTTTTTTAAAAAGACAGAAATGCAAATACTTTCTGACTGAGAGATTGAGTAGCCTGCAAGATTTGATATTCTATCGGTCAGTAAAGCTTAGCGTACATCGACACTGCAACTGGAAGCAATTCAACTGATCAGTTGCGCAACTAGCGGCAACTGAGAACGTCCAGTTTTCAGAGCGCGCACATCGACATGGTAACTCAGTAAAGCCTAGAGTACATTTACCTAGCAACTGGAAGCAACTGTTGCTAAACACACATGTGCAACTGGCAGCAACTAGTTTTCAGAGCGCACACATTGACATGGCAACTCGGTAAAGCCAAGAGTACATTTACCTACCAACTGGAAGTAACTGTTGCTTGCAATTGCTGTCGATATGCGCGCAAGTATTCAGACACACGCGTGCAGCTGACAGCAACTTGTGGCAACAAGGGATATTTACAGTTGCCAGTAGTTGCAAGTACGCGCACATCGATCTTTTTGAGCAACTAATTTGCTCCCAGTTGCCGCAAGTTGCTTCCAGTTGCCGGAAACACCATTTGCCACTAGTTGCTTCCAGTTGCAATGTCGATGTATGCAAGGCTTAACGTGTATGTGGCAAGCCCCACTCCCGCCACCCCACCCCACCCCATGCTCCTAGTCACTCCATGCCACAGAAACCGGGGATGAGTACCAGCCATATGAGCCAGCATGGGCTCGTAAATGACTTATCTATTTTATGTGATTGTTACGTTAGAACGAAAACAAAAATCTGAACAGTGTTTCTTATTACCCGTTTTCCTGGTGTAGGATTCGGCAAACGTCAAGCATTGCACGCCCTCTCTAGCCTCCTTCTCAAGGCTGGATATACTGGAACTCCTTGATCGAGTGAACGACCCTTCGCTGCGATCTTAGTACGACATAAAGGGAAGGTATAGTTGTTCAGTGTTTGATTACAAAGATTTCAACCTAATCACATTTGATTGTTCTATAATCACAAAGTTTTCCACAAAATCCACATTTAGAACTGATTTTTGTTCAACAAGAAATAGTGTGGAACAATTTCAATGCAGGCAATTATAAACTGTACACATCATACATGCATATATTGAAACACAAAGAACATTTAGAGCTTGCATTGTAAAAATTGAAAATTGACAAAATGTGGAAAATAGAAATGGGTTAAAAAGTGAAAGGATAAATGTATGAAATTCTGTCTTGATTGGCAAAGAAAGAATGACAGTCAATTTCAGGTCATCAAATAAGCGTTAAATTTTAACCACCAAAAGGGCACAGCCATTAAAGTGAGTTCAGTGTTTTTACTGGGCATGTGCAGAAGGCATTTTGGGCAGTTGACCTCAGGGGGCGATTTCACTAACATGACATTTTGTGATCACTGCAACAACGATTGCTAACAAAAAAATCCAACGCTGTTGCGATGGCAATGAAACTTGTGTTTCACTGAAGCCATCGCAATCGTGATGAGCATTTAGCACAGAAAATAATCACAAAGGGCGAAGATGATATAGCTAAAAGGTTGTGTTGCTTGATCATGAATCGCAAATCAGCACAGTTGTAGCATGGAGGTTGGAAATACCGGCCAGTCCATCTCTAAAGATGACTCTTGATGAACGGAGCGGAGGTGGAATAATAAAATTCATTTGAGTTTTGTTTATTTTATTTTATTAATTGTTTTTTTGTGCGAGCAGAGCACAAAGATGCACATGTATGTGGGCAGTGTGTGAAACAAAGCGATCCATTCCAAAAATTTGACTGTCATTTTTTTCTTTTTAACAAGATTGTGTGTGATATTTGTGACGTTAGTTTGGGTTGGGGTGAGTTCATGGGAGGTACTTGTTAGAAAAAATAATTAAAAATTCTAAAGCGTAAACTTTCAATTGTGAAACTGAGACACTGTGAAAAAGTTAACCTTTTGTTGCGACTATTCCTGGATTGACTGAAATAGACTTTGTTCAATCGGAACAATTTTCAATCTTGTTCCCTGGAACAGTCCTATAAAATGCAAGTTACTATTTATGAAGGTACCAGACTATTGCAGCGAGGCTCGAAATCCATAAATAGGCTGGCACCTTCCCAAACAACAGCTTCAATATTATATAACTGATTCAGGAGACATGATTGCTTCGATGTGACGAACGTCTGACACAAAACATGAAAGAGGGGGCAGATTCAAATTTGAATATTTGGTGCAGCATATATCAGCATATGGTGTCTGGCATAACATAGATTGAGTGCATGATTTGTACTTTAATTTTCTTTATTTTTTTTTTTACATCCAATTTTACTGCTGGGTGTTACAAAGGGATAAAGTGGTTAGACATTTCAAGGAAAATAGGGGAGGGAGAAAATACAATGTAGGTGTGTCAGAAAAAAAGATTCAAAAATACTATTAAAGACGGCAAAAGTGGGGAATTTAGTTTCTAAGACTAACTTTTTGAATGTGAAAGTTGGCAATTTGCGATCAAAAAATCTTTACGACTGTGGAGCCATACAAATTCTATATTCCACAGATCTCGGAATTTTCCCAGCTATTGACTGCACTTTCACAGACGTCATCTTTGTAGGAAAAATGCTACTGCGTATTAAACGACATCAAGTAAGCGCACGCACACCCTGGAAAATGTTGTAAACACGCGCCCGTGTTGCTCAATTTGTTTGAAATAGGGCGCAACCGATGCGCGTCACAACAAATTACGTTCAAAATCCTGATAATTTACGTGACAATTTATAGGAAGTGACGTCATTTGAACGTGATCAATTTTTGGGAAAAGGTTGGTTTAAAAAAGAGAACATGTGTGTACAAAATTGGAGGAAAATTTAAGGGACATTTCGAAAAATTTTTAAAAATGGACCAAAAAAACAAAATTCAACAAGACATACATACAAAATTCAGACTGAAAAATAAATATGTGATTAATATCAGACAACACTTTGTACTTGTACAAGAGAGAGGAAAAAACTGTGAAATCTTCAAATGTAAAATGTTACGATTTCATGCCAGAAATTGAAGAAGATCGGTGCGTGAAGAAGAAAATATTTGAAGAAATTTGGTGCAAATGAAATGAGAGAACTTACACGGAACATGGAGAACTGATGGGTCTATTTTAGGCCAATGGAAATTAAACGGATGGACACACAATCAAAAAAATGTTAAGTTATGACGCGTAGTTCATGCAAGATGAAATATGATTGGCTGGTTGGAATTTTCTTTTTCGATTTTTGACAGAGGCGCAGTTTGAAAGAGAACAATGCGATCAATACAATATTCCTGTAGCATGTAAAACTAAATATTTGAAATTGAAAATGTGATTAGCATGAGCTTGAATTTTTCCAGCTTGTATAAATTACTTCTATTAAACTAAACATACTAAAAATGACACTAACTTGATTAACCCTTTTTATGACAGAATAAAAATGTACATATGTCTGAATGGATAGAATGCACAACAAAATCAACAGAATTAATACAATATGCAGGTTTAAGGCGAATTCACAACAAGCCTTTTCGAGCGTAAATTTGACACATGTTAATTGGAGAAAAAGTGGCATGGAGAAAATAGACCAGCTGCATGATAGATATGCATAAATCCTAGAGTCCCGCCATCGTGCTATGGCACTCGTGTATAAGTGAGTCACGCACCAGACTATCTGGCAAATCGGGCCGTTTCCAGGTGGTGCAAGCTGGTACATAGTAACCGGCGCGAAAGTCTGTGCGGTACCTGGAATACCTCGCACATTACTCTATGCATTTTAAAGCTGGACCATCAAAAAATACATGTTAAATTGAACATGTTAAAACATGTACTCATCGTGAATTTTCGTCAAAATAACGAAATAGAACGGGTTTTTTTACTTGAAATCGATGTCAACTTTGAAAGCTGGAACGTTTCCAAAAGAAACGATTTTGGGTTATGTGACTGGTTTGAAGTTCCCCGATCAACATGTTCAATCAATATGGTCCAGCTTAAAAATACATAGAGTAATGTGCGAGGTATTCCAGGTACCGCACGGTTACCATGTACCAGCGCGCACCACCTGGAAACAGCCCAATTTGCCAGGTATAGCATGGTGCTTGACTCACTCGTACGCGAGCGCCATATAGCGCGAAGGCGGGACGCCAGCATTTATGCAAATCTATCACGCAACTGGTCTATTTAGAATGAAACAAACGACACACTGAAACCACAAAATCCACTTAGGTTGAAAGTGTTTATTTTTTATTATGGTATTTTTCATTTCATCACTCCGAATTTCTTCCACACCGCTTTTTCTTAAAGCGACGCACGTCAAATTAACGTGCGAAAAGACCCAGTGTGAATCCACTTTTACAGTCATCGACTTCACATTGTCCGGTCGTAAAATATTTTCGCAATGTAAAGTAAACGTGCTTTCATCCCATGTACAAAACAGCACTGGTAACTGCAAATCTGCA
Organism: Henricia sp. BOLD:AAB3569; assembly: GCA_037783545.1. Taxonomy (NCBI): domain Eukaryota; kingdom Metazoa; phylum Echinodermata; class Asteroidea; order Spinulosida; family Echinasteridae; genus Henricia; species Henricia sp. BOLD:AAB3569. Next base: position 2,036,312 of record JBBELK010000272.1, on the reverse strand, counting down.
TATTGTCACAACATATTTTAATAAATTATACTGGTGGAAGAATGATGTATATATGTACAACAATGATTGATGAAGCCATATTCCAACTTAATCAGTAGTTTTTGGAATGTGTATAGTGCTGCTAGCTGGCTACGAATAAGTAGTATGTGTGCGCATAGCATATCAGGCATTATCACAGAGCCAACACCGTAATTTGTGAAAGAGCGGCTTTTTCCAAGTTCATCACGTTCATCAACTCGCTATTAAAAAGACTGCAATTTGAAGACGGGCAAAGCAATAGAGACTTTGCACAAGCGGCCATGACGGGGGGCAGTCACACTGTCACCATGCATCTTGTACAAGTAGGCACTTCGTGGATCATCTATTGTCACATTTAAATGTGAAAATCTGCCTCCTATCATGGCTGCCGATACAAAGGGTCTATACAAAATATTGCGAGCTTTTTTAGAGATTTGAAAATCACAAACATAAATATATAACCATGACTCTAAATTTAGAGAAGAAAGCAGAATTTTAGAAATCTTGTTAGCTCTTTTAACTACTTGACCACTGAGCTTGCCAGTGTCGAATGGCTGGTTCGAATCCCACTGCATGCAGGGGACTGCTTTTTGTGCCAGTCCATACAATGTTTAAATGAAATTTAGCTTACTTTGATTTCGCCACCAAAAATATTTTCTATTACTAGAATCAAACATGGCATTCTGTTTGTAATGACACAACATGCCACTTAACAGTGATGCTTTGGCTGCCAAATTGATAACAAATTCAGTTTAATAAGAACTTGCTGATAATTCCAAACAGTTTCAGAAATTGGAATATGCCTTCTGGTTTTAGCTACCCCTAGAAGTATAGAGGATATACATATCACCCATAGATAGAAATGTGATTTTGGAATATGGCCGCACAGTGACTTTAACCGCCGGACATTAAAACATGGCTAGCGCAATAACCTGCTGCCCAATCCCCACCAAACTTCGTCTGATAGTTCTCGAGAACCTCGCCTTGCGTGTGTCTATGGACTTTTGGCAACATTTTTCTGTATAATTTTTAAAAATCCACCTTAAATATCAACAACAATGGTTGCAACAAGCATAACATATTTGTCGTTGACTTCCAAGGGTGGATTTTCGAAAATGATATGGACAAGAATAGTTTGGTCCCGTGTTGAAAATGTTCAGCGTGTGCTTTACAATGACGCACGCATAGCACTATCAAGAAAACATGCAGCGCGGACAGTGATTCTCTTAAAACAGTAGATTACGCGTGCTATCGTGCGGTCGTGCAGACCCACTGATCGTGCCCGACACGTACTAATGGGACAAGACAAAGATGGACGCACCGCGATAAAGGTCAATAGACCTATGACATAATGACGTCACGCAATGTTTACCGCGGTGCATTATGGGTGAAAAGTGGGACGAAATCTCTGCATCTCTAGTTTGCGTGCGTTGTATGCATAGCGCCTAGAGTATAAGCCAGTTCGGAATCTCGGGCGCGCAATGAACGTCTATGGGATTGTGTCAAGGTCATTTGAGATAAACACAGGTCATTTGAGATAAACACAATGCCTACCGCTTTGTTTATCTCAAACCAAAGTCGGGAGACGCATGCGCAGTCGAGACTCCGAACTGGCTTATTATAGTATAGTCAATTTACGATTTTACGATTTCTTAAGCGAGCACCTGATTTGGACACTGCCGTCTGCTCGCAAGTGGTCGTGATTACCATGCACCTACCATTGCAAAACATGTAGGTTGGAGTACGTTACCAGACTAGTTTCTGAGACGTCATCGACTGCTCGCAAGTGGTCGTATTACTACGCATCCACTATTACGAAACATACAGACTGAGGAACGTTACAAGACTAAATTTTAATTCTTAATGTTTGTCTTAAAAAACTGCTTCAAAAACACCTTTCCACTCAAAAGAAACAATTAGATTTTTAATATGTTGTTTATTTGAATGTTGCGGCCTAGATTCATGTTAAAATTATTTTTATTGCAATTATTTTTAGGTCAAATCGTAAATTGACTAGACTGTAATACGCTAGGCGCTATGCATACATCGCACGCAAACTAGAGATGCAGAGATTTCGTCCCACTTTTCACCCATAATGCACCGCGGTAAACATTGCGTGACGTCATTACGTTTTAGGTCTATTGGGCAACGGTTTTTGCACTAGCCATGTTCTAACGTCCGCCTGTTAAAGTTGCTGTATGGCCATATTGCTAAATCATGCTTCTATCTATGGGGGATATGTGTATATTCCCATAGTTCTTGAGGTAGGTTTTAACTGCAAATAAAGAGAAGTAAAAATAAAAATAAAAAATAAATGGGGAGGGAGTAAAAACGGGGGGGGGGGGGGGGGGTGGGGGGGGGGGAAATTGGCACTAGCTGACAAATAAACACTCACTCATGCTGAGACCAGTTACGACAAATTTGATCAGCTGACTGAAGTGGGAGTGGGCGGGGATATCGTCCTTTGGCCCCGTCATTCGGGGACTGGGCGGAGGGGTGGGCGGAGCACCATTTTGGGCTGGCCAATCACATGCCACCAAACACCACACAACAGCAGACCACACGATGAGAGAAAATTTTGAACAGAAAAAAGATTGCACACGACGTCCAGGCAACAAAGAAATTGAAGGGAGGGAAAATACACAAACACGGTGAAAACTAGAGTCAGTTGGTTGGCAAAATTTCCTGAAAAAGTTGAATTTAAAACGATAGACTACTGAAGTGAAAACGTCACCCCTTGTGTGTTGCCAAGGTTACTAGGTCTACACTAAAACCAGTGAACTGTTTCTCTGCGCTTCAGCAATGGATATTTCAGATTAGAGTCTTTCCACACTAAAGGGGGAATTTTGGCAACACAGACCATATTTTCCATAAAATACCTTTGTCTGGTCTCAAAATAAAAGAAATAAGTTTCAGTTATTCTGAAGAGATAACTTAGGCCAAAAAAGGGTTACAAATAGTGTAACAACATGCCTTTCTAAAGCCCTGTGTACAAATTTCCAATATAACGCTCGTAACCGGGACGGCCTAAAATGTAACACAAGTGTCTGTCCCGGTTACGAGCGTTTATTGGAAATTTGTACACATGGTTTTTTAGAAAGGCATGTTGTCACACTATTTGTAACCATTTTTGGGCCCAAGTTATCTCTTCAGAACAACTGAAAATTATTTCTTTTATTTTGAGACCAGACAAAGGTATTTTCTGGAAAATATTGTTCGTGTTGCCAAAATGCCCCCTTTACCGTGGAAAGACTCATTACCAGTGATATATTTAGACCAAGTTACCCTAGCAACCGACGTCACACTTTAGTAGTCTATTTTTAATTTTTGTTTTTATTATTTTTATTTTTTATTTTGTTTAGACATAAACATCTACTTTAACACCTCTTGTTGAAAGTTAATTCAGTATTTCAGTAAGCAAATAAATGAAAGGAAAACAATTTCATTTACAAGTCTGGTTTTGAATTTAAAAGAGGCGCTAGATTTTACATCAAATTTGGCAACCTCAACTAGTTAGTGTTAGTAAGCCTACTGTTAAGAAATCAAATTCGATCTTTGCCAACCAACCAAATGGGTGCAGTGCTACAAGTGGCATGCACAAACAATCACAAGTCAGTCTTGTTCCCAAACCATCCTGCAGGCTTCATGTTCATTGCATGATTAGTCAGGTACTCAAAAGAGCGAGAGACAGCTTTACAATAATCTGTTATTTCAAAGTTCAAAACAACATTCCAGTCATGGCCACCATACTTGTGTAATGTTCTGTCGAGTGCAAATCAAAGTGTTCTGCCTTTTCTCAGTATACAAAAAGGCACATTATGCCCAGACACCCATAAAATGTTTGAACCCTGAATTAAATTCTTGGTTCAAGTTCCCAGGGAGGCACTTCATGCAGAGTGGCGCACCCTGCCTCAGTTTGACCAATAAATTGTTACATCTCTTAGGCCCACTTCAAACGTCGCGCTTATGTCGTGTCGAATTAAATTCAACTTGATTTGTTTAATTCGATACGGCACAAGCACGACGTTTGAAGCCATTTGGCTCAGCAAAATGAGTTCGACACTGCAGAAGATTTTAGCTCGACAGGGTCTGCCGTGCTAACACAAGTGCGGCACAAGCACGGCTTGGCTTCAAACGTCATGCTTCTTCCGTGTCGAATTTAATTCCAGTTCGAAGTTGGTCCGCAATTTTGTTCACAACTAGGAATGCGCATGCTCGCAGCGCGTATGTGGGTAAAGAAATAACCAACAATCAAGTGCATCAAAATAATAAAATGGCGACGTACAATGGACTACACACGTGCACAACGTCCATGACGGATGTATTTAAGCTCGACTGGGAGTTTGCAATTATGTTCAACGTTTGAAGCCACTGCCGTGCTAACGTCGTGCCAAGTTGAATTTAATTCAACACGGCATAAGCGCGACGTTTGAAGCGGGCCTTAGCCTCCTCAAATTTTCTAGTCAGAGCAAGCACTTTGCGTTTCTCTTTTTACGAGTATATTTTGTTTTGTTTTTAGCCCAACTTGTTTGGATTACTAAAATATGCCACCAGTTGTAAAAAGATTACTACGGGACGTTTACACAGTAAACTGAATACAAATTTATTAAAATAAATGTAAGGCTGCACTTGAATTGGCTAGGGCTCAATGTTACCCTTGGAAAGACTGTTGGGAAGACCGTTGGGAACAAGACAACTTGTTTTTCAATACAGTAAACTCTCATTAAAGCGCTCTTCAAGTGACCGGAATAATTTGAGCTTTATATACAGGGTGTTTTTAAAAAAAGGAAACCGAGATTAATTTGTTAATTTCGTGGAGATGGCTAAATATTTTGGAAATTGGCAACCGCCATCTATTAGCTAATGATGTCCTCTTTCTTATGACACCACAAAATCCAATTTACGGTCACACATGACTGAGCACAGAGCAGTGTAATCAACCATGTCAGAACTGGTCTTGCACCAAAAAGATGTTTTCATAATGAACCATGTCTGCCCAGTGCAGGGCTTTTGTTGGGCCTCCAAATTATGCAATCCTCAGCCTGTTATTTCATTGCACACTCCTTAAATGTCGAAGGACACTGGGGTTAGGTGGAGACAGGGAAAGGCACCCAAAATGTGTAATCATTGAGAATAACATTTTTGTTGAGGACACACTGGTCTTTCTTCTTTTTTTTAGGTATGAAAATTGTTGGAGTTAGGCTGCGGTGAATCTGGTGCAAGACCAGTTCTGACATGGTTGATTACACTGCTCCGTGCTCAGTCATGTGTGACCGTAAATTGGATTTCGTGGTGTCATAAGAAAGAGGACATCATTAGCTAATAGATGGTGGTTGCCAATTTCCAAAATATTTAGCCATCTCCACGAAATTAACAAATTAATCTCGGTTTCCTTTTTTTAAAAACACCCTGTACAGAGAGCTCTATAACCAATGCATACACAATGCAGAGAATAGCAGCCGGGACTTGGAAAAAGAGCTTTATAACTCGAGAAGAGCTTTATATCAGGGGTGTTATAATGAGAGTTTACTGTATTCTAACCAAACAAAATGTTTATACAGCATAGCCACATCGATCACATATTAATAAAAAAGAAAAGAATGCTACAATTGAGGAAGAAATAAGAACGTGTTAGTGACTGGCAACAGAAAAGGGTGCACATCGCAAATGATTAGTGTGCAGTTAGTAACGGATGTTACAGTAAGATGAAATGCTAAAAAAAACAAGCATTTGTTTAACGACGAGTATAGTTAGCAACTACTAAGCAAGTTTTTTGGTGGGAGTTAATTGTTTGTCTTTTGTTAATTTTTGTTAGAAGTGCAAACGCCCACTGCAGCTTTCTTAACTAAACTGGTAATCGAACCTGAGACCGCTGGTTTGCCATACCAGTTTCTAACTATTTAAATTGCACCCAATACATGGAGCTGCTTAGCGGAAAACGTACTGCTAAGCAGATCTATTGGCTGAGCAAAAATTGTAGCTGGTAACCCATTTTTAGTAATCACAAATTTTCTAGGTTAACCAGTATTTTCTGCTTAGAGTCTCCATGAAATTGGTTCGAGCTATCCAGCCTTATGTCGGTATTCTCCAAAGTAGGCAACTACACTCATCCAAAAAAGTTAAAGACCGGTTTTTCGCACGCATGCCATACAGAAATGATGACACCTAACAATTTAATGTTCTTTCCGTTATTTCATTAAAGAACCGAGAAGTGTTTACAGAACATTCCATGTCAAACGGAGCAGTGAAAACAAAGCTAGAGGCTGCTACACTCAACAGCCCTCTAATGTCAAAATCACAACAACAGTGTCTCTGACAAACAGTGTTAGTAGCGCTTGTGGCCTCTGTTGTTTCCAAGGAATGCAAAGCAGCGTTGTCGCATGGAGTGGACCAGCTTGTAGAGGAAGGCTTGGGGCACTGCATTCCACTCTTGCTGAAGCCATTGCAGCAGCTGATCGAGATTAGCGGGAGGACGGTGATGCTGTTGAACTTCCAAGCTCGTCCTACAGATGTTTTATGGAATTCAGTCCGAGACTGTTCACTGGCCACTGCAATCTGTTGACCCTGGCTTGCTGGAGGAAGGCGTTCACTGCTCTGGAGCGATGGGGCCTGGAAGGCAGTGCCCCAATCCCGCCTCTGCAACCTGGTCTGCTCCATGCGACAACGCTTCCTTGAATGCATGAAACAACGGAGGCCACAAGCGCTACTAACACTGTTTGTCAGAGACACTGTTGTTGTGATTTTGAAATTAGAGGGTTGTTGAGTGCAACAGCCTCTAGCTTTGTTTTCACTGCTCCGTTTGACATGGAATTTTCTGTAAACACTTCTCGGTTCTTAAATGAAATAATTGAAAGAACATTAAATTGTTAAGTGTTGTCATTCCTGTATGGCATGCATGCGAAAAACCGGTCCTTAACATTTTTGGATGGGTATATTTTGGCTTGGGACCGGGGTGAATTTTAGATGATTTAGTATACCAGTTCAGTGCACAAAAACCAAACACTAAGCACTAGAATGATGCTATAAAAGTTTGGAGTGTTTTTTGTTTTTGCTTAAAATCTATCTTAAAAAGATTATCTTTGTGGCACATTCAGTGAGCAATTTAATTACTGCAATGTAAAAAGCGTTTTAACTTGGCTAAACAGAGTTAACCATTTCTGCCCCTGGAAAAATCAAATCAAAATAAACTGCTTGTTGCTTTGAAACGGATTAGCTAGCAATTCTAATAAGGGAAGAATCACACTAAGCCTTTTCGCGCATAAATTTGACGCACATCGCTTTGAGAAAATGCGATGCAGAGGGAATTTGGAGTAAAGAGTGTGATCCGTGAGGGACGGAAATCAGGAGACAAATGCCTTTCCTTAATCAATACAACAAATGAAAACTAAAGTGAACCTGTTTGTTTACCTGCTACTGATGTTAATACACACACCCAGTTGATCACATGTTGAAATTGACTTTACAGTTTTATGCAGAGGTTGTTTTTATGCGTGAGGGACGGACAATAAAAAGTCACAATTTTTTACATGCATTTTCAACTATTTCTTGAAAATGTGACGGCACAGTGTGCCCAGCCAAATTTATTCTGTTAATAGGTATTATTTTGATTAATTTAGGAAATTTTAAAATTTTCATCCAGTGTTAGCCAGTTTTGGATCATGCTCTGAAGTGACGCACTGAAAACCACAGAATAAACTTGGGCGGAGAAGTATTTTTTGTAATTCTGTGATTTGCAGTCCGTCGTTTCACTCCAATGTCCCTCCACGCAACTTTTTCTCAAAGTGAAGCACGTCAAATTTACGCGTAAAAAAAGCTCGGTGTGAATCCACCCCATAATTTCTGGGTTAATACCAGCAGCAGCGTGCATCTACTAAAATCACAATTGTACAATCTATTGAAGCGGTTAACAAGAATTTGACAAAATAGGCATCCATACTCCGTGAATTTATGCATCTTTGCATGTTTCCTTGCACATACACTTATTTATACTCACGACCAAACATACCAGTTTTGGATGCCTATTCATACATTAACATCATGCCAAAATAAATCCCGCCCACTTCTCCATATATGGAACAAGTGGGCGGAGCAAAGGCACACAGGCACAGCCAATCAGGAGACAGGCTAGGTGGAAGATACCATTCCTGGCCAAGGTGGACTCCTACAACAGCCAATCAGAGAACTTATTAATACACAATGCTCTACAAACTTTGGAAGAGTCCGGTTTTTGAATTTGGAAGAGGTAGGGATGAGGGAAGGTGTGAATTCTAGTGTTGGGATAAACCAAAGTTCTCAAAATCTGAATATTCCAATTTCCAAATACCTGATCCTCCGTTTTCGCAAACAGCCCGGGCGAGCGAGCGTCAAAGCATCAATGTTTACAAGTGCACGACACGGTGTGCTGACGCATGTAGACTTATCTTGAAACTCGGAACAAGATCAGAACTCTACCCGCAAAAGAAGTAGGTCTACAGTCCCTTTGATCTTGTTCTTGTTATGGGGAATCGGGTTGACGTTGTGGCCCTGATTCGAATCCCGTCAGGGTCATTATGTGGATTGGGTTCTCGGTCCATGCTTGATTCCGTGGGTTTTCCCACACGTTGGCGTGTGGGGTTTTCCTCCCACCTCTAAAACTGAGAATGTCTTCCTGTTCTCTCGTACTTCGTGGCCGAGCTGAAAAACCTCTTAGGTAGCTACAGGGCAACGACTTGAGTCGGCTAATCTCAGCAATCAGATCCCTTTAGGGGATCATACGAAAGAAGAAGAAGAACCTCCTCTGTGGCCCTGGTTCGAATCCTGTCCGGGTTAGTATGTGGATTGGGTTCTCAGTCCCTGCTTGATTCTGTGGGTTTCCCTCTGTACAGGATTGTATAGGGTTTTTCCTCCCACCTCTAAAACTAAGGATTTCTTCATTGGTTTCTTCAGGCTTGCGAGGTACAGTGCCTCGGGCGCTTTTGAGAAATCCTCGGCTTCAATACCAGAAAAAAATTATAATTCTTGAAAGCCGGTCAGGTTCGGCAAGCACAGAAAAGTTCGGCACCAGCACTGATGAATTAGCTAAAACAAACTTTTTAACAAATTATCTTTTTTTCTTCAATCAGTTGTTTTCATAAATTCCATTCATAGCTTTACACACTTTTATCAATTTTGTTTAGAGTGGAAAACAGAGGATCAACTTTGAAATTGGATGCTAATATCAAATCCAAATATGATACAAATTTGGTTTTATATCCCAACACTAGTGAATTAGCCTTTTGCGTGGTTCGCATGAATGGCGTCTGGTGCAATGACATGCACACTCAGTATCCACTTGACCAGACTAAATTTGTGTTGCTATGTGGTGCACGCGGCAGGTGTGAAGTACAGAATCAATACTGTGTTTACCGTCTGACAGAATGGCACAAAGACACCAGACTGTTGATTGCTGGGCGATGGTGTGCACCACGTAGCAATAATAGCATATTATGTGACTTTGTATAAAACTGAACCTCCATTTGAAAGTGAAGAGTACAGGGCGTCAGCCATTGGGCAAACGTTAACACGCAAAAGGCTAATTAGGGGTATTTGACAATAAACCCTTTCACGGTTATCGACGCCATCTTGTTCACGGGGCACTTCGAACACGCATTGCTATGTGCGTCCGCGGATCGTAGCTAATGCACAGTGACCTAACAATGCATTCGTATACGATCCGCGCACGCACACAGCAACGCGTGTTCGAACTGCCCCGTGAACAACATGGCGTCGATAACCGTGAAAGGGTTTATTCAGGCATTTTCTTTTCATTTCAGTTTGGGTTAGCTTATTTTCATGCTCATTCACTTGGGAGATGCACTTCGTAAAGTAATTTTAACAAATTCAAAAAAGGTGAAACTGTGGCAAATTTTGAAATTTCACATGCTTTATCGTGCATGTATTTTCATGCACATTATGTATGTACATCTCAGTACATTTATTTGAGGTGTGAAACATCAGTGACTCAAAAATCCATTGTTCTACCCGTTTACATCCTCTTATGCTTGTACGTCCAAAACAAGCATGTCTTTTTGTTGTCAATCATGTATTGTACAGGGTGTCCCAGAAAAAACGGAACCGTGATTTATCGATGTTTAATCATACTTTAATCTCAATCTTGAATAATAAATGACACATATTTGAAAAGCTTAGTTCCTCATCTTTCATTTGATACCACTCATATGATACATACTTCACGCATGAATGAATAAAGACAATATGAAGCAGGGCTACCAAAAAGTCGTTTGCACAACGATACCTGAATTTCAGGGGTTTCAACACGCACGTTTTTAATGCACACGTTACCATCTCCGAATCCATTCATGCAAAAAATCGGTCAGGTGTGAAAAAAAACGAATGATTTAAAAAAAACATGGAAATTCAATCCATATTTAAATGCAGGATATCTCTGTCATCCCTGGCTCATTTTTCCTGACTGAGGTATCATACGAAAGGGCAGGAAATGAACTTTTTAGAAATGTGATTATTCCTTTGAAATTCAGGTATCGTTGTGCAAACGACTTTTTGGTATAGCCCTGCTTCATATTGTCTTTATTCATTCATGCGTGAAGTATGTATCATATGAGTGGTATCAAATGAAAGATGAAGAACTAAGCTTTCTAAATATGTGTCATTTATTATTCAAGATTGAGATTAAAGTATGTTTCAACATCGATAAATCTCGGTTTCGTTTTTTCTGGGACACACTGTACATAGAGAATATACTGCACTATTTTCGTCTGTCAAACATACGTAAAATTAACGTACGTTATCTCCGGTCTGTAAGTTTTTGGTCCGTTGATGCGTTTTCAATGTGAACTGTCTCAAAGATCAGCTTACGTACGTCGAGTAGACAAGTCAACGTATCCAGGTGGATGACGGAAGAGCTGATCTGAGGTCAACTTTTTTTCTGTCCATTTTTTCTGTCCACGATCAACAGGATAATTTTCTAAAGCTGTTTGTAGGAAAAAATTCTGTGGTGCATGTATTCTTTGTTTTTGAATGTGTGGCTGTATCGCTGAGCTAGCTTTGCTCACAGAAGGCACGGATGAAAATGACACGATGCATGGTTCCCGTGTGTTTTGATCAACTTCACATACGGTTGGATGTGTCGATAGTGTGAACCGCTGGTGAAGACGGAGAGAATCTGGAATAAATTCAACTTCTGTTTTGACATATAGCTACACGACGGACGGACGCACAGCGGATGTAACGTACGTCTGACGGACGAAAATAGTGCAGTATGAATCGGACTTAAATTTTTGACATGCTTTAAATTTATAAAATGTAAAAAAAAAAATAAACAAACAAACCAAAGACTTCATGTGTTTTGTGGCTTATTGGTAAAAAACCAAAAAATTACCATTGCAGATTTTTTTTAGCCCGACCCAAAAGTCTGTTCCCATCAAAAGTAAAACAACAAAATTTGCAAGAAATGTGGACAAATGTGTATGAGTTTGGGAAATCTGGATTCAGTGAACAACTTGGCTCCACCGGGATTTAAACAGCGGACCTTTTGCTTAACATGCAGACGCCCTACCAATTGAGCTATGAAGCCAACTGGTGGTCTCGATACACGGTATTGCAGTTGTTCATCACTGATTGGGATTGGCCATCACGTCAGCTTAGCAAGCCCTACAGAGGGACAAACCCTTCAATGAGATAACCACCCCTCCCCCCAGAATCACTTTAGATACAACCCAAATTCATATTTAATTAATGTGAATTGGCGCAAGCTGGGCAAGGGTTTGAGTCATATCCTTAAACATCCAACTGTTATTTCTCCAACAAAATTGCAAAATTTATGAAATACGTGCACGTATTAAAAGGCAAACGACTTGTGTCAGCTCTAAACCACTGCTAAAACATTCACAGAGTTACATATTAACGTCAGTGCATGTTTACATGTAATCTAAAAAGACAATAGAAAGAACGATACGGAATTCCCAACAAGACTGAAAATAATATTTGCTAAAAATTAGAACAAGAGGCACGAGATAGAACAAAGGATTTTGAGCCACGTTTGACGAAAACTGAAGAGTAAAAATAATTAGCCACAAGACAACATCGATATCTGTGTCTAAAAGTACTTCACAAAAACGACCAACGTCTAAAATCTAAAAGTGCACTACCAAAACCCACACAAGGTTTACAAGTCAAAATGGGTTTATCTCCGTGCCCACTTGGTGAGAAAAATTGGGATTGCTTGGTTTTTGCTGTTTGTTTGTTTGTTTAAGGGCAATTCTGGAAATTCACATTTACATTTCAGAGACTTTGAGGGCTTGTAATGCCCCACATATTCAAGTTGTTTGAGTTTAAACTTGTGTTCTTCAAGCATTCTTGAAAGAAGTTTCACTCCGGAAAAATTGACTGTCAGAAACAGAGGTTTTTGTTTTGTTTTGTTAACTTATCACATTTATTGAGAATGGCATTACAATCAACTTTTCAGATGCAACATCTGGTATGGTGCCTAATCACCATTGAAATGAAACAACCAGAATTGGGATGAGAAAAAAGTAGGAAGGCCTTATCGGGATTCAAATTGAGACCTCTGGACTCACCGGGCAGATGCTCTACAAGCTGAGCTATAAAGTGCAGTGGTATACTCCCTCAGGTTTTCCTTATGAACCCAATTTTTCTCTCGGTTTGCATTGGAGCGCAACTGGGCAAAGTAACTAATTCACCTATCAATTGATAGGTGCATAACGCAATATCTGGTATTTTTTAGGAATTACACTTCCATCAATGATGCTTGAAGAACATGTGTTTAAAATCAAACAACTCAAATACGTGAACCATTACAAGCCCTCAAATTTCTATTAAAAATTGCCCTTTTCAGGATTGGATTTCGCTATTTGAAATTTTTGGATTTACCATTATCAGGATAGAAAGAAAGTTATTAAACAGAATGAGGAAAAACAAAGAATTTGCATTTTTTTTTAAAGTTTGAGAAAATTCAAGGAAAAAAAAACCTTATTTTTTAATGCTTGGTTTCGGATATTTGGTTTCCAAATGTGAAATTAGATTTTAAAATCTTTGGTTTTACAAACAAGACTTTTGATTCCCCAAAATACTATCCATGGGAAGAAAAACTTTGCAATCTCCAATTTGGATGTGGAAGCAAAAAGGGTTGGTGTAATCACTGCACTGCTTTATGTAACCAAATAAATTAGTTTACCAAACATTGGTGGGAGTGCAAAATATCAGAATGGTAATAAGAAAAATATGACATAGGACATGGTATCAAAATCTCAACACCAATGGAAAAAATTGGGCGACTCAAAAATGTGATCTGGACACGCTCCTTTAAAGATGACAAAAACAATAATAAAAAAAGATTAAATAGAATCCTAAAGTGAGAATCAGAGATTAAGAAAAAAAAAAAAAAATGGCAAATCCAAAAATTCAAAATACAACGATCCAAAAGTCAACCCTATTATATCAAATATTTAACTGGTCCCACTTCAGTCAAAATTACACGACAAAAACTGGGGACAACTGAGGTCAGTAAAAAAAAACTGAGTAAGGGAAAAATGAAAGAACTAAGAGATTTGGGAAAGGAGTCCACCTAAATAAGCCTGAATGAGTACCTTCCCCCGGGCCGCAGTTTCCGGAATCGGAGCAGACGGACTGTGCTTTGCAGGAGATGAGCTTGCGAGAACCTTGCGACTTACTGCGTTTGAGCTGTGCTGGGTCATGGTTGTTGCGGCCCTGCTTGCGATTGTTGCTGCCCGTTGTGGGACTGACGCACACTCCATTTTGCTGTTGGGGGAAAAAAATTTGACAATGGGTAAACTGTTGTTAAAGGCCCTGTAGATAATCTGTTTTTGAGCGATTCTGCGAATAAAGCCATTATAAATCAAAAGAAAGACATCAACAAATTCATCCGAAGAAATTCCAGCTTTGTCAAATGTACCACGTTTAAAACAAACTTGAAAATCCATATGCGTTTTCCTTGTCTTGGCGGGGTGTTTCGAATATTCGTTCTCAGTTGATCGGGTACTATGTGGCTTGCGCTCTGTGGCGCACATCATATACTGCTAGTGTGCGCGATCCATAAAAATGCATCGCGTTGGAACTCGCACACGCAGTACACAGTGCCCATGCATTTTGGACCGCGTAGATGCGAACCAAAAATTAGTAAATCGTTTGCAAACGATCTAAATAATTTCATCTTTACGGATTATTTTCTAATAAAATTATATCATTTTGAGCGGAAACCTTTCATTGGATAGTTGCTATTAATTCAATCTTTACTTTCAGAACTTTTCCCCTGTAAACTCGTCGAGTACTTTTTGGGGTCATTGCAAATGATACACTGGGCCTTTCAGTGAAAACTGGGGACTCAAGTTGACTTGAGTACCGAGTCCGAGTCATTACAACAACAGACAACACACCATACCTGTTCTGCTGCGCTACTTGTCGGCGATTTACACCTTTCTGGATCCGCCATATACTGCTCTACAATGTCCCCTAGTCCCTGTGGTTTAGTCTTCTTAGGGGACCGTGGTGTCCTCGTGTAGGGGTCGGCCGATCCATACAGGTCTGGCGTGCCCATGTTGAGCAAGCAGGTTTTCTGAAGGAAGTCAACGATCACTAGGCCAGTCACGGTGCCAAAAGCAAGGCTGTCGTGATAAAAAATAGAAATTTTGACAGATGTCCATGATTTGGGGAAATCTGGATGCAGTGAAAAACAGCTTGGCTCGACCGAGATTCAAACTGCAGACCCTCTACCAATGCATAGTTCCGAGATTGCCCAGTTAACCCCGCCCCTTACTGTTGCTATGTGCTCACAAGCCATCGCAAAAAAATGGCGACACAACGTACAAAGCAACGGGACTCGGCATGGAAAGCACAGATTCATTGGAGAAAACTCAAAGGTATTTATGTTTTAGGGTCGACAGGTACCGTAGCACACACTGAGCGAAGGGCTAGTAATGCAGGGATGCCGTATATTCATAAAAATGCGCTTTCCTACCTTTGAACAGTGAATCGCTCCCGACATTGAAACAAAAATTCACCCGGATCACTGCATACAACATACAAACTGTACACGGGCAGGAAAATCGCGTGATTGTTGTGAGGCAATGCACTTTGACTTATGTGGGCGCTGTCTGCTAGCTCTGTTGTGATTGGTCTGCGGGTTCGGCTTGATTGACAGGTCGGAACTATGCATTGAGCTATGAAGCCAACTAGTGGTCTCAAATTACGGTATTACAGTTGTTCCTCACTGATTGGGATTGGCTATCACGTGAGCTTAGCAAGCCCTACAGAGGGATAGACCCTTCAATGAGATAACCACCCATCCCAGAGATCACTTAAGATACAACTCAAACCCCAAGCTTAGGGCGGATGCACAGCGAGTCGTTTTGCACGTAAATTTGAATGCGTCGCTTTGAGAAAAGGCACTATGGAGATAGTTTGGAGTGAAATGACACACTGAAAACTACAATCAACTTGGGAGAAAAGTGTTTTTGTGATTCTGTGATTTTCAGTGAGTCGTTTCACTCCAAATTCCTTCCACATCGCTTTTTCTGAAATTGACGCGCGTCACATGGAAACACTCCAATGCATGTTATGATACCAAATTGAGGTACCTAAAATTGTATGATTTTTCACAGTGACAGTTTTTGCAACTGTTAATTTTTTCGTGGGACACCCTGTACTTACAGTCCATAGCATGAGTTGATTTCTACTGCAGTAATGGTAGATGGCGCTTCCCCATCTACCCACACTAGCTGGCAACACAGGTCAGATTGGAATCCTGACGATCGTTTATGTGGTCCACCTTTTACCTGGTGAAATAACAATGTGGAGAAATTTAAAGGGAGAGAAAAAACTTGCATAAGGTTGCTTATTTCTCTAAATGATCACCAGCATAGCAAAGTTTGTTATAAAAGTAGCACATGGAGGATTTTTGTTTTTCAAACTGCACCCATTCTGAGAATTTTTCAAAAATTCAAGGTCACGTGACTTTTCGGAACCAGATTCTGGTTCCGAAAAGTCACTTGGTCTTGTGAGTTAGTTTTATTTCCAGCCGTAGAAACCAGCGCAAAGTGCGAGTTGCTTTTGTCATTCGCGGTTGATTTCTCTTCTTGTTGCATTCGATGTGCTTCCTCGAGTCAGCGCTGACCTGAGGGATCATGCAAGGTGTGATGAGTCAGGGAAAACAAAGAAATCGAGGTTAAACACGTGTCGACCCATATCGAACGCCATCTTTATTTACAAACACATGATACATAATACATCGCGACAGCTGGTAAAGCGTATAGCCCAACATTTGTCTCTTTTGTTAATTTTAAAATTTCTAGTTAACTACGTGACATTTTGATAATTTTTTTACAACGACCATCGAAATATTATTGTCAAGGATGCTAGATTGCTACATTATGTAAACAGTAAGCCGGTGTGTCCCTTTAAGTTGCCAGGTTATAGGGTTATCGAGGGCACAAATGTTAAAATGCTTTGGATGTTACAAAGAAACTGTTCCTCAAATGTTTATTAAAGGAGCGTGTCCAGATCACACATTATGAAATGTTGTGTTCTCAATCCGTATATTTCGTCAAAAAAAATTGATGTTTTGTAAACTAATTGTGACCGACTCTGGCAAAACCCGACGCTTCTCAGCATTTCCCATTACGTGATATGGGCCCACAACCTTAAAAAATGGCCTCTGGGACCAACTTGAAAATTTGGCAGAATCAACTTGAACATCGGGATACATTCAAGATTTGTTTTGTTGTTTGAACTGTCTCAAAATTCCTCATATTATTGACAAAAAATTAAATAATCAACTAGTTTGTCAAACTTTAAAGACCAATAGCTCCATTTCACTTTTTCTGATCTGTCATACTTTAATTGGTCATAACTTCGCCAAAAATTATCAGAATTTCCTCAAACATGTTTTAAAAGATACCTTTTTGTATGCACACTAAGCTGATACCAAAACTTAAATTTTGAATTTTCATCACAAGTGTTGGGTTTTGCTGGAGCCGGTCACAATTTATCTGGTTACATAAAGCAGGGCAGTGATTGAACCATCCTTTTTGCTTCCACATCCAAATTGGGGATGCAAATTTTCTGTTTTCTTCCCATGGATAGTATTTTGAGTTATTTTATATAATTCTTAGGTTAAAACGAAACCCATTCTATGGAAAAATATGGACAAATCTCCTTTAACTCTTACCTTAAGATTGGGCACATTATCTCGAATCCCCTCCCCCGAGCTGATACTCGTGGCCTGGGCACTGGACACCGACCCACTACCAGCCCCGCCTGCTGCGGACTGGCTGCTTTGCGACTGGGCGCCACTCACTGCACTGGCGACCGAGCTGGCACTTACAGTACTGGTATTGCGTCTGAGGGGGGTCGGTGGGGGAGGGGGCGGAGTCTCAGCCTCGGGGGTGTCAGGTTCTTCGGGCTCGTACAAGATTGCGATTTCTAGGACCTGTGGGAACAACGTGATCGTGCCGTTTTTACTTTGCACAGTTATTGTAAAGTTTTGATTTTTTTTTCTTATAGCAAAAAGTCAAATTATTAATTACAATAATAATAATAATTAGGAGTAAGAGTTAAGATGTTGATCAAAATGTTTTTTTCTTTAAAAAAATTTAAGATTTTGTGAAGAAACACTTATAAGTTTTTCAGCCTGTCTCGTTATGTTTTGTACATAAGGTCTGAACCCATGATCAACTTCTCAATTCTTTCCTAATTAGGGAATAAAAGTGGCCCGAGTCGAATTCCCATTCATAAATACCTTTTGTGTAAAATCCGTATAACTTGCCGAAAGTTTTTGAGCTTGCCGTTTTGCCATGTTTTGCATTGTACTTTCCTACATACATCGCGTTTGTTCAAACTGCTGTGTGTCGAGTTGTTTTTAATCAACCGAGCGTGTTACACGTATTGCACGCATGCATACGCCCAGGGCTGCTTCCACTTATGCGAACATTGACAACGTTCGCCACTGGTTACAGTGCTTTTGTGCACTCATCTACGAAAAGCAGGGTACCAATTGTTGGTGACCTTTGCGAACGTTTGCAATATTTGCGCGTTTGGAACGCAGCCCAAGTACTTAATTTTTGCCACAGTGCCTCTAATTTGTTTTTGGGCGTGTGCAGTTTCTGTGTGCGTGTTCAATATGTGCCTAAACTGACTAATGCACAAGCGCGGCCGCAGCCAGACTAGAATGTGTTAAGACCGGCCATTCTTTATCATCCGTTTAAGATTGGACAGGTGACGTGCTCTCAGCCAATAGTGATGCGTTAACTGTCTAATATATTTATGAATGAGTTTGTCCTAGAAAACTTCAGTGAAACTTTAACTGGGGTTAAGGGTGCAATCACCATGTTTTTTGGTTTGTCTGAAAGAGGGAACATGTTAAACAAAATTTGGCAAAAAAAATGAAAATTTTGATAATATTTTCTGACTTACCGTCAATTCAGTGGTGACCTCCACCCGGCTGAATCTGTACAATATGACGTGGCCGCTGGCTCCGGCTACGGCTAGTAGCCGGCTTTCCTGACACATCTTGACCATCTGGATAGCGAAAGGCTCTTCATCACCGTCGAGGCTTCGCGCTTGCTTCTGCTTCTCAAAGACTTTGGCTGTCTTGAGCTTGTAGAGTACTTGAAGCATTACTGCAGTTTTGGGAATGGAACATGAAAAATCGGGAAAAATAAACTGTGTAACGACAAAGATATGGTAAAGCACTTTTTGACTCGTGTGTTGCTAGGGTTACAAGGTCTACTCTAAAACCAGTGAACTGTTTATGTAAAAATAAAGGGTGTTTAAAAAAAAGGTAATCCAAATTTGACAGGTTGTTTTGACTAGACTATAAGTTTTCAAGTAAAAAGCATGGTAGCATCATAAAGCAGAGGGTATGGACTTCACGCATCACTGAGCACCATTGTCTTGAAATTGAGCTGCAAAATGGGGGTTGATTCATTTTCATGTTGAAAAAAATCGAACGGAATTGACACACAAAGTTGAACAAAAATGACACAATCTTATTCAGTGATTGGATGTTATTCATTCACACTTTTCCAACACACTTTTCTGACTTTATATTAGAGTGGAAAACGGGGTGATGACGTCATAATGACATGCATTGACCCCGCTCCGTCATAGCGAGAAGACAGTCACTATTGTGCAAAGCCAGTTGCTATCCGCATAGCATAAACCACCAGTCGTTATTTTTCTGTAAAAGTTTTCGGTGTATTTTCTCAGTGGTTGTTACACTGAATTAATTTTAGATATCAATAAAATACCAGCTTCGTCCCTTGTAGGTGGAAACGATTGCAACTCTGTGGAAAATCTGCGGTTCCGTACGTGCATACAACGTGTACGTGTTTGCTGCGAGGAGCTAGGTACACGACCACAGTCAGTGAAGCAGCTCTGTGTGTCTCCTGGCTATAACGTCACACACATAGCTCGAGTTGATTGACGTGACCTTTCGTTTTCAGTTTCGCGTGAAAAGAGTCTCGGAAAAAGACTGACATTTTCTGACTTTTCCAGGATGAAATTCTGAATAAAATGTTCTTAGAACATAAAGGACTATATAAAGAAAGGAATACTGTTGAAAACCATGAAAGTGAAGGGAGTTTTCCACCCAGCTTTAAAAACACCCTGTACACAAAATACATATCTCACCTTGCGATGAATCCCAGAATTTGACTGAGCCGTCTGCATGCCTGAGTAAAGAATTACAAAATAATGCTCACATATATTAAACTACAAACAAAAGACATTATGATAAACAAACTTGTGTAACTCGTGCACTAGTTTCATACAAAAACAAGAAATTTTACCCACTGAAAATTGGATACGAACTTCACAAAGAATGGCTCAGGGTGCCGCCATTTCGTCTGGAAACTGGGCAAGGAATCTTTATGCAAACAATCTTTCGTGTGTTGCTATAGGAGTACACGAATAAGTTGTCCGCGAAAACAGCATTCTTTGCCCAGTTCCCAGACAAAATGGGAGAAAGGGCTTATTTTCACCCCCTCATCGCCCCAGGGTCACCCTCGAGATTTGGTCTAGTGGGGAAAAGGCCTTAACACATCGATTGAGCAACATACCCTGTGATGACTATTTCCTGTTCGCTGCTACCGCCACTCCCCCAGCCTCCTCCTTTGACGGGCCAATTCTGGGAAAAATATTGTATATTACAATAATCACAAAGTCTGAAGAACTGCCTAACAGCCAATGCCAACCATTAAATTTCTTTTTTTTCTTCTTTTTTTTTAGAAACAAAAAAGTTATTCGCATTCAAATAAGACGTCATTGAAAATATTTAGTTATCAAACAATTACCGTCAATATTTCGAAGTACTAGGGGTCCGCCAATAATTTAACTCACTATAAGCTGTGGTTTTTACCATTCACTTGTACACAAAATCCATATATAGATTTTTGAGGTTTTCTGAAGCATTGATGCATCTAAGTAGCTAAAATTTCTTCAGGCTAGTTTACCAACATTCTTCCGGAGATGTGTTACACTATTTTTCCACGAATCTGTAAAAAGTGTTTTATCTTGCGAATGATACATAGGGCCTTTAAACGAGAAACGTTCAGTTCATTCTGCAATGAATAATGCAAATTGCATGTTGTTCCAGAAATCATTTTATTAACCAGCTCTTTAAAGGAAGGGACAACATTTGCAAAGCGTTGCCTAACTCTGTACGCTTCATGTTTTTACATACTTCAGGGCGTATGGGAGTCGGAAAACAAGACATTCATCTTGACGTCATCCATGCATTTGTTGCATGGTTGATGTCATCATCCCTTTCAACATTTCAAATATGGCGCAGCACATACATGTAGTTGCAGAGTTTATCATCACTTTTAATTGGGTTGCCAAGATTGAAAAAAAACTTCTCTGATTCTTATAAAGGTTTATGCACCGGGCAATACATGTACATCGGTAATATTTTTGATTAAATTTGTTGATAACTTCAAACAAGTGTTGGGAGCATGTTCAAAAAATGATGTAAAATCATGTAAAATACCTCCCCAAAATACTATCCATGACGAGAAAACGGGAAATTTGCCATCTCCAATTTGGATACGGATGCAAAAAAGTTGGTGTAGTTACTGCACTGCTTTATGGAACCAGATAAATTAGATTACAAAACATCAGTGGTTTTTTGACAATATCCTTAAAAGTATAAAGATTGGGAACGAAAAATTTCAGAATGGTAACGAGTAAAAAATATGACACTTGATGTGGTTTTAAAAATCTCACAACCCAAGGGAAAAATGGGTGGGTCAAAAATGTCACGCTCACTTTAATAAATGATATGTGGAACACAGCCCACCCCAAGCTATGCCCACTGGAGAATTGAACACAGCCAATGTTAGTGTTAAGATAGATTGAAATAGGTCAACCACGAAATGAACATTTCCTTCCGGTCTACTTGCCAATGGTGTCACATGCGCATCATGAGCTTTGGGTCCTATAAGGTAGGTCTTGCAGAAATGAAGCTGTGAGATTGTGGAACGTGATATGCTGATGACTGTTAAAGGGTTTCACGCCTCCGAAATATTGTTAGAAATATTTTAGGGTCATTACCCCCAAAAGAAATCGCCTATCGGGGCAAGCTGGGCAGGGGTTTGGGTTGTATCTCAAGTGATCACTGAGAGGGGTGGTTATCTCATTCAAGGGTCTATCCCTCTGTAGGGCTTGTTAAGCACACGTGATAGCCAATCCTAATCACTGAGGAACAACTGCACTACCGTGATTCGAGACCACCAGTTGGCTTCATAGCTCAGTTGGTAGGGCATCTGCACGTTAAGCAGAAGGTCTGCGGTTCGAATCTCGGTCGAGCCAAGTTGCTTTTCACTGCATCTAGATTTCTTAACTCATGGACATTTGAGTACAAAGAAATAGTGTCATCTTTAAAGGCCCTATGTATCATTCGCAAGATACTTTTTTTTGCAGATTCGTGGAATAAGAGTGTAAAATATCCAAGGAAGAATGTTGGTAAACTAGCCTGAAGAAATTTTAGCTACATAGATGCATCAGTGCTTCAGAAAACCTTGAAAATCTATATATGGATTTTGTGTACAAATAAATGGTAAAAAAGTCCCTTGCACGGGACTTTTTTTAGAAACCCACCTTCGGTTGTCAATTTCCAACATGAAATACCATTTTGGACGGAAATAAATTCATGTGGTGTTTGTTACCATTGCTATCAACACTTTGAGTAAAGGTTTTTCTTGTCAACTCATGAAAAACAAAATTGGGTCATTGCAAATTATTAATTGGGCCTTTAAACACCAGTTGTAAACTATGAGCCCAAAAAAGTCTCTGTATTTAGTGGAGTCTCTGTATTTAGTGGAGTCTCTGTATTTAGTGGAGTCTCTGTATTTAGTGGAGTCTCTGTATTTAGTGGAGTCTCTGTATTTAGTGGAGTCTCTGTATTTAGTGGAGTCTCTGTATTTAGTGGAGTCTCTGTATTTAGTGGAGTCTCTGTATTTAGCGGAGTCTCTGTATTTAGCGGAGTCTATGTATTTAGCGGAGTCTCTGTATTTAGCGGAGTCTCTGTATTTAGCGGAGTCTCTGTATTTAGCGGAGTCTCTGTATAATAGCAGAGTCTCTGTATAATAGCAGAGTCTCTGTATAATAGCAGAGTCTCTGTATTTAGCGGAGTCTCTGTATTTAGCGGAGTCTCTGTATTTAGCGGAGTCTCTGTATTTAGCGGAGTCTCTGTATTTAGTGGAGTCTCTCTATTTAGTGGAGTCTCTCTATTTAGTGGAGTCTCCTAACATGGTGTCACATATTGCATGCTATTTGCGCTACGTCCAAGAATTAATAATTAATTCTACAATTGCTTCGTAAAGCGCATGTATGCCCCTGACTTGGGATGAGAGAGAAGTCAAATGGGCCTTGTCGGGATTCAAACCTAAACCTTTGACTCACTGGGCAGATGCTCAACCAACCAGTTGTACAAACTGAGCTGTAAGGTATACTCCCTCGAGTTTCCCCTACGAACCCAACTTTTCTCTCGGTGTTGCATGGGAGCGCAACTGAACGAAGCAACAAATGCAATATTTTGTATGGTATGCCCCTGGGGCCAATTTCATAAAGCTGTTTAGCAGAAACATTTGCTTAATCAAACATTTGTTTGCTTTATAAAAATGGGTCAATAGTCAAAATTGCATGTCAACTCGTGTTTTTCACAAGAATATCTGCTATTCTTGCTAAGAACACAAGTTGACATAAAATTTTGACAAATTTTTGATTAAGCAAATTTTGCAATCAGTTTTGAAATCAAACTTACCTTTTTACTATAAAGTTGTTTTTTCCTGTTGAGGACATTGGATCCTGCTGAATACAGATGCGGTATGAGATCGGATGGGCAGTTAGCGTAGTATTGCACACATGTAACGGGAGACTCATGTAGGTCCATTGGATAGGGGTTTTCAAAACAAGGATACCTGACAAAAACAACCAAGGTGTTCAAAAAAACATGAAATATCTGTCAAATAAAATAAATTATTGCATTCATACAGTGTACATTCCATACGAACATGTTCACGTGCGCTTCATATTATAATGAGTTTGTTATGAATCTAAGTGTCCTGTACCTAAATATCGAGATACATAGGTGGATGGCGCCATTGGCAGCCGACAGCCAGAGACACTGGGGAATCCCCTTATACTCTTCATAAAAGAGTGCTATGGGATCTTTTAAGTGTTTTCCACAACACAATGGACCAACGGCTTTACATGCACATCTCTTCCAAAAAGTTGAGCAAAAGTGGTTTCTACAGTATATGACAGGATTGATAATTGAAATATGAATTTTAGAAACACGAGAAAATTGCAGTGCCCCGACTGAGATTCGAACCCAGGTCCTTGGCTTACATGGCCAATGCATAGTTCCGACCTGTCAATCAACCGAGCCCGCCGACCAATCACAACAGAGCTAGCAGATGTCACCCACATAGGTCAAAGTGCACTGTACGCTCACAACAACATGATCACGCGATATGTTCTGCCAGCCCAATACAATTTGTACAGTGTTGTATGCAAAGATCCGGGTGAATTTTTGGTTTCAATGCCGGTCGTTTCGTTGTTCAAAGGTACGAAAGCTATATTTCGTAATGATATGATATCCCTGTATTACTGGCCCTTTACTCAGTGTGTTCTAAGATAACTGTTGACCCTGAAACATGAATACCTTTGAGTTTTCTTCAATGAATCTGTGCTTTCCGTTGAAAGTCCCATTGCTTTGTGCGTTGTGTGTTGTGTGTTGCCATTTTTGACGATAGCGTGTGAGCCATAGCAACAATATCCAAGGGGGCATGGTTAACTGGGCAAAATCGGAACTATGCATTGCTCTACCAACTGAGCTATCTGGGCATCCCGCTGGAGCACTACAACAATCTCGTGTAATGACCACCACAACAATCTCTGTAATGACCTCTATAGTGAATGGGTTGACATGGATTTTCCCCCTATGGGAAGCCATCATCAGTATATCACGATAGGCCATCAGTATAGCCAATTGGTTGGCATGGATTTGCCCAACTGCATTGTTGGAAAAAGAGAGGCAAACACGAGATTGTTGTGGTGCTCCGACGGGATGCCCAGATAGCTCAGTTGGTAGAGCAGTTGGCCATGTAAGCCAAGGACCTGAGTTCGAATCCAAGTTGGGGCACTGCAATTTTCTTGTGTTTTTAAAATTCATCTTTCAAATATGGTTTTAGAGTGCCTTGCTCAAGGGCAGAGGCCGGGTTCTGTGAAGTACAGAATCAATACTGTGTTCACCAAAGGAGAGAATGGCATAAAGCAACCAGACTGTTGGTTGCTAGGCAATGGTGTGCACCACGTAGCAACAACAGCATAGTATGTGACTTTGTATAAAACTGCACCTCCATCTGAAAGTGAAGAATTTGGGGTGCCACGCCATTATGCAAATGTTACACGCAAAAGGCTAATGCATAGTTCTGACCTGTCAATCAAGCCGAACCCGTCGACCAATCACGACAGAGCTAGCAGACAGTGCCCACATAGGTTAAAGTGATGCAATCATCACAAACAATCACGCGATTTTCTGCCCATACAGTTTGTATGTTGTATGCGCCAGTGACCGGGTGAATTTTGGTTTCAATGTCGGGCGATTCGCTGTTCAAAGGTAGGAAAGCGCATTTTTATGAATATATGTCATCCCTGCATTACTAGCCTTTCGCTCAGTGTGTGCTACGGTAACTGTCGACCCTAAAACATAAATACCTTTGAGTTTGTAAGTTGTGTGTCACCATTTTTTGCGATGGCTTGTGAGCATATAGCAACAATATCTAAGGGGCAGGGTTAACTGGGCAATCTCGGAACTATGCATTGGAGTACGACCTATTACTGCCATAAATTGCAAGGTTAATGACTCAGGTGTGAAATAAAAAAAAGAGTACTTGCATGCTTGGTAACTGAACTATGAAATGTGAATTTTAAGCTTTTTAATAACTCACCCTGGTGATGTAAGGTCGACGACCACAAGGTCACTCTCCAGTAGAACCACAACGGCGTAGGGCTCCTGAGGATCTGGTAAGGCAAACATAAAAATAAGAATCATAATTCGTGTGACCGCAGCTTTACAGAACACATTTGTGGCAAAGAAGAATGCACATTTTGTCAGTGCATTTGTTAAATAATTGCATATTTTGTGAATATTCATATCCTTAAATCATTATTCAAACATTTCATTATCAAATATTTAAACAACTCTGAATGCCGCAATGGGGCGACATTTCGGGAAGACTCCCCGGGGACCACCAAAATTTCGGCAAGAGTCACTCAAAATGACACCTTATTATTTTACCCAAAGCTTCCAGAGATGGTCACAGACCTAAGAGAAACAGTTCTAGACCTAATAAAAATGGTTCTCGATTTTTAAAAAATGGTTTTTGACCTAAAAAAATGATTTTTAAACTCAAAAATATTAGGGCGACACCAAAATGTCGCCCTATTGAGCACGTCGCCCTAATATACCTTTTTTACACACGATTTGTCGCCCTATCCTACAATTTATAGTTTTTTAAATACTCAAATATTAAGCACAGCCCCAGCGGACATACATGTACTGCCCCAGAGAACACACTGCCCCAGGGCATCAAATTAATCTCTCCTTGAGCTAATCAAATCGCGTCTATTGGATCACGCTGCAGTGATCCCCACGCAAGAAAATCAAATTGTAAGCAATAAAAACAAACGTCGTCTTTTGACAGTTTGTTCCGGCCGTGCTTGGCAGCATGCCAATTGCAGTGAAACAGGACTTTATTTTAAAGTGGGGACAGGAGGGGGAGTGGAATAGAAATTAGCCTGGGTTTAATCCAGTTGTGAGTGATTGATGCTGCGCAACAACGTGAAGGTAAATATTAAAGGAGTACTGTGAGAAGATGATAAAATTGTCTCATTTTGTACATTAGAGTTTGTTTTAAATGATACAGTGAAACTCGTCTATAGAGGCCACCCTCGGGACCGTAAAAAACTGGCCACTATAAAGAGGTGGCCTCTTTATAGAGGTTTCTGAAGCATTATACACATGGCATTTGGGACCAAAGGTGGGTGGCCACTATATGCAGGTGGCCTGTTTATCAAGGTGGCCTTAATAGCAGGTTTTACTGTAACATGGACATTTATGTCATATGACGAATACATCTATTTAAAAATTGAAATAAAAATGACTTCAGGGCACCGCCATGACACTAAAAGCGAACCTCTGTGCCAGCCGTTCTCCACCATCTACCACTAGCGGGCGCTTTTCATGGTGACGTCAGCTTGGCTGCCCGATCTAGCTACATGTAGCTGTATGCTAGCTACAGGGTACCATACCCACGCACGCCGAGCTGCAATTTTCCCGACTCGCTCTTCTTCGGCGTTGGTTTTGTCAACATATGTTTTGATTTTTTGATGGTGGTTTTGTAGTTCTTCTGTAAACTCCGGTTCGAACATGAACCCTTCAATGTTTTCTGTGTCCTGAAATTGGATCGTTTTTCTGCTGTTTGTCGTCCGCGCTTGTTTGAGAAATTCCGTGGTCGATCACATGGTACGTACACACGACACAACGTTCGTTCGGCCGGAAAAGCTTTGCTGCCAGAGGGCCGTGCAAAATACCAGCGATACAAACGCAGCCGGCGTGACGTCATGTCCTTCGGGGTATTGGAGCGCGAAAACGGGGCTTGAATAAAAACATGGCGTGGCCCATTCACAACAAAACGGGGTAATTTTGCCCCCTTTTCCTGGTTTTACTTATAAACCATGTGGAAACATGTAAAATGAAAATCAGTACACTAACAAGTCACTACTTGGGGTTGTTTCAAAGCCATCTTTGTCTTTAATGACGGTACTCCTTTAAAATGAGACAGTATGCTGTAGTTATGATGGTTATATAGGGTGTACCGTAAAAAAAAGAAACCGAGATTAAATTACCAACTGGGTAATTCCCAAAATTAGGGGTCCAAAAGTGTGACATGCTTTTTAAGATTTCCAAGTGTTTTTAATGATTGAAAGTGGTTTCCCAGTAGAAACTAATTATTTTTTTTTGAAAAAATGCCACTCAAATTTAATGTTTGTGTGTAGACATAGCACCAATGTTAATGCAAACTCATTCTACAGCAAATTTTCATTGGCGTAGGTAACCCGGGACACCAAACTCCTATCCAATACCATGAAACAAATTATTATGGTTTTTTGTTTTGAATATTTTTCAGGAATCAGAAAACAAAATATTGAAGAAAATGATGCTGCCCCCTATAATCACAGGCCACAGTCTATTACTGAGAATTTGTGGTCATAAGTGGTGATTTTTGAAGCAGAGAGTGTCGTACGTAACTGGGACACCAAACATTTTGGACCCCTAATTTTGGGAATTACCCAACTACTCGATAATGACTGAGAATTTTGGAAAACAGCAACTACTGTCCGTTTCATCAATGTGTCCTCTTTCTTGTGACACCAAGATATCAAGAATACCTTCAAGAATGACTGAGCACTGACGGTTAAAAGTGACCCTGTCAGAAATAGCTTTGTACTAGATTATGAATAAGTTCATTGATACAAAACAGTTCTCATTAAAACCATGACAGTTTATGTTTGAATAAATGATTTTTAAAGTGATTATTTGTCTTTTCATCCCGTTTATCATTTCTTAGCAGATGAACCTATAGAGCGTATAGAATAGCTGCCATCTTGTAGGGCAGTTTCTTTGTTTTCTGAGGGCATGCTTGGTTGCACATTTTGTGCTTACATTGTTGACCAATTTAAACAAGATGGGAGCTGTATTCGATACGGTCTTTTCATAATGTGGTACAAAGTTAATTCTGGGTCGCTTTGAACCATTGGTTCTCAGTCATCCATGAGAGTATTCTGGATTTCTTGGTGTGATCAGAAAGAGAACACGGTCATGAAGTTAATAATAGTTGCCATTTTCCAAAATTCTCAGTCAATACCGAGTAATTGACAATTTAATCTCGGTTTTCTGTTTTTCTGGGACACCCTCTACTGCTGCGAAATATACTTCGTGTCAAAAAACCCCCAAAACATCATACTTTTGATCCTGAATAACTTGGAGAGGGAAAGATTTAAAAGCCGTAAAAATAATCTCAATTTCGGAATCTGCTACTTTCGACTTGCGTCCTCCAATGTAAGGAAATTGTCTATATATATCAGAGGTCCCTTTGCACCTTTTGAGGATTTGCGCAAAACGATCAAGGTGGTGTGCAAAGACATTATGGGTGATCCAGCATTCTTTCAGAAGCGTTTGGCTGCAGCATGCGCTTTCCGCCACTGTCTCAAGCGATGTATCGACAATGGAGGACGCCAAGTTGAAAGTGGCTGATTCTGAAATTGAGCTCTTTTTTTTCTTTCTTTTTTTTTCTTTTTTTTCATATGGCTTTTAAATCTCACCCTCTTTGACAAAGCTAGTGAAATTTGCTCAATAAAATTTGTCAAGGAGTTTCGTCTTGCAAGAAAAATGTTCTCCCAAAATGTATAAATTTGTTCACAAAAATCTCCACTGGTATTCGAAAAATAAAACAGCAAAAACAGGGCGCAATTACCTTCTCAAGAACCGCTTATGCGCATGCTCCCTTGCTCAAATGCCAGGAATTGGAGTTCCACTTTCATGAAAATCGCACACACACACCCAGGCCCACAAGTACAAAAAGAGTTATTTTCTGCCTACTTACTGCTTGGCCATGGGTTGTCACAGAGACACAGGAAATCCACAACGGTATGTTCCATTTCCAGCACGGTGGTGGTCTTGCCTTGCATGATGGTGATACTGGGTGTACTGCTGGCTTTCTCGTAGGGTAAACCCCCCGAAAACAGAATGAAGGGGTCCCTTGACAAAGACAATTACAATATTCTATTCAATTTGTACTACTTTTACAATGTTCCATTTTGTTTTGATTTTCCCCAAGAAAGTTTCAAGTCAAATAACTTGAATCGACTCTTGTTGCAAATTGACTTGAGATTTGAGTTGAGAAAGACTCATCTCAACCCTGGCAATAAAGTGCGATGTCAGTTGCCAGGGTATTTTGGTCTAAACATTCCCTGGTAATCTGAAACGTCCATTGCTAAAGTGCAGGGAAACAGTTCACTGGTTTTAGTGTAGACCCAGTAACCTCGGCAACAATGGGTGACGTTTTCACTTTGAGTACTCTACACTACCCATCAAAACTTTGGAAACATCTTGAAAGTTTTAGGTTTTTGAGAAGGAAGTATTATTTTGTTTATTCATAATAAACCAAGCTAGCTATTATTAAAGCAAAACGGAGGTGTATAAGGGGTATCTGGAGAGAAAGCAGTCATCTGGAGTGCTGTCCATCATGGAATGGCCTGCCCAGTCACCTGATCTCATTCCCATTGAGCTGCTCTGGGAGGAGTTGGATCGTAAGGTCAAAAAGAAATGCCCAACCAGCCAAGAAAACCTCTGGATAGTCTTAAAAGAGGCGTATTTCCACTGAATGTTTGGAGAAACTGACAATCAGGATGCAGAGATTGTGTGTAGCTGTCATAGCTGCTAAGGGGGATTCTTTGATGAACATCAATTTAAGCCGTTTCTTTTTGCATGCTCTCCAATTTGTTGATAAAGCCCACTGCTGAGGCCGAAGATGGCACTAAAATTAACATGTTTTTGTATTGCTTTTTGTTAGAATACACCTACATTTGCTTTCATAAAATTAACATTCACAAAATTATACGTTTTCTTCTCAAAAACCTGAAACTTTCAAGGCGTTTCCAAATTTTGATGGGTAGTGTATGCTGGGTCTAAGTTAAGCCCATTGCCTATCATGCAACTTCAAATGTACATGTACAACTTCTAAAGATTTTTTGGGATGTTTAAAGACTCCGTTTACAACGTGAAAACAAAATCACATCATGAGAAAGGGTAGGTTGTGGGAAGTTGTGGTGAATCATGGAAACTGGGTTGATGTCGACCAGTTTTGAATTTTTTGAGGATTCCGCATAAATGTCGTAAGATGTAATGAGTGAAGTCCCATGATGTAATTAATTGTGGGGAACCGTGGCCGAGTGGTTTGGTCATTGACTCGCAACCATGGGTGAAAACTTGGGGTTGCGGGTTCGAATCCAGCTGCTGTACCTGTGCCCTTGGGCAAGGCACTCAACCACACTTGCTCCATCCTTCGGAAGGGATGTAAAGCCGTTGGTCCAGTGTGTTAGGTAATGGTAACGCACTCTAAAGGTCCCAGAGCATTCTTTCGTGAAGAGCAAGGGGATTCCTCGGTGTCTCTGGCCATTTCTAATTCTAATTCTTCATGGGTTTCCTCACGCTTACGAGTGACAGTGCAATGAGCACTATTGAGGAATCCTTGGTATGAATACCAGAAAGAAATAATAATTATTATTGTAATAATTATTTATTGCATTTATATGACACACATTTCATATGGATATGTTCATGTGTGCTGCACATTATAATATGAAGCTAAGTGTCACATAAACATTGAGATACATAGGTGGGTGGTGCCATTGGCAGCCGACAGTCAGAGACACTGGGGAATCCCCTTACTCTTCACAAAAGAGTGCTGTGTGATCATTTAAGTTCATTACTCAACACACTGGTCCAATGGCTTTACATCCCTTTCAAAGGATGGAGCAATGCATAGTTCCGACCCGTCAATCAAGCCGAACCCGCCGACCAATCACAACAGAGCTAGCAGACGGCGCCCACATAGGTCAAACAATCACGCGATTTTCTGCCCATACAGTTTGTATGTTGTATGCGCCAGTGACCGGGTGAATTTTGGTTTCAATGTCGGGCGATTCGCTGTTCAAAGGTAGGAAAACGCATTTTTTATGAATATATGTCATCCCTGCATTACTAGCCCTTCGCTCAGTGTGTGCTACGGTAACTGTCGACCCTAAAACATAAATACCTTTGAGTTTTCTCCAATGAATCTGTGCTTTCCATGCCGAGTCCCGTTGCTTTGTACGTTGTGTCACCATTTTTTTGCGATGGCTTGTGAGCACATAGCAACAGTATTAACTGGACAATCTCGGAACTATGCATTGCATTTAAGTGCCTTGCTCAAGGGCACAGGTACCACGAACGTGTATCGAACCCGCAATTCCAATTTTTAACCCGAGTCAGTTACCTAAACCACTCGGCAATGGTACCCTGGGGCTTTAACAAATTGGGATTTTTATACACTTGGTCCTTGGAACAACCAAGAGTAGTCTACGATAATACAGCCATCGATTCTTTTGGCCTTACCCGTTTTTAACTGACCTCCATTCCACTTTGAGTACTGGTGTGCATGGCTCAAGCTTAAGACCTTTCACTGGAACTTTGGCTGTAATCAAAAACACATGCACACAATGTGAGTTTTGCACTGCATATCCATTGTTATAAATTACGCATTAGTGACCATCCACCACAGAAAACGTCACATTTCATTACTGTGGCAATTATAAAGGGTCAAGTTGAACCTTAAGGAAATCACTGAAGCAGAACAGTCTTGAAAGAGGCCGTTTATAAAGTATGTACGCACGGAGGGGGGAAGGGGGGTAGTTGACATTGCGTACACCATGGCTGCATTCGGGCGTGTACTCGTGTTAACACGAGCATACTCATGCGCGCGCGAACGGCAAGAACAACGACACTCGGGTCAGTGAGAGTATGCTCTCGGTACTCCCAAACAAATGGGGAGTGTGCTCTTACTCCCGACGAATGCCATGTGATTTGTACGAAGATGGCGGGATATAGGTTGGATTTTTGGTGAATTTGCTCAACGTGTCAACTGGATAACTGAAACAACAACTCACTAAGGTTTGTTTTACACGGCATCAAAGGTTCTCACGACTTACGGTCTGTATTTTCTTCAATTTTTTGTGAGCAGTGAAACGGCGTTTTTTGTGTAGTCATGGCAAGAGACTGCCATCTTGACTGATGGCCATTCGCGCATGGGGACTGTGCACTTGCCGTTCGCGTAATGTGACCCGAGTGCAATGCGCACGCATTACTCCGGAGTAGCGAGAACTGCACGCCCGAACGCAGCCCATGAGTACACCATGCATACACCATGCGTACAGGGGGGAGGAGGGTCCAAGCCAATGCGTATGTACGCAAACTTTGCTTTTAATAAATCGAGGAAAGAATGGACAAGTTGACCTTGACTTCAGACCTTATGTACAAAACATATTAGATAGGACGAACATTTTTTTCTCACTCCTCAATTTAGGTTTTTCCATTATATCTTCAGTTACTGATGTTAGATCGGTGAATTAATATTTTGAGAAAATTGCGTTTCTTTTTTGTAAAACCAATGTCATACCATGCGGTGATATGATATTTGCTGGTTTGATTGCATTTTTAACAGTCCACGTCGTCAGCGTGCCGTCGGTGTGGCTGACTATGAATTGCCTCCCTTCGTGATGCCACGAGATGCAACGAACGGGCTGGCTGCAGTTGAAGCGTTGTTCGGCCATCTTGGTTCTCAGGTCCCATAAAGCGATGATACCGGTCTCAAAGCCAATAAGGAGCTGCAGAAATAAAAATAAAACACACACATCAATTTTTTGACCTCCCCACCTACGTCATGGGTGATGAGATTTTGATACCCTATCATGCAGGGGTCGAAATTAACACTGGTTCCGTGGTCCAAGACCAGTAAAAAAATCAGAAGGACCACTAGATCTGTCAAAAAAATACATTTCATGACTCATGGAAACATTCCCTGATGCCTAATCATAATAAACATTTCTTACTCAATGCAAAGAATTCCTGATCGCTTTAGACATTTTCAGATACATTTCTTTCTCTGATCTTTACAGACTGCACCATGAGTACTAGTGTTGGATCAAAAAGAAATCCCATTCATCCTGCACTCAATGACCTTAAACCAAAAAGTGTTGCAGTATGTCGGTGCCATTTTGAAAAGCACCAGTGGACCACCAAATTTTCAGCAGGACCAGTAGAGATCTCTAATCTCCTTCTGACCAGCATGAAATTCAGGTTAATTTCGACCCCTGTCATGTGTCATATTTTTCTCATTACCATTCTGAAAATTTGCACTCTCAATCCATATATTTTCAATGATATTGTAAAAAAAAAACACTGTTTTGTAAACTAATTTATCCAGTTCCATAAAGCAGTGCTGTGATTACCCCAACCTTTTTGCTTCCACATCCAAACTGAAGATTGCAAATTTCCTGTTTTCTTCCCATTGATAGTATTTTGGGGAGGTATTTTATACGATTGTGAGGTTAGAACGAAATTCATTTTCTGGAAAAATCTAGACAAGCTCCTTTTTATTGATTTTTATGAGTAAAAAGATAGACCTTTCCCAGGACGCCTTCCACGTACACGTCCGCCATTGTTCAGACGCTCTTTTTCCAGTGCATGGACTGTGCAGTTTACGTTGTTAAATCGAACAGCACGCCTCCATGATGCGCGCAACGCGTTCTTCGCACACACAAATTCACACAGCCTCCTTTTGCGCATGATTGCTATGCGCGTCGCTTTGAGAAACGATGCACTGAAAATCACTTTCCATCTTTCCATCCAAGCTAATTCTGTGGAGGGAATTTGGTGTGAAACAACGCACCGAAAACCACAGAATTAGCTTGGACATATTGGACGGAAAGTGTTTTCATAATTCAGTGATTTTCGGTGCATCGTTTCACCCAAAATTCCCTCCACATCGCTTTGTGTCAAAGCGTCGCAATTACGGGCGCGCGAAAGGTTCAGTGTAAATTCACCATTACAACAAACGCGCAAATTCTTCGAAGTGACGACACAATGAGCATCATCACATAATGTATGTCATGTATGTAGTTCATGCACTGACCGCGTCCCAGCTATGGCGGACATACAAGGAAGGTTTCCGTGGTAATGGGAAAGGTCTATGTTCTGCTTGATTTTCTGGGTTGGGGCAGGTAACCAAAACAACTTTTTTTTCTTGGCCTCATGTAAAAACTGATCCGTGCCTACAATGTTACTTCAGATGCTTACAGTGTACATGTGTACCTGAATAGAGAACCTGCACACAAACAATTAATCAACTATTTAAATTAAGCCTTGCTCGGGGACAAACATTTATCTTTATGGCACGCCACATGTCTCCATTGCTTTTTAGCTCAGTGTAAATGAATTTATTTTAAAAATAAATTACTTAACACAGTGGTGATTATGAACGTGGACACATACATGTAAAATGGTCAATATCCAAATATTACGTCAACAAATTGAAACAATTTAAAATAAAAAAATAAAAACAAAGTCCTACTTTTGATCTTAAGTAACTTTGTCATTTTCCAACGGATTTGAACAATAATTTCAGATTATACACTCGACCAAAAAAGTTCTGTCACCAGTAAGACATTTATAGATATTTCTTATGAAATTGGATTTAATGTAGGAAAATAATATATCAAATTTTAGCTGAACATATCCCTCAAAGGAAAAGAGCTCAAGAGAGATCATGATGGCAAGCTTCACGGAACAGGAATGCAACAAAGGAGTGTGGGGTCAGAATGAAAAACACCAAAAAACAACGATGTCAACTTTATTGCACTCAAGCAAGGGGAGTTACAGTTCAGTATTTTGCTTCCACTATACCTAATCCAATGGCACGATTCAGATTGGACAAAATCCAAACTCACTAATTGTCTACACACAAATTGCCCAAATCACAAGTTGCATTGTTCTTTGGTGTTTTTCATTCTGACCCCACACTCCTTTGTTGCATTCCTGTTCAGTAAAGCTTGCCATCATGATCTCTCTTGAGCTCTATTCCTTTGAGGGATATGTTCAGCTAAAATTTGATATATTATTTTCCTACATTAAATCCAATTTAATAATAAATATCTATAAATGTCTTACTGGTGACAGAACTTTTTTGGTCGAGTGTATAAACAAGGCCTGACAAGTTTTATTGAGCAAGTTGCATCAGCTTTGTCCAAGAGGGTGAGATTTAAATTCCGTACGAAAAAAACCTCACAAGTTCAGAATCTGCCACTTTTGACTTGGTGTCCTTTTGGAACTTGTCATGGACTTGTGATTTTATCGGCTCTGGATTTGTGATAGACTTGTGATAGACTCGACTACAACCCTGGCATCTACAGTGTGTACATTATTTGAAATATGATAATTAATGTGTTGGTCTAAATAATATTTAAATAGAATTTATTTTATTTTATTTATTTATTTATTATCTTTTTTGTTTGTTTTTGGTACTGCACTGACCTTGTTTGCATCGGTTGGGTTATCACTGAGATGGACAACAGGCCCAGGATGGGTCTTTCTTGACCTGTAAACAACAACAACAACAACAACATTTTGAATTTATCACAATAATCTGTAAAATTCCGAGTTCATACTATAACTCCAGCGTCTGACTTGGACTCCGAGTCACACACTTTAACTTGGGATGAGAGAAAAATCATATGGACCTTATCGGGATTTGAACCCGGGACCTCTGACTCACTGGGCAGATGCTATAGGCTAAGCTATAAGGCACAGTGGTATCTGAGACCTTTATCACTGTGCGTCTATCTTTGTCTTGTTTCCCATAGTACGTGTCGGGCACGATCAGTGCGTCTGCGCGACCGCGCGATAGCGAGTGTAATCTTCTGTTGAGAATCACTGTCCACGCTGCGTGCTCTCTTGATCGCGCAACGCGCCTGTGCCATTGTGATGCACACAATAAACAGTTTCAAAACAGGAACGAACTATTTTTTTCTGCAAGCTTCGCTTTGGATACGTTCATTTTAAAAGGAGAAAACGTAAGATGGCTACAGCGTGATAAAGATCTATACTCCCTCAGGTTTTCCCTATGAACCCAGGAAAACCCGACGGAGTGTATATACTACTGTGCATTATAGCTTAGCCGATAGAGCCCATACTAAATATTACATTGGTCACACACTTGGGTCACAATATTTTGGCACTTGCATACAATATACCTGCCAACTTTGCTGAGTAAAAAATCGGACTGTAGTGAAACTTGCAACGGTCGAGTTGGTACAACGGTCAAGTTGGTACAACGGTCGAGTTGGTAAAACGGTCAAGTTGACCTAGTACTGCACCAGTTTTCATGTACACAACACATGCTGCGCGGGCGGGGAGTCTGGTAAAGTCGACCGTTTACAAACTCGACTTAAATACCACTTCGCCTAGCCCAAGTTGGACGTCGTTGTCTTCACTGCATTACGACCATCAGCTATGTAGTATGTGGTAATTATAAGGAGTCCAACCTGGGCTACACTTCGCCCAAGTGGCATCACGCGTGGATTAGTCTTGGTTCAAAGACGCCTTTCGTGGTCCGCGATCCGATTCATCATTCGTGCAGCACGCATGCACGGTATATTATGTGCTGATTCATTATAACAGCGCTATAGAACGTCTTGAATTGGACAGTACTAATGTTGTAGCAATATGCCTGGTCGACGTGCATGGCCGCTGCATGCTGTACGCGCAGCCAGTGTGGCAGAAACCAGATACATTGTACCATCGGAGTTGTGCTTCGCAGTTAGGTTGTTTCTGGTACACCGGTACGGTCGGTGGATAAGTGCTAGACTCAGTCAGCGTCGGCCACGCGCAATGCATGGTTAATAGACTGTACATTTTGTGTGTATGCGGTTCTGTGTACATGCGGTGCAATCAAAAATTACGGTATTTTCGCTATTTTTTTTTCCTCTCATGTTTTCAAAAATCCTACTGTTCCCATTTTAAACACTTAACACTTTAAAAATCGGATACCGTGCGTTTCTGATACTGTGCAGCACAGAGCCCCAATCTGATGTGCGTACAGTACACGCTGGGCGTACCCAAGCACACGCGTACGCACGCGTCGTGCATCGAGTGAATAGATTGCGCGTGCGTGAGTACATAATAAAAAATACTGTACAACAGTAACAAAAGCACATGCAGTTGCAAACGTTGCAAATGAACTGAAGTTTTCAACACCAAACAGACAAAAAGACTTGCGGACATCTTACAAAACAAAGAAGGTATAAGCTCTATTTTATATAACAATAATAATATTGGATGTCTTTTTGGGTGATATGAGAATATACCGCACTCGTCATGAAAATATGGAACTCGACTTCGGCTCGTTAATTAAGGTTTGTTTTGCCCTTCGGCTCGTTAAGTATTTTCATGATTCGTGCGGTATATTCTCATATCACCATCAAAGCCATCCAATATTATATAATTAACAGTGCTCTTTATTATCAAGGTTTGACTATATAACGTACAAGTGATTTTAATGACCCCACCACTTAAAATTACAGATTTTGACTT
The DNA here is from genome assembly GCA_037783545.1 of Henricia sp. BOLD:AAB3569. Lineage (NCBI taxonomy): Eukaryota > Metazoa > Echinodermata > Asteroidea > Spinulosida > Echinasteridae > Henricia > Henricia sp. BOLD:AAB3569. Next base: position 1,998,511 of record JBBELK010000272.1, on the reverse strand, counting down.
ACCTTTGCAGGATTTGACATTAGCCAATGACCTTATGCCCTATTGAGTTGGGCAGGATGCCCCTTTCAAGATATACACACATTTATGTTTTCTAGGGCCAACTTGGTCAGCATGCCCTACCCTCTTAAATTTATGCACTAATAACCAGTACACATTTGGTACAAAGTTGGCCGTGGAACCCCTCCTGTTGGCCTCAGTGCCCTTAGAAATTCGGACAAATTCAAGGAGCTGGAGTGACCTGCCCTATATCTTCCCCCCCCTTCAATTTATAGTCGCCCCACCCATTAAATACATGCACACAACTATGATTGATACCATTGCGTCCATCTTCGTGACAAATCTGCATGAATTTTTCACGATCGACTGCTTGTGCCTCCAAAGCAATTAAAATTTAAAGGGAGGGAGGGGGGGGGGGGAGGGGGGGGGGGAGGGGGGAGAGAGCACTACATGTGCTTTACGTAGTCATTTTTATGGGATTCGTCATAAAGATTTCATCTAATACATGCTGAACCGTCAGCAAATCCTTGAGTTTTTAATGCACGCGCATGAATTTGACAAGTACATGTATAATCTTCGGAGACTGCAGAACCGCAGACCGACCAAGCACAAATGGTTAGTCCTTATAACAACACTGTGGCAGGATAATCGGAAATAAAAACACTTCGGAAATCTGTCGCTGTGTGACGGCTTATAACTCAAACATGATTTTGCGGTTTAAAGGGATCGTGAAATTGAATTGTTATCGCTTATCCTAACTAAAGTCGAATATTGATTATACAAGGTCCTTGGGAGTTTGCAAATTGTAACATAAACTGTGTATTATCAGGAATGAAGCAAAAAACAAAAGAAGATGTTAGGTCTTAAAATGTTATTTGTTGCTGTACTGTACTTAAAGAGGTAATCAGAGTTTGTACTGACCGAAGACTGGGCCTCGCCAAAAATCACGATTTATTTCAACCAGTCGATAGTCTATGAATAAAAATACAAGCCTCCTACCCTTTTAGATCCATCCACTTTATGATTTTGGAGTATTTTCCCAATGAAAAGTACCGGGTCGACGGGCAATTTATAGGCAAATAGCAGTAACCAGGGCATAGCTATGCACGTGATACGTTTGGATGTGTCGACCTACGTGCAAAATCTGTTCCACATAGGCCGTTTTCGAAACGCTCGTTGTTTTAGGGTCAGGCTCGGTGTTTTACGGTCAGGCTCGGTATTTTGAATTTGATGTCTTCCTTTGTGTGTAGTTTACCTTCATGGATTCTCTTGGCATTAATAAATATGCTCAAGAGGGGTGAACGTTCAAATTGGCATTGGCCCAAGATGTTTCTTAATCCATTAATATTGCTGGGATACACCAGGCCGGAGCCACAGACGAAGAAAACAGCCGATGTCGGAGCTGAACAACAGAGGGCGCTGCTCATCGGGCAAAGATTCACATGTTTCCGTTTGTTGTTGGAATTTTCTTATATTTTATTCGGAATTTGTCTCTCTAGTAATCGAAGATCAATACAATACCTTTTTATTTTTGTAAAAAGTCGAGAAATAAACTCTGGTTGCCCCTTGAAAACAACAAAAAAGTGAATTTTTTCCAAAAAAAAGCTTAATCAAATTTGAAAATTTCTTATCTAATTAAGTTGACATACAAAAATTCACATAACAGCTTCATTATGCATGACTGCATACAGCTTGTGAGTGCTAAAAATTCCAAGATGTTTTACCTAGTGGAATAGCAATTTATTTACTAAATTTGAAAAATTTCTGTCCCAAATTTCACCCATGACATTCATAAAATGCCTCACAATTTGTTTGTATCGTGTGTTGCCACTGAGAATGGGAACGATACGGTTTACTCACACAAAAATCTTCGCAACATTCACGTCGCCATTTTGGATCTAGCGCTGAACTACCTCTCGCGGAGGATCCCAGAGATCACAGATCTGGATCATAATTTGCGCAAAGTGAATGACTTCATCACAGTTCTGAGCAGATCTTGAAGAAATAAATCTGAATCCGGATCCGTCCGAAACAAAAGTGCCCTTAGTCATGAGAATTTTTACGAGTGCAATATCTGGTACGGTGCCCAATCACCATTGAATGCATAGTTCCGAGTTTGCCTAGTTAGCCCGCCCCCTTGGATATTGTTGCTATGGCTCACACGCTATCGTCAAAATGGCGACACAAAACGCACAAAGCAATGGGACTTTCAACGGAAAGCACAGATTCATTGGAGAAAACTCAAAGGTATTCATGTTTCAGGGTCGACAGTTATCTTAGAACACACCGAGTAAAGGGTCGGTAATACAGGGATGTCATATCATGACATACGTGCTTTCGTACCTTTGAACAACGAAAGGACCGGACTTGAAACAAAAAATTCACCCGGATCATCGCATACAACACTGTACAAATTGTATGGGGCAGAACATCGCGTGATGTTTTGTGAGACAGTGCACTTTGACCTATGTGGGTGATGTCTGCTAGCTCTGTTGTGATTGGTCGGCGGGTTCGGTTGATTGACAGGTCGGAACTATGCATTGTTTACAAAATTAAAGCCAATGCGAACACATACTTACAATTCAATGGCTTTGTTCCAGTTGATGACGTAACCAGATAGAACGAAGGATTCAATATTGACAACGTGGACATTCCCCCGCTCTGTGCCTATGTACAACCACTTGCTTTGGAAGGGAAGTGTGCAGTGTGTTATTCTGTAAGGAGAAAACACAAGTAGAACACCATTCACAAATTAACCTTTTGCGTTGAACCATGGATCACTATGGCTGGTGCCCCAAACTCTTCAATTTCAAATGGAGGTGGGTCTTTCCACAGTAAAGGGGGCATTTGGGTCATTCTATAAATTTGGGGTCCAACGTGTGACATTTTTCTGTCCCCGTTACACCTGACATACTGCCATTTGCCGTACAAGTATCATTAAAAATGCCTTCAAAACATACTTTTTATGAATTGTACTTTATGTAATCACTCTTTGAGATAGAAGGCATTTAAAGACTGTGTCCTGAATTTACAAACTACAACATTTTACAAGATGTCAGATGTAACGGGGACAGAAAAAATAGAATGACCCATTTTGGCAACACAGACCATATTTTCAAGGAAATACCTTTGTTTGGTCTCGAAATAAAAAAAATAAGTTTCAGTTGTTCTGAAGAGATAACTTGGGCCCCAAAAGGGTTACAAAATTAATAGTGTGACAACATGCCTTTCTAAAAACCCTGCAAATTTATAATATAACGCGCATAACCGGGACGGTCACTTGTGTTACATTTTAGGCAGTCCCGGTTACGAGCGTTATATTGGAAATTTGTACACAGGGTTTTTAGAAAGGCATGTTGTTACACTATTTGTAACCCTTTTTGGGCCTAAGTTATCTCTTCAGAACAACTGAAACTTATTTCTTTTATTTCGAGACCAGACAAAGGTATTTTCTGGAATATATGGTCTGTGTTACCAAAACACCCCCTTTACCATGGTACAGTTTACAAAGTCCACATACTACCTGTACATGCTGTTGTTGCCGAATTGTATTTCAGCACCACAGAAACCTAAGACTAAGCTTTGTTTTAATATGGAACATTCTTGGCCAGAGCAACAAAAATACCCTACAATAATGCAAGTTTCAGCATTTAGACTCATTTTGAAATTAGTATGAATACATTTACTGTCATGACTACTTGACTTGGCCCGACATGACCAACATGCCTGACTTGACTTGACATTGGTGTCAAATGACTTGACTTGACTTGACTTGACTTGGGACTCGAAGGCAGTTTGACTTGACTTGGGACTCGAAGGCAGTTTCACTTGACTTGGGACTCGAAGGCAGTTTGACTTGACTTGGGACTCGAAGGCAGTTTGACTTGACTTGGGACTCAAAGGCAGTTGACTTGACTTGGGACTCAAAGGCAGTTTGACTTGACTTGACTTGGGACTCGAAGGCAGTTTGACTTGACTTGACTTGGGACTCGAAGGCAGTTTTACTTGACTTGACTTGACTTGACTTGGGGACTCGAAAGGCAGTTTGACATGATCTGAGACTCGAAGGCAATTTGACTTGACTTGGGACTCAGGCAGAGGGAAACTCGTTACAACCCTGGACTAACAGGGCCCTTATCCAGTTAACACCGGGATTATTTCAAACATTGCTGTACGTAGGCGCGAGCTTATTTTTAGTTGAAACATGGAGGACAGGAAACAACTAAACTCATTAACCATGCACAGTTTAGTATGGTTGTTATGTCGATGCACCATCATACACCACAATGTCGCTTTGTTATACAAATTTTAAGCAATTTCTCTCAGAAATTACTGTGATTGTAGACGTCAAACGCAGTAACAAATGAGTTTCTACTAAACGTGTTTACTAGTCCTCTGCTATACCGATGGGGAAATCTTGGCGTGTTTACACGGCCTCCAGCGTCAAGTGGTTAAAGATAGTATACATGATTGGTAAACTGTTGCAAATAGTTTTATCCCCCTGTGTGATTGAAGATATGCATGATTAAAACCAACCTGAGCAAAAACCAGCTCCGTACTTCGTCTAACTTATGAGAAAACAGTAAAAAGGGGGTTTCGCCCCAAAACCACTTCGCCCTGAACCACAGCCTGTGCACAAAGTGGTTTTAGGGCGAAGTAGCATTTGGGCGATGTAGTGTTTGGACAAAGTGATTTGGGGCGAAATGGCACTCAAGCAAAGTGGTTTGGGGGCGAAATAGCACTTGGGCGAAATGGTTTTGGGGCGAATTGAATTTTCGTCTCATGAGACGAAAACTAATTGTTTTACTCATTTCTCAAAGACTATAGCACCTTAGACAAAACAATTTCAGTGGAAGTTTTCTACGGTCATCGTGTTTATATTGTGTAAGTTAGGCGTAAATCTGTGAACATTTCTGATTTTCGAGATACCAATCATGTATACTGCCTTTAAGCCAAACACAACTCATTTGCTATAGTACATCTGTAATGTAATTAGCCAGAGTAATTAAGTGACAAACCTTTCTCTGTTAAATTTAAGTGAGTGTAGTATTGCTGGTCTCTTTTGGCGTAGATTCCATAGGTGTAGGCTATCGTCAGCACACACACTGACCAAAGCACCCTGAACAGAATGAAGAGAAAGCGAGATCAAACATCAAAATACCATCACTCAAACTAAAGGCCTGGTCACACACGCGTGAACACGCCAGTGTCACGCGTCAAGAATGCGGTGCAAAGTTAACATTTAGAAATATGTCAATTTATTGACGTGGCAAGTTAACATTTTATCCTGAAATACATGTAGATTCATTAATATTTATATTTGGATCTTTCCACAGTATAAAGGGGGCATTTTGGCAACACAGACCATATTTTCGAGGAAATACCTTTGTTTGGTCTCAAAATAAAAGAAATAAGTTCAAGTTGTTCTGAAGAGATAACTTACATGTAGGCTCAAAAAGGGTTACAAATAGTGTAACAACATGCCTTTCTAAAAACCCGGACACTTAATTGTGTTACATTTTAGGCCGTCCCGGTTACAAGCGCATGTTGGAAATTTGTCACATTTGTAGAAAGGCATGTTGTCACACTATTTGTAACACTTTTTGGGCCTAAGTTATCTCTTCAGAACAACTGAAACTTATTTCTTTTATTTTGAGACCAGACAAAGGTATTTCCTCGAAAATATGGTCTGTGTTGCCAAAATGCCCCCTTTACCGTGGAAAGACTCACTTCTAATCTACATGTATTACAAATTCACACTGAGCCTTTCTTTGCGTAATTTTAACAAATATCGCTTTAAGAAAAACAGATAGGAGAGAATTCGGGGTGAGACGACGCACTAAAAAACCACAGAATTACAAAAACAATTGCCAACTGAATGTGCTTTTTTAAATCATTTGCAAACGATTTTTTAACCATTCGTTTAACAACAAAAACATGCATTGATTTTTAAGGTTTTCTGAAGTATTACTGCATCTATGTGGCTGAAATTTCTCCAAGGCAGTTTATCAACATTATTCTGCTGTTGTTCCTAGAATTCATGATTCGTCAAAACATTTCATCTGCAAATGATATACACCAATCCGGTAACTAAGATCTCCTCCCTGCATACCCGCCATAGCTGGGGGCGTCCAGTGCATGGGCTGTGCGTTTTGTGTTGCTGTTAGAACGAAAAGCGCTCATCCATTAATACATGCACGAACGAGCCTCCTTCGAGTATACGCAACGCGCCCGCCTTTGCGTACACGCGACGCGCCCGCCTTCGCGCGCACACAACCCTACAAAGACGCGCAACTTGTTTGAAGTAAACAAATGCAGCTTCGTATCAGCAACAACAAAAACATACAGTTCATTCAGTGGAAGCCCACCAGCTATGGCGGATGTACAGGGAAGAGGACCTTATTACCGGATTGGTTGTATACTGGGCCTGTAAAAATTACAGTTCATAGAAATAATCGCTGACAACACACATACTGTACCTCATTGACAAGGTACATGAGCTGAAGTACTGCTGTATCGCTGTCATGGCGGACATGGCAGTCAACACCTGGACGGCCAAATCTGTCAACGTCCGAGTTAAGGAAAGTTGCAAAATTCAGGGGCTACAAAATGTACAATGTACATCCTTACGTATACACAACATAAAAATAATAAAGTAGCATCCACACTGAAGCATTTTGCCATTCCGCTGCCGTTGTATTTTGGGCGCGCGCCCAATTTGGGATGTTCATCGTGTCGACGTCCACAGAAACGACAATGGTAGCCATTAACGGCAAACTTTCAACTTCCAACTTTCAGCGGTGCCGATGATTGACGTTCCGTCATCGTCGGTTGCCGCTTCCGTCGCAATTCAGTGTGGACGCACCTTAATGGAGACATTTATATCGCACTCATATCCATCGCAAGGATGCTCAAGGTTCTGTCGCACTATTACCCTTTTTCACTGGGCTCAGTAATATCATTCCTTAATCCTTCTCAACTCCCTGGGGAGCATGCAGTCCCGTGCACCTTATGTGCACAGGGACTAAACAAAGACATCAGCTTTCACTACCCTCACATGTACCCATTTCCTCCTGGGTGGAGAGAGGCAATTCATGGCAAAGGGCCTTGCCTAAGGGCACACGTACCACGGACACGGGCGATCCGGATTCCAACCCATGACCTGCAGGATTGATAAGGAACATATAAGATGCGTTAGTGGAGCATTAACAAAAAAATTAAAAACCGTGACTGCTCTCTCTCTCTCATATGATCCCCTAAAGGAATTGAGTTGCTGAATAATTTGCCGGCGTAAATCGTTGCCCTGTAGCCACCTAGGAGGTTCATCAGCTCGGCTACGAAGTGCGAGACAACAGGAAGAAATTCTAGGTGTGGGAGGAAAACCCCACACACCAACGCGTGGGGAAAAACCCAGGGAGTCAAGTAGGGACTGAGAACCCAATCCACGTACTGATCCGGATGGGAATCGAACCAGGGCCACATTGGTGGAAGATGAGGAAAGAACCGCCACAATAGGCCAATTCATTCACCGTGAATGCTTTGTGTATAACTACATTTTAGACTTTCATTATTTTGGCTTTTTTTCCTCTGGCAGTTACATTGTATATAGAAAACAGCTACATGTACGTAGTTCAGTAGAACGGTGTCTACATTATTTTAAGCAGACATAAAATTCAACAATTTTTAAAAACAAATTACAGAAAATACTGATGTTGTATAAATAATTAATTAAAGGAGTGTGTCCAGATCACATTTTTAAACTCCCCACTTTTCCCATGGGTGTTGAGATTTTGATACCATATCATTTGTCATGTTTTTCTCATTACCATTCTGAAATTTTGCACTCTCAATTTGTATAATTTCAAGGATATCGTTAAAAAAAACACTGGTGTTTTGTAAACTAATTTATCCGGCTACATTTATGCAGTGCAGTGCAGTGATACCATATAATTTGTCATATTTTTCTCATTACCATTCTGAAATTTCACGCTCTTAATCTCTATATTTTCAATGAGTATATTGTCAAAAACCACCAATGTTTTGTAAACTAATTTATTCGGTTCCATAAAGCAGTGCAGTGATTACTCCAACATTTTTGCTTCCACATCCAAATTGGAGATTGCAAATTTCCTGTTTTCTTCCCATGGATAGCATTTTGGGAAAGGTACGTACATTACATGATTGTTAGGCTAGAATGAAATCCATTTTCTGGAAAAATCTGGACAAGATTCTTTAAGTAAACAACCCGTTCACATACTGGCCTATTACATATTTGTTGCCATTTCGTTCAGTATGTTTATGTATAATGTCAGTTACATTTAGCCATGTACATGGCAGATGTTTTTATACAAATCACCTAGATATTTATTTCAAAAAAATTAAAAATTCTGCCCAAAGCGAGTGTTCATATTTTCATATTTTTTTAGCACACCAGCATATTTGCTCGATTCCAATTCCATGTCAAGGTTATTTTTGTGATTTTCCTAATTTGTTGAGGGCATCCCTTCAACCACCGAGCATAAACTGATCATGTGCGTTCACCGCTGCTGCCCGCGAGCCCGTCCCTACATGGTGTACATATACGTTATGCACAGATGTTTGCCTGTATGACACGCGTACGTGCTGCAGGGAAACGAAGGCATACATATATGCACCATGACACATGTATGGTGACATAGCTTAAATAAGATGGGCATTAGCCATATCGCAATGACGTGCGTACGTCTGTCGCCGCTACACGTTATGCTAAGTGCACATGCAAGAGTTGAAAATGGCAACGCGTTATGATTTAATGGGCGCCGGCGCCTACATGCGCATTTTCATATTTTATTGAACTGGATTGATTTATTAAAATCTTTGTGGGCCTCTGGCCAAACAGGGGGATTAAAAAAACACATACATGCATCTGTAGACAAATGTATGCATTTTGTAAATCCATCGACAGACTTTTTGTCAAAAATGTTGAAAGAAATTGTGTTCATGTCGTGATTAAACAGTTTCATCCAAAACGAAAAATGTTATCAAAAATATTGACTATTTTTTTACATGCAGGTAATATAGGTTTTCTCGCTCGAATTCATCAGAAAGGCATTCAATTTAATGTATGAAAGTATGTATATAAGTGATTTTGATCAGGACGCAATTTCTCTGGTTCTTTTTCATTTGCACGTTATTCAGTTTTGTTTAAAGACATTCACATTTGTTCGCTAAGACATCCAGATTAGAATTTGCGCCATTTAAATACAATGCATTGAATCTGAACATTTAATTTAGCACAAGCTCCGGGCTTGGGCGAATTTGAATGGTTTTCGCTGGTATTTAAAAATTTAATGCGCGTTTTTAATTTGAGTGCAGAATTTTCCTGATTGCATGCTTGAAAAGCCAAAATTTAATGCTCTCTTTAAATAATTGAAGGATAATTCCAAACTGCATTTAAATTTGCGCTGAAACTAATGCATCTGAAACGAACTTGGAAGGTACCTTGTTAAACCTGAACGAGAAAACCTAGATTATAAAAATAATGAATGTTTATGAGTGCAATAGTACAGATAATTTTATGAGGTGACAGATTCAATGCTCGATTCCAACAATACATTAAAAAAAATAATCAAGGTATTCTTAAAATCTGGAATTTGCATTGCTGTGGTACCTTAATTAGTTCTTTCAATTTTTTTTTCTTCAAAATGACGCTTTAATCCTTTTGTTTTGCAAGCTGAGCCTATAGCTTGTGGATTTTCCTAATCCCTAAGAAAAACAACCCAGGTCACATCTAATTCAATTAACGGCAGAAGATTGTCTATTTTCAAGCAACGTTTGAGTAGATAACCATGTGTGGCCTAGCTCTCCATTACTGCAGGTTATAGGACTTGTTTTTCGGCATGTTTTACCGAGACGATGGTAAAATGAAAAATGGCTAAATTTTACTGCTGTCCACATTTTGACTTTTTCGACACGGGAAAATTTACCGAGACCGTGGGAGAACATGCAGTGTGTCCCTTAGCAGGATGATCTTCACGGCCCGGACGTGTATGCTTCCAGAGCGCTTTTACCGACTCGATGTGTCCGCATTGGACTTATTGTCTCAGGAAAAGTAATCTGGTCAATTTTCCTGCACAGCAGTTGGCCAGGAAAAGTAACCGCTGGACTTGGGAAAAGTTACTGCGAGGAAAACTTCCCAGGATTAAAAATGGATTAAAAATGTCCAATGCAGACGGGCCTTAATTACGGGTGGATCCACACTAGAGCCTTTTCGCATGTAAATGATCGTCACCTCTTGGCCAGATGGATGAAGATTTCTGGATAAGGGAACGTGTTTTGGAAAAGGTACGAGTTACTTCAGGTGTAGGTTCCCTTACTTTGGAAATCTCTGTCCTGGACGAGAGGAAAATCTCGCTCAAAGTAAACGTCCGGCCACTGGGAAAGGTCTACCGCTCTGGCCGCCGTCACACATACATGTAAGATGTGCACAGCCAGAGGCATTCGGGCTAGAATCCACCCTAATGTGTTCAAAACTTGACTTGGCCAATCAAACTGAGTCAATTGTCAGATTGTCAGATTTTGATTTTAAAACATATGGTACGCCATTTTGGCCATGACGAGGTCTTAGAACTCGGGCTCGAATCTTGGTCACAGCAAAAGTTATTTTATCTCACTACGAAAGTCGAAGATGTAGGTTTTTGTTTTCATCTGTTCTAAGATCTCAGAATAAGTGTTCAAAGCAGTTCACGTTCACGTTTGCGTTTTGTTTTGTTTTGACGTACATCTACATGTATAAACCTCCCTAATGTCACAAATTGGTCCTACCTTGTCAGGCGCGGGTCCAGAGGTGGGGGGTGGGGGTGTTTGGGGGGTGTTTGGGGGGTTAAAACCCCTCCCTGCTCCGACACCAAAAAATATAATGTAATGCATATTTTGTGGGTCCGCGTGTCAGAAACAAGCGGACATAAAAATCTGGCGGGCAAAACCCTCCCTGGTGGCAAAAAATGTATGTCATGGCAGTAATTTCTTTAATTTTAAGATAAACTAAAAATGAGCAGGAGTTTGGGGCGTATCTTAAATGATCTCTGGGAGGGGTGGTTATCTCATTGTAGGGCATGCTAAGCTCACGTGATAGCCAATCCCAATCAGTGAGAAACAACTGCGCTATCGTGATTCGAGACCACCAGTTGGCTTCATAGCTCAATTGGTAGGGCATCTGCACGTTAAGCAGAAGGTCCGTGGTTCGAATCCCGGTGGAGCCAAGTTGCTTTTCACTGCATGGATCCAGATTTCCCAAACTTGATCAAAATATAATCACTTATTCATAAACTAAAAACATCTGAAATTTCAAATTACCGTGGAAAGATCCAATTGCACAAATGCCCATAAACATGACATAAAAAATATGCAAAAACAAAATGAAAACAAGAAAGTAAAACACGTGCAGCTCAAAAGAGTTTGTCCGGATTTTTCCAGAAAATGGATTTCATTCTAACCTAACAATCATATACTATCCATGGAAAAAAATAAATAGCAATCTCCGATTTAAATGTGGAAGCAAAAAGGTTGGTGTAATCACTGCACTTCTTTTAATACGTAACCCGATAAATAAGTTTACAAAACATCAGTGGTTTTTTATGATATCCTTGAAAATATATGGATTGATAGCGCGAAATTTCAGAATGGTAATGAGGAAAATATGACAAATGATACCCAAATCTCAACACCCATTGAAATAATGGAGGGGCGCGGTGAGAAAAAGTGATATGGACACACTCCTTTAAATATACACACTGTACTATCAGGACCAATACATACATGTATACTGTACATGTATGCAAATGCAACATTTTATGATTAAACAGCTAGTACCCCAGTAATGCATCACAGTACCAACGTGTAAACGAAGTCATTATGTGTGGAACGCTCATGTACATGCAGACATTTGCACTGCAAATTCGGGCCAGCCTGTGCTATACACAAAGCCGGCCGCGTACATACATGTATGTGCAGGATGGTTTAATAGTACGGGCACTTATTGGCAAACTGTGGCATGCAGAAATCCATAAGGCTATTTATAGCTGCACAGGAACAACGCGGATCGCAATGGGGCATTAATCGGACATGTTTGTGTGCACAGGCGGGCGAGAGATGTACGGAAAAATAATGGGACATGCGCAAAAAAAAAGGACATGGAAGAAAAAAAAATTCAATTTAGATTTTAAAGTTCACCCATAAATATGGCGAGCAAAAAACGTTATACAGGGTCACGGTGTCCAAAAAAAAAATAAATAAATAAATAAATCTTGGCAAACCCTAAAATCTAGGTTTCCCCGAGTCCTGACAGAGAATCTTCTTATATACCCTACAGGGTACTCCTGGCGCTGTTGCCATTATTACTGCTGCAATCAGGGAATCACCAGAACCATTTCGCTTCAACTGGGTGGCTGCCTGGCCAAGGCACACAACCCTATCAGCAGTTAGATTGTGGCATTCCCCCTACAGGGTACTCCTGGCGCAGTTGCCATTATTACTGCTGCCATCAGGGAATCACCAGAACAATTTCGCTTCAACTTGGTGGCTGCCTGGCCAAGGCACACAACCCTATCAGCAGTTAGATTGTGGCATTCCCCCTACAGGGTACTCCTGGCACAGTTGCCATTATTACTGCTGCCATCAGGGAATCACCAGAACCATTTAGTTTCAACTGGGTGGCTGCCTGGCCAATTAGGCGCACAACCCTATCAGCAGTTAGATTGTGGCATTGCCTCCACCAGCTCCCCAAATATCGCTTGGGTTGACGAGGCAATTAAGTGTCTTGCCCACGGACACGAACATGTTGCCACAAGTGGGACTCAAACTCATAACCCCTCGATCACAAGCACAGACGTGTACCCACTAAACCACACGTGCTCCACATGATATGGTTAGTTCAGGTCAACTCTGGTTGATAGACATTTCATGTTATTTTTAAACATCCCCATACACTGAACAGAAGCTCTGGAGAATTCACGTAATTTGATGTTCAAATTAGGGGATATCCAAATTTTTACGGTAACTACAAAGCACAGGAAGGGAGGGAGGTCGAGGGCTGCGTAGGACTTTACATACTGTTAAATGTTGATACTTCATAGTACTGCAAGAAAAAATGTTCATGAGTAATTTTTTTGGGGGGAGGGGAGAGTGGGGGAAGGGGGTCTTGAAAAATACTACTCTCTGTAGTAACTGTAAAAAATGTTGACAACTTTGGACGACCCCTTATAATGCAAATTACTGGCTTCACTTACTGCGTTTTAAATTGCATATATTATGTGAATTTGGTGTGTGGAACTGCCAATACACTATGCACCCATACACTTGATAGACTATTCCCGTCTTGTCCCAATTCCCTCCCTCCCTTCCTTAAACTCGATCGTCACACCTCTCCAAACACCGTCACTTTTGGACAAGGTCATGTTCGAGTTGACTGTGCACAAGGTGTCAGGCATTACGTCAGCCGCGTGTGCGCACGTGTTTTGGGGTCACACCTCTGCGTACCGTCCCCCAGTTCTTGCTGTCCTAACATACGCATACGTCCCTACTTGGGACATTGGTAATTAATGCAAATAGTAATCCAGTTTTTTTTCTCTTATGACGGAGGAGGGTGAATTATGCCGTCGCTGGCGAGGCTAATGATCGGAGGAATGACGAAAAATGATGGATGTGCATTCAAGTAGACAGGAACGAAATACAAAATTCATGAATGAATTCGGAATTCTAAGCATGTTCATTTTGCTTCGATGACGACAACACTCAAATATTGAACAAATGGAAGTTCATTAACATTTATGTATCATACAAGATATAATATATAGTAGTATATTAACCATAAACCATTTGCAATTTAGCAATTTAGCTGGGCCAATAACAATGTCACCATGCGGCATGCGTGAGTAGACGCTTCATGGATCTACCAGTAACATGGGTAATAGCTGTGTTCAGATGGTCACAACCCCTCGAGGGTTTCAGAGTTTGAATGTCGGCTATTCAAATATATAAATGTCTAAAATATATAAAAACCTCCGAATTCCCCTCGAGGGTTTAAAACTTCCAAGTTTCCCTCGAGGGTTTAAAACTTCCAAGTTTCCCTCGAGGGAACGGCCTTCGTGTAGACATGTCTATTGATTGCTTTCCGGTGACGTCACGCCTTCCATCCACCATTTTGGGTGTCATTTTTCACGACCCACGTTGGTCGCGTGATTACCGGCAAATTAAGCAAGAAAAGTGCATTGCTTGCACCTACCTCTGTTGCTTAAACTTGCTTTATATTGTTGCGCCTTCACTGTTGTATCAAGAAAGATAAAAATGACATTCTTCAGGCTAAATCGTAATCAAGTAAAAACACTTTCGTTTTTTACAAGCTGAGTACATGCTCAAAAATTGGAACGCATCGCAACGCCATTCTTGAATGAAAATACGACGGTGAGTATTTTTTAACGCATGTTCATGTGCGTCTATTGGCTCGCGCGTGTGCGCGCGTGACACCTAAACATTCCCGGATGTTCTACGTCACGGAAAGCAATCCATTGTTACATTATTTAAAGGCCCGTTTTGCACGTGAAACTATTTTTACAAATTACAGAAACAACAGCATTACATAACTAAAGAATAATGTTGATAAACTGCCTTGTAGAAATTTCAGCCACATAGATGCAGTAATATTTTAGAAAAACCTTAAAAATCAATTTTTCTGTTTTTCCCATTTAAATAAAATAATATACATTATAACAAAAAGAAATATGAATACGTGTACAATTTCTCGCCACACTGTCCCAAAGGCAACAAACTGTACTTCGGTCATTCCAGTGCGATTGATTTTTACCATCCCTAGCTTTTTATTGATCAATACATGTATATAGGCCGACATGCACATGGACAAAAACAAACTACATGTTTACACAAAAGTATGTATGTTTATCATAAGAACTGAAACTCATGTTGTGCATTTGAAAGCACAGTACATAATTGCAGTTATCCAAAATTTGACTTCACAAGTTGACAAGAAATCGTGATTTCCTGTATAAAATGACACCTTTGTGGGATAAATTGCAAATTGAATGTTTTTTTTTTTTTTAATTGTTTGCAAATGATTTTATTTTTACCATTTATTCAACAACAAAAACATGTAGGGATATTTAAGGTTTTCTAAAGTATTACTGCATCTATGTGGCCGAAATTTCTACAAGGCAGTTTATGAAAATTTGTTAATTATGGGCAATTCCACGGTTAGTAACATTACATATTTAGCAATTTACTGGAGTTCTATCCTCTGGGATAACATGCAAGCCCGCAGTTCTGCATTTTAGTACCATCAATCTTACCAACTGGACAGTAATAACTGAAATAATTTAGCCCCATTTTGTGAATTGTAATAAAGATTTTAATCTGGGTTATTCTAAGTTACAAAAAAGGACATGGACAAAAATGCATGTCTTGAAACAAACCATTATATTTCTTTCATTGCTTGTTTACTGGTGTACGACTCACACCTACTCTCACCAGTTTCAAGAACTATAAAAAAATCATGGTTAGTAACATTACAATTAGTCACGTTATACAGCTCTCCCATGCCAACAAAATTTATGACATTTCCAACATGAAAATATATTTGTAGTACATTTTCCACAACAGATTAACACCAAACATGTTTTTACATAAGCTTTTTTCATATGCTATTATTTAAAGTCAGTTTGCATGCAAAAAAAACCACTTCCAAATTTTATTGAAATGTCCACTTCTTCATGGAACAGTTGCGCATTTCCATAAATTCAGATTTACATTTCAGAGACTTTGAGGGCTTGTAATGCTTCATGTATTCAAGTTGTTTGATTTTAAACACATGTTCTTCAAGCATCCTTGATGGAAATGTAATTCCTGAAAAACTGATTGTAATGGCATTCTCAATAAGCGAGGTACGTTAAAAAAATCCTCGGTTTCGGACGTACTAATTCGAAACCGAGGTGTTTTTTTTACCGGATCACAGAATCGGATCACAATGGGATTTTCAGGAATTACACTTCCATCAAGGATGCTTAAAGAACATGAGTTTAAAATCAAACAATTTGAATATGTGAAGCATTACATATATAAGCCCTCAAAGTCTCTGAAATGCAAATCTTAATTTATGGAATTGTCCAGTTTTTAAAGCTGTTCCAATCATTTAATCCGTCTTTAACAAACGAAATAATGCAGCTATACAGATGTATAACAGTAAATTCAAGGATAGAGAATTATGCTTGGGCAGTGATATGCTAATACATGGTGCCTGAACAGCCACAGGGGGTGCTCTTAATGAAGGCTCACTCTGTGGGACCGTTAACAAATGAGACGAATTCCGGCATAAATTGAGACCCCTCCGGAATTGAAGTCGTGCGACGATAAAAACACGGGAGGCCCCCTCGTTCGTCATATGGAACAGGTGAACGCATTGTAGTGACATATGTTCCTATTCCGGAATCACAGGTAAATATTCACGAACGAAAATTAGCATAAATTTAAATAGCAGCGCCCGGGGGTCATTTCGAGTGATCATTGGCACGCGGATCTAACTAGTGGGATAATACGGCTATAATATTCCGGTGGTCCGCGCTAGGGACGGAGTCATAGTTGGAATGTAAGCCTGTGGCGGTTTTTGGTCTTCGGCCCATGCCCACGCATTCCCTGCACCAGGACTTATTTCCATTTTTGACCGGCAGTTCAGTGAAACTGAGAAATTTGGTCGACCATTAAAGGAACGTGTCCAGATCACATTTTTGAGCCCCCATTTTTTCCATGGGTTTATACCATATCCCGTGTCATATTTTTCTCATTACCATTCTCAAACTTTGCACTCTCAACCGATATATTTTCAAGGATATCGTCAAAAAACCACCAAAGCTTAGTAAACTAATTTATCCGGTTACATAAAGCAGTTCAGTGTTTACACCAACCTTTTTGCTTCCACATCCAAACTGGAGATTGCAAATTTTCTTTTCATGGATAGTATTTTTGTTAAGTTATTATTCCACAAATCAAGGTCACATGATTTATCCGAACCAGATTTCTGGTTCGGATAAATCACATGTCGTAGAAACCAGCGTGAAGTGCGAGTTGCTTTTGTCATTCGCGGTTGGTTTCTCTTCTTGTTGGAAAATAATGTCCTACGAACACTATGTACATATCGTATTTTCCAATTTATACACAAATCTGCCAACGGATTTCATAAGAAGGGTTTCTGGGTGTTGATATGGACGAGAGAATCTCTCAGATTTTCGCGTCTTCACTTCGCAGCGATAAATAATATCTGAAGAAAAAAACAGCATATTGTGGACGTTGGAGAAACCAACTAGCTGTGTTCGAGTTGCTTCCTGGAGTCAGCGCTGACCTGAGGGATCATGCAAGGTGTGACGAATCAGGGAAAACACGGAAACAAGGTTAAACACGTATCGATCAATATCGAACGCCACCTTTATTTACAAACACATGACACATAATACATCGCGATGACTGGTAAAGCGTATAGCCCAACATTTGGTCTCTTTTCTTACTTTTAAACATTTCCAGTTAATTACGTGACATTTTGATAATTTTTTTTTACAACGACCATCAAAAAATTACTGTCAAGGACGTTAGATCGCTACATTATGTAAACAGTAAGCCGTGTGTCCCTTTAAGTTTCAAAATGAAATACTGATACATGTATTAGTCCTCAGGAAAGTCTGATATGGACAAAGCGTTTTTTTTTACAGTTTACAGACTGTAAATGGCTTCTAGTTAATCAACAGCTAAAATGCAGACAATACGACAACATTTTTATATAAAGCTCAGGTTCTGGCAATTTCTAAACAAACAGTATATTTTCCCCCAGCCTGTGACATTTTTGGGCCCCTGGATTGTATGTTGATTTGTGGTTTCAAGCTTCTGGCCCAAACACACAATATAAACAGATGCTTGACAATTAAAGGGAAGGAAAACAGTTGTTTGGAATCATCGTCATATTTAATAACAAATGCTACCTATGTATTGCCTGAGGCATAAACCCTCACAGGAATCCAATTAATGTCTGGCAACTCAATTAATTTTGATGATAAACTTTGGAGCCAATGCGGCTATATGCACTGTGCGATATTTTGAATTTCGAAAGAGAAAATGACGTTAATCATGCAACAGCAGGGGTCGAAATCAGCACTGGTCCTGTGGTCCGAGACCAGCAAAAAATGAGAAGGACCACTAGATCTGTCAAAAATGCTAGTCCAATGGACCAATAAAAACATTCCCTGACTAATGGAGAGAAAAATTAGGTCCATGGGGAAAACCTGAGGGAGTATACCAACTGTGCCGTATAGCTCAGCTGGTAGAGCGTCTGCCTAGTGAATCAGAGGTCTTAGGTTCAAATCCCGATAAGGCCCTTACGATTTTTCTCTTATCCCAAGTTTGATTGTTTCATTTCAATGGCGGTTAGGCATCATACCAAATGTTGTGTTAATCACTTTAAAACATCCTTTGAAACTAAATAAATTTACACCATTCAAATATATTTCAAAGCTACAATGAATGCAATATTTATAGAAATTTAAAGAAATGCAAGGTGCATGAGCAAAATCATCTCACAAAATTGCAAAGGCACTGAACTTCTTTGCATCTGCCAGACCGGCATTCACAAAAGAGATAAAAAAGACAATACTTCTCCGATACTTGACATGCGTCGGCGCAGCGGGGATGCAGTTTTGATTGTTTATTAAGTGCTTTGACGCTATCGTAAAAGTTTGAAATTTAATATTCAGTTTTTAAAGGCCCATTATATCAGTTGCAATGACCCAAGATTAACAATGGTATCAAACATGACATGAGGTTATTTACCAGTATGTCCAATAATGGTACTTTTTGTTATAAATTAACAACTGAATGTGGTTTGTGCAAATGATTTTCGGTAGCACCATGTGAAATATATTGTTTGAAGATGTGTGGTTCTGAATGGAACCAGTGAGTGCGAACTTGATGTTTTACAAAAATGTACCCTGTTTCTCTCCTGGAGAAGCATTCATATATGTGGTTTTCAAAAAAAATGTGTGTGCACAGACCAACGGCGGCGGATTACACAACAAAGCTTTTTGCTTCCACATCCAAATTGGAGATTGCAAAATTCCCATGGATAGTATTTTTGGGGAGGTATTTTATATGATTGTTAGGTCAGAATGAAATTCATTTTCTGAAAAATCCTAGACAAACTCCTTTAAAGGCAGTATACATAATATAAACATGATGACCGTAGAAAACTTCCCCTGAAATGGTTTTGTCTGAAGTGCTATAGTCTTTGAGAAATGAGTAAAACAAACAGTTTTTCGCTATTTCGGCCCCAAACCACTTCGCCCGAGTGCCATTTCGCCCCAAATTACTTCGTCCAAACCTACATCGCCCAAATGCCACTTCGCCCCAAAACTACTTTGTGCACTGGCTGTGGTTCAGGGCGAAATGGTTCAGGGCGAAATGGTTCAGGGCGAAGTGGTTTTTGGGGCGAAATGACTGCAAACCCTTTTTTGACTGTTTTCTCAAATGTTTGACGAAGTACGGAGCTGGTTTTTGCTCAGGTTGGTTTTAATCATGCATATATCTTCAACCACACAGGGGGATAAAACTATTTGTAACAGTTTACCAATCATGTATGCTATCTTTAATTATCAGTATATTTGGATGTTGAGATCTTCGGGTCCTCCAAGCACTAGTCCAGAAGCATAACTGATGTTCCACAGCCCATAAAGGCCTGTCCACATTGGACTTTTTAAAAGAAAAATTACCGAGACGATGGGTACTTTTCCCAAATTTAATCCAGTGGGTATAGCCCAGAAAGTTTTCCTCTCAGTAACTTTCCCGAGTCCAGTGGTTTACTTTTCCTGGCCAACTGCTGCCCAGCGACAATTAGTCCAATGTGAACACATCATGTGGGGTACCGTGGCCGAGTGGTTAGGGCCATGGGTGAAAACTTGGGGTTGCGGGTTCGAATCTGGGTTCGAATCCGGCTGCGGTACCTGTGCCCTTGGTATGGGCAAGGCACTCAACCTCACTTGCTCCATCCTTCGGAAGGGATGTAAAGCCGTTGGTCCAGTGTGTTGGGTAACGGTAACGCACTCTAAAGATCCCAGAGCATTCTTTCGTTAAGAGCAAGGGGATTCCCTGGTGTCTCTGGCCATTTCTAATTCTAATTCTTCATGGGTTTCCTCACACTTACGAGTGACAGTGCAATGAGCACTATTGAGGAATCCTTGGTATGAATACCAGAAAGAAATAATAATAATAATAATAATCAAGTCGGTAAAAGCGCTCTGGAAGCGTATGTACGGGCCGGAAAGGACATACTGGGAAGGGAAACTGTGCATGTTCCCGTGTCAAAAATTCAAAATGCAGACAGTGGTAAAATGTTGCCATTTTGTTTATTTTACCATCATCTCGGTAAAACCTCCCGAAAAACAAGTCCAATGCGGACACGGCTTACATGTAAATCAACAAATCAAATCCAGAATTGGGGCATGATATTACGTATTCACTCTTCATTTTGGGCTTGTCTAATCACCGTTTCTCATCTCCACCAAAGATTGCAATGACGCAACATTATGAATCACGTATGCCAAACCTTGCCTTCCGCACCCACAGGTTCACGATATGATTTTTAATTTGTTCCGACTGGGGACAAATGAGCGGCTAAATCTGGGCGTCTGCCAGTGGGTGAAGGACGTAAGCGATGAGCTTTCTTCTTACAAATTCCTCAGGTGGATTTTTTTCTCTTTCTCTTAATTCCCGGGTTTCTTGCGATTCAATGCACAGACACGATGCTGATTTGCACAGGGTGGAATTGTGACAGGAAATGAAAACAGACCGCGGTTCAATGCGCAGATTAGGTTGCGCAATTTGTTAGACTCGAGGATTGTTTGTTTAATTAACCAACAGGAACAACTCTACATGATGTTTGTAGATTTTAAAGGATTTTACCAGTATTATAAAAAGTGCCATCATGTGATACACATAGGGACATTTTAAAGGCACTATGTATCATTTGCAAGATAAAACTTTTTACAGATTCGTGGAATAAGAGTGTAACATATCTAAGGAAGAATGTTGGTAAACTAGCCTGAAGAAATGTTAGCTACTGTACTTGGATACATCAATGCTTCAGAAAACCTTGAAAATCTATATATCTTTTTTAGAAAACCATCTTCAGTTGTCAATTTTTAGCATGAAATACCATTTTGGACGGAAATAAATTCATGTGGTGTTTGTTACCGTTGCTATCAACACTTTGAGTAAGGTTTTTCTTGTCAACTCATGCAAAACAAAACTGGGTCATTGCAAATGATACAATTGGCATTTAAAGGAAGGGTCAACACTTGCTAAGAGTTGCCTAATTCTGTACGCTTCATGTAAGTCGCCATCTTTTGCAGTTTGGCGATCGGACTTAAGAGGGCGTGAGTCAGGACACAACAGATTTGTACATACATGTACTTCACGGTGTATGGCAATCGGGAAACAAGGCACCAATCTTGACATCATCCATGCAATCGTTGCATGGTTGACGTCATCATCCCTTTCAAAGTTTCAAATATGGCACAGCACATAGTTACAGAGTTTATCTTCAAAATTAATTGGGTTGCCGATGTTGAAAACAAGATTCTCCGATTCTCATGGAGGTTTATGCACCGGGCAATACATCGGTAATATTTTTGATTAAATTCGTCGATAACTTCAAACAAGTGTTGTCCCTTCCTTTAAAGATAGTATACATGATTGGTAAACTGTTACAAATAGTTTTATCCCTCTGTGTGATTGAAGATATGCATGATTAAAACCAACCTGAGCAAAAACCAGCTTCGTACTTTTTGAAAAAACAGTCAAAAAAGGGTTTGCAGTCATTTCGCCCCAAAACCACTTCGCCCTGAACCATTTCACCCTAAACCACGGCCTGTGCACGAAGTGGTTTTGGGGCGAAGTAGCAATTGGGCGATGTAGTGTTTGGACAAAGTGATTTAGGGCGAAATGGCACTCGGGCAAAGTGGTTTGGGGACGAAATGGCACTTGAGCGAAATGGTTTTGGGGTGAATTAAATTTTCGTCTCATGAGACGAAAACTAATTGTTTTACTCATTTCTCAAAGACTATAGCATTTTAGACAAAACCATTTCAGGGGAAGTTTTCTACCGTCATCATGTTTATATTGTGTAAGGTAGGCGTAAATCTGTGAACATTTCTGATTTTCGAGATACCAATCATGTATACTGCCTTTAAGCTTGGTACATGTAATGCCCAACACACAAGACATTTCATGAAACGTGAAATAACTGACAGTTATCGCTGAGCAACCTGTTAGAGGGCATGAATTTGCATTTTCATGTTATTTTAAAACTGCACGCTCTTTCAGAGAAAATGGGACAATGCTGTCGAGGCTAAAATGAAGCATGAAGAGCATTTTCCGCCTCGGCCCTTTCGAGAGACACAATTTCCCGCTCGTTTAACGACAGACGGATTGCGGATAGCATGGGGTAATCTAGCAGGGCTGCAAAAGATGAGACGCCAATTCAAATCTTTTACATTGGCTGTCGTCCTAATGCATGGCGTTGACGGAGTCCCACAAACATCTATGCAGCCTGGAACATTATTTTTACTACGCTAGAGGAAGGGGAAGGGTTCGCAGAGTATATTAACCACCGTCCCTTCAGATTCTAAATTTGGAATTTTATTAAAGTCAGTTCTATGGTTAGTTATGTTACATGTTACAGAAATATAGTACTAAAGCCGTGTCCGCATTAGACTTGTTTTTCGGCAGATTTTACCGAGACGATGTTAAAAAAAAAAAAGGCTAAATTTTACTGCTGTCCGCATTTGGACTTTTTCGACATAGGAAAATTGACCGAGACCGTGGGAGAGCATGCGCAGTGTCCCTTAGCGGGATGACCTTCACGGCCTGGATGTACACTTCCAGAGCGCTTTTACCGTCTCGATGTGTCAATTTTCCTGGGCAGCAGCTGGCCTCGGGAAAAGTTACCGAGAGGAAAACTTCAGAGGCTGTCCGCACTGGATTAAAAATGGGAAAATACCCATCGTCGTCTCAGTAAGTTTTCTCCAAAAAAGTCCAATGCGGACAGGCCTTAAGGAGCCGTCCAATGTTACCAACATTTTTATGGTTCTACAAAGTGTAGGAAGTGACAAAAAAATGTTGATAAAATTGTAGTATTTCGGGGGAGAGGGAGGGGGTCTTAAAAATACCACGCTCCGTAGAACTGTGAAAATGTTGACAACTTTGGACAGCCCCTTAATTAAAACTAGGCAGATCCTCTACCAGCTGAGCTACACATATGGTACTCTCCCCCAGGTTTTCCCCAAGAACCCAATTTTTCTCTTGGTGTTGCGTGGTTATTATTATTATTACGGTATATGCAACTATTTAAAGCCATTTGCTACACAAAAATATAATTTCAAATTTAAGAATAAGATCTTATATAGTATGCACTTTTTAATGGTATTCCTCTTACATGTATGTGTAACTACTGTCTCAGCAAGGGCCAATTTCATGGCACTGTTAAGCACAAAAAAATCTGCTTAGCACACAATTTCTTTGCTTTATATTGCTAAAATGGGTTGCCAGCCAAAATCGTATGTGACATGTATTTTCCAAAATTCTGCTGTTATTTCCTGTTTGTTTGTTTTTTTGTCCACAATTTTGGCTGGGAAACCATTCTACAAAGCAAAGGAATTATGTGCTAAGCAAATTTTTATGCTTAGCAGCGCCATGAACTTTGCCCCAGTTTACGTGCAATGTGCGTGCCGTTATTTCAAAGGTCAAACCGGGATACCGGGGCTGCGTTGTTGGCACACTTTGAGGTTGTTGTACAGCGTTCCTAATGAAACGAAAACAACTTGGTGACATCGTGCAAGTGTGAATGAGCCGTGAGCGAGGGTTATGCTGATGTTGTGTTAGCCCATTGGAGACATGTTGTTGCAGGAGTCTGTATCCAAAATAAGGCCTTAACAATTTGCTGTGTTGCCCTCATCCCCAAAAAAGCAGGAGGGTCGGTCGGGCACCCCCCTTTTTTTTTAAAATAGTGAATGCATTCTGCTGAGGGACATATTTTGCACAGTACATGTATGCTGCACTTCGGTGTCGGTCTGTTCTACACATCATTGAATATCACAAAACGAAACCCAATTTTGCTTATAAAGCCGGCCGTACACCTTGCATTCCAACTCCATTGCGATTGCACAGACACGGCAAATTTTGAGCATGCTCAAAATTCTGCGATTGCGTTGCAATGGAAACGTCCACAAAATCGTGACCACATCGCCATCGGAACACATCGCAAAACCCGTACACCTTGTGATGCGACTGCACAACATGAGCTATCGTGATCGGATCACGGACGAAACGCAAGGTGTACGGCCGGCTTAACACGTTGACGGGTTCGGTTTCGCGAGACAGTATGAAAGGATTTTTATGCAGAAAATGAAACTGAAACATCAAAAAAAATTGGGTTGCCTTGTGTTATACTTCCTTAACAAAACAGCAAAATCGCCAATTTAAAATATATTTACTATGCAACTGAAAAGCTATTTAGTTCCCAGCGTCGCTGGGACGGGAACACTATCATATTGGTCTTTTTCTTTCGTATGATCTGCAGCCGATTTCACGAACAACTTTTGAAGCCCCATAGCTTACGCAATAAAAAGTAGCGCAAGCGGGCTTACGCAGTGCATAAGGATTCGTGAAATCGGCTGCAGGTTGCTGAGATTAGCTGACTTACGTCGTTGCCCTGTAGCCTAGCCACCTAGGAGGTTCTTCA
The DNA here is from genome assembly GCA_037783545.1 of Henricia sp. BOLD:AAB3569. NCBI lineage: Eukaryota > Metazoa > Echinodermata > Asteroidea > Spinulosida > Echinasteridae > Henricia > Henricia sp. BOLD:AAB3569. The sequence goes on along the minus strand of JBBELK010000272.1, from coordinate 1,973,697 downwards.
GCAGAGCCACAAAGTGTGGGAGAACAGGAAAAAATTCTCGGTTTTAGAGGTGGAAGGAAAACCCCACACACCAACGTGTGGGGGGAAACCAACAGAATCAAGCAGAGACTGAGAACCCAATCCACATACTGACACGGACAGAAATCGAACCATGGCCACAGAGATGGAAGGCGAGGAAAAAACCTTCAACCGCTACGTCAACGTCAACCCATCCTGAGATCTCAGGGAATTTCCACTCTGCAAAGCGACGTAACAATATCCTGAGGAAATACACACAAATCTGTGGAGTGAGCCGGCTGTTGTCTTGAGCCATATCACGCCCGAGTCATTTTGATGTAATTTAATCAATTCGGTCATGTTATGCCGAAAAGAAATGATTTCTATACTTTCCAGAAATTATATTGGGTTCCTTTCCTTATGACTGTCCCATTCCTACCAAACTTTCCGCAGTTTTTCAAATTAATAACAGGGATGCATGCTGACGAATGTAATGGAACGGATTTCCCAGTATGCTTTAAATAGCAGCCAATCGCCGACGCGGACAACGGCCAGCATTACCGAGTACATGTATCACATGCATGCATGGTGTTTACAATCTGCGCGCGTTACATTTGAATGCCTGCAATCATGCTGCAATGCACTGCCAAGCGTCCTGATTGGTGCAGCAGAGGCGACAAGATTTCTGTCGCTAGTCCCACCGCGAAATGGGGCCTGTTTCAACAGGGCCACTGTACACAGGAGTTAGGGAGTGCGTTAAAGGGGCACTGTTGCAAGAGGATGCGTCAACCCGACTCCCCATCATCTTGGTGGAAATACCAAGACAACTGAATTGAATCCAAATAAAATGGCAATATCTATTTGGAATTGGAACTGATGAAAGAAAAAATGTTAGAATCACAAAATCCTAGTCTCGGCTGGATTACTGCAGCTTACTATTACTCCAGGGCGAAAGATACACTCTAAATCTACCCTGTGCAGTACCAAGCTTTTACTTCAAAAAAATGTCAGAGTCTTTGGACAAAATTGCTGTGAGGCATTCCCGATGAAATCATACAGGTGTTTCTGGTTTGTGTATAAAGTAGCAGTATTAAAGTCTTTAAGAGCAAGTCTTGATTCAAGTCCCAAGTCTTTAAGAACAAGTCTCGATTAAATCCCAAGTCTTTAAGAGCAAGTCTCGATCCAAGTCCCAAGTCTTTAAGAGCAAGTCTCGATTCAAGTCCCAAGTCTGTAAGAGCAAGTCTCGATTCAAGTCCCAAGTCTTTAAGAGCAAGTCTCGATCCAAGTCCCAAGTCTTTAAGAGCAAGTCTCGATTCAAGTCCCAAGTCTGTAAGAGCAAGTCTCGATTCAAGTCCTAAGTCTTTCAGAACAAGATTCCATTCAAGTCACATTATACGTCTCTACTTCAGCTAGTACTTAAAGGAGTGTGACCAGATCACTTTTTTTTACCCATAACTCCCCGGGACTTACCTTATGGGTCATGAGATTTTTATATCATAAAATCCGTTATATTTTTCTGATTACGAAACTGAAACTCCCGCGCTTCTAGGCCGCATATTTCCGAGGATATCGTCGAAAATCCACCGATTATTTGTAAACTAAATTTCCAGTATCAACGTTTATACGCTGAAAGCCGACTCGATAGTTTTGTTCAATTTTTTACTGGAAATTGCGAATGTTTTCGGGTTTTTGGGACATGGGAGGTGTGTATGGGAGTTACTTGATAATATTGGTAAGTTACATCGAAAACTATTTTCCAGAAACTCTGGTCACGCTCCTTTAAAGGAAGGGACAACACTTGCAAAGGGTTGCCTAACTCTGTACACTTCGTGTAAGTCGCCATCTTTTGCAGTTCGGACTTGAGAGGGCGTGGGTCAGGACAAAAGATTTTTACATACTTCACGACATATTGGAGTCCAGAAACAAGGCATCAATCTTGACATCATCCATGCAATCGTTGCATGGTTGACATCACCATCCCTTTCAAAATTTCAAATATGGCGCAGCACACAGTTGCAGAGTTTATCATCAAAATTAATTGCGTTGCCGACATTGAAAACAAGATTCCCAATTCTCATAAAGGTTTATGCACCGGGCAATACATCAGTAATATTTTTGATTAAATTCGTCGATAACCTCAAACAAGTGTTGTCCCTTCCTTTAAGCAGCACTATCAAATTAGGCCTATAATTATACAAATCTTGACCTTTAATAATGAGCACTTTTGAAAAGTGTATTAAAGCTCTTGCAAATAAACACAACATATTTTTTCGAACACATTGTTTGAAACATAAAGCCAGCCACCTCAATTTATAGGTCCCTGGAAATTCACAGAATTCACCCAGGGGCCTGTGGCCATTTAACATCCTACATGTATTTCCAGGAAAAGGATGCGGTACATAGGAAGTGTTGAAGGACACATGCAAGCATCTTAACTGAGAATCTTATAAGCCAGTAATTGCTTCCTTCTGAAGAAGACTAGCTTGGTTTCACATCGTTACGTCGGCCCATCTGCTTTTGAGAAAGCAAAGCTGCCATTTCGAGATCGTACGCACATTGGTCGGCTGTTTTCTGCATGACATTATCACCAATTTCCCACTTCCTTTGAATGTATTATGAGAAAGGTTTGAAATTAAACGATGGTATTTTGGTTGCACATTGAAGACATTGGTTTTTTTTAAGGAACTTGTTGAGATTTTTCCAGAAAATATATTTCGTTTTAACATAACAATCATATAAAATGCATCCCCCAAAATGGCGGAAAGAAAACAGGGAAATTTGCAAACTCCAATTTGGATGTGGAAGCAAAAAGGTTGGTGTGATCACTGTAAATACTGCCTTATGGAATAGATAAATTAGTTTACATAACATCAGTGACTTTTTTTTTAAATATCGGAGCGTGATCCAAAACTGGTAAACACCGAGGAAAAATTTCAAAATTTATTAAATTAATCAAAATAATACCTCAAACAGTAAAGAAATGTCCATATTTTACAATCATATTACAAAAATTAACAATAAATTTGACTGGGCACACTGTGCCATCACATTTTCAATAAATAGTTGAAAATGCATGTAGAAATTTGTAGTTTTTTGTCAATTTTATTGATTGTCTGTCCCTCGCGCATAAAAACAACCTCTGCATAAAACTGTAAATTAAGTCAATTTCAACATGTGATAAACTTGGTGTGTGTATTAACATCAGTAGCAGGTAAACAAACAGGTTCACTTTAGTTTTCATTTGTTGTATTGACTAAGGAAAGGAATTCCCGTCCCTCACGTGAGGGACGGAAATGGATCACGCTAATCGTTGAAAATATATAGGCCTATAGATTGAGAGCGGGGAATTTCAGAATGGTAATGAGAAAAATATGACTATTGATATGGTATCAAAATCTCAACACCCATGGGAAAGTGGGGTGCTCAATAAATGTTATTTTCGTTGAAAAATGTGAAAAATGTAACGAGTGACAAACAAATTTGAACAGGGCGGCCTAATTGTTAACAGAAGGGGGTGGGGATTTTGGATGTCCACCTCCCACTTTCGCACCCCTCTTTTATACAAAAACATTCCCCTCACCTAAACACTGCCACTGCATTTAATTAAAAAATAAAATCTATTGATTATTTACGCAGATGAGTAAGGGTTTTAGTGAGCAAAAGGTAGGCAATTTCTCTGAAGCACACTTGAACCAATTGCCTCGATATCCATGGTGGACTCTGCAATGTCACAAAGAGTTTAGATTCTACAATTAATCATAGAATTCTAGGAATTTTCAGCTAATGAACTTTGTACATATTGTACTACCTGTATAATTTAAAATTACACAAGCTGCACCGTTATGTACATACTGCATACACCGTTTCCAAGTAGGGATGGTTGAATAATTTCAGTCAATAATGGTACTGTTTCTTGGTAAATGTGTTTTAAAAAACGAAGTTTAGAGTATAGGCCGATGACCCCCAACAGATATTCTCAGATAATCAAAGTTTCAAGGGTGAATTTTAGACCCAGCAACCTCATTTGTACTAATTATTTCTGTCCCGTCCATAACACAGATTTACTGAGCTCATTAGCTGATGAGACGAAATATAGGGAAGTCCTACGTCTTCTGCACATGTTCAGCAACTCTTTGAATTCCACAAAATGGGGTCTTTTGTTAATTTTAAACATTTCTAGTTAATTACGTGACATTTTGTTAATTCTTTTTCTCACAACGACCATCGAAAAATGATTGTCAATGATGCTAGATTGCTACATTATGTAAACAGTAAGCCGGTGTGTTCCTTTAACCAAACGAAGTCCAATAGGAACACCACTTAACAATATGTACCCCCACAAAATTATCTTCGAAACTACAAGTCAACTTGAGGTCAAATTCAACTAATCAAATACAGAATGAACGTATCTGCTCCCTTAAGCCAATTTCAAAACACAACCCAATGTAGTCCAATAAATGGCCAACACCACTACCCTAGACTTGACTTCACACAAGGGGCCTGTCCCGGTTTTAACCATGATTACACAGGATTAGTTGTAGCCTTTTTTTTTTTTCAGCCGTCTGAAGGGGTTACGACCCCTGACATTTAAATCAGCTTTCCGTCACACGCGTGTAGACACAAGTATGCGCTCCCCCTGTACACGTACCAACGTACCGTATACATGCACACATACAGCCACTGTGGTTGTGAATTGTGCGCCAGCCGGTCGGCCCATGATTTTTAACTGGGCTAGCTATATACAGACACCATTACAATACAGATCGTCATTTGCTAGCGTATATGATGAATCCTAATTATCCGTACATGCATGGTACGTGTATATATCTAGACATTGCTTATACATGCACATGTGCCCCTATGATGCATATGTCCAACCCTGTGAAATTGTGCTGTCAATACACAACGCCCAGCTGTAAAGCTGGCCTGTGGGGAAAACATCATTGGCATGTGTCTGAAATAAGGTTAAAGGCCTATTATGTCATTTACAAATGAAATGTTTTACGGATTCCAGGAACAACATCTAACTAAAGAATAATATTGATAAACTGCCTTGTAGAAATTTCAGCCACATAGATAGTAATACTTTAAAATACCTCATTCTACACAGTTTTTGTGTGGAATGAATGGTAAAAAATTCATTTGCAAATGATTTTATTTTTACAAAAAAAACCAAACACCTTCAGTTGGCAATTTCTCTCATAAAAACGACAAAATTTGACTTCATGAGTTGACAAGAAAAATGGTAACCAACACCACATGATCTTTTTTCCCGTGTAAATTAAAAGGTGCCTTTGTGGAAGAAATTGCCAACTGAAGGTGTTTTTAAAAAAACAATTTGCAAATAATTTTGTTTGCAAATCATTTTTTGCCATTCATTCAGGGCCAAGTTCGATCAAGCGACTATAGTTCACTATAGTCGACTAGAGTCCCTCGAACAACGGAAATGACTCGAACGAATCCGTCGTTCGAGGGACTCTAGTCGACTATAGACTCTAGTCGCTTGAGTGGTGTTCCCATTGGACTAATTTCGGTAAAACTCCCGTGGTTGTGCGGGAGAGTAACAAAATTTAGTCCAATGGGGACGCACAGAGAATTAGCGTCCCTGTAAAGCTACCGCGACCACGATGTAAAACTTACAGGGTGAAAGAGGCCGCGGAAACTTTCCGCTCAGCCACCAAAAAGGGCCATCAAAAAGTCCAATGGGAACAGTTTCGCCCTGTAAAATGAACACGACCCTGCAGTAAACTATGGGCCTGCACTGCAAACGTTTACTGCAAGGTCGCGGTAGCTTTCCGCATGGGCACTGAAAACAATTGCAAATGGGAACGCAAGGGAAGATTACACGAAGGAATGTTACCGAAGGTCGCGGTAACTTCCCGCAAGGCAGCGGAAAAGAAAGTCCAATGGGAACATACCTTTGATCGAACTTGGCCCAGGTTTTCTTAAGTATTACTGCATCTACATGTATGTGGCTGAAATTTCTACAAGGCAGTTTATCAACATTATTCTTTAACTTTACGTAATACTGTTGTTCCTGGAATTCGTAAAACAAAATTAATCTGCAAAAGAAATAATGGCTGCAGTTGTGATTGACACCTGAAGTACCCTGGGCAAGCACATTGCAGTTGCACAGTAAATTACATAAACCTGTTACATATCCCATTAATAACAAGGGTATCCCTGGATGCATACTCATTACATAAAGTATGTAGGCATGTGGTTTGTTATCAGTAAACAGTCAACATAATGCACAGGTTCTATGTATGACATCACACACATCTACACACTAGGCTCGGGGGACTCCAGTATTTTCGAAGTCGACTCCGATTCCCAATACGAACTATGATTCCATTCGGAATCGATTCCATTTTTCACAAAAAAAAGTATAATACACTAAGCGAGTTTCAAGTGCGTGTACATTGACAAAACTACATATTTTTGCTACCGAGTGGCTCTAAAGACTTTTCCACATTGGACTTTTTTGGGGAAATTTACTGAGACGATGGGTACTTTTCCCATTTTAAGTCCAATGCGGACAACCTAGGACGTTTTCCAACTGCTGCCCAGGAAATTGACCAGGGAACTTTTCACTAAACGATAAGTCCGGTGCGGACACAGCGAGTCGGTAAAAGCACTCCGGAAGCGTACATGTATGTCCGGGCCATGAAGGTCAAACTGCGAAGGGACTCTGCACATGCTCTCCCACGGTCTCGGTAAAATTTTCCCGTGTCAAAAAGTCCAAATGCGAACAGCAGTAAAATTTAGCCATTTTTCATTTTACCATCGTCTCGGTAAAAACTCCTAAAAAACCAGACCAATGCGAACACGGCTTATTCATCCAAGAAAAGACGTCGGTCTGTACCACACACACATTCGTAATAATGTTGAAATTACCAGAGACGAGTAATTTGGGCTCGGAATTGCTTGGTAATTTCTGGAATCGGCAAGCTATCACTGGGAATAAAATCTAAATAATTGGAATTGATTTCTACAGGGAATCAATTCATTAAAAATCTGGAATCGTGATTCTGATTCCCAAAGTGGAATCGATTCTACTCGACTCTAGCGTGGAATCGCCCAAGCCTGGTACACGCACCCTAAAGTACTGTAGAACAGTAAATATTCCCAAATTTTCACACACATTCCATGATAAATGTACAGTCTGGCCGAACATGGTGATTCGAGTGTACTCACATTTGCGAGTAAAGCCATACCCGCATTGGACTAATTTTGGTAAAACATACAGACAGTACAGCGATCTTCAAAAATTTACAAATTTTAGTCCAATGCAGAAAGCCAAACAATATTAGAAATTGTAATTCCGGCCAAACAGAGAACATGACTCATCTTTATTCCATGGAAAAGATCGTGAAAAATTGAATTTTCAAATTTATTTATTTCCGGAAAACCTGATATACCATCTCCACACACACCAATTCCAATCTTCAAATCCCTCTCAGCAACCCAATTTTTTTCCCTCTAGTTTCTTGTTCGCCGTAATTTCTGTCATTTTGTCCATGCTAAGGCAATGACCTCAATTCCTCCATGATGCAAAAGAGGCCCCGTGGCTTACTTCCTTGCAGTTGCCATGGTAAAGGCTCAGTTGTTTGACGTTGGCAACTGGCCCGCAGTAGCCATTGATAACATAAGCTAAGGTGGGATTTTCCGTGCTATGCTACGAGTATCATCAACTAAATGGATTGTCTTTTTTTTTCCTTCGCACCTTGGTAAAGGCTAATTTCATTTAAAAGTTTAATTTGCCAATAAAAGCTGGATCTACGTACCATAGGCCATGCATTGTAAATTACTGTTTCTTCATGCTAAATGAAACAGCAGAACTAATTAAATGGCCCACGTGTCACTGTTGCAGTCGAGTACATTTTCGTGAGTACGAGTAAATATTTGTTCATATATACGAGTACAGAAAAATGTACTCGAGTACGAGTGCAAGTGCGAGTACGAGTACTACAACAGTGCCACATGTTATTGTATATTTAGCACAGATTTTCTCCTTAGTACAAAGACATTTTCAGGAATGCACACATGTGTACATGTATGTACACGTGTGTCAATTAAAGAGTGTCCCATGTGGAACACTAATTTTGCAGATTTTTTATTTTAATATCTATTAACTTCATTTCAGTGATCCTGCTTAAAGGGGAATCAGAGTTTGTCCGAAGACTGGGCCTCGCCAAAAATCACGATTTATTTGAACCAGTCGATAGTCTATGAAAAAAAATAAAATCCTACCTTTTTCGATCCATCCACTTTATGATTTTGGAGTATTTTCCTAATGGCGGGCAATTTATATATGTAAATGGGTCTTTCCACACTAATATGGGCCTATTTGAAAAATCAGTCAATAATTCCTTTCAGATGTCTTCAGTTTATCCCAAACTTAAAGAAATTCCCTTGTACTGTTCCCAGGAGATAACGTTTGCCCAAAAAGGTAAGAAATTGCTGCCACAACATGCATTTTTGAAAAGCTTGTGTACAAATGTTCCTATTACGTATGTAACGTGGACAGACCATTTTGTGACATTTTTTTCTGTCTTTGTATACGTAATAGAAAAATTTGTGCACGGGGTTTTCAGAAATGTATGTTGTAGGACTATTTTTCTTACTCCTTCGTGCAAAAGTTATTTCCTCAGTTTAGCTGGATAATTTAAAGACAAAATTAAGACAATTGAACTGAACTGGGACCTAAAATCTTGTATGTCACAGAAATGTACCCCATTACTGTGGAAAGACCCATATAGCAGTAATTAGGGCGTAGCTATGCACGTGATACGTTTGGACGTGTGGATACACGCGCAAAATCTGTTCCACATAGGCCATTTTCGAAACGCTCGGTGTTTTACGGTCAGGCTCAATATTTTGAATCTGATGTCTTCCTTTGTGTGTAGTTTACCTTTGTTGATTTTCTTGGTGTTAATAAATATGCTCAAGAGGGGTGAACGTTCAAATTAGCATTGGCCCAAGATGTTTCTTAATCCAATAATATTGCTGGGATACAATGTACACCAGGCCGGAGCCACAGACGAAGGCGGTGGTTTTGAAAACAGACAATATGTCGGAGCTGAACTACAGAGGGCGCTGTTCACCACGCAAAGATACACATAATCCGTCCGTTGTTCGCATAAAATGGAAGGTAAACTTACGATGAACAATTGTCCTTAATTTTTAACAGGGGTGGAATTTTCTTATTTTTTATTCGGAATTTGTCTCTCTAGTAAATGAGGATCAATACAATACCTTTTTATTCTCATGAAAAGCAGAGAAATAAGCTCTGATTTCCCCCTTTAAAAGTATTTTATAACATTAATTGCCACTTCTCAAAAGGTATGGTTTATACACGTTCAAAATGTGTATAGAAATATGGTTATTTCAGGCCACTTAAACATTTTTTTTGTAAAATCTGGTCGACAGATATTTCATGTTATTTTGAAACATCTCCATCCATCAACATTAAAGGAGCGTGTCCAGCAGATCACATTTTTGAACGCCCCCCACCCCCCCCATTTTTTTCCATGAGGGTTGAGATGTTGATACCATATCATTTGTCATATTTTTCTCATTACCATTCTGAAATTTCAAGTTCTCAATCCGTATATTTTCAAGGATACACGTATCATAAAAAAAAACACTGATGTTTTGTAAAACTAATCTATCTGGTTCCATAAAGCAGTGCAGTGATTACACCAACCAATTTTGCTTCCAAATCCAAATTGGAGCTTGCAAATTTCCTGTCTAATTCCCCCATGGATAGTATTATGGGAGGTATTTTATATGATTGTTGGGTTAGAACAAAATCTATTTTCTGGAAAAATCTGGACATGCAGCTTGTTAAATATTCAAGGCCTTCAAAAAATATACCATACACGTTATGTATATGTACAGTTCTTTGGCCCCAACAGTTATAGTACTGCACACTATGCAGAATGCTAAATTAATAATTGCTTCACACCCACACAATTGAGTTGTAAATTAATAATGCACAACATCAGCTGATTGACTGTTATCGCGTGTCAAAGGTCACCTTGCAGTCTGCAAACAATAGCCCAATGATTCTACTTTATTCAAGGGTTATCAGCATAATTCGTCACATTGACTCGCCATCGAATTAATTGAATTCATACGTCACACCGATTTGATGAAAGAAGAAACTCTTGCAGAAGGTTGCTTATTTCTCTAAAATATCATCGCAATTCCGGTAGCAACGTTTGTTGTAAAAGTAGCACGTGGAGTGCACTTTTTTTCATATTGTATCCTTTCGGACCATTTAAAAATTCACTTTTAATTTGCGTCTAAATATGCTTTAGAGCGTGATCCAAAACTGGTTAACACTGGATAAAAATTTCAAGTCTTCAATTAATCAAAATAATACCTCGAACAGTAAAGAAATGTCCATATTTTACAATCGTATTACAAAAATTAACAGAATAAATTTGGCTGGGCACACTGTGCCATCACATTTTCAAGAAATAGTTAAAAATGGATGTAAAAAATTGGGTTTTTTTTCAATTTTATTAATTGTCCGTCGCTCACGCATAAAAATAACCTCTGCATAAAACTGTAAAGTCAATTTCAACATGTGATAAACTGGGTGTGTGTATTAACATCAGTAGCAGGTAAACATACAGGTTCACTTTAGTTTTCATTTGTTGTATTGACTAAGGAAAGGCATTTGTGTCCAGATTTGGATCACACTCTTCATGTAATTAGTCACCATGTTTGGCAGTTTAGCACTCGGACTCGAGACGGCATGAGTCAGGTCATCAAATTTTTCTTACTTCACGGCATTCAATCCTGACGTTGCATGATTGACGTCATTTTCCCTTTAACATTTTACATGTAAATATGGCGCAGCACATAGCCATATTGGCTGCAAAATTTATCAAAAAAAAAAATTGTTACTGTCGTTGAAATCAAGTTTCCCAAGTTTATGCCTCGGGCAATATGTATGTAGCAATTTTTATTAAATTTGTCAATACTCCAAACAATTGTCTCTCCCTTTAAGAAGCAACTGAGCGGCCAATTTAAGTAAGAGAATTAATAAAACCACCAAAACACAAAATAAAACAAAAAAATAGCTGCAGAGCGTGAGGGACGAAAATCAGGAGACAAATGCCTTTCCTTAGTCAATACAACAAATGAAAACTAAAGTGAACCTGTATGTTTACCTGCTACTGATGTTAAAGGAGTGTGACCAGATCACTTTTTTTTACCCATAACTCCCCGGGACTTACCTTATGGGTCATGAGATTTTTATATCATAACATCCGTTATATTTTTCTGATTACGAAACTGAAACTCCCGCGCTTCTAGGCCGCATATTTCCGAGGATATCGTCGAAAATCCACCGACTATTTGTAAACTAATTTTCCAGTATCAACGTTTATCCGCTGAAAGAATACTCGATAGTTTTGTTCAATTTTTTACTGGAAATTGCGAATGTTTTCGGGTTTTTGGGACATGGGAGGTGTGTATGGGAGTTACTTGATAATATTGGTAAGTTACATCGAAAACTATTTTCCAGAAACTCTGGTCACGCTCCTTTAATACACATACCCAGTTTATCGCATGTTGAAATTGACTTTACAGTTCTTTGCAGTGCATGTATACATTTTTTTACATGCATTTTCAACTATTTATTGAAAATGTTATGGGACAATGTGCCCAGTCAAATTTATTCTGTTATTTTGTGTAATATGATTGTAAAATAAAATAAAATAAAAAGGTAATTTTTGGATTAATTGAAGAAATTTTGAAATTTTTATCCAGTGTTTACAAGTTTTGGATCACGCTCTGCATATTGTACAAATTATATGTCCGTTTGTCCCGATTCATGATAATGCACAATCTGACTCATCAAAAACACACGACAACTATTGTGACACACAATAATCAAAATATCTCAAAAGTGGAAAATTGGTTTTAAAAATCCATTCTACAAACAGACAAGTGTTTGCTATTTTGGGAAGACAAATACACGTGCAGATTTTCTACAATTCGTTGAGTCCACTTGAGTTGGAATGAGGACATTCTATTTTCATGTACCGGTGTACCGGTACATGTAGCTAAAAATATTTAACAAAATTACATTGTTTAATTGCACAATACCAGGATATGACATGGCAATTCGTGGAATTCCCAAATTAGTATACGATACAGCATAATTGGGATTGTGTACATGGGGCAAAATTTAAGGGCCACGTGACAAGAAGTCACGACCAACTAGAAAAATAAGGAAATCACATTAATGAGTCACCGTAATTTACAGTTCAATCCTGCGGTATAATGAATTACATGTATTATATAAAATTAAGCTTTTGCGGACACCGCGCGTTTCTGACGCTGTGCAGCACAGAGCCTCAATCTGATGCGCGTGCACGCTGGGCGCACCCAAGCACACGCGTACATGTACGTCATGCATCGAGTGAATGGATTGCGAGTGAATGGATTGCGAGTGAATGGATTGCGAGTGAATGGATTGCGAGTGAATGGATTGCGAGTGAATGGATTGCGAGTGAATGGATTGCGAGTGAATGGATTGCGCGTGTGTGCTACGCGCGCAAGAGTACAGTAACAAAAAATACTGTACAACAGCCAATATTCCCCGAAAAGCCGGGGAATACCAATCAGCGATCGAGATTAGCAGCCGATTTCACGAAAAAATTTAATAGCCTGCGCAACTTTTGAAAATGGCACACCTAAAGCCCCATAGGCTTGCGTGTAATTATCACAGGAATGTTGCGCAGCTTACGCAATAATAAGTTGCACAAGCAGGCTTACGCAGTGCGTAAGGATTCGTGAAATCGGCTGCAGATGCACTGATGATTTATTCATTATGGTGTAAAACCGTAACGAGTGTACGTACGAATGTGTATACGTACGTATATCGAGCACGCACTGCATTTACAGCCGATAGGATTGATACAACGTTTTAGATATATGGTACATGCAGCAGCAGTGCGAGGCCAAATTTGCATACGACTGTCCGTCATCACTCACGTAAGTAGGTCATTAGCGCGGTCTGGTTCCGCCCACAACTCTACAAAGTAGCACAGACTAGTGCCATGGTAGGGTACCATGGCCGAGTGGTTTAGTTTGTTGAATCGCAACATTTGAGTGAAACTCGACCACAATATTGCTCCATCCTTCGGAAGGGATGTAAAGCTGCTGGTTCAGTGTGTTGTGTAATGCACTTAAAAGATCCTAGAGCACTCCTTCATGAAGAGTAAGGGGATTCCCCAGTGTCTCTGGATGTCGATTGCCAATGGCACCACCCACCTACATTGTATAATCTTGATGTTTAGGTGGAAGACACTTGGGTTCATAAAAAACTTATACATTAATGTGAAGCGCAGGTGAAGAAGTTCGTATTGAATGTGCGCTTTTTTATTGCAATAATTTATTTATTTATGGTTGAAATAAAATGAAATTTCATGCCCTTTAACATGCCGTTTAGTAATAATTATAAGTTATTTTGGCAATTTTGCCTGTTTTTATGTAAAGTCTTGTGTGTTGGACCATTACCAAGCTTATAATGTGCACCCACAATTTTCATTCTGGAAATGTCGTTTTGTACAACATGACATGATGTACCGGTACATGTACCAGTGTTGTAGTCGAGTCACCAAAATCGAGTCACGAGTCACTTTCCACAAGTCCGAGTCCGAGTCCCTCATTCACCAAATTAATGAAACTGAATCTACTAGTACAGTTTCGTTCACACAATATGTGAAATGATGAGGTGCTCGTGCACTCCTTGCTGGCCTCTGGTGGCGCAGTGTACATAATCACGCATCGTAGTGTATTTTTTCCAAGAATCCTGCATTAAGCGCGCGAATATATATCTTTTTGTTGTTGTTTAAATTATGTGACTCGTGAGTCACGAGTCACCATGTTCGAGTCCGAGTCATCATGGTTGAGTCCGAGTCATTTTCCAATGTGACTCGAGTCGAGTCCGAGTCACGAAAAATGTGACTCGAGTCGGACTTGAGTCCGAGTCCTGGACTTCAGTACTACAACACTGACATGTACATATGGGTCCCATGCGTAATGCTAGAGAATGTCCCATGCGTAACACCAATTTTGCTAATTTGTCACTTATGGACAAAAAGGCACTGTGCATGGAATAATTATAGCATTCGCCATTGGCATCATTCATTAAATTTAGGAATAGTGAAAGCTAACATTGAATTATGATAATATTTCCGTATCTCGGCGTAAACAAATCTTGTGACCCAAGTTTTCCTTTAACTCAAGATACATGTAGATCCTCTCGTACCACATTGTACCATGATTGGACAGTTTCACTTCCAGTTTCCTTTCCTTTTTTTTCTAAATAAAGCCAGACATCCAATTATCTGGCGCAATTAAACCTTGTTATTTTTGGTCTTAATTGATCTAAAGAGGTTTCTTAAAATTTCTTGGGATTTCATACATGTACATGATGTATGGTTTCCGGTAATAATTAGTAAACAAATGATCCTATTTTCGTTTTTGCATGTACCAGTACAAGCGTTTCAACATTTTCTTGTGAATTTTAAAAATGTTTTCTCTCAAAGCTAAATTATCCAAATCTATTTTCGTACAAAATACCTCCCCAAAATACTATTCATGGGAAGAAAACAGAAAAATTGCAAAACTCCAATTTGGATGTGGAAGCAAAAAGGTTGGTGTAATATACTGCACTGCTTTATGGAACTGGTCAGACAAATTAACTTTGGTGGTTTTTCGACGATATTCTTAAAAATATAGATTGAGAACGCGAAATTTCAGAATGGTATTATGATAAAAATATGGCAATTAATATGGTATCAAAATCTCACCATCCATGGGAAATTTGGATGGGTCAAAAATGTGATCTGGTATGCTCCTTTAAGACAGTTTGCATAATACACTATACCTAGAATTATGGATCACAAAAACAAAATCATATGGCTCACTTGGACAAGCGTTCAAATAACTGCATTGTGTACATCATTGTACACATTTACATGTAGGTCAAGGTTGGCTATTTATTGGATTGTATTGTATGGACTATTAAAATATAGCTAAGCATATTTCGTTGCAAATATTAAACAGTGGGGAATGAGTGGCTTGTGATTACAAGCTAAAAGGCGTGTTCCCATTGGAGTTTCTTTTCCCGCTACCTCGCGGGAAGTTACCGTGACCTTGGGGGAACATTCTTCCGTGTAATCTTTCCATGCGTTCCCATTTGCCAGTGCTTGTTTTCAGTGCTTATGTGGAAAGTTACTAGCGTAGCTAGAACAAAACGGTCTCCAAAAGATACAACATTAAACATTTTTCTTGGTCATTTCTGCTGCAGACAAAATATTGGTATTTAGTGTGCTACGTGTACGTTTGACAGTTAAAATTACACGTACGCGCTCCACTAAAAAAGCATTATCAGATGTTTCTACTGGAAGCACGTGTGGTCTAGTGGATATACAACCGTGCTCATGATCGAAGGGTTATGGGTTCGAGCCGCACTTGTGCCAGTTGTTTGTGTCCTTGGGCAAGACACTTAATCTCAATTGCCTCGTCAACCCAAGCGATATTTGGGGAGCCGTTAGGCCAAGGGGGAATGCCACAATCTAACTGCTGATAGGATTGTGCGCCTTGGCCAGGTAGCCACCTAGTTGAAGCAAAATGATTCTGGTGATTTCCTGATATTTACACACTTGGGTGAGTGCATCTATTTGGCAAATATCAGACCCAAGGGACAAATTTCATTTTTGTGAGTTTGCCACAGATTTTGGGTGGGAAACGGCGACAGGGCGGAGGATCCCGACGCCTCGTTCACAGGTTTAGTTTATGAATAATATATAAAAAATGACAAATGCATAAATTACCATAATGGGGAAAATCAACATATGAAAAGGATACATTCGGAGCGAACCATTTTTGGTACCCACGGCCAAGATGTTTTGGACAGGGTCGTAGGCCATTGCCGTTGGTTCGTACGGAAATCCATGGCGGACAACCTGTTGGAGGAAAACATTGACATGATAATGGCTCGATTTGAGATACACAACATTCACCTCAAAACTGGGGTTAAAATGGCCTCCAAAATGCACGACAAATACCCGAAATTGTCTCACAGCTGTTGTCAAAATAAGCTTAGCTCCGGCGGTGCAAGAAAAACGACCTGCGAAAATGCAAGACGGCTTGCGCGGGGCTCGCGCAGCGCCAGCACCCACCTTGCACACGGTGAAATTATCCGAGCTGAGTGTTTCTGCAATTTCGGTCTCTCCTTTTTGGCAAGAATTCGACGAACCCGACGTTAGCCCGTCCAGCACCTTTTTGAAGGGGAAACGCTTCATGTTGCACACATTAACCCTGTGGCCCTGCAGGTTCGGGGAGTTGCACAAATCCTCAGGAAATCTCCGTATTTTCCATGGTCATTATTGTTGTTTTTCGGAATCCAGGCCCCTCATATTCAGCCATGTACTGTCGTCGAGCTGCACTGTATGGATTAAATGCCCCGTACATGTAATGTTTGGCCCGAGTACATGTACACGCACGTAGAGTATGTGCGTGTCTGTACATGGACATGTACATGTAGTCCATGCACACAGTACAGACATCGATACGCGATGAACTGTTTTGCATTACGGTTTACTATGGAGCGCCAATCAAAATAAATATACATGTATTTTCGATCTGTCATTGAAGACTGACAGGAGCCAGTTTCATGGAGGCGCTATAAGCTACAGATTTCCATTAACAGCTAGATATAAAACAACTTTGTTATTGAATAGACCGTATCGAATAGCCGCCATTTCGCGGGGCAGTTTCTTTGTTCATTGAGGACATGCATGGTTGCACATATTGTGCTCCCATTAATTGTTGAACGGTTTAAGTAACAAAAGGTGCCCCACAAAATGGCGGCTATTCGATACGGTCTATAGCACATCAACATAACCGGTTTCAGGCGGCTTGGAATGTGTGCGCATGTAGCGCGTTTTATGGTCGAACATAACACGCGCAATCGTCACCAACATTGAGAAAGTGCGCATACGGGAGGTTTTACGTGTAATTCAATGGGAAAGTGCCCAAAACCATGCAAATGAGGTGCCCAAAATTATGCAAATGGTGCCCAGAAATATGCAAATCAAGGTGCCCAAAACTATGCTAATGAGAAGGCGCGGTTATGCGCGTCTGTCCTGGCTCCGTTTCCGTTCTAGTTTTTAATGGAGTTATGTGTGCTAAGCACATAATCATGCTTAGCACAGACAAATTATACTTAGGAAAACATGTTTTCAGCTAAAGTCCCATGCCATATGTATTACGTTACAATACCATATTATGTGGATCACTGGACCTGAAACATAATGACGTCACGGTTTGTCAGTGTTGTAGTACTCAAGTCCAACTCAAGTCACAATTTTCGAGGCTAATGACTCGAGACTCGGACTTGATATTGGTGACTTGACTCGGGATTGGACTACAACACTGCGGTTTGTTTACTATGGCCCTATGTCGTCTGGTACCCTAAGACTCCGTAGATTTGCACGCATGTAAACAAACCCTGACGTCATTATGTTTCAGATCCAATGCCACATTTAAATATGACAACCTGCCCCTTGTCATGGCTGCCAGTGCAAATGATAGATATAAGAGTATAACCAGCTAAATCTGCCCTACAACACCCCTCCAAATGACAAATATTCAGGAAACCACTGCGAAAGGAGTGTAGGTGTTATGCAAAGTATAATATTTTTGCCCTCCATACCTTCAGCATTTTTAGAGCTGTTTTGCTGCATGCAGAGCGCCATTGCCTTGTCCTAGAAACGTAGATGCGGATTTTTTTTTGAGATGCAGAGGGATATCTCGAATTTGGAGAGGAATATGGAAAACATGGAATTTAAAAAATATCAATTTTTGACGAAAAAATATATATTTTTTACTAAACATTAACTATGAGAAATGGGTTCGGGATGGGATTAATTTATATTAAGAATCATATACTAAAACATTTTTGACAAAAACGATTTTGACAAAAAGTGATTGTCATTTTTTGCAAACAATTCTGGGATTTAGATTTTCTTCAAAATTGCAGGAAATGTTGCTTAGAACCTAGCTAAGGTTACCTCAGCCCCAACTTTATCGCGTGGTTATTTGTATTACCGTAATACAAATAACCACATGATAAAGTTAGGGCCGAGGTAACCTTAATTATAACCCATAGATGATACAATATACCTGCACGGATGACTGAGCACCAGTGGTTCAAAGCGACCCTATCAGAAATAGATTTGAACCAAATTATGAATAAGTTTATTGGATAAAACTAAAAGGGATGAACAGAAGAAAAAACAACAATAATCACTTTAAAATCTTCTTTTTTTTTCAATCAAACTTTTTTTTCCTCCAAATTCTGTTCACAAATTACTTTTTTAATATTACTTTTTATCAGAATGTTATTTAAAACCCCAATACATCATTTGCAGTGACCTGAATTTTACTTCATGAGTTGACAGAAAAACCTGACTTTAATTGTTGATAGCAATGGTAACAAACACCACATGATTTTTCCCATATGTAAAATGGTGCCTTTGTGGGAGAAATTGCCAACTGAATGTGCTTTAAAAAAACAAACATCTGCAGACAAATTTGTTTCCCCATTTATTCAACACAAAAACCATGCATGGATTTTTAAGGGTTTCTGAAGTATTACTGAATCTATGTGATTGAATTGTTTGTATGTCTTGTCTATTCGTCCGTCTGTTTGTTCCTTATTGTAGTGTTCTTTTCTGGCTGTTCCAAATCACAAGCTCTGGCTTATGTGAACAGCCACGTACTCTCATTCTTTTTTTCCTTCGGATATTGACCAACTTATTTTACTAATTGTATATATCTAATGCCTTGTTTGTAAAATGTCTCGCGAAATAAATGTCATTGAAATTGAAAATTGAAGGCAGTTTAACAACATTATTTTTTAGTTATGTGATGCTGTTCTTCCTGTCACTAAAAGTTTTCTAATCATGTAATCTGTTTTTAAAAAGCAGTATGTGTAAAACTCCTTTTAGTCATTAAAACGGTGCAAAATTTTGCATCACATTAAAATTTGATATACAGTGTACATGCTAAAAGGTTCCCCTGAATTAATGCCTGTACACGCTCACATTATTACTTTACATAAAGTGAAATGAGTAAAGGGGGCATTTTGGCAACACAGACCATATTTTCCAGAAAATACCTTTGTCTGGTCTAAAAATAAAAGAAATAAGTTTCAGTTGTTCTGAAGAGATAACTTAGGCCCAAAAGGGTTACAAATAGTGACAACATGCCTTTCTAAAAACGACGTGTAAAAATGTCCAATATACACTCGTAACCGGGACGGACACTAGTGTTACATTTTAGATCGTATATTGGAAATTTGTACACAGGGTTTTTAGAAAGGCATGTTGTCACACTATTTGTAACCCTTTTTGGGCCTACGTTATCTCTTCAGAACAACTGAAACTTATTTCTTTTATTTTGAGACCAGACAAAGATATTTCCTCAAAATATGGTTGCCAAAATTCCCCCTTTACTGTGGAAAAACCCAAATATCATCAACCTAACAGTCAAATTTTTCCAATCTGCAAGTAGCAGGCTTGTACTGAAGTAACAATGTAGCTAAATAGTAAGTACTGTATCTTTTATAAAAGTTCGGCGGTGACACTTCAGTTATGAAACAGTTATAAAACGGTGCTCGTTTTGGATACAAAATCACGAACCGACACCTATCGTGAATTAAATTAGGGAGTGTTTCGGTCAAATTTTTACTATATTCCACCAGTATATAAATGATATCATTCATGTCAAGCATTTTCAAAAACTTTACGAATAAATTTAGCGTTTACTTGGGTGTCAGTTCGTGGAAACCGAAATTCATGCGTTTTGAGTCCAGTGTACGGAGTGCGCACGCACACACTCAGATGTCAGTTCGTGAAAACGTGTGTCCCCGGTTGTCACGAACAGAACTGTAACAGAAGGGCACTTTGTGGTGTCAGCGACGAGTTATTCAGCCATTTTCTTCATAGTGGACAAGATAAAAAAAAATTAGAAATGAAATTTCAACGTAATATCTTCTAACATGGTGCAAATATACAGCCGAGGTGTGACGTGGGTTGCCATGGTAATTGGCTCTAAACATACTGGCCGTCAGAAAAAGTACCATTGCAAAAGCACAGGGACACGGTTCAGTGATTTGTAGTGTAGAGCCATTGCCTAGACAACTAACAAAAGATGACGTATTCACTTCGGCAGTCTATTTAGTAGCCTTTTGCTCGTAACTCTTGCGCCCCGATTTTTTTCACGTTCAAATGGAGGTGCAATTTACATACTGTTGCTACGTGGTGCACGCCAATGCCGAGCAACCAATGGTCTGGTTGCTTTATGCCATTCTCTCCTACGGTGATCACGGTATTGATTGAATGTACACCCCGTCACATTACATGGCAACAACATTTTAGTCTGGTCATTTGGAAATGAAGCATGCATGTGAAAAGAAGTATGTCAGTACACCAGATGTAGTCTTACTGCTCACCAGGATGAGGGCGCTATACCGGCGCGGCGATGGCGCGAGCACTGTGGGCGCGGGCGGTGAACGCTTGTAAAGCAAAGCCTTGACAAAAAGCTATACCAGACCCTATTTACATGAAAGGTAAAAAAAACAATTTGACTTGGTGTAATAAACAGTTTGTTACATTCAGATAATAGGAAATAAAAGTATACCTCAATAAAGGAATTTGTGTCACATTTTGGGCCTTCCATTTTTTCCATGGGTGTTGTGATTTTGATACCATATCATGTGTCATAATTCTCTAATATTATTCTGAAATTTTGCATTCTCAATCCATATGTTTCCGGGGATATTGTGAAAAAAACCACTGCAGTTTAGTAGGAAATTCTGAAACTAATGTCCAAAGGAATATATTCTACAAAGTAGGATTTTTGTTATATGTACAAACAAAGCATGTACAAACAGTCAATAAATAATAAACACAAATGATTCACACAATCATTTGGCATACTTTTCTAAGACAACTCAATGTTTGAGAATACATGTAATTAACAATTTAAAAATGTACAAAACTCAAAACAATTAATAAGTAGAATACCAAGAAAGAACCGAGTGAGGATTTGTTGGGATGGTTTCTTGTGCAGGTCATCTCTGAGTGATGTTTTCCAAATTATCTGGAATGGGACACAAAAAGAAAGAAAGACGAAAACGGCCGTTGGAATAAATTCGAAAAATATTAAGATATAAAGTCTGTGCGTTTTGGGTGTGGCACCTCGAAAAATAAAACTTTTTTTTTTTATTGATAATTTTTTAGAAACAAAAGTTTTTTGCTTTCAGATGAGACATGAACGAAAAAAACAAAAAAACAAATCAACATTTAGTTATCGAACAATTACTGTCAATATTTCGAATTATTGTTGGTCCGCCAATAATTTAAGACGTAGACTTGCCCAAGTCTGACCTCCCGTGCTTAGTCTGCAACGCGCAACGCACAGTACGCCCCTCCGGACTGGTGGCCTGTCCAATCTGTTTTCTTCCGTTTCCTCCGTCTCAGAAAGCCTTCCGAGACAGAAGAAAAAAAATTTGACAGGCCACCAGTCTGCACGCACCACACCACAGACCAAACACGGGAAGTCAGACCTGGGCAAGTTTAGTCAAGGCGCAAATTTCGTTAAAATAAAGTTTAAAAAACCACGGACTGTACATCTTTAGAGTTTATGGTTGTATCTAAAGCTCTGTTCACACGTTTCTTGTGTATAACTGAAACCCACTTCTCTTCAAAATGAAAGCATGCTATTAGTTGGATAATTTTCTCAAGATTTTTGACTATGACCGTGTTTCTATTGGGAGCGACATCAAACGGTTTTTGCCGATGCGGTGCGCAACACCTTTAACCGTTATCTTGTCCGTTTCTACTGAATACAAATTACAAGTTATTTGACGCGTGCACAGCATTTGGAAGGATGCGCCCCTTTAACTCGTTCACTACGGCTAGCCATTCACTACAGCTAGCCGCTCACAGCGGCTCGAGAAATGTCTACTTCCGGACGGAAAGCCGCTGCAAGCGGCTCGCCTTTACACATAAACAAACGGTGGCCTTCAATTAATTACGTCACAGAAATCGTTTTACCAGCTAAGGATGGATCATTACCTGTGACGGCAGCTACTATGTTCTCTATGTACTCATCTGTGTTGAGGTTTGGTCGATGAGTTGGTGACACTTCTAGCTGGTAGTCTGGCCCATACTCCAGAAAATGCTGTCAAAGAAAATGCAACAATACCTAGAAATTGTAAGACCTGAGGGACAATTCCATGGTTACATTATAAGCAATTTACTGAAGTCTTATTGAAATAAGTAATAAAGTTTTATTGTCTGTTACATCAACATGCATGCCTGTCAGTTCTCCACAATGCATCCTCCATGATCTCACCAACATTTACCCGACAGTAGCTCCATTTTGTGAATTGTAATAAAAATTTAAATCTTTGTTAGGAACGTTACAAAAAAGACATGGGGGGCGGGGGGGGGGGGGGGGGTGTTGGGGGGGAAATGCATGTCTTGAAACAAAAAGTTTCTTCAAATAGGACACAACTGAAACAAAGCATTTTATTTCTTTCATTGCTTGTTTACTGCCAGTGTTCTCTACTAGCTGTTTTGTCCGCCGCTCGGACAAAAAAAAGTCCAACCGGACAAAAATAAAATATTTTCCCTCTACAAACACTTCAGAAGTACGACAGAGTCATTCCAAAATTAGGTGTAAAGTCACAATTAACATGATTCTCTGGCCACTGGTGTCATTATCGTGTACTTGGTGCACATATCTATCGCATCAGTGACCTAATCTGCGGTCGATCATGGCCATCAGTTGAAAGCAACTGTTTTGAACAGCACCTTCGCCACGTGTTCTCGCCAGGCTTTAAAAACCCACCACCCGCCGAAAAATCAGGAGCGCCATCATAAGTTGGTCATTCATGTTCAAACAACAGAGACGCTGGAAAATCCTAAAAATCCGATCGGCAGAAATTATTTGTGCACGGAAAATACAGCTTTTCCCCTCTCTTTTTTGTGTTTCGAAGCCTGGCACGGCAGTATTTTGAATGCTATGTCCTTGTTCTAACAGCGGCCGCGCTAGATGCAAAACATCCGATCGCCTGACATGATTTGCCCTGATGATTTGCACGCGAAGAATACATCTTTTGGCCCTTCTTTTATGTGCTTCAATATCCCGCATGGCGTTTCCGAAGAGTACTTATTATCGACCTAATCCCTAAGCAGAGTGCATATTTCACAGTTTCTCCCAGTCAGAATGCGGAAGTCGCGTGGGACAGGTCACCCAATAACGAGATGCCGAAAACAATGTAGCTGTTTTCAAAACGACTGGCTTCGGTTTCGACTTAAGCTGGCTGAAGCATAATTTCGAAAAATTAGACATACATGTATAAACACCAAGTTTAACTTTGATCTCTATTTAGCTGGTATAAAGCCAACAAAAAGAAACTTGCAAAAAGATAATTGAGTGTAAATCCGAATCCAGTGTTTCGAAAACTGTTCTTTTCGGTGATGCACTATTGGGTGATATGTCGCACATGACATATGCGCTTCACATTTGATTCGGGAGTGATTAGCCGAAGTTTGCGCTCTGATGTCATTAATTACCGAAATTAGGAATCACATTGATGAGTTCAGAACATGTTTGGGTAAGTGTATCTACTGGCCAAATATCACATGCAAGAGACAAATTTGAATTTAGGGATTTGACACAAGTTTTGTTATCCATACAATGCCAGGGTCTAGGTCTACCGTAGTCCTGTTTACGGGTCTACGCCCGGCAGTGGTTTTGTCTCCTTCGTGTTCGAACACCGGAGATGCTAGACGCGAACAATCTGATCGGCAGACATCATTTGAAATCACGTTGCAGCGCATCCAGATTTCAAATTTTCCTGGGAAGGCCCCCGGACCCCCGCCTTGGACATGTCTATGGCACGTGACTGGCCCTAACGATCGGTCAGCAGCACCCTGATCAGCGCGCCCGGACAAGATTTTGACCAGTGGAGAACACTGCCAAGGAGTCAATTCAGATTAAAGGTACACACCGGCTTATACTGTTTACATGATTTAGTGATGTAGCAGCATTGACAATACTTTTTTGATGGTCGTTGTGAAAAAATATCCCGTAATTTACTAAAGAAGTGAAAAATTAACAAAAACAGTCAAAAGACGGGTTATACGCTTTACCAGCCGTTGCAACTACGCGCAAGCCTCAAGACTTTGTCACAAACAATTCGCTCTTCTCCTGCTCAGGATATCTCCAATTTTCTGCTCACGATTTCACTGGACAGCCCGGATGACCGAATAGGAATTTCCGATTTCTTTTGAGGAGTTGGCATCATGTTTTTTCTTCACGAACGTACACTGGAGCAATACGCCCGTGTATGTGTGCACTCAGGCTATTTGCCGTGCTGTGCAGGGCAAATATCCTACACTCCACGGTAGCCTGCCGTAGCACGCGCTCGCTCCCGTTCTCCGGACTCTCGAAACAAACAATTATGTTCGAATTTTCATACTTTCATACTTTTCATAACTATGTTTAACTTTGTTTCATACCTGTATAAATAGTCTCTCTTTTGTCAATTACTAATAAATATTGGGGGGAAATCAGAGTTGAATTTGGTGCAGTTCTGCAGTAACAAACTTTTATACGGCTGGAAATACAACTAACTCACAAGACCACGTGACTTTTCGGAACCAGAATTTGGTTCCGAAGAGTCACGTGACCTTGAATTTCTCAAAAGTGCTCAAAAACGGCCAAATTTGACAGCGTCTTTTCAGGATATATCTAATTTACTCTCAAAGGCGCTTCAGAATAATGTATGGGTCTATTTCGAGCCCAAAATAGCCCAACAAAGCCGGTGTGTTCCTTTAAGTGACACGGACACGTTGACACATAATAATAAAACCAACATTCTTGTCTCCCTCACCTCATGTTCTGGAATCTCAGCCGGCAGTCGACACCCCAGCACCGTAGCAGTCACGTTAGCCCAGCATCTTGCTGTATTAGCCGGCCTGTATCCCCCACCACCAAGCAGGAGTGTAGGCAGTTGCCATACTGCAGTGATGTGATGTATGCATCGCGCTAGGCCGGCCGGTGTTAGATTGAAGGATTGCATGGGGTCGTCTGCTATGGTATCGGCCCCGCATTGGATCACCACAGCGCTGGGATCGTACAATTGCTTGATTGACTCGACGACCCTGGTTTGGAGAAAATTTTATTAAACCAAGTTTTCCCCTAAATTGACCGCTAAGCATGCTGGTGTCGAATGGCAGGTTCAATGGTCCTAAGGCAGGCGACTGTAATTACATAAAACAAGGGAGTTTTTTTTGGGGGGAGACATTTTAGCTTTTATATTTGGAGAGAATTTATTTAGACAACGTGTACAAAATATGTGAAACTGTCTAAAATTTCTCAAGTGTTTTCACTCCTAAATTTATATATTTTTTTCAAAACAAATATGCACTTACAATGTACTAATGCTTGATATAAAGCCATTTCCCCCCAAAAAAAATTGAGATGAAAAAAAAATTGATAGCCTTTAATATCAGGCCAGATTCGGTTGTTTCATTTCAATGGTGATTAGGCATCATACCAGATATTGGGGTATTTCTATAAATTAGGGGTCCAATGTTGTCCCCCGTTACATTTTACATCATGTTTTTGTAAATTCAGGACACATTCTTTAAATACTTTCCATCTCAAAGAGTGAGTACATAAAGTACAATTCATACAAAATGGTTTAAAAGCCATTTTAAGGATTTTTGTAAGAAAAATAACACATATCAGGTGTAACAGGGGACACTAAATGTCACACTTTTGGACACCTAATTTATAGAAAGACCCATTGGTTAAAGAAAAAATAGTAATGGTCAAGTTCTCAAAATTCTCACCAAGAATATTATAAAACCATGTTTTTTGTTTCCAACATTCTTTCTTGAACTTCACATTTAGAACTTTTTGGGGGTGAAATTTTCGCAGAACTACATTCCTAAATTTAAGTAAAAATGACAGACAGAGAAACTAAACCAAAATTTTTGTGAGTGTCAAGTTCTATATTTTTTTAGATAATTATTTTTATCAAATACTGGAACAATTGCCTTATTGTATGTAAAGAGAAGTCACAATAAACTAATTCCAAGAACTTTAACCTCCATATAGATGCAGTACATTGTTGGAAAACTGACATTAAAAAAAATGTTTGCAGTGCATCCATGTCTTGTAAAAAATACATGAATATTACCCAACAAATTAGTGTGCACACCCATTTTTTACCATTCACTTAACACAAAAACATGCTTGGATTTTTCAGGTTTTCTGAAGTATTGCTGCATCTATGTGGCTCAAATTTCTACAAGGATGTTTACCAACTTCTTTTTTTTCTTTAGATATGTTTTGCCCTTAGTCCAGGAATGCATAAAACGTTTTATCTTGCAAATTATATATTGAGCCTTCAAGAAACAATTTGCATACCTGCAGAAGAGACCGAAGTACTGATTGTCTTGGATTCCATCTTTGAGAGGAACGTTGACCGAGTAGAGCTTGCCTTTACCAATGCCTACATCACTCACTGATCCAGTACCTGTGTGCAAACAGTGCAAGGTTTAAAGGCCCACCGTGTCATTTACAATGATACAATGATTCCATCCTTGAGTGGGACATTGACTGAGTAGAGCTTGCCTTTACCAATGCCTACATCACTCACTGATCCAGTACCTGTGTGCAAACAGTGCAAGGTTTAAAGGCCCATCGTGTCATTTACAATGATACAATGATTCCATCCTTGAGTGGGACGTTGACCGAGTAGAGCTTGCCTTTACCAATGCCTACATCACTCACTGATCCAGTACCTGTGTGCAAACAGTGCAAGGTTTAAATGCCCACCGTGTAATTTACAATGATACAATGATACCATCCTTGAGTGGGACGTTGACTGAGTAGAGCTTGCCTTTACCAATGCCTACGTCATTCACTGATCCAGTACCTGTGTGCAAACAGTGCAGGGTTTAAAGGCCCATCGTGTCATTAATACAATGATTCCATCCTTGAGTGGGACGTTGACTGAGTAGAGCTTGCCTTTACCAATGCCTACGTCATTCACTGATCCAGTACCTGTGTGCAAACAGTGCAAGGTTTAAAGGCCCACCGTGTCATTTACAATGATACAATGATTCCATCCTTGAGTGGGACGTTGACTGAGTAGAGCTTGCCTTTACCAATGCCTACATCACTCACTGATCCAGTACCTGTGTGCAAACAGTGCAAGGTTTAAAGGCCCATCGTGTCATTTACAATGATACAATGATTTCATCCTTGAGTGTGACGTTGACTGAGTAGAGCTTGCCTTTACCAATGCCTACATCACTCACTGATCCAGTACCTGTGTGCAAACAGTGCAAGGTTTAAAGGCCCACCGTGTCATTCACAATGATACAATGATTCCATCCTTGAGTGGGACGTTGACCGAGTAGAGCTTGCCTTTACCAATGCCTACGTCATTCACTAAGCCAGTACCTGTGTGCAAACAGTGCAAGGTTTAAAGGCCCATCGTGTCATTTACAATGATACAATGATTCTATCCTTGAGTGGGACGTTGACCGAGTAGAGCTTGCCTTTACCAATGCCTACATCACTCACTGATCCAGTACCTGTGTGCAAACAGTGCAAGGTTTAAATGCCCACCGTGTCATTCACAATGATACAGTGATTCCATCCTTGAGTGGGACGTTGACCGAGTAGAGCTTGCCTTTACCAATGCCTACGTCATTCACTGATCCAGTACCTGTGTGCAAACAGTGCAAGGTTTAAAGGCCCACCGTGTCATTTACAATGATACAATGATTCCATCTTTGAGAGGAACGTTGACCGAGTAGAGCTTGCCTTTACCAATGCCTACGTCACTCACTGATCCAGTACCTGTGTGCAAACAGTGCAAGGTTTAAAGGCCTATCGTGTCATTTACAATGATACAATGATACCATCCTTGAGTGGGACGTTGACTGAGTAGAGCTTGCCTTTACCAATGCCTACATCACTCACTGATCCAGTACCTGTGTGCAAACAGCCCGTGGTTCAAAGCATGTATACAGTATTTGCAGCGTCCAAAAATTTAACCAACAATTTGACCACAAAAACCTTACTCGAAATAGAAGTGGTTCCAACTGTCCAATGCTATGATTCCACCCAAGATGTCTTTTTATAAGAAAATTATAATTCAAAATAAATTCATATAAATAACTAAAATAAGGCCACCCTCATGTGAACGAAACTTGGCACCTGAATACTGTTGTATTATAACTGTTTGGTGTGCAGTATAGACCAATCCGGTAACTAAGGTTTCCTTCCCTGTATATCCGCCATAACTGAATGAACTGTATGTTTTTTGCTGTTGCTGAAGTTGCATTTGTTTACTTCGAACAAGTTGCACGTCTTAGGGTTGTGTATGCGAAGGGGGCGCGTCACGTGCATGTAATGGATGAGCGCTTTTCGTTCTTACAGCAACACAAAACACAGTCCATGCACTAGAAGCCCCACAGTTATGGCGGTACCTTTATCACGGTACGGCCATCTTTGCGTGATCACATGATCGAGTATGTACATGTAATCTCCCTTTGTTGTTTTGAGAGAATCAATGTCCGCGCTGCGCGTTTTCTTAATCGCTCTACACATGTGTCATTGTGATGCACACAATGAATAATTTCAACACGGGACCAAACTATTTTTTCCTGCAGCCCTCGCTTTGGTTACGTTCATTTTTATGTGAGACAAGGGAAGATGGTTGCACCGTGATAAAGGCCTCTAGCAAAATATCTCCAGCCAATGACAGGAAGACTCACCTGGAAAGAACCCAGGGCAGTATTTGTGGAAAGAGCATGTCAACACTTTGGGAGTGTAGCAAAAGGCATCCTCCACTCCTTCAAAACAAAAAACAAGAATCGATTAAAGAAGTGCGAAAGTCAATAAAACATGTCATGTACATTGACAGTGTGCAATGTCACCGGCACCACTGCTGTATGGATACAGCACCCTCTATAGTCTATGTACTTCTGATCAATAGTCTGGTTTCGTGGTACTTTAGCTGTGAATGATTATGGCCGGGATACAGACATACTGCATGTGTGCAAATCATGTACATAGGCTGTACATACATGACACAGGCCATATCCGGACATCGTTGATCAGTAAGTGAGACAATTTTCCTCGTTTTTTTAGACTTGAAGAGTTGAAAATAATATTTCCGGCCGTTTATTTTTCCGGCCTGGAAAAAAGGCTTTGCCAGATTTCTTTTTCCAAAATAAGAAAAAGATGGAATTCTGGCAATCCCTGATTGGTGAATTCTTATTACTAAAAGATAAATATGGTTCCATTTTACCATCCCCATGGTGTAGGTCCAAGTCTAGGTACAAGACCCTGTCAAATTTCTCTCGTAGTTTGAGGATCCCCAAGACAACATCGTTGACGTAGCAAAAACCAGAGGCCTCATCTCTACGGTGACCACAAAATATGAGGGGAATAAATCAAGAAAATCAATCTTCTATTTGTCTGAAGTTTCATCTAAATTATAAAATGTGGCAGAAACATTTTAACCAGCTAATTTTGCAAAAGGATACATGGAAAAGTTTAGACTTGGGCATTTTTAAAAATTAAATATATATTAATTTCAATATAAACCTCTGAAAGTCACGTTTTGACGATTTCTCTCTTGTTACTAAATCATTTCCCTTGAATTTGGTATCATTGGAAAGCCCTGTTATTCCTCTTTACAGTGATGTGTAATTTGTTATGATTAATCAATTGGGGATGTGCAGTATAGCGGAATACAGGGGTGGGTGGAAAGTTAAATGTCACAAAATTCACTGCTATTGTCATGCAGTGCATTCCCCTTTTGCTTGGAGGATGGGAATGTGTCAATGCACTTTTTGACAATAGCAATGCATTTTGTGACATTTCACTTTACACCATGTACACCCGCCCCCGTATTCAGCTGTGCTGCACATCCCCCAATTGCTTAATCATAACAAGTGACACATCATCATAAAGAGGAATAACAGAGCTTTCCAATGATATAAAATTCAAGGAAAATTATTTTGCAACAAGAGAGAAATCGTCAGTCAAACTTGACTTTCCAAACTATTTTTGAGGAGTTTATATTTAAAAAAAAAAATAAAAATGAAATTACAGGTTGAAAAGGCTGAATTTGATATTAAAGTGACTTTTCAATATTAAAACAATGTGTGGAAATAATTGAAATCGCAATTGAAAAACTGCATGCACCACACTGACTTTCCAATACAACTGCAGCATTGATACTGAATCATAACAAGGTATGAAAGCTGGACAATAATAAAAACTGTTCAGCTAAAATCAAAAATAAATTCCCCTCGAATTTTATTTAATGTGATAAATAATTTGTGTGTCATACCTCTCCTTAACTCAAGTTTTGAAGTTATTTTATTGAAGTTCGAGTTAACGAGATTTCACTGTATAGACTGTATCGAATAGCTGCCATCTTGTAGGGCAGTTTCTTTGTTCCTTGAGGACATGCATGGCTGCACATTTTGTGCTTACATTGTTGACCAATTTATAAAACCCAAAGTTGCCTTACAAGATGGCAGCTATTTGATACGGTCTATATCAATGTACATGTTGTTGGCATATCAAATATACTGAAATGCAAAAGAAACTTAACACCTTTTAAACCTTTAAATAGCAACAATAACATGTGTGAACTTATTTGTGGACAATAGTGTCCTCACTGTCAGACCAAATGGTGTCTGAAGGTCACTTGAACCTTCAATAGTCACTTCATGGCACAGCTGTTGAACAGCTGTTTTGACTGTCAGGCTGCGTTCGGGCGTGCAGTTCTCGTTACTCGGGAGTAATGCGTGCGCATTGCACTCGGGTCACATCACGCGAACGGCAAGTCCTCAGTCCACGTGCGCGAATGGCAATGCATGCAGTGAAGATGGACGTCTCTTGCCATCAGTGCACAAAAAATGCTGTTTCATTGCTCACAAGAAACTGAGGAAATACAGGCCGTAAGTCGTGAGAACCTTTGATGCTGTCTAAACAAACCTTAGTGAGTTGTTATTGAGTTAAAACGTTGAGCAAATTCACAAAAAATCCCACCCATATTCCACCATCTTCGTACAAATCACATGACACTTGACAGGAGTACGAGCACACTCCCCATTTGTTGGGGAGTAGTGAAAGCATACTCTCACTGACCCGAGTGTCGTTATTCTTGCCGTTCACGCGCGCAGGAGTATAACTCGTGTTAACACGAGTACACGCCCGAACGCAGCCTCAGTGATTAGCCAAGGGGTATGGGATGATTGTAATGAGCTGCACGTGATGTCTTGATGTTGGCTTTAAAAAGGCCAGTGCAAAATGGGCATTTCAAGCAACATGCCACGAATCCAGAAGCAATCCATCCAAAGACTGGTAGGCAGTATGCGCCGACGATGCACTGCCTGTATCCAAATCAATGGTGGCCACATTGCACCCTCTTCTGTTCTTTACTGTAGAACAAACTGATGAGATCGTGTATCTTAGTCAAAAACTTGACATGCATGTCATCAATAAAATGCCAATGTTTCAATTAGCAATTGTTGGTTTGTTTTATTTTGAACTGTTACAATTTCATTACATTTTAAACAAGTGGTAAGTTTCTTTTGCGTTTCAGTATATGACAAATCCTGAACATATTTTTCTTGAGATAATGCCAGTTTACCTCTTAGCATGGTGCCAACCGCCGCACCAGTTGATGGCCACTCTGCAGTCTCCATGAACCAGGGCTTGGGCTGCTCGAAGGGTTGCCCCAGCAGCTAGGCAGACAAAGTCAAAGACGTGGGGAATGGTTGGGCAGTCGTAACCTGTCAAATGAGGCTTGCGGTTAGTCAAAGGCAGACAATTTTAAGTCAAAGGCCCATTGGAGTGGTCATAGTTTACATCCCATCCCAAGGATGGACCATTTGAGGTTAAGCGCCTTGCACAACGGTGAAAGTACCATTGGCTTGAGGCCTGAGGCGTGTTTAAAGATAGTATACATGATTGGTAAACTGTTACAAATAGTTTTATCCCCCTGTGTGATTGAAGATATCATGTTTATATTGTGTTAGTTAGGCGTAAATCTGTGAACATTTCTGATTTTCGAGATTACCAATGATGTATACTGCCTTTAACAGCACAATACCGAAATATGTATGGCAGCGTCGGTATGCTGCAACCGAAATGGCTTGTTGAACGACTGCATTCCAAAATGTATGGTCAAACATGGCTACTGTAGACAACGCGATTTGCAAAGCGCTACGGCTGCACGCTTAACGCGAAGATTCTGACAATTAAAATGCGAATTAAAACTGCTGACTCAACCCGTAGTGGTCTTCCACAGTCGAAGAATAAACACTTTGAAATTCTGCTCCGCACGCCGACTTGAAACCTCGAGGTCGTAGCCGCAATTTGTCCGTCCACCATCTTGGTATGGAAAGCGTACCACGTTCGAGTTGGGATTGCTTGGGTTGCAGTACGTATTGGGAATACCGTGCATTCTGTTGCATTCGACGTTTTCGGTATGACGGTATGGCCAATACCGGCGTACATATTGTGCTATTGAACGCGCCCCTGATAACACACACATCTTTTAGGCAGTGTTAGGCCCGGTTCAAATGTCGCGCTTATGCCGTGTCAAATTAGATTCAACTTGACACGACGTTGGCACGATGTTAGCACGGCAGTGGCTTTAAACGTTGAACTTAATTGCAAACTCCCAGTCGAGCTTAAATACATCCAACATGGCTGATGGGTATTGTGCACGTCATGGACGTTGTACACGTGCGGTTTTCATTCTGTCCATGGTACGTCGCCATTTTATTATTTTGATGCACTTGTTTGTTGGTTATTTCTTTACTCACATATGCGCTGCGAGCATGCGCATTCCTAGTTGTGAACAAAATTGCAGACCAACTTCAAACTGGAATTAATTTCGAAACCGCTGAAGCACGATGTTTGAAGCCAAGCCGTGCTTGTGCCGTGCTTGTGCCGCACTAAATAGAGTAAGCACGGCAGACCCTGTCGAGCTAAAATCTTCTGCTGTGTCGAACTCATTTTGCCGAGCCAAATGGCTTCAAACGTCGTGCTTGTGCCATGTCGAATTAAAAAAATTAAGTTTAATTTAATTCGACACGGCATAAGCGCGACGTTTGAAGCGGGCCTTACCCAAACCAAACTGCTGCTTAAGTTCTTCATTCTTCTCGCTGTCATCCTCCTGGTTCAATCTCTCTAAGCAATCGATGAAATCTTGAGAATGGAAGACAGTCAAGTCTTCCTTGGTGGTTTGATGAGGGGACAGGACTGTCATGTTCTGTAGCAGGCCGTATGCTTCTAGTAAGCTGTGCACCATTCCTGCCTGTAAATGTACCGTAGATGTACATGTAGGGTTAAGAACAAGTTATAACATTCACAAAGAATCGAGATTCAGCACACATACAAGGTTGGCATTTAGCTCTTTGCGTGTTTGACAAGAATAGCATCTGATGTAATAGACAGCCGAAGTCATGGTAATTGGCTCTAAACATCATGGCCGTCGGAAAAAGTACCATTGCAAAAGCACAGGGACACGGTTGAGTGATTTTTAGTTTAGAGCCAATGTATAGTTCCGACCTGTCAATCAACCGAACCCGCCGACCAATCACAACAGAGCTAGCAGAGATCACCCACATTGGTCAAAGTGCATTGTTTGCAACATCACGCGATGTTCTGCCCCATACAATTTGTACAGTGTTGTATGCGATATTCCGGGTTAATGTTTGGTTTCAAGGCCGGTCGTTTCGTTGTTTAAAGGTACGAAAGCACGTATGTCATGATATGACACCCCTGTATTACTGGCCATTTACTTGGTGTGTTCTAAGATAACTATCGACCCTGAAACATGAATACCTTTGAGTTTTCTCCAATGAATCTGTGCTTTCCGTTGAAAGTCCCATTTCTTTGTGCGCTGTGTGTCGCCATTTTGACGATAGTGTGAGCCATAACAACAATATCCAAGAGGGCGGGGTTAACTGGGCAAAATCGGAACTATGCATTGCCTAGGCAACTAACATGTTACATGTTAGTATTCCAATGACCACACTAAATTTTTGTTGCTAAGATGTAATGTGACGTGGTGCACACGGCAGGTGTGAAGTGCAGAATCAATGGAAAGGGAAATGGCATTAAGCAACCAGATTGTTGGTTGCAAGGCTTTGGTGTGCACCACGTAGCAACAACAGCATAGTATGCAGACTTTCTATACTGCGCCTCAATTGAAAATGAAGAATTTGGGCCACCAAAGAAACTGAGTGTCTATCAGAATCTCTCTCAGTCTTGCTTAAAAATCTGACAATCAATCTGCCATGTCAGACTGCTCTTTTGGGGTTTATAGGGGAAACCTGAGGGAGTATACCACTGTCCCTTATAAGCTCAGCTGGCAGAGTGTCTGCCCGGTGAGTCAGAGGTCTCGGGTTTGAATCCCGATTAGGCCCTTACAATTTTTCTCTCATCCAAAGTTCGGTTGCTTTTTTGTGAGACTAAACCATTTTTTGACAGACTAAACCATTATTTTAGGGGCATTCGAGATGCTTACACCGTGTAACAGGGGGTTTACACCGGGGGAAGCCCCCAGAAGATGCAAAATAAACGACACGGGGTTTGCTTTGAATTTTGGGAACACAGGTCAAAGGTTTTTGCCAGATGGGGCTTTATAAACACGGTTTGACTCACGATGAAAATCAAGCCGGCGCCACGCAAAAATAGTTGCCCTAAACTACTGCAATAAACTTTGTCAATGCCCACAGACATCTACTGATTAAGCAAAATGTATTTACAGCCCTATTCCCTCCTATTTTGTGACATAAATCTGTGTTTTTCTTCGCACTCGCGTCACGATTCCAAACTGTCCACCATGTTTTACTGTTCACGGTTACTAGGTGACGTCATTGCACCAAGCTTTACACCACAGACCCGCTCGCGAGCTCGGGCAGTGGTGGCTGCCACCGGGACAGACTCGTGTATCACGTGATGGCTAAGAGAACGCTCCAGTGTAAGTTAGTGTTACACGGTGTAAGCATCTCGAACGCCCCTAATGAAATGCCAAGGTGCATACAAAATGATACGATACGTGTACATCAATTACAGGTATTCTGCAATTGTTCTGAATGGAATAATTTCACCAATGTGGTACAACTACACTTCTGGCTGTAATTATTGCTGACTTACTCTCTTTGGTACTTTTAGCAACGTATCACAAAGCCTGATCAAGGACTCGCTGTAAATGTACACAACCCCACTAGGTGCTGGGACATGGTTCATCTTATCGCCAACACCATTATCACACCAGTTTGTACCGATACTGCGCCGCTTCAGCCTCGGGGGATCCAGTCGATTTAGCGGCTTCAAAGGTGCAGTTCTCTTCCGAGGTTTTGAACCACTGGCCACCATGTTTGCGCATACAGAGCGTCCGGGGGAATTTTTCGGCCGCACGTATTCGGTGAGTTGCTCTAAGCGTTTTGAGACGTTCTCAGACGTCGTCGAAGAGGCAGACGAGCTGCCTTCAAAATCGTAGGTCGCGCAAGAGTCGTCTGTCCTTCTCAAAAGAGGTTTAACCACGTGAGGGGAACGGTCGGGGGACGCCAAGAGGACCCTTGGAGGAATGTTCTCTGAGAGCTCTTCCAAGCGTTGAAGTAGTTTCTCGGACGAACTTGACGTAGTCGAGGAACTGCAGTCAAAGTCGTACAGGGTGCTCAAGGTTTCGGTCCGTTTCATAGAGTAATACATGTGTAAGGATTTCTCGACGGATAAGCAGGCACGGGCGGGGGACAGTGGGGCGTCATGCGATGGCGACATGTTTCCTGCTAGAAGTTCCAAGCGTTGTAGCAATCGGTCGGATGATGATGTTGACGGATCACAATCCACATCTCTAGTGGGCGTCTCGTTTGGTACGGCAGATGGTGGTGATTTAACGCTGCCAGTTGGGTCATCCGATAGTTGCTGAAGGGTAGAGTTATTAGGCGAAGCCGGTAAGGAATATACTGATCCCTCCCCACTCGCCATATTGCTTGGTGAAGCCATGATGGTTATGTCCTCATCAGTAGCCAATTATGCTTGGGGTTCTTTCAAAAGGAAGAAAGAATTTGAAAATATAAATCATTTTACAAAATCATCAATGATGCAGTTACACCCCAAAATATTGTTGAGTGTTTTTTCATGATAAGTTAAGACCCAACAGTTGGGTCAGCTCTAGCCCCACAAATAGGGCTGTAATAGCTCACTTTTGAAATCTGACTTTTTACACTGTCGCTATTACAGCCCTACTTGAGGTCCGTACGGAAATGCTAAGTTTCAAACTGCTGAAATCCGAGAAAGTTTCACTACAGACCTCAAGTAGGGCTGTAATAGCGACAGTGTAAAAAGTCAGATTTCAAAAGTGAGCTATTTACAGCCCTATTTGTGGGGCTAGGTCAGCTCTGACCTATGCATAGTTCCGAGATTGCCCAATTAACCCCGCCCCCTTGGATATTGTTGCTATGCCTCACATGCTATCGTCAAAATGTCCACACAAACCAATGGGACTTTCAACGGAAAGCACAGATTCATTGGAGAAAACTTAAATGTATTCATGTTTCAGGGTCGACAGTTTAGCACGCACTTAGTAAAAGGCCAGTGATACAGAAATGTCATGGTCTGTTTTCAATACTGGAGAGACCTTTTCCTCCAGGATTATATCTTTGTACAATGTCATTCATCTTCTCTCAAAACAAAACAAATCTCTTAAGATGAATATCAGGAGATAACTTCAGCCAAAGAACGGCAACGAATAGTGTCACAACATACTTTCCTGAAAGTCATGTGTGCAAATTTCCAATATACCGTATGTAACAAGGACACCAAAAAATGTCACAAAGTATGTGTCAAAATATACATAAAAAATAACTTTCTTCCCTTTGAACAGCGAATTGTCCGGCCTTGAAACCAAAAATTCACCCGGAACACCTCGTACATGTACAACGTATGGGCAGAATATCGCGTGATGTCGTTGTGTAAGGCAATGCACTTTGACCTATGTGGGCGGTGTCTGCTAGCTCTGTTGTGATTGGTCGGCGGGTTCGAAGGTAGTGCCCGTCTGAACATGACTAATGAGAGATACAAGCGCTATCATGCGTTTGCACACACACTGATCGTACCCCACAATGGGAAACAAGACAAAGATGGACACACCGTGATAAAGGTCTATAGACCCAACCCCTAAGGTCTATGGCCTGAACACAAACCCATGTTCACTTCACAACCAATTTCCTGTACCATTTCATCCTTTTATCTGAATGACCTTTATCAACAAACAAGAAATTGTATTGATTTCGATCTCATTGTACACATCATGTTAGCCCCTCTTAGATGTGATGGGTTTGGTCTTTTAAGTGGAAAAGAAAAACATTTCTTTTTAATCCTTCCCCATGAATTTATTATTTCAAGACTCTGATAACATCTTCAAGGGCATTTTTAAGTGGTTCTAAATCTACCCAAGAATGGCTATGCCAAACTGCAAGGAGAGCAAATTTAAAACACCTAAATTATGCTAAAGTCACACATTCCCGGTTTTGCGTCCCCGTGGTGCTACGATTGGACTTCGGACAGGTGTTACTAGGTAATCCTAGTCAATCTTATATCACGCCTCTTTCTGATTCTCAATCCTGACTGGCTGAAACGCAGTCACGTGAGATAAACTGAAAATCTAGGCTAGTGCATGGGGGGTGTTATGGCCGAGCAGTCTACTGCGTCGAACTCCAGTTCCTGTGCCAGTACTAGAATAGGGGTTCGATTCCGGACCGTGACGAGTTGTGGTGTTGCAACACGATTAGGAATCTCCAAATTTACAAATTTGTTACGCCGTAACTAGGAATCTCAATTTAGTTGTGGTATTTGTAAATCTGTTGACGTGTTCTTGGGCGTGATTGTTCGTGCTTTCAAGACATTATTTTCAGTTTATCTTCCAAATTAGTTGTTTTTACATACGAATCCCTAAATTAATAAAATCCCGACAACATTCTAGGTATTTGAAGGTCCAGTGAACGTATACGAATGCATTGTTAGGTCACTGTGCAGCCATTAGTTACGATCCGCATTAGTTACGATCTGAAGTGACCCGTGAACAAGAGGGCGTCGATAACCATGAAAGGGTTTATTCTGATCAACTTCCCAACTCTTAACGGCAATTTCCTTAAAATCTTTGTTCAAATATACGAAAAAAAATACCCTACTAAAACTAGAGCCCCAGTGGGCCGCTAGACATGCTAGAGCCGCCGGCATAGCCGTAGTTTTCAAGTGGTATGTAGGGGGCTCCTATGTGGGCGAAGTGAAATGGGGCGAAGTGGAAATGGGGCGAAGTGGAAATGGGGCGAAGTGACATGGGGCGAAGTGGAAATTGGGGCGAAGTGGAAATGGGGCGATACATCATGACACTTTTTGTGGGGATTTTTAGCGTTTAGGCCTACTTACCAAAGTTAAACACGCCAGCTGAGTGACACAGCAAACAACCACGATATCTTAGGAAGGAAACCTCAACGAAACAGAACCGAATTTTCTACTCCCAGAGCCGCTTCTAAATCTGTCAAGGAGCACGAGCCGCTCCGCACATAACAACGACATAATATTGCGACAGCGCCCTCTTCCGATACGTGCCCAGTGTCAACCGGTCACACGATCTATGAGCTGGCTGATTCTTTTGACATCTTGTTGAGCCATCGACGTCTTGTCGATGTCCAAGTTGGCGACTTCGTGACGGCATTTGGCTAATCCTTGAATATTTGTGGCGATTCGCGAGGTGAAAAATGCCAAGAACCAGCAAGAAGTCACGAACCGTAACGACGTGTCGATATCTTGAGACGTCGAGGCATGCCGTGAAGATCTTGATCAAGACTTAAGCGGGCCTCCCACTTTGTGATTTTGGCCACGAATTTCCTACGAATTGGTACGATTATCGGAGACTGCCTATAGACTCTACACACAATCGTAGCCAATATTACCCCATCGTAGCTAATTTGTAGCAAAAATCGCACAGTGGGAGGCCCGCTTAAGTCTTAAAGGCCCGGTCACACAGCGCTTTACGGCTTAATCACGGCCAAAACCCGTCCAAAAGTGGTCTCCCGTGAAGCAGACGATGTTGTTCGCGTTGATGTCGAGTTTAAGACGAGCTACAGTCGATTTATAGACGTGGCAGGACGCGGGGAGAAATCGGAACGGCGTCGGACGCGGCAAAAAGTTTTGAACTGCTCAAAATTTTAGCCCGCGGACAACCACGGGTGGCACACGTGGTAAAGACGTGCAACACACGTGAAACACACGTGATAATCCGTGTTCCGGCAGTGATTAAAACTTGGGGAGACGCAGTAAGACGCAGTAAGACGCGAAAGTTTAGCGGTCTGTCACGGGCAGAGCACGGTCATCGGACGGGTGTTACGCGTTGGTATCAAGGGAAATAACGTGTGTTTTGCGGCTTATCACTGACAAGTGGATTTTTCCGCGTACATTTTTAACCTTACACGTGGCTGGACGTGGTTAGCTGTGCTTAGGCTGTGCTTAGGCAGTGCTTTAGCAGTAGAACAGCCGCCGACGGCCATACCCGTACAAAGCACGGCCAAGCCAAAATTGACAAAAAATTACCACTTACGACCAGGGGCCAATTTCATAGAGGTGTTTAAGCACAAAAAATTGCTTAAGCACAAAAAACTCTTGCTCAGTAGAGTATGTTACCAGTGAAATCCTCATGTGATAGAAATATTATATGACCAGTTTTAGAGGACTGTTTCATTACCATGACAATCACATGAAATTTTTGCTGGTAACCTCGTTTTATCAAGTAAGATTTGTCATGCTTAAGCAATTTTTCATGCTTAAGCAGCTCTATGAAATTGGCCCCACGTCCACCAGATTTTCATAACTTTTTGTACGTGATTTAGACGTGGAGTGCTGTGTGACCGGGCCTTAACACGCTTGATCATGGAGGAAGGAATTAAAGGCACAGGCTCGTCAGCAATGCGCGCCCGCCAAATGTGTGCCACGCAATACGCTGCGCGTGTTTCGAGCACGAATTTGGCGGGCGCGCATTGCTGACGAGCCTGTGCCTTTAAGTGAAGTCGTGTGATGTCTTGCCACACTACTGCGATGTCGTAACGGCGTTGTAGTGGTGTTGTTATGTATCGTGACCACATGGGGCACTTTTGAATTGATCAATGATCACTCAAGGACGAAAATAACGGAACAAGCAGTAGCATACCGAGAAAATTGGGCGGGGGCGGGGCGTGCGAGTGCAAGTACCGAGCGGAACAAGACTCAACCCTTGGAGCTGCAAAAGGGAACTTCCGGAAGGCACATTTTTGTAATTTTGAATTTAAAAAACCCAAGGCCCAATTCTGCTCAAACTTCATGTAATCCTCGACTGGTTACCCTGGTCCGTGCCCCGGTTGTAGTCACCTTTAATGTTGAGTTCACTTACCAGTCAGGTCCACCACCCTGGGGAATCTTGGCCTCAAGCCTATGCCCATTGATTTGTATACAAACATACATAGGCCCTTTTGGTGTCGTGCGTAAAAGCAGCTATCCATCATTCTACTGCAGGCGCGCCCAAAAAACAGGGACCTCCATTGGCGAGGGGCTATCCCTGGGACTAGCTCCGGGGCTAGCTAGCCCTCCAAATCCTCTTGCAACAGTGCCCCTTTAACGCACTCCCTAAAGGCGCGTTCACACTATCGCGGAAAAATCACACTGTTCCATTGGTTTGTACACAAACTGGTTTGCCGCTTGTGCGCGGCCTATCGCGACGCGCAAAACGTTTTGAGCTGGGTCAAAGTTCAAATTTGTTGAACTTTGACCGCGGTGCGCTGACCTTTCCAACGCGCAGCCAGTGAGGTATCAGAGAAGCCCCAAGTTACCAGAGTAGAATTTTCTATTTTGGAATAATCGGCGATTAGGAACTCATGCAGTGCGGTGAGCGCAGCGCGAAAGTGTGAATTTTCCGCGATAGTGTGAACGCCCCTTAACTCCTGTGTACAGTGGCCCTGTTGAAAAAAGCCCCATTTCGCGGTGGGACTAGCGACAGAAATCTTGTCGCCTCTGCTGGACCAATCAGGACGCTTGGCAGTGCATTGCAGCATGATTGCAGGCATTCAAATGTAACGCGCGCAGATTGTAAATACCGTGCACGCATGTGATACATATACTCAGTAATGCTGGCCGTTATCCGCGTCGACGATTGGCTGCTATTTAAAGCATACTGGGGAACCCGTTCCATTACATTCGTCAGCATGCATCCCTGTTATTAATGTGAAAAACTGCGGAGTAAATAAGGTTCGTCGTTTGAAAGTTTGGTAGGAATGGGACAGTCATAAGGAACGGAACCCAATACAATTTCTGGAAAGTATAGAAATCGTTTCTTTTCGGCATAACATGACCGAATTGATTAAATTACATCAAAGTGATTCGGGCGTGAGTTGGCTCAAGACAACAGCCGGCTCACTCCACAGATTTGCGTGTGTTTCCTCAGGGTATTGTTACGTCGCTTTGCAGAGTGGAAATTCCCTGATATCTCAGAATGTACGTACCGAGCTTCACATCGGCACCGAAACTCAATCATAAGTAACATTGTTAAGTTGTGTGGTAGTACGTACGTCTTTACGGACTGCCGGAAGTAACTTGCGCGCAGTGAATATTACACGTGGCTGAACGGTGTTGAAGCTAGGCGCGCGTCACGGCTTTAGTCGTGCACTTGTTCGAAAGTTTGTGAAACTTTGCAGTCATTTCGCCCCAAAACCACTTCGCCCAAAACCACTTCGCCCTGAACCACGGCCTGTGCACGAAGTGGTTTTGGGGCGAAGTGGCATTTGGGCGATGTAGTGTTTGGACGAAGTAATTTGGGGCGAAATGGCACTCGGGCGAAATGGTTTGGGGCGAAATGGCACTTGGGCGAAATGGTTTTGGGGCGAATTGAATTTTCGTCTCATGAAGTATAAGGCGTAAATCTGTGAACATTTCTGATTTTCGAGATTACCAATGGTCGTGAATCGAACTTGGCCCTGCGTTACTTTACACGCAATTTAGATAAAAGTGAAAATACGTTTTTACGTTAATTACGTAAGTAAAAATTAAGTTTGTTGAGCTGATTTTAACACAGCACATTTATAATACATATAGCATAAGGTTCAGATAAAAGGTTTAGATAAAAGTGTTGAGATAAAAGGTGAACGTGTTGAGAAAATATTAATGGCGCGCGTCGATCAGGTGTGGGTGTGTGCTGGTCATTACTAGGGAGATTTAGATGCGGTCCCTATGCTGGACGTAAAACGCAAACGTGAACGCGAAATAGCTGGCCGGAACACTGTCGTATCTTTAAGTCTCAGAACCCAGGCTCGAATGTTGGTCACGACAAAAGAGTCGGCTTGCCACGAAAGTCACATTTCGTGAATTTTCGTCTGTGCTAATATTTCCTCAACGTGACCAGCAGTCCTCAAGTGACCATGCATATGCCTCAATAAAGTGACATTACATAGACCGTATCGAATATCCGCCATTTCGTGGGGCATCTTTTGTTACCTAAACCGTTCAACAATGTAAGCACAATATGTGCAACCATGCATGTCCTCAAGGAACTAAGAAACTGCACCACGAAATGGCGGCTATTCGATACGGTCTATTATGAAGGGGCCTCACGGGGTCAACTGCTATACCGAACAGATTTTGTATCAGGGCTTCTGATTGGCTGAAAGTTTTTGTCGGTTATGGTTACTGGGCCCCTGGGCTGCGTTTCACATACGCAAACGGTTGGAAACGTTGGCCAACAATTTCGAGTGGAACGAATTGCGCCATACACCAACGTTCGCCGATGTTGGCTAACAAACGTTTGGGCTGCGTTCGGGCGTGCAGTTCTCGCTACTCCGGAGTATGCGTGCGCATTGCACTCGGGTCACATTACGCGAACGGCAAGTCCGCAGTCCGCATGCGCGAATGGCCATCAGTCATGACTACACGAAAAAATGCCATTTCACTGCTCACAAGAAACTGAAGAAAATACAGACCGTAAGTCGTGAGAACCTTTGATACCGTGTAAAATAAACCTTAAAGTTGCACTGCCCGTGTTTGGGCCGATTTGGGCGTACAATTTTTTTTTTTTTTAAAGTTAAATAGGTATTTTTCTAGAATAGAAAAAGTTATCAGCTTTCATTTGGTACCAAGAACGTAAAAATCCGTCAAGGATTAATGCCAGTCGATTAAAAACAAGAAATGATTAAAAGGCTGGCAGGTCATTTAATCGACAGGGTTATGACGTAAATGTACATGTGCGCGTACATATGTGTGCATTGTACACATACTATGTACATATGAGCGTACGCGCACATGTACAACATGTGAAGCACGTTTCAAGAAAAAGGCTTGTATCTCCAATTCCCGACGTCGGAAATTTAAGTTTTTGATATTTTTCGTTACAGAGACACGTAAGCTTTCTAAATTCGTTCGCTCGTGTAAATTAATTTTTTTAATCCTTTCACCGAAACACGGGCAATGCAACTTTAATGAGTTGTTGTTTCAGTTATCCAGTTGACACGTTGAGCAAATGCACCCAAAATCCTACCCATATTCTGCCATCTTCGTATGCGTACAAGTCACATGGCACTAGTCAGGAGTAAGAGCACACTCCCCATTTGTCGGGGAGTAGCGAGAGCATATACTCTCATTGACCCGAGTGTCGTTAATCTTGCCGTTCGCGCGCGCAGGAGTATACTCGTGTTAACACGAGTACACGCCCAAACGCAGGCCTTAGAATTTTCGCGATGTTCACGAGTCATTTCAAAATGGCGTGCGCGACGTGAAAGATGACAGTTTGGAAAATAACAAATAAATTGCACCTTGTTTTCTCCCTTATCGCTGCGGCGATACAAAATAAATGGCAACGTTGTCACATTTCCTCAAAATATTGGCAATCAGCGGAGAGCCACATTATTATTATTATTATTATTTCTTTCTGGTATTCATACCAAGGATTCCTCAATAGTGCTCATTGCACTGTCACTCGCAAGCGTGAGGAAACCCATGAAGAATTCTAATTAGAATTATAAATGGCCAGAGACACCGGGGATGATCCCCCTTGCTCTTTACGAAAGAATGCTCTGGGATCTTTAGAGTGCGTTTCCATTCAACCTAACACACTGGACCAACGGCTTTACATCCCTTCCGAAGGATGGAGCAAGTGTGGTTGAGTGCCTTGCTCAAGAGCACAGGTACCATAGCCGTGGGGAGGTTCGAACCTGCAACCCCAAGTTTTCACCTGTGATTGCGAGTCAATGACCTAAACCGCTCGGCCACGGTACCCCAGGCCACGGTACCCCATTACAACGTCGGTACGACTGTTGTATATGTGACTGTAGGTGCCGCCATCTTGACAATGTATTTTGGCAGACAATCCATTCCACATTGAAAAGCAAACGTTGGCGCCACCGTTAACAAACCGTTCGCGTATTTGGAACGCAGCCCAGGCCTTTTCATTTACACTTGATCCCGAGCTCGGGATCGAACACCGAGCTCGGGATCAGCCCCGGATCACAACTGAGTGTAAACGCTCTCGGAACCAAAT
Organism: Henricia sp. BOLD:AAB3569; assembly: GCA_037783545.1. Lineage (NCBI taxonomy): Eukaryota > Metazoa > Echinodermata > Asteroidea > Spinulosida > Echinasteridae > Henricia > Henricia sp. BOLD:AAB3569. The sequence goes on along the minus strand of JBBELK010000272.1, from coordinate 1,928,969 downwards.
TGGCCCCGGATCAGACCCCGAGATTTTGGTCTCGCGTTGGCGGAGGGTTCGATCCCGAGCTCGGGATCAGTTTGCGGTTAGATAAGCAATTAATCTTTACCGCAACCTGCCACATCCGCTCCACAGCCGTAGCGGGGGAAAAGCCCGCGAAATTCAAGTGGCCTTGTACACTGTACATGCACAACTCATGCACACACAGAGCATGACCTTTGACTGCAACTTCTGGCACCGCGCTCGAGACCAACTACAGAATGTAAACGCGGCACTCAGGATCATTGCGGTTAACACTAACGCATTCTTATCAGGGGACCAATCTTGATCCCGAGCTCGGGACCAGTGTAAACACGGTGTTTGTCAACACTCAAAAGAGCAAATATAATCATCGTCGAATCTAATTAGTAATTCGTCGAAAGAGGCGATTTCCCAAAAGTGAAAGGGGTCATGGTCATTTTTCGTTGATTTGTAAGCCTGGTATGCAATTTTACTGTGAGAAATGAAATTACTAACGAAATCCCTTTCGACGATTTGTACTTCGTTGTTTCCAAATTACCGTCAACGAATATATTCACTTGCATATATTTGTATAGTTATATCTATCCCCAATCGGGTTTTTAAAAAATTGAAGTTGATAGGTTTGTTTTCGTCTGTTTCTAACTCCTCAAGTATATAATCTCCTGTTACCATGGCAACAAATGGTATCACACGTGACTTGGTTGCAAGTACACCAGGACACGATGAAACGTGACACAGGAATAGGCCTACGTGCGTCCGTGTTTTGATTATACTAGGCGACTAACCTGTAGTCTTTTTATTTTTAATTCTACGGGGCATGTGCGCGGTACTGCTGCCAAATTGAGCGATATGCAAACTAATATTTAACGATTTGGAGAAGCGAGGCTTTCTTATTTATTTAGGCCTACTGAATAAAAACGCAGTGCGAATTACGCAACTAACTTTCTTAGAGCTTACAGCTATTCTGAAGCAAACCTTTGATACGTATAAATATTGGATGTCAACGTTTTTGACAACCGAGGCACTTTCTTTGAACGAACCTTAATAAAGTCATATATGAGTAAATTAGCTACCGTGACAGGATCGTAAATCGTAAAAGACAAGACTACATACCCGAAATAAAATGACCGAGAATTACGGAGGCAACTCGAAGGAAACTGGCTGGTCGGCGTTGGGATCGTTCGAGGACCAAGTGTGGCTGCGAGCCGTCTACGGCGTCATTGCCGGCCTGGGAATCATCGGGAACACCTTGGTCATGTTCACGGTGGCCAGGATCCCTTCAGTGCGGTCTCTAACCAACATGTTCATTGTCAGCCTGTCCGTGTGTGATTTCATCACGTCGGTGTTTCTAATTCCTCTTCATCTCGGTAAGCCATCTGAAGTAATACATATTATTATTATTAGGGAGGTTTAAATGCGCGTAAAACGCGAACGTGAACTACTGTTAGTATACTTGGTAATTATTTTGACGATATCTCACAACAGATGAAAACAAAAACCCACTGTGACTTTTGTGGAAAGTTAATTTTGCTGATACCAAGATTCGAACCTGTGCTTTAAGACCTCCTCGTGATACGACCGGTGCTAAAGAATTTCGCGTTCGCGTTCGCGTTTTACGTGTATCTAAACCTATACATGTATATTACTTAATGTGTTAAACGCGTGTGTCCATCACATTTTCCAATGCACCCCCATTTTTCCCATGGGTGTTAAAATGTTGACACCATAATAATTCGTCCAATTTTTCTCATTACCATTCTAAAATTCCGTGTTCTCAATCCGTATATTTTCAAGAATATCGTTAAAAAAACACCGATGTTTTGTAACTATTTTATCTGGTTCAAAGCAGAGCAGTAATTACACCAACACTGCTTCCACATCCAAACTAGAGATTGCAAATTTCCTGTTTTCATCCCATGGCTAGTGTTTTGTGGAGGTATTCTATACGATGGTTAGCCTAAAACGAAATCCATTTTCTGGACACGCTCAACACGCTCCTTTAGTTGCGTGGTTCTAATTTCGGAATTGGATCGATTTCAGTTAAATATAATACCGTCTGTGCTTTGCATTGAACATTTTACGAATTCCAGAAACAACGGCCTTGTAGAAATTTCAGCTATAGATACTAGATGCCGTTAATAAGCGGATGACGTAATTTCTGCCGATCACGACGCACGGTATGCATTATACATATAATAAATGCGTTTCCCGAGGGCACGCTAAAAATCATATCGTCATTATTTCGAGATCCTATAGAACAGATGAAAACTAAAACCTACATCTTTGACTTTCGTGGCGAGATTTTTATGTGACCAAGATTCGAGCCCGAGTTCTGAGACCTCCCCATGAGGTGACAAAATTTCGCGTTCCCGTTCGCGTTTTACATCATGTAAATGAGGCATGACAAATTTTATTGAGTGACTTTCATCAGTTTCGTCTAAAAAGAGATTTAAACGCCATACGAATAAAAGGAAATTTCAGAATTCGCTACTTTAACTTGGCCTTCTTTAATGTTAATAGTCGCTGGAGACGGTGGTGGAATGTGTGTGCCGAGCTGAAAGCTTGAGGAAAGGCGGTATCATATGCAAACCATCTCGATTATTTCGTGCAATTGATCAAAAGGCGCAAAGGGACCTGCAGACATAGACAATTTACTTGACAATGGCGGATGCCAAGTCGAAAGCGGCAAATTCTTAAATTTAGGGATTTGTTTTTCTTCGTATGGCGTTTAAATCTCAACTTCTTCGACAAAACTGATGAAACTCACTCAAGGAAATTTGTCAGGCCTTATTTACATGATGTGATTTTTAATTTTCATTTTATGTATATTAATTTACTTATTTGTTTTCCTATACATGAAACCGTGCTATATGGGGTTCGTGGCGATACCTGTGCCCAGGTCTCTGATAAAAGGTACTCGACCACAAGTAGTTCGAAGGGATTTAAAACCGTGTGTCGTGTAAGGCACCCGCTTTGGACACGAGATTCTGAGACCCAAGCCTTTTAAACCCCACATTTGAAGCTATGCATTGTTATTATATACAATACTTATCGTCAATGGATGAAACAACTGCACAAACTACGCCAAAATCGTAAATGTTAGCATTCTGTATAGCCTATAAGGGGATTACCCGATGTCTCTGGTCGTCGGCTGCCAATGGCACCACCCACCTATGCATATCGATGTTTAGGTCGAAGACAATTAGCTTCATAAAAAAATATGCGAAGCGCACGTGATCATGTTCATATGAAATATGCGCTAAAATGCAATTAAATTTAAACGTCTTTTTGTATACGGACGGTTCCGGTACATTTACCAAATTAGACAAGGCGCGTCTGATGTGGCAGTTTACCGATCGTTACTGCAGGAGGCAATCTAGGTTAATGTTTTCCCATCTTATAAAGAAACTCATTCGGTCATATCTTGTTGCCTGATTTTAATGAGAATGGTTCGCAGTAATGCTTTACCACATGCGATCTTACTTGATTTTGTGGGTTGTGCACGCACTCCGTTATTTTAATTAGCATATCATACATTAACATTTTGTTTTCCGTCAGTGTATGCCTATAATCTGAAGGCCCGTCTAAACTATGAAATGTTTTTCTGACGGACATAACGGACTTTTTGTTTGATGTTGTTTGACTTGTTTCCTTCCTCCATGTCCAGACTATCGGACAAGTCTGATGATGTTTGATGATTTTGTTCAATCATGTGGCCATTCAAAGGTCTTTCTCAAACCAAACCCCCCCCCCCCCCCCCCCCCCCCCCCTGGGTATACAGCCGTAAATTGGCACATGCAGACAATATATATAAGACACATGGTATTGTCATTTCTTACACCAGTATACGGTAACGACTCTTACACGACTGTTCGACAAACACCTAGCGAAGAAAAGAAAATATTCCGTTTTATTGTGAAGTTCGCAGAACTTGCACTATATATCAATAATACGCTAAGTGCAGATTGTAATTCTAGGAAAACAGCGCGCGCTTCATTTTGTTGTTGCGAAAAATATGATACATACCATGAATGATATTGCACAGTGCTCCAGTGATAAAACACTTTCTACAATTAAATTATTTATTTCAAATACCATTACAGATATACGGGTTTCTTTGGTCTCCTGAAGTATAATGCAATTGTCATTAGGGACTCGGCTAAATTCGGCAGTCAAATTCAATTCAGGAAGGCAGGCCTGCGTACTCGGGGTGTTAAGAATAATACGGACAGTTTAGTGTACAAATTCGAGTCAAAATATTAATGAAATTTTCGAAGCAATTCAAAAGGGTTAATGTGAACGTTGATAGGCCCCAAGTGAGATTTCGGTCGGATACGATTAGTAGCCAATACTTCTTTTGATGATCTTTGCGTCGTCTGCATGTCTGGGCATAAATTGTAGCGTTTACATAAATATCATATTTAGTGGAGTTTTGTTGACAGCTAAATGTTAATTTGGGTTTGTTTTGTCCTTACCCGACGTAATTAGTGAAAACGGTTTGTTTTTTTTGTCCTGGAATTCAAGTAACATTTTCGGAATCGGAGTCAAGCTATAATTAATTTTTAAAAAAATCAAAACCAAGAGAGGTTATTATACAAAAATGATATTGTTCTGCACAATTTTCTGCAAATTGTTATTGTGTTTGTCAGTGTATAAATATCGCGTTTATAAGGTAAACTCGTCAGCATTTAAACACATTTCCAAACTTGTTACAAACATGCGTTTAAATCCTCAACGCGTTTTTATACAGTATACGGTGGTGGTGGATATAGCGCACTTGTCCGCCCTAGGCCCTGCAGCGGGCCAGGTACTCCTGGCGCTGTTGTCCATTATAGGAAATCACCAGAACCATTTCGCTTCAACCATTTGGCTATACCTGGCCAAGGCACACAACCCTATCAGCAGTTAGATTGTGGCATTCCCCCTTAAAGGAACACACCGGCTTTGTTGGGCTATTTTGGGCTCGAAATAGACCCATACATTATTCTGAAGCGCCTTCGAGAGTAAATTAGATATATCCTGAAAAGACGCCGTCAAATTTGGCCGTTTTTGAGCACTTTTGAAAAATTCAAGGTCACGTGACTTTTCGGAACCAAATTCTGGTTCCGAAAAGTCACGTGGTCTTGTGAGTTAGTTGTATTTCCAGCCGTATAAAAGTTTGTTACTGCAGAACTGCACCAAATTCAACTCTGATTTCCCCCCAATATTTATATGTAATTGACAAAAGAGAGACTATTTATACAGGTATAAAAAACAAAGTTAAACATAAGTATGAAAATTCGAACATAATTGTTTGTTTCGAGAGTACGGAGAACGGGAGCGAGCGTGTTGCTCCGGTGTACGTTCGTGAAGAAAAAACATGATGCCAACTCCTCAAAAGAAAACGGAAATTCCTATTCGGTCGTCCGGGCTGTCCAGTGAAATCGTGAGCAGAAAATCCTGAGCAGGAGAAGAGCATCCTGAGATATCAGGGAATTTCCACTCTGCAAAGCGACGTAACAATACCCTGAGGAAATCCACGCAGATCTGTGGAGTGAGCCGGCTGTTGTCTTGAGCCAACTCACGCCCGAGTCATTTTGATGTAATTTAATCAATTCGGTCATGTTATGCCGAAAAGAAACGATTTCTATACTTTCCAAAAATTGTATTGGGTTCCGTTCCTTATGACTGTCCCATTCCTACCAAACTTTCAAACGACGATCTTAATTTACTCCGCAGTTTTTCCAATTAATAACAGGGATGCATGCTGACGAATGTAATGGAACGGATTCCCCAGTATTCTTTAAATAGCAGCCAATCGCCGACGCGGACAACGGCCAGCATTACCGAGTACATGTATCACATGCATGCACGGTGTTTACAATCTGCGCGCGTTACATTTGAATGCCTGCAATCATGCTGCAATGCACTGCCAAGCGTCCTGATTGGTCCAGCAGAGGCGACAAGATTTCTGTCGCTTGTCCCACCGCGAAATGGGGCCTGTTTCAACAGGGACACTGTCCGCAAGAGTTAGGGAGTGCGTTAAAGGGGCACTGTTGCAAGAGGATGGAGAAGAGCGAATCGTTTGTGACAAAGTCGTAAGGCTCGCGCGTAGTTGCAACGGCTAGTAAAGCGTATAATCCGTCTTTTGACCGTTTTTGTTAATTTTGCACTTCTTTAGTAAATTACGAGATATTTTGATGATCTTTTTTCACAACAACCATCAAAAAAGTATTGTCAATGCTGCTACATCACTAAATCATGTAAACAGTAGGCCGGTGTGTACCTTTAACAGCTCCCCATATATCGCTTGGGTTGACGAGGCAATTGAGATTATGTGTCTTGCGCACGGACACAAACACGTTGGCCTTCGATCACGAGCACGGCTGTATACCCACTATAGACCACACGTGCTCTCAGTGTGCCAATTTGTACATAATATCCCCCGACTTCGATCACATTTTTGTGTGCATTTGTGCATGTTTCTTGAAAGGGATTTTCGTTATCTGTCCAAATACTGTGACCGAAGTGGATGTGTACATTGCGTGTTTGGATCAAGTTTCCATTGATCCTACAGGATAAATTAAATTCTGGTTTGCTCTTGCATAAGGCCGTTTTCAATTATCGAGAATGGTATGCCCGTATATTGGATTTCTAGTGTCCCAAATTTGTAATCAATTTTGACCAGAAAATGTTACTTATGTTCAATACACTAAAGGAGACTCTTGAGACGCTTGGTGGCAGCAAACAAACCGGTCACTTTCAAACCAGAAATCTGGTTCGGATAGATCACGTGACCTTGATTTTTTTTTAAATGCTAAAAAACGGCAACATTTGGTGGTTCTTTTCAGGTTCTCTTCAGTCTATTTCGGAAAGACCTTCAGAATTATGTATGGGTCCATTTTGAGCCCAAAATAGCCCAACAAAGCCGGTGTGTTAATTCAATAATGAGGAAAGACCTATAAGCACTTTCTAACTCTCGAAAGACAGCGTGGAGTTGTGTTAAGTGACAGCTACATGTATAAACAAAACATATCAGTATGCAATATACGCATGTGGTTAGGCCAATCAGGAGCAATGTGCCCTCAATGTGCCCTCAACCACCCCCCCCCCCCCCCCCCCCATGCCATGCCCGCACACTCCTAGGCCAGCACCAGCTAGGCCAACACCCTCTCTGGTCAGAGCCATCCCAGCGCCGCCCCAATCCAGAGGTATCCCGGGCCAAAATCCATACACATTGTGATGCGACTGCACAACATGCGCTATCGTGTCGGATCACGCACGAAACGCGAGGTGTATGGCCGGCTTCAGAGGTTCCTAAGTCCAGCTCAAAAACCCTTATAAGCCCTCTTTTGTGAAACAAACTTCTGGTTTGGACAAAAGGTCAATAAATGCAACCAAAATTAGATACAACGCAAGGACAACAAAATAATCTCTCGAGTGACCAGCACACGCACGTAATCAAAATATAACTCTCGCAAGCCATAAATGTCTACAAGGTCCAGTATGGTTATACATGCACAATAATTAAGTAATAATTCGGTAGATTACCACCGATCCAGACTTTATTAGATTTACAGGCTCATGAAATGACGTCTCTTTTTTTCGTGCAGGTTTTGACATTCCGGTGCCGCAAGGCGTAAGTGGCGATTTGCTGTGCCGTCTTCTGCTCTCCAAGTTTCCCCTCTGGACCAGCTTCGTAGCCTCCGTTCTCAATCTGACTTGCGTCACACTGGAGAGGTACTTCAGCATCGTACATCCATTTCGTTACGAGGCTTTCTTCAACCCCAGAAAAGCGACCGTGATGATCATTTGCATCTGGTCCATGGCTGTCATCATGAACAGTTATTTCTTCTACGTATTTCACAGCGATAACAATGGCCAGTGCATCATCCAATGGCATAGCACGACCTGGCAGAAATTCGTGGGCGTGGCCAACTTCTGCGTTATATACATCTTTCCGCTGAGTTTGATGGCCTTTTCCTATTATCAGATCTTGCGGAATCTGCGCGAGAGCGCGGCCAGTTTGCGCCAATCAACTTCGATTGGGCCGGAAAATCTGTTGACGCGAGATCTACTCCGCGCGCGCAAGAAAGTCATCAAAATGCTGCTGACTGTGGTGGTGACATTTGCAATTTGTTGGGCTCCCAACCAGTTCATGTTCTTTTCCTACATGTGTGGTTGGAACCTCGACTTCAATGCCTGGTATTACCACGGCAGCGTACTGACAGCCTTCTGCAACTCTTGCATGAACCCGTTCATTTACGGGTTCCAAAGTAAACAGTATCGTCGAGCTTTGAGGCAAGCGCTCGGTTGTGGAAGGAGCGCAGTTAGTCCTGGAGAATTAGGACTTAGCAACCGTAGCTTCGTTTGCACCGCAGATATGAGAGAAAACCATGCGCTTGCAAATGATGTGGTACAAAACACCACAGGCAGACCAGAGAACATGGCTGACGAATAGCTTGCAGACACGCGACCAACCACGCGAAAATCTACATCACTGAAAAATCTATTTCGTAAATTAATGGCAAAAAAGCAACGCACATATGATTAGTCAAACATTATTAACTTTGTCTGGAACAACTGTCTCATTTGATTAGTTTTTGGTAAGATGTTAATGCAATAGTAAAACAAGGAAAAATACTACAGTACGGAACAAAATAGTGCGAGTATTTTTTTTAAAAGTAATCAATAACGTATAAATGCCTCGCATGCTTAACCATGCCACACATGCACACAACAGGGCATTCTTTGCGAGGACTTTCCTAAAAATGGTGAGAAACCTAAAAAAGCAGGACTTGCACAAAATGAAGTATTCTTGGATTTTCACTTGGCTTGACAACCGGTTGCTATCCGCCATTACTGTGTCCATACTATATGTCACGACAAAGGGAAAAATAATTCAACACTGCATGATAATGTAATGTTTACGCAAGAAAAGAAAAAGGACTTTTAAATGTTAATAGACTATAGGCTATTTGAAACCGGCATACCGTGCTTTTGTTGCCAAGTTTTTAAAAATGTTGAGACTTGTTTTTAAGGGTTGATGGCAAAATTATCATTGTCGAATTATTTCTGCGTTGGCGTGCCATACGCGTGACGTCAATAACTATCATATCCGCCATTACTGTGTCCATACTATGGCACGCCAAAGCGGAAATAATTCAACCCTGAAAAACAAGTCTTGACATTTTTAAAAACTTGCCAACAAAAACACGGTATGCCAGTTTCAAACAGTTTATCAACATTTAAAAATCATGCCAGTTTTCTTTCTTGCGCAACATTAGCCTTGATCAAGGCGTTGGGCTTGTCTTCTAGACGGCCTGCTGAAGATAAAACCATGGTGGTAAGAACTGAACAAAGCACTTACCGTAATTTTCAGAATATAAGCCGCCCGGTGTATTAATTTATAGAATTAATTTACATAATGTATATGAGCATATAATGATTTTTATCTTTAGAGCTCGGCGTATAAAGCCTAATTCATACTCGCTCGGCGACCTACATGCGGAACGGAAAATTTGTTCGCCGCAGGGGTCAAACAAGTTCAACAGTGCGCGGTCAGTCCGCATCTGAGCGGACGGGTCGTTTCCATCCATTTCTATGCGCGCGCTCTGAATTAAAACGCGCATACAAAGTGCGCCGCAGAGCCCGTTTATACCTGGGCGACTACTATGCGCAAAGCGGATTTGTATGATCGCGTGAAAACTCTGCGGCGACTACACTCGGCGAGTATGCGGCGAGTGAGTTCGGCGGAGAAGTATGAACCTAGCTTAAGCCGCCCGGTTTATAAGCCGCCCGGTTTATAAGCCGCCGGGAACTTAGTTTTTTTGGCAAAATCAACGTATAAGCCGCGGCTTATATTCCGAGAATTACGGGTAACTGTGTATGTACATGTATGTGCTGTACATGGTATTTACATGTTACTTACATGTTAGCCAATGTTAGCCAAGCTACGGAATCTGTTGCACGTATTGGCTCACAACGCGCCGCGCTACGACTATGCACATATGCACGTACATGTATCGGTACGGTCCTAAACCGTCTAGGCCAGGCCGTACGCAGCTACGTACGCAGTATGTACGCAGCCATTGTGTTGCCGTACGGGTTTACTACGGAAGTCGTTATCTCACAGTGGCTCGTTTTGAAGCCGTACAGCAAAAAAACCTGGAGACGGCCTTGGACAAGGCTAGCGCAACATTTGCGAAAATATGCGTCAACATTAAGATATCAGTGTTGAATTGTTTCGCTTTGGCGTGCCATAGTATGGACACAGTAATGGCGGATAGCAACCGGTTGTCAAGAAAGTTAAACCCAAGAATTAAAACCACCGGCTGTGTTTTGGGTAAGGGCATTTGTTAAATGTTTGTTGAGCTACGCTTCTCTATCAAGATTCGAAGCCGATTTAATTGTCAAGTCCCAATTGACATTTACACTGCACATTACATTTCGGTATGTCAAACATTGGCCATTTAACTTCGGCTTTGGCTATAGTTTAAAGGTATTATACTCCTTTGGTAAACTGTTAAAAACGACATGATTTCCACTGGTTAATTGAAAGCACAGGTCGAGAAAACTACCTTGTAGAAATTTCAGCCACTTAGATATGCAGTATGCCTAATACTTCAGGAAACCTGAAAAATCCAAGCCCGGTTTTTGTGCATGAATGAATGGCTCCAAAGATCGCCTGTACTGTAAGCGATCTATGGAGATTTCAAACATTGTCATTTTTCTCATGAATGGGGGCAACTCAGACGAAATAATTTCACAGGATGATTACTACCATTACCATCTTGATAACAAGTAATTAAAGGCACAGGCTCGTCAGCAATGCGCGCGCGCCAAATTCGTGCCACGAAATACGCAGCTCCATAGCAAAGGCGTGGAGCTGCGTATTTCGTGGCACGAATTTGGCGCGCGCGCATTGCTGACGAGTATGTGCCTTTAAATAACAATTCAGAATCTTTTTTGGAGGTTAATTACCAAACAAGTAGTGATTGTAAAAGGTTTTAACAACTGAAGGTACACGGTTTTAAAATGTGTGTACACACTTTTATCATTCATTAATCTTAACAGTAATAACACACAGATTCTGTATGAATTTTAACTTAAAGAGCTGATAAAACGATTTCTGAAAATCCGTTTTCTGCTCAAACATTTAGAGTAATGGTTATAGGCCTATATCTTTACGAATTGTGGTTTTAATTTTCAAATTATCACTAAAAAATCACAGTAGTTTTGGCCGTCATCGAATTAGAGTCAATGGCAAGTTTATCCAAGATTGGTGCATGCCACCGAGTGCGTGACGCACTTTAGGAGAGCTGCTCGTTCACAAAACACGGCGTAGGCTTCGTATAATGCATGCATGGTACACTTCGTGCACGCAGTATTTATTCGTAGCAGCCAACAAGGCTATACACTTTCACACACTGTCAGTTCTCCCAGATGACGTCACACTCACGGGTGGTTCCCACTCACGGGTGGTTCCCACTCGCGGCGTTGCTTATGCATTGCACAAGACAGACAACCAATACCCCATGCCCTCAGCGGAAAAATGTATCAGTTTTTAAAAGCTAGTTCACTTTTTGTATTCAACAATCGTTACTTTGTTTGCCCAAAAGGTCAGAGTGCACGACAATGAAAATCACTACAAGCTTTAACAAGAAAAGTTGACTTCTTTCTGCAATGAATACAAATTTATGCATTTGTGTATAGCCTACCTAAAATTTCTGCAGGGTATAGATTGTCAACATTCTTTTTTAGATTATGTTATGGCCTTATTCCAAGAATCTGAAAAATTGTTCATCTTGCAAATGATATTGACGAGGTCCTCATAATGCCTTACGCAGACATTGCAAGATAGGGCATAATCTCAAATGTACACTGCAACGTCGATTTATTGAAAAGTTCGAGGCAATCGTATACTACATTTAATTCAGTAGGCCTATTTCCAAAATTGCATTGGTTAAAAATTACTATACGATGACCGATTTAATATCAGCATTTCGTACTTTTATAAGTTATAGCTTGGCAACACGGGATATACATATGTTGGTAGGCCTACGTGTAATGATACATCAGGCCTCGAAATTTAGACTTTTTAGGGAGGGGCACTTTGGCCTCAAAATTGTATGATACTGGGGGGCACCAAGGACAGTTTTCAGGGCACTGAGGCCACTTTGCCAGGCAAGTTAGGGCATCGGGGCCATGTCACGTTTTAGTGCATATACCAAAAATGTGTACATCCTTGTCTTAATGTATTAAAACCGTTTCTATATTGCAAGTCAACATATGGTCGAGTCCTACATGTATTTAATTTTATTTCATTTTCGTATAAAAATACCAATTAAAATTATAATTTATAATTTTTAATTATAATTTAAAACTCAATTTTAAAGCTGGAAACTGTCTTAATCATTGAGAGAAAAGTACATTGCCGTACATACATACATGGTACACATGTATTTGGGTGTGGCAATGCAATAGACATACGCCAAAGGGAAAGGACGACGTCGGGCACATGTCATTGCCCGTTCTCACTCGAGAAATCGCTTGACGAAGATTCGACGAAGAGATTTCCTGATGTGAACGCACGCGCCTCTTCATTCGACGAAGATTAGAATGGCTTCAAAAGACGAAGCAAATACCGTAATTTAAGCCGCCCGGGGTATAAGCCGCGACGCCCGAAAATTCAAGAAACAAGATTTACCGTCGGCGTATAAGCCGCCCGGCTTCTTAGCCGCACCATTTTGTCGGCCACAGATCGATCACAAAGAACTGCCGCCGTAAGTGCCTTACCGCGGGCCACGCGCGCGGCCCACGCACTGCAGCCGATTTCACGAAAGAGTGCGCAGCTTGCGCAACTTTTGCAAAATGGCGCAAGCCCTATAGCTTGCGTGTAATTTTCACAGGAACGTTGCGCAGCCTACGCAATAAAATGTTGCGCAAGCGGACTTACGCAGTGCGTAAGGATTCGTGAAATCGGCTGCTGCAGTCACACTCATTGAGCTCCATATGTATATGTAGGCCTATTGCAACAGCCGGGCAAAAGTTCGGTGAAATCGTCATTTCCCATTCTTTTTTGTTCAGCATCGTGACCGTAGTAATCTTGTCCTTACTTCCTCTCAGTGTACATCCCTGATGTTTGAGTGTCAATAATTGGTCATTGGTCGTTAATTCAAAATCCAGCTTGAATGACATTTCGAATTACTCTTCGTGATTGATGAAATAAACGTGTATAGGCCTACAGAATGACGAAATTCTTTCGTGTGTTTGTACTGCTGGGGGCTCAATTTTGAAAAGCTGTTTAGCAGAAGAAAAAGGATGTGTTCAGATTTTTTCAAAATCTTACACTTAACACTCCTAAAATACCTTACCCAAAATTATTATGCACGAAAAAAACAGGAAATTTGGCCGTGGAAGCAAAAATTTTGCTGTAATTATTGCACTGATTTATGGAACCGGATAACATAGTTTACAAAACATCGGTGGTATTTTCACGATATCCTTGAAATATGGATTGAGAACACAAAATTTCAGAATGCACAAATTAAAAAAAGTATGACACATGCATATCAGAACCTTGAAGGACAATTTTGACTGCCGGCACGGCGACCCATTTTTATCAAGCAAACGTTTTGTATTTTTAAGAATTTTTTTCTTAAACAGCTGTTAAATTGGCCTGATCCATTGTTCAGCCGTGACCCGGTTTCAAAATATGCATGTAGCCTATAGGACGTATAGCCTATAAATTAAGGGATTGTCAACACGTTACGGAATTAACGTAAACTTTCTTAAATTCTTTAAAAGGAGACACACAAATTTCCAAAATAACAAATTTCCCAATATTCCTACTCTACGCACAATATGCATTGTATAGCAACAAAGCATGCAAAGTGCGCGTTAATAACCTTCTTACGCGCCGCCATTGTTCAGCCGCGCATTTCTACACAAACACTCCAAGATAGCGTATCCAGTGTATGTATGTATGTAAATCAATAGTCACACTCTCTGTTGGCGCGGCATGTCGCCTCAAAGAGAGCTTTGCGGTCAGGTTGTTTGATGACAGCACACTCAAGAGAAAAACCTTATTGAAATAAAGAAGTGGCTTTATCGGAAAAGGCGTTAAATTGGATTTTACCAAAACAAACTTGGACCATTGTCTGGCGCATTTTCTTGAGTACCTATAGTCTATTGAGGAGTTGTATTTTTCTATAGAATCCTTGGAGTAATGTCCAGCGCATTTTCCCTAGTGGTGAAATATTCGGACTATTTTGTTTTTCTAAACGGAAAGATTACGTCTATATTGTCGGCTCTTGTAGACATCGGAATGGGTCTTCCATATTTTATTCTAAGTGTACATAATATTTGTAAATTTTATTTTAACTTTTCGGGAGATGTACCTCACGGCCGCACACCCGGTGATGTCGATGTTTGGCGGCTTAAAGATACGACAAACAGTGCGTTTCCAAGTAAAAGGGAATGCATCAGGACATCCTGGACGTTGACAAGTACACCACTGCCAAAATTACTAAAGATTTATAAGGGATGGCAAAGATTTAATAGGATATGCAAAACCCGGCGACAAAACTTGAAAAAGTTAGCCACACTTTTTCAAGTATTGCTGCTCATGCGCAAACCGTGACATAGCCCCTTTAACTTTACTTTCGAAGGTAGTGCCCGTCTGAACATGCCTATTATCACACTGTTGGTTACGATGGATCCACCAATCAGAACCACGGATTCAAGTTTGCTTGAAAATAATCGAGTTTGTTATATCCTCAAGGTTTTCTAACTCGTACAAATTTGATAACAAAATCTAACTGCTTTATCTTTAGAACAAAAGGGTTCCCTATACTCAAGGTTCCTCCATGAGATTCCTCCATACCTGTGCTTTTCAAGGTGTTTTGTGAATAGAAATGTAATGTGAATAGAAATGAAAACAATTGACAATTTTATTATATAATTTGTTCTTTTATACACGTATATATCATTTGTTTGTTCCACGAATAATGGGAATTTCATTGTACAGATGATTTCATTTCCCGTCTCCGTTTTTCTTTCCCTCACAGTGGCAATGTTTATGTAAACTCTCTGAATTATTACCTGGCTGGTCGATCATGAGCTCAGTAATATCATTCCCGTAAACCTCAGCTCCCCGAGTACATACAGTCCCGTGGTGCTTATGCACAGGGACTAATCAAGCACACCAGCTTTCACTACCCTCATATGGGTCTTTCTATACTGAAACGCAAAAGAAACTTACCACTTGTTTAAAATGAAATGAAATAAAACAAACCAACAATTGCCAATTGAAACATTGGCATTTTATTGATGACATGTCAAGTTTTTGACCAAGATACACCATTTCATCAGTTTGTTCTACAGTAAAGAACAGAAGAGGGTGCAATGTCAGTCCCCTTTCAATAGCGTGTGTGGCCACCATTGATTTGGATACAGGCAGTGCATCGTCGGCGCATACTGCCTACCAGTCTTTGCATGGATTCTGTCCCACTCAGTCTCAATGTCTGCAGCATGCCCAGGGCACGCTGCCGTTGATTCCCCGACAATCGTGGCATGTTGCTTGAAATGCCCATTTTGCACTGGCCTTTTTAAAGCCAACATCACGTGCAGCTCATTACAATCATCCCATACCCCTTGGTTAATCACTGACAGTCTGTGCCATGAAGTGACCAATGAAGGTTCAAGTGACCTTCAGACACCGTTTGGTCTGACAGTGAGGACACTATTGTCCAACAATAAGTTCACACATTACTACACGCAGCGTTATTGTTGCTATTTAAAGGATTAAAAAGGTGGTAAGTTTCTTTTGCGTTTTAGTATATAAATTAGGGGTCCAAAAGTGTGACATTAAGTGTCCCCCGTTACACCCAATATGCGTTATTTTTCGTAAACAAAATCATTAAAATGGCTTCTAAACCATTTTGTATTAATTTATTTTTATGTACTCTCTCTTTGAGATGGAAAGTATTTAAAGAATGTGTCCTGAATTTACAAAAACAAGATGTAAAATGTAACGGGGGACACCAACATTGGACCCCTAATTTATAGAAATACCCATATGTACAGGTACCCATTTCCTCCTGGGTGGGCAGAGGCAATTCGTTGCAAAGTGCCTGCAGCCTTGCCCACACACCATGGACAAACCAGGATGGGATTCAAACATGGTGACATGGTTTGGGTCCATTATGTCTCCACAATGTGTCCGTAAAACAATTATGTCGGCACTAGCCCGAATGCCGCATGCGGTAGACCTTCCCCCAGCGGCCGGACCTTTTGTTTGAACAACACGCCCAGAAGATAATAGTTTCGATAATGTTTCAAACTGGGCCGGGGTGGCTTCGGTTTTGGGCTAAGATGGGAGGGCATTGGGCTTGGCCGAGATGGCTTCAGAAGTTATTCTGCAGCCGCGCCACACATCTGGAACTCTCTGCCGCTTAATCTTAGATCTTGTCTCTGTACAGCAAAATTCAAATCACTTCTTAAAACTTATCTCATGCCTCAGGTTTTCAAGGACTAATTTGGTTGTTCCTCTCATTTTGATTGTTTCTTTCATGTTCAATATTACTTTGTTTGTTTTTTAGGGTCTCTGCGCCTTGAACACCCAGCAGGGTGGATATGTGCGCATTACAAATCTTATTATTATTATCATTTTTTTTAACGGAAATGGAGGAACGATATTTCTGGAACTTGCAGAATGATCGTCGCCTCTTGGCCAGATGGATGAAGATTTCTGGATATTAGGGAGGTTTCGCAAGCCGACGGATACGCGTACGCATACGTTTAGCTACCCGTAACCGTTAGTGGCATTTATGTGGTTTCGCAACTCCCAAACTACAGCATGTTAGCTAAAAGTAGTCTATTTCCGACAGCAGGAAAACTACCCGGCATAACACGGCATTGATACCAATTTTACTTTCGTTTCAAAGCTTTGGACATTCATAATTCATACTTTTTTCAAGCTGTATGCGTAAACGGAACGAAAGATGAGGAAAAACACTAGAAATTCGAGATTTCGCTACGCGTTTTGTGCTTACGCATAGCGAGCTCGATATCCGTGCCGTGCAAACGCGTAGCGGATAGCAAGACGCATATGACGTCACAAAACCGCGCTATCCGTCGCGCTATCCGTATCCGTGCGCTTGCGAAACCTCCCTATTGCAGCCGAGGGTACACCACATTATAAATAAGACGAATACACGACACGTTAGTTGGGTTTACATAACTGTTCTACGTGTTGTATTACATTTGTTTATCAAGTGCGACAACCGACACTCAGATTTGTTTGTTACCAGCCAGAATTTGCACCGTAACTCGCAAAGGTTGTGTGTGGTGTACACAATGTCACGAGATCGTGCATGGCATACGTTTGGTGCAAAGTTACATCCACCATCCGTCCACTCTGCAAACACCGCATCGGCCAGTTATGTCAGGCATCAGCGCCTACGGTCAATCTTTAACGTTTTGTGGGCATGACCACAGTTTATTATGTTCTCCGTCAGTTTTATATGATAACCCAAAGAGGAAAATCACACGTTTTTTTTCTGCAGAGTTGAACTTCAAACCTCTGGTGCGGCAAACTGGGCAGATGTCCTAACAGCTGAG
The DNA here is from genome assembly GCA_037783545.1 of Henricia sp. BOLD:AAB3569. Classification (NCBI taxonomy): domain Eukaryota; kingdom Metazoa; phylum Echinodermata; class Asteroidea; order Spinulosida; family Echinasteridae; genus Henricia; species Henricia sp. BOLD:AAB3569. Next base: position 1,911,353 of record JBBELK010000272.1, on the reverse strand, counting down.
CTATATGAGGCCAACAAATGGCACATTTATTATTAGGAAAACTGACGGAATAAAAGGCTATTTAAAGATGGTAAAATGATTTGTATCAATCATGCCAAAATCAACTTTTGATGACCTTAAAGGAACACGTTGCCTTCGGGTTGCGCTTTATTGGGCGTTTTTGGGCTATTACAAGCGTTTGAAGTATAATGAGCACGATCTGAAAGATGTTTAAAAAGTACAATATAATGATCCACACAAACGTGCCTTAGAAATGCTTCAATTTTGCGTAATTTCTCGAAGCAGCACGCTCCGCCATTTATGGGAGTCAAAATCTTGACTCCCATAAATGGCGGAGAAATTATATTAGTCTTATTTCCAGCCTGGAGAAAGAAATTATTTTTCCTTCCTCCGTTGCGTGTGATGTGCCTGTTTTTTTAATTCTTGTCTACAATAACCATTGGGTATTAATCATCCAAGTCCTTTCTATCGGTTTGTCCCATGACAATATTCTTACCCTGATTGGCGAGGTTTTCGTTTTTTCTTTTTTGACGCGTCTGCTGTGTTCTCTTGACGATCCATTTTTTGACAGCCAGTCGGTGTGTGTATGTGTTTACATTTCACACATGTCTCGGGAGGCGGAGAATGGTATGGTACCTTGCGTTCATCTGATAGGTTTACCTGACCACTGGCTACGGCGCCAGCCTAACTCCTGTTCGTCGCTGCATTTTGCCTACTGGACGATCGTATTGACGGCTTGAAATACGTATACATTTCGCGGGACATGTAGTGGGGGTCAGAGGTCAGTGTTTGTTTTTTTAAATTACCATTCACTAATTATAACACATTAAATGTGTTTTATTGCAAGAACAACTCTTAATAAGTATAAGGAATACCCTCAAACGTGATATTTCGTGAAATCTGAAGGCAACGTGTTCCTTTAAATCGGAAAACATAAAAAATAAAACAATATCGTATTATGTAAATGTTCCTTTATTGTACATATCCATGGTTTTACATTAGCTTTTGTGCAACTCAAAATATCACTACTTTTTATCAGCAAAAATGACTTGAAATGAAACTCTTAAACTGCATACAAAATAGATACATTACTTAGGTCTTAAAAGTCCATGGTGATTTATCAAAATTATCTCAAAGAAAAATTATTATTAGCATAACTTGCCCAAAATGTGAAGTCACTATCTAAATCTGAAATCCCTTTCTTTTTTTACAGAAGCTTTATTACATAATATACAGAGTAGGGATGGGAATTTACAGTTAATTCAGAAACCGGTTTGCAATTCTTTCAAGTGTCGGTTAACCATTCGGCCGACACTGAAGATGGTTGCTGGTGTTTATAGATGCATGTGCAATGTACACAATACCCCAAGGCTCCCAAAATAATAATTGAACCTCTATCTGGTCAAAATTTTACTACGACCACATATAAATTTATTTCAGTTTCATGAAGTCATTACAAATAACCCTCTAAAAACTATTGTATTTTTTTTTAAGATTGGGTTTCGTTTAAACGTTTGGCAAAACTGGTTTTTCATTTTTTTTAACCGGTTAAACAGTTAAACGTCCCATCCCTAATCCAGAGCCAGTTATTATTATTATTATTATTTCTTTCTGGTATTCATACCAAGGATTTCTCAATAGTGCTCCTTGCACTGTCACTCGCAAGCGTGAGGAAACCCATAAAGAATTAGAAATGGCCAGAGACACCGGGGAATCCCCTTGCTCTTCTCGAAAGAATGCTCTGGGATCTTTAGAGTGCGTTACCATTACCTAACACACTGGACCAACGGCTTTACATCCCTTCCGAAGGATGGAGCAAGTGTGGTTGAGTGCCTTGCCCAAGGGCACAGGTACCGCAGCCGGATTCGAACCCGCAACCCCAAGTTTTCACCTATGATTGCGAGTCAATGACCCAAACCGCTCGGCCACGTGAAAAACAATAGCCATGTCCCTCAAAAAATGTTGCATGCAAACCAGCTACTTTTGGTGCTAAAATTGAGGGATTAATTTTCTAAAAGAAATTACAGTTTAGACGTGTTCAAATAGACAATAATTTTCTGTGGCAGTGATAACCATGCAAACCAAAACAGGTGCACTACCAGTGAAAATATTTACAGAGCAAGAGAGTTCAGCATACCACAGTCAGTGAGACTCGACAACTTGGTTGCCCAGGCGCCTGGCTGGGACTATAGCTGGGCTATCAGTAATCTGCAAAATAGTTGTCCGTGGACAACCTGAAAATCTGGCAAAGCTACTGTAATAATTTTAATCTGGGCTGTCAAGTTGACATCCTGGGCATCCATTTTGCAAGGATGCCTTTTTGGGGGTATTTGTCGTACTGCATATGCTCTAGCTAATGTTACCGAAGCCCTAACTTTGTCATGTGGTTATTTCATTTAGGGCTATTGAGAACAGTCAACATGAACACGATATCACAAAACAAATGTGTCATTTTCTCCCCGTGACACACTAATTCCCCCTGGGACTCGACCAAACCTTGTGAGGCATAACCACTACGCAGGTCCTTCAGGGAAATAACAAGCCACGCTGGAGATTCAGCCTACAATTGCAGTAAAAAAGGAGGTCTGGAATGACAGCCGATGTGTACAAATTCAAGTCTTGTGTACGATGTGTCTATCTGTGTACAAAGGAATGGCAATGCACGGTCGATTACCAGACCAGCAGTGCACAGACTGAATTTGAGATATCGTGTTCATATTGACAGTTCTCATTAGCCCTACATGAAATAACCACATGATAAAGTTAGGGCTAACATTAGCTACATATGCACATGCATTTTTATGAAATTGAGCCATATAAAACCCTGCTTTCAACGCAAGTTCTGTATAGGCCTACTTCAACTTTTTTTTATCCGTTCCCCAAAGATTCAATTTAATGAAATTCTGCTGCCATATTCTCTCAAAATCGGACATTGTAAAACATTTATTCATACAAAATCATGAGAAGGGTGGGACGATTTAGAATACATGTACATTTAATTCCCTGGTTCAAGCCGAACCCGCCGACCAATCACAACAGAGCTAGCAGACAGTGCCCACATAATGTCAAAGTGCATTGCCTTACAAATCACGCGATTTCTGCCCATACAGTTTGTACAGTGTTGTATGCGGTGATCCGGGTGAATTTTTGGTTTCAAGGCCGGGCGATTCACTGTTCAAAGGTAAGAAGGCACGTATTTCATAATATGACATCCCTATATTACTGGCCCTTTATACAGTGTGTTCTAAGATAACTGTCGACCCTGAAACATGAATACCTTCGAGTTTTCTCCAATGAATTTGTGCTTTCCGTTGAAAGTCCCAAAGTCTCATTGGTTTGTGTAGTATGTGTTTGTGCAGTGTGCATAGCAACAATATCCAAGGGGGCGGGGTTAATTAGGCAAAAATTCGGAACTATGCATTCCCCAAAACAAAGATTTACTTAAAATGACTATTATGTTCAAAGAGACAAGTACTGTACAGAAAAGAGAAGTCGTGCAATGAATGTTGAGTAGTTCAATTTTGTTTGTTTTTTACTTTTGTTACAAAATAATGCACTTAAAATGTGTACAAAATCTAAAGAATGAATACGACAGTTAAGAAATTGCCAGGATTTGTCATGACACTTTATACAAAATTTAAATTACAATTAAGGAGTCATTTTTGTCAACTTACCTGACAGTACCCTGTTGCTTGTTCAGGCTAAAGTTACGCATTCCTGGTTTTGTGTCCTGGTGGCGCTATGATTAGACTTTATAGTATACACATATGGACTAGCAATAAGATCACACATGCACGTCAATGCGTGCACGTCAATGCATTTCAGCCAGTCAGGATTGAGAATTAGAAAGAGGTGTTATAATTAATCTAAGTCAATCCTAGTTAGACCGTACTCAAACCTAGTGACCTGTATAGTCAATCCTTATCAACAGTCTTCATCAGTCGGCAACGTGTCCCGGTGGAGTTTGCGTGCAATACTTTGACAGGATCAACCAGGAAAAAATTGAAATTGTAGTAAAACATAGCAGGACCTAACTAGGGCCGACTGCATAACCGTAGTGGCCCGGAGGAGGCCCCTAGTGCTGCCTTGTGCAATCCTATCGAAGCTAACTTTTGCTTCTTGAGGACATTTCACTGCAATTTATTGTATAGTGACAATAAAATTTGAATTTAAGGGGCATTCAAAATAATCCATGTTAATTTTTAAAAATATATTTCTGATTTTGTTTTCTTTCGAAACTTTCGAAATTTTTGATTTTTAAATGTTGAACAACACAGCCTACAAACGTTCGCCTATACGTACAACCGCGGCGTGCCCTTAAACGACTAACCATCGTACCAGTGCGTTTGGTTGTCCCCATGTTCGACGATTGGGGCACATGAATAAGCTGAGGTACAGTATTCATATGCAGCACACGACAGAGGGTATGCCCCCTTCTATTGTTTCCCCATTGTGTCTCAAACATCCAAGGAATTTCAAAGGAATTCCTTTCAGTCCCTTTGTCCCATATCATGCTGGGTATAACGGTATCGATACAAGGTTCACTGAGGTCAAAGGAAGCAGAGCACGACTTTCGATTTTCCGTTATTTCTTTTGACCCACCCACCCACAATTTCGAAAAAATATTGAAATGTTTTAACATTGACTAGTAGTGCTCGTTACTATTGCTATCAACACTTTTAGTAATTTTTTTCTTGTCAACTCACAAGAAAAAAATTTGGGTCACCGCAAATAATGTAATGGGCTTTAAAGGCCCTGTAGATGATCTGTTTTTGAGCGATTCTACGAATAAAACCATTATAAATCAAAAGAAAGACATCAACAAACTCATCCGAAGAAATTTCAGCTTTGTCAAATGTACCACGTTAAAAAAAACAAACATGAAAATCCATATGCATTTTCCTGGTCTTGGTGGGGTGTTTCAAATATTCGTTCTCAGTTGATCGGGTACTATGTAGCTTGCGTCATGCACTCTGTGGAGCACATACTGCGTGTGCGCGCGATCCATAAAAATGCATCGCGTTGGAACACGCACACGAAGTACACAGCGCCCATGCATTTTGGACCGCGTAGATGCGAACCAAAAATAAGTAAATCGTTTGCAAACGATCTAAATAATTTCATCTTTACGGATTATTTTCTGGTAAAATTATATCATTTTGAGCGAAAACCTTTAATTGGATAGTTGCTATTAATTCAATCTTTACTTTCAGAACTTTTCCCCTGTAAACTTGTCGGTTACTTTTTGGGTCATTGCAAATGATCCACTGGGCCTTTAATAACCCACATTAAATTGATTTAGACCTTGGTGCTTACATGTGAACGGTCACCTAACACGGACCAGAACTTGCCTCAACACCAGGTACCGGAAACAACGACTTGTCCATCAAGGAAGACTTGTCCATCAAGGAAGCCATTTCTTCTTCTGTGTCCGACGACTCGGTGTCGTACGATGCGCGTGGGGAGAGACGACAGCCGCGGGCGATGTAGGAATTCAATCGGTTGATGGTTGCCAGGATGAGGCCTAAGTAGGGGGCCGAGGGCTTCATGGGACGCGAGATGTACTCGGGGTGGTACTGGACTGCTACAAAGTAGGGGTGATCTAAATACAGAATGAGAAATACATGTATTATCAGTTGGGTTAAAATCGTAAATCCGCTTTCATAAATGGGTCTTTCCACGCTAATAAGTCAATAATTCTTTTCAGATGTCTTCAGTTTATCAAATTCCCTTGTACTTTTCTCAGGAGATAACTTTTCCCCAAAAAGGTAAGAAAATGCTGCCCCAACATACATCTCTGAAAACACCATGCACAATTTGTCCATATACGTATGTAACGGTGGACAGACAAAATTGTGACATTTTTGTCCGTCCACCATTTCATACGTATATGGAAAAGTTGTGCACAGTGTTTTCAGAGATGTATGTTGTCGCAGCATTTTCTTACCTTTTGGGGGGAAAGTTACTAAGAGAAAATTGTCATGCCCTTTTGAAAATGAATTTCGAGGCCTGAAATTGCATATTATGATAGTTCAATACGCTCTCTTGCGATATTTTTAAGTCGTACATGTACGGAGGTTGGTGTTTTGGAAGATACAAATCGAGATCGTAGATGGCACTTTCAGAGTACATACGATACATGTACATCATACATGTTCGACCTGGGCACTGAAAAAGTTTAATTGGATCGTTGTCCAAGCCAGTCAAAATTGGTTAGACTATTTGCTTTTGACATATCTAAGGCCCGCTTCAAACGTCGCGCTTATGCCGTGTCGAATTAAATTCAACTTGGCACGACGTCGGCATGACGTCGGCACGACGTTAGCACGGCAGTGGCTTCAGACGTCGAACTTAATTGCAATCTCCCAGTCGAGCTTATACACATCCAACACGGCGGACGAGTATTGTGCACGTCATGGACGTTGTGCACGTGTGTTTTCCATTCTGTCCATTGTACAACGCCATATTTAATATTTTTAAGCACTTGTTTGTTGGTTATTTCTTTACTCACATACGCGCTGCGAGCATGCGCATTCCTAGTTGTGAACAAAATTGGAATTAAATTTGACACGGCAGAAACACGACGTTTGAAGCCAAGCCGTATAGTGCCGCACTAAATTTTTCTGCAGTGTCGAATTCATTTTGCCGAGCCAAATGGCTTCATACGTCGTGCTTGTGCCGTGTCGAACTTAAAAAATCAAGTTACGTTTAAATCGGGCCTAAGATTTATTATTAATCATGTTTTACCAAGACCATCCTATGATTGCTAATTACCATCAAGCTCCAGGATTTCCATCCGCTCTCCGTCAACACTGTGGCCAACAAACTTCATTCCGCGACTTTCAAGGTCTTGGATATTTTTCGGGTTTACCTAAGAGAACAAAATACAAATGTTCGTCAAGTTCTTCATTATAAAGTGAACTTTTATAAATTTCACTGAAAATTGCAATATGTGACCTACTCTGGAAAAAAGTCAATTTTTTGTGGCCATACGTAGAAATCTGGGTGGATCCATGCTCATTAAAATAGAAAAACACAATGGAAATTCCTGGCAGTCCCAAAACACCGTCTGGAATGTCCGTGCTCCGTCTGGAATTTCCATTGTGTTTTTGTATTTTAATGAGCGTGGAGCCGCCACAGATTTCTACTTATGGTCGCGAAAACTTGACCTAGCCTGTGCGACTTATACTCCCTTTTTTCAGAGTGGGTCACATATCATTATGAATCAATCTATTGCCTAATTTTCAAGTCTTAAGTCGTTCCAAGATCAAGTCTCAAGATTTCAATCAAGTCCAAGTCAAGTCTCAAAATATTGTGACTCAAAGGTGACTCAAGTGTGACTCAATTTACAAATCAGGGATTTGACCAACTGCTATACAGCAATGAGCAAGTTCGATTCACGACTAGAGTATATATCTATATATTTTTTTTCCATACATGTATTTAATTATGTCTAACGTAACAATTATTTGTTAAAGTGAAACAGGCCCTTGGTCTTGTACAAGCCTCTGGCTTTCTACCGAGGACCTGCCATGTTTACGGCATACATTTCTCAAAAGTACATTAAGCTCTTGTTAAATCATCTCATGAATGTACATGGGTCTTTCCACAGTAATGGGGTACATTTGAAAAATAAGTCAATAATTCCTTTCAGATGTCTTTAGTTTATCTCAGAATTAAAGAAATGTCCTCGTTTTGTTCTCAGGAGATAACTTTTGCCCAAAAAATTAAGAAATTGCTGCCACAACATACATTTTTGAAAAGGTATGTATGTAACGTGGACAGACAATTTTGTGACATTTTTTTCCGTCTTTGTTACATGCTAATCGGAAAATTTGTGCCGGGGGTTTTCACAAATGTATGTTGTAGGACTATTTTTCTTACTCCTTGGTAAAAAGGTTAATTGCCCAGTTTAACTTGATAATTTAAAGATAAAATTAAGACATTTGAAGTGAACTGGGACCTAAGATCTTGAATGTTACAGAAATGTACCCCATTACTGTGGACAGACCCACATATACTCCAATGTATTAATTATTTTATTACATGAAAACATGTTTTTGTATCCGTGAAGCATGGAAATAAATGAATGAATGAATGAAAAAAAAAAGAGTCAACCACTGGTCAAACGTCATCTTCGCAAAATACATGCACACTAACGCTCAAGTGCCTTTGGTTAGTCAGCTGGTTCCACTGCATCAACTCAATACCTAATGGGTGCCAGTGACCAGCGCGACCGTGCCCTGTGGGCTGGTTCTAAATGGTCGACCAGACACAACTAACCATCGTTGGCTAGACTGCGTTCGGTTGCAAATAGTCCAACTATAGTTAGTTAACTATAGTCGTCAATCAAACTTGCCCATTGTTTACCTCATATCTGTGACGGTGGCGCTCTTCGACCTCTTCCCGACCTCCATACAATTTTCCTAAAAGATCAAACAGCGAAAAATCCAACAATACATCGAATGAGGAATGACGTCAATAATGTAAACAAAACCACATCGCGCACTGGTTCATGGGATTGTTTGGAGTACTCTAATGAAATGGTCAATGGAGTATAGCGTTGGTCTGTGAATTTGACAGGGTAGGTGCTTCGCTACCGTAAAATTTTGTTGCCAAAAATACTACAGAGACTCTTCATGGGTGGCTCTAGTGCTGGGGGCAAACTGTATAATAATAATAATAATAATAATAATAATAATAACTAGAGGTATGACGTTTGTTGTTACAAACGCCAGGTGATCGGGTTAAATGAACATTTTGTGATGAATTTCAGACGTTGTTATCACCTGTGGAATGGCAAAAATGGAAGTTCAGCAGCCGATTTCACGAAACTTTACGCAATTGCGCAAGTCCACTTACGCCATTACTTGCGCAATAACTTATGGCGTAAGTGGACTTGCGCAATTGCGTAAAGTTTCGTGAAATCGGCTGCTGTATACACTAATCCGGTAACTAATATCTCCTCCCTGCATATCCGCCATAGCTGGGGGTTGATAGCTTGCACCGTTTTGAGATATGAATTGTTGAAATAATAACCTTTGAAATCTTGTAATGTGACACCTGTGACGACATCATGACGTCACAATTTTGTGCACAAATTGTTCAACAATTTGATAAACATCAAGTTCTTAAATGTGGCGAAAGAATCATGCAAATATCTGCTGTAGTTCTCAAGATACAGCATTTTAAAACATCTCAGCTCCAAATTTGCGTGATTTGACACCACATTACGTAACCACCGTCCATGTAATGACGTCACCAATGGTATAGTCAAAAGGTCCACATGTGTGGAAACATTTCGTTCCGTAGAAATATGGTCAAATTCACTACCACTTTGAATCTATTTGCATTCAAAATGCTAAAAAATTGCACATTTTCGAACAACTTCCGGTTTGGACCGGAAGTAGGCGTCACACAGGGGTCATGACATCGTATGATTTGTTCAGTTCATTTAGACTTATCATGTTGTGAAAGAATTGTTCAAGTATCTATTACGGTTCTTGAGATATGAATTTTGAAAATAATAACCTTTGAATTTTTGTAATTTGACACCTGTGACGATATCATGACGTCACAATGTTGTGCACAAATTGTTCAACAATTTGATAAACATCAAGTTCTTAGATGTGGCGAAAGAATCATGCAAATATCTGCTGTAGTTCTCAAGATACAGCATTTTAAAACAATTCAGCTCCAAATTTGCGTATTTTGACGCCACATTACGTAACCACCGTCCATGTGATGACGTCACAAATGGTATAGTCAAAAAGTCTACATGTGTGGAAACATTTCGTTCCGTAGAAATATGGTCAAATTCACTACCACTTTGAATCTATTTGCATTCAAAACGCTTACAAAATGCACATTTTCGAACAACTTCCGGTTTGGACCGGAAGTAGGCGTCACACAGGGGTCATGACATCGTATGATTTGTTCAGTTCATTTAGACTTATCATGTTGTGAAAGAATTGTTCAAGTATCTATTACGGTTCTTGAGATATGAATTTTGGAAATAATAACCTTTGAATTTTTGTAATTTGACACCTGATGACGTCATGATTACGTCACACTTGATGCCATCGTGATACTATACATTCTGGTGAAAGTCTGCCGTAGGGCCTATGTCTGTATCTAATTTACTAACGATTCAGCTTGGTTTGATAGGCATTGTTGCTGGTAAGTGTAAAAACTGAGATTCTCAGTTTCGTTGAACTTTGACCTCCAATTGACCCCAGAAGGAAGGGTCAGATGAAAATGCCCACACAAAGAAAATTGTAGCACAGAATGTCATCTGTAAACCTGCCAAATACGAAGATCCTGGGTCACGTGGTTTTCAAGACGGAAGCATTTTAAAATATGCATATTTTGTTTTTTTGGGGGGTGTAATTTGATACTTGATGACGTCACGATGACGTCACGCTTGATGCCATCATAATATTATACACGCTGGTGAAAGTCTGCCATAGGACCTATGCCTGTACTTAGTTACTTAAAGATTCAGCTTGGTTTGATGGGCATTGTTGCTCAATAAGTGCAAAAATTGCGATTTTCGTTTTCGTTGAACTTTGACCTCAGATTGACCCCAGAAGGAAGGGTCAGATGAAAATGCCCACACGAAGAAAATCGTAGGCCATGATCTTATCTATAAGCCTGCTAAATACGAAAATCATGGGTCACGTGGTTTTCCAGACGGAAGCATTTTAAAACATGCATATTTTAGTCATTTTTGGGTTGTAATTTGATACCCAATGACGTCACAATGACGTCACCCTTGTATGCACACCTTCACATTGGGGTTGATGTTCCTACAAAGTTTCAAGTTGATAGCTTGAACCGTTTTGAAGAAAAGCTCTGGAAACGTTTGAGTGGAAAAAGAAAAAGAAAAAGAAAAAAAAAAACTAGAGCTTCGCGTTTGTGTTTTTTACAAACGCAAGGTGATCGGGTGACAAACATTGAAATGATGATGACGACACAGTTTTGAGATTGTTTGAAAACTTGAGTTGTTTGATGTTGAAAAAGTATTGGAATTCTCAAGACATGACTCTGACTATTCAACGCTAAAATTGTGTATCTGATGACGTCATAATTGTCAATCTCATCATAACGTTACTATTGTGTGCATAGATTGTTCAAGTATCTACTGAAGAACAAGTTTTGACATGTAGGCCTAGGCCTATATGTGGTGAAAGAATCTTTTCAATATCTATTACAGTTCTAAAGATTTTTTCATTTGAGATCATATTACTGTAGTATATCGCCGTGTGGGGAGTTGGGGTTCAATTGCATCAAGAATAAACTAACGCTCCAGTCAACTTGAGTTGCGGTCCACCATGTCCATTTTATTTCCAACACAGCAACGATTTCCAGCATGTCACATTCACAGTTTTCGGGGAGAAGACATATTTACTCTGGTTCGCCGACTAAGGCTAGCCGTACATACCATGATTACACCCAAGATACAACAGCTAAGTCACCAAAAGTAAATTTCCTTGTGCTATCAAGTGTTCATTCAACTTTCCTGGCGATGATGCCACGGAAACTAGCAGTTTTATATCTTCAAAAGTCCAATTTTCTCGGTTGTAAATCAATCCCTGCTTATTATTTCTCGTCTGTCTGACTTATTCACTACTCGCGCACGTACGTTTATATCATTGGCCGTGTGGCCCAGACATCCTCCCTAAAAAGATACATTATGACCTCTGACCCGAGACAGGCTGCCTAGATACAAGTTCTATTATTAGAAGTCGAGCACTATATATGGGCGCAAATCGTCAGATTAGTGGAGGCTTGGCATAGCGCCCTCAAACGACTGAGTTAGCTTAATTATCAAGGGACTCAACAAATAATTTCTCCACATTACGTAACCACCGTGCACGTGATGACGTCATCAGTGGTATATATGTAGTCATAAAGTCCACATGTGAGGGAACATTTCGTTCCGTAGAACTATGGTCAAATTCCCTACCACTTTGGCTCTATTTGCATTCAAAATGCTAAAAAAGTGTACATTTTCGAACCTCTTCCGGTTTGGACCGGAGGTTTGGGTCACACAGGGGTCATGCCATTGTATGATTTGTTCAGTTCATTGCGACCTATCATGCTGTGAAAGAATTGTTTAAGTATCTATTACGATTCTTGAGATATGAATTTTTGAAATAATAACCATTTAATTTTTGTAATTTGACACCTGTGACGATATCATGACGTCACAATGTTGTGCACAAATTGTTCAACAATTTAATAACCATCAAGTTCTTAAATGTGACGAAAGAATCATGCAAATATCTGCTGTAGTTCTCAAGATACAGCATTTTTAAACAATTCAGCTCCAAATTTGCGTATTTTGACACCACATTACGTAACTACCGTCCATGTGATGACGCCACCAATGGTATAGTCAAAAAGTCCACATGTGTGGAAACATTTCGTTCCGTAGAAATATGGTCAAATTCACTACCACTTTGAATCTATTTGCATTCAAAACGCTTTAAAAAATAATCATTTTCAAACAACTTCCGGTTTGGACCGGAAGTAGGCGTCACACAGGGGTCATGACATCGTATGATTTGTTCAGTTCATTTAGACTTATCATGTTGTGAAAGAATTGTTCAAGTATCTATTACGGTTCTTGAGATATGAATTTTGGAAATAATAACCTTTGAATTTTTGTAATTTGATACCTGATGACGTCATGATTACGTCACACTTGATGCCATCATGATACTATACATTCTGGTGAAAGTCTGCCGTAGGGCCTATGTCTGTATCTAATTTACTAACGATTCAGCTTGGTTTGATGGGCATTGTTGCTGGTAAGTGTAAAAACTGAGATTCTCAGTTTCGTTGAACTTTGACCTCCATTTGACCCAAGAAGGAAGGGTCATATGAAAATGCCCACACAAAGAACATTGTAGCACAGAATGTCATCTATAAACCTGCCAAATACGAAGATCCTGGGTCACGTGGTTTTCAAGACGGAAGCATTTTAAAATATGCATATTTTGGTTTTTTTGGGGGTGTAATTTGATACTTGATGACGTCACGATGACGTCACGCTTGATGCCATTATAATATTATACACGCTGGTGAAAGTCTGCCATAGGACCTATGCCTGTACTTAGTTTGTTAAAGATTCAGCTTGGTTTGATGGGCATTGTTGCTCAATAAGTGCAAAAATTGAGATTTTCGTTTTCGTTGAACTTTGACCTAAAATTGACCCCAGAAGGAAGGGTCAGAAGAAAATGCCCACACGAAGAAAATTGTTGGCCATGATCTGATATATAAGCCTGCCAAATACGAAGATCATGAGTCACGTGGTTTTCCAGACGGAAGCATTTTAAAACATGCATATTTTGGTCATTTTTTTGTTGTAATTTGATACCCGATGACGTCACGGTGACGTCACACTTGTATGCACACCTTCACATTGGGGTTGATGTTCCTACCAAGTTTCAAGTTGATAGCTTGAACCGTTTCGAAGAAAAGCTCTGGAAACGTTTGAGTGGAAAAAGAAGAAAAAAAAAAAAAGACAAAGAAATCGTACGATATCAATAGGTGATCGGGTTGAGCCCGATCACCTAATAATATCACTTAATGCTGCAAAGGGGCGACCCGCCGGAAAGACTTTGCCAAACTACCACAGAAATTTCGGCTAAAAGACATCGATTGGACACCAAATTTCTGTAAACCAGAGGTTCCGAATATGGTTCCAGACCTAAGAGAGATGGTTCTAGACCTAATAAAAATGGTTCTCGATTTGAAAAAGATGGATTTTGACCTTAAAAAAATTATTTTGACTTCCAAAATATTGGGGCTACACCAAATTGTAGCCCTAATAGAGTGGGTCACCCTAATAGGGCTCTCTACACACAAAGTGTCGCCCCATTGGATAAAACAGAGAAATATAGATTTATAAGGCGCACTTATCCGGAAAAACCAATCAAGGCGCCAACAACACAGACATGAAAATGTCTAGTGAAACAAATGGGATTTAAGTTCCCGTTTGAAAGTGTCCATGGACGTTATTAGCTAGGAGTTTATTCCAGATGGCAGGGGCTGCATTGGCAAACGCACGCTGACCATAACGGATAGTTCGAGTTGTTGGTTCGGCTAGCAAGTTTGAGCCTGTAGATCTGAGAACACGAGTGGTACTCCTAGGAGAAATAAGTTCACGTAAGTGTTGAGGGGCACAGCCATGCAGAATCTTGATTACAAGAAGACATATTTTGTAGGTGATCCTCCTAGAAATTGAGAGCCAATGTAGCTGTCTCAACACAGGGGAAATGTGGTTGTATTTACCACACCGGACAACGACCCGAGCTGCGTTGGTCAGGACATGTTGCAGCCGAGATATGGATTTTGCGGGCAGGCCAACTAATAAGGCATTGCAGCAGTCCAGGCGTGAGGAAACAAAAGCATGGATAACTTTCTCTGCGGTCTCTTGTGAAAGGTATTTGCGGATTCTATTGATGTGGCGCAAGTGAAAATTGGCACTTCTGCATAGACTAGAGATGTGTGCACAGAGTCCCATGTATCCCAATCTGTTGAAGAGCACGATATAAACTACAGTGCATTTGATACAAACACAATGAGTGGCGGTTCCGTGGGTACCCCATTAAATCCCATCATGTTTCGCGCAGAGAAGATTGCTACGTCATCTTGCCTGCGGGCTATACCCCGACAAACCTTTGTCAAAATTACCATACATAATAAAAACCATACATACTAAAGCCATATATGATCAAATATTTCTTCAGTTTTGTAAGACTCACTGAGGACCGAGTCTTTTGTCTTGAAGACGGTGGTCCGCTTGCCGAGACGCATGGTCCCTCCCATGTGACCTGTGTTATGCTCGGGCATCTCAATAATCTGCACAAACAAATAAATCGAAAAAGCATGTTCAGATTTTTCCAATAAAATACTTCTCTAAAATACTATGCATGGGAAGAAAACAGGAAATTTGCAATGTCCAATTTGGTTGTGGAAGCAAAAAGGTTGGTGTAATCACTGCACTGCCTTATTTATCCGGATAAATGATTTTACAAAACATTGGTGTTTTGACTATATCCTTGAAAATATACGGATTGAAGGTGTGAAATTTCAGAATGGTAATGAGAAAAATATGACATGATATGGTATCAAAATCTCAACACCCATGAAGTGATCTGGGCCCAATTTCATAGAGCTGCTTAAGCGCTAGCTGAAAACGTGTGCTTACTGTAGCAGAAAAGTTGTGCTAACGTTAAGGCTATTTCACGGCCGCGGCATGCTTAAGCATGCGCGTGCTTGGAAACCGACATTGTTGCGTCACTATCTTAAGCAAAATTTGGCTCTGCGGTTAAGGCAGGTTTTCAGTTGCTTAATGTTAACGATGTCTATGAAATAGCCTGACGCTCAGTTAACGGAAAATGGGCTGTTAAACAGCTCTATGAAATTGGGCCCTGGTCAAGCTCCTTTTAAGTATTCCATGGTTAACACCAGGCTTAACATGATTTTAGTGGACCTGCAGCCTAGTTTAATGATACCTTACGCAACTGTATGAATTTATTCCATGGTACACTTATCATGAACAGCTTTAACTAGCGTTGGACATGAGAATTCACTCTTACCACTGGGTGTGTTGTGTTTGGGTCAAACTCTTCCGATTGCGCATCTTTCCAGCCAAGAACGTTTCGGGCAAACTCGATCACGGCCACTTGCAATCCAAGGCACACCCCTGAACAAGTAAGCATAAATTATGAATTAAATACTTCATGTGCCTAATCACCATTTTTAAATGTTGTTCAAGCAAAAAATAAAAGTAAAAGTATTTTAAATTAAAGTAAAATTATCATATATTTGACTTAAATCCCCAATACATCATTTGCAGTTACCCAGAATTTTACTTCATGAGTTGACAAGAAAAACCCAGCTAAAAGTGTTGACAGCAATTGTAACAAATGCCACTTTTGTTTTGTATTTTTTCCCCGTGTAAAATGGTACATTTATATCTAGAGGTCAAATTGCCTGCAAATTATTTTTTCCCCCATTCATTCAACACAAAACAAATTTCTAAAGTATTACTGCATCTATGTGACTGAAATTTCTACAAGGCAGTTTATCAACATTATTCTTTAGTTATGTAATGCTTCTGTTCATGGTTTAAAAGTTTTCCAATCATGTAAAGAAGGATATTATAAGTGTTCTTGATTAATCCGGTTCTTGATGAATCCGGTCATGACTTAATGGTTTCTTACCGAGGTAAGGCTTCTTGTTGACACGTGCCCAGTTCGCTGCTGCAATCTTCCCTTCAGTTCCTCGGATACCAAACCCACCAGGCACCAATACACCACTGAAAAGATAACATGTGGTCAAAGTAGCGTAATAAGTAAAGGCTGCAACAAGGCCGCCGCAAGGCCACCGCGAGGCCGCCACGGTGTAAATTTGGAATTAATTATATATTCGCACTCTATTGGGCTTTTCACACAGAACATATCTCGGGATTGACACCGGATTGAAACCCAAAGACTGGTTTCGCTCTGGGTTGAACTTTACTCTGCTCCAGACCAGGGGCGGATTGCAATATGCAGTCTAAGACCGGTCTATAGGCTTAGCCGGCTAACGTGGAGTCCACTAAGACCGGTCTATAATTATAGCCCGCTTGCAATATCATGGTCTTAATGTAAGACCAGTCTTAAAATTGAAGCATGCGGCGAGCAGGCTATAATCGGTCTAAAAATAATCGGTCTACATCTTGTAATTTGTGCTGAAAGAAGACAAAGAGTGTTGTGAACAGAATGCACATTATGCCCATTGGTGCTTTTTCAGTGCTATTTGATAACTTTCGGGTCAGTTTTTTTGCAAATCCCGTGGAAGCGCACGCGCCATCAAGTGGCTTCGTGAGGACGTTTGCTTGGCTTGAAATTACGCATCTATAGCTGCCTGCGTCACTTCCATTAAGATGTGCATGTTTTTCTGTTGGTGCAGCCGTACTTCAATTAGACTGGTTTATAGCAATGGGATAAACCAGCGACTAAGCCAAGACTGGCCAAGTTGGATAGCCGGCTATAAAAGATCGGTCTTAGACCAGTGGCTAAGTAAATTTTATTGCAATCCGCCCCAGGATGAAAATTTTCAACCTTGGTTGAAATTCTCGCTCCAGGTTGAAAACTAGAATTTGAAACAATTGGGGTTAAACTTAACAGTGAAGATTATCGCGCTTGTCATAACACGTAATAGCGCCACTATCATGATTATGCATACTCATCAAGTATTCTTTTAAATGCATTCTCGGGTGGGACTCAAACCCACAACATATCGTATTCTCTCGTTAGTTGTGGTACCCACTGCTAAATGATTCGAACCAGCTACTTAACACCGGCCAGCTCAGTGATTAGTGGTTAAGACATCTGCCTAGTATGCAGGAGGTTGTGGGTTCAAGTCCCACCTGAGCACGCTATGAAGTTTTTCTTATAGTGTCTCGGGGAAGCTAATCCAGTTACGTCGGGTAGGGCAAAACAAACCCTAATTGATATTCATTCTCCCTGACAAGCCAAATCACATTCTCTAGGTCATATGTTGGTAACGAGTGGCCGTCTTCTTTGTGATGAACAGCCAGGAGCAAGTTTTAATGAAGACTATAGTTCGACTATTTGCAACCGAATGCAGTTTAGTCAATGATGGTTAGTCGTGTCCATTTGGAACCAGCCCACAGGGCACGGTTGCACTGGTCCCCATCAGGTATTGAGTTGATGCAGCATTTTGCACGGAACCAGTTGACTATCCAAAGGCGTTCGCACTCGAACGTTAGTGCACATGTGTGTTGGCTGGATGACGTTCGACCCAGTAGTTGATTCTAGTTGTGAATCAAACTTCCTCAAGTTTGAATCATTCAGGAGTGGGTACCAACTTACTTGCTGCTGCAAAGTTGCTGCCAAGCTTCATGGTATCTGACTGGGTCTTGCTCCATGGTTGCCTGCTCAAGATCGTCGGCTTCAATGAACTGTGGAGAAAAGCACGGCTAGAAATAGTACTCAAACCAAGGGTACAAATTCTGGTGAAAACTGCTTTGGGACACCAGCAAATTTGCTTCCTTAAAGGGGCTATGTCACAGTTTGCGCATGCGTAGCAAAACTTGAAAAAGTGTGGCTAACTTTTTCAAGTTTTGTCGCCAGGTTTTGCATATCCTATTCAATCTTTGCCATCCCTTATAATTCTTTAGTAATTTTGGCAGTGGTGTACTTGTCAACGTCCAGGATGTCCTGATGCATTACTTTTTACTTGGAATCGCACTGTTTGCCTTATTTTTAAGCCGCCAAACATCGACATCACCGTGTGTGCGGCCGTCGATAAAAAGAGTTTTTTCATCCCATCAAAAAACTCAAAAAAAAATGACAGAAACGGCATCGAATGGTATGAATGACATGGTTGGATACAGCAATTTACTTAACCTTGTTTTCCATCAAAACTGACATGCTTATTTGGTCCCGACAGCAATTTTACAGCATACCTTGTCCTTGGAAAGACACAGTGGCCGCCACCGCTGTACGATTTTGTTTTTCCAGACATTGATCGCGCAATTGCGCGCGATGCCAAATCGAACAAATGTGCACACACGATGCACAATGTAGTTAAATTCTGCGTATTGTAAACACTCATGAACGAACACACTGCCCATGCGGCACGTGCTAAGTACATGATGTACACAACTATAGCACACGCACCAATGGCGTTGTGTAACGAAATTGCACTACATTTATCTGAGGCCACACGTATGTCAAAATATAAAAGGATTTGGCGCATGCGCAAACCGTGACATAGCCCCTTTAAGGTACTCTTACACACGGGAAAATCTCAGGCGCGATCTTCCAGGGTTGGCAAATTTGAGAAACTCTTGGTAAAATCTTTGGCGTCGCAATCACCTTCGGAATAAAACAACCAAACTCTAGATGAGATAAAAATCTAAGGGCCTTATTGGGATTCAAACCCGAGACCTTCGACTCACTAAGCAGACGCTCTACCAGCTGAGCTATAGGCACAGTTGGTATACTCCCTCAGGTTTTCCCTATAGAATCCCAATAAGGCCCTTACGATTTTTCTCATCCCAAGTTTGGTCGTTTCGTTTAAATGGTGATTAGGCACCAAAACAGATATTGCATTGGTTAAATTTTAAGTGTGCATAATTGGGTAATCTGAGAGACTTTTTTGTCAACCATATGGCATTCAACATTTGGAAACACTGAAGATGTCTAAACAAACTAGGGCTACGACCGAAATGTAACTATCCGTTTAGAAAAATGCTAAACATATATCCGAAACCAACTTGTGAAAAACGATCCTCCCTTTTAAAAAGTTGCCAGTTTGATATTAAGTGCAATTATTGAGCTAAACAAATCTAATAATCGCACTACAGACAAATCTAACGATTAAGGATCATCACTTCATTGTTGAAATCTTTGAAGAAAAAAATCATTAGGGGGAAAGTTGATGTATTTTTTAACCAGGGCCCGGAAGAACATTTTATGCCCCAGCTGTCAATCAAGCTTGGGACTCCACAAAACTTTCCTCGGCGAGCTGTCGGTGAGTCTTTGAAGTTACAAACGGCAATCTGCCTCCGGTGTCCATTCTCTCATTGGTTGCCGACTTTGGGTTTAAGTGACTTCTCGAAAGTATCCAATTACAGCAAAGCCTAGCTGAACTTTCGTGGCAGCATCATGTATGCTCCAATTCAATAAAGTGTCAGTGGTGCCGCGCGAACGCACATTATACCAGGTCAAAGAACTTTATATTGCGAGCGCGGTAATAAGTTTTACTTTTTGTTCTGTCTACTATTTGTTTAAACGTTTAAACGAACGTTAAATTGACATTTAAACGTTTAGAAAAATAAACGGTAACTCCCAGGGCTAAAACAAACGAGTACTTGGAATATTTACCTTGATTTTGACTGTACATTGACACGTCAGCCCAGCATGTAGCAAAGCCTTCATGATCGAGATATACGCATCTTCAAGCTTTGTATACTTCCCAACCAGAGCTATGGAGATTGTTTTGGGTGTGTTGTCGTATCTTCAGGATGCGGGAGAAAAATTAATTGAAAGTTAATGACAAATAGCCAGTTTTTGTTCCACCTGTCGCTGAAACAGGCATAAAAACAAAGCACAGTGGAACCTGTACATAGTGGCCACCCTGGGACAAAACATGACAGAAACGGCATCGAATGATATGAATGACATGGTTGGATACAGCAATTTACTTAACCTTGTCTTCCATCAAAACTGACATGCTTATTTGGTCCTGACAGCAATTTTACAGCATACCTTCTGTCCTTGGAAAGACACAGTGGCCGCCACCGCTGTACGATTTTGTTTTTCCAGACATTGATCACGCAATCGCGCGCGCGCGTGCCAAATCGAACAAATGCGCGCACACAATGTAGTTGAATTCTGCGTATTGTAAACACTCATGAACGAACATACTGCCCATGCGGCACGTGCTAAGTACACGATGTACACAACTTTAGCACACGCACCAATGGTGTTGTGTAACGAAATTGCACTACATTCATCTGAGCCCGCACGTATGTCAAAATATGAAAGGATTTGGCGCATACGCAAACCGTGACATAGCCCCTTTAATAGACCATATCGAATAGCCGCCATTTCGTGGGGCACCTTTTGTTACTCAAACCGTTCAACAATGGAAGCACAATATGTGCAACCATGCATGTCCTCAAGGAACAAAGAAACTGCCCCATGAAATGGCGGCTATTCGATACGGTCTATAAAGAGGCCACCTGTTTAAAATGGCCACCCGTCTTTGGTCCCAAATGCCATGTGTATAATGCTAATGCAACTTTTATAAAGGGGCAACTTGTTTATAGTGGCCAGGTTTTTTTCTTCAGGTCTCGAGGGTGGCCACATACACGAGTATTGCTCTCGGGGGGGGGGGGGGGGGGGGGGAAACAAAAAAAACCACAAAATTCAACGCGCTCCATACCTTGCACGAGTAGGGCAGGTGATCTTACAATCCCAGAGGGTGGAGACTCATTATTTATGCAAGCTCGCCACAGTGTGTTTATGCATTTGCTAGGCTAATCAAACCATGCGCTTAGTTAATGTGTGTTGTAGGTCATTTGTACCAAAGAGTTCCCATATACGGTCAATTCAACCATCTATATGACACCTTCTTGAAGCAAATGTGACCATATCTGTAATATAATGTGAATATGGCTGAAACTAAATGTCATGAATTTACAAAGGGTGTGTTTTCTGTGATAAATATTTGATTTAAAAATGATACACACCCTATTTGCAGAATGGACGAGGCTATTAGCCTGCACCATGGCCCTACACCCTCTGAGACTGTCAGAGTGGCTACCAGGCCGCAAGGTATTGTACGTGGTGAAATTTTTGGCACGAATTTGTCTGTCGTGCATTGACAAGTCTTTAATTGTGAAATTCTATCAAAAATAAAAATATTTAGGTATAGTACAAACTCTATTTTGGCCCCAGGCCTACTGCCTCAAAATCAGCTCAGAAATACAGTTTGCACCATCACCCTCAAGAGCAGTCAATATTTGTAGGACATTACTGAGCAGAAATACTGCGTACAGTTAATAATAATCAATTCTTATAGAGCGTCCTCCATAAAAATTATCTCAGTGCGCTTTACATATACAGTAAAAGCACATTAAAATACAGCACATTAAAAAGTACAACAAAAACACAAAAATAATTTAACAATTTTATATCTTCCTAAAAAAAATGTGTTTTAAGAGATCCTTTAAAAATTCATATGAAACGGCACCACGTACTAACAGTGGCAGGGCATTCCAAAGTCTCGGTGCACAGACTTGGAATGCCCTGTCACTGTAGTACTTGTTACCGCCAATAGGTTGGAACAAATACAATTTTCCCTAAGAATTCGATCTCAAACAGCGGCCAGTATCACGGACACGCAGGAGCTCATCTAAATAATCCGGGGCCATACCGTTTAAAATTTTGTATGTCAAACAAAGAATTTGATTCTCTGTTGCACCGGGAGCCAATGCAGCTCTTTCATAACTGGAGTGATATTTTCATATTTGTTAATCCTGGTAACTAGATGGGCAGCAGAGTTTTGTATCACTTGTAATTTTCGAACTTCTTTGGCAGGAATACCAAAAAGAAGGCTATTGCAATAATCAATCTGGGATGTAATAAAGGCGTGCACCAACTTTTCTGTAGTTTTGGAATCCAAAAGAGAACGAATTTGTCTAATTTTCCAAAGTTAACTATCTTGCATTGACCAGCTCACGGAAAGCTGACCGCTATCTCTATTTGTAATTGCATACCTGTGAGCCATTTCTCTCCATTTATTCAGCATTAGTTTGGGACGATTTCTGAATTCAAGGTGTAGTCTGTCCTTAAGAAACGACACAATCTGCTGTTCAAACAGTAGAAGTGGAACTCTGTACACGGATGAGCAGTCATGAACGCAGATGACCTGGAAAGGGAAAGAATACATAGTTTATCTACACATTTAAGAAAGCAATAAAGTCAAGTTGACATGAAGCCAACAGGCATGTTTTTAATTACTGTTGATTGTTTAATACCTGTTGTGCAGACACATGGCAGAACATGGATATCTTCTCTTTCACACTTTCTACCACAGGATTGTGACTTCTTGCGACAATCTGCAAGCAGAGAAACAAATTGTTAAAAAGATTACGATCACATTTCAGAACTACATACAATGCACAGTTCCGAGACTGCCCAGTTAACCCCGCCCCTTAGATATTGTTGCTATGTGCTCACAAGCCATCGCAAAAAAATGGCGACACAACGTACAAAGCAACGGGACTCGGCATGGAAAGCACAGATTCATTGGAGAAAACTCAAAGGTATTTATGTTTTGGGGTAGACAGTTACCGTAGCACACACTGAGCGAAGGGCTAGTAATGCAGGGATGACATATATTCATAAAAATGCGCTTACCTACCTTTGAACAGCGAATCGCTCGACATTGAAATCAAAATTCACCCCGTCACTGGCGCATACAACATACAAACTGTATGGGCAGAAAATCGCGTGATTGTGTGATGATTGCATCACTTTGACCTATGTGGGCGATGTCTGCTAGCTCTGTTGTGATTGGTCGCGGGTTCGGCTTGATTGACAGGTCGCAACTATGCATAGTACAGGGATATCCGTACTAATTGTTCAGAAAATTGACAATAGCATGTAGTTCTGGTGGGTGATTTCTGAACTGATTTTCTCTCTCTCTCAGCAACTGCATTATTATTTAAGGAGTGTAAACTTCCATAAATTGTCGATTGGTGTCAAGAAGTTCTTTAGCGCGTGTATTACGACAATTAAATTTAGTTCAATTCCAATTTAATTAAATTCAATTCATCATGCTTAAAAACATGAAGCTCCACATATCCACCGTGTTTACACTCGAACCGGCAAAGGTGGATACAGATCCGGCATTTTTATTGCGACCTCAAAACTGAACATTTGCCGCGTTTACACTACACCCCAAATCTGCTTCAACTCGCCTTCAGAAACTGCAAAAGTCACCACTAATTGTAACTGCAGCGCATGCGTGGGCTCTTAGGTGTTGCGGCACTAGTGCCAGATTGGTTTAATTAAATCTACTACACTGCGGGCACCGCCCCAAGGACACTGAAATTGCCGAATCTGTATCCGGGTAGCGTTTACACTACAAGCGACCTTGACAATTGCTCCCTGATGCTAGCCTGTGTGGGTTTAGTCTTCTGCTCTACCTAGTCTTGGCCCAAAACTATTCTAGTCGATATTGGTTTTTGTACGCGTTGGCCATTCCCGGTAGTGCGCCCTCTTGCAGCACTAACAGACCAGCCCTTTGCTCGACTAGAATAGTCTTGGGAATCTCTCCCGGAAGTTCAGCATTGGGGGCAGTACCATTTTATGTAAATAACTGCACAGGGTTTTATGATGGCACACAAGGGACATGGCATACCACAGATATCTTTGCAAATATTTGCAATGTCGCAATTATCTTCATAAACAAATGTATTTTGCGATGTCATACGCCTATGCAAACATGTTTGTAAATATATTCGCAAACATTTGCCAAGAAAATGATGCCACCGAAAATATTAGCAACGATAAAACGGTCATGTTCGATGATTCTTGTAAGCCGCCTTATATTTTTCAAACCATTCGAAGCGCGTGCACGCGATGTATTTGAGTCACGCGCTGCATCCAACGCGCTGTATTTGGGTCGCGCGCTGCATTCCGACGCGCTGCTGTATTTGGGTCACTCGCTGATTGGTTCCCCAGGAAAGCCTAGGCAAAAACAAAGAAAGTTAAACCTTCCGGGAGAGATTCCCAAGACTATTCTAGTCGAGCAAAGGGCTGGTCTGTTAGTGCTGCAAGAGGGCGCACTACCGGGAATGGCCAACGCGTACACAAACCAATATCGACTAGAATAGTTTTGGGCCAAGACTATGCTCTACCCCAAAGGTGACTTGAAAAAAGTGAATCAGACCCGGGTCTGATCCGCCTTTTTCAAGTCACCTTTTGCATTTACACTTAGCACCTACCCGACTTCAACTCCCCTTTTTGGATATTGCGGAATTCAATTCTATGTTTACGGTATCCGCTACTAGGGCCACCTACTAATTTTGAATTTTTATGAGTTTTGGAAATTACATAAGGTGTTAATGATTTGTAATCTTGTTCTTACAAAAGCAATCAAAAAATACAGATTTTCTTTAAAGATTCCTAATCATTACGTTTAATTAAATTATATATTAAAATACCAGTGATCCTTAGCGAATTTTGAGTAGTATATGTATATTATGGCATAATTGGTGCATACTCACCAGGTCTGGTGACAGACCCAACCCACGGAGCTCCCTAATGCTAGCCTGTGTGGGTTTAGTCTTCTGCTCTCCTGTGGACTTGGGCTGCGGCACCAGACTAACATGGACACAACAGAAATTCTCCCGGTTGACACGGAATTGAAACTGACGAAATGCTTCCACAAATGGCATACCTTCAATGTCACCAATTGTCCCACCGAGCTATTCAAAACAATAGGAGGGAGAACAAAAAATTTGTTTGGTGCTAACTGCAAAAGGTTTGAACACAATAGAGAGGGTTTCGCAAACCGCAGATAGTATGGTACGCATACGTTTAGCTATTCGTAACTGTTGGTAGCATTTCTGTGGTTTTGCAACTCCAAAACTACAGTCTGTTAGCTAAAATGAGCCTATTTCCGACAGTGGGGAAAATAACCTGGCACAGCACGGCTTTGATGCTAATTTTACCTTCAATCCAAAGCTTTGAAAGGCACAAAATGTTTGTGGTCATTCATAATTCACACTCTTTTCAACCTGTCTACATAAAATGAGGACAAACACTACAAATCCGAAATTTCACTACACGTTTAGTGTTTACGCAGAGCGAGCTTGATATCCGTGCCGTGGAAGCGCCGTAGCAAATAGCGAATCGCATATGACATCACAAGAACACAGAAACCTGTGAAGTATCTGCTGTGCTATTCGTATCCATGCACTTGCGAAACCACTCTATTAAAGAAAAAATATAGCAAAAACAATATACCAGAAATGTTGAAATGTTAAAAAAACAAAATCCCAATTCTTAAAGCCTACTGTACATCGACATTACAACTAGAAGCAACTGGTGTTTTCGGCAACTGGGAGCAACTGATCAGTTGCCCAAAAAGGTTGATGTACGCGCACTTGCAACTACTGACAACTGGAAAGATCCCAGTTGCCGCGAGTTGCTCATGTTCTACTTTCTGGCAACTAGTTGTACCCAGTTGCGTCGATGTACATGTACTTGCAACTAGTTGCTGTCAGTTGCACCTGTGTGCCTGAATGTGTGCACGCACATCGACAGCAACCAACAGTTGCATCTAGTTGCAAGATCAATGTACTGTAGGCTTTGCCGAGTTGCTGTGTCGATTTGCACGCTCTGAAAACTGGATGTTCCCAGTTGCCGATAGTTGCGCAACTGATCAGTTGCTGTCGATGTGCTCGCTATGCACACATCAACAGCAACTGATCAGTTGAGTTGCTTCCAGTTGCAATGTCAATGTACGCTAGGCATTCAAGTGTCGTTCTCGTCGAGCTGGTAAAGACAGTGCCACGTATGTTCGTGGCAGAGTTAGTCTCAAATATTAGTTACTGATATGACCTCCCTGTTCTTACTTCAATGATGCAGACTTCAGGAGTTGCATTGTCTCCATCCACTGGGACGAGTGCAACTCTCTCCACCCACTCCTGTATGGCATTGGTGATGTGTGGCACGACTGGGATAACACAAAACCAATGATGAGTTTTAAAAGCCTGACGAGTTTTAAAAATCTAGAATATCAATAAAACATCTTCAGTTGACCAACAGATTGACTGCTTGCAATCCGCTGGGAAAAGAGCAAATGCATGAATGAATAAACTGCCTGAACAAAGAATTGGAGTTCAAATTTAAGCCTCTGTTTGACATCCCACAGGGTCATTTTATAATAAGGCCAAACAAAATAAATGGTGCGTTTACGGTAACGTCCTAAATAAAATCCAGGTAGGTAGGAAGGAAAATTTTTTTTTACATTTCAGTTCATGCATTTGCGTGTTGTTTTGCAATGTTTGAAACTCACTATTAACACTATTAACCATGTTCATGTACAAGTGTAGAAAATGTTATGTTCGTTGTATATTATTGCAAATAGTGCTCATTTAAAATTATCAACTTGAAAATTGGCAATAAAAAGTTTGAGGTCGGCAATTTGGCCTCGAAAATTCCAGGTAGGTCGGGTTACCGTAAACACACCATTTATTTTGTTTGGCCTAACATATGGAGATCGTGCCATGTTCAAGCGGTCTGTAGGCTACTCAAGTCTGGCCTGTCCATGGTGTGTGCTCTTGGGCAAGGCACTTTGCCATAAATTGCCCCTCTCCACCCAGGAGTAAATGGGTACCTGTAGGGGTAGTAAATTTGATTTGAGTGATAAGCTCACGAGTGCCTAACTAGCAGCCGGGGCTGTTACCAGGGGGGTCTTTCTATATATTAGGGGTCCAAAAGTGTCCCCCCATTTAGTGTCCCCCGTTACACCTGATGTGTTATTTTTCGTACAAAAATCATTAAAATGGCTTTTAAACCATTTTTTATGAATTGTACTTTATGTACTCACTCTTTGAGATGGAAAGTATTTAAAGAATGTGTCCTGAATTTACAAAAACGAGATGTAAAATGTAACGGGGGACACCAACATTGGACCCCTAATTTATAGAAAGACCCAGGGTTCTTACAACTTCTTAAAAATGAAATTCCCTGAAAAAATTAAAAAAATCCATGACCCTTTTACACCCAGCGAGAATGTAATCGTAAGGTTTGGAGTTTGTCGGGAGGCTCCCGGCAATTTTCCATGACTTTTGACATTTTCCTCCTTTTATTTTTCATGACTTTTCCAGGTTTTTGATCACCGCGGGAACCCTGTGTTACTCCCCAGGGAGCTGAGAAGGCTTAGGCCTGCTTCAAACGTCGCACTTATGCCGTGTCGAATTAAATTCAACTTGGCACGACGTTGGCACAACTTGGCAAGTCGTGTGCACGTCATGGACGTTGTGCATGTGCGTTTTCCATACTGTACGTCCACATTTTATTATTTTGATGCACTTGTTTGTTGGTTATTTCTTTACTCACATACGCGCTGCAAGCATGCGCATTCCTAGTTGTGAACAAAATTGCGGACCAACTTCGAACTGGAAATTAATTCGACACGGCAGAAGCACGACGTTTGAAGCCAAACCGTGCTAGTGCTGCACTAAATTGACAGACCCCGTCGAGCTAAATCTTTCTGCCGTGCCGAATTCATTTTGCCGAGCCAAATGGCTTCAAACGTTGTGCTTGTGCCGTGTCGAATTAACAAAATCAAGTTGAATTTAATTCGACACGGCATAAGCGACGTTTGAAGCGGGCCTTACTGAATTATATAATTGAGGCCAAAAGTAAGGTTGGGAATTTACATTTAATTAAGTATTATTTTGCAGTTCCTTCAAGTGTCAGTTAATCGGTAAAGCATTTGGCATTTTTAAACATCCCATACCTATCCAAAAGTACAATTGTTGTCCAATGGTTGCTATAATTACCTTGTACCGTCTTGCCGAGATAGTCTCCTTTTCTTTCTTTGTTAATGACGCTCTGATAGATTTTACCGGTCGTGATGTTGTTTTCACGATGCAATGTGATGTCAAGAAATCGCTCATAGTTACCAAGATCCAAGTCAACTTCGCCGCCGTCGTCAAGAACAAATACTTCTCCTGTGTTCAGAAAGAAACAAAATTGATAAAACTCAGAAATGCTCACACTGCCTTCGAGTCTGAAGTCATTTGTAAGGCACCCTGTGAAAATGAGTCGCTTCTCGCACAACGTGGGCCGATTTTGTTTTGCGACCATTAAAATACAAACTGTACACAATGGAAATCCCTGGCGGTACTCGGATAACCAAAAACGGTTACAAATAGTGCAACTACAACATGCGTGTCTAAAAACCCTGTGTACAAATTTCCAATATACGCTCGTAACCAGGACAGCCTAAAATGTAACAGGTGTCCGTCCCGTTTACAAGCGTCAATTTTTGGGCCCAAGTTATCTCTTCAGAACAACTTCATAACAAAGATATTTTCTCGAAAGACCCATTTACGTGTGAAAAATATCCATGTAAATCTACTCTTATCGCCTTTAGTCTCCCAATTTCAGGCCGGATGTACCCTCAAGTTTTCTTACCATGCTCATAAGGTGAGAAGGTTCCAGCGTCTATGTTGAGATACGGATCAATCTTGATGGAGGTGACTCGCAGACCACATGCTTTAAGAAGCATGCCCATACTGGATGCAATAACACCCTTCCCAATGCCGCTGATCACACCGCCCGATACCAATATGTACTTCATGATGCGTTGTTATTTTGAAATATACTGTGGTAAGCTGTGAAAAATAGTATAGACCTTTCTTATTACCATGGAAACCTTTCCTGTATGTCCGCCATAGCTGGGACGTGGTCAGTGGATGAACTACATGCGTTATGTGATGATGCTCATTGTGTCGTCACTTCGAACAATTTGCGCGTTTGTTGTAATGGTGAATTCACACAGCCTTTTCGCGCGCGCGTAATTAGGACGCGAGTCGCTTTGACACAAATCAATGTGGAGGGAATTTTGAGTGAAACGATGCACTAATTATGAAGACACTTTCCGTCCAAATATGTCCAAGCTAATTCTGTGGTTTTCGGTGCGTCGTTTCACGCCAAATTCCTTCCACAGAATTAGCTTGGACGGAAAGTGTTTTCATAATTCAGTGATTTTCAGTGCATCGTTTCACTCAACATTCCTTCCACACCGCTTTTTCTCAAAGCGACGCGCGTGGCAATCACGCGCAAAGAGGCTCAGTGTGGATTTGTGTGTGCGTAGTGCGCGTTGCACGCGTCATGGATGCACGCTGTTCGATTTAACAACACAAAACGCACAGTCCATGCACTGGAAAAATCTGCGTCACAGAATGGCGGACGTGTACGGGGAATGGCGGACGTGTACGGGGAATGCGCCCTGGAAATGGTCTATACCCGCTTAAGCTCAAATCGGTATTTTTTCCCCGTACACATTGAACAAAGATTTGAAGGAAATCACCTCCTAGAATCAACAGATAATCTAATTCTAAGAATATACTTCCCACTTACTTTTGATTCAAATGTTGCTTTTCTATAGAAAAATTTTCTCCTTCAAAAATTGCCTTCAGTTAGTGTACAAGATAATCATTCATGCGCACGCGTGTAGCGACCTCTGTTGTCATTTCTTTCGCACGGATTGCTTGTGCCGTGATTTTGTGCATTACTTTATCATTGCTTAATTATGCATTAATTTTATAATTTATTTATCTCAGAAAAGCAACATTTGCGACAGAAGTGCAAGTGGGAAGTAGGCCTATATCTTAGAATTGGATGATCTGTTGATTCCAGGAGATAATTTCATTTAAATCCTTATTCAATGTAGGCCTATACGGAAAAATAAAACAGCTAGGATTGTTTTTGGGGGGAAATTTGATTGAATAATGAAAAAAACCTCATCCGGTAAACCGGATTTTTCATTCTCGTGGCCTAGCCTCTAGGTTAAAGGTAAAGCCGGCTAGCCTAAAAACAGATGTTGGTAAAACGCGGAACGGTGGAACGGAACGCGGAGGGGTGCCATGGAGGGTAGCCCCGCGAGCAGTGCTTCGGTTTCCGGAACCTTAGCCCTGTGTTCTGCTATACACCAAATCTGTGGCAAACTCAAGCAAATTAAATTTGGCCCACGGCTCTGATATTTGCTCAATAGGTGCACTCACCCCAGTTTATAAATATTCCGAAGAGTACGCATCGATCCGATGTCTAGTTTCGGTGAAATCGTGGGGACAGTTTGAGACCTTACTTACGATGAAATTCACATTCTTTGACCAAAAATCAAATATGCGCATGCGCGAGGGCGGAGAGGTCAACATAATAGCGCCATCTCGCGACGGCGTCGTCACGTACCAGCTGCACAGCGGCTGTTTCATGAGAGAGCACATCGACTCTATGGTGGCGTACATTTACCTACCTACGGACTACAGTACCTCTTTTACTCGTCAAAAATGATCAAACGTCTGGCTTGGCGGCATGGCATCGCCTGCAGCGCGCGCTGTACGTGTAGATCTATAGAACGTACCGCGCGATAGAGTCGATGTGCTTTCTCATGAAACAGCCGCTGTGCAGCTGGTACGTGCGACGCCGTCGCGAGATGGCGCTATTATGTTGACCTCTCCGCCCTCGCGCATGCGCATATTTGATTTTTGGTCAAAGAATGTGAATTTCATCGTAAGTAAGGTCTCAAACTGTCCCCACGATTTCACCGAAACTAGACATCGGATCGATGCGTACTCTTCGGAATATTTATAAACTGGGGTGAGTGCACCTATTGAGCAAATATCAGAGCCGTGGGCCAAATTTCATTTGCGTGAGTTTGCCACAGATTTGGTGTATAGCAGAACACAGGGCTAAGGTTCCGGAAACCGAAGCACTGCTCGCGGGGCTACATGGAGGGTAGACCCGTGAACGTGGCTTGTTGTAAACTACGCCACGTTCTTGTGTCATTTTGAACCTAGCGAAAATGCGACATGAAACAGCCGTCGATCTGTTGCACGCAAATGACCCGGTTACTCGTCCGGGGTCAGATGTTAAAATCTAATTCTACACGTTCGTATGTATGGGTCTTTACCGATGGGCAAATTTCGTCGAAATTACACAGCCTGAACAAGCGGACGGGAAAACTTAGATTTCTAGGTGAGTAATCAACACCCATACGGAATTATGGATCGCGGATCGATTTTCGCTAGGTTCAGAATGACACAAGAACGTGGCGTTGTATACAACGCCACGTTCACGGGTCTACATGGAGGGGTGCCATGGAGGGGTGGAACGGAACGCGGAACAGTACAGTGGAACGGAATGCGGAACCGTTCCATTCCACTGTACCATGTTCCGCATTCTGATCCACCATTCCACCCCTCTGTTCCCACCCCTCTGTTCCACCGTTCCGCGTTTTACCAACGTCCCCTTAGGCTTAGCCTAACTGCTAAATTTTAGTTTTTCCATCAACATGATGATGATCAAATCTGCACATACATGACATGCTACACGATCTTACCGTACCAATCCAGAGAATAATTTTTAAATAAATGACTGGCCCGCATAAAAAGCACAACTCACAAAGAAATCCCCATGTGCACATATTAATTATGCACAGCACACCACGTTTCCCGCAAACTGATTTCGCAAAAAATGGCGCGCCACCAGTGCACTAGACTGGTTCCCGCTCCACATATTCCACATACAACGACTGAATAAGCCAGTTCGGAGTCTCGACTGCGCATGCGTCTCCCGACTTTGATTTGAGATAAACAAACTAGGCGCACCCTATCCGAATGCACTGTGTTTATTTCAAATGACCTTTGACACAATCCCATAGACGTGCATTGCGCGCCCGAGATTCCGAACTGGCTTATATGAGGACCGGCTAGCGATATTTTTTTCCGTACCGCTGTTTAGCGAACATTGCTTCTGATTGGTTTAACCCCCATGCATATGTTGCATACTGATGTTTTTGTCGATTAACTACCTCAACATAACCCCACACCATACCACACTCTTTCCTCAATTAATAGTGAAAAAAATTAATACAACTCAAAGGAAATTCGAACCTGCAATCTCTCGATTGATAGTACTACGTCTTAACCACTAGACTACCAAACGACTCGACAAATCCTTAAATTTTCTTATAGAAAACATGAATATTCATTTACAATGCACCAATCAAACGCCTCGATGAAGCCCCATAGCGAATATGTGGTACGGAAAAAATATCGCGACCGGCGACTATCGTGTTTAAAATACACTTTAAGCATTACGTCATGCATTTATTTTTAGGAGCACATAACCGTTAATTTTCAAAGCGCACTGCGCGCTATATAACATGAGTGTACAACAATTTGAAAGGGGTTATTCCTTATTTGACCAATACAAATTTAATATATTAACCTTAAAATATTAAATATGCCCATTTTAATATACATGTAGGCTAGCATTAAAAAGAAAAATCAAACCTTGTCTGCATCACCCAGTGAGCTCCTACGGTTACCGTAACTATAGCCTCAATTCAAATTCTCGAAACAATGACGAATTGTACCCGACGATTAACGGTAACGTCCGGACGACCGGACGTGCATTCGGGTAACTTCGGGAACCTTCGGAAAAAGGAGGAATTCCTCCTGTTTCAAAATGGCGGAATTGGCGGCTGCCGGACCTTAAATTCAGTCTAGTAAAATAATTTTTGGTCCGGGTACCAGACTACCAGTGCACCGGACCCGTCCGTGACGTATGCACTATGGTACCAGACTGAAAGCGGATACACACTATCGCGGAAAAATCACACTTTCGCGCTGCGCGCGCTCACCGCATTGCATGAGCTCCCAATCGCCGATTATTGCAAAATAGAAAATTCCACTCTGGTAACTTGGGGCTTATAGATCTGCATCCTGAGATCTCAGGGAATTTCCACTCTGCAAAGCGACGTGACAATACCCTGAGGAAATACACGCACATCTGTGGAGCGAGCCGGCTGTTGTCTTGAGCCAACTCACGCCCGAGTCATTTTGATGTAATTTAATCAATTCGGTCATGTTATGCCGAAAAGAAACAATTTCTATACTTTTCAGAAATTGTATTGGGTTCCGTTCCTTATGACTGTCCCATTCCTAC
This sequence comes from Henricia sp. BOLD:AAB3569, assembly GCA_037783545.1. Classification (NCBI taxonomy): domain Eukaryota; kingdom Metazoa; phylum Echinodermata; class Asteroidea; order Spinulosida; family Echinasteridae; genus Henricia; species Henricia sp. BOLD:AAB3569. Next base: position 1,878,060 of record JBBELK010000272.1, on the reverse strand, counting down.
CAAACTTTTAAACGACGAACCTTATTTAGGCCTACTCCGCAGTTTTTCAAATTAATAACAGGGATGCATGCTGACGAATGTAATGGAACGGATTCCCCAGTATGCTTTAAATAGCAGCCAATCGCCGACGCGGACAACGGCCAGCATTACCGAGTACATGTATCACATGCATGCACGGTGTTTACAATCTGCGCGCGTTACATTTAAATGCCTGCAATCGTGCTGCAACATGCACTGCAAGCGTCCTGATTGGTCCAGCAGAGGCGACAAGACTTATGTCGCTAGTCCCCAAATGGGGCCTTTTTCAACAGGGCCACTGTACGCAGGAGTTAGGGAGTGCGTTAAAGGGGACTGTTGCAAGAGGATGCTAGATCTGATACCTCATTGGCTGCGCGTTGGAAAGGTCAGCGCACCGCGGTCAAAGTTCAACAAATTTTAACTTTGACCCAGCTCAAAACGTTTTGCGCGTCGCGATAGGCCGCGCACAAGCGGCAAACCAGTTTGTGTACAAACCAATGGAACAGTGTGATTTTTCCGCGATAGTGTGAATCCGCCTTAAAGGTGTTGATTGCATGCAATGATAACACACAACATGATTTTTTCCCCGTGAAAATGGTACCTTTATAATTATGGGAGAAATTGCCAACTGAATGTGCTTTTAAAAAATAAATTGTCTGCAGACAACCTTTTTCCCATTCATTCGTGCACAAAAACCATGCATGAATTTTCCAGGTTTTCTGATATGTATGTGGCTGAAATGTCTACAAGTATATTATTCTTTAGTTATGAAATCCTGTTGTTTTGCAGTGACCCCAATTTTGTTTTCCACGAGTTAACAAGAAAAGCCTCACTAAAAGTGTTAATAAGAATGGTACCAAACACCACACAAATTGTATTTTTGTGTGAGAAATGAACAATTTAAGGTGGTTTTCTAAAAAAAGTATTTTGCGAAAGACTTTTTTACCATTCAACTCAACACAAAAACCATGTATAGATTTGTAAAGTTTTCAGAATTACTGCACCTATGTGGCTGACAATTCTAAAGGGTAGTTTTCTCAACATTTGGCTTTTAATCACGAGTGGAAATAGTCACCATTACTAATGTGTTCTACCTGTCTTTAATCTGTCTTTAACAGAACCACCGGAGCGAGGAGCTCTCGCCTACCGAAGAAAAGCGTAAATCCTCGGCGGCATATCCTTGCAAGGGCTCCCTATGCCCCCGTTCCTCTTGGTCCCGTATGTACGCGTATACGCATTGGGGATTCCTCGTGTGTTTACACGTACGTATAGGCCTAGCCTATACGTGATGTCTGTCCTAAATGCGTGGCAATTTTAGGATTATTAAACAAAATCAAAAACACCTATCGATTTCTACCCACGCCCATCCCCGAGCAATATTGTCACTTTTTCAAGTGACAAAAATCCCCACCCCTGGGGCAAACTTTAGACCCCAAAAAATCCCCACCCTGGGGGAAAACTATGTAAATTTGCTTCCAGGTACGTCTAAAATTTGATTTATTTCTTTTAAATTCCCACATGGGGCGTAAAAAACGTGGCCAAAATCTCCAGCTGATGCCTGTTCTCCCCCCTTGGTGATTCCAACCCCTAACTGTAATTCTGGGATGTAAAAACAAAAATGAAACAAAAAATTAAAAACACAAAATTGCACAGAAATGTCAATGGTTTTTTACCGTATACGCCCGATGCCGCGTCGCCACAGTGGCTGCATCCCCATTACATGCAGCAACAGGTTTTGGTACGTTGCCAACTGTTGGGTACACGACGTCCGCAATACGGACAGGTTGTGCATGGTGCGCACTTCCTAATATTAATTATATTAATAATTATATTCATTTTTGTTTTACGGCTTATCAAGATCCAATGAATTAGACAAATTCCAATGAACCTATCAATTATTTCCAGCAACCGGACCCGGGATATACATTTTCACTTTTTAAGAGACAAAATCCCCACCCCTGGGGCAAACTTTAGGTGACAAAATCCCCTTCAAATGGGGCAAAACATGTGTTTTTGGCTTCTCGGTACGCTGAAAATTTGATTTATTTGGGTCAAAATCCCCACCTGGGGCATAAAAGTGTGGCCAGAATCTCCGGCAGTTGTCCATGCTCTCCCTTGAGTATTTCCAACCCCTAATTCAAATTTTGAGATATAAATATCAAAAAAACACACAAAATAAAAAACACAAAATTGCACAGAAATCCTACTACGAGTACTTGAAACAGTGCCAAAAATATTCCCACGACTTGTCGTCTGCTTTTAATCGGACACAAAATGCCTACGCACGACCCGAACATTTCGTGTATCGTCTCCCACAGTAATAAATTAGTCCGCTTGCTGTGCACTTTCGACCAATCAAATTCTGGAATTGTGGGCCGGCGAGGCTGCAAGAGCGGAGGGATATAGAATATATTGCGCTGTGCACGGACACCGGCTCGAACTGGTTTGGCCGACGCCATTTGCTTCAGTAAAATTTCGGACGAGGAACCTCGGTGCACCGAACTGTCCGATTTTCCACCGAATTCTCCACCAAAAATGTGAAAAACTTTCGCCATTTAACGAAATTCTGCCAGCAAGTGGTTTTATATTTCGTGTCTTGGACCGTGTGCGTCAGAAAAAAGTCTCCGCTTCAAATTTTGCGTGGTTTTTGTCGGCGACCCGTTGTGAAAAACTTTAGCCAGCCGGCCGGTCGCTTCTTCACGAGGTTTTTCCGAGCGGCCGCAAACGTCAAGTCACCCGGGGCCTGCTCCGCGGAGTGTGCTGTGAACTGTACACAAACTGAATTCTGTACGAACACTGAACTTGAACGCAGGCGTCGCTTACATCCTCGGTGAACTAGAACTGAGCATCGAACTGGAATATAAATGTTCTCCGGATTAAAATGTTTGCAAATGTGACTTTTTGTGAGGTATGCCTTCAAGAATTGTTTTCAAGTGCAAAATTTTGTGTAAACTTCAAGATTGGTGAGTGGAAAAATCTTCTCTCTCTTTACCCCCTTGATGTATTTTTGTCCCGAGATGGTCACAATCCAATTCTCAATAGTCTAAAAAAAGCTCGGCCTAACTATTAAAGATTTTCTAGAAATTTTATTTTTCTAAATTAAAAAAACAAATCGTTTCTTTCGAGTACATTTCTTCGTTTTGTTTTTAATGTTAGGGCCTAAATTGTTTTTGTATAACCACGAAAGATCTTCCCGTTTGAGTAAAATATTTTTTATTTTATTTTCAAATTTCGCAATGAAACAAAAGAATCGTCGTCCATGTGACCAACTCGGGAAAAAAATAGCGTTCCCCACTTTTGTTTAACCATTGTTTAAATTTTTGGTACTAAGCTCCTGAGCTACATTGTATATTATTATTAACAATGATTCGACGTTCGTTTAAATAAATATTTTTCGTTTTTCTTATTTCGGGAAAAAATAATTATACGATTCCCCCTTTTTTACCACGAATTTTCTGTACTAGGTTCTGAGCTAAAATACCAAGAACGATCGTCCAGTTTAAGTAAATTATTTTTCGTTTTCACATTTCGCAAAATGTTTGAAATAAATCGCACCAACTCGGTAAAATATTATTTTTTCCCCGTTTTTACCGTTGTAAAAGTTTTAGGTATCAGTTTTCGTTTTTCATATTTCGCAAAAAAATTATTGTTGTCCAGTTGTGACTAACTTGGAAAAAATATTATCGTTTCCCCACCCCCCCCCCCCCCCCCCCCCCCTTTTTTTTGCATTGTTTTCTTTTTTTGTACAAGGTACTGAGCTATTGTTAAAACATGTACATGTACCAATATAATAAATAAAATATAATAAATAAAATATTCTTGTTTTCGTATTTCCCATACAAAAAATCCCCTTTAATTTTCCACACGGTCCCCTCTTCTGGCCCCCAAATACGACTCACACAAAATGCCAATGCTAAAAAATGTAGCATTTAATCCCATCCTATTCATTCAATAACTCTTCGCATATTTTCTCTTGCCAAACCAAGTTTTTCTGAATGTATTACATACCTTTCTCACTTATGCTGGCACGCGCCGGGCCAATGAATACAAAAAAGGCCAGCGCGTGCTGGTGGGCGTGGCTATGAAGTGTACGATATTGACTCTAATTGGTTGAAAAGTTGAAGCCAGGTGCAGCCACCTGACAATCACATTATTGTACGCGTAAACAAGTTCTGGCTCGATGCCCAGGCACGCGCACCTGGCCGGGAGTACTCCCGGTCAGGCATGCACACATGGAAACATGCCTACATGTACATGAATGGTTTTATACAAGGAGGCCCCCAAGGTTGATTAATGTGCATGGAAATATATAGCCTACATGTACATGAATGGTTTTATACAAAGAGGCCCCCTCAAGGTTGATTAATGTGTAAAAGTAATTTATTCCATGAAATTTATCAACTATAATTCAAAAATTGCAGGAACATTTATAGCGTGAAACATTGCTGTATTTTACTGATAATGTACATGCACCACCAGCCTTATATCTTATTTTAATTATACCGTGTATTTAAATCACAGTACATAGAACATAAATAATAGTTGATTGACTAATTAAGAAATAGGCACATAAGACTTTAAATAGTATTTGCAGTACCGTAGGACAAGGCAGTATTCCAATGGAAAGTTGCGCCATTTTACGGTTATTTAAGTTTCACCAAAAAAGCTGGCACACTCACACCACGTGCTTTCGGGATATTTTTTCTCAATAAAATTAATTTCGAGAATAATGCTTGTTAAATGTTAAATGCTAGAAAATGATGAAATGAGAACAGAAATTTAATATTTACGAAAGCTAATGATATTAAATCACACACCTATAATTATTATGGTATATACATTTTGTCGGGGTTTGTAGCGTTCGCTTGCGTTCGCTTGCGTTCAGCAGCGTTTATCTGCATTAGGCTGTGCAGCATTAGAAAGCACCGTGCAGCGTGATCACGTTTGTAAATGAGTTGAGTTTGAATGTGTGATATTAAAAATAAATAAATAACACATAATCGATAAACAGCACATGCGCGCTTAAAATCAAACAGTCGCATTGTTTTCGCGATAACGTCTGCTAAAAAAGGGAACCCAATTCAGTTTAGTTAAAGTGCTATTTAGCCTTGCCCGGGCTTAGAATAGCTTAGGTTAGCAGTTAGGGAAGCAGTTAGTGTAGTGGGTTTCCCATTTTTTCGCAGACGATTTTAGGCACTTGCGCTATTTTACGGCATCCATTTCTATTGCTCAATTATTTTATATATTGGTCACCGCATTCGGTTTGAGCACTTGTAATAAGCAAGGATATAGTGAAACACAAACAATCATTCAGTACACTGGGTAAAACAAAAAATACAATACAGTTGTGTGAAAATGAGGTGAATATGTGAACGTGGATGCTGCTGCAAGCGTTTTATTATTATTATTTTTTTAAGCAGCTGCAATCGGCAAAGCGAGGCTGCAGCGTGCGCACTGCACCGCGGGGGACTGGGTGGGGGTTGGGGGGGGGGGGGGTGGTGTTGGGGGGTGGGGGTTAGGGGGGATATTACTCACTAACTGGGGTTCAAGTTTAATAATCACAACTGCAGATGGAACTAGATACTCGCTATTTCCGCAACATCACAAGATAATAATAATAACCCACTTAAACCTAATTTAGAGGAACGATTTGCATATAGAATTATTTCAAAACAAATGGACACACAATAATGATAATTATGGATAACAAAACGCTCGGAAGTTACGTGGTGTGAAAAAAATTATGTAAAACCTTCCCCCCAAAATTGGGACTTCCATGGAATACTGCTTCCTTATAAGTATTTTAATCATGAAACCGAGAGGATCAAGAGGAGCATCACACGATGGATCAAGGACAATCTTAAAGAATTACGAGGATGATTATAATATACGAATAATATTATTCAAGAATTTAATTTATTAACATGCCAATAGACAGCCCAAAGGAAACAATTCAGACATTCTCTAGCAATGCCCTGTGCATTGAAGAAGCAGACGTCACCAATGCCTGGTGCGTTGTTTTATGAAGACAAGAACTTTATTATTAAGACCCCACGGTAGTTACTATTCCTTATTGAGAAAACTGGGCTGTTCACAATGTTTAAATTATAAGTATGGTCCCCAGCAGTGCCTGGTGCACTGAAGCAGTAGGCCGTCCGCAATGCCTTGTGTGTTGCATTTCATAATATTACACAACGTATGAATATTATAATTGTAGAACAACTCTTCAATTCAACAAACAAACAATGCAGCATTAAAATGATAGGCTGTCGGCAATGCCTGGTGCGTTGCATTATGCAAATGTATGAATATATATGAATAAATGAATTAATTTTATTAAATCCCTCCAACAAACTAGCAATGCTGCATTGAAACTGTAGGCTGACCGCAATACTTGTAATGTATATTGTATTTTTATTGTTTGTATGCAAGGCTTCTAATTTTATTCGTATGAGGGGCCTCCACAGGGTAAATGTGATATTCTTTTTTTGTGATATTGTTTTGTGATATTTTTTATTCTTTTTTATTCCTTCATTTAAAACAAAAAGGAAATATGGTTCTCCATGCCCCATGTTTTAATTTTTGGTCCCCACTCGATTCACTCTCGCCCCCAACCCCGCCCCGCTCGAAAAAGTATTAAAATGTTATAATTATATTATCTCTACGGTTTAAAAAATGCCGAACTGGGGCTGCGTGCTCGCTAAACATCAAATTCAAGATTTCAAGATCAGCCTAAGCAAGACAGTTCCTTCGCAAGGCTTCTCAGCTCCTCCAAACGTCTCCATCTCTAACCTATCTCCTTCGATGCTAAACAGAGACCTCTCCACCAAATTCAAGATTTCAAGATCAGCCTTAGCAAGACAGTTCCTTCGCAAGGCTTCTCAGCTCCTCCAAACGTCTCCATCTCTAACCCCCCTCGATGCTGAACAGAGATCTCTCCATCAAATTCAAGATTTCAAGATCAGCCTAAGCAAGACAGTTCCTTCGCAAGGCTCCTCAGCTCCTTCAAATATCTCCATCTCTAACTCCTATAGATGCTGAAGAGAGACCTAGAAATATTGTAGTTAAATCCCCTATTTTGCATGGCAGTGTTCCAAATGTTCGATCCATTTGTCGGTATTTCTTTCACAAACAACCGCACCACATGTTTTCGTTATTTTTTTTTTTAATTAAAAATAATTAAAAAAACGCAATAATTAGTAAACGTGTTGTCTAAAAAATCAAATTATAAAATTAAATAATCTATAAAAACAAATAATTCACTTGACAGTATCTGGGACATTGTCCAAAAATGAAATGCACGAAATTGATGATGGAGTTCTTGCATATTACAACTTAGGCTGGGTTGCAGCGTTCAGCAGCGTGTATGAACGAGTGCAACGAGAGTTAAAGCGAGATCAGTATGAATGGGTAATTACAACATACAACCAATAATTGTACACAATCACCTACACTCGTAATCATGAAGCGCGTTATGCTAAAACACAGTTTGGCGCGCTTGCTTCAGCCGAAAATGGGAAACCTACGTAGTTAGATTTACATGTAGTTAGGTTGTAGGGCCTACTACATGTAGCTTAGGATGTTTCTTTCTCCATGCTTAGGATAAGGTTAGAATAGGTTAGAATAGGTCAGGTGCCGTAGGTTTCCCGTTTTCGCAGAAGTTGTCGAGACTTTTTTTGTGTTTGGCGCAGTTCGATATATGAATTTACATATAAAAATAAATAAACTGGGATATATGAATGTATGTGTGTATGCAGTTGCGTGTGTTTCGCAAAGGGGCCCAAAGCAGCAAACAGCCGTCAAACAGCTACAGCAAGCAAAGCCAGGCTAGCGCATGCGCAGTGCATTGGGGAAGGGGTTGGGGTGAGGCGGTGGCCCTTCAAATTCATTTAGGTTCAAGTCAAATAGTGAAAAATTAATTGGGGAGCAATATAAATTACATAATCTAAGTGTTAAAAATTTTAACTTTAGTGAAAACAACCGAAATGTGTGGTGCGGAAAGTGCCAGCAACACAAAAAATGAAACCAAAATACATGTATACGTATTTGGAACACTGCTGCAATTAATTAAAATTATGAGTATTGTCCCTAGCAGTGCATGGTGCACTGACACAGTAGGCCGTCCGGAATGCCTGGAGCATTGCTTTATTTATGCAATAAATATAATGAATATTATAATTGAACATGAATATTATAATTGAACCTTTCAACGGAGAATCCCAAGCAATGCAACATTGAAACAATAGGCAGTCCGCAATGCCTGATGCATTGCATAATTTAAAAACAGCCCCTAGCAATGTTGCATTGGAATCGTCGTAGGCAGTCCAGTCCCTAGCAGTGCCTTGTGCACTGAATCAGTTGGCCGTCCGCAATGCCTTGAGCGTTGCTTATGCAAACATATTTTGAATATATAAATATTATAACTGTATAAAAAACACGAACAACCACTAACAATGCAGCATTGAAATGATAGGCTGTCCGCAATGCCTGGTGCGTTGCATTATGCAAATACATGAATATATGAATTAATTATATATCCTTGTATCGTAATTGTATATAAATCCCTCCCACAAACTAGCAATGCTGCATTGAAACTGTAGGCTGACCGCAATTGAAATTATTCGTAATTTTATTGTTTGTTTGTAATGGTTAGTATTAATTTTATTGTATGTAAATATTTACATGAAAGACCTCTGCAAAAAAAAAAGAGGTGACTTTCAAAAAGAAAACAATTGGAAAAGAAAACAATTTCTTGAATCCCCGCCCCCGATCGCTCTCCCCCACCCCCACCCAAAATCAAATTATTGTTTGTTTGGTGTGTTTATTTGGTGTGTTTATTTGGTGTGTGTGGTTATTTCTAAATCATATATTTTTTTAAACAATAAATTCCAGTCTTGTCTCGACTAAGAAATCAAAAAAGAATTGTCTCAAATTTGGCATGGAAACGAATTAAAAGTACCGTATAAATTTACGCCCCGTGGACAAGAAATTGTACAAATACAGATCACGTGACTTCGAAAATAATTATGGTACCGTTTGTAACTACGAAAAATAAAACAGAACGATATGACAATTGAGAATACTACTGCTCGATAGTGAACGTTTCGAGAAAAGAAAAAAAATCTCGTCGCAAAATCTCGCCTCTAAATTCCGTCGCTAAATATCTCTGGTCGTTTTTGTCACGACCAAATTCGAAAATAAGAAAAATCTCGTCGAAAAATCCCGCCTTGAAATCTCGTTGTCAAATATCTCTGGTCGTTTCGTCACGACCCAATTCGAAAATAAGAAAAATCTCGTCGAAAAATCCCGCCTTTAAATCTCGTTGTCAAATATCTCTGGTCGTTTCGTCACGACCCAATTCTAAAATAAGAAAAATTCCGTTGCAAAATCTCGTACGCAAAATCTCGCCTCTAAATTTCGTCGCCAAATATCTGGTCGTTTCGTCACGACCAAATTCGAAAATAAGAAAAATCTCGTCGAAAAATCCGGCCTTTAAATCCCGTTGTCAATTATCTCTAGTCGTTTCGTCACGACCAAATTCGAAAATAAAAAAAATATCGTCGCAAAATCTCGCCTCTAAATCTCGTCGCAAAATCTCGCCGCCAAATATCTGGTCGTTTCGTCACGACCAAATTCGAAAATAAGAAAAATTCCGTTGCAAAATTTCGTCGCAAAATCTCGCCTCTAAATTTCGTCGCCAAATATCCCTGGTCGTTTTTGTCACGACCAAATTCTAAAATAAGAAAAATTTCGTTGCAAAATCTCGTCTCTAAATCTCGTCGCCAAATATCTCTGGTCGTTTTGTCACGACCAAATTCTAAAATAAGAAAAATTCCGTTGCAAAATTTCGTCGCAAAATCTCGCCTCTAAATCTCGTCGCCAAATATCTCTGGTCGTTTTTGTCACGACCCAATTCGAAAATAAGAAAAATCTCGTTGCAAAATCTCGCCGCCAAATCTCGCCTCTAAATCTCGTCGTCAAATATCTCTGGTCGTTTCGTCATGACCCAATTCGAAAATAAGAAAAATTTCGTTGCAAAATCTCGTCGCCAAATCTCGCCGCCAAATCTCGCCTCTAAATCTCGTCGCCAAATATCTCTGGTCGTTTTGTCACGACCAAATTCGAAAATAAGAAAAATTTCGTCGCCAAATATCTCTGGTCGTTTCGTATGAACATGAAATGTGTTTCGCTATGAACATCTTAATGTGTTTCGCTATAAACATCTTAATGTGTTTCGCTATAAACATCTTAATGTGTTTCGCTATAAACATCTTAATGTGTTTCGCTATAAACATCTTAATGTGTTTCGCTATAAACATAAATTCGGTTTCGCTATAAACATAAATTCGGTTGCGCTGTGAACATAAATTCGGTTGCGCTATGAACATAAATTCGGTTGCGCTGTGAACATAAATTCGGTTGCGCTATCAACATAAATTCGGTTGCGCTGTGAACATAAATTCGGTTGCGCTATAAACATAAATTCGGTTGCGCTATGAACATAAATTCGGTTGCGCTATAAACATAAATTCGGTTGCGCTGTGAACATAAATTCGGTTGCGCTGTGAACGTAAATTCGGTTGCGCTGTGAACATAAATTCGGTTGCGCTATCAACATAAATTCGGTTGCGCTATGAACATAAATTCGGTTGAGCTATCAACATAAATTCGGTTGCGCTATCAACATAAATTCGGTTGCGCTATCAACATAAATTCGGTTGCGCTATCAACATAAATTGGTTGCGCTATCAACATAAATTCGGTTGCGCTATCAACATAAATTCGGTTGCGCTGTGAACATAAATTCGGTTGCGCTGTGAACATAAATTCGGTTGCGCTATCAACATCAATTCGGTTGCGCTATCAACATCAATTCGGTTGCGCTATCAACATCAATTCGGTAGTTGCGCTATCAACATCAATTCGGTTGCGCTATCAACATCAATTCGGTTGCGCTATCAACATCAATTCGGTTGCGCTATCAACATCAATTCGGTTGCGCTATCAACATCAATTCGGTTGCGCTATCAACATCAATTCGGTTGCGCTATCAACATCTCATGTAAACATCAGATGTGTTTTTCCATGAACATTGTGTTTTGCTGTGAATATCAAACCCCAGTTGTCTCATATATATTGGAAACAAGTAACGTATATGAATTTACGCCGTATATGAATGACATCCCGTTTGAAAACGCTTTCGAAGGTTTGTACTTGTTATGGGCCGGTCAACGACAAACGTTCGGCAAACGTTTGAAAACGTTTGTCGAATGTTTCAAATTTGCCATTGCCGACTAGATACCGTTTGAAAACGCTTTCAAACGTTTGTACTTTTTATGGGCGATGTGTACAATGTAGGTTGTTAATTCGGTTGAACTATGTCCGTAAGTCCGATAACCAACTATCGGCAAATAGTAGTAATCATATCTGTAGTAGGGAGTTTGCTATGTTAAACAGCGCCCCCTTGTGTCGAGGGTGAACTTGAAAAGTTGTACGTAGTGCTAGTGACGTGCTGTGTAAAGTTTTTGTGCTTGTAGGCCTATGTAATGTGTAAAAATAAAATGACTCTTTAACTGGTGATATTTCGTCACGGTGCCCACCTGATAATCTTTTAACACCCGCGGCGCCCGCGCCCGCCTCCGCCTCCTCTCACCCCCATTGTGTGGGCTGCCATTTGTGTTTCTAGAATCTGTTGTTTTTAAAACTGGGGCCATGTTTGTAAATTTTATACCACATATTTCGTCGTAACTCGGCACTCGCACGTAAAAAATCTGTAAGTCCGGCAAAGAACTTTACCGGCACTAGGAAGTTCGCCAACCATCGTCTGCTCACCGCGTACCGTCGTCTGCGCACCGCCTACGGTCGTCTACGCACCGCCTACGGTAGTCTGCGCACCGCGTACCGTCGCATGTTCAGCCAAGTATAAAATGGTAAGAAATTGTCAATAGGTAAGAGGTAAAAAGTTATTTGTATTAAAGATTGGTAAGAAGGTAAGAATATATCGGTAACATTGGTAAGAATGTTTAACATGGTAACAGGCTTCGTCCCAACTGGCTGAGGCCAGTTACCAGTTCCATTCTTGTACACTAAGCAAGAAGGTAAGAATATATTGGTAACATTGGTAAGCATGTTTAACACGCATGGTAACAGGCTTCGTCCCAGTTTTTCCACTCTTAAGTACACTAAGCAAGAAGGTAAGAATATATTGGTAACATTGGTAAGCATGTTTAACAGGGTTTTAACACTAATGTTTTAAAGTTTTTTTTCTGCTTTTCGTTTTTTTTTTTCTTGCTTGTGTTTTTTGTTTGTTTTCTTGCTTGTTGTTGTTTTTTGGGGTGGGGGGGGGGGGGGGGGGGGGGGGGGGGGGGGGCAGTTTTCTGTTTTTTTCTTTCTTTTACATTAGCACAAAGACCTTCAGCTCCTGACGTGGAAGGACCAACAAGGAGCGCATCCAGGAAAGCAACGGGATAAATGGTGCCGGATGATGAGGGGATCCATCTCAGACCAAGATGCTGTTGGCTTGCAACTGGTGATGCAAGGAGGGAATCTGATTGGACGTCACCCAGCAACCGAAGGAATACGCCAAATTGGATGCTGGATGGAGACTCTGATGCAAGGTTAGGTCCATAGAGTTATATATAGTAAACTAGAGTGTGCACTGGCTATTCAAGCCACGTGTGTGGACCGTGCCGATGCGGGCGGCGCCATGTTTGCTTAACGCTACGAGTGCAAAGTGGGCAACACCCCTTTGCCCACCGAGCACCCATAGCGTTAAGCCAAAATGGCGGCGTCCATATCAGCACATCATGTATTGGGAGTGCGCACTCTAGTTTACTATATATATAACTCTATGGTTAGGTCTCGGTTTATCATCTTTACACATGTATTCAAAAAGGGACTCTAGTGTTTGACCAATGCAAAATGCTTCCCGATTTCTGTGAAACGAAATTTTGCATTTTATTTAATTGTCACATGTCATGGTCATCACCAGAAGGAAGCATGTATCTAGTGTAATCCCCATCAGTATGGTGTAATTTAAAAAAAAAATCTTATTTGTTTCTTTTCTCCTAGATGATTTGATTGGACTCTGACGTCACTCTGTCTTCCAAGACGAGCATCCTTCAGTCAGCGAGGATACCAATACAGGAATGCCCGTGCCTGGGCGAAGACGCTCTGATGCAAGGTTATGTCTCGATTAATTAACTGGTATAAGGCTAGCACCACCACCCTTATATTATAACGCTTCCTCATCAAAATGGCATATATACATGGTTGGTCTAATAATGTCATTTTTTTCTTTTCTTCTAGATGATCTTATTGGACTCTGACGTCGACGAAGCGCACCCTTCGGCCAATACAGAAACGTTATTTCTTGGATGGAGACGCTCTAATGCAAGGTTAGGTCTCGATTAATTAACCGGTATTATGCTATAGCATCATCGCCCTCATATTAAAAATGATTGGCTAAATCTAAGCGCTTCCTAATCAGTATATGACATCTAAACATGGTTGGTGTAATAAACAAATCTCATTTGTTTCTTTTCTCTAAAGATGATCTTATTGGACTCTGACGTCATTCTGTCGTCTAAGACGAGCACCCTTCAGTCATACAGCAAGGATACCAATACAGAAATGCTCAGGCCTGGTTGGAAACGCTCTGATGCAAGGTTAGGTCTTGATTCATTCACTGGTATTAGGCTAGCACAGTCGTCCTTATATTTTTACAAAATGGATTCTAACGATTGGCGGAATGTCTACTCATTAGTATGGCTGGTGTAATAAAAGAATCTCACTTGTTTCTTTTCTTCCAGATGATCCTTTTGGACACTGACGAAACGCTGTTGTCAATTATGGGCACCCTTCAGCCAATAGAGAAACTTCTGTGTCTAGATGGAGACGCCCTGATGCAAGGTTAGGTCTTGATAAAATTCAGCACCCTTCTATTGAAATAGGGGCTCAAGTGATTGGCCGAATCTTAACGCCTCCTTATCAGTGTGACATCTGCAGTATGACCTTATTTGATTCTGACGAAACGCTGTTGTCAATTATGAGCACCCTTCAGTCAGTACAGAAACGTCAGTGCCTGGATGGAGACGCCCTGATGCAAGGTTACGCCTCCTTATAGGAAAAGGAAAATTGCATTCTATTTCATGTATTTTATGTATTTTATTTCATACACATGTATTTCAGTAGCCCTTTATTTGTGCAACATTGTGACCGACTCTGGCAAAACCCGACGCTTCTCGGCATTTCCCATTACGTGATATGGGCCCACAACCTTAACAAATGGCCTCTGGGACCAACTTGAAAATTTGGCAGAATCAACATCGGGATAAATTCAAGATTTGTTTTGTTGTTTGAACCGTCTCAAAATTCCTCATATTATTGACAAAAAATTAAATAATCAACTATAGTAGTTTGTCAAACTTTAAAGACCAATAGCTCCATTTCACTTTTTCTGATCTGTCATACTTTAATTGGTCATAACTTCGCCAAAAATTATCAGAATTTCCTCAAACATGTTTTAAAAGATACCTTTTTGTATGCACACTATATAAGCTGATACCAAAACTTAAATTTTGAATTTTCATCACAAGTGTTGGGTTTTGCTGGAGCCGGTCACATTGTCGCGGTCATTACCAAATGTTTAAAAGAGTTAACATATTCTTATTTGTTTGTTTTCTTCTAGATAATCATACTCTGACGCCGATAACTGCCATCCGTCAGACAACGAGAACACTAATACAGAAATGCTTGTTCCATTCCCCTTTGTGATACATCCAAGAAATGTGGACTGTGCTTCAAAGACCTCGGACATTGCTCTATCAAATAAGGACCCTCCTCGCATCAAGGAAGCAATGTTAACATTATTGTATTTCCCTGATCTTTCACGTCAGATCTTGCTCATTGCCTTTTCTTGATGCGACAGAAAAAGAGCAGCACGACCAACACAGACTGATCTTAGATACATTAAGCCCTCCTTGTGAGGTGATATACAAACACTGTTCTGTAGATGAGTCCTAAGGCCTGACCACATTGGACTTTTTTGGGTCAAACTTGCCGAGACAATGGGTACTTTTCCCATTTTTAATCCACTGCGGACAGCCTAGGAAGTTTTCCTCTCAGTAACTTCCCCCGAGTCCAGCGGTTACTTTTCCTGGCGAACTAATGCCCAGGAAAATTGACCAGGTAATTTTTCTTAGTCCAATGCGGACACATTGAGTCGGTAAAAGCGCTCTGGAAGTGTACGTCCGGGCCGTGAAGGTCAACTGCGAAGGGACAATGCACATGCTCTCCCACGTGACAGTCTCGGTAAAATTTTCCCATGTCAAAAAAGTCCAAATGCGGACAGCAGTAAAATTTAGCAATTTTTTAACTTTACCGTCGTCTCGGTAAAATCTCCCGAAAAAAAGTCCAATGCGAACACGGCTTTAGTGACATTGACATTGCAAGCTTTGGCCAGTTATTTGAGATGATTTGCAGATGGCTATTTATAAATTTTGCTTTTTGTGATGTCGGTTTAAATAACTGTATAGATGTTTAACGCAGACTCATTTTAGTAATTTTATGAAATGTACAGCGCATTTGAACGTATTTGTATGGAATTTGCTCTATAGAAATGAATAAATATTATTATCATACTTAATTCAGTCCAAAACGCTTTTCAGCATAATAACCACTAAAGACTAATTTCTACTTAGCCACACTTTCCTTGCGATCATTTGTGATCTTGACATCGCAGGTGTTACTGAGCCGAAAAAGTTAGCAGCCAAGGCACTAAACTTGTATTGCTGACGAAAAAAATAATGGTATTAAAATAAAAATTAAAAACGTCAAGTCACTTTTGTGGATAAGGACGCAATAATGCTTAATTTACGGAGTTGTTTAACTTGGTTGCCATCAAAACATGGAGCCGGAAGGGAATTTTCCCAGCATTTTGTTTTCCTTAAAAAGGTTTTAAATGTGGGTTTTTCGCCCTTCCCGTAATTAGCATAAAAGTTGAGAGAGTTGCCTTTTTTAATGCCTTTATTAGTATGTCGGATATTAAAGGTAATCTACTTGTTTGGTAATCATCCTCCAAGCTTTATACTTGTTATCAAGATGGTAATGGTAGTAATCATCCTGTGAAATAATTTCGTCTAAATTGCCCCCATTCATGAGAAAAATTAGAAAAATATTTGAATCTCCAAATGAATGGAGCCATTCAATCATTGAAACCGCACTTTTCAGGTTTTCTGAAGTATTACTGCATTTATGTGGCTGACATTTCTACAAGGTGGTTTTCTCAACCTATGTTTTCAATTACCAGTGAAAATCGTGCCGTTTTTAACAGTTTACCAAACGATTATACTATATACGGTTTTAGCTTTTAACTATACTATACACCAATCCGGTAACTAAGATCTCCTCCCTGCATATCCGCCATAGCTGGGGGCGTCCAGTGCATGGGCTGTGCGTTTTGTATTGCTGTTATAATGCTCATGCAATGCGGTGAGCGCAGCGCGAAAGTGTGATTTTTCCGCGATAGTGTGTATCCCCCTTTAGAACGAAAAGCGCTCATCCATTAGATGCACGAACGAGCCTCCTTCGCGTATACGCGACGCGCCCGCCTTTGCGTACACGCGACGCGCCCGCCTTCGCGCGCACACAACCCTACAAAGACGCGCAACTTGTTCGAAGTAAACAAATGCAGCTTCAGCAACAACAAAAACATACAGTTCATTCAGTGGAAGCCCCCCAGCTATGGCGGATGTACAGGGAAGAAGACCTTATTACCAGATTGGTGTATATTATCAACTTGAGATGACGAAGAAGGAGTTGCAGTTTTAGAAGTGGGAGGAAAACCTCCAGAGAAATGCCCTAGGGGAAAACCCACGCGGTCAAGTAGGGACTGCAAACCCAATCCACATACACGCCCCGGATTCGAACCCGGGACCCCAGAGGTGAAAGGCGAGGAAAGAACCCGTACGCCAACCCGACCGCCCCTACGTGAGCGTCGCGTTTCGCTCGTTTCCAGAGCTATATATGGCGCGCTGGGTACCTACGAGCGAAGTGGAGCGTGTGAACAAATTCTCTTCGCGGGCAAGCTTACAATAAACGCGCAACATTTTTCGAAGTGACAACATATTATGTAACATCTTATCATCAACACAAAACGCCAGTTCATGGCACTGGATGGCCCCCAATTATGGCGGACGTACGAGGAGAGGACTTCAACTATCGGATTGGTGTATAGTCATGTCCCCTAACTTGGCGCACTTCGACAACTCACTGGAAATCCGCTCACCTTATAGCAAAACCCCCTAGCAGAATTAGTTGAAACTTACACACCTTGTAGTATAATTCATAGGCTCCAAGAAAAAGTAATACTTTAATATTTTGACTCATCAACAAGTACAAAATAACACGAACAATCGGGACAAAACGATGAACACTTTTTTCCCGAAATCGCCCGGACTGTCCCGTATTCCGTGGAGTGGGTCGCTGATTGGCTGAAACGGTTTGATGCCTTACTACGATGGCCCACAAAGACCACTTGCACGCGCACACTGTGACACTGTACACAACGCCAGTATGCCTGGTTTTATTCACGTGAAATGCCGATTACGGGCTTCCGTGTATGGTGTCATGACAACCTGAAGCGAACGGCGATTCCTTCACATTCCGGTGAATTTCTAGTAACTGAATGATTCTTCTCCGTATTTTAGTTTTGGAATTTATGAAGGTACTTGAGAACTTTATTTCCATTTAATGCCAAGTGCAACAGATTGTTTATTGCGCCAAGAGAGAACGGAAAGTAAAACCCGCCACGTTAGGGGCCGCGCCACGATGGGGGACATCAACAATATAGCTGGGCTGCGTTCCAAATACGCGAACGTTTGCAAACGTTGGCAACAGCTATTAAAAATACTTTTGTTGCAAAAATTCATCAAGCAGTTCCTGTTTTATGCTTGTTAAAATGTGCCAAATTTACGTGCGGAATCGTCAATAAAAATAAATAGACAGCAACTTTAAAAATTGTGATGTGATTTTGGTGATATTTTGGGGCGGAAAATCTCACCACTGCACAGGTGGATTTGCGTGATATTTGGCACAAATACAAAGAAAACCAGCCCCAATAGGCCTGTACCAAAAATAAATCAGCCTGGCAGACTAAATGACAGAAACTAAAGTGCAATTTCACGCAGCAGTCTATCAAGCTTGCAAACTTCGGTTACGGATTTGACCAAGTTGACGTAATTAGTCACAAAAATTAATTGCGAAGTTGTACTATCTAGTGCGCGAATTAAGCCGCCTTCTAGCTTAGAGAAATTATGAAATAAGAAGGGGTCTTAAAATCGATTTATTCAGACAAGTAGGCACTTTTTGTTACGATTTTTCAGCTGTAATATAAGAAATATTCATGTAGAATCATCATCAATCAGCTTTATCGTCATAGCAATCGATTTAATTAGTCAAACAAATTAATTGCGAAGTTGTATCCAGTGCCGGAATCAAGCCGCCTTAATCTTAGAGAAATTGGGAAATAAGAAGGGGTCTTAAAATGCGATTTATTCAGACAAGAAGGCACTTTTAATTTAGATTGTTCAACTGAAGCATAAGAACAACTCATATAGAATCACAATCAACCAGCTTTATAGTCAAAGCCATCGATTTAATTAGTCAAAAAAATTAATTGCGAAGCCGCCTTAGATATGTTTTGTGCACGCACATGCGTCGCTTGAGGGCGCTCTTTGCACCTCCTTCAAAATGGCCGCGAAAATGTCGAGTCGAAATGGCCTTACGAATACGAGCAAAAACAATGAACAAAGACACGTTTTGTGTCAATTTTGGGGATTCCGTGGCCTGCTTTTTGGAACAAGAGATGTTCGCCTGCTCGTCTGTTCACGCCAAACTGAGGGGCGCCGAAGCCAGTTGGCACGATCGATTTTGCTTGCGTCGTGAATCTTTGTGAACAACGTCGGCGCATGATGGTGGGTCGGCGCCTGTTATGTGGCTGTGCAGGTTCGCCGCCGAGTGGCTATACGCCTATAGTTAGGTAATGTGTATGCACCTTGTACTGATACTGTTAGCCCTAAAATTAGGGCTGTGAATTGCTCGCTTTTCAAATCTGACTTATTTAGTCGCAAATTCACAGCCCTAATTGAGGGATGTACGACAATAGCAAGTCTGAAACTGCTCAAATCTGACAAAGTTCTACTAGAAATATCGTCCGAAGCACATCAGACCAAGCACTTTCACATACACCATTGTAATCCTGAGAGTCTAGTGTTTCATAAAATAACAGTAACGCTTACGGAATCGTCAATTTGGCCATCTACGATGTCTGGAAACATTGGACAAATTTCGGACAACGTTCTGAGCCGCATTCCCTGGGCGACGCCATCTTAGCTGATATGCTAGACGCGTGGTGGCGCTTCTCGGTCAAGGAGCCCGGCTGTGCAATATGCATAATTCATATTGACGTCCGTGTGTTTATCCCAGCTGGCAATACGTCACTCGCACAGTTCGATAACTAGCTGCACTGCGCGCGTGACGTACTTGCCAGCTGGGATAAACACACTGACGTCAATATGAATTATGCATATTGCACAGTTAGCCGCCCCTGTACGTCTCATGATCGAGAAGCGGCAGCATATCAGCTAAGATGGCGTCGCCCATAGGGATGCAGGGCAAAACGTTGTCCGAATTTTGTCCAATGTTTCCAGACATCGTAGATGGCCAAATTGACGATTCCGTAAGCGTTACTGTTATTTTATGAAACACTAGACTCTCAGGATTACAATGGTGTATGTAAAAGTGCTCGGTCTGATGTGCTTCGGACGATATTTCTAGTAGAACTTTGTCAGATTTGAGCAGTTTCAGGCTTGCTATTGTCGTACATCCCTCAATTAGGGCTGTGAATTTGCGACTAAATAAGTCAGATTTGAAAAGCGAGCAATTCACAGCCCTAATTTTAGGGCTATGATACTGTATACCTATCTACCGATAGAGTTGAGAAGCTGACCCTGTTGACTTATTAAGCATCGTTAAAAGGGTTAACATGTGCAGATTTGATGGGAAAAACCAATATTTTGGGTGAGAATAGTTTAAGATTTTGTGAGGAAACACTTAGAAATTTTCCAGTCTGTTTGTACACGAGTTCTGAAGCCATAATAAACTTCTCAATTCTTTAAAGATGAGCACACATTTTTTTCGTATTTGTGAATATATACTCTACAATTCTTTAAAGATGCTCGTCATACTATAGGGACTGCTAACCCAATCCACATACACGCCCAGGATTCGAAACGGGTACGCCAGAGGAAAGGCGAGGAAAGAACCACTACGCCAACCGGACCACCCTTAAACAAATTAAATTAAAAATGATCAACGGGGGTTTTACTGCAGGTTGTTTCTTTCTTATTTGTTTGTTTGAAAGAAGAAATACAAATAAAGCAAACTAACAAAACAGACAAAGTGAGAATTTTATCACTATAAATTTCTTTATTTAAATTTATAACAATTTAAAACAATGTAACAGTACAATCTGGACGATTCCAAGATTTTGGGTATCAGGCTATAAATAGTTTCATTATGTAACGACTAACTAATTTTTTGACAAAATTAAAACCTCCCAGATATAGATGTTTAAAAATCATACACCTCAGGCGACAGACAAAAAAAGGAACATAGTTAGTCACACGAATGTGGTCACGTTCCTACATAATCATGATAATGCCATATTCCACTCGTGCTCGCGGGATAACTAATATTATCTTCAAGCAAAATTGACGCACTAATACGCGCACTCTGCAAGTACTACATGTACTCCGCGCATATGCGTAGGGACACAGTTATCTTGGAATACCATGGTGCATTACCGGTACGCAGAGTGCAATATGAGAATCGGAAGAGTACCGTATTAGGCTAATGAAACTCGATATTATGTTTCCCGTACTTCCAAATACTGAAAGCCACCCAGACCAAACTGGGTGGCTTTCAAGAACAGCACCTTTTTTTCCCATCAAAATCGTTGCTCAAAATGGAATCTTTAGACAAGTCATTTTACAGGAAATTGCTATTTTTGGTAAAATCAAAATCTCTACACGTTCTACATACATGTACCTCCCTGGCCGTAATTTTCTCAAAACTTACGTACACACCTCCGTTTTTAACAATTTGACGATCGAATTCAACTTCATAAACTTCAACTCGTGCTGACTCGTGGCATCGTTATCTTCAGAGCAATGGCGCTCGCCTCTGACAATTTCAAGCACCAGACCAGTTCCAGCACGTACCATTTTTGGACGAGGGGGGATTTGTTTTAGTGTGCCACTGTGTGGTCGGTGAATGAAGGATTCACGTCAAATGACTTTTCACTCGTTAAGTTGCCACGCGGGTCGCTTTGACAAAAAGCCGTTTGGTGGTAATTTGACGTGAATCCTTCATTCACCGACCACATAGTGGCACACTAAAACAAATCCCCCCTCGTCCAAAAATGGTACGTGCTGGAACTGGTCTGGTGCTTGAAATTGTCAGAGGCGAGCGCCATTGCTCTGAAGATAACGATGCCACGAGTCAGCACGAGTTGAAGTTTATGAAGTTGAATTCGATCGTCAAATTGTTAAAAACGGAGGTGTGTACGTAAGTTTTGAGAAAATTACGGCCAGGGAGGTATGTAGAACGTGTAGAGATTTTGATTTTACAAAAAATAGCAATTTCCTGTAAAATGACTTGTCTAAAGATTCCATTTTGAGCAACGATTTTGATGGGAAAAAAAGTGCTGTTCTTGAAAGCCACCCAGTTTGGTCTGGGTGGCTTTCAGTATTTGGAAATAATGTTTCCTGTAACCCGCCCGCGTTTGGATTTTCCGGCCGCGTTTGAGATGCCAAAATCCAAAAACAATTCATTATTTTGTATTTTCCCCGAAAATGTCAAGTTTTAAATTTTTTTTCTCCTGCCATTTTTGTTGGATATTTAAAAGCAGCGCTCGAATTTTACATTTTGGGCGAGGTGCTCATGCTTGTCCTCCTGCCAAAAAATGTTAACGTAATTTTTTTCCTCCATAAAAAATACACCAGAAGCAGAGTATCGGCGCTGCTGGCTGGCGGTACGTGAACGTTTGTAACAGTGAGATACAATAAATTCCTGGAGAAGACATTGCGCTGCCCGGTGTGCAAAACAGGCGCTTGCAAGTCCGGCGCGCGATATTTTTTTCCGTACCGCTGTTTAGCGAACATTGCTTCTGATTGGTTTAACCCCCATGCATATGTTGCATACTGATGTGTTTTGTCGATTAACTACCTCAACATAACCCCACACCACTTACCACACTCTTTCCTCAATTAATACTGAAACAAATTAATACAACTGAAAGGAGATTCGAACCTGCAATCTCTCGATTGATAGTACTACATCTTAACCACTAGACTACCAAACGACTCGACAAATCCTTAAATTTTCTTTCTTATATCCTTTTATTTAATAAACTAGTTCTCTTGAAGGCGCTATATAGAAAATATGATTATTCATTTACAATGCATCAATCAAACGCCTCGATGAAGCCCCATAGCGAATATGTGGTACGGAAAAAAATATCGCGTCCGGCGAGCTGCATATATGCTGTACAAACACATAGGGACTGTCTAGACTGGTTCCCGTCCACATATTCCATACAGGAGAATATAAGGACAGGTAAAGGGCGCTTCATCTTGATCTGTAATTGGTCGTCTTTGCGCGTGCGCATTGTATTTTTTATATTTAAAAATTGGCCCAGCCCTTTGCTTTAGGAAATGTACTTTATTTACATAATTGGATATGTTCGACACGCACGGCCAAGTTACAAATGTCAATGCAAAATCTGCGCACTTACTAAACAAATAAAAATAATAATAACCACGTGATGGGTAGCCTTTAGTCAAGGCTGCCTTGGCAAGTTATATATTCGCGCGCAGTAAGTTTTCCAACGCTTGAGGAAAGACTAGCACGCATGGACTGTCCGCCCAAACAGCCTTTACCATCTCGTTTTTTAGAGCTTATGTTTTTCTTTACTTCTGTCTACCGTTTTGGTAGAGGGGTTACGTGCATAATGCATGAGGTCAGGATTCCCCATGGACCAATGAGAAGGTGAACTGGTAAACTGCATGACGTCATACGCATATAAAATTAGGCAGTTGTACGACAATCTCCGAAGAAAAAAAAGCTAAATATTTCGGGTCGCAACATATTCAGGCCAAGAATGATCGCGATTTATTCGTGAACAGGGGAATATTCAATTCACCGAGGCCTACTCCCGAACCGGCCGGCCGCACTGTACACCATGCCGGTACATTATGCCGCCGGCTGTCTGCCGCTAGGCCTATAGGGCATGGCCGGTCATGCCGCACGGTGAACGACTGTTGTTTTGCACGTGGTGAATTTATGCACAGACAAAGGCTATGTCAAAAGGAAAAAATTCCATAAAACACATTCGCCAATCAAGACTCGTATGATGTACTATAAGTCAATGAAGCATGGCATAACACACATAGACACACACGAATGTCTGTGATCATGATCACGCATTGTGTGATTCCCTACGATTCCTTACGACACTACTAATATACGACATCTGCGACTTGTTCAGACACATACAAATGTCTGCGATCGTGATCACACTTTGTGCGATTCATAACGATACCTTACTATTTCTTACAAGACAGTACAAATCTACTGTGACGACATCTGCGGGCCGTTGTTACAAATCTTAGAAAATGTTAACGCTTTTAATGCTTATTGTATTGTTACGATATGCATTTTCAGTATACCAATGTCTGCGATTCGTTACGATTCCTTACGATGACAGCATGAATCTACGACATCTGTGAATTGTTCAGACACATGAATATCTGTGATCATAAGCATGCATTGTGCGATTCCTTACGATTTGTTACGATTCCTTACGATAACACATTACAAATTTACGACATCTGCGACTTGTTCAGACACATGTCCTCGATCATAATCACACATATTGTGCGATTCATTACGATACCTTACTATTTCTTACGATGACAAGTACAGTACAAATCTACTGCGACGACATCTGCGGGTTTTTACAAATCTTAGAAAATTGTAATGCTTAGTGCTTATTGTATTGTTACGATATATATATTTCTGGTTTATTATCAAAAAAAACAAATATTGCGTATCAACAGCATAAATGCTGATATGAACAATATTTACAGTAAAAAGTTACATGTAATATAAAAATATTCAAAAATGCAATACGCCAAAAACACACACCCAGACGTTAAAATCACAACATACAACAAACCCAGCAAACACCCAGTCAATAAACAAGTAATAGATTTTACACAAACAAACTAGCTACATGTAGAAGCAGCCCCCCCTGATGCATTTTCAGTATAAAAAAATGTCTGCGTGTCTTTACGATTTCTTAAGATGACAGCGCGCAGTACAAATCTACGACATCTGCGACTTGTTTAGACACGACTGTCTGTGATCATGATCACGCATTGTGCGATCCCTTACGATAACACGTATAGTACAAATCTGCGACTTGTTCAGACACATACAAATGTCTGCGATCATGATCACAATCACACATTGTGCGATTCATTACGATACCTAATTACTATTTCTTACGATGACACGTACAGTACAAATCTACTGTGACGACATCTGCGGGTTGTTCAGATCGATAGTCACTTTGTTACAAATCTTAGAAAATTGTAATGCTTACGTGCTTATTGTATTGTTACTATATGCATTTTCAGTATACGAACGTCTGCGATTCATTACGATGACATGAATCTACGACATTATGAATCTACGACATCTGCGAATGTCTGCGATCATGATTATGCGATTCATTACGATTCGTTATAATTTAGTTACGATTCTTCCCGATGAAGAATCGGGAACAACATCTGCGACAAGCCACGACCACTCATGATACTCCGTGTCAACCTTCGAAAAGCTGTGTTTACTAATAATCTCAGCAAAATTGCAGTGATTTTGTACGTGCTTGTACATCTTGAAATTTTTGCTTCCAAATTGTAATACAGGAAATGTAGTCGACAGGCCCAAACCGATTATCCTTGCAACTTAAGAAAAACCTAGGAGACTAGAAAACTCAGATTTTGTTTAATTTGTTATATTGGCTATAGGTTTTGTACACGGGGTGCAAGGACGACTTGACCTGGGGACGACTTCGACCTAGGTGTTAATTAAAGGGGGCAAGTTGACTCGGGGACGAGTTGTCCCGTTTCGCGTACATGTACGTACTACCATGGAGGTAGGTAATACGTAACGTGTGTTTTTTTTGCCACACGAAAAGCATTGTTAGCGAGTTTATAACTTGAAAAATGGTTAATCAATAAATTTATGTGGAGTTACTCTATTATAGAACTTTGACTAATAATGTTTCTTGTATTTTGTTTTCCTGGTACGAATAATAACTTTCGCTTTTTTCGTGAATGCTACCTATGGACGATTCCAGCAGCTCGCCGCCGCCGCTGGTTGGTTACAATTGATGAATAATTCATCACCTCCGTTGCTGTTGAATTATTCAGCACAGAGGTCACAACAACGAGATGGTAAAGGCGTTCGGGGAAAGCAGTCTGCAGTATGAATGTTAGTCTTTCCTCAAGCGCTAGCAAAACAGTGCACAAAACAAACCTCGCCACGGACGCCTTGACTAAAGGCTACGTGACGGGCAGAATTCTGCCCGTCATGGCTGCCCTTTACCGATCCCTATATTTTCGCAATAAGCGAACCAATCTATAGGAATCGGGAACCAATCTAAGGGACTGTCCACTCCATCGTACTAGTTATTAAACATGTTAAACCGTGGTTTGTAGCTGTGAGTGCTAGCCTAGAACTTGTGGGGTGTTATGGCCGAGCGGTCTAGTGCGTCGAACTCAAGCTCCTGTGCCAGTTCTAGAATGTGGGATCGATGCCGGGCCGCGACACTGTGGCACTTGTGCACTTGAGAAAGGCACTTAATCACACTTTCTCCATCCTTCGGAAGGGATGTAAAGCCGTTGGTCCGGTGTGTTAGGCAAGGTAACGCACTTTAAAAAAAAGATCCCAGAGCATTTCTTCGTGAAGAGAAGGGGAGGGATTCCCCGGTGTCTCTGGCCATTTCTAATTATAATTCTTCATGGGTTTCCTCACGCTTGCGAGTGACAGTGCAATGAGCACTATTGAGGAATCCTTGGTATGAATACCAGAAATAAATAATAATAATAATAATAATAACTAACACACAAACTACAAATGGGCGATTGTATTTATCGTTAGCAAGCGGCGCGTGGACCACAAATGGGGCTTACTTTTTCGTGTTTTGGAGAGGGTTGCACAGGATAGGAAGGGGGTATAACCAAGATGCCATGGACTATCACGACTGTGTCTCAAATGTGCACTTTGTTGCAATTATTTGAGTCAATTGTCGAACTCGGTACAACAGTGTTATTAAATAGTAGAAAAGCATGGGTGCAATTCCCATTTGAAATGTGTGGACTGATATAAATGTGTTTTGTTATTTAAATATATCTTGATCTTTAAATAAATTTGTCATAAATACCTGGAAAATGGTGAAAGATTTTTTAATAAATACAAATTTGTGTATAAGTTGATCAGGGTTGTTTTAACACACTATCAGAGGGTATAGAATGCCCTAAGTTTTGATCAAATTGCTGTTATTTTGCAAATAATGAAATGCTACAAAATAATGAATAATGAAATAGTTGCCTCACTTGGGCTTGACAAAAATGTTACGGGAAACATAAAATCGAGTTTCATTAGCCTTATGAAACATTATCACACTGTTGGTTGCCATGGATCCACCAATCAAAACGACGGATTCAAGTTTGCTTGAAGATATATTAAGTTATCAACATTTGAAGTTATACAGGGTGTATCAGAAAAAGTAGACACTCATAAAATTGTAGATAAAATGAAAATTGTAGTATTTTTAGAAAATTGGCCCACAAATATTGAAATATCGGTAGAGGTTTCGAGTTTTCATTAACGTCGTCATCATGTTGGGAATTTCACACCTGGCTGAACAGGGGCTAGTTTTGTAAACAAAGCTAAAATTAACTTGCGCATAAAAATGGAAGATGCAAAACGGGATCAAGGAGCACGAGACGTCAATTTGACATGTCCTTTTTTTGGCTATCAGCTTATCAGAAAGTATAGCTTTACAGAAAGTGTGTACCTTGAAGGGGCATCGGGGCCAACTCAGCAGGGCATGAGGCCATTGGCCTTGGTAGCCTTGGTTATTGTCAAGGCCTGGGATAGGGTATGCTGGCCAAGTTGGCCTCAGAAAGTGTATATCTTGAAGGGGCATCGAGGCCAACTCAGCAGGGCATGAGGCCAACTCAGCCGGGCATAAGGCCATTGGCTTTGGTAGCCTTGGTTATTAATGTCAAAGCCTGGGATTGAACCCTTTCGAACACGTGCGAATATGCCATTTTGGGAGTCAAATAATGCTGAGTCATTGTGGAAGCAATGTGCGTGCGCGTTGTGTGTGTCTCTGGTGGGCGTAACGCGGTTTAGTTCACCAATGGGAGCCTCATCATAGCGCGTTACGTGCGCTATGGACACACACAACGTGCACGCACATTGCTTCCACAACGACGCAGCATTGTTTTACTCCCAAAATGACGTTATTGGCACGAGCTCAATAGGGCATGATGGCCAAGTTGGCTTCAGAAAGTGTATCTTGAAGGGGCATTGGGGCCAACTCAGCAGGGCATGAGGCCATTGGCCGTGGTGACTTTGGTTAATGTCAAACCCTGGATTGGTTGCAATTCTGTCACAGTTGCTAATTTTTGTTCATTATGTATTCACAGATTAGAGATGGAGCCCACAGACTGTGGAGCTTCATATTACACACTACAAAAATGGACGTGTTGCCATGGAT
Source organism: Henricia sp. BOLD:AAB3569 (assembly GCA_037783545.1). Lineage (NCBI taxonomy): Eukaryota > Metazoa > Echinodermata > Asteroidea > Spinulosida > Echinasteridae > Henricia > Henricia sp. BOLD:AAB3569. Next base: position 1,850,126 of record JBBELK010000272.1, on the reverse strand, counting down.
ACTGAAAACACAGGAGAGGTGAGTTTTTGGCCATCTTTCCAATTTTATTACAGTGGAAATTCGCTATAATGAACACCAAAAAGAACATTCAGCTACAGTGAACATCGCTCATGGCTCCCAATCATTTGTTCGCGTCAAACGCCACCAAAACAAACACTTGTATGGTTAAGATACGATGCCCATTTATGGTGACTTTCCACTGTATTAAAACTTGTCTAGCTTCCGCTTATAGGCATGCATGGGTAGGGCTTCCTCAAAGATGATATAGCAGCAAAAGTGCAAGATAGCCCACCCATGCGAAATCAATTCAATAAAGTGAAGTATGTAAAGGCACCATTTTAGTAATAAGCAAACTAGACGCGCCTTGTGTCTGTTTGACATGCCTCTCGTAGTGTAATCTGTGTCGCGGCGAATAGTTACAGCGGCATCCACACTTGGGATGAGAGAAAAGTCGTAAATGCTTTATAGGGATTCCAACCTGACACCTGTGACTCACTGGGCAGAAGCTCTACCATCTGAGCTATAAGGCACAGTGGTATACTCCCTCAGATTTTCCCCAAGACCTCTGTCACACCAGGCAGATGCTCTACCAGCTGAGCCATAAGGCACAGTGGTATACTCCCTCAGATTTTCCCCAAGACCTCTGACTCACCAGACAGACACTCCACCAGCTGCTGAGCTATAAGGCACAGTAGTATACTCCCTCAGGTTTCCCCCAAGACCTATGACACACCAGGCAGATGCTCTACCAGCTGAGCTATAAGGCACAGTGGTATACTCCGTCAGGTTTTCCCCCAAGACCTCTAACTCACCAGACAGACGCTCTACCAGCTGAGCTATAAGGCAAAGTGGTATACTCCCTCAGATTTTCCCCAAGACCTCTGACACACCGGGCAGATACTCTACCAGCTGAGCTATAAGGCACAGTGGTATACTCCCTCAGATTTTCCCCAAGACCTCTAACTCACCAGACAGACGCTCTACCAGCTGAGCTATAAGGCACAGTGGTATATCCCTCAGGTTTTCCCCAAGACCTCTGACACACCAGGCAGATGCTCTACCAGCTGAGCTATAAGGCACAGTGGTATACTCCCTCAAGTTTTCCCCAAGACCTCTGACACACCGGGCAGACGCTCTACCAGCTGAGCTATAAGGCACAGTGGTATACTCCCTCAGGTTTTCTCCATGACCTCTGACACACCGGGCAGATGCTCTACCAGCTGAGCTATAAGGCACAGTGGTATACTCCCTCAGGTTTTCCCCCAAGACCTCTGACACACCGGGCAGATACTCTACCAGCTGAGCTATAAGGCACAGTGGTATACTCCCTCAGATTTTCCCCAAGACCTCTAACTCACCAGACAGACACTCCACCAGCTGCTGAGCTAGTATACTCCCTCAGGTTTCCCCCAAGACCTATGACACACCAGGCAGATGCTCTACCAGCTGAGCTATAAGGCACAGTGGTATACTCCGTCAGGTTTTCCCCCAAGACCTCTAACTCACCAGACAGACGCTCTACCAGCTGAGCTATAAGGCAAAGTGGTATACTCCCTCAGATTTTCCCCAAGACCTCTGACACACCGGGCAGATACTCTACCAGCTGAGCTATAAGGCACAGTGGTATACTCCCTCAGATTTTCCCCAAGACCTCTAACTCACCAGACAGACGCTCTACCAGCTGAGCTATAAGGCACAGTGGTATACCCCCTCAGGTTTTCCCCAAGACCTCTGACACACCAGGCAGATGCTCTACCAGCTGAGCTATAAGGCACAGTGGTATACTCCCTCAGGTTTTCCCCAAGACCTCTGACACACCGGGCAGACGCTCCACCAGCTGAGCTATAAGGCACAGTGGTATACTCCCTCAGGTTTTCCCCAAGACCTCTGACACACCGGGCAGACGCTCTACCAGCTGAGCTATAAGGCACAGTGGTATACTCCCTCAGGTTTTCTCCAAGACCTCTGACACACCGGGCAGACGCTCTACCAGCTGAGCTATAAGGCACAGTGGTATACTCCCTCAGGTTTTCTCCAAGACCTCTGACACACCGGGCAGATGCTCTACCAGCTGAGCTATAAGGCACAGTGGTATACTCCCTCAGGTTTTCTCCAAGACCTCTGACACACCAGGCAGATGCTCTACCAGCTGAGCTATAAGGCAAAGCGGTATACTCCCTCAGATTTTCCCCAAGACCCCTGACACACCGGGCAGATACTCTACCAGCTGACCTATAAGGCACAGTGGTATACTCCCTCAGATTTTTCCCAAGACCTCTGACACACCGGGCAGATACTCTACCAGCTGAGCTATAAGGCACAGTAGTACATGTATACACCCTCAGATTTTCCTTAAGACCTCTGACACACCAGGCAGATGCTCTACCAGCTGAGCTATAAGGCACAGTAGTACATGTATACACCCTCAGATTTCTATAAGACCTCTCACACACCAGGCAGATGCTCTGCCAGCTGAGCTATGAGGCACAGTGATATACTCCCTCGGGTTTCCCCAAGACCTCTGACACACTGGGCAGACGCTCTACCAGCTGAGCTATAAGGCACAGTGGTATACTCTGTCAGGTTTCCCCAAGACCTCTGACACAGCGCGCAGACGCTCCACCAGCTGAGCTATAAGGCACAGTAGTATACATGTACACCCTCAGATTTTTCCCAAGACCTATGACACACCAGGCAGATGCTCTACCAGCTGAACTATAAGGCAAAGTGGTATACTCCCTCAGGTTTTCCCCAAGACCTCTGACTCACCAGACAGATGAGCTACATGTACAGGGCAGACGGTCTACCATCTGAGCTATAAGGCACAGTGGTATACTCCCTCAGGTTTTCCCCAAGAACCCAATTGTTCTCTTATTGTTGCATGGGACCGCAACTGAGCAAAGTAACAAACACAATATTTGGTATGGTACCTAATCACCATTGAAATAAAACAACCAAACTATGGGATGAGAAAAAAATCAGCAACCGCGAGAGTCATGTTAAACGAAAATGAGGCGCATCTACCGGTAGTTTGCTTACTAAAATGGCACCTTGAATTTCTACGGAGGTCAGCCCCTGGTAGAGTAGTCTATCTTGCAGCAGGCATTTAACTTTAATAGTTTGTGTAGTATTCAATTGTTCGTATTCAAATTTATGCAAATAAATGCTTAATCTACATATTACTGCACCATTAATTAATACTGACATATTGATGTACTGTTCTTGCCTTAATCAAAATTATGCAAATCTGCTACTTATTTACATGTCACTGTAGCATGCTAAATTTACTATTTTGCCCTTGCTCATGTATGGTGTTCCCCTGAAGTGGAGTTCCAGTTTTGTTTTTTAGAAGTCACATCATGCCCATGGTTTCATCATGATGTTACCCAGAATGCCCCAATATTTTCTCATGCATGGTGTTCCCCTGAAGTGGAGTTCCAGTTTTGTTTTTTAGAAGTCACATCATGCCCATGGTTTTATCATGATGCTACCCAGAATGCCCCAATATTTTCTCATGTTTATTCATGCATGGTGTCCCTCTGAAACTGAGTTCCAGTTTTGTTTTTTGGAAGTCACATCTTGGCCATGGTTTTATCATGATGCTACCCAGAATGCCCCAATAATTTCTCATGTTTATTCATGTATGGTGTATATCCCTGAAACTGAGTTCCAGTTTTATTTTTTAGAAGTCACATAGTGGCCATGGTTTCATCATGATGCTACCCAGAATGCCCCAATGCATTGAATGAAATGAGTTAATACTGACATCAGGTGTACTATCCTTGCTCATTTACATACCATATTTCCCAAATATGTTTGTTTCTACTACGGCATGTTACTCACAGTGGCTCAAGAGTCAAAAAACATTTACTTCCAGCCAAAAAGCTACAAGAGTTGAATACACCTTTCAAAGATTTTTGCAAACTTTGTTTTGTTGATCATCGTGTCTCTGTTAGGAGCCGTCCATAAAGGAGGGGGGAGGGGGGAGGGGGTTGTTGACATTGCGTACAGGGTGGCAGGGGGGAGGGTCCAAGCCAATGCGTATGTACGCAAACTGAAAATTTGCTTTTACTAAGTTGACAAACATATTAGACAGGCCACACATTTTTGTCACTCATCTCACATTTTTTTCACTCCTCAATTTAGGTTTTTCCCATTAAATCTGCAGTTTCTGATGCTTGATTTCATTTTATGTGTAAAAAAAAATGCAAAAACAATATCATTTATTTTATAATTTGAAGGCGACATGTGAATCGTTAGTAGTATATAGCACTATACATGTAGTACTGAACCATTTACCAATGGAATGCGTATGCGTACAGGGGTAAAGAGGTTGGAGCCACTGTGTACGCCATGCGTACAGGGGGAGAGGGAGGGTCTAAAAAGTTCCTGTATTTCTAGCATTGTGTGCTATGATATCATTGGAAAGCCTGTTCATTTCTCTAACAGTTTGTCCCGTTCGTTATGAACATAATTTGTGGGATGAGCACCATCAAACAAATTTGTCGGTATGTTTTCCTCATTTCTGTTACTTAGAAAGTTGGTTTTTCTGTTGAACACTGTTAAGCCTAGCGTCCATCGACATTGCAACTGGAAGCAACTCGACATTCAGTTGCTGTCGATGTGTGCAGCAACTGGGAACATCCAGTTTTCAAAGCGCACACATCGACACGGCAAATTGATAAAGCCTACAGTACATTGACCTTTCAACTGGAAGCAACTGTTGCTGTCGATGTGCGCGCACGTATTCAGACACACGCGTGCAACGGACAGCAACTAGTTGCAACTACGTGTGCATGTACATTGACGCAACTGACCGCAACTGGGTACAACTACAGTTGCCAGAAGGTAGAACATGAGCAACTCGCGGCAACTCCAGTTGCCAGTAGTTGCAAGTACGAGCACATCAACCTTTTTGAGCAACTGATCAGTTGTTCCCAGTTGCCGCGGGTTGCTTCCAGTTGCCGGAAACACCAGTTGCCACTAGTTGCTTCCAGTTGCAATGTGGATGTACGCTAGGCTTTAAAGACCACCCACATTCACAACAGAGTAATTAAGTAAACTTTACATACATTGTACTCATGCATTTCATTTGATTTCCTTTTAACAGGACCAATTTATGAAGCTCCCTTGTGTTGCTGCCCATGCTTGGCCTCACCTGGACTATTGGACTCCACATACATGTCTCTCTCTTGTTGGAATTCATTTGTCATCATGAGCAGCTTTTAGGTATTGTAATCATCAGCTTGTTACTACTTCTCTACATTAGGAATAGCTTGCTTATTCCCAATATAATCTTACAGCACTTTTGCTCAGTGCTTTCCCAAGAACTATCATTATGTTAACAATTTGTGCTTGGGTGGGATTCGAACCCACAACCTTCTGCATTCTGAAGCAGTTGCCTTAACTACTCAACCTCTCGGTGTGCTGGTGTCAAAGGGCCTGTTTGGTTCTTGCAACATTTAGTATCAAAACTAATCCCTTGCCCTTTTCCGACAATTTATAAGAACAATTAAAAATATCAAAATGTGCTCGGGTGGGACTCGAACCCATATCCTCATTCTACTACAACAGTTGACTTGACCACTCGGTGTGCTGGTTCAAATCATGGAGCAGTTGGAGTGTACTGGTCTCAAAGAGCCAGTTGGTTTTAGTTTGAATCATTAAAAACCAGTGCTTGGGTGGGACTCGAACCCACAGCCAAGCAGATCTTTTAAGCACTTTTGTAAGGCACATTTTTGTATTTTCTTTTTTAATTACTAAAACATCTTTGAGCAAATTCCGCTCAAACTCCATAACATTTTCGGGCCTGTTGTCTGTTTTGGCACCGATTTGGCAGTGTGGATGAACTAGCTAAAATAAACCATCTTTTGTTTGGATCAATTCTGCTTTCATAAAATGCATTAAGTTCATTCATACCTCCACACATTTTCCACTTTAGTGTTAGATATTTGGTTTGAAGTCTTACATGTAGCTCTGATTTGTAAGTACCGTAATAGTTAACTTATATATTTTCTTTCCCTTTTAGTCTGTGGCTACTGTTCATATGCACCACCCATTATGTTGAGATTTGCTGGGAGAAGAAATCTGGCCAGTGTTGACCTACAGTATCAGTAAGTCACAGTCCATTGTTCTGTTCATCTTTACTGCAATTCCATTTTGGGTCAATTTTATGACAATAATTTTTTTTTTAAATCACAAGGGGTTAGTCCAGCAGTTATTTGCACAAATCGGCATAAAAATATATGACTTTTTAAAAAATGTCTCAGAAATTATCAGGAAAACAATTTTTGCCCGTTTCCAACCTGTTTTGGTACGTTTCAAAGTTAAATTCTGAATCTTTTTTGTCTTTGCTGAAAATCCATACTGATGTAACCCGGCAGGGTAGTCTCTACCATCCCAATCAACTCTGATTGTGAATGTAGCCTGCACTTTATACAGTGAACGATCATTGGGGAAGATTCCACTACACATTCAAATATTTGCGGAAATGCCTCTCATCTTGCATTTTAATTGCTCTACACTTCACGTTAATTTCTCCAAAGCAGTTTATTTGTAAACTCCACCATGCGTGAGGCAATCCATGATTTTAAACAAATCAGATGTGAATCTTTGTAAGCAACCTAACGTGTCTTCATTTTTCCAGCCAAATTGAAAAATTCATCAACTTTTAATTTTCTCTAAACTTGCAGCATTTTATAACGTAGTCGTGGCAAAGACGTGTGCCAAGCGATGTCGACCAGGAGCTGAATATTTTCAAGATCTGTTTTGGCAGACCTCACTGCATCGTCTTCAGAGTGGCCAAGATTGACCCACGGTGAGCCCCAATATACTGGCATTTTCCACGGTAAGGGGGGAATTTTGGCAACACATACCATATTTTCCAGAAAATACCTTTGTCTGTTCTCAAAATAAAAGAAATAAGTTTCAGTTGTTTTGAAGAGATAACTTGGGCCCAAAAAGGGTTACTAATAGTGTGACAACATGCCTTTCTAAAAACCCTGTATACCAATTTCCAATATACACTCGTAACTGGGACGGCCTAAAATGTAACACAAGTGTCCATCCCGGTTACGAAATATTGGAAATTTTATCACAGGGTTTTTAGAAAGGCATGTTGTCACACTATTTGTAACCCTTTTTGGGCCTAAGTTATCTCTTCAGAACAACTGAAACTTATTTCTTTTATTTTGACACCAGACAAAGGTATTTTCTCGAAAATATGGTCTGTATTGCCAAAATGCCCTCTTTACTGTATGAAGTATCTCCAGTTTTCGAAAAATGACCATTGGGCCTTCAGGAGTTGCAGTTTACAGGCATGCAACTTTTCCTCATCTGCACCATCGAAAATTAAAAAAACACTGTACAAAGTCGGAGATTTGTTTGCATTTCCCTTGTAACACAGTTGCATGCCCGAGTTTACAGCATAGAAAAACATTATCTGATTCAACAAATATGGAAATGTTGCATTTGTGCCATCTGTATATTTACTATACTGTTTAAAAACTTTTTACTTTTCCCCCGCAGACACAAGTTGAAGAAATCAGGATGATTGAACCTTCTGCCACAGAGTTCCCAAAAAAAACCCAAAGCAACTTGCCAACAACAAGAATCTCTGCTGTCCAAGCCTCTCTCCAAAAACAGTTTGTAAACATTGAATCAACTCAACTGAACCTTCCATCTATCAGTCAGTCCCTAAGAACACAACTCTTCAGTGTCTCAAAAATGACTATCAGTTTGTAAACATTGAATCAACAGAAGAAAAAAACTTCTATCCATCCTAAAGTCAGTTCCTAAGCACAACTCTTCAATGTCTCAAAAAAATGACTAACAGCTTGTTAGTCAAAAATTGACTATCTGTTTGTAAACAAACCAAAACTTGCTCAAATTATTCTCTCAAAAATTGACTATCTGTTTGTAAACAAACCAAAACTTGCTCAAATTATTCTCTCAAAAATTGACTATCTGTTTGTAAACAAACCAAAACTTGCTCAAATTATTCTCTCAAAAAAATGACTATCTGTTTGTAAACAAACCAAAACTTGCTCAAATTATTCTCTCAAAAAAATGACTATCAGTTTGTAAACAAACCAAAACTTGCTCAAATTATTCTCTCAAAAAAATGACTATCAGTTTGTAAACAAACCAAAACTTGCTCAAATTATTCTCTCAAAAAATGACTAACAGTTTGTAAACATTGACTTGTACTTAATATTCTTGTCTTCATTTAGCAACAATCAATTGTATTTATTTCTCTTGTAGCATTGTTAAATGTACTTTAACAAATATAGTAATGTTTGTAAACAATCTTATTTAAATAGTGTTATATAGTTAAAGTAACTTCCAAAGTCAAAATAAAAGTCACTGACAACAAAAGTTTCATTTGTAAACAAGTCTCATTTTATTCTGTACTCCAATAAGTAAACCAAGTAATATATTCAAGTAAAATGTTCATTAACTTAATTTATGCAAGGTCCTAATTGCTATTGTCTTTACAGATAGTCCAGGGTTCGGTGGTCCAAATTTATAATTTGAAAATCGAACAGGGGTTGCCCCCTGTACGATTTTCTAACGTATTGAAGTGGAGGTTTCCCTCCTCTACCTGTTAAAGAAAAAATTAATAAAAATGGTGTACAAAGAAATACAATTAAAATGATTTGTTTAAACATTCACTGTAAAACAAGAAAATATAATTACAAACGATAACTGCAATTTCAAGAAACAAATCAGTAAAACACAACATTTGTAACTTGGTAAATCACAATTAAGTTACTTATTGTTAGTAACAACATAACGATAAACTGAAAATTGACTTTCTCAAGTTTTCTGTCTACATACCCAATTGACTAAAAATACCATCGGCAATTTGTTCCAGATTACGACGTACCACGGCACAAAGACATCACTCGCGAAAAGATTTAAAAACTATTCCGTCTGGAACCGAGGTTGTAGTCGAGTCCGTCAAACGTCCAGAAGCAAAGGATGAGCATGCACAAACGAATGCCTTTGTTGGAGTTCATTTGAGTAGCCTGTGACTGGAATTAAGGGACTTGTGGTGGACTTGACTACAACCCTGCTTGCAGCCTCATGAGCTCCCATTTCTGAAAAAGAAAATTACAAACATTAATTTTAGATCAACACAATTTACAATGCATTTCATACCAAAACAAAATTATTTTTTAGTTAAATTTCTCATAACTTATTCCATTTGCCTAAAACAATTTACCAGTCGTACAAAAAAGTACCTTTTAGCTGGAAATCATGTGTAGAGCCATTCTCTTGTTACATGTGTAGTTTTTTGAACTGTATTATGTTCAATAAATTTCCTGTTGGTGAATACTTTTGCATTAATATAGCATGGAAGTCATCTACAGGGGTCACCTTATATAATAATACAGCATTTGTCTGTTACGTGTGTTACGTGTGTGACGTCACACACGTAACATACATTTTTCCCCCTGTAAAAAGGAACTTTCAGATAAATTTGAAACAAATGCTGTACTGGTGCCCCCTGTAGATGACTACCATGCTAAACTCCTCAAAAAAAGTTCGGAAAGTCAAGTTTGACTGACAATTTTTCTTTTGTTACTAAATCATTTCCCTTGAAATTTGTATCATTGGAAAGCCCTGTTATTTCCCAGCTGTACTGCACATCCCCAAATTGCTTAATCATAACAAATGACACATCGTAAAGAGGAATAACAGCGCTTTCCAATGATATAAAATTCAAGGAAAATTATTTTGCAACAAGAGAGAAATCGACTGTCAAACTTGACTTTCCGGAAATGCTTCAAAATGTCACACACATAGGTTTATTTAAACATGTCCAGTTTACGTGATCACTAAATGGGTTGACAGGAAAATTTCCACATGTTTAGTTTTATTAGAATGTAAAATGTTACAGCAACAAATTTGCAAATTTGATCAGGAAAAACCCAAAATTTACGCCAAAAAATGTGACGTATTCTAAAATGAGTTGGATGTTGCACAGCCGGAGTCAAGTTTTTGCAAGTATAACTGGAAATCAGTGGCGGTTCTAGGCTTATGGACATTTCAAGCACTACCCAGATAGTGCCTAGATCCACTGCCGATTTCTAGTCATGATCACAAAAACTCAGCCCAAGCTGTCGGACACATTTTTCAAAAACAAAATTACATTTTTTGGCCAATCCTCCGGTTTTCTGATGATTGAGTACTGAATTCTTTCCTCATAAAACCAGGTTAATTTAGTTAAACTTTGAAAATGCACACAAACTTGTTTATGGTTTTTCAATGATTATCAATTTATAGGTAAGAATTAAGGGTTTTTTTCCCTATAAAAAAAAAATAATAAATTTAAGAATTTGCTTAGAAACAATTTTTAGCCATTCTCGTGTTTTGAGCACAAACTGCATGTTACACATTTCATTTTCTACAAAAAAGAAAAGGTCAATTCATGTGGCGTGGATTGCATTTGAGACAATACAGAGGTTTCGCAAGGTGACGAATACGAATACGGATAACGGTAACCGTTCACGTTGATGCGCTCACTGAACTGGGTTTCGCACTGTGTGACTACTTGCATACATTCATCTGCTAAATGGGTCTTTCCACACTAATGGGCCTATTTGAAAAATCAGTCAATAATTCCTTTCAGATGTCTTCAGTTTATCCCAAACTTAAAGAAAGTCCCTTGTACTGTTCCCAGGAGATAACTTTTGCCCAAAAAGGTAGGAAATTGCTGCCACAACATGCATTTTTGAAAAGCTTGTGTACAAATTTTCCTATTACGTATGTAACATGGACAGACCATTTTGTGACTTTTTTTCTGTCTTTGTTACATACGTAATAGGAAAATGTGTGCACGGGGTTTTCAGAAATGTATCTTGTAGGACTATTTTTCTTACTCATTCGTGCAAAAGTTATTTCCTCAGTTTAGCTGGATAATTTAAAGACAAAATTAAGACAATTGAACGGAACTGGGACCTTAAATTTTGTATGTCACAGAAATGTACCCCATTACTGTGGAAAGACACATGCTCTGCGCTTGGCTTTGTTTGCAGCAGATTTTCCTCACTTTCACGTGGGAATGATTCATTAAATTCGATCGGTATTCATGGAAGATACATCACAAAGAAACAAAATGCATAAAACTTATTAATCCATCACGGAAAAAGCGAAAAATCTGCATAACCGGTATCCGTTTTTATGCTATGCGTATGGAGGCCGATAACTGTTGTTCACGCATATGAAAACATGTGTACTATATACGGTTACGCGTCACGAGACGCGCATAAAGTCATGACGTATCGGTATCCGTGATGGTGCGAAAACCTCCCTAATGATTAATTCTAAACGTGGGTTCTCTCCACCCAGGAGTAAATGGGTACCTATAAGGACAGTGAATGTTGATATGTTTGCTGGAATACATGTATTATAATGGCAGACAGTTCATGTTGTAACATGCAGTTTGTACTCCAATTTTAAACCACTTCAGCAAGTAAATTCATTCCCTTCGCACATATATGCAATAAGTAAAGTTTGTTTAATCTACATGCCAAACATATTTGATTTTGTGCTGTACATTTACCAGCATGTCTGAATGAAAATTGTGGCCATGCACAACATGGAACCTTCCGACTTTTGACACATATGTTTTGCCAAACATATTTAATCTACATGCCAAACATATTTGATTTTGTGCTGTACATTTACCAGCATGTCTGAATGAAAATTGTGGCCATGCACAACATGGAACCTTCCGACTTTTGACACAGATGAGTAGGTGAAGTCTGTACGATGTATGTATTCATGTAGCCTTTTCGCAAATTCAACTTGATGTGCACAGGTTTCAGGATGATATACGGATACAAATACGTTGCTATATTTTCTTCTTTAATAGCATAGTGCATGTTATTTGCAGAATGAGTTATAAGTATCGTGGCAGTTTGGGTCATTAACTTACAAACTTCGGGTGGAAACACCCGAAGGTTGTGGTTTTCAGACTACTTGAGGTACTTGTGCCCTTGAGCAAGGCACTTTACCCCAATTGCTCCATCCTGTGGATGGGATGTAAAGCCCTAGGTCCAGTATTGTGTAATGCATTTTAAAGATACTAGAACATTCTTTCGGAAGAGAAGGGGAATTTTCCCAATGTCTCTGGCACTGGCTTAGCCGCCACTTGCCGATCTATGTATCAATATTGAGGTGGTTCGCATTTAGATGTCAAGAGACATGAAATGCGCTATTAAAGAACACCAGAAATTTATCAGTAAATTTATTTGTGTACACTGATTTTGCCACTGATTTCTCAAGCAATGAAATTGCGAAAAGGCCAATAATTTAGTTATTTTCCTAACTTAATTAGTTTTAAAATTATCAAAAACTAATGGTTTCCGGAAAATGCAGGTATTGATTTTCATCATCTCTCAAGCCAAGTTTCTTTCATGTCACTGCAGGGCCACATTCCAATTTTGTTTTAGTTTTACTTTTTGCCACAAGATTTAAATTTGGAGGTTAGTTCTTTCCTTCAAAATATACGTGGGGTTCATTACCATGCACGGACACCCAGGATTTGCCTTTTTATGATCAATAAACCAAGTAAAAACACAAAAAAATGTCTGGGCCAATTTTAATATGAAATTTAGATATCCAAACAGTCAAGTGTCATGTACTCAATACCTTGGTTAATTCAAAAGGTTGTAGATGTGCCTTTGGGCAAGGCATTTTACCATAAATTGCCTCTCCACACAGAACAATATAGGTACCTACTTTGGTGGTGAATGTATAAAACTCCAGTACTATTTATATCATTATCAACCTAAGAATTGCATGCCCAGATATTCATGGTAAAATTAGCTCCAAGCTCAAACAATGCATCTTTAAAGTTACAATAGAGACTATATGATACTTACATTTAAACTGGACCCTTGGCTGGTGATCAAAAACCTGAGGAGAAAAGACAAAGTATTGCTGTTAATACAATAAATAAAAGGTTCCCAAAACCCTAACCATGATCATTCAAAATGGCCTCATTTTGTTGAATTATTGTTTTGTGGTAATTTTAATTGTTCCTATGTGGATTAAATAAGAGAATTCTAGTTAAGAGTTGAGAAGTTAATCAGAATTGTTTTCCTTTAAAATAACTTATGTCGCACTTACGCAATGTATTTTCAATGTATAAGGGAAAAAATACCGGGAATTATTCCCAGTTGTCCGATGGGTTTAGTGCAGGAAAGCTTATGTGATGTCCGACTTGTAAATTCTTTCCAAAATTACACTATCCACTATAAAATTCATGTTTCGGTAAAAGTTGAGAAGATGATCAGAATTTGTTTTGGTATGAATTCCGTTCACTGGTTGCCACTGAGACGCTGTGTGTTAAATCTATGGAACAGGGCAGTATTTTCAAGAAAATTTTTGAATGTTTGTTACTGCACAATTCACTTCCCTTTCAAATATTTTGATGGTTATTAAGTCATAAGGAGAATAAGTGGCAGCCAGTAAACAGAATTCTTTCCTATTTTACTTAAATACCTGCATTATTTCATTCATACAGCTTATCTTCTGCTAAAAAAGTGAAATTTTGTTGTGAAAATATTATTTTAGCCTGAATTTAAAAAAAGTATTTTTTTCGTTTAGGTTGAACAAAGATTTTAAGGAAATTACCTCTTGGAATCAACAGATAATCCAATTCTAAGATATATACTTTCCAGTTTCCACATGCAATTTTGTCGCAAATGTTGCTTTTCTAAAGAAAAATGACATTTTCTTCTTCAAAAATTGCATTTAGTTGGTGCACAAAATGAACCATGTACGCTTGCATGCAGCGGCCTCTATTGTCGCACTTACTCGCTGTGATTTTGTCTTACTCTCTGCAGTACCGGTAGTTTTATTATTTATTTATCTCAGAAATGCAACATTTCCGACAAAAGTGCAAGTGGGAAGTATATCTTAAAATTGGATTATCTATTGATTCCAGGAGGTAATTTCCTTAACATCTTTGTTCAACCTAAACGAATAAAATAACAAAAAACCTTAATTTTGTTAATGAAGTCCATAAGACTTGTACAAAGAGTTGAAAGTGCAGGTATTAAAGTAAAATCTTTCACGAATTTCTTCCAATTAAGAGTTTTAACAGATCCGCAATTTACCTTTTCCAAGAAGCCGCCGTCATACGGTAGTACACGACTCCATCCTGAAAGCGAAAACAAAAATCAGATTAGAAGGATGGTTACTTGATTAAGCCCCATTATAAGCAAGGAATCATAACAAGTTCATTTCACTAGACAAGGTTACCTCGGCTCGAAATTTTTCATGTGGTAGCCTAATCTTTTAGAGATTACCACATGAAAAATTCGAGCCGAGGTAACCTAAGCTTAATTGTCTAACCATAGAGCAAGGAACTGTTCCTTGCCGACTATGGTCTAACTCAACCCACGTATTTTAAATCTCGAACCCCACATAACTACTTTTCCCTTCTTCAAGTAGGTAAAAGACCCAGAAAAACTTTAATCTTTACCATTCCCACATAGCATGAAAACATAGGAATAGGATAACCGTTACAATCGTAGTTTACGTACCTAAAAATCCCACTAGCGTAGATTGTCGAGAACGTCCCGTATCATCACCAGCATCTTGACCGGCCGTCGGCAGTTCGTCTGTTGCAAAATCTACCTGCTGCTTCCACGGTTCATTGCGTCCGGAATGCGGTGCATGGTTAAGTTACGTAACCGAAGAATGGAAAAGCGGGCTTGGGCGACTCTGGACAGCATTTTTGGAATCGATTCCGATTCCAATCGATCGCAATTCTAGCTACCCGGAATCGATTCCATAAGTGGCACTGAACGGTACTGAACATTCATGATATGATATCAGAACCATGGAGGTAGGCCAGAACCAAGCCGAGTACTCTTGCAAAACCCCATCTTCCTCTTTGCTGCACACCGGAAACTCGGTAACTCGGTGTGCAGCGTGCAGCAAAGACCCTTGCGAAAGGAAGACGGCAAAACCCGTGTATTTTGGTTCCGGAATTTCTAAGAATCGGCATTCGGCAACCTATCACTGGGGATCGAATCTAGATAAAAGGAATCGATTCCTGAAAATTTGGAATAGTGACTCAGATTCCTAAAGTGAAATCGATTCTACTCGACTCCAGCGTGGAATCGATTCTACTCGACTCCAGCGTCGAATCGCCCAAGCAGACGCCCACATAGCATCTGAGAGTACACCTGTTCCTATTGTTATTTAAACATCTTAGGAATGTATATGCAGCACGATGTGGCAGAGGGTACCCCTCCCCTACCATTGTTCCCCCATTGTGTCTCAAACATCCAAAGAATTCCTTTCAGTTTTTAGGGGAGTTGGTGTGTTAACAGAAGGGAATTAAGGGAGTGTTAATATAAGGGGAGCTCGGAGAGGGGGAGGGGGTGGGGGAAGGGGGTGGGGGAAGGGGGAGGGGGAGGGGGGAGGGGGTGGGGGGAAGGGGGAGGGGGAAGGGGGTGGGGGAAGGGGGAGGGGGAGGGGGAGGGGGAAGGGGGTGGGGGAAGGGGGAGGGGGAAGGGGGAGGGGGAAGGGGGAGGGGGAAGGGGAAGGGGGAGGGGGAAGGGGAAGGGGGAAGGGGAAGGGGGAAGGGGGAAGGGGAAGGGGGAGGGGGAAGGGGAAGGGGTGGGGGAAGGGGAAGGGGTGGTGGAAGGGTGAGATCCGTTTGTCACATATCGTGCTGGATATAGTGTGGGGTTGATAGACTACCGAAGTGAATACGTCATCTTTTGTTAGTTGTCTAGGCAATGGCTCTACACTAAAAATCACTGAACCGTGTTCCTGTGCTTTTGAAATGGTAAGTTTTTCGACGGTCACGTGTGAGCAATTTATTATTTTAGCTTTTTTTTAGCCATGCATAGTTTTTCTAACAACACTATAACAATACACTATACAATATTAATGACGTTCATAAATACATGTACATGTATTATATTAAGGTATTAAAATGTTATCATTTGAGCACTGCTTGATCTACAATTATTATACAAAAGCCATTTAGAAACATCTATAATAAGGTCCAATTGTGCAAATATTTATACTATTTAACATTTTATTGGGCTATTTAATACAGCTTTTGGCCTGTGGGTCAATCTCATAAACTGTTTAGCAGAAAAATGCTTCATGCAAAATCTGTTTGCTTTATAATAAAAATGGGTTATAATAGTCAAAATCTTATGTGATGTGATAACCGCAAGTACGTGACCGGACCATAAACGGCGCGCGACAGTTATTTATCAAGAGAGGGCGCTAGATCATTTTAACGAAAGTGGCAAAAACTGAAAAAGGGAGGTTGCAGACCGAACTTGACAGCCGTACAAACACCTATTGTTTCTTCCTCCATGATCCAAAATACCGAGAAAGCACGAGAATTTGAAAAGTCAGTTTAAGGTTTAAGTAACACCTGGGTAACTTTTAATTTATTGATTTGGACAATATTCGTAATACTAATTCTAATAGGAACCAAACAACTTGATAGGCTATAAGTATAAATGCAGGTAAACTCGACCGGAGCCTACTCCGAGTCAAAAAGTGTCATTTTCTCCCCGTGACACACACAAACCTTGTCAGGCATAACCACTACGCAGGTCCTTGAGGGAGTCAGGTCAACTCGACCGTTTACCAACTCGACTCGTACCAACTCGACCGTGTACCAACTCGACCGTGTACCAACTCGACCGTGTACCAACTCGACCGCGTACCAAACCAACTTGACAGTCACCGCCGACGGCAACCCGGGCGCCGGCAAAGACATGCCGACAAACCCGCGTGTCATGTTCAGTGTGCGAGCGAGCCGACATTTACCGGCCGAATCCAGCGACGCGACACGGCTTGTCCTGTTTTGTATTTTCGAGTTGGTTTGCGGTCGAGTTGGTTTGCGGTCGAGTTGGTACGCGGTCGAGTTGGTTGACGATAGATTTTTTTTCCCGGTCGAGTTGGTCCGAGTCGAGTTGGTATTCGGTCGACTTGACTGACATCCTCCTTGAGGGCAGATCGTTGATGTAAGAGAGAGTAGGGCCAAGGACCGAACCCTGGGGAACACCGGAATTGACTGACAGCCCGTTTACACTCGATTCACCTTTGCCGAATCGAACTCCGCAATTTCCAAAAAGGGGAGTTGAAGCCGGGTAGGCACTAAGTGTAAACACAAAAGGTGAATTCAAAAAGGCGGATCAGACCCGGGTCTGATTCGCCTTTTTCAAGTCACCTTTGGGGTATGGGGTTAAACCCCGCAATTGCGGAGTTGAACCCTGCAATACAGATTCGGCAATTTGAATGTCCTTGGGGCGATGCCCGCAGTGTAGTAGATTTAATTGACCAATATGGCACTCGTGCAGCAACACATAACAGCTCACGCATGCGCTGCAGTTACATTTAGTGGTGACTTTTGCGGTTTCGGAAGGAGAGTTGAAGCGATTTGGGGTGTAGTGTAAACGCGGCAAATATTCAGTTTTGTGGTCGCAATAAAAATGCTGTATCTGTATCCACCTTTGCCGATTCGAGTGTAAACACGGTGTGAGTGAATGGAAGAGGATTGACCTTCAAGGACAACCTTCAACTTGCGGTTGGATAGGAAAGCAGAGTTGATAGCTAACATTCTACCTGTCACAACATATGATTTAACTTAGTTTGTGGAGCAGACCATTACATGTATGCTAGGGACTTGGGGAAAGTTCGATTTTGATTGAAAATATCATCTCGCATTACAGATTATTTTATGTAAATTCCAA
Organism: Henricia sp. BOLD:AAB3569; assembly: GCA_037783545.1. Classification (NCBI taxonomy): domain Eukaryota; kingdom Metazoa; phylum Echinodermata; class Asteroidea; order Spinulosida; family Echinasteridae; genus Henricia; species Henricia sp. BOLD:AAB3569. The sequence goes on along the minus strand of JBBELK010000272.1, from coordinate 1,832,376 downwards.
AAACATTCATCGCATAAATTGAGCAAGCGGTAGCCGAGATATACATCTTAGAAATCTGCCATTTTTTTCGCGAAATCATGTGTGTAAACTGATTAGGAGAGAGCTGGAAGAATGCGATGCAGTATGAAGCGCCCCCACAGTGACATATTGCGCCAAGCCAGCAAAGAATTCCTCAACCTTAAGTCTGATCAGTCTTAGTTCAACACGCTGTCTCGTTTTCTGCTAAACTAAAGCTTTGTCATGAAAGCCTAAATGCAGCAGGAGTACATTGGGGGCGCGCAACGTCATTTACGCCTGGAATGAAGACTATGCTCACAAAGAGGAACTGATAATCACTTATGTGTGCTAAAACAAAGTGCACGTTTTTTACACTGAAATTTTGCACAAACACAGACAACAATCTCCCCAAACTGTAACTGGTTTCACAAGTCCGTTTCACAACACAAACTACCCTTTTTGGACCAGAAATCCCACCGTCAAACAAACATCTTGCTGTGTTCCAATTTAAATATTAAAAAAAAAAATCGTTTTATAAATAAATATCGTCAGAAAGTATTCTTTATTTTCAGTATCTATTAAAAAAGTTGGAATTGAACAATGCTGTGTTTCTTTCCAGCGCATTTCTCAAGATGCGCCACTTCGCATACGGCAGAAATACACTGTGAAACTGACCAGTATTAGTGTATCCAGTGCACACGAGATGACTTCACAGAGTTCAGTATTTTCCCGACGAGTGCGGTATATTCTCATATAACCCGAAAAGACATCCAATATTGCTATTGTTATATAAAATGAAGCTTTGTTTTCAAAGATTTCCGCGTGATTTTTGTCTGTTTGGTGTTGAAAACGTCAGTTTACAAATGCATGCGCTTTTGTTATTGTTGTACAGTATTTTTTTGTTACTGTACTCTGGCGCGCGTTGCACACGCACGCAATCCATTCCCTCGATCCATGACGCATGTGTTCGTGGTGCGCCCAACATGCACGCACATCGAATCTGAGCTCTGTGCTGCACAGTAACAGAAACGCATGGTGTCCGCAAAAGCTTCATTTTATATAATAATAAAAGTTCTTGACTGCAACTACATGTATTAGACAATTGATTCCTCTCCATTTTGTACAGATAATGCCAAAGACCCATAAGCCTTCACCGGTTTGTCCAAAGAGCCTCGTAAACTCAACAGCACTAAATGTCAAGAGGAAATATTCATGTGAAGTCCGGAGGCATCCAGCGCTGAAAATCCTACTCTCAAAGGTACAGTGAAGGTACATGTACTTAATAAGTAACCATGATCTGTGAGCGTCTACCACAAATAAGCCGTTATAAAAGACACAGGCTCGCCAATACACCATAAACAAATTAGTGGCACGAATTTCACCGCGTTCCATACCTTGTCCGAGTAGGGCAGCTGCTCTTACAATCCTAGAGCAAGTTCGGGCGGGCGACTATAGTTAACTAGACTAACCTACCCTCGGAGCTTGGTTCCTCAAGTCAGACTAGCTAGTCAAACCACGCAGCGTTCGGGTAACATCTAGGAGCAAGTTCGGGCGGGCGACTATAGTTATAGACTAAACCATAGGATGTAGATGCCACCCGAACGCTGCGTGGTTTGACTAGCTAGTCTGACTAGAGGAACCAAGCCCCGGCGGTAGGTTAGTCTGGTTAACTATAGTTGCCCGCCCGAGCTTGCTCCGTATCATATAGTTGTATGCTCCGTATCGACAATGGTCTAGTTAACTATAGTCGCCCGCCCGAACTGCTCCTAGAGGCTCATTATATAAGCGAGCTTTCCCACGGTATCAGAAACACACGGTATCCGCAAAAGCTTGATTTTACATGATAGCTATTCTTATATAGCGCTTTTTAACTGAAGGATCAAAGCGCTGTTACCATTATTACTGCTGTAGTCGGGGAATCATCTCGCTTCATCTAGGCACACATCCTAGCAGCACTTAGATTGTGACATTCCCCCAACAGCTCCCCAATGCATAGTTCTGATTTTGCCCAATTAACCCCGTGATTAATCGCGTGATGTTGTTGTGAGACAATGCACTTTGACCTATGTGGCCGCTGTCTGCTAGCTCTGTTGTTATTGGTCTGCGGGTTCGGCTTGATTGACAGGTCGGAACTATGTATTATCGCATGGGTCGATGAGGCGCAATATAGCAAATGAAAGTTAATGAACCCCGGCCCGGTCCATCCAGGGTGCGTGTACCCTTAAGCAAGGTACTTTGTCACACATTGCTTCTCTCCACCCAGGGGTAAAATGGGTAGGCCTGGTGCTTGCACTGGGGAAGGAAACTGCAGACCCGAGCAGTAGTCGGCTCTATCGCAGGGTAGTCTATAAACAAATGCAGGCTCAAAAGCCAAGGAGTCGGAAGATGAACGCCCGCAGCAAGGAGCGGAAACCGCGCACGCCCCATCCTTTCCTTTTTCTTTTAAAATGTTTTTCTTTTTTATATTCAGACATGGCCAGATTTAGTGAACCATAACTTCCCTTCTGAATATTGTATTAACTTTACCAAGCGCCATTTTAAAAAGCTTAGAAAGTGTTCTTTCTAAAATTGTTAAAAAATAATAATATTGATGAAATTGTAAACACTTCAAGATGTCTTCGAAAGGCCCGAAAATATCAATTACTTGTACTGGTATAAAGCCAAGTAGAGAAACATATCCAGAACACATTTTTGACCTCTCCATGGGTGTTATGATTTTGATTCATTACCATTCTGAAATTTCATGCTCCCAATCCGCATATTTTGAAGGATATTGTCAAAATATTACTGATGTTTTGTAAACAAATTTTCCCGGTTATAAAAGCAGTGCAGTGATTACACCAACCTTTTTGCTTCCGTATCCAAATTGGAGATTGCAACTTCCTGTTTTCTTTCCATATAAATTACTATCAATGCTAGAATAGGGCGACAAATCGTGTGTAAAAAAGCTATATTAGGGCGACCTGCTCAATAGGGCGACATTTTGGTGTCGCCCTAATTATTTTGAGTTTAAAATTAATTTTTTTAGGTCAAAAACCATTTTGTTTAGGTCGAGAACAATTTTTATCGGGACTGGAGTTGTTTCTCTTCGGTCTGTGACCATCTCCGGAAGCTTTGGGTAGAAAAATAAGGTGTCATTTTGACACCTTATTAAGGTGTCATTTTGTCCCCGGTGAGAGTCTTTCCGAAATGTCGCCCTATTGCGTTGTTTAAATATTCATTATTATTATTATTATAGTATTTTGGGGAAGTATTTTACGTGATTGTTTGGTTAGAACGAAATCCATTTTCTGGGAAAATTTGAGCAAGATCCTTTAAAGAACCATGTAAAGATTTTTGTAGCAAACATTATGACCCGCTCTGCGAAAAACGGTCTTACATGTAAGTCGCGCTAGCTAGTATTCTTTTTGCGACCATCAAAAGAAATCCGCCGCAAATCCGCGCTCAATAAAATACCAAAACACAATGGAAATTCCTGGCGGTGCCCAGATACCGCCTGGAATGTTTGTGTTCCCCCTGGAATGTCTGCGTTACGCCTGGAATTTCTTTTGTGTTTAGGTATTTTAATGAGCATAGAAATGTCACAGATTTATTTTTATGGTCGCAAAAAGAATACTAGCCAGCGCAACTTAAGACCTTTTTTTGCAGAGCGGGTCACATTTAGTCTTCATTTTGGTATACTTGGCAGGCAAGGCAGCGTCTTACACACATCATGGCACAGGCAGGAGGATATACCCCGCGCTCCGTCTTAATGAAATTTGCTGAGGATCATCTGCAGTGTTCAATCTGCCATGAACTCTACAGGGAGCCCAAGACACTCAAGTGTCTGCACAGTTTCTGCCGACATTGCCTCAAGAGGTGCCACAAATACAAGGCAAGTATCCCATGTCCAATCTGTCGAGTTGAAACTAGCACACCGGGGTTTACTGTCAGAGACTTGCCTTCTGATTTTAGGCTTGTAAGCATGGTTGAAGCCGTCAAGAAAGAGGATAAAGAACAGGTTGTAGCGGCTTGCAAGAAACATCCTCGGAGAAAACGTTGCATCTTTTGCGACACCTGTGACGAGATGATTTGCTTGGAGTGCCTTAAGGAATCCCATGGGTACCATGAAGTGTGGGAGGCATGCGAGGAGGTTGTGGGCAAGAAAACCACCGTTAAACAGTGCATGAAGCAGTGCCAAGAATCACTGACATCCGTCATGATTAAACTGGATGATATTGCGGAAGTTAAATCGGATTTTGAAGCCAACTTGGACGAAATCGACCAGCAACTCAACGTCAGAGCCGATGCGGAAATAGCCAGGATCATGGCGGCCAAGAATCGCCTCAAGGATCAAATTGACCAGATAAAAACGGACAAATATAAAATTTTCACACAGTCCACGGAAGATTTGCTTTGCGCCGAGGAAAAATTTGAAGCCTTGATCGACGATTGCAAGGATGCGCTGAGAATCAACAACGGTTATCAATTTCTGGTCAAATACCGAAAAGTGAAGTCTGATTTCAAAACGGCCCAAGAAAGCCACGGTGCTTCCGAAGAGCTAAATCGTTCGATGTCGGTGCAGTTTGTTCCATCTATGCAGTGTACGTTTGACGTCAACCTTGGGACTATTATCGTACACAACCCGCAGGATGAAAGTGACACCGATGAAGGAAGTGATGGTGTAGATGATGACGTCGACGTGGAAAATGATCTAGATTATGAAGGCGACTACTCCAAACACCTGAAAAAGAGGTGTAGAAATAAGGGACAGGATAGTCAGATGAGCGATCCTGTACTCACTCCATCTAAGGAGAAATATTGCCGTAAAGTTGACACTTGAACAAACATTGGCTGCAGTCAAATTTACGTGAAGCCGTGATGGTTAATTGGTTTGGTAGATGCAAATTACCGCTGGGTGACTAGTGGATTTTGCTACTCACAAGAAGTTGCAGCAATTACTCGCGAGTAATCGATTAATCGTGAGTAGTTGGCAAGGTATCAAAAGGGAGGAAAAACAAAATGCATGTTTGTGTGTACATGCTACATGTATAAGTCACCAACTGTACAGCGGAAATTTGCCTAATCTATGCCGCCCCGATTCTGTTTCAAACAATGCATAGATGGTGAACTTCCGCAAGGATTATTTCGTATTTCCCTCCTAAAAAACTACCTCGATTACCTTCGAGTAATGAAAATTAAACGGTCTTGCTTCGTGATTAGACGGTATAAGTTTGCCATAATTCTCCTTCAACCTGTGCATGTAGCTACTGTCACATATGTAACATAGCATGTATTAATCGCGAATTTACGAGTAGCGTAATGAAAGGGTTTGTTAAACCGGGCGTTCGCGGCAGATTACACGTGGAGATCCGCAGTCGTTGTACTCCATCGTTGTGGTTCAAAACATGCTTGTCGGACTTCCGGCTAGCACAAAGGACACAATTAATTAAAATAGTCGGTATACACAACAAATAAGTCACCTGCACACAGGTTGCCTTTTGGGTGTGCTGGGAAACAGGCCTGTTGCAGTGTAACTATACAGCATATAATCGTGATTAATCGAGTAGTTTAAAAAATGATAATCACGAGTACCATTTACTACTCGTCCAGCGGTAATGCAAACATTCTGAACATCCTGAGAGCATGGAAGTCCACTGAGGATGTGTGCAGAATGTTTTAGTTGAGGTGCAAAAAAGTTGGGTTTTTGCCAGAAATATTTCAGTCTTTATACAAATTAATCTTGGGTCATTATCCCTGGTACAGAAATGGGTGCCATATTATTAGGGGTGGGGGAAACTGGCTTAATTTGAAATCAGTATCCTCTTTCGAAAGATGGAGCAATGCATAGTTCCGAGATTGCCCAGTTAACTCCGCCCCCTTGGATATTGTTGCTATGTGCTCACAAGCCATCACAAAAAAATGGCGAGACTACGTACAAAGCAACGGGACTCGGCATGGAAAGCACAGATTCATTGGAGAAAACTCAAAGGTATTTATGTTTTGAGGTCGACAGTTACCGTAGCACACACTGAGCGAAGGGCTAGTAATGCAGGGATGACATATCTTTCATAAAAATGCGCTTTCCTACCTTTGAACAGCGAATCGCCTAACATTGAAAACAAAATTCACCCGGTCACTGGCGCATACAAACTGTATAGGCAGAACATCGCGGATTGTTTGTAATGATTGCATCACTTTGACCTTTGTGGGCGCCGTCTGCTAGCTATGTTGTGATTGGTCGCGGGTTCGGCTTGATTGACAGGTCGGAACTATGCATTGTGGTCGAGGGGACAGGTACTACTAGATACATGTATGGAATGATTATTAATGAAGACTTTTATAACAAAGTGAGTATCATCAGCAGTTTTCTTTAAAGGTAGTATACTTGTTTGGTAAACTTTTAAAAACGGCATGATTTCCACTGGAAATTTCAGCCACATAGATGCAGTAATACTTCAGAAAACCTGAAAAATCCAAATACGGTTTTTGTGCATGAATAAATGGCTCCAAGATCGCCTCTTTGGAGATTCAAATAGTTTTGTAATTTGTCTCATGAATTGAATGCTTTCAGTGACGTAAAACACCCGGGATTGTTTGGTGGTCAATGGTCACGCGTAAAAAATACTTTCATTCGTTGATGCCGCACCTGCGCGCTGCGATCAGTTCAAATTGTTTAGCATGCACTCAGCTTGTAAAAATGAAAGTGCTTCTACTTGATCGCTATTTTTAGCCTGAAGAAATACATCTTTATCGATACAACTTTAATAAAGCAAGGTTGTGCAACCAATGCGCTTTTCTTGCCGGTTATCACTCGGGCCACGTGGGTCATGAAAAATGACAACCAAAATGGTGGATGGAAGGCGTGACATCACCGGAAAGGAATCAATAGGGGCACTTCAGACAAAATAATTTCTACCATCACCATCTTGATAACGAGTAAGCTTAAAGATAATAATTCAGACACTTTTTTGGAGGGTAATTACCAAACAATTAAACTACCTTTAACTTTTTTTTCCATGTACATGTATGCTGCATGTACAAGAACCGGGCAGTGAGCTTTTGGTTTCCATCCAAAGTTCCTGCTGTATTTTTGACATTGCCTAGAGCTGGCACTTTGGTGTACAGTGAATGCACTCTCTGGATATAAAGCTTGCATTTAGTTTAAGTCTCTTGAAGAATGCTATAATGACAGTTTACTATACTGAAATGCAAAAGAAACTGACACTTGTTTAAAATGTAAAGAAATTGTAACAGTTCAAAATAAAACAACCAACAATTGCTAATTGAAACATTGGCATTTTATTGATGACATGTCAAGTTTTTGACCAAGATACATGTACACCATTTCATCAGTTTGTTCTACAGTAAAGAACAGAAGAGGGTGCAATGTCAGTCCCCTTTCAATAGCGTGTGTGGCCACCACTGATTTGGATACAGGCAGTGCATCATCGGCGCATACTGCCTACCAGTCTTTGGATGGATTGCTGCTGGATTCTGTTGCTTGAAATGCCCATTTTGCACTGGCCTTTTTAAAGCCAACATAAAGACATCACGTGCATCTCATTACAATCATCCCATACCCCTTGGCCAATCACCGACAGTCAAAACAGCTGTTCAACAGCTTTGCCAAGAAGTGACCATTGAAGGTTCAAGTGACCTTCAGACACTGTTTGGTCTGACAGTGCATGAGGACACTATTGTCCACAAATAAGTTCACACATTACTACACGCAGTGTTATTGTTGCTATTTAAAGGTTTAAAAGGTGGTCAGTTTCTTTTGCGTTTCAGTATATTACTACATGTACATTTGTTCATTGGAATGCCTTTGGTGGCAGATCCAATGGTTTTGTAGTTTTTTCAGTACAAAACCAGTGTTGCCTGTTATATCGAACGACAAATTTATGCATGAAAATGTAATGTTGCATTATTTAATTTAGCTTTTATCACGCAAGTTTTGACGTCTTCAAGTATATTATGCACATGTCTATCATGTGTTCTCTCCACCCTCCCCCCGAAGAGGCGAGGATTGTCACTTTTCGTGTGACAAAATCCCAAAAAATCCCCATGACATGAAAAACCATGACCAAGGGTCGGCTTCACAAAACTCATCCTAGGATTTAAGAAGAGTTCGTGCTATGATCGATTTCACAAAATGCGTTTTTTACAAGACGAGTCGCAACTGCACCATGTTTGTTAACAGTACCGAATACAACAGTCGTCGGGAAAACGGCACACACAGTACAAATCAAAATGGCCGACTTTGTAGTGTCGTCTGCTTGGCGTATTTTTTCGGCAGTTATGAAAGGTTAATAACGTGAACAAAAGTCTATGTAGGCTTATCGTTCGGCTGTACAATTACAAATACGCTGTATGTGCAGAGCAGTATGCTTGACGGGAAAAAATTAAATGTGTAGGCCTATCGCGGCAAAGGAAAATTCCGCCTGTATGACCTGCTGCTGTATGCTGGGCTAGCTTCGAGATCGACGACTGCATTTACTCCATGCATTCGTACAGACGACCCTAACATCGATCTTAAAGTTAGGAAGAGTTGGGCCGTTGCTATGGGAATTAGGACGAATTGAACGAATCTTAGCGCTTTGTGAAATCCCCTCATAAGGGGGTAGGGTAGAGAACAATTGTTGGGTGCATTATTTTAGCATACTTTGTGTGTACCCCCAGACTTGTTTAATTACAATCTCTTTTCACATGATGCCAAAAAACCTTACAAAAGTGCCATCGTGTAAAAGGATGCTTGAGAGTGACTCTCAATCCTTGAGATTTTTTGAGACCTACGACAAAATCTTCTGCTAGAGGAAGATTTCTCAAGGTATCCATGAGAACGATCGTAGGAAACGATTTGTACAACATCGTGTGCGACAGCAAGCGCGCACCCGGCAAGTTAGAACTGTACATGTACGTCCACCAGTCATGCATATAGCTTTGATCACCGTTCCGATCCGCTATCCATCTTTGATTGGTGGACAACTCCATGACTTTAAGACAGATCATCATTGCTCACGGGCACGTTGTTGACCTTGAAGCACTAATGCACATAACCAATGGTCTGCCTGCGACCAGCGAAATAAGCATTCTCACTGTGTCGTGTGAAAATACGCCAGATCACCCTACCCTGTGATCGTAAACTCTATCGCAAACCTTGCCAGTTTGTTATGTCGTGTGAAAGGGGCTTTAGAAATGATTGACAAGTAATTTTGTACAATGCATGTAAATATGATACCTTTTAAAAATTATATATAAAAAAATTAGTAACTTTAGTATTCTGCATGTAAAGTTACAAATGCAAATATTACAGTTTTCCTTTTGTTCATTTAATGAAGTTTTGGAGCATGACATTTAGAAAAATCACTTCACAAATCTACTCTATATTATTTACAAGAAAAATTCTATACAAATGGTTAATAAATAAAATGTTTGAATAAGTATTCAAACTTTTCAAAGTTATTTTAGGTGAGACTTAACAAAAATTGATAAAGATAAGTCCACCCCAAAAAATGTTTTGGGTTCAAAACATACTGCATGCTTTTTATCACTATTGACTGTTTTGTGGGATATTTCACCAGCTTTGACAACATGGAAAATGAGTAAAAGTATTTTCATGTGTCAGGCACAAATTGCATTTATTAATATTTGGAGAGGGTTAATTAATTGTAAGTGCATCATAGTGATGGATTCGGGTTTATTTCTACGGATAGATTAGAAGGAAAAAAATGACGGGTTAAGGAAGAGCATGTGCCCCGTTCTATTATTTTTTTCAAAACAAGGCTCAATTTGCCACTGAGCAATTCTTGGGTGTGACCACCTTGACAACCATTGCTATCTGCCATTACTGTGTCCATACTATGGCACGCCAAAGCGGAAATAATTCAACACCGATAATTTAACATCAACCCTGAAAAATAAGTTGACATTTTATAAATTTACCATCAACCCTGAAAAACAAGTCTCAAAATTTGTTCCCCAATATTTTATAAATTTACCATCAAAAATCATGGCCGGATATCGTATCAACACAATTTTCATTTCGGTCGAGTTGTCCTGGAGATGAGTTGACGGTCATGTGTGATGTGCCAGGTATAATTTTCACAAATTGTTGCATGGTATTTTAACAAATGTTGGCATGACTTTTGAATGTTGATAGACTGTTTAAAACTGGATACCATGCTTTTGTTGGCAAGTTTTTAAAAATGTTGAGACTTGTTTTCCAGGGTTGATGGTAAAATTATCAGTGTACATGTAATTGGAACACCTGGAGCCGTCCAGACCTGTGCGGAACCACCAGCCCAAAACACAATTCATCAAGTAAACTTGAGAACATTTGGGCTGTGCAACTTTCTTCTCTTTTTTTTGCTGCCAAGAATGGCCACATTAGATCTTGGCAAAATCAATACTTCTTACCTCTGGAACCCTTCTGGGAACCCATATCCTGGAAACACCAGTAGCCGTACTCAGCCCTGACCTGGAACCCCCAAAAATCTAACCTGGGAATGGTTCTGGAGGGGTCCAGCTTTAACCAACCGCCTGTCATGAGCACTAGAAGTGAATCAAACCTATCAGGGACAGATATTTGGTATGTTTTGGGGATACAGTACATTTTATCACCTTGGTATTTGGGCAGAGTGTACCATTAAGGCTACCAGTGGCCACAACTGGTCAATCATTGAATTTTCTCTCCAACATTACTTGCAAAAAGCTAAAATAAAATACCGAGGCTTTGAGTGACATGCAATAATTACCCACTCCAACAATGTGAAAATATAATACAATCAGATTATAAATGGAAATTTATTGTATAAATGCAGACCAATGGCTAGCCCAACTGTGATCCTACGCGTGTTGGACCCGGGCCGAGCATTGGCCAAATGATTCATGTTGTAGCCTCTGCCATAAACTTATAAGTGGTCTTGCAGTTCACATAGGATCGGAAAGATTTGGCATGTAAATTTATGATGGTTGAACAGGAAAAAATATGATAGATTTGGGGTGAAAATCGTAGGGGCAACGCCCTATTCCAGTCACGAGGCGCGCGCATATCCACGGTGAGAACAAAACAAGCTGAACGTAGGTACGTGGACTTGGTTGTCTATTTGTTTTGCACAATTAAGCGTGACTTTTCACCATTTTCCTCCGGATTATGTAGTTTGGTGCTGTGTAGAGTATTTCTAAACCCGGCAATCCCTGAGATTAGGACACGTGGATTTTTGTCAGCACATTACCGGTTTCCAGCACAAGGTAGAAATATTGAACGCCCTGTTTTTGGAACTTCATATCATGGACTCCGTTCGCTATGTAGTATGCGGTACGGAGTCCAACCTGGGCTAAGCCATGGCTAGCTATAGCGGCAAAATTAGTCAAGATGTGAAAATGGCTGAACACTGTGGCAAGTATCTTCATTTCAACCAATCCGTGTACTGTGGTACTTTGACAAGTAATTGCATTATATTTGTTCACTTTTGGAAGGAAAATGAAATTGATATAAGAAATGCCTAAGCCTACATGTGTCTATGCATTTGACCCTGGCAAGAAATTTCCACTTAAATTCTCATCCCCCAATACAAACAAGAAAATATCTTTAAAAATAGTATACATGATTGGTAAACTGTTGCAAACCAACCCGAGCAAAAACCAGCTCCGTACTTGGTCTAACTTTTGAGAAAACAGTAAAAAAAGGGTTTGCAGTAATTTTGCCCCTGAACCACTGCCTGTGCGCGATGTAGTGTTTGGAAGAAGTATTTGGGGCGAAATGGTTTTGGTGCGAATTGAATTTTCATCTCATGAGACGAAAACTAATTGTTTTACTCATTTCTCAAAGACTATAGCACTTCAGACAAAACCATTTCAGGGGAAGTTTTCTACGGTCATCATGTTTATATTGTGTAAGTTAGGCGTAAATCTGTGAACATTTCTAATTTTCGAGATTACCAATGATGTATACTGCCTTTAACATAGGACACATTAAATTTGCAATCTAAACAAAGATATTATGGTTTGTTACATAATTATACCATGAATACTGAATTGCAACCAATACATGATAGGTTCCGAATGTAATATGATAGTTCTACATTAAAAATAAATGCATAATATTGAATACGCGATAATTAAAAGCTGAAAGAAAATTCAGGACGTAATCTTAAAAGATTCCATATATTGGAAGCACTTCATCATGCATGTTCTGTAACATAACCAACGTACCAAAGAAAAATACAATAAATATATGCATTGGCACACGGTGGGGTCAAACATGCAATATAAAAGGTAAAATGACCAACGGTAATAATGCATAATACACCGATATCCCCTCTGCATTGTTGAAGCATTGCTGCAGAAATGAATACTTGTTGAACGGTAACATGTGGGTGGATAAAATAAAAGCGAAACCGAGATATTATTGCTAATTGTGACTAAAGTAGGGCACATATGAATGAAAAGGCGATATCTTCCGTTAGGGTGGAATCTCCTCTTTAGAATGACACCCTGATCATGTCGTTATGTTTTCGGTTGACTGAGCAGTGACCAATGTTATGCAATGGTCTTGTTTGGGATTTGCGCCACTTTCGTTAATGGCGTTCAGTGGCCTAAACCATGGCATAGCCTGTTTGAACGGTCAAGTATCCATTGGCAATGCCTTGGAGGCCTCAGATATTAACATGCTGACGGGGGAAACCTAAACAGAACACATTCAGGCCTACATGAAAATGCAGCGATGTTTTGTTGAGTCGAAGCTCAACTGGTCGATGCACATCAGCCATAGACGAAATGGTTTAGGACTGGGCCCCAACCACATTCAACAAAATTGTCCTGTGGTACCCTTGCAATCTTTAGAGGCGTATTGGGTTTTGCCAATGGATACTTGATCGTCCAAACATGCTATGCCATGGTTTAGGCCACTGGACACAATTGACGAAAGTGGCGCAAATCCCAAACTAGACCCTTGCATAACATTGGTCAATGCTCAATCAACCGAAAACATGACGACATGATCAGGGTGTCATTTTAAAGAGGAGATTCAGCCCCAACAGAATATATCTCCCTTTGATTCATATGTGCCCTACTTTAGTCCCAATTAGCAATAATATATCGGTTTCGTTTTTTTGTCCACCCTGTATAATGGCATCTCTTTGTTCCAATATCTGCAATCATTACCTTTGCTCAATTTCACAAGCAAAACAGACTCGAAACCAAATCCTTAAACAGCGAAATCAGACTGTTAAAAACCATTTTTGGGGAAATATTTTTTTCTTAAGGATTGGGGTAGGACTGCAAATCAGTTTTCTGGGAGTCACTTCGTCAAGAAGAAATTCCCTTAGCCTTCATTTTGGAGTAAAGACGGCTTGTGTAGAAGTCTCAACATGATGTAAAAAAACAGCCAAGTTACGGTGAGAAATATCCATTTACAATAATGCATTAGTAAATGCATCCGAGGCCTGTCTGTTACCATATCCTCCTCGCATCAAAATGTAAAAACTGACAAACAGCGTCTGCTACTCGGTTATACTGCAGTCTTGTACTCCACAAAGAATGCATTTAAAAAAAATCAATTCTTGGCAAGCGTTGTTTTTCTCTTCCACTGCGCATCTGAATTCTTCATCTTTAAACACTTCTCTGGCAAGGTGTGACTTGCATTGTTGGAGACCCGAGAAAAAAACTTCTTTTCTCGAATGAAACGGTTCATATATCCAGAATGACGCACTTGGAGATCACACGATGTGTGCTGGAAACTGCGAATTTCAACGCTGGAATAACAGGGTCAAATATCCACCAAGGCGTAAAGGATGTTCATTCATGCATGTGAAATTCACCTTTTAGTTTCCTCTTCCTCCATCTTGAAGCTTGTGTCAACAATAGGTGCATTTAGACGATCGTTGTTAGCTTATAAGTAAGACGTTGGCAGTGCTCTCTCGTAAGTAAGCTCATAAGTAAAGACCGTGTGGACGCACTTGTCGTTAAGCTACTTGCAAGAAATCTCTTCTTCCAGTTATGTGCCAACTTCAACAGCTTAAAGACTATGGCATCTTATGAGTAGCACACTACCTGCAAGCGACTGTCATTGGGACGTTGGTAAAACGAGGAAGGGTGGAACAGAATGCGGAACATGGTACAGTGGAATGGAACGGTTCCGCATTCTGTTCCGCGTTCCGTTCCACGTTTTACCAACATCCTGTCATTGGCAAGGGCCATGTGAACACTGTCATAAGTAGCAGTGACCTACTCATGACCGACCTTGTCGATTGCAATAACCAATGAACTCTGCTCGTACGCTTCACATTTCTGCCAGTATGCTGTATTTTCGACATTTTCTGTAGTCGACATGGTCGACAGCGTGAAGAAATAGCCACACTACCTTCGTGGGGGCGCTGCAATTTCTGGATATTTACCAATGAGTGCCGCAGTTATCTCGTGGGTAATTGCGTGCGTGTCGTTAAATCACCATGTGGACGCAATCCATTGGTAGTGAGATAAACTATGTCGTTAAATTTATTTTCGAAATTAGTGCCCATCTGAACATGTCTATCTTAAACTGACTCAGATAAAAATATTTTTCCTCCTCTGAAATGAATTCGCACGAAACAATAGCACTCGACGATACATGTACACATACTTAAACTGCTACAATTCTTCATCTCAATCTTGTTCATATTGAAACTGATGACATCATTAAAAAATATCCACGATTTTGCTCTCAAGCCGTGCATGACGCCGTGTCCAACTGCATTATACCATGTGGATGCATAGGGAAGCCCATGGGTGCAATGTGTGTGCATTAATCACATTGTGTTGTCTCCTACGTTTCATTCTCTCGATCACTGTGTTCATCATCCGTCATAACTGTAACCAATGTTCCTACAGCTTTACCAATGTTGTCTGCCATGTGGTGTAGATTGCCCACTTGACTTGCACCTGTCAAAATAGGAAATGGTAAATTACATGTATCCCTTCATGCAACAAGTCACGAAACGTTCGGACTTGAAAGGTCATGGCAGATAAATACGTTTACCCATGTTCAACATGTTTGGGGTAAATGATTATGTATGTTTTTTCAATAGACGAATCCAAAATTAACCAATTTGAGACCGCTCTGCACACTTCCGGGTTTGGTAACGAGGCTCTCCACGTTAAAGGTAGAACACATGATTGGTATCTCAAAATCAGAAATTTTCACAGATTTACGCCTAACTTACACAATATAAACACGATGACGGTAGAAAACTTCCCCTGAAATGGTTTTGTCTGAAGTGCTATAGTCTTTGAGAAATGACGACCACGCCCGAGCTGAGGTCAGCTCAGAGGAAGACTTCCGTCATGAGACGAAAATTCACTTTGCCCTGAACCACTTCGCCCCAAAACCACTTGGTGCACGTGCACAGGGCGTGGTTCAGGGCGAAGTGGTTTTTTGGGCAAAGTGACTAAAGCTTTTTTTTTTACTGTTTTCTCAAAAGTTAGATGAAGTACGCAGCTGACTTTTACTCAGGTTGGTTTTAATCATGCATACCTTCAATCACACAGGGAGATTAGACTATTTGTAACGGTTTACCAATCATGTGTTCTGCCTTTTAAGCAACTGAAGTGGACTAACACATGAATGCACAATCACTCCTAAATGCCACGCAGAACAGCACACATACACACTGTATGGTGACCACAACCATAAGCACTACGAAACATTTGCTAAAGACAGTATTAACGCAACATGAAGCCTATTTGCAAGTATGTTGCTTGAGCATGAAATAGCGGTAACGTTAGCATAACTTTTCTGCTACAGTAAGCATGCGTTTTCAGCTAGTGCTTAAAGGGCCTGAAATGGTGTTTTTATCAATGAAATCTGTGCTATGGAACTAGTCCATTAATTTACAATCTTAAAAACCCTACTTGGAAGTTGTTTGGGGGGTTAAAATCAAGGTTTTTTATTTGTATGCTAATGCAAATTTACATATGCATGAGCAAAGTGGTGATGTCACATTAGGAAAACACAGGAAAATCTCATTCAACTGTGCACAAAAGTTTCCAAAATTTTCTCCATCTTGCTGAAACTTTTGTGACGGTTTAGGTCTGTTTTACATGTTGCCTATTGCAAACCATGAAAAAACTAAGCCTGGAAACTGCAGCATTTTTTCCACAATTCTAGTTTGAAGTCTTATGTTTTCTTTGCTTTTCTGCTGTGTGTTCGTAAAGTGACATGCCTCAAACAGCGCCCTCTCTCTGTGAGTTTTTGTGATGATATTTTCGGTTGAAAAATGCTGTCTTTCTACACAAGTAATCCTTCATATGCAGCAAAAACTGTGCATAAAGTTATTAAGCATTTCAGGGGCCCTTTAAGCAGCGCCATGAAATTGGCCCCTGGCGTTTATTTTCATAGTAGTCGAGGCCTTCTGCTCAACAAATGAAAATGACTTCCTTCTTAATTCCAAAAAGCATCTGACCGTGCCGATTTCAGTAAAATGACACAACATGAAGGAGTCTCACCAGTTGAGGTAGCACCTTTATCATCGGGGATGTTGTTGAGTTCACTAATGACCTGGTCAAGGTTGACCTTGCCTCCTCCATCCTCCCTGATGGGGTCATCTTTGAGATGTGGAGGGGTGTGGGGAGAAGGCTGCGTGTGATCCTCACCTGCCAAATTGTAAGGGACATTATTGTCACGAAGAAAAGATTAGCAAAATCTAAATAGTAAAACATGATATACCCTAATCTTATTTTTTCAGAAGAATGGAAAATGATAATTTAAGAGTCAAAGGGCGTATTTGAAACCCAATACCCGAGTGACTTGATTGACATTCTTTGGTTGACAGTTACGAACGTAAACGTTCATACAGATTGTGTCGGCTGCATTGTCATCTCAAAATGGTTGTTCATAATAGACCTTTATCACGGTGCGGCCATCTTCCCTTTTCTCCTATTAAAATGAACGTAACCAAAGCGAGGCTTGCAGAAACAAAATAATTTGGTCCATTTTGAAACTGTTTACTGTGTGCATCACAATAGCACAGGCGCTGCGCGATCAAGAGAGCGTGGACAGTGACTCTAAACAAGAGATTACACGTGCTATCGCGCGGTAGCATAGACGCACTGATCGTGCCTAACACGTACTATGGGGAACAAGACAAAGATTGATGCACCGTGGTAAAGGTCGGTACTGCTTAAAATTCTCGGATATGGAAGACCTTATCTACGTTGTTTCAAAGGTGCATGTAAATTACTGGCAGTCAGTTAAATAATTTCAAGCAATAGCCATTATTTTTTTCGCCATCTTTATTCTTCGTCCTCTTTATACTCTCTCCAGAAAACACACAAACTTGTTTCTAATTGGCCCTTATATAGCACACCAGCCACCATGCAAGATGCTCAAGGTGCCGATATTTCATGATCCCTGGTCTTTCTGCTTTGTCTGGGTGCGCTGCCTAAGAAACTTGACTGCTCAGACAAAAATGATCAATTTTCCCCTCTAGAAACACTTCAAAATTCAGGTGTAATGTTGCTAAACATGGCGTCGTCATTATTCACTTAAAACACATATCTATCACATTGGCGACCCAATCCGCGGCCGAGCACAGCAACGACAGCTGCATGCATCTGTTTCGAGCAGCTCTCTTATGCAGCAAATCTCGATACATTGGGTTGGTCAATGTTAGCCACAAGAGGGCGCTCCTCAGTGTGTCTGGATAAGACGGCAACCAGTTGGGAACCCTGATATTGTTTCTCAAGCCCCAACTGCTGGTTAGGCTTTGTTAGTGAAGGCAAAGTGCCTTGCTCAAGGGCACACACACCAGCTTTTCAAAGAGACCGAAGTAAACTTACCAGCCATATCGCTGTCATAATCACTGGTTCCGCCATTAGCTGCTGAACGTGAAGAATCCAACGAACTATGCTGTTGGAGTCGACGTGGCCGAGGCAGTGATCCGACGGAGGAGGTGGGTGAAACAGCTGGGGTGGTACGAGATGAGGAGGCTTGGGATGTGCTGCGGTCTGTAGGCTGTAAATTGGGTGTCAAACATTACAATGAGGTAAGGTAGTCAGCTAATGGAGAAGCTACTGGGGAGGTACGAGGCTTGGATGTGCTGTGGTCTGTAGGTTGTGAACTGGGACACAAAGATTACAATGAGGCATGAGGTGGGAGTCTGTGAGGTAGTCAGCTAATGGAGAGGCTACTGGGGAGGTACGATGCTTGGATGTGCTGCAGTCTGTAGGCTGTGAATTGGGACACAAAGATTACAATGAGGCATGAGATGGGAGTCTGTGAGGTAGTGAGCTAATGGAGAGGCTACTGGGGAGGTTCAAGGCTTGGGATGTGCTGCGGTCTGTAGGCTGTAAATTGGGCGACAAAGATTACAATGAGGTGGGAGTCTGTGAGGTTGTCAGCTAATGGAGAGGCTACTGGGGAGGTTCGAGGCTTGGGATGTGCTGCGGTCTGTTGGCTGTGAATTGGGCGACAAAGATTACAATGAGGTATGAGTCTGTGAGGTAGTCAGCTAATGGAGAGGCTACTGGGGAGGTACGAGGCTTGGAAGTACCGTGGACCTGTAGGCTGTGAACTGGGACACAAAGATTACAATGAGGCATGAGATGGGAGTCTGTGAGGTAGTGAGCTAATGGAGGAAAACCATGGGTGTTATCGGAGTTCGAACCCAAGACTTCTGACTCACTGGACAGATGCTCTATAAGCTGAGCTACAAGGCACAGTGGTAAACTCATAGGAAAAACCAGAGGGAGAGCCTTATCGCTCAGCTGGTAGAGCATCTGCCCGGTGAGTCAGAAATCCCAGGTTCGAATCCTGATAAGGCCATATGATTTTTCTCTCATCCTACGTTTGAGTGTTTCATTTCAATGGTGATTATTTAATGGGTTTAATGAACTTCAAATCGCAGGCTGTAGGCTGAATTGCATGAAGCCTACAAGTATCCTCCACCTAAACATTGAGATACATAGGTGGGTGGCACCATTGGCAGCCGAAGGCCAGAGACACCGGGTAACCTCTTACTCTTCACGAAAGAATACTCTGGGATCTTTTAAGTGCGTTACACAACACACTGGACCAACGGGTTTACATCCCTTCCGAAGGATAGAGCAACTGTGGTTGATGAGTGCCTTGCTCAAGGGCACAGGTACCACGGCCGAGTATCGAAGCCGCAACATCAAGTTTTCAGCCCTGTTGCGAGTCAACGACCTACACCACTCAGCCACGGTACTCCCATAGACACCATACCAAATATTGTGGCGGTACAAAGCGTAAAACATGTTACCTGTTCAAGGAGCTGTCTAAGCCGTTGTAGCTGTGCCTCAAGCTGCCTATTATGATCTTCCAGGATCTGCATACGGGCTTCCAGACGACCTTTATGCTGCCTGAGCAGCTTAGCCTCCGCTACCAGCTCCGTGTCGCGACCTGGTGAATGACGGAAGTCTTCCTCTGAGCTGACCTCGGCTCGGGCATGGTCGTCGTTTCGCAGGGCTCGAAGCCGATCCAGCTCGACAAGAAGTGTTCTATAAGCAGCACCAACAAGGGACAAGATAGAGTTATATTAACTGCTTTCAGTCACAAAAAAAGGTACAAGTAGTGGTTATCTACATTTTTGTCTTTATTTTTACCTGTTTTCTTCTTCTAGGATGAGAATTTGATTCTCTAATTCCCCTCTTTGTTCCGACTCGATCGACACCACAATCTGTGCTGGGCTGCGGGGCTGAAAAAAACAAAAATTAAAACCACACAATTGAGAATTGACTATTTTAACTCCAATACACCTGCTACAACGTTGTCATACAGTGGCCACTAATAAAGAGACAAAAAAATTGAGTGCGTCTAGAGGTACCCGACACAAATGGGCTTCCGTGCTATAGCCATTGCTTGGACAATATTTTTCCACAAAGACTGGTCCTCTAGAATTAATAAGTAATATTTTGTAGTATAAACTGAATGCCTAGAATGTCAGAATTAGTGTTTCATTGGCTGCGTTCGGTCGTGCAGTTCTCGCTACTCCGGAGTAATGCGTGCGCATTGCACTCGGGTCACATTACGCGAACGGCAAGTCCGCAGTCCGCATGATGATGAGCGAATGACTATCAGTCAAGATGGCCGTCTCTCTTGCCATGACTACACAAAAAACGCCGTTTCACTGCTCACAAGAAATTGAAAAAAAGTCTTGAGAACCTTTGATACCATGTAAAACAAACCTTAGTGAGTTGTTGTTTCAGTTATCCAGTTGACACGTTGAGCAAATTCACAAAAAATCCAACCTATATCCCGCCATCTTCTTACAAATCACATGACACTCGTCAGGAGTAAGAGCACACTCCCCATTTGTTGGGGAGTAGCGAGAGCATACTCTCATTGACCCGAGTGTCGTTAATCTTCCGTTCGCGCGCGCAGGAGTATGATTGTGTTAACACCAGTACACGCCCGAATGCAGCCTGAGTGTCGGTGTTGGGTGGGGGTGTGCGTCATTGTAACTCACCACTGATGATACGTCTCCTCCCAAGCTTTGGCAGTACTGTGCAATCAACTGGTGCTCATCATCCCTGTAATTAATCCAAATATGAACTAATATTACATCTCATGAATTTGTCTTGTTATACACCACAATCTCACACAAAACTCGGCTTACAGACCTTTTTCATGGTGCGAATATCTTGCTTCTTCCCCAATAAAAAAATCAATGTAACCAAACCAAGGCTGGAAACAGAAGTTTGCTATAGCACAATCCAAAAGTTCGACAGATTGTTCTCAACACATAGGCTGGGAATGATGGAGATGACAAAGGTGCATTGGCCACCCAAATACCCCCAAACAACAAGAAGGCAGATTCAAAATGATTTTGAAATGTGGACCACAATAACTTGGAGAAAAAACAGTGTGTGAAATTTGCATGGATATTCTCTTTCTCTTCCACATGCAATTACAAGCATCGAACCGGGCCGGGCGGGCCGTGCCGAAAGCAGTATGCCCGTGAGAGTCTGAAGAACGATCAAAGTTTTTTCATCAGTCCCTTTATGTGGTACTTTTTACGAAAGAAACTCTATGTACGGCGTGGGTCTGTTTTATTTCAACTGGACAGCCGGACCATTTAAGGAGGCTTTCTAGCTGGCCCAAGACGATTTCAACTGTTATTTGGTCAACGGACCAGTGCTAATTCGAACACTGACAAGTTGAAGTCTTTGAAACCTGTTAATTCATAAATCACTTACAAGTCAGGTGACGGTGTCAAGAATGAACCATGCTGTTCTACTTCTGCTAACCTGGAGAAAGATAAAACAAAAACTTGCTAGAAATAGTTTTTAAGATGAAAAATATAACCAAATGAATCATTAATGTTAAAAACAACTTTCCATGTATATTCAAGCATTTGTTAGAAATCAACTTTCAATGTACAAGTAGCATCAAGAAACCAAGATAATGCAATGTATTCATTCAAGTCTTGGGAAAAAGCGAACAACCGAATTCAACCAATCAAATTGGGCGTTTCATTCACCTGCTGGCATACAGCTCTAATCTGGTATGCATATCCTGATTGGCCATCTGTTGAGGTGATGTCACGGGTCTGCGCAAACAATGGAACAAAGAAAATGCAATCGATTTACTACTCATTCCATGCAATGGTAAAGAAGCGTGTCCAGATCACATTTTTGAGCCCCCAATTTTTCCCCCACGGGGGTTCAGATTTTGATACCATATCTTCTGTCATATTTATCTCATTACCATTGTGAAATGTCACACTCTCAATCTGTACATTTTCAAGGATATCGTCGATAAACCACCAACGTTTTGTAAACTAATTCATCTGGGGTCGATTTCACCAAACTCTTTGTAAGTTAAGGTCCATAAAAAGGCTTGCGATGGATCGTAGGGCTGCGATGGATCGTGGCTACGTTGGGTGCTGTGGTAGATTTCACCAAACCTATCGTAAGCGTGATGCGTTCGATTATCGATTAGGGATATTTGCATATTTACTCTAAGGCTGTTTGCTGTGCTGATAATGTTTTAAATAAAACGGTCGTCGGCTGCAAGAGTTCAAAAAGTCTCCTTGTCCATTCTGCGTAGTGCAAGCGTGCACGTTAAATGTCTTATCGTAGCTTAAGGTGCGTTGCCATAGCAAATATGCAGTGGTACACTCATCACAAGTTTCTTGAAATCGTTCTTAGGACACATCATGAGTTACGGAGCAGTAAACGTTAGTGAAATCGACCCCTGGTTACATAAAGCAGTGCAGTGATTACACCAACATTTCGCTTCCACATACAAATTGGAGATTGCAAATTTCCTGTTTTCTTCCCATGGGAAGTATTTTGGGGATGTATTTTATTTGATTGTTAGGTTAGAACGAAATCCATTTTCTGGAAAAATCTGAACAAGCTCCTTTTACGGCAATCATGTTAGTTTTGACGAAACAAAATAAAAGTAGATTCATGACAGTCATGCAAATGCAATGAACTGGTTGTTTTTGTCCAAATGACAAAACATTTCAAAAACTTTGGTTCAAAGAAAAAAAGAGGTACGCATCCAGGGTTTTTGTTGCAACTTACGATTCCAAGTCGTCTCCCTCTAGTACTGACTGAACTGGCAGGTAGCCCACCCTAGGGTGCTTCTGGTAATAGCGTTTGGACTTGAATTTATTCCGCACGACCTTGGCGAAGTCTCTCACATCCTCTCCTGAGGTAGTCTGTTGAGAAATAAATGCAAGAGCTTATCAGAAAGCTGCTTTAGGGTTTTAACGACGTAACATGTTACGTTGCTTTAAAAAAAACTTGGCACAGAGAGAATTTGGTGTAAAACTATGCACTGAAAACTAAAAAAATAAACATGGAGAGCAAGGATTTTTGTGATTCTGTGATTTTCACTGTGTTGGTTCACACCAAATTCTCTCCACATCATGATTGAGTCTTTCCACGGTAAAGGGGGCATTTTGGCAACATATTTTCCAGAAAATACCTTTGGTTTGGTCTCAAAATAAAAGAAATAAGTTTCAGTTGTTCTGAAGAGATAACTTATGCCCCAAAAAGGGTTACAAATAGTGTGACAACATGCCTTTCTAAAACCCTGTGTACAAAAACCGGGACGGCCTAAAATGTAACACAAGTGTCCGTCCCGGTTACGAGCGTATATTGGAAATTTCTACACAGGGTTTTTAGAAAGGCATGTTGTCACACTTTTTGTAACCCTTTTTGGGCCTAAGTTATCTCTTCAGAACAACTTAAACTTATTTCTTTTATTTTGAGACCAGACAAAGGTATTTCCTCATAAATATGATCTGTGTTGCCAAAATGCCCCCTTTACTGTGGAAAGACTCATTTTCATTTTAAGCATGTAACATGTGAAAAGGCAATAAAATGCTAGCAGTTACATTTTTACTGATATTCACACTTGAACTTTTGACTCAAAATAATTGAGTTTAGTGAAAGTAGTCGACACAAACAATGAAGTCACAAACATGCATAAAACCCTCCTGGACTGTCAATTAACAGCCTTGTTTTTTTAAAAGATGTGTTTGGAGTCACGGAATGAACCTGTTTTCTCAGATGTCCTCCCCAAAATCCAGGAGGGTTGGCATGTCTGGATGTACCTTATACATAAGTAAACCTTATACCCATGTTTTACAGTATACTGGACTTAATTGGCACAAGTAATGTCATGAGCAAGACTTCTCTGGACAGCCCAGGGATTTTTGTTCTTTTGGAGAACGATTGGATGTTTAGGAGATATTTACTAACCGTTGTGCAGTATTCTTGCATGGGGTGGGAGTGCTTGTGGTTTTTGGACACACGACCTGAGAAGAAACAATTCTGTATGGGAGAGAGTAAAATAATTGATCAATCAATGCCAGAGAATTAAGAATTGCAAAATTAACAGGTTGTAATGACTCGGAACTCACTTGTAACAACTCATAACAACTCGTAACAGGCTGCAGCAACTCATGCTCTTTCCTATTATTATTATTATTATTATTTCTTTCTGGTATTCATACCAAGGATTCCTCAATAGTGCTCATTGCACTGTCACTCGCAGGCGTGAGGAAACCCATGAAGAATTAGAATTAGAAATGGCCAGAGACACCAGGGACGATCCCCCTTGCTCTTCACGAAAGAATGCTCTGGGATCTTTAGAGTGCGTTTCCATTACCTATTACACTGGACCAACGGCTTTCCGAAGGATGGAGCAAGTGTGGTTGAGTGCCTTTCCCAGGGGCACAGGTACCGTAGCCGTGGGGAGGTTCGAACCCGCAACCCCAAGTTTTGACCTATGATTGCGAGTCAATGACCCATACCACTCGGCCACGGTACCCCAGCTATGAGCTGCTATGAGCTGGTACTTGCAGGAACTCACTGCCGAATTTGTGTATGTGTGACAATACTGTAATAAAAAAGATATCAGGCTGCATTGGCCTTTAAATGAATACCCACCTGACACATGTCAAAGTTGAAGCACTTGAGACATCGATACCTCAACCCAACGATAGGGTACTCTTTACACACATTACACTTAGCCTGGTGCTTGGCAGTCTCCCCTGCAGCCATGCGATGTAATACAGGCATCCAGACCATGGATTGAGGCTCAAGCTTCATCCAGGCTAGGAACTGAGCTGGTTCAATGTGTGACTTGCCGCCACTCTAAGCAAAATAAAAGCATGCCAAAAGTGAAATTAATTTAGATGGCCTGACTTTTTGTGTGATCCTTTTGCACCTTGCTAATATAAAAGCACATTGCTTACATTCCTAGTACATCCGTGGTGGTGTACCAGTTTTTTCCATTACGTATTGTTTAGAACAGACGTTTATTGAATACAGTTAACTTGTGGACAAAACGGCACTGATCGTCCAATCACTTTGGAATGCATAGTTCTGAGATTGCCCAATTAACCCCGCCTCCACGGATATTGTTGCTATGTCTCACACGCTATCGTCAAAATGTCCACACACACTGCACAAACCAATGGGACTTTCAAGGGAAAGCACAAATTCATTGGAGAAAACTCAAAGGTATTCATGTTTCAGGGTCGAGTGTTACCGTAGCATGCACTTAGTAAAAGGCCAGTGATACAAAGATGTCATATATTCATAACAATTCGCTTTCTTACCTTTGAAAAGCGAATTGCCCGGCCTTGAAACCAAAAATTCACCCCGAACGTATGGGCAGAAAATCACGTGATGTTGGTTTGTGAGTCAATGCACTTTGACCTATGTGGGCGCTGTCTGCTAGCTCTGTTGTGATTGGTCGGTGGGTTCGGTTGATTGACAGGTTGGAACTATGCATTGTTTTTAAGACTGTTCTGCTTTAGTGATTTCAGTACACCCGTTTAAAAAAAGTGATTTCCACAACAATGAAATGTGATTTTTTTCTGCTTCTGAGAGCCCTTAACTACAAAACCAATTTTGTTGGATTTTCAACCTGATTGAACCTGCGTGGGACGAGCTGACCTAGCCTATGGAGCCGTGCGTCACAAAAACAGCCATACAATGTATAGGATCTCAGGGATCACTTCAGGAAAAGAGGCGCACCCTGCTTCAGCGACTCTTTATACAGAGACTGGTGCAGTCAGCCTTGCCACAAGAGGTGTTCATACACGTTACTAACTGATAATAAATTACATATATCAGCCTCTTTTCTATTCATTTGGTCAGAGTATTTTTGATTTATTTTATTGAAATGTATGAAAGGGGGAAGTATGAATCTCAAAAGCTTCATTTAGAGTGATTTATTTCTCTTACCATGTTAAAGCAGCTCCTAACGCTCGGCTCAATGTTACTACCACCAAAGGATGCAACCTCCCCTAGCTGGCGTGGTATCTGAATACAGTCATGAAGCATAAGGCCCAGTCCTCGCTGATCAATGAAACCATTAGAGTTGGCAACGCAACGGACAATATCTGATGAAAACAAACAAGGCCAAGACAGAAGCATAAAAAAGGCTTGTCTTTTCTGGGA
This sequence comes from Henricia sp. BOLD:AAB3569, assembly GCA_037783545.1. Lineage (NCBI taxonomy): Eukaryota > Metazoa > Echinodermata > Asteroidea > Spinulosida > Echinasteridae > Henricia > Henricia sp. BOLD:AAB3569. The sequence goes on along the minus strand of JBBELK010000272.1, from coordinate 1,806,474 downwards.
ACTATTGCAATCTTGTGGTGTACACACAATATGTAGTGAAACCTCCCACATAACTTTTGACATTTAAATTGGTAAACAATGTAAGCACAAAATGTGCAACCATGCATGTCTTCACGGAACAAAGAAACTGCCCTCCAAGATGGCAGCTATTCGATACTGTCTATAAGTTTGTTCATTGTCAGGCCTGTTCAGTTAACTCACATCTGTACTTGTCTTCTAGATGGGCCTTGCTCAATATGATGATCGCCAGCTTGAAGGAAAGCGCCCTCATGCGCCCACTCCGCAGCCTACACACATACAAGAAAGACATGTGTAAAATGACGAAGACCATAAATATCTCATGCATTTGTGTTCATGATCTATAACTTGCGCACATAGCTATGAGTAATCTACGTCATCTATGGGCGTGTTTTGTCACAGATCCGAATCCAGATCCCGAGATGTGTCACTGCGCAGAAACAAATGAAACTGCTCTCAACGACGATCTTAAGTCACGTGAATAGCGATTTATTTACTCAATTTGTCAAATTTCTGAATCAAACTTCACCCATAACTTTCATCATAAATAAATAAATGAACGGCCCAAATTTGTTTGTATCCTGTGTTCCCACATCCTGAGATCTCAGGGAATTTCCACTCTGCAAAGCGACGTTACAATACCCTGAGGAAATACACGCAAATCTGAGGAGTGAGCCGGCTGTAGTCTTGAGCCAACTCACGCCCGAGTCATTTTGATGTAATTTAATCAATTCGGTCATGTTATGCCGAAAAGAAACAATTTTCTAGAAATTGTATTGGGTTCCGTTTCTTATGACTGTCCCATTCCTACCAAACTTTCAAACGACGATCTTAATTTACTCTGCAATTTTTCAAATTAATAACAGGGATGCATGCTGACGAATGTAATGGAACGGATTCCCCAGTATGCTTTAAATAGGGAGTTGGAGGGAGCTCAAAAATGTGATCTGGACACGCTCCTTTAATCACTGTAGCCATGTTTACTTACGTGTCATAGACATTGAGCAGCCAGTTGAGGCACATATCAACACACTGTGGCAGGACAACCAGTGTGGGATGATCGGTTGCTATAGTTTCATACATGGTGGTTAGGTACGTAATGATTTCATTAACGTCCAGTGTACGGTCAATGGGTGAGGTCACAAGGTCATGTTGCTGGAAGAGGCGGTCAGCAGCGTTCATGCTCAGCAAATCAACTGAAATCAGAGAAAAAACACCCTGTTTTAAATTCGGTCGTTTCACAATAGACAGCCGAAGTGTGACATGGGTTGCCATGGTAATTGGCTCTTAACATCATGGCTGTCCGAAAAAGAACCATTGCAAAAAGCACAGGGACACGGTTCACTGATTTTTAGTGTAGAGCCATTGACTAGGTAACTAACAAACGATGACATTTTCACTTCGGCAGTCTATACAGGTACCACCAAGAGTTTGACGCAGAAAGGCCATGTTACGCGCACGCACGGTAATTGTTTACATGTAACTAAGGGCCGAGCGCGCTTGCACACGCTACATGATGCACGATCAATGCTACGCTACAGTATACGAAGTAGAGTAGAGATTTCTACGTTTGTCATGCCAATGTACACTTTAAAAGTTCACGTAAAAAGAAATTTTCTTCGTTTGATGTAAACTTATAATAATACCCCACACTTTGCCGACACTTTTTGCAAATTTTTTGCAAAAAGCCTTGAAGTCGAGCATATTGTACACTCTCATGTGCCTTTTGCCTCGCAAATCATTGCACAAATGGGGTGATTTTCACATGGCACATATACACTGGAAAATAATCAATATTTTCGTCCCAAAAAGGACAACAAACACACAATGATTAGATCGTTGGCGAAGGCTATTTGCATTTTTGTTCTAATCGCTGGTATGCACATTGTAACGTCTTGTTGTCAAGACGCTGCACAAACTCTACCAGCACGTGGTCAATGTAAGTTCACGCATGCGCAGAATGGGTGTTCACATATTTCTGGTATTGATCAAAATATTTCTTTTATTTTAATCTGCAAATGACACCAAAAACATTTCTTTCAGCAGATTATCCTCAAAACTGCACCTAGCTGTCCCCAAACTTGCCGTGACTTTAAAATAGCGCTTCAGTCAAACACAACTTGAGTGCTATAGTAAGCACAGCTTTCCGTAATGCTTAAGCATAAAGTCAAACTGTTTATTAAAACTAACTGGTGGTGTTTTTATGCTTTGTTTTTGTACTTGTGATGGACTCAAAGCCAATTAAACTTGCAGTCTGTTTGTACTTACAGCATAGAGCTTTCTGTAGTTTTCTCAGCTTCATGGCTGTCCTGTAGGCAGAGAACTTGACAGCATTCAGCTCAGCTAGTGACTGGAACAATTCCATCATCTTAGGGTGATCCCAGTGGGTTGTTTCTGTGGCATGACTGAAATAAAAGGAGCAAGATTTATTTACTACTCACTGTCTTTTCTCACCCTTTTCTCAAACCAATATTAAATAAAATGAATATTCTGCATTATATTTATCACAAGCCCGTATCCTGGGTGCCATCTGCATCTAGAGCGTACAAAACACCATAGACCCCTTCACAGCACGCAACAATTGTATTTTATATAACGCCCAAGTAGATCTCCTTGTGATCTGATTGGACGATAGCAGGTCATGTGTCGTTTAATATTTAATCCATTTAACGCTACGTCACTAACCGTGCAGTTTTGTTCCATTTGCCGTGCAATATTGTTCCATGTTTTTTTCCATTGCACTGTGCGTCCGTGCCCACTGTATTAATTCAGCACGTGTGCGTGTATGACTATGTGCGTGTCGAATGCATGACGTGAGTGCAACCAGTGAATGCAACCCCCCCCCCCCCCCCCCCCCCCCCCCTGCGACATAGCGAAACTCGAAGGGTAAGCCTGAATAATTTGTCAAAAAAATAGGATGTCAAGGATCTACTTGGGCATTATATAAAACAAATAATTAATGTTTTAATTTGTGCAATGGAAGGAATATTTTAATTCGGTGAATGATAGAACATTCCATCTTTCACCTCATGAAAATATTCCTCCCATTGCACGAATTAAAGCGGCCCTCCCACTGTGCGATTTTTGTCACGAATTTCCTACGAATTGGTACGATTATCGGAGACTGCCTATAGACTCTACACACAATCGTAGCCAAACGTACCCAATCGTAGCTAATTCGTGGCAAAAATCGCACAGTGGGAGGCCCGCTTAAAACATTCATTATTTGTATAATCACTGCTTCAACTTAATCAATGACAAATCAAAAATATTGCTCTGCACTGATGATGTATGGAGGATAATTTTGCAGACGTTCACTAGGATGAACAAGGAGCGCAAGTTTGAAGTGTTTCAGTCCCTTTTGGTGTACTTACTTGATATAATAAGGAACCTTGTTACCAGCAACTGCCCTCTCCCATGGCTGCTGGACAGACACTGTAGGGCCAAGAAAATAAACATTATCAACAACATTGTGTTCACACTTGTTGGATCTGATCCCCTGCTGCATTCATACTGGCAAAATTAATTACCAAAGGGGAGATTTTAAGCGAATGTGAACGCTCTAAAAAAATACTGAAAATGTGGAATGAAACATGGTTTTGGGAATATGTCTCAAAATATGGCCCAACTTATGGACAAACTCACTCCGATTTGTATAATCACTGCTGACTTCCAATAGACCTGAAACGTAATAACGTCACGCAATGTTTACCGCGGTGCATTATGGGTGAAAAGTGGGGACGAAATCTCTGCATCTCTTGTTTGCGTGCGTTACATGTATAGCACGTAGCATATTATGCACATAACTTTGTGAACTTTACTAACCGCTTTGTTGGCAAAAAAATGTCAAAAACATAGATCGTAAATTTCTAAAATGGTTCGTGTCAACTTAGTTGTGCCTGCGTGAGTTTTAAGCCCACGACAGACGCCAGAACTATGGTTTTAACTTTTAAGGCCTCAAAAGGCGGCGAAAATGGCCCTGCAATAATTGTGCAAACTAGCGATGCAGAGATTTCGTCCCCACATATCACCCATAATGCACCGCGGTAAACATTGCGTGATGTCGTTATGTCATAGGTCTATTGAAGAATCTGATCGCTCTTGCTGAAATCCAGTCTGCTTGGCCATGGTAAGTGTTAACACAGGTTTTGGGGTAGTTTGCATTTAATGAGGTCCCCAGAGAATTGTAGTTAGATTTCCTGAATTCATAAAATGGTAATGACCTCCAAAACTTTACAAACTGGGTGGTCTTTTTGAAAGAGATCTCTGTGGATATTAACAACCAAAATTTATGAGCTTGTGGAAACACTGGAGAGAAAGTCTGTTTAAAATGTTTACAATTACAGCCATGTTTTCAATATCCATGCATACTTGGCTCACAAAGCTACAATAAGAATAGTTGAATTCTGCATTATAGGTATACTACATGTATTGTCTGAAAATGTAATCAACTGTGAAGTATTTTGACACAAAATTAGTCACCAACAATGTCAATGTACATTTCTGTGCTTTATATTGCAAAAATTGACTGCCAGCCAAAATCACATGTGACATCTATTTACTAATATTCTGCTACTGTTTCTAAAGTGGTGTTCCCATTTTTTGGTAAATCTCCCGTCGGTGTGTGGGAGAGTAACAAAATTAAGTCCAATGGGGACGCACGGAGAATTAGCGTCCTTGTAAAGTTACAGCGACCACGATGTAAAACTTACAGGGCGTTTTACAGGGCCCTCGAAAAGTCCAATGGGAACAGTTTCGCCCTGTAAAATTAACACGAGCCTGCAGTAAACTATGGGCTTGCACGGCAAAAGTTTACTGCAAGGTCGCAGTAGCTTTCCGCATGGGCACTAAAAGCAATTGCAAATGGGAGCGCATGGGAAGATTACACGAAGGAATGTTACTGAAGGTCGTGGTAACTTTCCGCGAGGCAGCAGAAAAGAAAGGCCAATAGGAACATGCCTTTAGAATACAATTTTGGCTTGTAACTCATTTTACAAAGCAAAACAATTATGTGCTAAGCGAATTTCTGTGCTTAGCAGCACCATGAAATTTGCCCCAGGTTATCACCCAACATTGAAAGCAACCAGTGAGTGAGATACAGAATCAGCCACATAAAGTCTACTGCTTCTAAGCAGTTAATGAACAACTGCAAACATATATGTATTTGTTGACCCATGATGTGTTTGGAGCTTTGTGTTATTCCGTATTTACCTCTGAGGAAATGCTGTGACTGTGGACCGAAGTCTCTCAGCGCCTCCTTGAGTAACTTCCCTCGTTCCTCCACCGATATCTGCAGGAGCTTCCAACGTTTGAGCAGGTCTTCAAGGCGACTCTGGTTGACCGTGCTCAGGGTGACGGCTAGGGGTGGGAATTGGGCTGCTAGCTGGGATACGTGATCTACGTCACGCTGTAATGGGGCTATACGCTCCTGGAAACGCTGTCAGATCAGAGAGGAAAAAATAACTTCAGTTTGGTTTATTACAACTGATAGCCTGTTATGCTGGGGTCACATTATCACGTAAAGCCTAGCCGTAAGGGCCATGTAGGACAATTTTTGTGGTACAGTGAGGGACGTGGCTATCCTTTGGCATTTACAGCATCTACATGGCAATTACGAGGCCTGATGGTGCTTACTGCGAGGTAGAGCAGGAATTTCAAAATGTTCAAAATTTTACCACGTGAAGTCAGCCCTGTCCACTGCCGTGGCACCTACTTAAAGGCCCCCTTATTTAGGATTTTATCAATGAAATATATGCTATCAAACCAATATACTCAGTTACATTCATAAAAATCCTATTTGGAGCTTGTTTTGGGGGTTAAAACAAAGGTTTTTAGTTTTTATGCAAATATGCATATTCATGACCAAGGTCACGATGTCACAAGAGGCAAACACAGGAAAATCACATTCAACTGTGCACAAAAGATTCCACCTTTTTCTCAAACGTCCTGGAATTTTTGTAATCCATGACTGTTCGAGTTTGTTCTACATGTTTCCTGTTGTAAGCCATGACGAAACTGGGGGAGAAAACCGCAGCAATTTTCCACAAGTCCAACTTGAAATCTTATGTTTTTTCTTAACTTTTCCCTTCTGTCTTCCTTACGTGATGCACTCCAAACAGCGCCCTCTGTCTGTGGTTTATTGCAATGAAATCTTCAAAGTTGAAAAAGGCTACCTTTTATTGATTTTACATCCAAACGAACAATAGCATGTCTTGCTGAACAAGTAATCCATCATATGAAGCAAAGATTAGGCAAAAAGTTGTTTAGCATGTCATAGGCCCTGTAATGGCCACAGGGCTACCCCTTTGACGGCCATGTATTACGTTGCACCACGTGGCAATTACAGGGGACCCCCTATTGCCACGTAGAACCATGTACATGTAATCACCACGTAGAGCCACGTAGTGCCATGTGTTGGTCCTGTGTTGGCCACGTAGAACCCCGTAGCACCACCCGATTGTCATATAAGGAACGATTTGGTGATAGAACCATGTGATCACTGGGGAACCCCTTTTTATAGGAATTTTAGTGACTTTACACGACACGTCTCTTATGGGACACCTGGCTCCTGCGTGGCACTATGTGGCACTACATAGTCCATATGTGTAATGTGTCTCTGACGTTGCAGGTACGTGGCTTTAACATGGCATGAACATGGCATGTACATGGCAACTATGTGGCATTATGTGGGTGTTACGTGAAAATTATGTGGAAATTATGTGGCCTTATGTGGCGGACATGGCAAATTTTTATGAGTGTCTGACGTGGCGAGTATGTGGCTATCCCATGGCTCTATGGCAGCTACCTTGCTTGGCCCTCTACGACCTCCTGCATACAAGGCAGATGTCTTAACCTTTCGAACACCGAGCTTGCCGATGTTGCGTGGCGGGTTCAAATTATTTAGCAGCGGGAACCATAACTGATAAGGGAAGATGATTTAGTTTTCGTCGGGGAGAATTAATGTCAATTAGGGGTTTTTTGTGGGTTGGTGCTGTGTTTTTACCTTGACTTCTTCAATGTGCTGTGGCAGGCTATCAATGATCAGGTCACCAACCACCCGCCATCTTGATTTCAATGACTCTGCCTCATACAGTTTGGTGTTCAGCTCATCCATGGCTTGATGGAAACCAAGCATTTTCTGGAGGGGAAAATATTTATAATAAATCCTTAATTAATACACAAAACGGTTGCATTTGAACTGCTTTACACTAACTAGAAGGACCGGTCCAAGCAGAGTATTCTTCCAAAATAATATGACTGGGACCCGAGTCTTTCCACAGTAAAGGGGGCATTTTGGCAACACAGACCATATTTTCCACAAAATACCTTTGTCTGGTCTCAAAATAAAAGAAATAAGTTTTAGTTGTTCTGAAGAGATAACTTAGGCCCAAAAATGGTTACAAATAGTGTGACAACATGCCTTTCTAAAAACCCTGTTGTACAAATTTCCAATATATGCTTGTAACCGGGACGGACACCTGTGTTACATTTTAGGCCGTCCCGGTTACGAGCGTATATTGGAAAGAACAACTTACAGCCAAAACGTCGTCCAATCTCTTCTGCCAATGCTCCGCGCGTGCATTGAGTTGAGCCCATTTCTCCTGCAGGTTAGCCACACTCTGCCTGAGATTCTGAACGATCTGCCTTGCCTGATCCTCAGCGGCAGACGCCTGTTCATTATCGGGGCCGCTAGAGTCACTCCCTCTTGAGCTTAGGGTCGCCGCGTCACTGCCACTGTCTGCCGTGCCATGCTCCGTTAGGTACAGACGACCCATCTGAATGTTCCTCTCGATTGTTGGTCGCTTCTCCTCCAGTTGGGATTTGAAGAGCTGTGTTGTATTGGGATAAATTAAATTATGAAAGGAGAATTACATGATTGGAAAAGGGCATAGCTTGCGTAACTTGCATGAAAATGGCTTACTTGCGTGGAATTATCACGGACTGTTGCACAGCTTATGTAATAAAATGCGACTCAAGTGGGCTTACGTAGTTGGGTCTTTCCACAGTAAAGGAGGCATTTTGGCAACACAGACCATATTTTCGAGGAAATACCTTTGTCTGGTCTCAAAATAAAAGAAATAAGTTTCAGTTGTTCTGAAGATATAACTTAGGCCCAAAAAGGGTTACAAATAGTGTGCCAACATGCCTTTCTAAAAACCCTGTGTACAAATTTCCAATATACGCTCGTAACCGGGACGGACACTTGTGTTACATTTTAGGCCGTCCCGGTTACGAGCGTTTATTGGAAATTTGTACACAGGGTTTTTAGAAGGGCATGTTGTGACACTATTTGTAACCCTATTTGGGCTTAAGTTATCTCTTCAGAACAACTGAAACTTATTTCTTTTATTTTGAGACCAGACAAAGTATTTTCTGGAAAAAAATGGTCTGTGTTGCCAAAATGCCCCCTTTACCGTGAACTCAGTTGCCTAAGGTTTTGTGAAATCAGCTGCAGCTGGCTATTGAGTAAGCCATTTTCATCCTGAAATGCTAACTTTTGAGTGTAATATTCCAGCATTCTACCAATTAATTCAGTCTTACGTATGTTGATGTCATCCTGAAATGGCTCTGGAAGTTTAATATGAAAAGGGGTGTGACTGGTTTGGTTTTTCCCGGAAAAGTCACTTTTTTTCCGGAAGAGCCACCGAGACATACATGTAAGCAAAGTTTCAGGAAAAATCACATCCCTATAAAAAGCACATTGATTTGCACTTATTTGTAATGACTACGGTAATACTGCAAGTATGAACATATTATTACCTTATGGTCCTCACTCTGCTGCTGAACCGAGTTATAATCTCCTCCTACAGGCTTCTTGGAGGCTAGCTCTTCCTCCCTAAGACGGATCCATTCTAGAAGGTCTTGGAAGGACTTCAATAGAGTGCTCCATTCCTCTGCATTGGCCTCCAGGCGACGTCTACAAACAGATAATGAAACCAAGACAAAAATGGTTCAAATTGGGAAAATGACAAAAATGTAATAATGATACCAGGGTTTAAAATGGTACGCTATGAAAGGCCCTATGTATCATTTGCAAGATAAAACTTTTTACAGATTCGTAGAACATATCTAAGGAAGAATGTTGGTAAACTAGCCTGAAGAAATGTTAGATACATAAATGCATCAATGCTTCAGAAAACCTTGAAAATCTATATATGAATTTTGTGTACAAGTGAATGATAAAAACGTTTTTTTAAACTACCTACAGTTGTCAACTTCCAACATGAAATACCATTTTGAACAGAAATAAATTCACGTGGTGTTTGTTACCATTGCTATCAACACTTTGAGTAAGGTTTTTCTTGTCAACTCATGAAAAACAAAATGAGGTCATTGCAAATGATACAATGGGCCTTTAAACCTAATAATGTAGGAAAGTGTATGAAATACATTAATACATTATACAAGGGGCAGTCAGATTGCATCCGGGTCACCTCTGGCATCCCGGGTTCGATTCCTGGGCGTGTATTGTGGATAACGCAACATGGATTAGTTCAACCATTTCCAAGGGCAACTGAAAAAAATACTATTGTTTGACCTTTTCCGTCATAGGTCAAAGGATAGTACTTTTTGAAGTACTATTTCCCAGCGCGTACGGAATATCACGCGAGTGTGTGCCAGCACGCGCGCGTGAGACGCGTTCGCGTGAAGCAAACCATGCAGTGGTGTTTGCGTTCACGCGGACAATATGAATTTTGGCTTGGCTCTCTGAAAACTCAATTTTGTCCTGAAATACCAATCATTTGACACAAAAAATCAATGTATGAGGTATACTGTATAAAACAAATATTGATTGCTCTTTATTCGGGTGATGGGGCAAACTACTGCCCCTCGGTGATCTTGGAACGGCAGTCCTGCTATTTTCCCTAGGCCCGCGGCCTCGAGAAAATAGCAAGACTGCCATCTCAAGATCACCTCGGGACGATAGTTTGCATTATATACCTCATGCGTAGATTCCAGTCATCTGATTGGTTAAAAGTGAGGGCATTGAATCGGCTAGACCTGGCGCGTATGCCAACTGGTCAATAGTCTTTACTATGCCCGTGGGCATAGTCATTTAGCGGGTTCCGGACGCGCGCATTACATGTGTTAGCATATAGCTAGCTGTGCACCAACTATGCAGCTGGGCATAGTCATTTAGCGGGTTCCGGACGCGCGCATTACATGTGTTAGCATAGCTATAGCTGTGCACCAACTATGCAGCTGTGCGCTTCACGTAAACATTCATCAGGACGGTAATGGCGGAATCTCGACGTCATTTTGTCGTCTGTCGTAGATGATGAAGTCCTTAAGAAAGTAAGAGAAGTGGCCTACAGTGAAAACTGTGTCAGGTGAAATGTGCTACTAAAGTGCCAGGTGATTATGCTACAATGTTTGCTGTAAATATACAACTTTTCCGCCGTAGACCAGCTTCCGAAATCGAAACGCGAAGGACCACTGTCATGACTGTATATGATGTCTCGTTACTTTTAACCAACCAGATGACAAAAATCTACACATTTGGTATATAAAACAAATATTGACTGCTGTTTATTCGGGTCATGGTTAAGATTATAGGCCCTCGGTGATCTCGAAGCCATGACTATGCCCCTCGGCTACCGCCTCGGGGCATAGTCATGGCTTCGAGATCACCTTGGGCCTATAATCTTAACCATGCCCCTCATTGCAGTCAATATTTGTATACTATCAACCTCTTGAGTAGTCGATATTTGTATAATATAAGTAAATAAAATCAGACAATAATTTTTTCAGATCATATTTTTGAATTTTCCCTGCTCAATTATAAAAACTAAACTCAGTAACATACTTATTTTTTTTGTTGAATGACAACAAATATTGTAAGAACTCTGGATGCAGCAATAGGGCGACATTTCGGGAAGCCTCTTCACGGGGACCACCGAAATTTTGGCAAGAATCACTAAAAATTACACCTTATTTTTTTACCCAAAGCTTCCAAAAATGCTTCCAGACCTAAGAGAATTGGTTCTAGTCCTAATAAAAATGGTTTTTGACCTAAACAAAATGTAAAAAAAATATCAAAAATATTAGGGCGACACCAAAATATCGCCCTATTGAGCATGTCGCCCTAATATAGCTTTTTTACACACAAATTGTCGCCCTATCCTAGCATCCATAGTTTTTGCTGTTAAATAATTTTATTTGATATATGGTATTACTTGTGTCTTATGCTTTTACTGAAAAGCACATTTGCTACATTGTATGTATTGTTTATAATCAGTAAAAATCCAACAAGATAAGAAATCAGACATTTGGTAAAAAGATCCAGATTCCTTACATTTTGTTTGGGTATCCAATGATACACAAGGCTACTCAAATATGGTCAACATTTACCCAACCCAATATCAACACAAAATTTCAAGCATTCCACGTTCTAGATTGAGTGATAATGTGGACTTGTGGCACTGCTCCTAATATGGGAAAAACAAAGAATTTGCTTCAAGAATGATAAGGGCCATCAGGGTTATAAGGCATGGCTTTTACATCTTTTACAAGTGCAAGACTCGGCAACAAATGATATTGGCAGATGGTTTGAATAGGGCATCATGAAGTCTTGAGTATATAAAGGTGGATTTAGCCTGTATCAGATGCCATTTCGGACGTCGGTGCAACTCATCAAAACCAAATTATTAAATCATAATCTAAACTATGACTCATGGCTGGGGAATTTTTCTTTTTTTCTATTTAAAAACTAATTCTAAAAATAAGGTTGAGGATTTTGTTCTGGATTTTCTGCAAAACAGCTTGGGGGAGGAGCGACCCTCAAAATGACTGTTTAAGGTCGACATCTGTGGATTGTAAGCAATTTCTACTGGGACACCCCTTTTATGTACCACTGATTTAATTACTGAGGAGATTAGGGTCAATAATTCAAGTACATAATTCAAGAAAAAGACATACCCATATTTCTAAATGTTAAATAACGCACCATACTTTATGCCTGATGCTAGCGTTTCACACATACATGTACATGTATGTGTGACCATGCCTTTGAGGGAACATCTGCATGTACCGGTACATGTGTGTGATTTGTTTTTTTAAGTGGATAACAAAATAATTAACTTTTGTTAATTCTTTATTACAATCTAAGTACATTCCCCTAGTTTTTATTTTAGTCTGTAGTTTTTATTTTACTGTTCAGAAAATTGTGGCAATAGAGCCTTTGCACGGCGGCCATGACAGGGGGCAGTCACATTGTTTCCATGTGTCATGCATGAGTAGGTGCTTTGTGGTTCTATTGTTACATCATTTAAATAAGAAAACCTGTCACTGAAAATAATTGTGATGTGAATTATGCCATAGATCAAGGAAATTTGCTCTATGATTATAATTTCACCCAGATACAATTCCCACTTAAAAAATCAGAAATGATTTGTTTTTTGAGGGGGTGCAAGAGGAGGAGAGAAGGTACATGTATACAGCATCCAAAGAGCACAACTGTGTTAAAGGTACACACCGGCCTACTGTTTACGTAATTTAGTGTACAGCATTCTTAACAATAATTTTTGGATGGTCCCATAATTAACCACAAAAACTTAGAATTAATAAAAACGGTCAATAGTCGACTTTGTCGGAAACGATTGATCGCTCTTCACTTGGCAGCTTTTTGCTTTGGACGACCGAATGGGTTTTCCGTTGAGGAGCTGACATTCATGGTTTGTCTTCACGAACGTACAATTGTAGTTCCACGGCACTGTACCAGTTTTGGGCGGGCAACGTGTGTACGTGTGCCGTGGGGCTAAATGTCTATTTCGGAAAGACTTTTAGAATCATGTATGGGTCTATTTCGAGTCCAAAATAGCCCAACAAAGCCGGTTTGTCCTCTTAATCAAGAAAAAACAAACACTCCTATTTTGGAACAATAATTGTTCTCCCACAAACTGGCTTCCATAACATACCCATATGATATTTCAGGTACCATAAACCAATCTATTCAGAGCCAAGAAAAACAAAATAATAAGACCTTGTTTCTACAAGTTTCTGGTTTCCGTGTCAACACACCTACCTGATTTCTGAGGATTTTCCTTGGAGCTTATTCCATCGTTTGTTCATCTCCTCCAGGCGTTGTTGCAAGACCTCTGTGTCATCTTTACTTTCTCCACTCTTGGCTTGTGAGTTGCCAGCATCGTTGAGGGATGAGAAGACATTGTGATGGGCTTCAATCTCAGCTTGTAGGTCCTGGACAAAAACGGTGGAAGAAATAAACTCACTGTTAAAGGCGAAGAAAAATAGATCTTTGATATTGATTGCTTTCCGGTGACGTAACGCCTTCCATCCACCATTTTGGATTCCATTTTTCATGACGCACGTAGATCGAGTTATTACCGGCAAAAAAAGCGCATTGGTTTGCACTTACTTGAGTTTAATGTGCCGGTCCGCTTGACTCGTCGAATCAATTTGACCGCGACTATTAAAGCAAGTGACTCACTTCAGCTATTATGGTGCATAATGCCAACATTGTAATTGGGTCACCCACTTTGGACAAGAAATTTTATAAATTACACCCTAGCCCTATTTAAACTCCACATTTGAAGCTATGCATTCTAGAATTATGTCACAGTACTGATCGTCATTAGCTGAAACAATTGTCCAAACTACGCCTAAATCGTAAATGTTGGCATCCACATGTACATGTACTGGTGCGCTTGTTCTCCCAAACAATCGTGGACGTTTTAGGGAGGTCTAACAAAGAGAACAATATCGTCCGCGATTGGCAAGCGAACGTCCGCGATTCGCTCCTGTAAAAAACAACGAGAGTAAGGAAAAATAGACTATGTCCAAACAAAAGAGGAACAAAGGGACGTCCGCGATTGTCAGTGAGTTCACACCATCGTGTACAGCTTACATGTACACTGTATACATAATTATACATCACACACTCGGGCGTACAATTACAGTGGAACCTGCTCTTCAGGCCACCTCCATAAAGAGGACCAGTCTAAAGTGGCCACATTTGTTCGGTCCCAAACATACGGTATGGAGGTGGAACCTTGTAATTAGGGCGCCCCTCTCTAACGCGGTCAGTGGCCATGGCACTAGGATTTCTGTGTGTACAATCCTATGGCAGTTGAACCTGGATAATCTGGCCACACGCAGTAAATTGCCTCAATTAATCAAGCTACTCTGGGAAATTTTACGAGAAGCTTTAAAAAATTATTAAAAACTGAAAAATTTTCCACTTTTTAATGAGGAAACCTTTCATACACTTCACTTTTAGCAGTTTTTCAACTATAGACATGCACTGTGGTATGTTTTTTTATGTTTGAATATTCCTGCATGTGCACGCTAAACCTCTATATAAGGGCCACCTGCTTATACTGGCCACGTTGTCGGTCCCTTGGGTGGCCACTATATACAAGTTTCACTGTAACATTGTAGCTGTGCACCCAGTCCGACTTTGCAATTTTGTAAATTGCTACACAACTGAACAGAGCATTTATCAATTCATGTTCTGTTTAGTTTTATAATTTGGATTTTGCTCAAGCAAAAATTGAGAATTCTCGAGTCCCAGCACTGTTCCTTTAACAAATTGTGGATATAGTCATGGCGAGTTCCTATTGGATTAATGTACAAACATTCCAGATCAGCAGGCAATGCACTGCTGAAGCAAGTTACATGTACTGGTACACGTACAGTGTGACTATGACAGTGAATGTATCGACCAGGTGTACTCTTGTAATCATGGCTTGTGGTCTAGTACGATGGAAAAACCAAATGTAAAGACCGCAATGCCAACCAAGGGATGGGGTGAAGAGTTTCATCATGTTACAAAATATACAATCTCTAAACACAAAGTGCTACATGTACGTAATGACATATAAGTCTGTTTTCAATACTAGAGAGACTTTTTCACCAGGATCATAACTCTGTGCAATGCCAGTTATCTTCTCTTGAAACAAAAGAAATATCTAAGACAGATCTAAGAAGATAACTTAAGCAACAAACAGTGCAACAACATACATGTACATGTACCTTTCTGAAAACCCTGTGTACAAATTTCCTATTTAACGTATGTAACATAGGACACATACTTTGTGACATTTTTTGGTGTCCTTGTTACATACGGTATATTGGAATTTGCAAACAGGGCTTTCAGGAAGGTACATGTATGTTGTGACACTATTCGCTGCCGTTCTTTAGCTGAAGTTATCTACTTAGATCTATCTTAAGATATTTCTTTTGTTTTGAGAGAAGATGAATGACATTGTACAGAGATATAATCCTGGAGGAAAAGGTCTCTCTAGTATTGAAAACAGACACATATACTACTTGGGTGAAGTTCAAAAGCTGTGTCCGCATTTGACTAATTTTCCGCAAGTCACTATTAACATTCCATCCTGGTAAATCTTCCATGCGTCCGCACTTTTATTTTCATCCCATAAAAATATCATATCATTCAGGTCCACTTGGGAGTTACATGTATCCTATTATGACCACAACATGTGTTCTATCATGGTTTTACATTACAGTGCTGTCCGCACGAGACTTTCCAGTGATGTAAAACTGGCAACGTAATTCTTCCGCGACTCGGCTCACCCGTAAAAATTACAGTGACGGAGTGTAAAACTTACAATTGATGTAAACTCTTTTCAATTTCGGGTGTTTTCTGGCCGTCCGAATCTGACTAAATTTGGTAATAAAATTTATGACGATCTCCCTAAGTTACTGAAATTAGTCCACTGTGGACACGGCTTAATTCTACGTTTTTGTTTAAATGGTTTGATGAGCCTTAATGCAAGCGGGTCTTAAGACTGGACTGAAACAAAAAACTGTCCAAAATGTCTAACTTGAATTCAACTGAAAATTATCTCTGTAGACCATTTATTGGCACTAGAAACGATCCAATGTACTGTACGTATACTGCTCAGACGCAATTAAAACAGACCATTTTTGAATGAACCAAAATAAGACCACTTTAAGTTCAGCATGTCTGAAAGTACCCATAGTTCTACATTTATATGGATACCTATTTGCAAAATACAGGACAACACAAAGAAAAGCCTTTCATTAAAAAAGTACAATCAGACATTATCACCGTGTTTACACTTGAAATGACCGATATTTTTATTGTGACTTCAAAACTAAACATTTGCCGCGTTTACACTACACCCTTTCAATTCGCCTTTATATACCAATGTTTACAAACCACAAAAGTCACCGCTAATTGTGACCGTAGCGCATGCGTGGATTCGTCGATTAAACCTACCAAGGGACGCTCAGATTGCCGATTCTGTATTCAGGTAGCGTTTACACTACTAGCGAACTTGACAATTGTACAAATGGCGAATCAGACCCGGGCCTTTTCAATTTACCTTTTGCACCTGGGTCATTCCATGAAGTTGAGGAACACGGTTTCTGTGTTACACCCACAACCATTTTTAGTGTTTTTTTTGCCCTTGATAACCCCATGAATCAATACTATTCAGAAATTCAAGCTGTTGGATGAGAGAAATTTAAAACATTCATTACTTGTAACAAAATCCTCATGGATTTAAATTTATATGTCAACTAAATATAATTTTGTTCAAATGTAGGTGTGACATTTGGTGCTTTTTAGCAGATTTTCTTGAATCACAAAGAAATTTAAGCTAGAATCCTTCAAATTCAAATTTTAAAAAATTGTTTAGTTTGAGAACTGTGTGTTAGTTTCATATTCAACGTGAAAACATTTGTAGTTGGAGTGAAAGCAGTTGAACTGTATTGGTTTCCAAGTTACATCCACAACCACCACTTTGTTAAATAATTCAAAATGGTGGCACTTTGTCAACACTGAAGACTCCCAAATTACCCCCAAACAGTGTAAGCCACCACATCATGCAACATCATTATATAAATGATGACTCATTGCTCCCTTATTGACCATTTTTGTGGAAATGAAGAAATGTCACACTTTGTTCCTCAACATCATGGAATGACCCACCTACATGTACCCGGCTTCAACTCGCCTTTTTGAAAATTGCAGAGTTCGATTCGCCAATGGCGAATCGAGTGTAAACGAGCCTTATGTTTAGTTTTAGTGATGGCAAAAAATTCAAGTCCCCCGACAAAAAACTGTGTTGTGAA
The DNA here is from genome assembly GCA_037783545.1 of Henricia sp. BOLD:AAB3569. NCBI lineage: Eukaryota > Metazoa > Echinodermata > Asteroidea > Spinulosida > Echinasteridae > Henricia > Henricia sp. BOLD:AAB3569. The sequence goes on along the minus strand of JBBELK010000272.1, from coordinate 1,789,374 downwards.
GGTTGTATGTAAACTTACGAGTGTTACGCAGTACTGCAAAAGGAACAAATTAAAAACGGAATCCGAACAATCTCACCTTCTCAAAATTTTCCAAGAGTTCCCGTATCACTAGATTAACTCGGAGCATAACCAATAGATCTAGGGTCCAGATAGAAAACCCAATTTGACCCCTGCCTTGGGCCATGAGCTGCACACCTCCCTTACACCATACGCTGCTCATAGCATTATCACTGCATTCACAGCATCCCTTCTCTCCACGGTTGCCAAAACCATGACGATAACAATGCCGCGGATGCCTGCTTGACAACTGTTTCTTGGAGTGAGGTCTCCCGAGCGAAGATTCACCACATACCACAGCTGGACGCAGCATCGCTATTTCAGTCCTCAAGTTGTCAAATTAACCTCCTACTACCCACCGCTGGGCGGCAAGAAATAACGGCCCGAACCACATCTGTAACCCTCGGGCTTCCCTGTGGTTGTCGTGGCGACCAACAACAGATAACGTGCGAGAGGTTTTCTGTACCACCTTTTAACTAATGAGAAGTGTTTGTGATATATGGCTTGTCCCGTGAAATATTGATGACCTGTTTCAGTCAAAATGATAGCAACTGTAGTTGCAGCCATGTAAATTTCATGCGAAACATTTTACAAAATTGATGGGTGAAATTAGTTTTCAACATTGTTGCTGACAGAGTGCTCGAATGAGGTCAGCAAATTATGATGAGGGCTTTTCATGCAAGGCGTAATCATGCATTTTAATGTGTTAAAAACAAATTCTCAGCAAATTTTTTTTTTTTCCATTGGTGACGTAAATGCACGCATGATGCTCCGTTGCACAAAAGAGCCATAAATATGAAAAATCAATAATATATGAAAGTGGCCACACCAAAAGGTTGGCTTTTGAAAATGGGAATTAATGATCCGTACGATATTACAGTAAATGCACTGTATGACTGCACGCAAAGGGCAACGAGTCAAAATGAACAAGTCTCTACAGATCTAGTGACATTATTTACGAATGTCTATGACCCCGTTCTCACTAGAGAAATTGCTTCATTCGATAATGATTCAACGATGATTTGACGAAGAGTTTTCCTAATGTGAACGCAAGCATCTTCATTCGACGATGATTAGAATAGCTTCATTCGACGAAGAAATGGCTTTATTCGATGAAGCAAATTTGTAATGAGAACGCTCCCTTTGTTCGATGAAGCAATTTGGCAGGCCTGGTTGCACAAGAGCATTGTGTGTCAAGCGCCCAACAAGCGTTGTTTTTGACGTGTCACTGGAAAACCACACAGCGCGTCTAGACGTGCGACTCGCATGTACGACCTCCCACAGCTTCATTCGATCTTCGTTAGCGGTCGCTTATGTGTACGGTACCGCTCTTCATTCGATCTTCGTTCAATCTTCGTTAAGTGATATGTGAACGCACGCTTCATTAACTAACGATGATTAACTAATCTTCATCGAACGAAGCGATTTCTGTAGTGAGAACAGGGCCTACATGTATGTTGGTCTGGTATTTCTAGACTGTTTGACATGTCAGAAAAAAAGGCCTGACATATCCAGACTTATCCGACAACCAACAGAATTTTTGTAACAACAAATATTGGACAAAAAATACCATATTTTGAGCTAACATGACAAAATGAAATATATTCAGATAAGCTGCTTTTAACTTTTAGCGAAATCTAGTAGATCTTCTTTGAGTCACAAGCATTTATACTGCGTACATAAGTGTACAATAAAATAATATGTACATGTACAAAACAAAAATCTCCCCCGCAACAATTGAGAGAATTGTAGTCGGCTACGATTTTTTAATTGATTTCTTAACCAAAACTTGGGCCAACGGAAAGGTCGAATTATTACTATGATTACACATGTATGTCTCATTTTGAAATGCTGGAGTAATGGATATATATTGATACGAGAGGAAATCTAATTTACAAGCACATTTAAAAAAAAAATGTGGCATTAATATTAATAAAGCCCCGTGTCTCGACCAATCAGATCTCTACGTCCAATTCTGGTAGCAAACTCCATAGCCTGTGTACAAAGTGACAGACCGGTTTCTCAAGTCGGTAACTGGAGGTCGACTAGACTTGTTCCCAGTCCATTCTTGACTACGCTGCTACGGTTTACAAACCAACAGGTCCAGTTACCGGCTTGACATCAAGTCTACAATACATCCAACAAAGTTACATGTTTGTTCCTTATTTTTGTTCCAACATGATTGTTCCAAGTTAACATAGTAATCTTAACCCGGGCTCACCATCCGTCCCATCATGGAGCTACAATGTATCATAGGGTAATTCCCAAAATTGGGGTTCCAAAACGTTTGGTGTCCCAGTTATGTATGACACTCTCTGCTTCAAAAATCGCCACTCATGATCACAAATTCTCAGTAATAGACTGTGGCCTGTGATTATAGGGGAAACCATCATCGTCTTGAATATTTTGTCCTCTGATTACCGACAAATATTCGAAACAAAAGACCATAAAGGCTCATAATTTGTTCTATGATATTGAATAGGAATGTGGTGTCCCGGGTTACATACGCCAATGAAAATTAGCTGTAGAATGAGTTTGCATTAACCTTGGTGCCTTACCCACACACAAACATATAATTAAGGTGCGCTTGTGGAAATAAAAATAAATATATTCTGCTGGGAAACCACTTTTAGTCACTAAAAACACTGGAAAATCTTTAAAAGCATGTCACACTTTTGGACTCCTAGTTTTGGGAATTACCCTATACATGTAGCTCCATGGTCCCATCAAAGCAAAAAATTTTTGTTTTGTTTTACAGAAGTAAAAACACACTAGGAATATTCTCACACCGAGGACTGGAGTCCATTACCAACCTGCAAATACTGGATGTATCAAGCCTTTCTGCCTTGTGCCATTCTGGTTTAGATTATAAATTGATTTACGAGATGATAACTTGGGAATAAAATGGTTAGAATCCTGGGAATGTGGGATATGAGATCCTTCGTGGCGATTTCAATCAGGCCTATCATCCTGCTGGATGGCTCAACATTTTTCATTTTCAGTTTTCTAAACAAGTTACGTCGTAAGAGTCCCGAGAGAAGCTAAAAAAATGGACTTGACAGATATCTTCAGATATATCAGGAGGATTGCGCCAGAGATAAGTGAATTTAAATGCAGTAAATGTGTACAGGATTGGCATACATGTCATTTGGCTAACAGCTTATACCGGTACTACACATGTATTACATGTGCACTTAAAACACTGAAGTTTTCGTGAATGCTGAAAAAGCATGAACAAATGTGGTTCCTAAAAGTCGGGTTTCCTAAATCTACTCCAGATGAAACTACATGTGTAAGAGCCATTCACATTGGGGGATTGTTGGGTCTGAACCAGTTCATGGATGTGAAGCCAAAGAAGGAAAATGCGGATTAAATTTGGTGAATTGGCAGCAGTGCTAAGGAGGTATTTCTAGAGCATATTCAAAACCTCATTCAGTTTCAAATGCCAAGAATGAATGGCTGAACTTCGTAAAGTTCATATTTTGATAGTACGGCAGAAAAACAGCGACATTTATAAAACAACATGGCTAAGGTCCTTCATTATGGAGCTCCCATTTGACTGCAATCTTGAGGGAGCATTTCCTCTACAGCTGGAGCATTACCAACTCGCTCATTTGCACTTTCGCATTCGTGACTACATTGTATCAACCCAAGAACGCCATTCACGTGTCACTCGGGTGCAGGGTTTCAAATACGCCCCTAGTGATGCTGGCCGACAATGGCTAAAAACTGATACATAAATGCCACTTTCCATGAAAATGACAACACGTCATGCACTATGACTTTATATAATAGTTCAAAATCATTCGCTTCTTAGTCAAAAATGATAATTCAAAAATAATTTGGTAGTTTTGGCTTTTGATGTTTGCAAATTCCGTATAATGACTTTAGAGGTACATTGTATTTCTGCTGTGTTTTGTGTTTTTATATGTTTTAGTTTTGTTTAGTTCAGTACATCACATATCCCTGCAAACCATTATAAATCCTAGATCTTGAAGAGCTGTATTCTACAGGTTCTATTTCTGAGTTTGTATCACATACAAAGGCCATGGTCCCTAATTTCTGAAATCCCTTCACAACACAAAGGCAGCCATTCTGCTCACAGCACCAGGAACTGACTAATTTCTGGCAATGACGCGACACAAACTACGAGAACTCCAAGCGCGCCATACTGCTGTGTAAAAATGTAAAGTCAAAAATTGTATCTTCCTTACAAGAAATTGCACATGTAGGCCTATGCATACAGTGTGCAAGTTACAGAGTCAAAAAAACGTCAGGAACCTACATGTACATGTACACAGACTAGAGATTTGTCCTCGTGTAGCTTCGTTTGGCATCAATTTTCTCCAAATTTTGGCTCCAATTTTCTTACTATCTTACTTCCCTACCTTGAATCGAACCCTCTTGTTCGGAAGGCTACGTTTTCCCTGCATTAGAACGGCACTGGCCACCACATCAGGACAGAACATTTCCAAGCACTTTGAAGTAAAAATGGCCGCCTCTCCGGAACTGCGCAAAGCCGTGATCAACCAATGAGGGTTCCTAACACAGGATTCGTCATGCGACTTTTAGGTTTAATGCCGATCCGTGCAACAAGTGTATCGATAACATGTACATGTAGTGAGCGGAGGCCCTGCATCGCGTACAAGCAGGCATCTGCAACGTAACATCCTGTGTGTCGCGTCTGCGCCAATGGTTGTCTGCCGATTTGAGGAAGTTGGGATAATGAAGTTGGCAAGGTTTTCCTGTCCCATGCTACATTTTGTTTTTATTTAAGGAGCATAACAAGAACTACCTGTTAGAGGGAGAAATTTATTTAAGGCAATTTTCACATATTGCAGATCAAGTTGGTGAGAGTTGTTTAATACACAGCTCGACTCAGCATCTAATATTAAAGCACTGTTTACATTCAAGCATATGTACATACAGTTATTAATTTATTTTTTCCTAGAGGACGGGGAGAAATGAAGATATAGTCTCACAATGCCTGCCATATTAACGTGGTCACATCAGGGTCACCATACTGCAAAATATGGTTATTGGTTTATTTTGTGCATTCATTGTGTTTGCATACAGTGTATTCTTTTAGAAGCGCTTCAGAAAGAGCTTCGAAAAGTGCTATGGAAAGCGCTTTGGAAACAGTAATTGTACTCAGTAGAAACATGCTCTTAACAGAAAAATGCAGCCAAAAAAATCCTTCTTTGGCTTCTGTGTTAAACGAATGGACAAACTCATTGCCATGTGCAAGTAGTGTGAACCGTTGTCAATGTAATAATAATAGCAATCTTATATAGCGCTAAATGCCTGGGCCTCTAGGCGCTTTACAGTATAAAAACAAAAACCAAAGCAATATAACATACAAATACATATATAAAAAAGAGCATCATCAAGAGCATCAAGTCTGGTAATACTGAACAAAAAGATGTGTCTTAAGCTGGGACTTGAAATTACTGATGGAATGAATTTGACGCATGCTGTTAGGAAGACCATTCCAGAGGTGTGCCACTGAAAAAACAAATGATCTATCACCATAGAACTTTGTTGATGAGCGAGCAGGTACCCTCAATTGACAGTCTGATGATGATCTTACACCCCGTTTACACTCGATTCGCCTTTGCCGAATCGAACTCCGCAATTTCCAAAAAGGGGAGTTGAAGCCGGGTAGGCACTAAGTGTAAACGCAAAAGGTGAATCGAAAAAGGCTGATCAGACCCGGGTCTGATTCGCCTTTTTCAAGTCACCTTTGGGGTAGGGTTGAACCCCGCAATTGCGGGGTTGAACCCTGCAATCGTCAAGGTCGCTTGTAGTGTAAACGCTACCCGAATACAGATTCGGCAATTTGAGTGTCCTTGGGGCGGTGCCCACAGTGTAGTAGATTTAATTGACCAATCTGGCACTAGTGCAGCAACACCTAACAGCTCACGCATGCGCTGCAGTTACATTTAGTGGTGACTTTTGCGGTTTCTGAAGCGAGTTGAAGCAATTTGGGGTGTAGTGTAAACGCGGCAAATGTTCAGTTTTGTGGTCGCAATAAAAATGCTGGATCTGTATCCACCTTTGCCGATTCGAGTGTAAACGCGGTGTTAGAGACCTAGATGGGGTATACAACTGGACAAGGTCAGAAACTTGACGTCAGATGTAGCTTATAAAGCTAAATTTGAGATATACATGTACAATAAAATGTTCACTATTGAACATTTTCTTTTCGTTCTATAGAGTCCTTTGAACTTTTTAGGACATCCCAAGATGCTATGTTATTGCTAGCCCCACCCAAGTTCAAGCTACCTATGCCACACAGAAATCCCAGATTTGGCCTCAAATGTACCTAGACTTCGAGTCAAAGGTTAGATAATCGTGGCAACAGAAAAAGGATGATGAATGACAAGCCACAAGACAATGTTGATCTTGCATTTGTTGGGGTTTGGAGGGGCGATATAAACTGGAGCACAATTTCTTGAGAATCTCTGGTTGGGCTCTTGATCACGTTTGACCTTTGAACTTGACTTCATTTGAATTTCATTTGAACTCGGTATATTTGCTCTGCAACACCTTATGGAGGAATGTCTGATGGTTTCATCATATTCTGAGGTTCCATATGTCCCACGTTTGTGCCTACATGTACCGGTACAACTAGCAACCATCTTCACTCCCCTTAATGGCTGTGGATATTTGTAGTGCAAATTCAATCTTCACAGTTCATTTGTAAACAACAACTGTAATACGTATAATCAGGGTTGTAATGACTCGGACTCAAGTCGACTCGAGTCCCCATTTTCACTGACTTGACTTGACTTGAGACTCGAACTTCAAATGACTTGACTTCACTTGAGACTCGAATCTCAAATGACTTGACTTGACTTGACTCGGACTTGTACATTTTTTGACTTGGGTCTGCCAAAAATGAAATTGAACTTTTATGCATTTTTTGTCATTTTGAGGACCGAATTGTTTTTCAGAACTAACTTTCTTTTAACATGGGGTATTGTTGGCCAGAACAACAAAAATACCCTACACGTACATTGTATGCAAGATTCAGGGTTTAGACTCATTTTGAAATTAACTTGAACAAATACTACTTGACTTGAACCGACTTGACCAACATGCCTGACTTGACTTGACTTGGGACTCGGAGGCCATTTGACTTGACTTGACTTGGGACTCGAAGGCAGTTTGACTTGACTTGACTTGGGACTCGAGCACAGGGAGACTCGTTACAATCCTGCGTATCATACAATGCTCTACCTAAAATTTATCTATTATAAATTCACATTTTTATTTTACGCCAAATTTACATCAATGTTCAGTGGCAACCACGAGAAATGAGAAACGGTTCAAATAAGAAATGCAAATTATACTCTGACTGAAAGCTCAAGAAGACTGGAATATGTAACATTTTAATAGTCAGTAACATCATGGAGGAAGAAACAAGAAAATGCCGCGGACGCATCGCGCATGCGTGGGTCAGCCTGAATGATCCCATAATGCTTTGAGGTGATCGCCGAGATCCGGGCTGTTCTGCGGTCGCAGGCGCTAAATGGATTTCAGCGCTGATAGTTTTACGACCGTGGCAGCAAGGCCTTAATCTTTGATCCAATGATCGTTCCAACTCCTTCTTGTTTTTTCCTCCATGGTAACATGTATGACCACCTCTTGCAGCAAGGCTGACTGCACCAGCTTCTTTGAGAGCCGCTAAGGCAAGGTGCACCGTTCTGCCCGGGAGTGCCTTCTTGAGCTTCTGCACTTCAAGGGTTATTTTTGAGACATACGGCTAGTTTTAGAGGTCAGCTCATCCCACGCAGGTTTAAAGGCACAGGCTCGTCAGCAATGCGCGCGCGCCGAATGCGCGCGCCGAATTCGCGCAACGAAATAACCAGGTCCATACCTTTGCTATTGAGCTGCATATTTCGTGGCACGAATTTGGTGCGCGCACATTGCTGACGAGCCTGTGCCTTTAAACAGGTTAAAATCCCAACATAATGGACTTTCTGAGAGCTCGTAACTACAAGATTCTCCTAAAAACAGGAAATGTCACATTTGCTCAAATGGACCTGGATGGAATCACCGAAGTTGAACAGTCTTTAAAGCAAATTCCAAAGTGATTGGTCGATCAATGCCTTGTTATCCACAAGTTCATTGTATTCAAAACGTTCTGTTGTGATCAATAATTGATATTTTAACCAAAAAGCCATATGAGCATCTGGAAAATAAAGATGATTGGTCATAGCATACCAAATTAAACAAAACCACAATTAATCAGTTCAAATTACATTATATTTAAAGTGGAATGTAAATTACAAAGAGACGGGTGTAACCACAACTGCGAACTGGACAAAACTTTCTGTATATTTTGTGGACTCTTGATTTCCAGTAAAGCAGTGGGTTATTTACAATCTTTGAAAGTGAGAATAAATTATACCAATAGCGAATATGTAGCTACTGCTGCTAGACCACATAACGCAGGGCAGCGGGAGTTGTTTTAAACTCTGGCAAAAGTGAAAGTCAGTTGGTCACATGACAGCTGGAAACAGATTATCTCTGCTTGTTGGGGATGCTACATGTACCAGTAGGTCCATCCAGGAGACCAAATGGTTTGGCCATTAATCATTAGACACCACATTCCATCTATGATGCAGCCATTTTGAAAAGATTACAGCAAGTTTGGCATTTTGTAGTTTTTTTCTGTTATGAGCTACATGTACATGTATTCAGAAAAGTGGACAAGTGCTAGACAATTGGGCTGATGGATGAGTCGGTTAATAATGACATACATTGAAGGGCTGATCCAGATTTTTTTGGAGGGGTGGGGGTGGGAGCTGGAGGGCGCTGGATTGGGTAGAGGTTGGAAGGCTGGGGGTTCGAGATAGGGGTTGTGCATGCCAGATAGCATATGCGTAGAACCACAATAATAAAAGGTAATTTAAAACGTCCATTGGTAAAGTGTAGAGAAATATTTTACACTGTGTTTACACTGGTCCCGAGCTCAGAATGCGTCAGCGTTAATCCTGAGTGCCGCGTTTACATTCTGTAGTTGATTTCGATTCGGTGCCAGAAGTTGCAGTCAAAAGTCTTGCTCTATGTGTGTATGTACTGATCAACGTGTGCATGGGTTGTGCATGTACATGTACAGTGTAGAAAAGGCCACTTGAATTTCGCGGGCTTTTCCCCCACTACAGCTGTGGAGCAGATGCGACAGGATGTGGTAAAGATTAATTGCTTATCTAACCTCAAACTGATCCCGAGCTCAGGATTGAACCCTCTGCCAACGCGAGACTCAAATCTTGGGGTCTGATCCGGGGCCAATTTGGTTCCAAGAGCGTTTACACTCAGTTTGTGATCCGGGGCGGATCCCGAGCTCAGTGTTCGACCCCGAGCTCGGGATCAAGTGTAAACAGGGTGTTAATGTCGACCCAGTAACCTTGGCAACACACAAAGGATGACATAACTCCAGGTCAATTTCTTTGTATTGTAGCTAAAATCATTTATGCAATATACTAAAATATGCCATTCTTCTTTCACCATCAAAAATTTTAGCAGCAATATAGGCCTACCAGTCTGGCCACTTTTGTTACTGTTAGCCCAACCATGGCCCAACAGACATGGTGTGCCAGACTGTGCCCTGTTTCAAAGTTTTGACAGAGGCCAACAAAAATAAACTGGCATTCCTAAGGGACAGTAAATCACACATCTAATCAACCTCTTGACAATAATACAAAGTCCCCTTTGTTCCTTAAACACCCTCTACTTACCCTATAATATAAACAAGGGCACTTTGGCATACAGGTACATTGTACATGTAAGTACATGTACACATGTACATGCATGAAGGAAGGCAATTTTCTTGTTTTATTGCCAATTTGTTGTTAATTTTTTAAAATTAATTCTGATTGAATTCAACTCTTTAGAGCAATTTTTGTGAGAAGTGTTCCTAGTTTAACTCTTTCAGTGCCCTTTGTTGTTAAAATTTAACCCTAAAGTGCCCAACTTTGTCCTTTTTTGTAATTTTTTTGAAATTTAAGTCGTACATGCACGATGGTTGGCGTGTTGGAACTTGGAAGAACAAAAATTATTCAATCGAGATTGTAACATGTACATAACACTTTCAGAGTGCATACGATAGATTGTACATGTACGAGTTAACTACATGTACATGTACATGTCTCGAGATCGAGATCGTGGTGATCATTTAAACACAGTACCTTTTGTTAAATACGTAATATATACATGTACCGGTAGGTCCCACCTAAAAAATTACCTTTCTAGCCCAACTGTGCCTTTGACACAATTTGAGGACAGATGGCAATTGCAGATGCTAAAAGTAAAACCATTCCATGGACAACACCATTTTGTCAAATTCTCCTTGGAACCCTATACATGTCATCGATTGGGCATGCAGTGTGCTTCATTTATGCAGACATTGTTACAAAACAAATTCAAGAATGAAGCTTACAAAAGTTGCTTTTTCCTCAAAGAAACTCGAGAAGCAACAAGTTAAAGAAGTAAAGACAAGTTAATAATGGATCTCTCAAAGTAACTTTACTGCAAAAAGGTCTGTCTGCATTGGACCTTTTTGAGTAAACTTACTGAGACGATGGGTACTTTTCCCATTTTAATGCTCATTGACCTTTTTAAAGGGATTTTAATTTATTTATCTCGATTGAATCAAGACCTGAAGTCTTAAAAATTACTGGTATGTTCAATATTTAGGCTACAAAAAATAGACATTACTATGGTCATAATGTAAATTCATACTTCCACAATCAGGTACATGTTAAAGGCCCAGTGTATCATTTGCAATGACCCCAAAAAGTAATCGACGAGTTTACAGGGGAAAAGTTCTGAAAGTAAAGATTGAATTAATAGCAACTACCCAATGAAAGGTTTCCGCTCAAAATGATATAATTTTACCAGAAAATAATCCGTAAAGATGAAAATATTTAGATCGTTTGCAAACGATTTACTTATTTTTGGTTCGCATCTACGCGGTCCAAAATGCATGAGCGCTGTGTACTGCAGTATATGATGTGCGCCACAGAGTGCATGACGCAAGCCACATAGTACCCGATCAACTGAGAACGAATATTTGAAACACCCCGCCAAGACCAGAAAAAGGCATATATTTATTGTTTAATGTTATTTTTAAACGTGGTACATTTGACAAAGCTGAAATTTCTTCGGATGAGTTTGTTGATGTCTTTCTTTTGATTTATAATGGTTTTATTCGCAGAATCGCTCAAAAACAGATCATCTACAGGGCCTTTAAATGAGGTCAGTTTTTGTCAAAGGTCAGGGATGTCTCATCCAAGCATTTTTAGAGCTTTTCCCAAAAAAATTTGGTTATAATTTTTGCTAAAATATGCTTTGTAGCAAACAACATTCTGATGATCAACACTAAATGAAATTTTTTGGATCTAACCATGGAGCTATAAAAGGAGCTCCATGATCTAACTAACTGCCCATATCAATTTTTTTGATTTTGATAAGAGTTCTGTATGTTTTACCCCCAAAAATATTCACTTGGGACGTGGCAACATGGTTGATGTTTACAACAGTATCCATCCTTTGGTGATTCACCGCCAGCGCCTAAACAATTTACAGGAAGTCTATTGTTACTTTATACACACAACTTTGAACAATACACAATAATGTTAGTGTACTTCTGAAACAGTTTCAGTTGGTTGGTTTCAGAATCCCCTTGACAAAAAATATTTAGTCAATAAAAAGAAGAGCTTTTAACGGTATATGCAGTTGAAAAAGGACATATAGTACAATGCCACTACTTTATCAGCCTACAAATGCCCATAAGCAAATGGGTTGGTTTAGCAGTTAGCAGACCGCAAAAGCTTCTCAGCCTCCCTACAAATTTACATTGTACATGTACATGTAGTATGGTTCAAATCAAATGTGTATGTGTGCTACCGTAGGTGAACAAAACAGTAGTAGTAAACTAGTATAACGCACTCACAATATTCAACTTTAAGTATGACTACATGTATAAGCCCGTCCGCATTGGATCGATTTTTTACCGAGACCATGGCATGGGTACTTTCCCCATTTCAAGTCCAATGCGGACAGCCCGGGACATTTTCCTCTCAGTAACTTTTCCTGATTCCAGCGGTTACTTTTCCTGGCCAACTGCTGCCCAGGAAAATTTACCAGGGAACTTTTTCCGAGATGATAAGTCCAGTGAGGACATAGCGAGTCGGTAAAAGCGCCCTGGAAGCGTACGTCTGGGCTATGAAGGTCAGACTGCGAAGGGACACTGCGCATGCTCTCCCATGGTCTTGGTAAAATTTTCCCCGTGTCAAGAAGTCCAAATGCGGACAGCAGTAAAATTTAGCCATTTTTCATTTTACCATCGTCTCGGTAAAATCTCCCGAAAAACAAGATTCACTCATGTATAAGGTACATCCAGAGCTGCCAACCCTCCCGGATTTTTGGGGAGGACATCTGAGAAACAGGTTTATTCCTTGACTCCAAACAAAGTCAAGCAATCTCTATTATTATAACGCCACATTTCTCCACAGAGCCACTCATCACATAAAATAGGTGAATATATTTCATGTTGGGAATGTGTCTTTTTAAATTTTCTTATGGAGATGCCCCTCAAAATGTACAAATGGCTGCGCCCTTTCGGTGGCACAATTTGAGGTACTCACCCAATCCTGATCCAGCTCGAGGCCCTGCCAGTCCAGAGAGTTAGTGGTGATGGGCTTGTATTTTAGGCCCTCCACCGGCTCCTTAGTTTCCTTGGATTTACGTTCAAACATGGTTCGCGATATCATCCAAAAAAGATTCAACAATCACGGAGTAAATCAAAGTTGTTCTGGTATGGAATCCACAGTTTGTTATCTTGCAAGATGGATGCAGTTCAAGTTCTGATGTTTCAACTTCCAACAGAGAAAAATCACTTCTGATGGAAACAAGTTCTAGTCTCCCTCAAGATAAAAATGACGGATGCAAAACAATCAACTCTGCCGGAATTGATGATTCACGACTCAAGATGACAACCGCATGTAAAGCACAACAATCTTGTAGTAGGACGTTTGTCAGCTGCTCACAGCCACGTTTGTCAGCTGCTTACAGCCACGCCTGTCAAATACAAATCCAATCCTGCAGTGTTTTAGTTCCGCGACACCAACAGTTTGATAAAAATCCACTTTAACATCCAATTGTACATTTGGCAAAATCCAGAATATTCACCGAGCCAAGCCTCACACACAGTCACTCAAACTCCAAAAGATGACAGTACGACATTTGGATGTAGCCTCACAAAGTTTACAGCAATATATTCTGGTGTGAAGTTTGCCACACACATACCCCTAATACAGCAACATGCGGTCACACATGGCATGCATACACAGAGATTTGCACCCAGCAGCACATTGCACCCAAACTTGGTGACTGACAGACCACAACTGCTAGTACACACAACCTCTGGGATTCAAAGTTCAAAGCCAAATTGTATGTCCAATCACCAGGAACATCCTTGGAGCCTCATAACATATCCACAAACAAAACAAGGTCACCTTTTGATAGACTGTGGTTTTTATAGGTTGGCTCCAAACCACATTTATTCTGTAATTATGCCAACCCACTTCTACTTGAGGAGTCTTTTCACATCCACAAATGCTGGTAATCGAGTAGACAGTTCCGTCTGCCGGCTACAAAATTTTGACAAATCTCATTACCCCGATAAAAATGTTAAGCTCGATCTATAAAAGAAATCAAGTGAGGACTCAAACACACTGGAGTGGCAGAATTGAGATAGCGACTGTCAAAAATGATAGATGTGGAAACATGCCGCATACTAACATGCCCTCCAATTTGTCACAATACAGACATGCCCTGTCAATGCGTCAAACCGCCCCTATCTGTAGCGTAGACCTATTTGTATCAACTAGCAGCGGCGCTGACGTCAGACGAAGTATTGACTGATTTCACCATAGATGTTGGAGCCATGCAGTGTCCTCCCAATAAAGACAATGGCCTGATGTCACGTCACTCTGTCAATATTGATTCACGGTTGATTTCAACTGAACTGGTAGACTATTGAACTGCATACAATGTGCTTGGAGTCAACTGGCTTTTCCTGAACCAAAGTACGGTTGTCCTTTCTTTGTTTGTCTTCCTCCATGGTTTGTTAATTCTCAGCTTAACCACATACGGGAACAAATTAAGCAGTCAACACAATGTACACAGCTCGAGAAGAATTAACTATGGATTGAAAAACAAAACTGGAAAGAACATCAAAACTTTGATTTCCGTCCAAGTCCAAGTCGTGATCTCATGCAGTGGTGTCTATGGCAGCTGCAATTGCCACCAAGTGTGTTATCTTCTTTAACATTCCACAGATTCCGCAGCCCTTTTTCCAAAGATCACATGCATGTTCAACCATGGAGGTAGTTTAACCATACAGCCAACAGCTTTAGCAACATGTGAGTGCTAATGTAGATACCAAGTACAATGGTACAACATGAAAGATTCCAGGAAAGACCTTTTAAGTTGCTGAGAAAAAAGCCACTTTCAGAAAACCTGCACCACAATGTGACATATAAATTAAGCTTGTGAAGACAATTCCTGACTGATTTAGGGGGTCACTTTGCAAGCATAAATGCCCCACTGACAATAGCAGCATCCGGAATCCCTCTACCCCCTCAGGGGTCATGAATGGCCTGCTTGTTCAGACAAACTCCCCAATTATCCCCAGAAACCCCAAAGGGCTTAATATTGTGGTATTAGCCTAAACCTGAGACAGTTTTCCAATGAAAGGAACCAGTGTCCAGCATGAAAACTGAGAGGGCTTTTAAGCCAGTGAATGTGTATGGTTTGGTTGTTGCAATTGGTGGTATGTTGTTTCACACTGTTACAAGGTTACCCCTGCTGCCAGCATGTGTTGCCAGCAGGTGCCCCACAAATGTGACTCTTCTTATGTCATCTGCTCTCTGCACCTGACTATTATAAACAGCCATACAAAACAATGTTTCTGTTTCTCAAAACTGGAGCACAATTTAAAATGGTTCACATAGAATTGCTTTTTAATTGGCCAGAGAAGCAACATTGACGAAACAAGTAGGTATTGTGTAAAATGTTGCAACCATTATTTGAAGTGCAATCCATGAAGTGAGGCAATGCAGTCAATTTAAAGGCCCAGTGTATCATTTGCAATGACCCAAAAAAGTAATCGACGAGTTTACAGGGGAAAAGTTCTGAAAGTAAAGATTGAATTAATAGCAACTACCCAATGAAAGGTTTCCGTTCAAAATGATATAATTTTACCAGAAAAGAATCCGTAAAGATGAAATTATTTAGATCGTTTGCAAACGATTTACTTATTTTTGGTTCGCATCTACGCGGTCCAAAATGAATGGGCGCTGTGTACTGCGTGTGCATGTTCCAACGCGATGCATTTTTATGGATCGCGCGCACACGCAGTATATAATGTGCGCCACAGAGTGCATGACGCAAGCCATATCGTACATGTACCCGATCAACTGAGAGCGAATATTTGAAACCCCGCCAAGACCAGGAAAACGCATATGGATTTTCATATTTTTTTTAAACGTGGTACATTTGACAAAGCTGAAATTTCTTCGGATGAGTTTGTTGATGTCTTTATTTTGATTTATAATGGTTTTATTCGCAGAATCGCTCAACAACAGATCATCTACAGGGCCTTTAAGCCACAGTTGGCCAGAACAAAATATACAGTTAAAAAAAAAATCAAATTATAGCCCGACTGAAAGATCAAGAAGGCAGAGAGATTTGTTATCGGTCACTAACGTGTATGACCACTTGTTGTGGCAAGGCTGACTGGACCAGCCTCTCTGTAGGAGCCACTGAGGCAGGGTGCGCCACTCTGCCTGAATTGGCTCTCTGAGAACCTGCACTTCTGGGAGGACTTTTTGTGAGGCGTGCGGTTGCAGAAGTCAGATCCTGTGCAACACAGAGCCCAGATTCGATGTGCGTGCACGCTGGGCGCACCACGAACACACGCATGTGTTATGGATCGAGGGAATGGATTGCGTGCGTGTGCAACGTGCACCAGAGTACAGTAACAAAAAATACTGTACAACAGTAACAAAAGCGCATGCATTTGTAAACTTAAGTTTTCAACACCAAACAGACGAAAATCTCGCATAAATCTCTCAAAACAAAGCTTCCTTATATATAACAATAATAATATTTGATGTCTTTTCGGGTGATATGAGAATATACCGCACTCGTCATGAAAATACCGAACTCGCCTATTTTCATGAATCGTGCGGTGTTTTCTCATATTATACCCTCAAAGCCATCCAATATTATATAATTAACTGTGTTTCTATTTTGGAAGAGTATAGACAAGAAACAACTAATTATATGACCATGGCCCAATTGTTCACCACAATCAATACATTGCCTACCTTAGGCTGGATCCGAATTAGTGGCTTTGGCTGTGGCTATGGCTGTTGCTATGCTGTTGCTATGGGCGGACAATGAAAGTCCTTAGAAACAGCATAGCAACAGCCGCAGCCACAGCCAAAGCCACTAATTCGGATCCAGCCTTACATTCCATCACACAGAAAATATCATAGGATGACACTAAAACCTGTTGGGCAAGGTCACCCCATCATATATTATTCCATGGTGAAATATATACTTGTCAAAATATGTTATTAAATACATTATGCAATTTCTGTGAGAAAAAAGACAATATCCTATTTCTTTTTTTAATACAGTCACTATTAATAACTGATGAACACTAGTATCAGTTTTGGACGGAAATCTAAATATTATTATGACCTTTGAAACAATCACTTTTTTTTGTACTTCAGTGGATTCCCCTTTCAAGTAATGGAATGGCCTACATGTGAATGCATGTCCTACCAAGGGGGAGACCCCATGGATGTATTTAATCAAATAAATAGGGGTGATTGTGTATTGGCTTTGTTTTTGAGTCATTGGTTTGGAATTCTAAACCAACAAGAAAGAGTTATGGTTGACTCCAGACTGTTGGGAGGTGTTTAGGAATGTATCCTATTTTTATTTATAGAACAGGGCAGATGATTTATCAATTTGCTTGACAGAGCGAGTCAACTCACTTTTCCCACGGAACTGTACTCCAAGATAAATATGTTTTTGTGGGATTCGAACCCACGACCTTCTTTCATGTATACATACAGTTTGTTCTTTTCAACATAAGTCTAATCATGGATGGTCTAATGCATGTTGAGTTCAACTCGTGTGAATGTGGTATGGGGGTAAACAAAAACTTCAGGATTTATTTTAATTATAGCTTAATTTTATGTTAATTTTGTTATGCTAATACAAGCTGTTTTTTGTGACTTTAGTCAAAATAAGTTAATAAAAATTGCTAAAAAAGTATCTGATGATCAAGTGTTAACATTTTGGAAAATTATGTTTTTTCTCAAAAACTAAAGATGCAGCTATTGCATCAAATGCTGCCTTTCCGTGCAAAGAATATAGTTTATTATGTGCTCACAGCGAACACAGAGCTGCCAACACTCACGCATTGAGCGTGAGACTCACGCATTTGACTTCATCTTCACGCTCTCACGCACGCATGACATTTTCTCACGGTTAAAAAAAAAGTAACGGCGATCGATCTTTTTCGGTACCTACCAATCGCATCCGATAGTATTGATGCAAGTAAGGGCGCCCTCTGTTGACAGCTCCAACTGATCATGTGGTCGGGTGCTTTTCTTTTCGCGCAATCAGTATGGCTTCTCTGGAAGGGAGTATGGGTACCCAACTCATTTTAGTCATCAATCCGAACGGAAGAAAGGTGAATGCCATCGTTCATGCATCGCGCGCCGGATCATATCTATGGAGTTGTCATTTGTTTTCATCGCAAAAAATATTCCGTTGTGCATTGCGAAGGTCGCGGCAGGGATAAATGGCAAAGGAAACATTTGAGGTGTAAGTGGACATCGTCGGAAAAGTAGTGGGCAAACAAAAAGAGTTGCCATGAGAAAGGTTTTTGTGTATATTTTGACGATATATCCCTGCTGAAAATAAAAATATTTTTTAACTAGTCTAAAAAAAAGAAAGTTCACGTAAATTTTGTGTTTCCTATCAAATCTGCACTCAGTGCACTGATAAAAGTGAAAGACATTTTAGGTGAGAAAAGCTAATGGTCAACTGAATATCTCAATTCTTACCCATAACACTTTCACCTTCAAGAAGATTCACCTGAGCTGAAAATGGAATTGGGTTTTGGTGAATGAAAACCTTTGGGATTGAGACTGAATTAATGGAACTAGAGGGATAAAAATATCTATGCCAGAGGCACTTTTATGCGCCAGATTGGACCATTTCTACCTAAAAAATGCAAAAGCTCCGTATCGTCGAAACCTCCCTCCCACACCCTCCATCCTTCCCTCGGTCGCGATTGTCCCTCAGCCCCGCGCACTCACTCACAAAATCTCACTCTGAACTTTTACTCAATGTTGGCAGCCCTGCGAACAGTATGTGTAAATGCGAATCACGCGCGTTCAGGTGTTGTTGTTGTATGCATGTACGTACACCAATGAGCCTGCACACTCCAGGATCATAACAGCTGACTGCCAAACTATTATGGAGCGCATTGCCGAGCCTGCGTCTTTAAAGAAAGTTTACTGTACTAAAATGACAACATGGGCCAGACTCATCTCACTAAGCACATAGAGACAACCCAGTTTCTCTACTAATACCATCAAAACATGACCTTCTCTAGGGATAGCCCATAGAGTTGACTTCAACTTAAATGTTGTCCCAGCGGCAGAATTGTAGTTTGAACGATAGCATGCCATAAAAATCCAATCAATTGTGTACCTCATTCAATATTAGGACAACATGTTGGAGTAGTTGCCATAAAACACAGTTCAATGCACTAGGGCAATTGGCACAGTTCCCTCTATTGTGTTTGCCCTTTTCTCTAAAGTGTAGTTAAATCTATTTGAATTAACCTGCCAATAATTCACTGTGCAGTTGGAATGAACCTGCCAGGCTTGTGCTAGCTATAATATAGTAAGCCTATACTGCCTTGCGCATTGACTGTTCTATATTAAAGTTATGCTATTGGTACGTAAATACTGCACTCAGTGCGTTTACACTTGATCCCAAGCTCTGGGTCGAACACCACGTTCAAGATCAGCTCCAGATCACGAACCGAGTGTAAACGCTCTCGGCACCAAAATTGGCCTCGGATCAGACCCGTAGACCGTGTTTACACTGGTCCTGATCTCGGGATCAAGATTGATCCCTTGATAAAAATGCATCAGTGTTTAACCACAATGATTCCGAGTGCCGCGTTTATATTCTGTGGTGGATCTGGAGCACAGTGCCGGAAGTTACAGTCAAATATCATGCTCTATGTGTATGTACAGAACAATATTGGTCGTGCACAGTGTGCAAAGCTACTGCAGGGTTAAAAGTTACCTGGGTTAAGTGGGGTTTTGAGGCAGTTAACCCGGAGAATTGCTAACCCCAAGCAGTATAGTGTGAACGCTCCAAAATACCCGGGTACCGGTAATCTCAGGGTTAAATTTTTTGTTAACCCTGAGATAACCTGGGTAACAGCAGAGTCTAAAACCCCTATAAGGCTGCGTTCGCATAAGCGTTCGCATAAACATACTCCATGCGCGCGCGAACGGCAAGATTAACGACACTCGGGTTAGTGAGAGTATGCTCTCGCTACTCCCCAACAGATGGGGAGTGTGATCTTACTCCTGACGAGTATCATGTGATTTGTTCGAAGATGGCGGAATATGGGTGAGATTTTGGTGAATTTGCTCAACGTGTCAACCCACTAAGGTTTGTTTTAGATGGCATCAAAGGTTCTCACGACTTAGGTATGTATTTTCTTTAGTTTCTTGAGGGCAGTGAAACGGCGTTTTTTGTGTAGTCATGGCAAGAGTCAGCCATCTTGACCGATGGCCATTCGCGCATGCGGGTTGCGGACTTGCCGTTCGCGTAATGTGACCCGAGTGCAATGCGCACGCATTACTCCGGAGTAGCGAGAACTGCACGCCCGAACGCAGCCTAAATGTACCAATCTCAACTGTTTTCCACAAGGAATGTCACTGGAATGATGAGACCAGTAACACAAAATAATCTGTCTGGGACACTACTACCACAAAGTGCATGTGCTCATATATACCCCCAAAAGACACAGTCCAACATTCTGAATTTATATAGCTCTCTCAAAATAACCAAGCCGTCATAAATATTAACAGAACACTCTTCCTAAATGCCAGTGATATTCTGACTAAATTATGATCCATCTTTACAACTCTGAAAGTCACAGAGGATTAATTTCACTTCAAAATGATGAGTAATCTGCTGCTGCCAATGGAATGTAAACACCAAGGGTTTATTTCAAGACCTCTGACTTTCTGTCCGTGTAAGAATTTCTGGAATAATTCAATCTGGAAACTAAAGAGTATCTCTTGAATCATTTGAAATTCTTGAATTCAGAGGAGACTATCTTGGTATGTTTTGTTTTCTGTCAAGAGTGTGCTTATTGTAAGAACTCTGGATGCGGCAATAGGGCGACATTTTTGGAAGACTCTTCCCGGGGACCACCGAAATTTCGGCAAGAATCACTCAAAATGACACCTTATTTTTCTACCCAAAGCTTCCAAAGATGGTTACAGACCTAAGAGAGACGGTTCTAGACCTAATAAAAATGGTTCTTGATTTTAAAAAAATGGTTTTTGACCTAAAAAAAATATTATTAAAAAAATAAATATTAGGGCGACACCAAAAAGTAGCCTTATTGAGCGTGTCGCCCTAATATACTTTTTTACACACAAATTGTCGCCCTATCCTAGCATCTATAGTTTTTGCGGTTTCTCCAGAGCCATTTACATTTATTATTTTTTTTATCATGAACATTTGTATCACCATACCACAATTTCCGCCCTAGACAGTATCGAATAGCTGCCATTATGTAGGGCAGTTTCTTTGTTCCGTGAGGACATTTATATGGTTGCACATTTTGTGCTTACATTGTTGACTATTTTAAATTAGTCGCTTCCAGAGCGCTTTTGCTGACTTGCTGTGTCTACATTTGACTTTTCAATTTTCCTGGGCAGAAGTTGGCCAGGAAAAGTAACCGCTGGACTCAGGAAAAGTTACTGAGAGGTAAATGTCCGAGGCTGTCCGCATTGGACTTAAAATGTACCCATTGTCTCGGTAAGTTTTACCAAAAAAGTCCAATGCGGACAGGCCTTAAGGCAGGGTGAAAACACACCGAGACGATGGGTACTTTCCCACTTTTAATCCAGTGCGGACAGCCTAGGAAGTTTTCCTCTCAGTAACTTTTCCCGAGTCCAGCGGTTACTAATTTTCCTGGCCAAGGGCGACAAATTTACCCAGGTGACTTTTAGCTCTGTTTAGAAGGTGGATTAACCCACCAATCATGGCCTTATTGGTGACTGACAACAAATCTTGTAGTGATTTATAATCTGCCACAATGCATTATGTTATGGCCGACTTTCCCATGTATCCAATAGGGAAAGGGTTATTATAACGAGAGTAAAAGTGTGCCCAGACTTAACCTGTACCTTTAAGATCAGCTAGGGACCTGGGGCCAATTTCATGGCGCTGCTTACCGTAAACGCTAGCTGAAAACATGTGCTAACTGTAGCAGAAAAGTTGTGCTAACGTTAAGACTATTTCACAGCCACAGCATACTTAAAGGCACAGGCTCGTCAGCAATGCGCGCGCACCAAATTCGTGCCACGAAATACACAGCTCCATGCCTTTGCTATGGAGCTGCATATTTTGTGGCACGAATTTGCAAAATCAGTTGCCATGAAATTGGCCCCGAGTTGCTGATAATGGCCCAAGTTAAGAGGGAGGGCCATTATCAGCATCCAGGTCTCTAACTGATCTTGTTATACAAATCGCACACATTTGGAGCGCTTGTTATGCGCATTGCATGCGTGCACACAGATAAGCGTACGGAAATTTATGTCACGCTGCATCCAATTTGCTTTCAGGCAACGCTGTACGGTACGACTAAAATATTCACATGTGACCAGTGGTTAAATTCTTACCGCCATTGGCAACCACAAAATTCGCACATAAGTCGCCCACCTTGTCAGTGATGTTTACAGGCAGTACAATGTATTCAAGTCTAGTGTTCTGCTCTCACTCGCGGCATGCAAACGACAATCACGATCACTTCATTATTTTTCCATTTTGCCACGGCCACAGCTTGGGTCTGCGTTCTGTCCAATGCAGCTACATTGTAGAACTAGCTGATAATATTGGCCCTTGCCTTGCGGCTCAGGCCAATATCAGCATCCACACCCCTAGCCAATTTTAAACATACAGTTTAAGACCGTTCAAACCCACTTTTATTCCCTAATTTAAGACTGACTGTGTGATGCTCTCTGCCAATATGAATGCGCAAACTGTCCAAAGTATTTATGAATAACCAATAACCAGTGTAAAAGATGACATGAATAAGTGAATCACCAGGTTAAGTTTGTAAGTGTGAACAGGATCTTCTGGTTAAATTAACCCTGGGTAAAGTTACCCGGGTCAAGGCTGTTAAGTGTGAAAAGGATTAAACCGACTTACCCCATGCTGCTGCAGCCATATCTCAACTTGCTCCTTGTCTTGTAATGCAGTCTCATTATCCGTATCCTGTTTGAGTGAGTCTATAGGCTTCTCCATCTCGTCCAGCCATAGGAAGAAATCAGAGAGCTGTGTGGCTAGGTCCTGCATAGATCGTAATGTTTCCTCGATCTTATGAAGCCGTTGGTTGGACCTGATGGGTTAAAAGGAGTTACAAATTCAAATGTGGGGTACTGTGCTTTGGGTCATTAGCTCGCAACACATGTGAAAACTTGGGGTTGCAGGTTTGCTACCCGACCATGGTACCTGTGCCCTTGAGCAAGGCACTTAAACACACTTGCACCATCCTTCGGAAGGGATGTAAAGCCGTTGGTCCAGTGTGTTGTGTAAAGCACTTAGAAGATCCCAGAGCACTCTTTCGTGAAGAATAGGGGAATTCCCGGGTGTTTCTGGCTGTGGGCTGCCAATGGCACCACCTAATTAAGCTTGTGCGGTATTTCGGTAATACAGAGGAGTAACAGTATAAAAATACTCATTAATAACGATTGCTCCAGCGGAAATACTGAAATACCGGCGAACTCGGTAAAGAGTTTATTACCGCGGTAGTCCTAAACTGTTCATAAAAAATCAAATAAAAGATAGCAAACAAATCATACCAGTATTGAATGTTTCACTTCTTTGGCTGTCTCAAAACAAGTTTTGGACGTGCATAATGTCTGTAAAATGGCTTTACTAACGATACAGCACGCTTGCAATATCCAACATGTTTGTCCGTCCGACCTGCAAGTGCAAGCATTTGGGCGAAGTGGTTGAGGGCGATTTGGTCATGGCAAATTGGTTTTGGGCGAAGTGATTGTAAAAACTCACGATCTTGGGAGACTACAGTTTCAAGTCCATTATCTGCTTCAACATTAGGCATGCTGAGCAGTATCTCAAAGTGTTCATAGCATTTAGCATTATTTTTGATTGGCGAAGTAATTGTCAAGATCTTTGCATTAAGTGCACAGCCTTAGTGCTTTACAAATGGCGTTGTTTAAAGTGGCTATGTTTGATTGTACATTTTGGAATGCAGTTATTTAATATTAAGCCATTTCGGTTGTAGCATACCGGTGCTGCTAACCGCATGTCGGTATTGCGCTGTTGAACTCGCCCCAGAATGTTAAAGTTTTTCACTCATTGCCCACTTTCAGTGTTGGGTTATACCTACATGTACTTTTGATATTAAATTGATACTGACAGCAAGGACTATGCATAGTTCCGAGATTTCCCAATTAACCCTGCTCCCTTGGATATTGTTGCTACGCCTCACACGCTATCATCAAAATGGCGACACACAACGCACAAAGCAATGGGACTTTCAACAGAAAGCACAAATTCATTGAAGAAAACTCAAAGGTATTCATGTTTCAGGGTCGACAGTTACTGTAGCACGCACTTAGTAAAAGGCCAGTGATACAGAGATGATTATATTCATACAAATTCGCTTTCTCAACTTTGAACAGCGAATCGCCCAGCCTTGAAACCAACAATTCACCCGGAACACCGCGTACAACGTATAGGCATAATTTTTCGTGATGTCGTTTGTGACGGCAATGCACTTTGACTTATGTGGTCGCTGTCTGCTAGCTCTGTTGTGATTGGTCGGCGGTTTCGGTTGATTGACAGGTTGGAACTATGCATTATACTTTAATGCTAATAGTAACAACACCAGTTTCAATGAAGCATGCAATATTAAATATCATCCCAAAGTAAATATTATAAACGACATATTTTTCTGACATCGTAATGTCAGTCATGCCTGACCTTAAATTAAGTGTTTCTTTACATTTGTTAATGCCACACACGCAAAAAGACAACTTTTTTACCATTAATTCACCAAAACAAATATGCATGGATTTTTCAGGTTTTCGGTTTTCTCGACATAGGCTTTAATTACCAGTGGAAATAACACTGTTTTTATACATTTTACCAATCATGTACTCTATCTTTAAGAAATTTTGTTACCTTTGATCTTGGATCAACTGTTGAGCTCATGACAAGCCTCTGGGACTAAAGCGGGCCTCCCAATGTGCGATTTTTGCTACGAAATTCCTACGAATTGGTACAATTACCAGAGACTGTCCATAGACTCTACACACAATCGTACCCAATCGTAGCTAATCGTAGGAAATTCATGGCAAAAATCGCACAGTGGGAGGCCCGCTTAAGACAAGCAAAACAATCCATTATTTCCAACTCACCTGTCACAAATGGTGGTCCACCTGTGCCGGACGGTGTCTAGAATTTGTCGTATGCGATTTGTGTCATCAGCACTGTAATCAACGATGAGTCGTTCCCCAGACTCATTCACTGCATCGATGCAAGGTTTCCACTGTTCAACTTCTTCCAGAAAAGCCTGGAGAAAAGGTTACAGAGGTAATATCACATCGTAAAACCAGCACGGAATTTAGAAAGGTTTGCAAGTTCTCTATTACTTTATATCAGCCTAAATTCCACTAAGGCTATACATGTATTATGTTCACACACCATGTAAGTTAAAATGGTAAAAGTTAAAATGGTGGCTCACATATACTAGATGAGAGCCCGTAAAGAATTTTTTAAAATGCACCAAGCGTTCAGACACTGTTGTAAGTGTATCTAAACTCCTCAAAAAAAGTTCGGAAAGTCAAGTTTGACTGCCGATTTCTCTCTTGTTACTAAATCATTTCCCTTGAATTTGGTATAATTGGAAAGCCCTGTTATTCCTCTTTACAGTGATGTGTCATTTGTTATGATTAATCAATTGGGGGATGTGCAGTATAGCGGAATACAGGGGTAGGTGGAAAGTGAAATGTCCGAAAATTCACTGCTATTGTCAAAAAGTGCATTGACACATTCCCATCCTCCAAGCAAAAGGGGAATGCACTGTATTACAATAGCAATGAATTTTGTGACATTTCACTTTACACCCACCCCCGTATTCCGCTGTGCTGCACATCCCCCAATTGCTTAATCATAACAAATGACACATCATTGTAAAGAGGAATAACAGGGCTTTCCAATGATACCAAATTCAAGGGAAATGACTTGGTAACGAGAAATAAATTGTCAGTCAAACTTGAGTTTCCTAACCGTTTTTGAGGAGTTTATTTACCTCTCCAAGTAAAACTGTTGATACTTAACCCCAAAAAAGGCAGCTCCTTCAAAGAGAAATCCACCACCCCATTCCAAATAAATTGCCACCATCACAGGAATGCTTTATATTCCACATCACTTTTGTATTACATAATTATGATCAGAGAATTTATTCAATTTCGACCACGGTTGACCGAGCACTTCCTCCTACCTTTTGCGACTCCAACTGGCCCTGTAGGGTGATGACCTCGTCGCCCACCGGAGCGTAGCTATCTAGGGTTTGTTCCATTTTACCTAGCCAGTTACACAGTTCGTCAGTCAGCTCGTGGAACTGCTGCGAGTCCGTCAACATGGCTTCTAACTTGCGGGTACGGGAGCTAGCACGTAGGGAGGCACTGTTCCACAGATCCAATAGCTTGTCAACTGAAGATACGTTTAATAGAAACACACTGATGTAAATAACTGGAAACCTCGGTTTTATTAAGGGAATAAATGTGTGGTGACCGGGACGTGAATAATTGTCCGAGGCAAAGCCAAGGGCAGTTATGTGTACTCCAGCCGATTTCACGAAACATTGTGCAACTTGTGCCATGGCGTAAGACTTACGCCATAACTTCATGGCGTAGCTGCGCAATAAACCAAAGATCGATTTCACGAAACTTTCCTTAGCTGCGCAACATTAATTTTTTCACTTTAGCACTTGTAACTTCTAGGACGAGGACAATTTCTAATTTTATCATCATCGACTATTTGATGTTTGCGCTTGATAAAATAGTCATACATAAAACATACTCGTTGTTTTTCACAAATTTTGCACTGGAATCATGGCTGCCATCGCTCATGTCGCTCGCTCATCATGCGTCGCGTCGCAGATTTCACTGATAATAAAAGGCTGTTTTTTACTAACAGAAGGCCGGGGTTCAGTTCGTTGACGATGCGGTAAATAAGCACGTGTAGCTAGCTGTATTATCGCCATTTTTCACACAAATCACATTTTATGGTGTAAGTCGGCACATTGCGCCTTATCCAAGTGTGGCGCAACTTTCGTGAAACGCGTCGCAACTTATTGCGCAAGTTGCACAATAATTTATGGCGTACATGGAGTTGTGCAATAAAGTTGTGCGTAAAGTTTCGTGAAATCGGCTGCTAGCCTCTAGCCGGTTTTAAACATACTTTTAACACAGCCAACCACATATTTAGTGACATTCATTATTAATTAATACCTTTTCATATTGAATTCAGTAATATCTCTGAAATGTTTTGACAGTAAACATGGTAAACTCAAGCATCAATCCTATTTTGCGATGTTTCTCAGCCTTTGTGAACTAGTTTCTGCCTCATACGATTTACATAGCAACATAATACAAACTACCTGTAACCAGACTACATAAGCGCAGTATTCGGTATGGTGCCTATTCACCATTAAAATGAAACAACCAATCATATGGGCGTCATTGGGATTCGAACCCGAGGCCCATACGATTAAAATCCCAGCATATTGTGGCTTATGCAAAAAAAGTCAAAACAGTGGCTAGCGTTACCCTTTTCCTGTAGTAGTTGTTTGCTGCCCTCTGTCTGCGATTCCAGCTGCAGAATCTTAGCTCTGTTCACTAGTTCGTCCAGCTGGGGGTGCTTCTCCTCAAGGTCTTGAAGAAGAGACTAGTGAGAGGTCAGAGTGCAAAGGTCAGTAATAATAATAAGGTCATGTACATGTAAAGGGTGTTGTTCAACATGTGGTTCGGGCAATGTTACATGTACCTTGAAAAACTTTGTTTAAAAATTATTCTCGGACAATTTTACCGATTAACGATGGGGCTTAAAGTCTACACAGTACCTAGATATCTCGTCGCGAGTGCAATTTTCGATTCTGTACGTGTTTGCATGCAATTTTTACACGTTTACTATGCCCCTAACAACTTACTTAACACATATCGTACACATACAGGGCATAGGCTGGGGGATGCGGGGGGTGCAGACGCATCCCCCGCTAGGTCAAACGAGTTCTGGCTTTCCATTTTTATTTTTTTTTAATGATACCTGGAAATTATTGACAGATCACTGCTGTTGTCAAACACGATTTCATATATCTGATTTAAATAAATGCAAAATTCAGAAAAAACAAAGGGGTGTGTGTGTGTGTAAAAGGGCACCAGCCACCGCCCCCCACTCCCCCCTTGTTGAGCGACTTTGCTTCTCGGGAGTTAAAGTTCCGCTTCCGTGGAAATCGCACTCCCCGGGACAAAACCAGCCTACGCCTATGATGTAGTGATCCCAGAGTACAATGATGGAAGCAAATTGCAGAAAAATTATCTTCAAACATGAATTGTGAAGCATTTTTGCTCTCACTCCGTCCAAAAACTAATTTTTCTTCAGCGATCGTCTTGTTTGTGTGCGCGCGCGTGCATGATACATTCAAAATAAGGCCACGCGCGCATTTGCGACAACTTTAAAATCTACAAACTGTGTAGACTTTCAACCTCCAGTTACAACAATGTGCAAAGTGCAGAACGTATTGTAAGTAAACCAAAAAATAATGCGATGCAATTCATGAAAAATTAGTGTTCACGTATTTAACTCAAACAAAACAGTTTGAAATTTAAAAAAAAAACACTTTTTGGGTAAATTTCACTAATTGAGCATGAATTGCAAAGATCACTAATTGAGCTGCTTGTGATATGCTACAAGTGCTGTCACCATGGTAACAAATAAAAGGCGTGTTACATTCATGAAAATGAAACGATATAATGAAACATACATTTAATTATCACAATCCTATGTTGCATCCATGAACTGAAATCTCTACCATATTCCCTGCCAAATAAACCCATTTGGTTTGCAACAGAACCAACACCACATGTAGAAAAAAGCTGCAAAAGATTTAGATTAGAAGCCATTTTGTTTCAAACAATAGTGGCATTCGAGTAGCTTACACCAAATTACACCGGGGTTTACACCATGGTTTACACCGGGGGAAGCCCCCAGAAGATGCAAAACGAATGACACAGGGTTTTTCTTTGAATTCTGGGAACACAGGTCAAAGGTCGTTGCCAGTTAAGGCTCACAAAAACACTGATATCATTTGACGAGGAAAAATTAAGCCGGCGCAACACAAAATTAGTTGTCCCTAAGGTAACATTAAACTTTGTCAACGCTCACAGACATTAATGGATCAGTGGGTCTTTCCACAGTAAAGGGGGCATTTTGGCAACACATAAGACCATATTTTCGAGGAAATACCTTTGTCTGGTCTCAAAATAAAAGAAATAAGTTTAAGTTGTTCTGAAGAGATAACTTAGGCGCAAAAAGGGTTACAAATAGTGTGACAACATGCCTTTCTATTAAAAAACACTGTGTACAAATTTCCAATATACGCTCGTAACCGGGACGGCCTAGAATGTAACACAAGTGTCCGTCCCGGTTACGAGCGTATATTGGAAATTTGTACACAGGGTTTTTAGGAAGGCATGTTGTCACACTATTTGTAACCCTTTTTGGGCCTAAGTTATCTCTTCGGAACAACAAACTTATTTCTTTTATTTTGAGACCAGACAAAAGTATTTTCTGGAAAATATGGTCTGTGTTGCCAAAATGCCCCCTTTACCATGGAAAGACTCAAATGCACGTACACCCACATTCCCTCATATTTTGGTTAAAAAATATGTGCATTATTTTTGTACCCACGTCACAATTCCAAATTGTCCGCCATGTTTCCCTACTTGCAACTTCCACACGGTTACTAGGTGACGTCATTACACCGAGCTTTCTACCAAAGACCCGGCCGCAGGCTCGGGCAGTGGTGTCAGCCACCGGGGCAGACTAGTGTATCACATGATGGCAAAAAGAACGCTCTGGTGTAAGTTGGTGTTACACGGTGTAAGCTAAACGAATGCCACTATTCACTGCACACCCCAATGCACCCATTTAGGCAAAACATGGTCAATATTAAAGTTATGCACAAGACTTCTTTTCCATTATGATAAAAAGGGCTTGTTTATGCAACCATAAGCACAAACATGTTTCTGGCACGATTATTGATTCAGCCACCAAAGATAATACATGTAAACGTCGGAAACATGTTTCTTGTTATGCTCAAGAAAACAGGCCCCTGTCATAATGTTATACCGTTTTAGGTCACATGGTGTGTGGCGCACCTCATTTTGTTTCTAAATTATTATCGTTATTTGCAAAATAGATTTCATATTGATAAGAATATATACAAATTAAAAAAAAAATACTTTACACAATATTATAATACAAACTCATAACACACTAATAATACATACTGCAACACCAATGTTATTTAGACCAAGAAAAAGTGTGTTTTTCGAATACCTGCTCTATTAACCTAGAAAAAATCAAGCAGAACCTTTAGAGTAGCGCGGACATCCAGGAACGCTCGATACAGCCTTGATGATCATGTTTCCATAGATTATTTATATGAATGTGAACAGCTCATCGAGTGTGAATTAAGCCTGACTTTATTAAAGTGCACAGTTCGCTTTCACCTGTTGCTATGTGTTACCAGGTGAAAAACAAAACATGTCTTCACCGACGGACATCCTCCAACCCTCGCCTATATATCTTTTTATTTGAAAAAAATTCAGTAAAAATTCAAAATGGCTGTTTTTACACTAAAGTTTTAAATGTACCCAATAATTGTTTTGGGGTACAAAATGTCACAAAGTGTCCGTCTTGGTTACATACGAAGCATGGGAAATTTGTACAGGAAGGTTTTAGACAAGCATGCTGTCACGCTATTTGTTGCCCTTTTGGGGTTCAATTTATCTCCTTTGAACAGGGAAAACAAAGTTAATGATTGTATAATTATACTGGAACATAGCATCTCATGCAATCATTCTATGCCCACTAGCAACTCATTTTAGTATAAAGCCCTGTCCGCATTGGAAAACGTACCGAGACGATGGGTACTTTTCCCATTTTAAGTCCAATGCGGACAGCCTACATGTAGGACGTTTTCCTCTCAGTAACTTTTCCCTGAGTTCAGCGGTTACTTTTCCTGGCCAACTGCTGCCCAGGAAAATTGACCAGGTAACTTTTCCAAAGCAGACACAGCAAGTCGGTAAAAGCGCTCTGTAATCGTACATCCGGGCCATGACGTTCATACTGCAAAGGGATACTGCGCATGCTCTCCTACTTGTCAAAAAAGTATAAATACGGACAGCAGTAACATGTAGCCATTTTTTATTTTACCATCATCTCGGTAAAACCTCCCAAAAGTAAAAAGTCCAATGCAGACATGGCTAAAGGGCCAAACTTTCACTTTCTGTACTGTTATTCAAATCTACGCCAGTATTGGAATCAAGTACATTTCAAATACATAAAACAATGACCGTTTTGTATTTAGTTAAAACTCCACAGAGTACTGTTAACTATTTCTGTCGTAAATTATTTTTAAAACCCAGGATGTACTTGGTAGTTGAATCCAATAATGACCTAAAAATTTTGTCATAATACTGCTTTTTATGAGGGAAATGCAGATATTGACAGAGTGCTCACATGATGCAGAAACCATGTACTGTGCCAATCCAGATACATGTACATGTACATGTACATGTAGGTGCAAGATGGTGCAGATGAGATGAAATGGTATGAACACATGCAATGTCTGCTCTATGCATAAACTGTATGGTGGCAAATTTTAACTTAATGTACACTGTCTTTAACTTGACAAATAAACTTGAATAAAATGTGGATAATTCTAACAGTCAAGATTGTGAGAAAAAAATCGCCAAAGAGAAGCTATAGAACAAAAAGTGCAGTTTATGAAATTTTGACGGGATGTTAAAGTTTTCAAAATCGTCCTTTTTGCCCCAATTTATCCCCTCGGTGAACCAGTGTTGTTGTCAAGTCATCTGTGTCGAGTTTGACTGGGAGTCCCGAGTATGTTGGGTAAATTTTAAGTCCAAGTCTGAGTGAGCGTCACGAGTCACTTGTTTAAAACATTAAATTAATCCAGACTACTGTTCGAATGACCACCATCCCCACCCCCCTCCTATCTGGAGCCCAAGGTCTGCTCATCAATTTTTGGCCATACTTCATGACGTCATTGCTTCTTTCCAATACATCCTAGCTCCTTGTCATTGGTCCTTGGCAAAGGGAAAATTAGTCTCCCTTTTGGGAAAAAGAACCCCCATCGGATAATCAGCCTATACAGGCCAGTTATATTGGAATACTGAATCACATCATGCAAAGTTTCCTGGTACCAAGGGTTAATTAAGCTTTCATCAGGCAGACCTCAAACCAACCAAACTGAACGTTTCTCAATACAGCCTTAAAACCAACCATGCTCAAAAAATCTGGGGTAAAGGTTACCGAGACCAAGGTAGAGCATGGGCAGTATGACCTTCACGGCGCGGACATACGCTTCCAGAGCGCTTTTACCGACTTGCTGTGTCCGCACGCATGGACTTATCGTCTCGAGAAAGGTTCCCTTGTCAATTTTCCTGGGCAGCAGTTGGCCAGGAAAAGTAACCACTGGACTCGGGAAAAGTTACTGATAGGAAAACTTACTAGGTTGTCCGCACTGGATTAAAAATGGGAAAAGTACCCATCGTCTCAGTAAGTTTGACCTAAAATAGTCAAATGCAGACAGGCCTATACAAGGCCTAATTTCATAAAACCTGTAAACACAGCGGCATACAAAGAGGGTGTTGTCATTTTATAAAAGAGCGAGCGAAATCGCGTACTGAACGGCACTTTTTTTGCTATTAAACTTGACACCATTTTTTCTGGCTTGCCATACTCAAGAAGATTTGTATTTTAGAGAATGGAGATAAAAGCTCCATATGCCGTATGTATCTTATTAAAAACAAAATGGCACCCAGACCAGAATTTCAGAGACCGCTCATGCGGTTGCCAAAAATTTTGTCTGGGTGCCATTGTCTATGCTCTCAATAAGGGCAGTCGAGATGCTTACACCATGTTACAGGGGGTTTACACCAGAGGAAGCCCCCAGAAGACGCAAAACGAACGACACATGGTTTCGCTTTGAATTCTGGGAACACAGGTCAAAGGTCGTTGCCGGGAGGGGCTTTATAAACTCTGTTATCGGTTTGACTCACGATAAAAAATGAAGCTGGCATCACGCAAAATTAGTTGCCCTAAAAGTACCACAATAAACTTTGTCAATGCCCACTGACATCTAGTGATTAAGCAAAATGTATTTACATCCGCAGTCCCTCCTATTTTGTGTCATACATGTAAATATGTGTTTTTCCTTGTACTCAAGTCGTGATTCCAAACTGTCCGCCATGTTTTACTACTTGTTTTATTACTAGGTGCATGACGTCATTACACCGAGCCTTACACCACAGACCCTGCCGCGAGCTCGGGCAGTGGTGGCTGCCACTGGGGCAGACTCGTGTATCACGTGATATGGCTAAAAGAACACTCCGGTGTAAGTTGGTGTTACACGGTGTAAGCATCTCGAACGCCCGTTGTATAAAAGGGACTCTACTTGACAATACCATTCATCACTGAAATGTTTGGATGACATTTGCTGAAAATGAGTAGTTAGCATGCATGGGGCAGACAAATAAATGCAAATTGTGTCAAGTGCAATCAAGTGGTGTCGTCAGATGCAGTGCAGAACAGGCCATGCAATTTTACCATTTCTAATGATGTCTTGCTAACCTACATGTAAATACTCTGTGGCTAACATTTTTACCTACATGTATTGAATTCTGTAAGTTAAAAAAAAATCCCAGAAAATAACCAGCCAACCAAGCAGAAAGCATCAACTATTAGTGCAACTTTGACCAACATCTGAAGTGCGCTAAGCAAGATTAAGAAGAAATTTGTCTCCTTAATTTTCTAGTTAGCAAGCAAACTGAATATTTTTAAGGATGTACGAAACTTTGTGCCATTACATGTACCTCAACAAAGTTTATCCCAATACACACAACATGTGCTAGCAGCTAAAGTCACCATTAAAATATATCTTTGCTAATAAGGGTGGACTCACACAAAGTTTTTCACACATTTCGCACGTAGATTTGATGTGTGCCGCTTCACAAAAACTTGGGCACGGACAGAATTTAAACTGAAACAACGATGTACAAAAAAAACACACAGAACCCGAGGGGAGGGGAGGGGAGGAGGGGAGGGGGTGGGGTGGGGTGGTCACTCGTATGCCAGTATGAACCCATGTGCTTTCCAAATTTTGCGGGCTAGGGGGTGTTTTTTGTCCGCGAGGACCCCCAAAATAGCAAATAGGCCCCCTTTAGAATGCATGATGCCGCAATGGGCCCTCTCTTGTTTTCCTTTCTAATTAAAGAGGAATGTGCATGCATATGTGACCAAAGAAATAACCAACAAACAAGCGCATCAACAATAAATATGACGACTTACAATGGACAAAATGGAAAACGCACGTGCACAACGTTCATGACGTGCACACGACTCATCCACCATGTTGGATGCGTTTAAATTCGACTGGGAGTTTGCTATTAAGTTCGCTGTTTGAAACCACTGCCGTGCTTCGCGCCAAATTGAAATTAATTTGATGCGGCACGAGCATGACGTTTGAAACGGGCCTTAGGGGGGTGTTTTTTACCTTCAAATGCAGGCACGCGCACCCGCAATAGGGGGTGTTGATATTTTATGTCTGTCCGCAATAGGGGGCCTATTTTTTTGAGTGAGAATGCATATGGGTTTATACCGGTATACAGAGTGCATGACACCCCGTGCCACAGAATCAACAGGCAGGAAGTGTTGTTGTGATTCTGTGGTTTTCAGTGCGTCAAATTCACACGTGTAATGCGTGGAAAAGGTTGAGTGTGAATCCACCTTAACGTCTACCAATACCGAAAATTAAAATAAGCTAGTCTGTATTACAGCTCCGTATCCCAAAAAGAAAACAAACAAAACAATGTGCTGGATGCCATGTTGCCAAGAAACTAATTGACTGGAGAGAAGAGACAACAAACAAACAAACCAACCGACCTCCAGCTGAACTAGCATGGTGACAATATCTACAACTAGGCCCCCTATGAGTTGCCTGTCGTTGGGGGCCAGAGCTGAGAATAAAGGCAGGACACCTGACCAGATCTCCTGGTAGTAACGGGAGGATACAAAAACAAACAACAAACAAAAAAGGTTGTAGAAAAATATTTGGTGAGGAAAAAACTGTAAAAACATCGTAATACATCAATGTCCTGCCCTGAGATTGAAACATAACATTGGGAATAGCACAATAAATATTAGCCCTTACAAAACAGATCTGTACATGTTACTTGTACCTTGTGAACTCCATCAGTATCGTAGTTCATAACATTGAAAAAAATGTAAATTATAATTTATTTATTTGTTAGCTTTTTCATTTTCTTTGATTACCTTAAAAAAGTGTATATGCTCACATCTGCCAGATGGCGATTAAAATATCTGAAATTCACTGGCAGAGTCGTGACGACACATTGCAGGCGCTGGACCGTAACTATGGTTACTGGTTCACGCTCACGTTTTACATCCATTGTGTTTGCGCACAGTGTGTTTTACTATTATTCTTTTAGAAGAAAATATAACAAAATAAGGACCATAATGACTTGCAATGGTTTGATCATACCTACACTCATAGCGATACACTATCCTGCCGCCTTATTTTGTGATGTTTGTAACAGAATAATTCAAAAGAAAATGTTCCCTGTGTGGCTCCTGTGCAAAACGAATGGAGAAACGCGTTGCAATGCAAGTAGCGTGAACCGTCGTCAAGAAGTGAACGTATCTGCGTGCAAATTGACATCACACTCTGCCAGCGAATAAGGTCCATACTGCCTTTCTCCCCCTTATACAATGCGGTGTGCACTATACCAAATGCTTTTTCCCCCCGAGACACACGCTAAAAACTCATAGCTCATCAGGTGGGACTCGAACCCACAACCGCCCACATACTACATCATCTTCACTGCTTTTTAAGGTTATACCACCCGAGTATGCTAATAATTGTTAGCATGTGTCTCGGGAAAAGCACAGTGCACACCATGTAGTGCAAGGACAAATAAATTTCATTTAAAAAAAGCAAATTAAATATCTCCTCAAAATTATCCAATAGTATATTATCAAAACAGACAAACAGCTGCAATAAACTTGGTGGAACTGTTGTTTTTTTACACATGGATTTCGTTAGTTAACAATTAAGCTAAGAGGGAATATTTAGTATGAAATGTAAGACATGGTGAATGCATGTTGGTGTCTGCTGTGCATGTACCGTGGATGATGTGAAATGGGTGTAGCCACAAGCATTACGGTGCAATCAATAATGAAACACAAGTTACGGTAGAACATGTTTCCATGACATTGCCCGAACATTAACATTAACATTGCTGTTACATCACATTGTGACGAATACCACAAAGCCTCAAACTTTAATATAATGCAGTGCACGTCGAGGAACCTTGTGGTATTTTGGGGATCCCTTCACCCCCCCCCCCCCCCCCCCCCCCCCCCCCCCCCCCACGGTAACTGTAGTACCATATGTTACCTTGATGAGGTATACTAGTACTTTGTTACAATTTTGTGAGACTTTTCTTCCACTACTTCACAGAAAAGTTACTATGATCTGCGGTGAGATCCTTTTTGCGTATTCTTAACATGTCGTCACCATAATCACGAAAAGACACATTTGCCTGCCGAGCATCAGAAAGTGTTTTTGAGAAAATCTTGTTTGAAGTTGGTAACTTTTTGAAACTAAAATTTGGCGCATTTCTTCAGGGTCTATTTAGTAATATGTGATCTGTATGAAAAGTTGGGATCTTGAATTTAAAATATGTACCAATAAAATATTAATTTAACCATTAATATCATAGTAATTAATTTCTAAAGACATTTGTCTCTTTGTGAAAACGTGAAACGCAAAGTTGTCTTTTTCTCTTCATGAAAACGGAAAATATGACTTTTGTGAAATGTTTCCATGCGGCTAATTATAGTAATTAGACTTCTCGTTATATTTTCGACAAATGGACATCACCAGGTTGTAGGCCGTGCAGTACTAAGGCCCCATAAAAATAATTGTTAGATTATCATCCCCGCGCGTATCACTTTCGACGAAATTCAACTTTTTTATTTTATTTTTTATTTTAAGTTTTCTGCCCTTTTTTTTCTGATTGAAGCAACATTTTACCGAACTTCATAATGAATCGATCTCTTATTATCTGCCCAGCTAATAAAATGCACGGACGAAGTCATGTACATGTACCTACCGTGCCCAATCGATCGATAGCGCGATAAGTTTTGCCGTGCCTTGCGTTGCATGCGTGCATGCACGGACCGTGTACCATAATTGTACGTACATGTACACCCAACATGGGAAATTTATAAAACCCGGAGGTCGGAGGTACCCGGAGGTAGATTTTTTTTACTAACATGTAGTTGGTGCGTTGACGGTAAATAACAAGCCGGAAGTAGGTTGTAGCATGTACTACACGGTCACAAAAAATTCTACCTCCGGTTTACCCCCCCCCCCCCCGAGTTTCAACCACACGTACCCCGCAACGCTCACTCAGAGCAGCTCAGAGAGGTCTTTTTCGTGCTTTGCGCTGCGTGCACATGTGGTTCAGTTAGCGAATTCTGCCAGAACATAGACGAAGAAAGTGTTTAGAAAACGGCAACGCAGTGGCATCGTGCGGCGCTGCTATAATATTGCTATGCTCCGCGTGGTGGCTGTCCGGCCGGGCTAACCGTAGATCTATGCATATGGAGGTAGGAAAAGATATACGGCGGACCCTAAAAATACGTTTGGAAAAAAGAGAAAAAAAACAAAAAACCTCGCGCCCGCATTACTTTTCCAGGCTTGGTAGGATGATAAGATAATTAATTTTATGGGGCCTAAGTCGTTTTCAGCCAAAATCTCAAAATCGATGAAAATGCGATATTTGAGCACTTGTGTCTCTTCGTGATGACGGCGACGATTGTTCTCAAAAGCCTTTTTCTTTCAGTTAAAGTTACTGCGACTTTAGATCTGCTGTAAACTTTCCCTGTGCAAACTCATGATTATTTACTGCAGGGCCATGTAACTTTTATAGGGCGAAACCGTCCCCACTGGACTAAATACAGCCCTGTCAAACTACCATATCTGAGCGGAAAGTTTCCATGGCCTCTTTTGGTCTGTCAGTTTTTTACATTTTTGCCAAAGTAACTTGACAGGGATGCAAATTCTACCACTCAATTATGGTAGTTTAACCCAAAAAAGTACAATGGGAATACCACTTTTGTGGTATTTGTGACTGCTGGATGTAGCTTATGAAGGTTGTGCTTGCAAACTGGAATGCTACTATCAGTTAAAACAACATTTCAAGAAATTTCGAACATTTCCTGGTTTTTCCCGTTATTCATGTGGATTTACAAGATCAATTTGTTAGATGCTCACAAATTTTAGCCTGTATCTTGCATAAACTACCCTGTTCAAGAAATGTCCAATTAATGAAAAAAATATAAACACACATCCATTATATCCTCTTTAAATGTAATACTATCCCCGGTAATACAATATTTGCTGCAGGAAACAGTCCATTTCCTAAATCATGTTTGTTTCTGGTCTCTTAATGAGGACCAAAAGGCTACTTCCTTATTAAGAAACTAAACAAATTACACGAACAAAAAAAACTAAAGGAACGATGACACTGCATTTGGTATTCAAATCCTTCAAAAACACCACCCAGTCTTCCATTAGCCCCGATTCCCTAGGGTGTATGTAAAATCATATTGATTTTGGAGGATTGAGGAGTGTCAGGGTAAATTGGCCTTTTTCAGAGCAAAATAATTATCTGGCAATAAAGTAAACAAACTTAATTTATTTTCAGCACTTTTTTTCAGCATATTTTTTATTTTATTTTAAAATGGGTTACCAGCCAAAATCGTGTGTGGTGTGTAAATACGATTGACTACTTTTTTTCAACTATTACTTAGAACACAAGTTGACAAACAATTTTGTCTGGTAACCCATTTTTGCAAAGCAAATAAATTCTGTGCTAAGCAGATTTCTGTGCCTAAAGGTAGAACACATGATTGGTATCTCGAAAATCAGAAATGTTCAAAGACTTACACAATATAAACATGATGACTGTAGAAAACTTCCCCTGAAATGGTTTTGTCTGAAGTGCTATAGTCTTTGAGAAATGAATAAAACAATGAATTTTCGTCTCATGAGATGGAAATTCACTTCGTCCCAAAGCCACTTCGCCATGGACCACTTAGCCCCAAAGCCACTTTGCCCAAACACCACCTCGCCCAAACACCACTTCACCCCAAAGTCACTTCACCCCAAAGCCACTTCGTGCACAGGCCGTGGTTCAGGGCGAAGTGGTTCAGGGCGAAGTGACTGTAAAGCTTTTTTTGACTGTTTTCTCAAAAGTACGAAGCTGCCTTTTTCTCAGGTTGGTTTTAATCATGCATATCTTCAATCACACAGGGAGATAAAACTATTTGTAACGGTTTACCAATCATGTATACTATCTTTAACAGCTCTATGATACTGGCCCTAGGTATTTGGAACCTGAGCAAAATCGAGGTGTATTATTGATTGGCGAGTTGTACACTAAGCAATTTATAATCGCAAGTTGAATAATGCGCCAAGTGTCGCAAACTAAAACTATATGAACCCGCTCATTACATATCAATTTCATTGTGCAAATACTCACAGATACTGAAGAGATTTAATTCCCTCAGGTTTCAAGTTTGGCACTTTTTGCTCCAAGACTGTGCCTCTAGTCTTAGAAAGTGTTCTCACAAACATTTCCTGTCATTTCTTCTATTTTTAGAATCCCATACTACTGCATAAAGCGAGGCTGGTTTCTACACAAACAACCCTGTTCTAAGTTGGGACAGCGAACTAAAATGGGTCTCATGCAGTTATAATAAGCATATAAGTGGCAGGTAAACAGGAAACCACCTTATGGGTTGTACATGTATGCTGGGCAACGACATGCAGTACATGTATGTCAATTTTTAGTATCACATTATCCATCCCAAAATACTGAAACTAATTTGGGATATACAAATTGGTTTGTGTTTGGGATAGGGTTGGGAATTAAAAGTAAATTTTGAATATTTGGTTTTGAATTTACTACCTGATTTAAAGATAGTATACATGATTGGTAAACTGTTACAAATAGTTTTATCCCCCTGTGTGATTGAAGATATGCATGATTTAAAACCAACCTGAGCAAAAACCAGCTCCGTACTTCGTCTAACTTGTGAGAAAACAGTCAAAAAAGGGTTTGCAGTCATTTCGCCTCAAAACCACTTCGCCCTTAACCACGGCCTGTACACGAAATGGTTTTGGGGCGAAGTGTTTGGACGAAGTGATTTGGGGCGAAATGGCACTCGGGAGAAGTGGTGTGGGCTCGAAATGGCACTTGGGAGAAATAATTTTGGGGCGAATTGAATTTTCGTCTCATGAGACGAAAACTGATTGTTTTACTCATTTCTCAAAGACTTTAGACAAAACCATTTCAGGAGAGGTTTTCTACGGTCATCATGTTTATATTGTGTAAGTTAGGCGTAAATCTGTGAACATTTCTGATTTTCGAGATACCAATCGTGTATACTGCCTTTAAAATTTGGAATATCTAAAACGAAATAGTAAAAAAATATCCTCCATTTTTAACTGGAAACATAATTGTGAAAAAGTGTGTGAAGCTATAAATGTTTATGAGAGCAGATAGAAGATGACACTGTTTTTATCCTAACAAAACTTAAAAGGAGCCAAATTTTTCTTTTGCTTTCTAAACACATATTGAAAAACAAGTAGGTCTTTGGTTTGTCCCAATGCTCGTTTGGGAGAAAAGATCCAAATTGTCATGATTGCATCAAAGGAATTTGAAAGGAATAGACCGAAAGAGAGATGACGTCAGCAATGTAAACGAAACCATGACGCAAACAAGTTCATGGGGATGTTTGGAGTACTCTAATGACATGGCCTATGAGGTATAGCGTTGGTCCCTGAATTCGACATCGTAGGCGCTTCGCCAAATTTTGTTACCAAAAATACTCCAGACTCTTCGGATGTGGCTCTAGTGCCGGGAGCTAACTGCATCCCACTCAGTTAAAGAGCGCGATAAAAACTATGGTGCATTTGACAAACTCAACACAAACACAATACGCACTGGTTTGGCAGGTACTCCATTTAAGCCCATCATGCTTTGCGCTGAAAAGGCATTGTTACGTCATTTCGCTTGCGGGCTATTCTTTTCAGTTATGTTTTTTGGGGGCGTTGGGGGTGCGTGGATGGTTGGTGCATTAACAAAATGGGTTTGCTGAGTTAAGCTGCAAACACTACATTTTTGCAAACTGCAATTTTACAATTTTGCTGCAGTGAGTACCATTGATAAAAATCAACGAAAATAACGATCCATAAATTAAAATCTCACCTTCTGTTTAGTGATCATCTCTTCCATCTCCTCCAAATCGCCGACCGTGACCATTTGAAGACGCAACATTCGCTCCAGCAATGTCAGCCAATCACGGAGCTCGGCCACAACCTTGTCGAAATCCGGCCACGGCGACGTGCCCTCGACCGTCCTCACCTCCATTGCCGCAGACCGTTGAATCTCGGCTCGTTGAGATAATGTCGTGGTCTCCGTAATAACTACGGGAAAAACCGATAACGAATACACGTTCATCAGTAGGGACAAGGCAGCCATATTGGATTTATAAGAAAACTAGTAAAAGTTTGATCAATATTGTCTCTTATACACGTAGATTCCAACATTCTGAAAATACTTTATAAATCGTATCCTTATTTTGTTGAATTACACGTAAGTAAGATGATTAATTTATAATGGCAATGATGAATCACATACTCTGTCCACTGCTGCTTATGCACAATTTACAAGGCTGGAAATACATGTAATACGTGGATCCTGCACATAATGATGACCTCACTAAAGTCAAAGGTCAAGAGACACTAATGGCTCTTGGTGGGGGAAGTTACAAAAGCACACTGATGATCAGACAGGAAATTCAATTAGGAGTCGTAGTTGCATCATTAAGACGGCAGTCATAACTCATGACTTGTGTTTAATTTCTTTTTCTGTAATACAATGTACATCAATTTACACCCTGGATCGTCAATTAAATTCTTTGAAATTACTGACGAGTATTTTATATCATACTTTGATGGGGGAATTTGAAGGGTGCACCCGAGTAAATAGGCAGAGATCCGTGCGTCGAGCTCATGAATATTTTGTATGCCCTCAAATTCTTCTTTATTAATAGAGAGAGTTGCGAGCTGAACGAGTGTGGTCTTGTGTAGAAATTGGCCATCTTCGTGATGTTGGGTATTTTTTCTTCCAAATGTAAAAATTTTGGACAATCTAGCTCGTAAAAGTGGACCTATTTTTTGACTTTTTTTCCAAAATGGACGCTGGTCTGTTTAGCTATTTTCACTGTTGCAGGGGTAGTTTTGTTTCAAGTTTGTCTTTACATTGCCATGCTAATACAACGTCAATTTCACAGCTTACGGATTTTGATCTTCTTACTGAGGACTACGTCAAGAAACTTATTACTGGTTCATGTAAGAAATCGTGTTTACTGGATCCAATCCCAACTCATTTGGTAGCTGAAAACTTGGATGTTTTATTACCCTTCATTACTCGGATTATGAATGCTTCACTGGAATCAGGCTGCTTTCCAGACACATGGAAGTCGGCAGTTGTGCTACCTCTACTTAAAAAACCAGGTCTGGAGGCTAAGATTGAAAATTACCGACCAGTTAGCAACCTTCAGTTTATTTCAAAGTTGCTGGAAAAGGCCGTTTGCGATCAATTACAATGTCATTTAATTAGTCATAATTCTTTTCCTATGTTTCAGTCAGCGTATCGTAAATTTCACAGCACTGAAACAGCATTGTTGAGAGTAAAAAATGATTTATTATTGGCTATGAATAACAAACAGGTTACCATGCTCGTGCTACTTGACTTAAGTTCCGCTTTTGATACATTAGATCACAGCATCCTTGTTGACACTCTTAGGACAAAATTTGGAATTGACGGTATTGTTCTTCAGTGGTTTAGATCATATCTGAGTAACAGATCTCAACGCATTTTGGTCAATGATAAGTTATCGGATAAGTTCACTCTGGAGTGGGGTGTCCCGCAGGGTTCCTGTTTGGGTCCTTTATTATTTATTTTATATACAAGTGAGTTATTTGATATTGTAAAATCTCATCACCTTCAGGTTCATTGTTATGCGGACGACACACAATTGTATATCTCGTATTCACCCGACGTTGTTGGGTGTCAAGAAATGGCCATAGCTAACATGGAATCTTGTATTAAAGACTTGCGTACTTGGATGTCAACCATGGGATTATTTTTAAATGACAGTAAATCTGAATTATTAATTATTGGTACTCGTCAGCAGGTAGCAAAGGTTAAGATTGATGGTTTACAGGTTGGTGGAGTAGTTGTCTGCCCTGTGACCCTGGTTCGGAATTTGGGAGCATGGTTTGATGTTAATTTATCCATGAAGGACCATGTGGTCAAAACATGCAATTCAGCTTTTTATTACTTGCATAATATTAAATCAATTAGAAAGTATCTTACACGTGCCAGTACTGAAACACTTGTTCATGCTTTTATAACTTCCAAGTTGGATTATTGTAATAGTTTACTCTATGGGATACCGTCTGTGCATATTGATCGCCTTCAGCGAGTCCAAAATGCATGTGCTAGACTTGTGTGTAATAGGTACAAGTACTGTCATGTTACACCTCTTTTCCTAAAACTTCATTGGCTTCCAGTGAAGTTTAGAATTGTTTTTAAAGTATTGCTACTTGTTTTTAAAATTGTGCATGGTGATTGTCCGGAATATTTGGCTGAGCTTATTACTATTCGCCCAGTGTTTCATTATAGCCTCCGTAGTTCTAACCCGAATAATGGCGTTCTTCTTCAGCACCTTGCCAAACGTAGTAGATTGTCTTTGGTCAATCAGGCCTTTCAATATGCCGCTCCATCGCTTTGGAACAAATTGCCTGTCCAAGTGAGGAATGCCACTAGTATAGTCTCTTTCAAAACCTTCCTTAAAACCCATCTTTTTCAGAGTGCTTTTAATGTGTAAAATTTAATTGTACCTTAAT
Organism: Henricia sp. BOLD:AAB3569; assembly: GCA_037783545.1. Taxonomy (NCBI): domain Eukaryota; kingdom Metazoa; phylum Echinodermata; class Asteroidea; order Spinulosida; family Echinasteridae; genus Henricia; species Henricia sp. BOLD:AAB3569. The sequence continues at coordinate 1,745,543 of JBBELK010000272.1, read as the reverse complement.
AATTGACTTAATTGATTTTAATTTTTGTAATTTTTATGTTTTGCTGTAAGGCGCACTTGAATATTTGTTTAAGTAGAATTTGCGCCAAATAAATGCATTATATTATTATTATTATTATTAAGTGGAAATTAGGAAATAAAAGTGACGGATTACCCCCATAAAATTGAACAGAATTGAAAAGATGAGACTTCAATGAGTATTTTGGTTCTTGTCCCGAGACGCTGAGTATTTTTAAATGGTTTTTGAAAATTGGGCATTTAGCATTGGTTCCTATGGGGGCCCGATTTACTTAGAAAATTAGATAAGCCTTTCAACATTTGACCAACAGAGGGCACCACAAATTATTACTGGTGCCCTCATCACTTTCATTGTTTTATCAAGTAATACTCTTTATTAGTGGCTGTGTTCACGCATTTTATTTTAGCTACTCCTAGTATGGACCTCTCTTAAATGACGTCACTGAATTCTTGCAGATTACCACGTGCATCAGGATCTTAAGCGTAAATTTTTGTGACACGCATCGGCTGCGCCATATTTTGAACACTAGATATTGAGCAACACGTGTTCGTGTTTGGAACTTTTTCCATGACGTGCGTACGCGTACCTAGTGGCGTTTAATACGTAGAAGTATTTTTCCTACGAAGATGGCCATCTGTGAGAGTGGTCCATTGTGTGTGCATTGCACACGAGTCACTACGCGCATGTGGGTAGATGTGTATTTGAATGTGTTAAATAGTTCAGCAGATACATTGCGATATCTTGCCGTGACTATGGAAGATAACATTGTTTCGTCACTGATTATTAATGCAACAGAAACGGACAATTTATTACTCGACTCATGTGGACTTTTGGTACGTCTAGAACAAGCCTAAATGTTTCCTATAGTTGGGGTTTGCTTAAGTAGGGAACAGACTCCCGAATAAACCGTTTTTTTTGCAAGATTCAATTTTTTTAGGGGTCACTTGCTTAAATTCCGTTTTTTCCCCATGTTTTACCGGAGTTTATCTCGCAGACACAGGCTAAATCACTTTCCTTCATTCATCTTTTGATATGTTATGCCCTTATCCCAGGAATCCGTAAAATGTTTCATCTTGCAAATAATACATTGGGCCTTTAAAAAAAAAGCGTTGAGCAATCGAAAGTCTGCTGTTGTTTTTACCGTGTTTACCGGGTTTACAGTGATGAGAGAAAATCTGGGACTCTGAGAGAATTTTACCTGATCTCTGCATGATTCTTCTTTGTTCCATGTCAAACTCCGCAGCCGGTTTGAGCCGTGCAGCTAGATACTGAATCTTAGCCCAATCCGAGTTGAGTTTATCCAGTTTTTCCTGCAGTGGTTCTGGGATGACCGCTCCCATGGTGCGTGCATCTCGTTTCATCGCGTCACCGGTGTGGTTGACGCTGTCCATGTTGGCTTGACGTGCCTTCAGGGCTTGCTGCATTGTCTGTGCATAGGTTACAGTACAGAGGGGTTGACAAAGCAAGAATCCTGGGTTACCTTCCTGTTTACATGTTTTGATTTTACAATCCCAGGTTTTTCTACTAACTGTTTTGTCTGCACGCTTCCCGGGAAAATTCATCAGAGGTGCCGTTAGCGCCCCTACAAAAATTTGCCGCTCGGACAAAAAAAACTTGGCCTCCCGGACAAAAATAATAAATAAAAACACTACGTAAGTACAGTTGAGTCATTCCAAAATTAGGTGTGAAGTTGCCAAACATGATGCCCTGGCCCTTGGCGTCATGATCGTTCACTTACCATGCATCGGTGAACTAATCCGTGGCCAATCACGGCCATGACAGCTGCATGCATCTGTTTTGAACAGCGCTCTCACGCAGCGAACAGGGATTTACTCGATTGGTCAGTGTTTGCCACGCAAGGGCGCTGCTCAGCGCACCCGGACAAATTATCGATCAGTGGAGAACACCGACTCTGGTTTCAAATACTCAAAACCATGTGCAAAACAAATTGATTCTCTGTTCTTTCTAATAGTTAATGCCACTTTAAAGAACCTGGTGAAGGCAGTTTACAAAATATTAAATGGATCTAAGCCAAAAAAGATTTTAGCTAGTTTGCCCACAAGCATGGCACAAAAGTGTACTGTTCTGAGGCAATGGACAGATACCTCCGCATGTAATTGCATATTTGGGCTGCTTTCAAGTGCTCGTCCCAGGCGCTTCCAGGTGTTGGGACTGTTACGTCACAACATGCGTACATGTGATCTTGCTGAAAAGCGATTTGGGATCCATGGTGCACCATGGTCAGTAGAAATTGCATCACCGCTAATAAAAAGCTTGGTCTGACACAACATCAATTACAGATATCTGATGAAAATAAATTATGGAAATAATTAAAATATTTTGATTCCATGTGGATGCTTAGAAATTCAGAATATCCGATATGATTCAACAAGGCGTAAGATCTCTGAGTCATGAGTAAGTACACAACTGTGCATGTCTCCCAGTTGTCCTGATGACGCAGTGGTCAGGAGCAGTTGGTGCCACCATCTGGTGCACCAGCGCGCTTTAGGGCTGGCACCAGGAAACACCGGGGACGGTGCCATGCTCGAAAGCAGCTTTGATTAGAAGCATCCCATGACAATAATTGAGCCCAATTACCAGGGGTAATACTATTTTCAATGCCTTACCTTGGGATCCACTATAACGGAATCGTCTCCATCATCTGACGTGACAGAGCCAACAGGCCCATGTTGTGTCCTAAGCAGCTCCATCGTAGCACTCAGCCATTTGCCTAGTTCCTCTAACTCCTCTAAGAAGGAGCGTGTGTTCTGCAGTTGATTATCCAGCTCTAGACAGTACTGGGGTAGGGTGCCTGAGACCTGACAAGAGATCGGGACCCGAGTTAAAAAGACAACATGTAAACACAGGTTTTTTAAGGGGTATTGTCATTTCATGAAACTTGTTTTCATATCTCGATGAGGACCATGCTATTGTCAAAAAGTGCATTGACACATTCCCATCCTCCAAGCAAAAGGGGACAATAGCAGTGAATTTTCGGACATTTCACTTTCCACCCACCCCTGTATTCCGCTACACTGCACATCCCCCAATTGATTAATCATAACAAATGACACATCACTGTAAAGAGGAATAACAGGGCTTTCCAATGATACCAAATTCAAGGGAAATGATTTAGTAACAAGAGAGAAATCGTCAGTCAAACTTGACTTTCCGAACTTTTTTTGAGGAGTTTATTATACTTTGTATATGTACAAATGGATGGAATTAATGCATTTAATATGAATATACTACAATTCTAGCTGGAGAAGTGAAAAAAACCTGACACCTATTAAACCCTTTCACAGTTATCGATGCCATCGTGTTCATGGGGCAGTTCGAACACGCATTGCCATGTGCATGCGCGGATCGAAACAAATGCACAGTGACCTAACAACACATTTTTTCCACGTACATGTGAGCATAGCAATGCGAGTTGTTTTGCCCCGCAAGTAAGATGGCTTCGATGTTACCGTGAAAGGGTTCACTGCTATCCACTGGATCGTGTTTACAGTACATCATCAATGAAATTGTCACAGGAAATGGTTGTGTATATAAGTCTGTTTTCAATACTGGAGAGACTTTTTCACCAGGATCACAACTCTGTGCAAAGCCAGTTATCTTCTCTCAAAACAAAAGAAATATCTTAAGACAGATCTAACAAGGAGATAACTTCAGCAACAAATAGTGCAACAATGTACCTTTCTGAAAACACTGTGTACAAATGTCCTATTTTATAACGTATGTCCTTGTTACATACGGTATATTGGAAATTTGCACACAGGGGTTTTAGGAAGGTATGTTGTGGGACTATTCGTTGCAGTTCTTTAACTGAAGTTATCTACTTAGATCTATCTTAAGATATTTCTTTTGTTTTGAGAGAAGATGAATGACATTGTACAGAGATATAATCCTGGAGAAAAAGGTCTCTCCAGTATTGAAAACAGACACATATGTGACTGACACTGTTCAGCATGAACAATTTGAGCCAAATCAAAGTCCGTCTCACCAATAGGTAATACATGTGTCCATAGACAGTGCATTTTCGCAAGATTGGCTCCTCCAAAAAGGGAGTCAATCATCGATCGAGTTTAAACCTTCTTGTGAGTTATTCATTGCACAAATATCTAACGCCTGTTCCGAGTGTGATTTCTCTAAAGGCCGCAAAAAGAAACAGCCTTATGGTTTAGGTTTGTGCTGCATGCATTAGCAGTACAAAACAGATAGTGGAGAACACTGCCCATACAGGAACAACTGAAAAATTAGGTCCCACCAACCTTCAGTAATTGTGTATCCAGATCCTTGAGTTCCATTGTGATGTCCGCTACTAGACTATCAGGTAGAGTTCCACTGCTGAGGAGTTCTTGACCAGCCCTGTTGATGTTATTGCCAATGTCTCGTCTGGACTGAAGTTGCCTCTCTCGTTCCTGTAGGATCAAACATTGCAGTTCACACTCACCAGTTCTTTTCAGAACCACACATCTTCAAAAGAGATATCTTTAAGATATGGTGTTACCACAATTAATTTGCACAACAAATTGCAGTTTGGATTCCACCATGCATAGCCTGAAGTCTTGCCTAAAAATTGCAGCCGACTCAACTGAATTCCTGAATCTATTTCTCAGAATGATGCATAAGCCCAACATAAATTACCCAAACTAAATTGGGTAGAAGTTGGGAAGTTTATCAGAATTGTTTTCTTTAAAATGACTCATCTAGCATTGGAATGTGCAGATTTGATGGAAAAAAAACAACATTTACGAATAATAACATTTATGAATAATTTACGATTTTGTGAGGAATCATTTTTCAGCCTGTCTCATATGTTTTGCACACAATGTCTGAAGCCATGATCAACTTCCCAATTCTTTCCCTAAATTGCTTTGGCTTTTTGCAGTTTAAATGCGACACAACCTGAAAATCACATTAGGTAAGATTTAGAAAAGTATGGAATGAAGTAAAGTATGAAGTATGGTGGAATATTAATTTTGTAATCTCTCATGAGCTACATGTTTAAGTAGTGGATTTTGTAAGCCCCTTTTATCAAGTTAGATTCAAGTCCTTAGCAAGTTGCAATTGAAGTTTTAAAAACAATATACACATTTTCAAGTATCAAATCATTTCAATGAAGTCCAAGTGAATTCTCAAGCCCCCGTTACAGACCTTTATCGTTACAGACCTTTATCGTTACAGACCTTTATCGTTACAGACCTTTATCGTTACGCAACCATGTTCCCTTTTTCCGTATTAAAATGAACGTAACCAAAGCGAGGCTTGCAGAAAAAAAAAATAGTTTGGTCCTGTGTTGAAAATGTTCATTGTGTGCATCACAATGACATGCGTGCAGCAAGATCAAGAAAACGCGCAGCGCGAACAGTGATTCTCTCAAAACAACAACGGTAGATACACGCCCAATTGTGTGGCCGCTCAGACGCACTGATCGTGCCCAACACATACTATTGGGAACAAGACAAAGATGGATGCACCGTGATAAAGGTCTATTGTGACTCGAGTCCAAACTCTGAGATTTTTAGAAGACACATCAAGATTTGGGACCAAATGATAACTGTATGACTGTAAATCTTTAAACCGGTGGTTCAAATAGACACACGGCGTTGTCAAGAATAGTACATTAACTGAGCTGTTGTTCTTTCAATCTTCGTCACAAACACAAGGCCAACGATAGCCCGAATGCCTCTGGCCATCACACAAGACGGCCAGAACGGTTAACCACCCCCATTGGCTGGATTTTTTTGTAGCGAATTTGCTACATACTTTGAGCGAGATTTTCCTCTCACCCAGGACAGAGATTTCCAAAGTTAGGGTACCTTCCAAAACACGTTCCCTTATCCAGAAGTCTTCATCTATCTGGCCAAGAGGCGATGATCATTCTACAAGTTCCAGAAATATCATTTCTCCATTGCCATTTCAAAAAACATGGCGGCGGCCTCTGGGCATGTTGTAATGCATTGGGCACATAGCGCGCCTAATCTACACGCCTGGCTACTGAGGGAGGTTAACCGCTCTGGACGTCATGTGTGACGGCCAGAGGAATTTGGGCTAGGCCAGCGAGGGTTTGGAACAAACACTACAGCATATAAACTTCTCTTGTTGCCACCACGAGTTCAATAATTGCAAGATACCTTGACTTTGTCCAGGAGGTCTTGCAGCGATTGGTCGTCCCCTGGGATTGGTTGAGGGCCTTCCATCAGGCCTTGGCATTCATCCAACCAGGATTGGAGCTCTTCAAACTCTTCCCGATAGCCTTCCAGTTGCTCCCCACCATCTTGAAACCTGTTTCAAATGATGCAATCAGGACATCATGACAAGCAGTGTTTCGTGCACAGTAGGATATCACGATAAACAAAATCTACAGTAGAATTTTATTTTTTGTAAAAAAACAACACTAAACTAGAGAAAATACCTGTAATGGGAGATTTGCGGAACCTTTCCACATTATTTACCCACTGTCTTATAAGCCGAGTCACACAGAATGTTTTTCGTAATTACTCAATTGTGATACGATTGTGGGGTCACACGACAATCTTATTGTAATCTTATTGTAATAAAGTGGGGTCACACCTGCTATAGCTTTTCCTGTCTCTTGCATGTGCATGCTGGCTGCCTCACTGTGAGCACACTTGGCTTCCCGCAAACTAAACAGTCACCCGCTAACATGTGCGGGAAGCCAGGGGCACATGCACGGTGAAGCAGAAAGAAACATGTGCGTACCAAGATGGGGTCACACATATTTTTTTTTGCCAATTTATTACTATCAGATTACAATCCGATTACAATAAAAAACAACTCAACGATGAGAATTCTTGTCATTTATCGATGATACAATTACAATAAATTTGGGGTCACACGCACAAAATCTCGTAATTGTACTATAGTAATACTACAATAAATTGGGATACATGTCATAATTCGTGTGACCCCTGCTTTAGGTTTGCCTTTGTCAAATCACCAAAATTATAGTTGAGATGTAGTGTTGGTTTTCAATGATGAATGATTGATTCATACACATACTTTTTGTAAGCTTAATTATGCCCTCTTTAGAATATTGTTGCACTGTATGGGGAGGAAGGTACATATCTCATGACAGCATTCTCAATAAATGTCTAAAAAGAGCTGCACGAATGATCTTAAAATGCACCTTCCTCACCCCTTCAGCAGATATGTTTGCTAGACTGAACTGGATCCCTTTTTCTGAAAGAGTTAAATATAAAAAGGCTATTCTTGTTTTTAAATGTCTAAACAACATGACTCCCTCGTACATGTCGAACCTTTTTACCCCATTTACACCGATTCGTGAAACGCGACAATCAACTAATAAGGTATTGAAAGTTCAATTAGTCAAAAAAGAATCTTATGCCAAAAGTTTAGCTATGACCGGTGCAAACATATGGAATAACCTGCCTGAACAACTTAGGACTATCGATTCATTAAGTACATTCAAACAAGAACTACGAAAAACCTGGCTGGGTGATTTAAGTATAATTACCAATTAATTTTGTGATACTAGTTTAATTTCTGGAATGTTTTATTTGTACATATTTGTAACTGTAATATTAATGTTAAGATGTATTTTGTTTGTCACTTGTTCCTTTGAGTGTAATTTTAATTGTTTTTATGTAATAATGTATGTACGCAGGGCCCCAATGGAAACCAGTTTTTAACTGTTTGGGCATACCCTGGGTAAAGAAATGGTATAAATAAATAAATAAATAAATAAATCCCCATCCGGCCCATTGAATGTTAGGCCCAAATAAAATACATCCTTAATCAATTGTGGAGACAATGCCATTCTTAATAGTTTTCCAATCATGTAATATGTCTTTAAACTCCAAAAGGGAGAGAAGATATGTGGCAACAAATAAATCACTGCCTTTGTAAGCATGGCAGGAATGTAGCAATAACAGTTCACCTAGTGTGTTATTTGATGGTCTGAATTGTTTCATTAATTGAAATTCCTGGAGAGTGTGAATACGAAAAGAAGAATTTTAAGAAAAAAATAAAAAAGAAAAGCTCAGAGTTTTTGTGATTGAGTGATTAGCAGCAACAGAGCAATAAACTACGTGTATATTAAACCTCCCTGTCATCTGTGTGGTAATCAACCAAACGTCCAGTAAGGCGACACAATTGATTCCTGTGAAAATTGATCACGTAAGAATTGAAAATTGGCTGCTCCGAAGATAAATTAAAGACTTGTTTGTGAAATTGGAACAGGGTGAATAAAATCCTTGGCAGTTTTACTATGGACATGTAATAATGTCCTACAAAGAATGAAATAAAGCTGGCTGGTCTAGATTACGGCAATTCCGTAAATTCAGATTTACACCTCAGAGACTTTGAGGGCTTGTAATGCTTCACATATTCAAGTTGTTTGATTTTAAACACATGTTCTTCAAGCATCATTGATGGAAGTGTAATTCCTGAACAACTTATTTGTGTACAAATTGGAAAATACGGTATGTACTAGGTGTTCGTAGGACATTATTTTCCAATAAAAAGACAAACCAACCGCGAATGACAAAAGCAACTCGCACTTCGCGCTGGTTTCTACGGCTGGAAATAAAAACTAAGTCCAAAACCACGTGATTTTTCTGAACCAGAAATCTGGTTCGGATAAATCATGTGACCTTGTTTTTTTGAAAAATGCTTTAAAAAGGCCAAATTTGATGGTTTCTTTTCAGGATCTATTTAGTTTATTTCGGAACAACTTTCAGAATAATGTATGGGTCTATTTCAAGTCCGAAATAGCCAAACAGAGCCAGTGTGTTCCTTTAATACAAGTTCCTGCATTTAGACTATTTATTTGACTTGACCAAACATGACCAACATGAGGGGACTCGTTCCAACCCTGTAACATAAACTTTGCATCTTGTCTGAAACAGAATGCACCACTGCCAAAGACTTGACGTAACATGCGAAGAGGCCCACCCACCTTTCCTTCCATGACGTAACCTCGGTACAGACCGACCTCCATCTTGCATTCAATCCATCTAGTTTATCCTTCATCATGCCACCATCTGGTGTAGAGGTCTGTGCAATGATGGTCTCACCATTGTTATTGAGTGAGCTCACCATGCTCTGATGGTTGGCAATGCCTTCCTCTAAGCTCTGTTTCGGGGAAAAAGAAATCACCAGTTTTCATTGACTTTTCTAAATGACTTCCATTTAATGTTTGTCCTTCTCTAATCTCCTTCCACTCCCCTCTTTCTTGGTACTCCTAATCCCCTGTTCACCCTTCAGCCCCAGACCTGGGGCCAATTTCATGGCGCTGCTTAAGCGCTAGCTGAAAACGTGTGCTTACCGTAGCAGAAAAGTTGTGCTAATGTTAAGGATATTTCACGACCGCGGCGTGCTTAAGCATGCGTGTGCTTGAAAATGGACATTGTTGTGTCACTAGTGTTTAGCAAATTTTGCCTCTGAAGCTAGCAAACATTTAGTAGGGTCTTTCTATAAATTAGGGGTCTAAAAGTGTGACATTTAGTGTCCCCCGTTACAACTGATATGTTATTTTTCGTACAAAAATGATTAAAATGGCCTTTAAACCATTTTGTATGAATTGTACTTTATGTACTCACTCTTTGAGATGGAAAGTATTTAAAGAATGTGTCCTGAATTTACAAAAACAAGATGTAAAATGTAACGGGGGACACCAAAATTGGACCCCTAATTTATAGAAAGACCCAGTAGTGCTTAAAGTTACGGTCTCTATGAAATAGCCGGAGCATCCGTTAGCACAAAATCAGCTGCTAAACAGCGCCATGAAATTGTCACCCTACCCTTTGTTCCCCTAATTGGCTTTCCATTCCAACCCATCTTTATGCCTGACTGTTTTTCTTTGTGTTTCTCTAATGTGCTGTTTTTGCATGTCCTAGTCATTGCTTTTGAAGAAGACTGCTAGTGTCGGAATGGAAAGAAAGGGGCATGCGCGGTATCCGCGCTTTGCTGCGGGTGCTCAACTCCCGACTCCTTGGCTTTTGAGCCTGCATTTAACCCGGCAATAGAGCCGACTACTGCTCGGGTCTGCAGTTTCCATCCCCAATGCAAGCACTAGGTACCCATTAACGACTGGGTGGCCGGGGCTCGCTACACCAGCTGACACTGGTGGTGATGTACAGCTAAGTTTTCCGGACCAATGGAAAAGCCTGCGACCGCTTCGTGGTTCGAACCCACAATCCTCCGATTGCAAGGCTGTCGCTCTACCGCTGCACCACAGTGCTGTACACATGAGAGGTCGGAATGAGAGCCCACTAATTTTACAGTGTTAATATTTAAAATTCAAGAAGAAAAACACCGATGCAGGGTTGAATAAGCTTTGGGGGTGGATTGAAAAGGATAAACTTTCTAAACCTCCCGTACAAATTTCCCGAAAACCTATTAGTACAAGGACAGACACTTGCACAGGGACATCTTGGTCTGTCCTGGGGCCAAATTCATGGCACTGCTTAGCAGCTGATTTTGTGCTAAAGGATGCTCCAGCTATTTCATAGAGTTAGGCACAATAAGCACTGCAAAACAGTCCACATGAGAATCTTACCAGTTGTCTGATGCGAGCCTTGTTGATATCCAAACGACCGGCCGAGTTGCGGCAATCTTGGATGAGCTTCTCTGCTTGATTCAACCACTGGCCAAGATCTCTCATGTCGCAATGAAACTTCCTCCACTGCTCCAGGCACAGCTCAAACCGTCTGAAAATGTTTAATTCACACAACAAAAACAAAAATCATTTTAATTTCTTCTAGATTTCTACTTGTGACAGTTAGCTTGTTAACTTGTTAAGTACGCAGCCATAGCGCCTCATGAATCGCTATGTTTAATTTTACATTTTGGAAAGCAGTCGTTCAATAAGCCGTTTTGGTTGCAGCCTACTGACGCTGCTAACCGTATTTCGGTATTGTGCTATTAAACACACCCCTGACCAGCTGGTTCCATCTCTCGAGAAGGATTCCACAGATCACGGATCCGGATCCAGATCACGGATCCAGATTCAGATTTGGGCAGATCCAAGGTGAACTCGTTCATTTCGCGCATATCCTGATCGAGATCTGTGATCTGTGGAATCGAGATGGTACAGCGCTAGATCCAAAATGGCGGCGTAAACATCGTGAAGATTTGTGTACAAACAAATTTAGGATACTTGTTTATTTACGATGAATGTCGTGGGAGAAATTTGGAACAGAAATTTGACAAATTTGGTAAATAAATTGCAATTCACGTGATTTAAGATCCGAGTTGAGAGCAGTTTTGTTTGTTTCTGCGCGGTAAAACAACTCGGGATCTGGATTCGGATCTGTCATGAAACAAACACGTCCTCCGTTAACCCTGTCTCAATCTTGATCAACCGGTTCCATCACACTTGGAACCAAAATGGCTCCAAGGAAACGGACTTGGCATGGTGGTGATGATCTTACCCGTGCCTGTCCCTGTATTCTCTGTTAACCCTGTCCCAATCCTGACCAGCCGGTTCCATCACCTCCAAGATGGCAGTGCGTTCTCTCTCGCTTGCCCTGTCCAACAGCTCATTCTGACGAGTCTTCAAGATGTCCACGCTGGGTCGGAGGTCATCCAGGGATTCTTGGATCACCTGAGCAAGGAAGACCAAAGGAAGAAAACAAAGGTGTTTAGCTGGATGAGAAACGATTAGACAGGATAGCAAAATAATCAAGTTATCTCACAGAACTCCATTAAAATCTACAACCAAATACTAGCCGGGAGCACATAACTGTGCCTTACCATTAGCTTAGTATTGGGCACCTCATTTGCATGATTTGGGTCACTCATTTGCATGGTTTTTGGCACTTTCCCTTTGAATTTAATACACAAAATATGCTAGAATCTTAAAAATGATTTAAGGAGTCTCCTCCAGACCACATTTTGACCCACCTATTTTTCCCACGGTGTTGAAATTTTAATAACAAATCAATTGTCATATTTTTTTCATTACCATTCTGAAATTTCGCATTCTCAATCTGTATATTTTCAAGGATATTTTTGAAAAACTACCAATGTTGTAAACTAATTCATCAGTTTCATAAAAAAAGGCTGTACAATAATTACACCAACCTTTCTGCTTCCACATCCAAATTCCTATTTCTTCCCATGGATATTATTTTGGGGAGGTATTTTAATTGATTGTTAGGTAAAAACAAAATCCATTTTTCTGAACACGCTCCTTTGAAATGGAAACACATAACCACTTTCATCCCATGTGATTTTTTTCTCATCCCAATTTTGTTGCATTAGGGTTGCGACTGTTTGGCGATATTTGCAACTGTCATTCTGCAGAATGTCTGCAGAATTTGTGTCTGTTTGTGGAGGTCGTCATGATGTCGCGGAAAATTTTGAACGTGTTCAAAAATTTGTTTGCGACAGCTGTGGTCGCCAAGGTTTTGAGATGTGCACCAAATTGTCTGCAGAATGTCTTCAGAATGTCTTCAGATTGTCTTGAGAATAAGAGGCCAAAAATTCATGAAACAATCGCGAAATAGTCAGCAGAATGTCTTCAGAATGTCTAAAACATTTCTTTAAAATGTCTTTAGAATGTCATCAGACATTTATAAGACATTTTGAAGACTTTTTGCATAATTCCCGCCCATTCTGTGCATGCCCAGTCAGTACTGCCATCTTAACAACATCAGACACGAGAGTACATGCCAAGACAAATCTGTTGTATTTGATTCAGTGGGACTGCAACTCTGTTCGCGTACTTTGTCTTGAAACAGTCGCCAAATTCAAGTCTGCAAACAGTCTCAATATGAATTACATATTATGTATTCAAATATTTTGGTAGTCTTTCAAATGCCGCAGGCCTGCCCCCTCAACAAATGTTTTCCTGTATTAGACCCCTTTTATACACATCCAAAGCTTAAAAGTCACTCTACATGCTTGTCCGTCACACAACAGGAAGCATTTGCTAGCAATGCTAAAGCCATGCGACATTCTCAAAACAACAAGTCTTGATGCAAGCTTTACTTTAAAGGCCCATTATATCACTTGTAGATAAAACTGTTTTTTTTTTACACATTCCAGGAACAGCAGCATTACATAACTAAAGAATAATGTTGATAAACTGCCTTGTAGATATTTCAGCCACATAGATGCAGTAATACTTCAGAAAACCTGAAAAATCCGTTCATGGTTTTTGTGTTGAATGAATGATAAAAAAAAATTTCTTTTTTTAAAGACACATTCAGTTGGCAATTTCTCCCACAAAGGTACCATTTTACACGGGGAAAAAAATCATGTTGTGGGCAATAGACTACTAAAGTGTGATGTCAGTTGCCATGGTAATCGGGTCTAAACATTCGCTGGTAATCTGAAACGTCCATTGGTATAGCGCAGAAAAACAGTTCACTGGTTTTAGTGTAGACCCAATAACCATGACAACACACAAAGGGTGACGTTTTCACTTGAGTAGTCTATTCCATAATCAGGTGGACATTTCCACAAAATTTGCAATTATATATTTGAGTATAAACTGACTTTAAATGATAACATATTAGAATGGGATTCTGCAAAAACATGTTTGGTGTTATATTGTTATGGAAAATGTACTACAAATATATTATTGTGTGGGAAATATATTTTGTAGGCATGGGACAGCTGTAACGTGACTAACTGTAATGTTTCTAACCATGATTTTTCAATAGTTCTTGAAACTGGTGGGAGTCGGTGTGACTTCTCATACACAGAAACACACGTCAGTAAACAAGCAATAAAAGAAATATAATGGTTTGTTTCAGTTGTGTCCCATTTGAGAAAACTTTTTGTTTCAAGACATGAATTCTTTTCCATGTCCTCTTTTTGTAACGTTACTAACCAAGATTAAAATCTTTATTACAATTCACAAAATGGGACTAAAATATTTTAGTTATTACTGTCCAGTAGATGTTGGTGAGTTGCATTGATGGTACCAAAATGGCGAACTGACAGGCTTGTGTGTTGATATAACAGAGGATAGAACTCCAGTAAATTGCTAAATAAACTCCTCAAAAAAAGGTTCGGAAAGTCAAGTTTGACTGACGATTTCTCTCTTGTTGCAAAATAATTTTCCTTGAATTTTATATCATTGGAAAGCCCTGTTATTCCTCTTTACGATGATGTGTCATTTGTTATGATTAAGCAATTGGGGGATGTGCAGCACAGCTGAATACGGGGGTGGGTGTCAGGTGAAATGTCACAAAATGCTTTGCTATTGTCAAAAAGTGCATTGACACATTCCCATCCTCCAAGCAAAAGGGGAATGCACTGCATGACAATAGCAGTGAATTTTGTGACATTTCACTTTCCACCCACCCCTGTATTCCGCTATACTGCACATCCCCCAATTGATTAATCATAACAAATGACACATCACTGTAAAGAGGAATAACAGGGCTTTCCAATGATACCAAATTCAAGGAAATGATTTAGTAACAAGAGAGAAATCGTCAGTCAAACTTGACTTTCCAAACTTTTTTCGAGGAGTTTATGTAACATATTACTAACCGTGGAATTGCCCTTGTGTTTGTTACTATTGCTATCAACTCTTTTGGTCGGGTTTTTCTTGTCAATTCGTGATTAAGTAACATTTTTGGTCACTGGAATTGATGCAATGGGGCTTTAACTCCTTCCACCGCGCCGCGGCGCATCTTGAAAGCAAGCCCTTGACTGTGTTTCCCCTCTCTGCGGCTAATGCAAGGTGTTGGGATATTTCTGTACATCAATTCTTTTCCCCTCTTTGACAGACTTTGTGCCGCGTCAGGAATTGTAGTGAATTGCCTTTACAAGTCTGGACTGTCAATTACCTAACAACTGGGCAAATGGGTTAAGTGTGCTGTCGCTTTCATTCTAACTGTGACACGAACACTCTTGGAGGAATACACGTTTGTCTTTTATGTTCGGCATAATGTTTGAAGTCTTTAAAAATCCATTACTGTCAACAGCTGTACGTAATTCAATTCTATACACATGCAACCATTTTAACATTTTGAAGCACAGATTTACTAAAAATGTATATGTCTGGGTTAAATAAATGAATTGCACCATAAATTTGTAATAATAATTTTTTTGTTTTGATCCGTAATATTAGTAATAAGTCAAATTGTTTTTCAGTAGAACACAAACAGACACTTATGGGGTGACTTCACAACTTCTGCTATATTGGACAGAATGTCTGCTTTAATTTACAAAAATAAGAAAGAAAATACAGTTGAAGTCAGAAGTTTACATACATGTACACCACTACCATCATCACCCAAAATGGTAAACAGGACTACCCGAACCATTGCAAGGTGTACAAGCTATGTTTTTAAGTACTGCATACACGTGAGGAATTCCACAAAATCACGACTTTATAAAGACTGTTACAAAAATTAACACAGTTGTATGTAAACTTCTGACTACAACTGTATATATTTCTTTATGATACCTGTAAGTGACGGATCTCCGCTGTTGGATATCAAATAAATAAATAAATATGTCTATATTGCATTGCAATAAATGTGGGGAAAATACTGTCTTTCTTCCGAATTTCAGTAGACATTTTGAGTCAATAAACACGAGCAATCTGAGAAAATCAATTTTGGTCTGCATTAAAAACTGAGATACCTAGATCAGCTTTTAAGTCAAATCTCCAGCCAGTGTGAGCTTTAAGACCAAACCAAAGACAGCTGGTTTACAACATGCACCAGATCCTGCTACTCAACCATTTGGCAATGCTCTGCATTATTAAATCTGAAATGACGAGATCTCTTTACCAACTTGTGTTCGTCAGTTGCTCCTATTTTGTCATTCTGAAGATAACTGAACCGGTTAGTTTCCGACACAAACCAAATATCGTTTTGACAACCGTCAGGATAAATGTGTCAAAAAGAGTATCCAGGAGGAGTCTTTGGCTTTGAACGATGGCCTGTTAAATCTGTCACTGTCATTACAACAGGATAGGCAAGCAGAGAAAAAGTAGGCCCTCTGTGTAATGGAACTGGCGTATGGAGCTGTCACGAACGAAGTAGCCTTATTGATCATGGTGCAATCTGATGGCATATTTGTAAGAGAAACTGAGTGGGAAGGCTGACAATAGAGCACCTGGCTGTCTCAATAGATTATGTCGTCATCGGTTGAGAAGAGAGCGTTCCCAGTAGAGCTGAGCGCCCCAGGGACTATTTTGATCAAGCCCTGTAGACGTTTATGGCACACGTATTTTACGCTGCATTTTAGTGCCAGCTTGGGTTTTTATGTACGTGTATATAAAAATGTTGGAACTGTGCAAACATTTACGAGGATTTACTAGTGCACGTAGATTTTTAAAGACGTAGGACCCTTGTAGTTATGGGAGACATTTTACAAGCATCTTGAGCACCACTTATGGACTACACATGCAGTTAAAGAGTAACGTGTAGGGTATAAGCGCAAGAGTCTATGAAACTTACTGCACACCAAAGGATTGGACCTAAATCTGACCTCAGTATGACTAGAGAAATTGCTTCAGGGTACCGTGGCCGAGTGGTTAGGGCCATTGACTCGCAATCATGGGTGAAAATTTGGGGTTGCGGGTTCGAATCCGGCTGCGATACCTGTGACCTTGGGCAAGGCAATCAACCACACTTGCTCCATCCTTCGGAAGGGATGTAAAGCTGTTGGTCCAGTGTGTTAGGTAATTGGTAACGCACTCTAAAGATCCCAGAGCATTCTTTCGTGAAGAGCAAGGGGATTCCCCGGTGTCTCTGGCCATTTATAACTTTAATTCTTCATGGGTTTCCTCACGCTTACGAGTGACAGTGCAATGAGCACTATTGAGGAATCCTTGGTATGAATACCATAAAGAAATAATAATAATAATAATAATAATAACCTAATCATCGTTAGTTAATGAAGCGTGCATTTACATCTCACTTTTAAGATCGAATGAAGCTGTGCAACACCCTACATGTATCTCATTGCGTGTCAAATCACTTTGTCAAATGAAGGAAGCGTACACATTACAATTTTGCTTCGTCAAATGAAGGGATCTCTTAATTGAATAAAACTATTTATGAAATCTACATTTATGAAATCCTTACCTTTTAAAAGCATGAGATCTATATTTGCTGAGCTTAGAACATAGCTCACTGTGCAATGTTTTGTTTCATCTATCTTGTTCGATTTGTTTCTGCCTGTATGTGTGCATGAGCTATTCAAGCTACATGCTATTAAAGGCACAGGCTCGTCAGCAATGCGCGTGCGCCAAATTCGTGCCACGAAATACGCAGCTCCATGCCTTTGCTATGGAGCTGCGTATTTCGTATTGCTGACGAACCTCTGCCTTTAAGCCAAAATGAATGTAACTAGCCAATGAAAACACATGACAAGATGGCAGCCGGCCCCGCCCATGTTACAGGCACTTTCAGTGGGTGTGTTTGAGCCTTCCTACAAAATCACATGAACCAGTTGTGTTGTCGCACAAAAATGATCTTTAACACGAAATTGCTATTCATGCATTGCAAGCCATGGGCCTTTTTCCAAATCTCGACTTGGGCTCAGGCTCAGGCTCCGGCTCCATGTAAACCAAATGGAGATGGAAACGGAGACGAAGATGAAGCCGAGATTTGGAAAAGCCCATCATTGTAAGGGATGGTTGAAAGCAAACAATTAGTCTGATACCTTCCCAATTAGCAGTTTGCATTTTATAAAAGTAATACAAGGAACCTGACTAAAAACTGCTTCCATATTCATGTAGTAAGAGTAGTACATTACTGAAGAAACTACGTCCCTTCAATCTATAATATAACTACTTTGAAACCAACAACAAAAACCTGCCGCTTAAAATATTCAAAGATCACCAGTCAATAGAATTCTCTACATTTCAATGAAAATAGCACTTAATACCCAGAGTATCAAGGACATAAATTCATTCTCAAGATCAGCCAGTAGTGATTCTCATTGTTCGATGAACATAAGTGGGTATTTTTTAAGAGACAAATGAGAAACGCTTCAGGCCGACAATTGCAAGGTAGTATCACGACTAAGAGTTAATGGACAAAATGGACCCGTGTAATACTCTTTTGAGGGCTCTCTATGCACCATTGTTTTTTAATTGCCTTGTAATATTTCCAAGCGCTGGAGTGAAGGAAAGCAACGAAGGGACACCCTCATGAGGCTTATGCCTTCCAAGAATCACTTAACCCTGCAGCTAAAGTAGGGAAGCGCAAAGCATCATTGTGGCAATGAAACGAAAGAAATTGTGCGAAACAATCACAGCTTGTATATGACCAACTGAAAAGTGGATACAAACTTTATGCCTAGCGTACATCGACATTGCAACTAAAAGCAACTCAACTGATCAGTTGCTGTCGATGTGTGCGTAGCACTCTTTTCGACAGCAACCGATCAGTTGCGCAACTAGTGGCAACTGAGAACATCCAGTTTTCAGAACACGCACATCGGCAACTCGGTATTAAAGCCTTGCCACTAAGAACATTGCTTGCAGTTGCTGTCGATGTGGGCGCACGTATTCAGACACAGCTAGTTGCAACTAGTTGCCAGAAAGTAGAACATGAGCAACTTGCGGCAACTCGCGGCAACTCGCGTGATTTTTTCCAGTTGCCAGTAGTTGCAAGTACGTGCACATTGACCTTTTTGAGCAACTGATCAGTTGCCGCGAGTTGCTTGCAGTTGCCGAAAACACCAGTTGCCACTAGTTCCTTCCAGTTGTCGATGTACACTAGGCTTTACAAAGAATGACAATTGCTGTGATAGCTCAAGCTGTGTCCGCATTGGACTTGTTTTTGGAAGGTTTTACCGAGACAATGGTAAAATGAAAAATTGCTAAATTTTACTGCTGTCCGCATTTGGACTTTTTGACACAGTAAAATGTTACTGAGACCGTGGGAGAGCATGCGCAGTGTCCCTTCACAGTTTGACCTTCACGGCCCGTACGCACGCTTCCAGAGTGCTTTTACCAAATCGCTGTGTCCGCATTGGACTTAATTGTCCCGGGAAAAATTACCTGGTCAATTTTCCTGGGCAGCAGTTTGCCAGGAAAAGTAACTGCTAGACTCGGAAAAAGTTACCGAGAGGAAAACTTCCGCACTGGATGGAAAAAGAACCCATCGTCTCGGTAAGTTTGACCAAAAAAGTCCAATGTGGACAGGCCTATTCAGTATGAGAGAGCACTAGGTATAAATAGAATACATGTTTGCCTCTAATTCTCATGACATGATAATGCTCCTGAGAAGTGTTAAGTTAACACCAGGATTTTTGGATTGGAGTTTCAACTGGTGAATGTGCATGAAGTTTTTCCCCCAAGATCTTTAAAAAAAAAAAAAACTGCCCCCTCCTCTCCCCCCCCCCTCCCCCCTCCCCCCCCCAAAAAAAACAGTCATTGAAAGTGAAGTGGGATAAGTTTAACTTTTGTGATGTGATCGCATAGTTTTTCCTACGCTAGAAATGAGGGAGTTCTAAATACATTTCCCATTTTATCCCCAATCCATTATAAATTCAATTAAAACTGGCTTGAATTATTCAGCATCTGGTTGCAGGAAATGACTGCTTCATTAAGACAAATTATCCTTGTTGCCATTTCTCCAAGGATGCATGATTAATTCTATCATGCAAGCTAACTGCATATATTTTGGCCTAATCCCGATCGCCCTTCGAGGAACTGACTACAGGATTCACTACATGGGGAAACTGATCAATTTCACTGCTGAAATATGGCAAGTGTTCTGCAATATTAGTTCTGCAGTAAAACGTTTTAGATCAATTTCATAAAAAGAAGTTCAACTACACTGTTCACAAAATAGAAGATGCAGTGAAATTTTCCCAATTTTTTTGGCATTAATTTGTTTGGGGTATTTTCTATAATAAATTTATTTAATGGGTTTAATGAACTTCAATTTGTCCGTAGGCTGAATCGCATGAAGCTTACAAGTATCTTCCATCTGAACATCGAGATGCATAGGTGGGTGGTGCCATTGGCAGCCAACGGCCAGAGACACCCCGTCTACACGAGCCAACATTTGTTGGCCAACAAGGACCAACATGAAGTTGGAACTTGTTGGGCGGTACATGGATGTGCTCGACCGTGCGAATCAACATCATATCTCGACCACAGTTGGTTGCTGCCTTCACGTGACAGGCGGTGTATTCTGCTATTGGCCTGTTTCTCCAACAACTTCCAACAAAGTCAGGCGATAGAAACATATTCGAACATGAACCAACTTGTTGGATGATGTTGGGCGTTGTCTGGAGTGGCGTCCACACCATCCAACTTTCAGTCAGCTGACATCGTCAGACAAATGTTAGAACTTGTTGGCCAATGAATGCTCTGGAATCTCTTAAGTGCATTACACAACACACTGGACCAACTGCTTTGCATCCCTTCCGAAGGATGGAGCAATTGTGTTCGAGTGCCCTACTCAAGGGCACAGGTACACGATACAGTATCGAACCCACAACACCAAGATTTCACACGAGTCAACGTCCTAAACTACCTGGCCACGGTACTCCAAACAATAATGATAAGGCATGCCTGATGAGTGAAAACAAACTCATTAGATATGCCTTATGATATTAATTGCTGAACTAGAAAACACAAAAAATACAGGCCTTCAAATAACCCACGGCACCACGGCAAATTGCCATCGGTGCCCTATGCTTTTGCCGTGTTGCCCTTAAAAAGTTCTAACAGGTGCCCTTTACTAAGAGAAAATTGCCGTGCCCTTTTGAAAACGAATTTCGAGGTCTGAAAATATACAAAGCAACATAAGAACCACAAATTTTCAGTTTAATCAAAATTTAAAAATTATCTTTGTAATTAAGTCGACATCGAAACATTCTATATACATTGTAACAGCTTTATTATGTATGACTGCATGAGCTTTTGTGTGCAGAATATTCCCACTCTCAGAGTGACTGCTTTTTTTTTCAATCAAAAAGTGGAGAAAATATTTGCATTTCTTTCGTTGATCGGCATATAAACTCCTCAAAAAAAGTTCGGAAAGTCAAGTTTGACTGACGATTTCTCTCTTGTTGCAAAATAATTTTCCTTGAATTTTATATCATTGGAAAGCCCTGTTATTCCTCTTTACGATGATGTGTCATTTGTTATGATTAAGCAATTGCAAGGGGATGTGCAGCACAGCTGAATACGGGGGCGGGTGTAAAGTGAAATGTCACAAAACGCTATTGTCAAAAAGTGCATTGACACATTCCCATCCTCCAAGCTAAAGGGGAATGCACTGCATGACAATAGCAGTGAATTTTGTGACATTTCACTTTCCACCCACCCCTGTATTCCGCTATACTGCACATCCCCCAATTGATTAATCATAACAAATGACACATCACTGTAAAGAGGAATAACAGGGCTTTCCAATGATACCAAATTCAAGGATATTGATTTAGTAACAAGAGAGAAATCGTCAGTCAAACTTGACTTTCCGAACTTTTTTTGAGGAGTTTATATTTGCCGAGCTCAGAACATAGCTCTCTGTGCAATTTTTGTTTCGTCTATCTTGTTTGATTTGTTTCTGCCTGTGTGCATGAGCAATCCAAGCTACATGCTATTAACATAATTAAAGGCAGAGGCTCGTCAGCAATGCGTGCGCGCCAAATTCGTGCTACGAAATACGCAGCTCTATGCCTTTGCCAAAATGAATGTAACTAGTCCAAAGTGCAACATTTTTCCTGTCACTATGTCATGACCATAAAAACAACATACTGTTCTCAGAACTGTACATGCTAAAAAAAAAAATACGAGTATAAAGTAGAGAACTGACAGAAAAAGAGCCGTACATATGTTACCTCATTTGTTGAGGCATTAGCCCAATCTGAGCCGTGTGGAATTAGGTGCGAGTTCTGGCACGGCCAACAGCGATAAAATATCCTGGAAACGCACACAGCAGCCACGCAAGCGATTAGCCCATGGGGTAATAGTTCTAACGCGGGAATTAAAGGCACAGATGCCCACGCGTCTAGCTGTACAGCCCAGTCAAGCGGCAGCGAGGATACGTGTACACATGTACTGCCACAGAACCTCCGGCTATGCAACGACGGCCGAATGCAATGATATCTAGCAAGTCGAAGTGGAAATAGAGCTGTCAGATTGGAAATTATAGTGATTTTGTCTGCCTTGCCGAAACACGCTAGAGAGATTAAGTGCACACGCAGCAATCAAATTGCACATTCCCGGTGCACATATGAAGTGAATGGCTTTAATAGTCTGTTTTAAGTAGCTCCGTGATATTCAAGCTAAAGAGTTGCTGTTGTCAATTTATGATGGAAATGTTTTGAGAACTAAGCTTTACTGCCAACAACTCTTGCTTTTCCCACGGTCTAGGTAATATTTTCCTGTGTCGAAAATAGGATTTTGACATTCCAGGATTCCAGGATCAATTGATGGATTACATTCTAAAATTACAGGATGTTATTGAATAATGCAGCCCTTTTCGTTGCCAAAACGGTCGTTTTCTTTGATGTCACATTATGTGTCCAACCACAGTTCAGTGTACAAGCTACAACATGGGACTTATGGTTTTTACTGGGCGGAGCCAACATTAATTTATGCAAAAATCCAAAAAGTGTACCTCCCCTAACCATAGACCTAACATTTTAGTAAGGCCCATTCAGTTTTTCCGGTAAAGTAATCCCAGCTCAAACCATAGCTTAAATGTTGTAACTTGTACACTGGACTTGTGGCTATAGAAGCAAATCGAGCATGCAACAGAGCATGTGGCTGATTCGGCATCGAAGAAGGCTGCAGACAGAATCAAAAACATTCCGCATAGCACGTACGTGGGAAGTACACTCTGAACAACTTTAGGTTTGGATATGACACTGCAAAAAGTTGTGCAGACATGTTTTAAAAAGTTCACGGATCGAATATCGAATATTCGATTGAAACAAATTAATCAAATTTCGAATAGTCGATTGATCACGTTCAAAGACGTCACTTCCTACAAATCGCCACGTGCATCAGAATTGTGAGCGTATTTTTTTGTGACGCGCATCGGCTGCGCCGTATTTCGAACAAACTTCGAGCAAAAAAAAAAATGTTCCAGCATGTGCGTACTTTAAGGTGTTGAACATGCAGTAGCATTTTTTCCTACAAAGATGGTGTCTGTGAACGTGATCAATTATTCAAAAATGCAAAGGCATAAAAATAAGTTTAACGGGAATACCACTATAATCAAGTAAATCTTTAGTTGCACGACCCCTTCAAGCAAGTGAAACCCCCCTCACATTCCTTACCTAATTGTCCTGCACGTAAGCAAGTTCGTCTGAATACTGATTTTTCTTTCTCTCAGTGAGGGACTTAAACACTTTTAAGTAAAATATCTACGTTCAGTGGGAATTGACTTAATGTATCATCAATATGCACACGGCACACAGAAATTCACGCCTTGGAAATATTTCCAAGCCAGTGATGTAAGTCAGTCCACACCATAACCTGATCATGAGATCCTATTACAAACCCCAACGCGACGCCCAAATTAAGTTAAACCCGTTGCTAGTGACTTGGGACGGTCATTTCATGCATATTGTACAGTGACCCGGGAGTGAGTGCTTTAAGCATTAAGGGAAGACCAGATATATACGGAGTGCTATAGAGAGAATGGGTGTTCATGCAGTTAATGAGTCATTATGGAGTGAAGATGTCTGTTAAATTGGGAAAGCCGAAGTGCTGAAGACGTAATAGGTGAAAGAATTGGCAAATGGGATGAAGCGGGGGAAATCTTTCCTGCATTATTATCTTCTGCATTTTCTAAACTGGATACTTTGATGGTAAAAAGGATACTTGGCAGCTAAGAATGATTTCACACACATACTGATCTAAAAATAGAAGAAATTATTTATAGTAAACTGTTCCGAGAAGATAATGTAGGCTTGACAAAAAGTGTGACAACAAGCCTGCCTAAAGCCTTCCTAAAAAAAAGTCTCATGTGCAGTTTAAAGGTAGAATACGTGATTGGTATCCCCAGGAATCAGAAATGTTCACAGATTTACACATAAATTACACAATATAAACACGATGACGGTAGTAAACTTCCCCTGAAATGGTTTTGTCTGAAGTGTAATAGTCTTTGAGAAATTAGCAAAACAATGATTTTTCGTCTCGCGAGAAGAAAATTAATTTTGCCCCAAAACCACCTCGCTCTGGACCACTTCGCCCTGAAGCACTTTACCCAAAGGACATTTCACCCAAAACCACTTCGTCCAAACACTACTTCATCCAAATGCCACTTCGCCCCAAAACAACTTCGTGCACAGGCCGTGGTTCAGGGCGAATTGGTTTTGGGCGAAGTGACTGTAAACTAGTTTTTGACTGTTTTCTCAAAAGTTAGACAAAGTACGGAGCTGATTTTTGCTCAGGTTGGTTTTAATCATGCATATCTTCAGTCACACAGGGGGATAAAACTATTTGTAACGGTTTACCAATCATGTACATGTATACTACCGGTACCCTGATATAAAGATATGATGTCACACTGTTTGTTTGTGAATGCTTTTAAAACATGAATGTGCGCACTCATAATAAAAGAAAAACCCTTCTGTTGTTTCTAATGCAGAGGTAAGTCGTTTACTCGCCCATGCTGGCTCGCCCATGCTGGCTCGCCCATGCTGGCTCGCCCATGCTGGCTCGCCCATGCTGGCTCGCCCATGCTGGCTCGCCCATGCTGGCTCGCCCATGCTGGCTCGCCCATGCTGGCTCGCCCATGCTGGCTCGCCCATGCTGGCTCATACGGCCGGTACTCATTCCCGGTTTCTGTGGCATGGAGTGACCATGGACCATCCTCCTGGATGGGATGCCAGTCCATCACAGGTCTACCCCCAGCAATTAGTTGGGTTTCCCCAACCGTATTTGCCGGTACACATTTATACACCTAGGTGGAGAGAGACAACGTGGAGTGAAGTGTCTTGTCCACGGGGACAATGCAATGCAATGACCAGGCCTCGAACCATGGACTTCTCGACCGAAAGTCTGATGCGCTATCCACTAGACCACCCTGTCTCTTATGCAGAAGGGTAAATTCATTGTACAATTTTGAACAGAAATAAATCTATGTGGTGTTTGTTACTATTACTATCAACACTGAGTAAGATTTTCTTGTCAACTCCTAAAGTAAAATAAAAGGGCTTTAACGGTAAACAAATCCCATTTTATTTCCGACCATCCAAAACAAATTAGGAAGCAAGCAGCTACGTGCAACAACTACCTCGTCAGATGGCAATGCAGCCATCTTCCCAATGTCAAGGCTCTCACATCACGGTCGGGGGTTTGCACGACGGCAAAGAAAAAAATCAATACGCCATTCTCTAAACATTACAGCAGTCACGTTCGCGTATTTCCCCAACCACTTAGAAACCTGACCTGTCAATGATTTGGAAAGAACGTCGTTATTCGGTTCTAAAGAATGACCGACACACCTTCTCCCCCGAGGCAGAAGTAGGCTAAGCTTCATTGTCCAACTGCGGACGTCGTGTTTGGAGTGAGACGAATTTCGCATGAGAGATAAAAGACAGACACTCCCAGACTACATCTGGTGTATTATTGATCCAGACCAATTAGCAAATGTGATGTTATCTTGGCGGAACGTGAAACGGGTTTGAAGTGTTTGATTACTGGAGGAGTGACTAATATGGGATGACAACTGGGGAAAGGACGTTGACATGAGGGGAGGAAAACAACAGCTGGCTTGGGGGCAGAACAGCACAGTGACCACTACAGTCTACACATATGACTGGCGTATTGATCACAGTCATGTTTGTCATAGTTTTAAAATATGTAGATGTTACTTCGCACGAGGGTGACGCATAAAGAATAAAATAACACTTTAAAAAAACTAAAGTGAAATGGTCATCCTATGTGCATTGCCAAGGTTACAGGGTCTACACTGATAGTGGTGAACCATTTCGCACTTTAGGGCTGCGTTCGGGCGTATAGTTCTCGCTACTCCGGAGTAATGCGTGCACATTGCACTCAAGTCACATTACGCAAACGACAAATCCGCAGTCCGCATGCGTGAATGACCATCAGTCAAGATGGCCATCTCTTGCCATGACTGCACAAAAAAATGCTGTTTCACTGCTCACAAGAAACTGAAGAAAATACAGACCGTAAGTCGTGAGAACATTTGGGCTGCGTTCGGGCGTGTACTCGTGTTAACAAGAGTATACTCCTGCGCGCGCGAACGGCGAGATTAACGACACTCGGGTCAGTAAGAGTATGCTCTCGCTACTCTCCAACAAATGGTTAGTGTGCTCTTACTCTTGACGAGTGTCATGTGATTTGTACGAAGATGGTTGAATATGGGTAGGTTTTTGGTGAATTTGGTGAATTTGCTCAACCTGATAACTGAAACAACAACTCACTGAGGTTTGTTTTAGATGGCATCAAAGGTTCTCACCGTCTATATTCTTGTGAGCAGTAAAACAGCAGTTTTGTTTGCAAAATATGGCAAGAGACGGCCATCTTGACTGTGGACTTGCCATTCGCGTAACTCCGGAGTAGCGATAATTGTACGCCCAATAAGTCTATTGGGAATTGTTTGTCATTTTCCAGAACTAACTGCATGTTTCTACTGACGAGCGTTAACCACTTTATTCCTCAGTAGAACCAGTTACAGGCCCAGTAAAAACTGAACGGAGTGACGAAT
Source organism: Henricia sp. BOLD:AAB3569 (assembly GCA_037783545.1). Lineage (NCBI taxonomy): Eukaryota > Metazoa > Echinodermata > Asteroidea > Spinulosida > Echinasteridae > Henricia > Henricia sp. BOLD:AAB3569. The sequence continues at coordinate 1,718,898 of JBBELK010000272.1, read as the reverse complement.
TTTCCGTGAACTGTTAACCACTGCTCAAGGTGGACCATGCGGTAGAAATACAATTGGTGTAACATAAGAATGTAATGCGTGTGACCCGAAAAGCTTTCTGTGCTGGCAAACAAATTCTCACAAATCCTCAAGATGTACCCACAAGCCTAAGGGGTCACTCTGTATGCTGTATGAACCCGGTAGGCCCCCTGTTGCAGACAGACATAAAAATATCCTCATCCCCTATTGTGGGTGTACGTGCCCGCTTTTGAATGCGCACAATTTTAACACACTTGCAAAAATGGTGCTGGATAACTAATCAAAGAATATCGTCACAGTATTTCCGATTCCCAAAGGCCCCACAAGCTAGAAAAAGCTAGGCAGCTACAATGGCTTGACTGACTGCTGGAACACTGGCAATTTAAAGGGCCCCTTATTTGGGATTTTTATCAATGAAATCTATGCTATAAAACCAATATACTCAGTTACATTCATAAAAATCCTATTTGGAGCTTGTTTTGGGGGTTAAAACAAAGGTTTTTAGTTTTTATGCTAATGCAAATATGCTTATTCATGATGTCACAAGAGGCAAACACAGGAAAATCACATTCAACTGTTCACAAAAGATTCATCCTTTTTCTCAAACGTCCTGGAATTTTTGTAATCCATGACTGTTTGAGTTTGTTCTACATGTTTCCTGTTGTAAGCCATGACGAAACTTGAAATCTTAAGTTTTTTCTTAACTTTTCCCTTCAGTCTTCCTTACGTGATGCACTCCAAACAGCACCATCTGTCTGTGGTTTATTGCAATGAAATCTTCAAAGTTGAAAAGGCTACCTTTTATTGATTTTACATCCAAACGAACAATAGCATGTCTTGCTGAACAAGTAATCCATCATATGAAGCAAAGATTAGGCAAAAAGTTGTTTAGCATGTCATACACTGTAGGCCCTTTAACACACTTAGGAGGCACAAGTACACATACATGTCCCTTAAAACCATATTCAGCCAGGGCTGGTAGAATATTGGATTAGGAACTGATACCTACATATCAAACCACATAGCCTGAAACGATAAGTCAAAGTCTGTAATTCAACATCTGATAGTGGCACCCTACACCTTTTAGAGTACTCCGAGAAGAAAACACAATATTTGTACCAGTCAGGCCAAACTAACCTGAGGCAAAGATCAGACGGAACATTCAGAGTACTCCATATTATCACGGCCGAAATGAGGAAGATGTTGACGGACGTCACGATTCTGCTTAAAGTCAGGCTAACATGATTCTCACATTTCTGGAAACTCAACCCCAGGATGAAAGGTAACTGGATGCAAGATAAATCTTAAAGAGGACTTATGGATGCAACGCCACAACTGTATCAGCCTACAGGGGTAAGAAATGGGCTGTGTTATCGTCTTGGTGAAGTATGTGATGGGAAAATCAGTTTGCACAAATGCAAGTGCATTTTTCCTCCCTGCCCCTAAGCTAAGTTAGGGTAGAAGTTAAAACGTTCATTATGTATTTATCTTCAAGATATTGGAAGAATAAACCATCTTCGTCTTGTTCCCCGTACGTGTCGAGCACGATTGGTTCATCTGTGTGACAGCGTGTTAGTGCATTTAATCTACCGTTGTTGCTCACTGGATGCGCTGCGCGTTGGCATGACCGCGCTGCGCGTTGGCATGACCGCGCTACGCGTTGGCATGACCGCGCTGTGCATTGGCATGACCATGCTACGCGTGTGTCATTGTGATGCACACGCAACAATTTTAACATTGAGATCAAACTATTTTTCCTGCAAGCCTCGCTTTGGTTACATTGGACTGGTCCATCCATGGTGCGTGTACCCTTGAGCAAGGTACTTTGCCATGCATTGTTTCTCTCCACCCAGGAGCAAAATGGGTACCTGAGAGGGCAGCGAAAGTTAATGTGTTTGATTAGCCATTGAGCGCCTAAGGCAGCTGGGGCTGTCCCCAGGGAGCTGAGATGGTATTTGGAGTGATTTAATGGAGCCCTATGATCAGGGTGATGATGATGTAGGTGCCTTGATCGGGATTTCCTCGGATAAGTGCGTGGTATAAATCCATATCATTATATCATTATCAGTATTGATTTTTAATACTAGGGTAAAGGGGAAGATGGCTGCACTGTGATAAAGGACTATCCAATAAATGTTTTTAAAGATTTGGGGGTAAGATTTGGGGGCAGAAGGTACATGTATGGTGGGAAAAGGGGATTGTAAAAGATGATGGTTGTAATGACTCGGACTCGAGTTGCCTCGAGTCCCGATTTTCACTGACTTGACTTGACTTGAGACCCGAACTTAAAATGACTTAACTTGACTCAGACTTTTTGAAATAAAATGCATCTTTTATGCAATTTTGTGTCATTTTGGGGACCGAACTGTATTTCAGCACTAAAGAAACCTTGGCTAAAGCAACATGAATGTGAGTTTGAGTGTTTAGATTCATTTTGAAATTAGAAACAAATTTACTGTCATGACTACTTGACTTGACCCAACTTGACTAATATGTTTGACTTGACTTGACTTGACTTGGGACTCCTTTTTGGGACTTGAGCAGAAGAGGAGACTCGTTACAGCCCTGGATGATACATGTATCATATGATTCCCATCTCCCAATTATACAATTAAAATAAAGAAAAAATGTACCTTTTAGGGATAAATGTAATATGTATAAATTTACTGCTTCTCTAACGCCGGCCGTACACCTTGCGTTTCGTCCGTGATTCAATCACGATAGGTGTACCATTCACGATCAGGTGTACCATTTATAAGCCAAATTTGGTGCATGTTGTGCAGTGACAGTCGCATCACAAGGTGTACAGGTTTTGCGATGCGTTCCAATGGCGATGTGGTCAGGATTTTGTGTACGTGTCCGCAGAATTTCGAGCATGCTGGAAGTTTGGCATGTCTGTGCAATCGCAACGGAGTCGGAACGTAAGGTCTACGGCCGGCTTAATATGGCCTCCCTTGCCTGTGGGGACAAGTTTTTTTAATCACATGTTAGTTCTTGCCTAACAATCACTTAGTACATGTGTAAGATGATCTTGCCTCAACCTGGGGCCTTCAACCCCTTTTAAAGGAAGGAACAACACTTGTTTGAAGTCGTCGACAAATTTAATCAAAAATTTTACCAATGTATTGCCCGGTGCATAGGTTTATGCATGAGAATCAGATAATCTTGTTTTCAACGTCGGCAACCCAATTAATTTTGATGATAAACTCTGCACCTAATGCAACTATGAGATGCGCCATTTTGAAAGGGAGGATGACGTCAACCATGCAATGATTGCATGGATGACGTCAAGCTTGATGCCTTCCCCCTCCCCCCAACTCCCTTACGTCGTGAAGTATGTAAAAATCTGTTGTGTCCTGACTCACGTGCCGAACTGCAAAAGATACAACTTACATGAAGCGTACAGAATTAGGAAGCCATTTGCAAGTGTTGTCCCTTCCTTTAAAGGCCCAGTGTATCATTTGCAATGACCCTAAAAAGTAATAGACGAGTTTACAGGGGAAAAGTTCTGAAAGTAAGGATTGAATTAATAGCAACTACACAATGAAAGGTTTCCGCTCAAAATGATATAATTTTACCAGAAAATATTCCGTAAAGATGAAATTATTTAGATCGTTTGCAAATGATTTACTTATTTTTGGTTCGCATCTACGCGGTCCAAAATGTATGGGCGCTGTGTACTGCGTGTGCATGTTCCAACGCGATGCATTTTTATGGATCGCGCGCACACGCAGTATATGATGTGCGCCACAGAGTGCATGACGCAAGCCACATACATGTGTACATGTAGTACCTGATCAACTGAGAACGAATATTTGAAACACCCCGCCAAGACCAGGAAAACGCATACGGACTTTCTTGGTTTTTTTAAACGTGGTACATTTGACAAAGCTGAAATTTCTTCGGATGAGTTTGTTTATGTCTTTCTTTTGATTTATAATGGTTTTATTTGCAGAATCGCTTAAAAACAGATCATCTACAGGGCCTTTAAGTATTTTGCTCGTCACCAAATTATTGTGAATTTGCTGAAAGCCAACACATAAAATAATGTCACCGGCATTCCTTCATATGCCATTTAAAGGAAGTGTCCAGATCACATTTTTGAGTTCCCCATTTTTCCTATGGGTATTGAGATTTTGATACCATATCATTTGTCATATTTTTCTCATTACCATTCTGAAATTTCACGCTCTCAATCCATATAAACTCCTCAAAAAAGTTCGGAAAGTCAAGTTTGACTGACGATTTCTCTCTTGTTACTAAATCATTTCCCTTGAATTTGGTATCATTGGAAAGCCCTGTTATTCCTCTTTACAGTGATGTGTCATTTGTTATGATTAATAAATTGGGGGATGTGCAGTATAGCAGAGTACGAGTACAGGGGTGGGTGGAAAGTGAAATGTCACAAAATTCACTGCTATTGTCATGCAATGCATTCCCCTTTTGCTTGGAGGATGGGAATGTGTCAATGCACTTTTTGACAATAGCAATGCATTTTGTGACATTTCACTTTTCACCCACCCCTGTATTCCGCTATACTGCACATTGATTAATCATACCAAATGACACATCATCGTAAAGAGGAATAACAGGGCTTTCCAATGATACCAAATTCAAGGGAAATGATTTAGTAATCGATTAGAGAAATGATTAGAGAAATCGTCAGTCAAACTTGACTTTCCGAACTTTTTTTGAGGAGTTTATTTTCAAGGATATCGTAAAAAAAAACAAGCAATATTTTGTAAACTAATTTATCCGTTTCATAAAGCAGTGCAGTGACCACACCAACCTTTTTGCTTCCACGTCCAAATTAGAGATTGCAAATTTCCTGTTTTTTAATATTTTGGGGAGGTATTTTATAATTTAGAGCGAAATCCATTTTCTGGAAAACAAACTCCTTTAAGACACAGGCCACAAATCTTAACATCTTTTTTTCTGGTAAGTTATTTATTAAACGGCAATGGCAAACCATCTTAAGTTACGGATACCGCTGATGAGAGCAAGCGTTTCTACCGTCACTGCCCGAAAACGCAGAAACGGTACACTCGCAAAAACACGGAGCAGAGCATTGATTAGAGGCCGCTGGAAATTGTAGGAGGAGATCCTGGCATCTATCGGGGTCTTTCTTGTAATCTAACTCTTTCTGAAGGGGCAATTAAGACTGGAAATTAAAACAATCTGAGACTACGGAGCGGCTGACCGTGGCTTTCTCAACTTTGATTTGGGCCTTGTTTTGATGAGGATACGGAGACACTGGGCTACATGATGATCTGTTATTGCGGGGAATGTAAACTGAATCCTGGCTCTTTTGCCAATTTGCCTACAGCAGTATAATTTATTAAATAACTAGGATCTTTACCTGAAATAACAAATGTCACTACCTTACGTTTAAGCTTAAGGCATAACTAACAGGAAATTAACAATTAAAGTTAAATGCAGTATACATGATTGGTATCTCAAAAATCAGAATGTTCACAGATTTACGCCTAACTTACACAATATAAACATGATGACCGTAGAAAACTTCCCCTGAAATGGTTTTGTTTGAAGTGCTATAGTCTTTGAGAAATGAGCAAAACAATTATTTTTCGTCTGGCGAGACGTAAATTCACGTCACCCCAAAACCATTTCGCCCTGCACCACTTCGCCCTAAAAGCTACCTTGCCCCCAAACCTCTTCGCCGAATAACACTTCGCTTCGAAAACACTTCATGCACAGGCCGTGTTTCAGGGCAAAATGGTGTTGGGGCGAAGTGACCGTAAAGGCCTTTTTTGACTGTTTTCTCAAACGTTAGACAGAGTACGGAGCTGATTTTTGCTCAGGTTGGTTTTAATCATTCATATCTTTAATCACACAGGGAGATAAAACTATTTGTAACAGTTTACCAATCATGTATACTATCTTTAAGTGTACATGTACTGCAAATGGTAACTATATGAAGATGAAAAAAGAAAGTGACGGCCAATTAAAGAGTCTTTTTTTTCCCAGATGGATGTTTTGTTTAATTGTAGATTTCAGGATATCCACCCACCTGCCCGTAATAATTTAATTTGTTAATGATTTAAAGTTAGAACACATCATTGGTAATCTCGAAAATCCGAAATGTTCACAGATTTACACATAACTTACACACTATAAACATAATGACGGTAGTAAACTTCCCCTGCAATGGTTTTGTCTGTGCAAAACAATTATTTTTCGTCTCGCGAGACGTAAATTCACGTCGCCCCAAAACCATTTCGCCCTGCACCACTTCGCCCCAAAGCTACAATCCTGGACAAAATAGTTGGGACAGTTGAAGTGTGTACCCCCGCTCCCCCGTTTAATGTTGACGGCGACTGGTGCAGATTTCGGTGGCGCGCACACCAGCGACCCAACATTGCGCGGGGGTTGCGCGGGTTTAGCCGGGGTGTCCCAAGCTATTTTGTCCAGGATTGTAGCTTGCCCCCAAACCACTTCGTCCGGATAACACTTCGATTCAAAAACACTTCGTGAACAGGCTGTGGTTCAGGGCGAAGTGGTTCGGAGCGAAGTGACCATAAAGCCTTTTTTGACTGTTTTCTCAAAAGTTAGACAAAGTACGGAGCTGGTTTTGCTCAGGTTGGTTTTAATCAGTCATTTCTTCAATCACACAGGGAAATAAAACCATTTGTAACAGTTTACCAATCATGTGTTCTGCCTTTAACTATATGTAGTATGGGAGGAAAAGTAAACCATTTAATCACATGTAAATTAATCCAAGAATTGATGAAATTAACTATCCTACAAACTCAATAATTCACATTTATTTCAAGGACAGACTTTAATCTAATTCGTAGAAAAACCACAATCAATTCCTGAAAAGATGGGAACCAATTCCTGAAAAAACCAGACTCAATTTAGTTCCAGGAAGAAGCCTGGGAAAAAAAGACAAGAACATTTTTACGAAACGACAAACTAATTTGTGAAAAAAATTTATTCATGACAAGACAGGAATCAATTCACTATTAAAAAAAGGGAACCAATTCACAAAAATACGGGAACCAATTTACATCTACTAAAACAAATTCAACAAGAAGACGAGAACCAATTCATGAGAAGACAAACAAATTCAAGACAAGACGGAAACCATTTCAAGACAGTCTCAGGACCAATTCATGAGAATCCCAGAACCATTTCCCAAAGAGACAGGAACCATTTCCCAAAAAGACGGGAACCAATTCACAAGAAGATTGGAACCATTTTATGAAAAGACAGGAATTGCTTCACGAAAAGACAGTAGTCGTTTACGAGCCAATATTGGCTCATACGGCTGGTACTCTGCCTACAGCAGTAGAATTTATTAAATAACTAGGATCTTTACCTGAAATAACAAATGTCACTACCTTACGTTTAAGCTTAAGGCATAACTAACAGGAAATTAACAATTAAAGTTAAATGCAGTATACATGATTGGTATCTCAAAAATCAGAATGTTCACAGATTTACGCCTAACTTACACAATATAAACATGATGACCGTAGAAAACTTCCCCTGAAATGGTTTTGTTTGAAGTGCTATAGTCTTTGAGAAATGAGCAAAACAATTATTTTTCGTCTGGCGAGACGTAAATTCACGTCACCCCAAAACCATTTCGCCCTGCACCACTTCGCCCCAAAAGCTACCTTGCCCCCAAACCTCTTCGCCGAATAACACTTCGCTTCGAAAACACTTCGTGCACAGGCCGTGTTTCAGAACCATTTCCCAAAGAGACAGGAACCATTTCCCAAAAAGACAGGAACCAATTCACAAGAAGATTGGAACCATTTTATGAAAAGACAGGAATTGCTTCACGAAAAGACAGTAGTCGTTTACGAGCCAATATTGGCTCATACGGCTGGTACTCATCCCCGGTTTCCGTGGCATGGAGTGACTAGGACCAATGCTACATGTACTGATCCTCCTGGATGGGATGCCAGTCCATCGCAGGTCTACCTCAAACTAATTGGATTTCCCCAACCGTATTTTGCTGGTACCCATTTATACACCTGGGTGGAGAGAGACAACGTGGAGTGAAGTGTCTTGTCCAAGGACACTACGCAGTGCAATGGCCAGGTTTTGAACCATGAACCTCTCGACCGAAACGCTATCCACTAGACCACCATGTTGTTTACGAAAAGACTGGAACCAATTAACAAAAAAACAAAATGAAACGGGAACCAATTCACGAGAGAAAAAAAACGGGAACTAATTCACAAGAAGAACTAAATAATGCGAAGATCCAAATTTTATCTTAATAAAAAGATAAGAGAAGACTGGAATAAATTCAAGAGAATATAAAACTAATTATCTACAAAAATATCATGAGAATAGCTGAAGATCCAACAAATTTAAACAAGAATCTGCAACAGAAACCACCTTCAATTATCACACCAAATAAAACGCAATCCTACATGTATATCACCTACATGTATATGCACTGCCACTAAAACAAATATGAGCTCATATAAATTATGAGGGCGAGTGCTAAACAAACAATGGCTCGAACACGACAAGATCTGAAAATGAACATCGAGAGACGAAGCCACACAACCGCGTACAAGATATCATCACGATTTCAGGAGAATTCAAAGTCTAAATTCATTATAACGGAAGAATTCCCAGAGAGCTTTATTGATCTAAGGAAACAATTTCAGCCTTGCTGAAGAAGTGTTAGGATGAAAACAGGTTCATTAGGACAGATTTCTTTGTCCAGAATTCACTGAAACTCAAAATGAACATTTAAAGTGTCCTGATTGTATATTAAATTCTGCAGTATTGGAAACGAAGTCCTGCGGGCTACAGTTATTAAGTTGACTTTTAGTTTTCCAGGGATGTGCTGCAGGCATACTGTGTTGTCTTGTCTTATAATAATTTGTGCTTATGTTTTGTGCTTGTTTTGTTTTAATGAATGCCGAATAAATAATAATAATAATAAATTGCTTGACGCTTTATCAATGGTATTTTTATCAATGAAATCTATGCTATGCAACTACATGTGTACTTCATTCATTTACAGTCATAAAAACCCTTCTTGGAAGTTGTTTTAGCCGTTAAATCAAGGTTTTTTATTTTTATGCTAATGACAATTTACATATTCATGAGCAAAGTTGTGATGTCACATTAGGCAAACACATGAAAATCTCATTCAACTGTGCGCACAAAAATTGAGTATTTTTCTCCATCTTGCTGAAACTTTTGTAACCCATGATTGTCTGGGTTTGTTTTACATGTTGCCTGTTGTAAGCCATGAAAAAACTAAGTCTGGAAACTGCAGCAATTTTCCACAATTCCAGTTTTTTCTTTGCTTTTCTGCTGCGTGTTCCTAAAGTGACATGCCCTAAACAGCGCCCTCTTTAAGTGAGTTTCTGTAAAGATATTTTCGTTGAAAAACGCCACCTTTTATTCAAAATGAACAGTAGTTATGTCCTTATAAACAAGTAATCATTCATTTGCAGCAAAAAAATGTGCATAAAGTTATGTAGTATTTCAGGGGCCTTTTAAAGACTCAGACTCGTCAATGCGCGACAGACAAATTCGTGCCACGAATATCACCGCGCTCCATACCTTGCCCTGGCAGCCGCTCTTACGGTCCCAGAGGGTGTAGGGCCATGGTGCAGGCTAATAGCATCGTCCATTCTGCAAATAGGGTGTGTATCTTTTCGAAATCAAATATTTATCACAGAAAACACACCCTTTGTAAATTCATGACATTTAGTTTCAGCCATATTCCTTACAGATATGGTCACAGTTGCTTCGAGAAGGTGTCATACAGATGGTTGAAACGATACAACAACACACACAACCCCGCGTGATTCGATTAGCCCAGCAATCATGGCAATGCATAAACACACTGTGGCGACCTCACATCAATAATGAGCCTCCACCCTCTGGGATTGTAAGCGAAGCTGCCCTACTCAGGCAAGGTATGCAGCGCTGTCAAATTCGTGGCACGAATTTGTTCGTGGTATATTGACACTGCGTTTTTAAGAACCCAATCTAATCTGACATTCTTCCTTTCACATGCACACTTAGTATCCAATAGACCAGACTAGATGTTTGTTGCTACGTGGTGCACGCGGCAGGTTTGAAGTACAGCGTGTTCAACATAGGAGAGCATAACATTAAGCAACCAGACTGTTGGTTGCTAGGCAGTGGTGTGCACCTCCTAGAAACAACAGCATAGTACCGGTATGTGACTTTCTAAACTGCATCTCCAATTCAAAGTGAAGAATTTGGGGTGTCAGCCATTATTACGCAAATATTACACGTAAAAGGCTAATTCGGATAGTATGCAGAATATGTGGCAGTAAAAAACGGTCATGGCAATTGATGTTTCCCAAGACCTTCGTTGCACCTTGCACTTTCTCACAATTTCTCCTCAGTTCTTTGCATGTTCATTCTATTGATCACAGTAAAGCAAATACAGACAGACTGAAGCTAATATTGGTTCGGACTCTTGGCCAGAGACAACAAATTAAAGTGGGCCACTCATATTAAAGGCCCATTGTACCATTTGCAAAGACCAATTTTGTTTTTCATGAGTTGACAAGAAAAACCTTACTCAAAGTGTTGATTTAGCAATGGTAACAAACACCACATTAATTTATTTCAGTCCAAAAATGGTATTTCATGCTGGAAATTGACATTGGTTTTCTACCATTCACTTGTACACAAAATCCATATATAGATATTCAAGTTTTCTGAAGCATTGATGCATCTAAGTAGCTAAAATGTCTTTAGGCTAGTTTACCAACATTCTTCCTTTAATAGATATGTTACACACAGTTTTATCTTGCAAATGATACATACCTTTAAAGCCCCAGCACATCATTTGCAGTGACCCAAAAATTTACTTCATGAGTTGACAAGAAACCAGACTAAAATGATAAATGATAACAAACACCACATGATCCCGTGTATAATTTTACCTTTGGCAACTGAAGGTGCTCTTGCAAAATGTTTTTAACATTCAATCAACACAAAAACCATGGATGGATTTTTCAGGTTTTTTGAAGTATTACTGAAACTGTGTGGCTGAAATTTCTTCAAGGTACTTTATCAACACTATTGTATAGTTACAAACGCAACATCTGGTATGGTGCCTGATTACTATGCAACACCGAGAGAAAATTGGGTCTATAGGGAAAACCTGAGGGAGTATACCAACTGTGCCTTGTAGCTCAGCTGGTAGAGCATCTGCCCGGTGAGTCGGAGGTCTCAGGTTCGAATCCCGATAAGGCCCTTACAATTTTTTCTCATCCCAAGTTTTATTGTTTAATTATATAATGTTGTTGTTTCTGGAATTCCTAAAAAAAATGTTATCTGCAAATGATATAATGGCCTTTAAACATCATAGTCTATTGTTGCTCTGCGAGGAATTCGGCTGCAGTGGTTTATCATCCACAGCCAAAATAGATTAATAATTGTGACTTTAGGTATCCTGACTGTGGAGAATTAGATGCATTGTTGATCTACCGGTAGCTAATCAATCTGATGCATAATCCTCTTAATCCCTTAGCTTTAAAAGAATATGAACTTGCGTTGATCTCATTGTGATTAATTATTGCTAATGACGCTCTAATCTGAAAGAAGCTGTGACAATAGATCCACAAAGTGCCTGTACTCATGCATGACACACGGTGACACTAGGGACCATTATAAATTATACGCGTACGGGAAACGTATGCGGCTCGGAAAAATCGGGTGGTTGTATCACGATTTTGCGTGGGTATTAATCTGAAACAACATAAGAAATGAGAATTTTACATCAATATGCTCATGTACACATGCGCTCATTTCTTGAATAAACACGCAAAATTGTGATACAACCACCCGATTTTCCCGAGCCGCATACGTTTCCCGTACGCGTATCATTTCTAATGGTCCCTAATGTGACTGGCCCCTGTCTTGGGTCTATAGCATCAACTGTAATCCTTTTTTCATTTTTTAAGAGATGTACATGATGTGGTCTAGACCTCTGTGAGACCTTGCTGCAAACTTTATAAAAAATTTAAAAAAATCTAGGTCTCAATACGAAAATAAGGGGCAGGTCGGGGCAGGTCACCCCAGCTCCGATTCCAAATGTGTAAATATATTAGTGTTTACAAACCTCATAACATTTAAGAGGATACATACCCTTTTTCCACTACAAACTGCTTAACCTGGAGATTTGCCGCACCAGGTTAAGCTTTTCTTACCCCGGGGTTCATTAACCCCGAGTTATGTTCCCATTTGTTTTCTTAACACGGAGTTTCGCTAAACCCAGGGCGAGCTTGCCCCGGGTTAGCGCAGTGCGGTTTCTCACTAGGCACGGGCATATCTGTATACAGGGACTGGAGGAACGAAAATCTGCAAACATCTTATTCCGATTTTCGGTTAGTACCATCGAGTTCTTACTCGACCAGGCCTGGATGAGGAGCTTTATTTCTTCTTCTTTCCACACCTTTGTCCTCTTCTTTTCGTTGTGAATTGAGATATACGGTGCTTGAGAAGCCATGCCTTATTGGGAGAGCAAAAATGTGCACGTACGTACGTACGTACGTACGTACGTACGTACGTACGTACGTACGTACGTACGTACGTACGTACGTATATGATCTGTGCCAGCGCAGCGTGCGCCAACCCCAAGATTGCCTGTGAACACTTAACCCTGCTTGGTTTCCCACTACAATGCTAACTCCGGGGTTTTGCCTTGCCGTTAACCCCAGGATTTTGCTGTTAATCCCGAGATTGCCATCCCTAACCCTGGTCGCTGGTAGGGTTATAATCATGTCCAGTAAAGGCATTTAAAATTGCCATAAAAAATGATTGTCTCAGTGCTTTCTTTTGTGATAAAATTTACAAATTAATTTACACATGGAGTACAAATAAATGGCTTAGGGCAAGTTTGTTTCACGACAGATCCGAATCAAGATCCCGAGTTAAATACCGCGCAGAAACAAACGAAACTGCTCTCAACTAGGAATTCAAGTCACGTGAATTGGATCTGCGCAGATCTGAATCTGGATCCGTCCGAAACGAACTCGCCCTTAGCATCTGAAACGAAGCTGCCAATGCTATTTTGAAATTTGTCAATATCCACACCATTCCCTTGGTGTGCATACATGAATGCGGCCATTTTCTGCTTCAAACAACGCTAAATTATTCATGATGTCTTGGTAGAAATTGAACATCAAACTGATACACTATAGATTACTAAAGTGAAAACGTCACCCTTTGTGTGTTGGTAAGGTTACTGGGTCTACACTAAAACCAGTGAACTGTTTCCCTGCACTTTAGCAATGGACGTTTTATATTACCAGCAAATGTTAAGACCCAATTACCATGGCAAGTGATGTCACTTTAGCAGTATACTAATCACCCCTCAGCAAAGGAAAATTACAGTTTAGATTAACCTTATAATCTTCATTTCAAACTAAAAGCCATTCTTTAAAAATGTCATGTCTGCAGCAAGTTAATGAAAATACAAAAATGTTGCCAATGTGCCCACATATTTGCACTGTTTTATTAAAAGTCAGCAGAGAATGGATAATTGAAGATACAGACGGAAAGATCAAATAAATATTTGTGCAGATGCTGGTGGTGTGCACACAGCATGGCTTGATTATCATGGCCGCCATCATGTGTGACATTTCCAAAAACCACTTGGTCGGAAACGGTTGAATTTGTGCAAGAGATCATGGTTCAAAAACGAGTAGGTCCATGCTGTTTGAAGACATAGATCAGTTATTTTCTCTTGCTTTTTTTTTCAGCATTCAATATGTCAATACAGTGGGACAGCTAATAAAACAATACTTAAAAATCTGAAAGCACCGGTTTATAAATCTTGAGGTTTATGATTATGATTTTCAAATCAACTCGAAAAATCAAGGTACATTTGTTTGCTAATGGTCGTCGTCGAAGGGGAGTCTTCGGCGAGTTTATTAGTGAAGTCATGCACAACGCACTTCAGATCTTTTACAACTTATGGTATAGGATCCACTACAATGCATGGACACCAAGCATATTTATTCATAGCCAGCCAGGAGAGCTGCACTTTCACACAAACCTTGCCACATTCAAGGGTGGTTGCATTATTTATGCTTTTGTACAAGACAGAAAACCAACACATGGTGCCCTCGCAGCAGCAAAAATCTGTAGTTTGCAAAAAAGTTATTCTATTGTTTTAAATTTCCGTTTCAACAACCATTTTGTTTCACCCAAAAGTCTGAGTGTCGCACATTGAAAACCCAACAAGCTTTAATGACAAAAAGCAATTTCTTTCTGCAATGAATAACCAAATTCCAGCCATTTCAGAAATCATTTTATTAGCTCTAAGTTTAACTACCAATCCAACCAAATATGAAAATGGCCACAAATTTACTGAAACATTTTATAATATCCAAGTCAAAGTCATTTAAGCTTTTGATAAAAAAAAAAAAAAGAAATTCGTATGATATTTTTAGAAACTACTCCACTCAATTCCAATGTGTTCTTTTGTAGCCAACAGTGTCAGCTTTCAATTGTCATCGAATTGACTTTAAAAGGCTTGAATCACGGTGCGTGATTCAGACACCTCCCGAGGGACAAAGCTTTGAAATCTTAAACTTTGAAATCTTGTTATTCCTCCTCAGTCCTTTTTGTGAAATTTGCCCGCCGTCGCAGACACGCTAAAATTAGCACCGAAACTACTTCAATAGCCAGGATGGAGTATTGAGGCTTTTTGTATAGCAAGAAGCTATTTATGTATTGTGTGTTCAGCTTTTAACAACCTCGAGACATGGTCGGTATTTTGATGGCATCAAGCTCGTTTATAAGTGGCATTTGTTTCTTGTAAAATAGAGCGTTTGTGAAATTTCATGCCCTGTAACAGACTGCTCAGCAATAACTCTTCATGAAATGTCTTGTATGTTGGGCATCACCAAGTGTCCCATGTGGAACACCTGCTGATTTGTCACTTTAGATATCAAATTGAAACAATTAATGACACTACTGAAAAGCAACATTGCCACTTCTTAAAGGAACACACTGTTTACATAATGTATCGATCTAGCATCCCTGACAATAATTTCTTGATGGTCTTTGTAAACAAAATTATCAAAATGTCACGTAATTAACTAGAAATGTTCAAAATTAACAAAAAAGACAAAGTGTTGGGCTGTACGTTTTACCAGCCGTTCGGCAAGGTGGCGTTCGATATGGGTCGACATGTGTTTAACCTCGTTGCCTTGTTTTCTCTGACTCATCACACCTTGCATGATCCCCCAAGGTCAGTGCTGACTCGAGAAAGCAACTCAAACGCAACTATATAGTTAGTTTTTCCAACGTCCGCAACATGCTGTTTTTTCTTCGGATATTATTTATTACCGTGAAGCAAAGACGCGAAAATCTGAGAAATTCTCTCGTCCATATCAACATCCAGAAACCCTTCTTATGAAATATGTTGGCAGTTTTGTGTATAAATTGGAAAATACGGTATGTACATATTTTCCAACAAGAAGAGAAAACCAAATGTGAATAACAAAAGCAACTCGCACTCCAAGATCACATGATTTATCCGAACCAGAAATCTGGTTCGGATTAATCACGTGACTGTGATATTTTGAAAAATGCTCAAAAGCGGCAAATTTTGATGGTTTCTTTTCTGGATCTATTTAGTTTATTTCGGAAAGACTTTCAGAATAAGGTATGGGTCTATTTCGAGCCCAAAATAGCCCAACGAAGCCGGTGTGTTCCGTTAAAAAAAGTATGAAGTATGGTGTACACTGGTTTAAACATTTGTGAAGATATGAGAATATTTTAAAACAAAACCGCAGTCAATCTGCGAGTCAAAATTTTCAACATACTAAAGCTTTATGCAATCAAAGCCATTATGTGAATTTTTCTCATAAACAAGTTTAATTATCATTTGATTAAACTTGATTCTAACTAAAAAAAAAAATACTTTTCTTGATCAGTACATTTACATCAATTTTTAATGAGCCTGCATTGACAATTCTCTTTGAAGTCATCCGCAAATACATAATAATTCCCCTAAAATCAAGTTGGAATTTGTATTTGAAAGGAACGTCCATTAACCAAAGCCGACGACCTGGATTTTAAGAATCAATTTGTATTGTACACAGCAAGTCTTAGAATGGAGTAATCCGCTTCATTTTGTTTTACTTTACTTAAAGGCTGGTATAGCAATCCTAACAAGTGGGTCAACAATTTAAACCCTTTTTGATAAATCAAGTCACAGAAATGTAGGGCAGCTGTAATAAGATGAATGCATATGCACTATAAGCATGTCTTTTCTCTGTAATCCAATACTTTGTGGTGTTGTCATGGTAATGGGGTGCATTTCGTGACCAAGATTACATTCTTGTACAAAATGACTGGTCTTTTGATGAAAATATCTTTATTTGGTCTCAGGAAGGTCGCAACAAATTATGACAATAAAGGCCTTTTTACACTATGAGCGTCCGACCCGTGTCGAAATCTACACGGTTCCATCCTGTGTAGACTTTTTAAAATTTCAACATGGGCCAAATCAGCTATGTTTTCACACAACTAAACTGTACACCGGAATTTTTTCTATACGTGTAATATTTCGCCCCGTATATCGTGCGATCGTTTCATACTAAACACACGGCCGGCCGGCCGTCAACACGGGTCAAATCGGAAAATCCCCCACATTGCTCCCGTGCTCCCAAATCTACACAGGTCCAATCTACACGGGTCCAATCTACACGGGTCCAATCTACACGGGTCCAATCTACACGGGTCCAATCTACACGGGTCCAATCCCAGAAGCATTCAGACTGTGGTTTTCAACACGTTTCGAACCTCTCTACACGGGTCGAGAGCTCTCAACCCACCTCCTGAGGTGGGTTAGTTTCAACACGGGTCGAAAGTTCTACACAGGTCAGTGCCATGTTTAAATGTTGCAGTGTGAAAAGTCAACACGTGTCTGACCCGTGTACAACCCGCTAATTTTTTATAGTGTGAAAAGGCAGGTCACTCCGGTCTTGATTTTGCCAAATTTCAAAGGCCACTGATGAGGCCAACTGGAAGGGCACCATGGCCAACTTTGTTCCAAATGTGTTCTAGTTGTTAATGTGCATGTATTCAAGCCTCATAAAATTTGAGCGGATATAGCATGCTGGCCAAGTTGGCCTTAGAAGTGTATGTCTTGAAGGTGCTTCAGAGCCAACTCAGCAGGGCATGAGGCCATTAATTGGCCTTCAGCTAATGTCAAGCTATTGTCAAGACTAAATCAGCTAATGTCAAGACTTACAACAAAATAAGGTTCCTCTTTCTATGAAATAGCAATGACAGAACCACAATATTGGGCGTCGTAACATTTCAATACAGTTAAACGTGCTAATAAGACCACCTATGGTCTTATGGTCCCGAAGATGGCCACTATTCTAGACAAGTTTAACTGCATCCCAAACATGGATATAGTGCAAGTTGTTCACAAGGGCAAATTCACAGTCACAGGCCAATTCCAGTCATTTTCTACCTTCATAATTCCTTACAGGCTTTGTAGAAATGTGTGCTCATTCAATTTGCTGACATAAATTAATTGCAAAGTATAGCATTTGTAACGAACGATGTCAAGTTTATAATCACAATTTTATCAAAAAATGTTAAACTACAAATCTTGTTTACGGGGCCTTGACAACAATTCAATGAGGGTAGTTCCAGTAATAGAATCATCACTATTCCAACGATGACTTTGATTCAAGTCCTTCACAAAATTTCATTTTAAAATCGGACAAACTTGACCAACAACACAAACACCATATACATGACGAACTAATTATTGAGTTAAAAAAAATGCTCAGCAATTTTCAAAAACTAATCCTACACATTAAATCTAAATGTCCTTAACCATGTTGAAATGTGTGCATGGTAAAAATAAATAAAAATCCACAGACATGCCTACCGGATATGAAGGTTGCCAGTCATTTTTACCACATGAAATTTACAAACATGACTTTGAAATTGCACCATATGGCATGCAGTTTCCTTTCCAGTACAAAAACCAATAAATTATAGTATCATTGGGTTTAAACACGCCATGCCTTAAGCTGCAGCGTGCATATAGTCTGTACCATTTAAGTGTCCATTTTTTTTTCTATTTTAAATTTCTAACAATTTTATTTTGTAAATCTGTGAGAATCGGTGTTTAGTTTTACATACTATCTAGTGCCATTTAATGCCAAGAAAAAAAATAGCGATGTTTCCGTTTAATACCCAGCCCAACCTCAAAAAATCATGCAGAACCTACATCTTCCTATTCAACTCTCAGAACATTCAGTGTTGTGACGGCTCTGCAAGTTTACTATAGGCCTTACTGTGTACGAATCTGTGTTGCTGCATCAATTCCAGAACTTCGGTCTGACCAGAGACAGAATACCTTTTTTGTTGGCCTAATGGTGCAATAACAATTTCATATTTTTCCCAAGTTTTGTGACAAGGGTTTATGTTTGCAGTCTTCTGTGCAAACGAACGCTTGACCTTTCAACCGCCACATTTTTTTCTTCTGTGCATGTATTTTAGCTATCGTACAAATTTGTACCAATAGTGCCTTTGCACGGCGGCCATGACAGGGGGCAGTCACACTGTCACAGTACACCAAGCAGGAGTAGTCACTTTGTGGATCTATTGTCGCATCATTTAAATATGAAAACCTACCCCCCGTCATGGCCGCCAATGCAAAAGCTCTATAAAATGTTAACACAATGGCAATACAGGCATCCAATGAAAGACACTCAAATAAAAAATCTGTAATATGAGAAAGTCCTATTGTCGCATCATTTAAATATGAAAACCTACCCCCTGTCATGGCCGCCAATGCAAAAGCTCTATAAAATGTTAACACAATGGCAATACAGGCATCCAATGAAAGACACTCAAATAAAAAATCTGTAATATGAGAAAGTCCAATTGCAATTAGAAAATGCAAGTAAATTCTATGTGTACGGTGAAACTCACCTTCAATAGACCATGCTCATCAGGAATTTTTAAAGAACGGACATAAAATCCACACTCCAGTACAAGTGTTCAACGTTAGTTTCTATCCAAGAAATAATTCCTGCACGTGCGTACAATCCCGTATACTATCTCCACTAACACTTCACACAATAATACCAACCAGCACAGTAGGATTGTGTGACTGAACCATCCCTGCCGATATTGCAGGATCTATTTAATTCCACTCTGCTGCCTGTCAATTTTTTGTCAACCCTCAACCCTCCACAATCAATGGAGGAATCCCATGAGAACATCATTCACTTACAGCTTAGGAGAGTTCATTTCAGTTCACAGGCGGAGGAGAAAAACATTTTAAATGTGCATTATTCTAACCCACATCTCACAAGACACGACCTAATTTTATTAAAAGGAAACACAATCTCAAAATATGACTTCATGTTTATTTAAACAGAGCATGATCCTGCATTCAAACTACATGTTAGTAATTAAAGGAGTCGTCCCGATTTATTTCTTCAGAAAATGGATTTCGTTATAACCTAACAATCATACAAAATACTTACTCAAAATACTTTCTTGCAAATAATTTGCAATCTTCAATTTGTATGTGGCTAAAAATTTTGTCCGGTCGCGCTGAGCAGCGCCCTCAGGTGGCGAATCAGTGTTCGCCGCATGAGGGCGCTGTTTAAAATGAATGCACGCTACTGCTATGGCCGTTATTGACCACGGAGTGTGTCGCCAATGCAATAGATACATGTATGCATGGTAAGTGAACGATAATGACACCAGTGGCTAGCGAATCATGTTTGGTGACTTTACAAATTCCTAATTTTTGAATGACTTGGCTGTACTTTCGAAGTCTTTTAGAGCCTGGGGAAAATGTATTATTTTTGTTCGCGCTGCTGAGATTTTTGTCTGGGCGGCAAGTTTTTGTCTGGGCGCAAATGTTACCTCTGATGATTTTGTCCGGACAAAACTGGTAGTGGAGAACGATGATGACTACTGGCTGCCAATCAGGAAGAGAATTGAATTTAAGATACTCACACTTGCCTACAAAGCCCTCCATAACCATGCCCCAGATAACATTCAAGGACTTGCTGCAAACTAAGGACACAATTTACTCTCTCCGTTAATCCTCATCACCGCATCTAGTCGTTTCTAGGTCCAGGACAGTACACTATGGTGACAGAGCCTTCGCACATATAGGACCAACTCTTTGGAACAAATTGCCAAACTACCTGGAACTCCCCGTCTTTGGCAATTTTTAAAAGGGACCTAACTTGCTTATTATTTAAGCAAGCATATTCTGACTAGTGGTTTCCCTATTTTTGTTTCCTTCCAGCGCCATGAGTAATTATTTGTATTAGAATGTGCGCTTTATAAATCTTTATTTCTCTATTTTATCCAATGGGGCGACACTTTTTGTGTAGAGAGCCCTATAAGGGCGACGCGGTGGGTTAGGGCGACAATTTGGCGTAGCCCTAATATTTTGGAAGTCAAAATCCATTTTTTAAGGTCAAAATCCATCTTTTTAAAATCGAGAACCATTTTTATTAGGTCTAGAAGCATTTTTATTAGGTGTGGAACCATTTTTGGAACCTTTGGGTAACAGAAATTTGGTGTCCAATCAATGTCTTTTAGCTAAAATTTTGGTGGTCGTTTGGCAAAGTTTTACCGGCGGGTCGCCTCATTGCTGCATTAAGTGATATTATTATTATTATTATGTATTATTACTACACCACATTCAACTGGATAGATTAGTTTACAAAACATCCATGTTTTTTTTAATATCCTTGAAAATATGGGAATTGAGAGTGTGAAATTTCAGAATGGTAATGAGAAAAATATGACACTTGATATGGTATCAAAATCTCATCACCCATGGGGTAAAGGAGGGTGGAAGGGGTCAAAAAAGGAATCTGGGACCGATTTCACTTACGCTTACGATCCATCGCAACTTACCATACAGTGGAATTAAAGATAACAATTGTTTTTAGCCTTACGACAATATGCTCCTTTAAAAGGCATAAAGCACAGTGTGTGTTTCCCAATGTAATTACGTAAATTTCACTTCAGAAGAAGAGCGCCGTTATTAGTCTGTGTTCACTGGCTGTAGATAATTAGTTTGCATCCATCTTAAACAGCTAGCTAGGCTATCTATCATACTAAGAGTTGGCGGCGATTTAATAACGCTAATGATATGTTGACACTATCTAGAGCTTGCATCAGCATGGAGTGATGGTGTCACCTGGTCTACGCGCTTGGGTGAAGAAGTTATGAGTTTGTAGTTTTAATCAAGTCATGCGAAACAATGGGGGGGGGGGAAGGAAAATGTAGGGCCTATAAAAAGAAAATACATACTTTTACCTGGACACTGCTGTAATTTTTGTGACAAAAAATAATCGAAATGTCACGTAAGTAAGTAAAAATGTTTAAAATTAACAAAAGAGGCCCATATTGCGCTATACCAGCCGGCCATTGCTGTTAATGCTGTATAATACCATGTGTTTGTAAATGAAGGTGGCGTTTGATATGGGCCGACACGTGTTTAAACCCCGTACATTGTAACTGTTTTCATTAAATGAATGTGTGTACCCGGAGTTATTCCCGAATAATCTTTGACCTGGTCATGCGCATACTACCGAAGTTGGTAGTATGCGCTACTTTTGTTGGTTGCCTAGGCAATGGCTCTACACTAGAAATCACTAAACTGTGTCCCTGTGCCGCTCCCCCCTACAACAAACACATTTTTTAAAATTTAAATTATCGATAACTTTCGCAATCGTCAGGGTATATCTTCCTCATATGACATTGCCCGAGATTGCACCACATGCAGAGCATCTACAATCCAAAATTGTCCGGGGCCATTAAGTCGGCCCCGGACACCACGCCGTTAGGGCATCGCACTACGTGCTCACCATTTGATTGTCTTCACGCTTAAACATTTCACGCCGCCCCGTTCTGAAAATCCTGCGTCCGCCCCTGATAACGTGATTTTTATTCACCAGGCAGATGGTTTTGACTAGTCCACTACTATTATACCACCCTTTAGCTGGCAGACTAGTGCTAACATTGAACCCTGCTCAACAGTGTTTTCTTTGAGGTACACTTGACAAAACCCAAGTTAAATGGATGTCTTGATGCATACATGTAGGGCAAGTAGTAGCACTCCCCGTTCGATTTCTAGACCACCACTTGACCTGTCGGGACAAAGTCAACTAGTTTAATGCAGTGAGCTTCTAATCATATTCACCACTTTCTCCAAATGCTTTAAAAGGGAAATCAGTATGTTGTAAATATTTTATTTAAAGGGACCCCTGAAATGGTATTTTTATAAATAAAATCTATGCTATGGAACTGCTCCATTCATTTACAATCATAAAAACCCTACTTGGAAGTATGTTTTAGGCCAAAAAAAGAAAGTCTCCGGTTACTGGTATGCGCGCGCGTCGCCTTAGCCATGCGCGTCGGCAAAATGAAAAAGTTTTTTTTAAAATGTAAGACGATGACTCAAAACTGCCAAACTCACTGGTTCGTCTAGAATTCTGCTGCTGCACAATTTGAACGTGTATTTAGATGGGGTTACCATCGAGTATAGGCTTTATGTGGCCAGTCTGGGCTTCCATATATTTTGCACAGAATAGTCGGGCACCATTTGCAGACGGCGTTGTATTTTCGTGATTTTGTGTATAGAAGCCAGACGTGAGTGGAAGCGAAGGTCGTGTATCTGGAACTTGTAACCGCTTTTAATAACTGCAATATGTAAGGGAGCAGACTAATACCAGCATTGCGGCACACATGTGCACGATGTCGAAGTCGCGGTACAGTCTGACGTTGTTTTCTTGATTTTTCTCTTGAATGTCCGAAGAATGTTCGTGTCGATCCAGATCGTAAGTGGATGCAGAACTCTCAAGCCGTATGGCCTGACTGAGGTGAGCTCAAGCTCCACCCTGAGGGATATTTTAGATAGTTTTAAGAGGAGGGAAGAGTCATCGTGGCTTATTCGTGCATCTCATAGCAGGGTCACATGTTATGTAGCCCAAACAGACCTGTTTGGAAGGGAACAAAAGTAGGGAAAAGCTCCATACCAGAAACCGGAGACTTTCTTTTTTTGGCCTTAGGGGTGAAAAGCAAGTTTTTTTTCTTTTTATGCTAATACAGGTTTACATATTCATGAGCAAGGTTGTGATGTCACATTTAATAGGCAAACACAGGAAAATCTCATTCAACTGTGTAAAAAATATTTCAGTATTTTCTCCAACTTGCTAAAACCTTTGTAACCCATGTTTTTTTGGGTTTGTTTTACATGTTGCCTGTTGTAAGCCATGTGAGAACTAAAGCTGGAAACTATAACAATTTTCCAAAATTCCAGTTTGAAGTCTTATGTTTTTTCTTTGCTTTTCTGCTGTGTGTTTCTAAAGTGACATGCGCCAAACAGCGCCCTCTGTCTGTGAGTTTCTGTAAAGAAATTTTCAGGTTGAAAAATGCCACTTTTTATTCATGGGGCATCAAAATGAACAGTAGTATTGTCTTTCTAAACAAGTAACCGTTTTACATAAATTATCCACTCTGAACATTTTAAAATTGCTTCTCTCTTTTTTCTCTATAATGCAGTATAAGCCTAGGTAATTTTTAATTATTTAAACAAATTACTAAAAACAGCTAGATATATGATGATTATGATGATGATTATGATGATGATGACTGTAGAGTTATATTTACTCCGCATACCATATGCGCCAAGTAATTAATTTGTACACAATCCATTACACACATGGCCATAAATTTGTACAAACAGTGTATGGTCCACTGTGACCTTTTTTTATGGTGCATTAACGCTATATCAAATTTTTCACAAAAATAACAATCCAACCTGATCAAAACATTAGCAATCAGCCACTGAAATCAGAGCTTCCACTTATCATCATTTAGACCGATGCAATAATTCCTTACTTACACCCCGTTTACACTCGATTCGGCAAAGGCGAATCGAACTCCGCAATTTCCAAAAAGGGGAGTTGCGTGATATAGAATGTACGCCACTTACTGTGCTGGTGTGCTACTGCTAGTACATCGCTCACGGCACGTTTTGTTGGGCAAAAACTACCCTAGTCATACTGGAAATTCGTCCTACTGACAAGCACTTCTTCTCTGCATAAATCTACGCCGTAAAAAAGCAAAAATTGGCAACATCATGGCTACAAAAACAAAGGAATTCTCCATGATATTGAACTGTTGAAATTCAGTCCAGAATTTTCGTCAACAGGAACAGTTTTGAAGGCAGCAGCGCAGTAATAACGCGTCGATTTTCACGACACCCACCACGTGTGATGGTGCACACGATCATTACACAACAACATCGGGCGCGCGCTTTCATGATCTCTAATTTTGACCTTTCACACCCCAGGGTCCCTCGCATCGGTATTTCCGGCACAAAAGGTGGGTTGACTGTAGTCTAAACACGGCAAATTGCCGAGTTTGCGGTTTGCTCTGCGGTTGCAATAAAAATGCCGAATCTGTATCCACCTTCGCCCGTTCGAGTGTAAACGCGGTGTTAATGTAAATTACAGTCACCCGCTGTAGGACCACCGAACCGGCCATTCGCCATCGGCATGCCCAGTGGTCGAGTGGCTAAGACGTCTGCCTAGTATGCAGGAGGTTATGGGTTCGAGTCTCGACCGAGCATGCATGAGTTTTAGCGTGTCCTCTGGAAATGCACTCAGTATATAGTGCATACCGCGTCGTGATGGGCAAAAGTTACTTCCACTTATCATTTGAACCGACGTAATAATTCCCTTTCAGAGAAAAGTTTGATTTTGTCTAATTTTTAAAAATATTATTGTCGAATGACAAAAACATGGAGGAACCTGGGCTGTGTTCCACTTACGCATACATTGCCAACATTTGCCACTGGTTAATTAGTGCCTTTTTGCACCCGTCTATGGAAAATCGGGTACCTGTTGTTAGCGAATGTTGCAAACATAGCAGGAGCTAGTCACCCTGCTCAGGAAAAAAGCAGTAACCAGGTATGCCTTTGCTATTATGCCAAGAGTGCAAATCTGTGCGCAGGAAACAAAGAGGTCCCGTGGAGGAACTAGGACTGAGGGGCTAGTTAAACTTTCCAAAAAACTGATAGCAAAGAAAGGGCATGTCAAATTGACAAATTAATTTAAATTTTGTTTACAAAACTAACCCCTGATCAGTCAGGCGTGAAATACCTAACATGATCGTGATGTTCATAAAAGCTTGAAACCTATGTCCAATGAATATCTATAAACCGATTTTCAAAAAAAATATTCGATTTTTATGATGTGCCCTGTATGGGAATTTTTTTATAGCAAGCATTTAGAAAGATATGTAGTCGTTATCATCCAATACATAGTTCCGACCTGTCAATCAAGCCAAACCCGCCGACCAATCACAACAGAGCTAGCAGACATCGCCCACATAGGTCAAAGTGCATTGCCTCACAACAATTTTCTGCATACAGTTTGTACAGTGTTGTATGCAGTGATCCTGGTGAATTTTTGATTTCAAGGCGTTTCGCTGTTCAAAGGTAAGAAAGCACATATTTCATGATATATGACATCCCTGTATTACTGGCTCTTTACTCAGTGTGTTCTAAGATAACTGTCGACCCTGAAACATGAATACCTTTGACATTTTGACGATAGCGTGTGAGGCATAGCAACAATATCCAAGGGGGCGGGTTAACCGGGCAAAATCGGAACTATGCATTTGTCACACTTTTGAGGCTTAAACAAATCTCCTTGGAACAATTTGTTTTCCTTTAATTTTTAGGTAAGACAAAGCCATTTGTTTGGAAACATGGTCCTGATTGTCAAATGTACCCACTTACCCATGAAAAGACCTTCATACATATTTAACATAGAAGCAGAAAGGGGAAAACAAGCCTCCCCAGGGGCGAATCCAGGAATTTTTCCAGGAGGGGGTTTTGCCACCAGGGAGGGGTTTTGCCTATCAGATTTTTATGTCTGCTTGTTTCGGACAGGCGGACACGCAAACAATGCATTACATTATATTTTTTGGTGTCGGAGCAGGGGGGGGGGGGGGGGGGGGGGGTTCTGACCCCCAAAACCGCCCCCTCTGGATCCGCGCCTGCTCCCGTATCTGTAAAGGCCCTGCATGAATGTTTGTCTTTTTAAGAAAGGCTGCGCGCACACACACTTCTTAATTACACATCAAGATGGTGCACAGCCTTGTCCAGCAAGCCACTCTCCTGTCAAAATCCTCCTCCTCGAAATACGATCAGAGAGGCAGATTCACTAATAATCAGAGCTGAAATCAGACACCAGCCCATAGACCAACACACTGGATGGTACTGAGCTTGTACTTTCAGAGCTACATAATATGGGTGTATCTTGGTAACCATACACTCCAACCTTGCCAAGTTAGATTCATTTTTATCCAGACAACCCAAGTATGCTGATTACAAAATGCAACTAATTTATCTAATTGGATTGTATCGTGGTCGAGTGGGGTATACCATGACCAAGTAGTTTAGGTCGATGACTCGCGAAAGGGGTAAAAACTTGGTGGTGTAGGTTCGATACCTGGCCGTGTTACCTGTGCCTTTGGGAACATTCTTCGAAAGGGATGTAAAGCTGTTAGTCCAGTGTGTTGTGTAACATAAATGTTAGGTTATTATTCGCCTGTTGATTGTTTTCCGTGACGTAGAACATCCGGGAATGTTTGGGTGTCACCGGTCATGCGCATACACGCGCGCGCTAATAGATGCACATGAACATGCGTAAAAAATACTCACCAGCATATTTTCATTTGAGAATGCTGCACGCACGCGTTGCGATACCTGCACATTTTTGAGCATGTACTCAGCTCGTAAAAAACAAAAGTGTTTTTACTTGATCGTGATTTAGCCTGAAGAAAGACATTTTTATCTTTCTTTATACAACAGTGATGGCGCAACAATATAAAGCAAGGTTAATCAATGCAATGTGCTTTTCTTGCTTATTTTGAAAGTAGTCACTCGAGCAACATGGGTCATGAAAAATGACACCCAAAATGGTGGATGGAAGGCGTGACGTCACCGGAAATCAATAAATATTTAGGCGGCTCGTGATAGATGTGAATCACTTCGAAAATTTTGAGACATGGAATGCACTACATGTACATAAGGTTCTAACTATACTTAAACCTAACAGGATACATGTACATGTTTACTGTCATCATACTTCAATACAAGCAATATACCTGCCAAAAATAAATGAAAAAATTGAAATCACTTATTCATAAATTCTTTAGACAGTTTACACATCCCTATTGGCTGAAAGCACGTCATGAGGCCAGTCTTAAACGGACGATAAAGACCGGCCGCCAGTCAAATACACTTTTTTGCTAGCCCGTGTTTGTATCCGTGCCCTAGTCAGCGCATATATGGAACACGTACATGCAAAGTAAAGTACCCCTGTTGTGTGCTTGCACGTACAACATGCCTGCATTACACGTAAAGCGCGCGATCGAACAAAAACAACTAGACGCACAACTAGCAGTTTGAATGAATGCGATGAATACAAAAAATACAATGCAAAATATGGCAAAACGGCAAGCAAAGTTTGGTGAGTTTTACTGATTTACACAAAAAGGTATTTATGAATGGGAATAAAAGTGGGTTTAGCCAGTCTTAAACAATGCGTTTAAAACCGGCTACAGGGGCCATTATCACTCATCCAGGCTCCTAGCCGGTTTTAAACATATGTTTAAGATTGGCCAAACCCACCTTTTTCCCTAAATGATTCTATTCCCTATTCATTTCTCCCAAATAGTTCCTCGACTAATTACTGGATGTCTTGAACCCCGCCTTCCCATATACCAAGACTAGCCAATTCAACCATGCAAACCCTGGATCTGACAACGGACGAACTACAGTCACGATTAATGAGTCCTAATTACCTGGGGCACATGCTGCATGAACCTAATACATCAACACACTTGAAGGGCCAACACGGTAATCGTTTCAGTCTCATATTGCAATGCGCGGAGCCTCGTCAGACGGGATTAAATGCAAGGTAATTAAAGTGAAGGGATCGTATATTGAGATGGAGTGAATTGGCCACAGGAGGGACAGATGCAGAGCTACCTTTGGCAGAAAGGGATTAATATGTGTTTTGGTCCCATGCATATTCTACACAAGTCACCGTTACGAGGCATATGTTCCGAAGGCCTTTATAATTGTTGATAACTTAAAAGTGCTGTTTAAACAATTACTAGAAATTCCGTTTTCAGCTCAAAATTAAGCCCCCCAATGGAGGTTAGACCTCTCTTCATGATAGGCCATCAGTGTAGCGAAATTGTTTGGCATGGATTTGCCCCACTGCATTGTTGGGAAAAGAGAGGCAAACACGAGATTGTTGTGATGCTCCGGCGGGATGCCCAGATAGCTCAGTTGGTAGAGCACTCAGCAGTTGGCCATGTATGCCAATGACCTAGGTTCGAATCCCAGTCGTGTTTCTAAATTCATATTCAATTGTCAATCCTATCATATATATCTTTATTGCGGTTAAAATTTTCAAATTTAAAAAAAACCCCAAAAAACAGTAGTTTTGTTCGCTAAGGACGTCATCGAATTAGGGTCATCGGCGAGTTTATCCAAAATCGGTGTATGCCACCAAGAGCGTGACGCACTTTAGGAGAGCTGCCCGTTCAGAAAAAATGGTATACGCTTCGTATAATGCATGCCTGGTACACCATGTGTACACGCAGTATTTATTCGCAGCCAGCAAAATTGTTTCATTGTCTTCTCTTCACAGGTTTCTGTGCTGCGGGTGCTTGTGTGGAATCCGTGGTTTTAAGTACCAAGAAATATTTCATCATAAAAAAATGGGATAAAGCACCCATCAGCTCCTAAGTAAGTTTTACAATAAAGTTCCCCAATCAAAATTGCCCAGTTCATTGCGGATTAATTGTTGCTGATGACCTCCAGACACAGTTTATAATCTCAACGACGCCTCAGAACCCTTAACACAAACAAGATTGGATCCAATCACATTATCTTATCCGCTCATGTATGCACGCCAGAAATACTAGAATAACATTTTAATCTAGCCACTGCCTAATAAGACTATTATAATTACGTTGGGCATGCACACGCCTCGGCACAATCAACAGACTACATGATTATGAGTAAATTGTTTTTTGTACGAGGGTAAGAAATCCTGGCTGCATCATTTTTAAAATGTATGCATCAAGCTCTATGAGCAGATGGCGGGTTAAATTAATCGTGGATCTTGGTTCAGATTATAGCCAATTTATCCCCTGGTAAATTTAAAATGTCGGTGTTAATTTACGTGTTTTTCCTGCTACAACTGTGCAGCAAATGTGGTCAAGATTAAATTTTCTCTAACCACAAACTAATCCCGATGCTAGGGGGCGGTTGACCTTCTGTCGATAGGAGACCAAATCTTGGGGACAAACCAAAGCCAGTTTTGGCCTCGAGAGCGTTTATACTAAGTTTGTGATCTTAATCCCGAGCTTGTTTTTTTCCCTTGAAAAAGACTACTACTAGAACTGACTGGAAAGCCTTACCTTAAGCCGATCCTCCTGAAGCGAGAAACTATCGAAGGCTCCACCATTTAGCTCCCGGGTCTCCAAATTCTTCATGACCTCTTGAACTCTGACCCACACCTTCTCCACCTCTTCCAGAAACTCTAAGACTGACGTGGACACCGTCTCTTCCGCCTTGTCGGTGTCCAAAGAGACAGCCGACTCAGTGGCAGCGAGTTTAGACTCGAGCGTCTCGTCCAGTTTGTAGGTTGCCTGAATTGTGGTGACCGTCCGCTCGATCAAGACCTCCTCCTCTACTGGACGACGGTACTGCTGGAAGCGGGACTCAATATCCGTCCATTTGGTGTTGAGTTGGATCTGCATGGGTATGATGACGGACTTGGCACCCTTCTGGGCGAGGCCGTTCCCTTCTTGGTCCAGGTATTGCATGGCTGGTTTCTTCTGGTCTAACTCGTCTTGTAGTGCCTTTAAGAAAACAAAAAATACCACATTTTTTAATGAGATTAGTAAATATTGGTCAATTTATTACAATTATCGGACCTGAAAGTGTCCTTCAATTCTGTAGAGAAACTGATGGGGTACTATGAAAATTTTTGATGTCTTTCAAATTTTGCCATTCGACCAAACCTGGATATTTTTTAGTATATTCAGTAGTTTAAATAAGATTCATAAATACCTCAGACAGTTTACGCATCCCTATTGGCCGAGAGCACGCCACGTGGCCAGTCTTAAACGGATGTTAAAAACCGGCCAGTCTTAAACATTCTTCAGCCTGGCACGCGCCCGTGCCCTATTCAGCACTTATTGTACATGCACACAGAAACTGCACGCGCCTGAAATGTGCACTAGATGTACCCGGTCATGTGCGTGCGCGTACAACATGCTTGCAATACGCGTAACACGTGCACGAACGAACAGCAGTTTGAACATGTAACAGTACAATGTATGCAACAGTACAATGTAAAACATGGCAAAACGGCAAGATTATCAAATAATTTTTGTGAGTTTTACTGATTTAAACAAAGAAGTATTTATGAATGGGAATAAAAGTGGGTTTGGCCAGTCTTAAACAACCAATCAAAACTGGCTAGGGTCCTGGACGCTGATAATGGCCCTTGCCATTTGGGGTGTGTTAAGGTACTGATTTGTGTGCAGCCTTCTGAGCTTTACCGGCGGTGTTTAATGGCAAAAAGCTTCACAGGGGTCCCACACCGAAATTCAGTGCGGGCCTCAACCAATCAGCGATGAGCTCTCATCGGGATTTCCCAGACCTGATGTGCGAGCATCCACAGCAGGTGTAGGTACGTAGTATAGGCCCTACATCATTAGTTTTTAGTAACAGGGGAAAATTTAGGGAGAGTAGTGCCCGTTTTACATGTAGCTGTGAGTTCCCCGTGTCCATATTTTCATATGTTAAAAAATACTCGACTAGAACTCTGGTACAAAGTATATTTCGTCAAAAACCCAAAGCACTGTCCGATTGGTCTTCACAATTAACCATTTCTAATAACTAATTTAGAATGCCTCCCTTGTGTCAACAGCATTTTATTGTGAGGAGCTGGG
Organism: Henricia sp. BOLD:AAB3569; assembly: GCA_037783545.1. Lineage (NCBI taxonomy): Eukaryota > Metazoa > Echinodermata > Asteroidea > Spinulosida > Echinasteridae > Henricia > Henricia sp. BOLD:AAB3569. Next base: position 1,687,815 of record JBBELK010000272.1, on the reverse strand, counting down.
GTTTGCATATTTAAACTTCAATAGAAACATGCTAAATGTGTCTAGTCAACACTATACAAGAAATTAAAAGCAACGTTTTTGACAACAGTCAGGACTGCTGGATGTGGCTTCTCTGTATATATGTCTCCCCGGGTCCAGGAATCGACTCCCCTAACTCCGTATCATCTATGTTCAGACCAGATGGATCCCGGAGGACAAGCCATTGCATGTACTCCTACATTATAAAAAAACGATCAAAATAAATCAAACAAAAAAGTGGGAAAAAAATGCACAAAATTGTGTAATTAATGAAGTTGCGGGAATAGATGCACACCACACTCCCAGCATGTTTTCACACCAAACAGAAAACAACTCGCGGCAGGTGTTGCTAAATCCATTACAAGCACTGGCCCAGTAGAAATGCCTTGCATATCGCTGTCAGATTACGAGGGCAACACCCGCTTGATGAGATTGTGTTTCCGTCAGGAAATGGCACAATTTCATTCTAAATTACATTTACGCCTGCTGTGTGTGGCTACTGAGATGCAATACCATGTATATGCTGTACATCTCGTAGAGTAGGCCCTACTGTACTTATAACATTCTAATATTACCTATATGCAAAAGCAGTGCATTGATGTACAGCATCAATTGGTTGGATTACAACAGAGAAATGTTTGACTGCTTTTTATGTGGTAATAGAAACAGGTGTATTACATTTATGGCATTTTCTGACTTAAAGATAGTATACCGGTACATGATTGTAAACTGTTACAAATAGTTTTATCCCCTAGTGCGTCGAACTTAAGTTCCTGTGCTAGTACTAGAATGTAGGTTCGATTACTGGCCGTGACGGGTTGTGGCACCTGTGCCCTTGAGCAAGGCACTCAACCACACTTGCTCCCATTCCTGTAATTGGCGGTCCCTCCGCTGTTGGATGTGGTATATAAATACAAATAAAAATATAAAAAAAACCAACCTGAGCAAAAACCAGCTCTGTACTTTTGAGAAAACAACTTTTGAGAAAACAGTCAAAAAAGGGTTTGCAGTCATTTCGCCCCAAAACCACTTCGCCCTGAACCATTTCGCTCTGAACCACGGCCTGTGCACGAAGTGGTTTTAGGGCGAAGTGGCATTTGGGCGATGTAGTGTTTGGACGAAGTAATTTAGGGCGAAATGGCACTCGGGCGAAGTGGTTTGGGGCGAAATGGCACTTGGGCGAAATGGTTTTGGGGCGAATTGAATTTTCGTCTCATGAGACGAAAACTAATTGTTTTACTAATTTCTCAAAGACTATAGCACTCCAGACAAAACCATTTCAGGGGAAGTTTTCTACTGTCATCATGTTTATATTGTGTAAGTTAGGCGTAAATCTGTGAACATTTCTGATTTGAGATTAACAATGATGGTTACACAGACCAATTTTTGTAATTCGGTCGTTTTATTTAGTCGACCGAATTTGTCTGCCGATTTCGAGAGAAAAAACCCTTAATACGGCTCTCTGTGAGTGTCATTCCCCTCGTTTCGATACCGAGACTCATCAAGTTGACTTATAACGTGGAATAAGTCGACTTGGCAAGATATTTTATATTGCCAAGTCGACTTCCTAAAATCAATAAGTCGTCGACTTCCTGAAATCAATAATTCGACTGCGAGATATTTTTGTTGCCAAGTCGCCTTTATAAATCTACTAAGTCGACTTGGTGAGATAAATATGTAAGTCAATTCGAGTTGGCAACAAATTATTCTCCCAGCAGGCCGAGTCCGTGTCCGAGTCCCGAGTCCTTATTTTAATTTCAAGTGCAAGTGTCAATGATCGTGCCTATGATCTTTAGCAGCTATTAAGTTTGCTTTAGGCCGAGAAAAATGTTTCTTTGTGAAATAAATTTCGAGTGCTCAAAATTATTTTAAGCGGTAGAAATGATTTAGTTATTCTCAACATTTTATTTAACAAGTTCAAAATACTTTCGGCCCCACAATAAATTACAATAGACACGCATGTATAATGTACTTTTTGTAAAATATTGTTGTTTTTTTTTCACTGGACTCGAAAGGACTTATACTGCCAGAGTCCGAGACCGAGTCCTTGAAAATCGGGACTCGGGTACGAACTCGAGTCCGAGTCCGGACTCCAGTCCTACAGCGTTGCCAGAATAGACGGATACCGACCAATTAGGGACAAGAACAAAGAAACCATGTACAAAGGAATCATTTGTAGAATATAGAGTAAAAGGAATCATTTGTAGAATATAGAGTAGAGAAATCAGAGAATAGTGTTTCTGGGTTTGGCTTCAGAAATGGAAGTGAAAGTTGAAAGGGAATATTCTGACCAAATCCTGTGGATTTCAACTGAAAAGACAGCATGTATTTCAGGGTTTTTTTCTCTTTTTTCCAGTCTTTCAGCGGAAAGGCATCGTCGGTTTCTAAAATGGTTCTGAAAGCAAATTGATATAACCTCAAAACTGTCCCTAGTTTGTTTTGTTTGTTTCACATTACTGATCTTCCAATAATATGTGGTGGAAATGATACTGGTACAGGATAAATCTATACACATAGAGGATATGTAGACTGCAACCCAAAACGTCTTTACCACACCCATTTTCCTTTTAGAGCATGTTAGTATATAATGACACTCGCTCTCATATCTAAAAATTGTTGTGAAAGTTGAAAGGAAATATTCCAAACTGAACTTGGAAGTGAGGATTACAATCATGGACCCAAGGCAAACATAATAATAATAATAATATCACTTAATGCTGCAAAGGGGCGACCCGCCGGTAAGACTTTGCCAGACGACCACCGAAATGTTGGCTAAAAGACATCGATTGGACACCAAATTTCTGTAACCCAAAGGTTCCAAAAATGGTTCCACACCTAAGAGAGATGATTCTAGACCTAATAAAAATGGTTCTCGATTTGAAAAAGATGGTTTTTGACCTCAAAAAATTGTTTTTTACTTCCAAAATATTGGGGCTACGCCAAATTGTCGCCCTAACCAACCGCGTCGCCCTTATAGGGCTCTCTACACCGAAAGTGTCGCCCCATTGGATAAAATAGAGAAATAATGGTGGATTCTTATATAATGTCCACCCTGCAGGGTGCTCCTGCCACCAGGAAATCACCAGAACCATTTCGCTTTAACTAGGTGGCTACCTGGCCCAGGCGCTCAACCCTATCAACAGTTAGATTGTGGCATTCCCCCTAACAGCTCCCCTAGTGTCGCTTGGGTAGACGAGGCAACTGGGATTAAGTGCCTTGCCCAGGGACACAGACACGTTGGTCATAGTGAGGCTTGAACCCACAACCTTTGATTGGGAATCCTGCTTCATACCCACAAGACCACATGTGGTTTGTTTTTTTGTGCATTTTCCTGTGGCCTGACAAATTGTCTGGGTCACCCCTCTCCCCCAACAGAATTTTGCCAGAGCTTGGATTTCCACTACAAATCTACTAGACCACAGATCTAGTGACGCAAACATTTTACCGGACCAAAGATATTTTTCATGAAAACACAGGTAAAAAAAAAAGCAGTTTAAATTGAAAAATAAATGACAAAAACACAGACAGCATTAGACCAATGTTGAAATTACTGGCCTCAGTCCAGTGGTCTAGTGGGTATTTCGAGCCCTGGGGCCAATTTCATGGCACTGCCGAGAACAAAATTTGCAAAAATGGGTTGACAATATCATATAAATGCATACTATGATTAACTGGTATTCTACTACTTTTGCTTAAAACTGACAATTCTGGCTGGTAACCCACTTTTAGAAAGCAAATAAATTGTGCTTAGCAAATTTGTGAGCTTAGCAGCACCATGAAATTAGCACCTGTTTGCACATGTAAATAAACCGTATCATCATAATGTCGTAGGTCAATGCTTACAGTTGGTCGAAACACTGAGAAGGTGCGATTAATCCAAATGGCAACGACGAGCGAGAACCAGGCGAGAGCGTAAGCCAGTATCAGTAGCATGACTGGATGATTCCGAAGGCTTCTTCCGTTCACCAAAACCACACAGTTTGACTGAGAGCAAGTTGGTTGACAAATACGGAGCCCAAAGAAAACTTTCTTGAACTTGAAGTTATTTCTTCTCAAGACTGCTGAGAACAGTCTGAAGACTTAAACAGTCTGAGGATAAAGTACACATGTACGTGTTAAGCTTTTAATGGCTGCTTGCCATTTCCACTCTGTAGTAGTTTATAATCCGTAGTAAAAGCAGAGACAGATCTTTCACAGAAGATATAAAGAATCACAAAAGTCTAACAAACAGGAACTTAAAGTACGTAGGTGACTACATCTGTATGCACATTCAGACGATTGTTGATAACTTGAAGTTAACGTCGTAGTTCTTGCTCACCCCGACGCTCTCGTGGACAACTAAACTTCAACAAAAGTTAAAGTTTAAAACCACAATATTTCTTGTGGTTAGCGCACTAATTTTGAAAGAACATCGAAGTTTGTGCTCAAAGTTAAGCGTGAGAAAGTTAAGCGTGACCTCACGGTGAACCCAGTTTTAAATTCCGGGTCAGATAATTAGCGTACACGTAACTGAGTTGCCACAACAATCATAGCTCATGTGCGAACACTGACGCAATAAAAAGACACAAAATCGTGGTCCTTTCGAGTTGAAACGCACACAAGAAGCAAAAGAAACAATACTCGGTCACAAATTGTGGCGCTAGAATTCCAGTTTTTATCAACTAGTGAGCTCCTCTCTCGTTGATTAAATCGACGAGTCATCGATGTTAGAAGACCATGTGAACGGCTGCCGTTGTTGAAGGTTTAGAATTTAAACAGGAATCAGCAGATCAAGTTTTTTCTCACTGTTTCCAAGGAGAAGAGAGAGAGATCCAGATGTTTTCAAGTTCTTGATTTACTCCACTGTGGGTTCGAGACGCTATACCAATTTAATCCAAGTTGCTAGGTGTAAACAACCAAATTTACTTCGCAGCAGGTAAAATATTCCCACTTTCTACCGTTGGCCAATTTGACTTCTGTAAATGTTCCGATGACGAAGAGCCACGTGACAAAATTGATTATTTCCTTGGGTGTCCTTTGTGGGAACGAGGATGATGCTCATTTCTTGGTGATTTCCTGTGTAAAATGCTGACTGGATTATGTAGACTTGCTGAGTTCATCAAGAGAGAGGCATGTAATTATAATTAGATTATGTTTTGTATGAATGAAATAAAAGAATGGGCGATGGGGGCGCTAGGGTGGGGTGGTTTGGGGGGACGGAGTTAGTGCAAAGGGGGACATATTGGGGAATCAGGTTGTTGTAGCACTACTTTCCTGCCTTCCATCTGTGTGCCCCATGTTCGATTCCCATCCGGGTCAGTATGCAAGTTTTCGGTCTTAGCTTGATTCTGTGGGTTTTAACCTATACATATCTAGGGGTTTTTCTCCCACCTCTGAAACCAAGTTTTTGTTAATCGTCTTCTCTTCACAGGTTTCTTCAGGCTTACGAGCTACAGAATCTTGGGCACTTTTGAGGAATCCTTGGTTTCAGTACCAGGAATAATTATTTTAAAAATAAAATATTTTTGAAAAAAATATTTTTGAAACAAATATTTTTGAAAAAATTAAATAGAAATTGGTAGGGGGAAAGGATAAGGGGCAAGAAAAAAAAATGCATATTTTCACACCAATTAAGCACCACAAGATACCCCACTTAACTGTTGAAAGTTAATAAATATTCTACTGGTAATGCCCATTGCAGAAGGCGAATGCTCCTTGCTAAAAAACAGGGTGCAGATTTCTTCACGATGATTCAGAAATCACAACAGTCACAAGGCCATTCAAGGATTTTGCGTTGAAACACTAATCCTGAACAAGTTTGGTAATCCTCGTCAGTAGAAAATGCAAGTTTTAAGTCGCAATGCAAACCTCACAGGAAAAACAAGTTATTAAATTATCTTCCGTTGTAGATGACCTGTATAGTTGGAAAACGGTGGAGACATTGACGAAACTTTAAAACTTTCAGGACATGATAAAACTTGCATCTATTAAGAAGACACCATGATTACTTTTTCAATGAAGAACAAAAACAGCCTGTCAGTTAAATACTGTCAAGACCTCAGTTCGTAGATACACTTGCACTGTGCCAGTAATTCCACAACAAAGCTGCACATCAAACACCATCTGCTAGTGAAGCTCAAATGCACAAGTTGCTTTCAGCGAGTATTTCACAAATGTTATGGTCCTGTTTTGTTCCTCCCAGGTCCCATAGAATCTGTTTTTGATCTCCATGTATCATCCATAGTCTCCTGCTCAATCATACATCCTTGCTTCCGAGTCAAAATTCATCTCCTCTTCATCCAACAAGACTCTTTAGGAATGCCACAAAAGATGCATCCTCCATCCGATCTGGTTTCCCTCATCTCAAATAAATTTTGGCTTCTGGTCAAAACATCACCTCACAGTGGGGCATTATTAGGCCAGACAAGCCCTTGGGTCATCTTCTTAAGAAGGTTGATAAATCTGGTTTAAAGGTAGCTGAGGACCTCAGCTCTAACTTCGGATGTGGTTTTTCGAAAAACCACATCCGAATAACCACATGATAAAGTTAGAGCTGAGGTAACCTTAGCTAGTTTAAAGGCCCTATAGATGATCTGTTTTTAGCGATTCTGGGAACAAAACCATTATAAATCAAACTAAGGACATACAAAAAAACATATCTGATGATATTTAAGCTCCGTCAAATGTACCACGTTTTCCAAAAAACATGAAAAATCCATGTGGGATTTGCTGCTCCTGACGAGGAGTTTCAAAATGACTTATTCTAATTTGTCTCTTTGTTCTCAGTCGGTCGCATACGTATATTCACTCTGTGGCTCGCTTCATACTAGTTGTGTGCGCGACCACTCCAGGGGCCAATTTCATGGCGTTACTTAGCACGAAAATTTGCTAAGCACAGGATTTATTTGCTTTATAAAATGGATTACAAGCCAAAATTATACACCAACTTGTGTTCTTCGCAAGAGTAGAAGAATACCTTTCAATACACATCACTTACGATTTTGGCTGGCAATCCATTTTTGCAAAATAAAGCAAACAAATCATGTGCTAAGCAAATTTTTGTGCTAAGCAACGCTATTAAATTGGCCCCAGTGCACATGCACAGCCTAACTGCCTACAGAAAGTGTGTGCAAAGCTGAATCGTGCAGCTTGTACACAGCGCCCATTTGGGACCACCCAGATGCGAACCAACTAAGTAAATTGTTTGCAAACGATCTAAATAATTTCATCTTTATGGATTGTTTTCTGGTAAAATTATATAATCTGACAGTTGCTACCAATAGACAGCCAAAGTGTGACGTGGGTTGCCATGGTAATTGGCTCAAAACATCATGGCCGTCGGGAAAGGTACCATGGCAAAAGCACAGGGACACGGTTTAGTGATTTTAGTGTAGAGCCATTGCCTAGGCAACTAATAAAAGATGACGTATTCACTTCAGCAGTCTATTCAATCTTTACTTTAAGGAAGGTTTTCCAAGTCAACTCGTTTATTAACTTTTTGGGTCATTGCAAATGATACAGTGGGCCTTTGTATTGTTTCTGCGCAACGTTTTGGCTGACATGGTGTATAAACGGTTTTACGAGTAGCATCAGATCAATTTGATCTTACCCCTAAAATGATAATTTGAAACACATGTACATACTACATTTTCTGTGCTTTTCCAAAAGCCACCCCGAGGTCAACTTGCAAATCTCTTGTGCTGTAATGGAACCATTGGGATGAAGCAAAAAAGTAACGCTTAGGTCACAAAACTGAAAAAAATGCATGAATATTGCAACCATACTCATGTCACCGACGATTTGCTGCGACGATGATTCTGTGATGTAATTTTACTGGATGCTGATTGGCTAAAGGAAAACTGGATGCAAGCGTGATCCCCAACTTTAAACAAGTTTACTGCAATTGGTTGCCACTTATTTTAAAAAGTCGCACAAGTTAAAATTGTTCGACTCTTGCAACTGTTGATTGATTTTAGTTCCGTCTAATGCCGATTGTCTTGATATTGTTGGAGCTACACTCAGATCGCAAAACAATCTCTAAATAATTTCATGCCAACAGACTGTACATTTAGCTCCAGCGCAGCTTTGTCATAAAATACCTGCAGTTCGCCGACTGTTCTGCGTCGTCACAATTTGACCCAAGAGTGGCTTATAAGAGACATGATACAAATTGATAGACCATATTGAACAGCCACCATCTTGTGGGGCAGTTTCTTTGTTCCTTGAGGACATGCATGGTTGCACATATTGTGCTTCCATTGTTGAACAGTTTAAAGGGCCTGTGACATGCTAAACAACTTTGTGCCTAATCTTTGCTTCATAATGACGGATTACTTGTTCAGCAAGACATGCTATTGTTCGTTTGGATGTAAAATCAATAAAAGGTGGCCTTTTTCAACTTTTAAGATTTCATTGCAATAAATCACAGACAGAGGGCGCTGCTTTCAGTGCATCACATAAGGAAGACAGAAGGAAAAAGTTAAGAAAAAACATAAGACTTCAAGTTGGACTTGTGGCAAATTGCTGCAGTTTCTACCCCCAGTTTTGTAATGGCTTACAGCAGGCAACATGTAAAACAAACTCAAACAGCCATGGATTACAAAAGTTTCAGGAAAATTGAGAAAAAAGTGGAATCTTTTGTGCACAGTTGAATGTGATTTTCCTGTATTTTGCCTCTTGTGACATCGTGACCTTGTTCATGAATATGCATATTTTCATTAGCATAAAAACTAAAAACCTTTGTTTTAACCCCCAAAACAAGCTCCAAATGGGATTTTTATGAATGTAACTGAGTATATTGGATTTATAGCATAGATTTCATTGATAAAAATCCCAAATAAGGGGCCCTTTAAGTAACAAAAGGTGCCCCACAAGATGGCAGCTATTCGATACGGTCTTTAGTGTGCTTGGTTGGTACTCAAACCCACAACCCATTGCCTGCTTATTTAGTAGTGGCACTGTGATTTATGCAAAGTACCAGGATCATTGTGTCTGGTCCAAAGAGTCTTGGCATTGCTTGTCAAGTCTATTTTAATGCACTTAAAATGCAAGGAGTTCCTACATACCGCAGATAACTTTCTGTACTTGTCCTGAGTACAGCTAATGGCCATGTGAAGATGACTCCATGGCAAAGTGCCTGGGGATAAATTCTGCTGTAAATTCTGTGTAAATATTAAAACCGCCATAGGCACACATTGGTAACATTCTGAATTATTTTCATCTCAGAAGATGAATACCACGCATGGATGTAGAACAGAAAGTAATGTACAAGAATATGGACGTACTCACATCACTGGAGTGTAACATGTGTTTTAAAAACAACTTAAAACACATATAGTGATGTCCCCTACTTATAACAGGGCACACTCACCGGAAATCCATTCACACTGCAGCAAAATCCATTAGCACATGATTTCAGACTTTTACAGCTTAATCTATAATTGCGTTCCCACCACTAAAACCATACATGTACATGTAGAACCTTCTTTTTTTTTAAACAGGAACAGTTAACAAAGCTTGGGTCTGAAGTGGGTAAATAGTTGGTGGGAAGTGGACATGGCTGTAGTCGAGTCCCAACTGTCCGAGTCCAAGTCTTTGGGTCCAAGTCCAACATGCATCCGTGTCCTCAGCAAGTCCGAGTCCCGAGTCGTTATTTCAATCCCGAGTCCTGTGTATGCATTACTGTCGCGATTAATGTCAAGTGCCAATGATCGTGCCTACAATCTCTGGCAGCTCCTAAGTTTGCTTAAGGTCGAGACATTTTTTTCTTTAAGTGCTCAAAATCATTTAAAGCGGTTGAAATTATTAATTTCACTATCTCAAAATTTCATTTCACATGGTCGAAATAATTTTAAGCTTCAACATAATTTATAAAAGGCGCTTGTAAGAATTTCCGGCACTCATACTGCATCTTATTGCAATTTTTACCCAAGTGGACTTCGATTGACACTTCCCCAAATCTTTGAGTCCTTACCACTCGAGTTTGAGTCCCGAGTGGTCGAGTCCCGAGTGGTCGAGTCCCGAGTGGTCGAGTCCCGAGTGGTCGAGTCCCGAGTGGTCGAGTCCCGAGTCTTTGAAAATTGCGTCTGGACTCGAATCCAAGTCCAGACTCGAGTCCTACAGTGCTGGAAGTGGACACTCCATATTAATAGTACGTGTGCCGATAGCTACCTTGTAAAAATCACAGTTTAGTGGAAATTTCCCCAGGGTTCTACCAACATGAGATTTTGACAAGATCCTTAAATGTGACCCGCTCTGCAAAAAAGGGTATTAAGTCGCCCTGGCTAGTATTCTTTTTGTGACCATAAGAAGAAATCTGTGGCATTTCTACGCTCATTAAAATACCTAAACACAAAAGAAATTCTAGGCGTAACGCAGACATTCCAGGGGGAACACAGACATTCCAGGGGGAACACAGACATTCCACGCGGTATCTGGGCACCGCCAGGAATTTCCATTGTGTTTTGGTATTTTATTGAGCAAGGATTTGCCGCGGATTTCTTTTTATGGTCGCAAAAAGAATACTAGCCAGTGCGACTTAATACCCTTTTTTGCCGAGCGGGTCACAAATCTAATTTTTTGAAATTTTCAACAATTTTTATTCTGAAGGTCCTTAGAAAATAGCACAGAATCACGCTACAGTACAAACAAGTAATTAGTGATTTCACTTCACAAGAAGGAAGAGGTCTTTAAAAATGTTTTCCTTCCTCTTATGCAAATTGCAAATTGCAACATTATACATATAACAGCTTTTTTTACTCTCAATGAGTGGTTCTAAAGTTGGCACAAAACTGTAAAAAGTAAACTCATCAAATGTTTTAGCCACGTCTGCATTCCTGCACTGCATTTGCTGGTTGGCATGTGATCAGTACACAGACCAAATGAGACTGCTTAATGGTAGTATCAATAATCACGGAAGAAATTCTTCGCATCTGCCTCACTGAAGATTTGACTTTGTTATCTGTTCCAACTCAGAATTTCAATCATGGCAAACTCAGCAATAATGACTTTCCTGTTGAGCCTTCTTCTGACCACCCACTGCTTAGGACAATGGACCACATTTCATTTGCATCCAAAAAGTGTAGCAGTTAGAGAAGGAAGTAATGTGACTCTTACTTGTTGGTCGGAGGAGATGACAACATATACGCCAGAGAACTGTAAAGTCAGGGAAACAAGAATCCGTTGGATGAAACTTTGTAACAGCGATGCAGAAAAAATAGTTGACTGTGAAGATGTGTATGTAGAAAATATGATGGATCACATGACTGCCGAGTTAGATGAAATAACAAAGGAGTACCGGCTTACAATCTACCAGGTAAGGCCAGAGGATACAGGGGACTATTTCTGCCGATTGTACTATCCTTCTAGATACCGAGACACAATTGATTCCTGCAAGGCTACAATAACAGTGCAAAGGTTCCCTCCAACATGCAGAGTAAATCCATCGTACACAGTACTGGGTGAAACTGCCTTCCTGAACTGTACACTCTCGATGGATGATCCTCCTAACCATTTGACCTGGCTGAAAACTCAATCAGATGGTTCCGAATCAGTCATATCCCAAGCAATCCAACCTGGACATGAACTTTTAATGACAAGAGTTCTGGACGAAACCGACAACATGATGGACTTCAGTTGTGTAGCCGGTCCTGATTTACTCAACAGTCCAAGATGTTCAGTGATGCCTCTCAGATTACCACCTAAGGTTTCCATCTTTCCGCCATCCATAACTGTTTCAGAAGGTGAGAAGGCAATGTTCGTATGTATTTTGGAGACAACAATGCCTTGGGCTCAGACCCTAGAAGATTACAAATGGTATGTATACAAACAGGACAAAACAGATGTACCGACAGAAATTAAACTAGGCATCCAAGAGAGTCAATTTGAGCTACTTAACAAAGGTCAAAGACTCAAGATACTGGATGTATCCAGAGACCTCAGCAACTCCAGGATAAGATGTGTCATTGTACTGAATGGATCACTAATCCAAAGTACCAACGAAGCCATTCTCATGGTGCCATCTCTAATGACAGTTTTTGTTTCTCCATCTGCCTTGACTGTCTCAAGAGGAGAGAGCGCCATATTCACCTGTCAATTGGAGGCAACAACCCCTCAGATAACCAAGGGGTACAGATGGCATGTCTACAAAGAAGGCACAATGGATGCATGGATCAACACCACAAGCACAGATGACCAAGGCAACCGATATGTGCTCTTATCTGAAGGTCGCACACTAGAAATTGGTTTAAACGTGTCAGGCATCTTCACAATAGTATGTCTGGTGAATCAAGAAGGTGCCAACTACCAAAGTGTCGGAGATGCTGTCTTGAGTGTTTTACCGCATCAATCAGACCCACCAGAGATCAGTACCAACGAAGCCATTCTCATGGTGCCATCTCTAATGACAGTTTTTGTTTCTCCATCTGCCTTGACTGTCTCAAGAGGAGAGAGCGCCATATTCACCTGTCAATTGGAGGCAACAACCCCTCAGATAACCAAGGGGTACAGATGGCATGTCTACAAAGAAGGCACAATGGATGCATGGATCAACACCACAAGCACAGATGACCAAGGCAACCAATATGTGCTCTTATCTGAAGGTCGCACACTAGAAATTGGTTTAAACGTGTCAGGCATCTTCACAATAGTATGTCTGGTGAATCAAGAAGGTGCCAACTACCAAAGTGTCGGAGATGCTGTCTTGAGTGTTTTACCGCATCAATCAGACCCACCAGAGATCAGTACCAACGAAGCCATTCTCATGGTGCCATCTCTAATGACATTTTTTGTTTTTCCATCTGCCTTGACTGTCTCAAGAGGAGAGAGCGCCATATTCACCTGTCAATTGGAGGCAACAACCCCTCAGATAGCCAAGGGGTACAGATGGCATGTCTACAAAGAAGGCACAATGGATGCATGGATCAACACCACAAGCACAGATGACCAAGGCAACCAATATGTGCTCTTATCTGAAGGTCGCACACTAGAAATTGGTTTAAACGTGTCAGGCATCTTCACAATAGTATGTCTGGTGAATCAAGAAGGTGCCAACTACCAAAGTGTCGGAGATGCTGTCTTGAGTGTTTTACCGCATCAATCAGACCCACCAGAGATCAGTACCAACGAAGCCATTCTCATGGTGCCATCTCCAATGACATCCGAGATAAGAATGCATCCATTACTGTTTGCAGGTGTCGTGGGCGGAAGTTGTGCAGTGTCTCTCATTTTGTTCAGTTTGGTTCTGTTTGCATGCTCCAGATGCAACACTAAGTCAAATGCAGTGACAATTTACAACGTTGACGGAAACAACGCCGGGCAAGACGACACAAATGAAGCAATGTCTCAGCAACAAGTATACCAGAACCTACCAAAAACCATCGATGGCTACACTGCTCTGGAGTTGGAAGGCAGATCAGCCGAGGCCCAGCCGCAGATAGATGACCAAATTTATGATCAGGTTGATCTTGAGTAAAACTAGCATGTATGTAAATTAACCCTCCGATATGCATCGCAATTACACAGAAACTGAAAGGGGAGACTCCGAAAGTGCTGTACCCTGGGAATATTTTATCGGTCAGGCCATTGTGACACTGGGCCAGAAGTAGAATGATTGATAGCTTCTATTATACAGGGTACACAAACGAATAGGGCTTGGCTAGAGACCCATATTTCCCAGGATCGGCTTGACTGGTGGGTGAACTCAACACTAAAAGTGACTATACAAGCTCCACAAGGGGGTCCAATTGAGGATTACATAAAGTTTGAGCAGAATTGGCCCAAATAAAGGTATTTTAGTAATTAAAAATTACACAATATGCAAATTTTGTAGCAGCTGAATTTCTGTTAACTGAGCCTCCGTTTTTGTTATAGAGACTATTTAACAGTAAGCAACACTAAACATGAGTTACATTCAAATGTGACGCAACAATATCCGTCTGCATGCTTTATAAGCATGTCTCGGCCATGAAATGATGCTTGAAGCTAGAACAACCTTCTTGCTATACAGGGTGTCTCACAAAATGTCCTGGGCCTAAATTCATAGGGTTGCTTAAAGGGACACACTGGCTTTGTTAGGCTATTTTGAGCTCAATAGGACCCATACATTATTCTGAAGCACTTTCCAGAGTAAATTAGATATATCCTGAAAAGACGCTGTCTAATTTGGCAGTATTTTAGCATTTTTCAAAAAATCAAGGTCACGTGACCTTTCAGAACTAGATTCTGGTTCCGAAAAGTCACGTGGTCTTGTGAGTTAGTTGTATTTCCAGTCGTATAAACCAGCACCAAGTGCGAGTTGCTTTTGTCATTCGTGGTTGGTTTCTCTTCTTGTTGGAAAATAATACGAACACTATGTACATAACGTATTTACCAATTTGTACACAAATCTGCCAACAGATTTCATAAGAAGGGTTCCTGGGTGTTGATATGGACAATATAATATCTCAGATTTTCGTGTCTTCGCTTCGCGTTCACGGCGATAAATAATATCCGAAGAAAAAAAAACAGTATAGACCTATTGAGGACGAAAAACTAGCACTTCTTTACTATTTAACTGCATGAACCTCATGGCTCAAAAAGAGTTTCGATAAACTGTAACAGGGCAATTCCATAATCAGGTGAACATTTCCACAAAATTTGCAATTATTTGATTATAAACTGACTTTAAATAATGACAAAAGATTCTGCAAAAACGTGTTTGGTGATGAATTGTTGTGGAAAATGTACTACAAATTTATTTTCTTGTGGGAAATGTCATAAATTTTGTAAGCATTGGACAGCTGTAACGTGACTAACCATGATTTGTTTAATACATGTAGTTCTTGAAACTGGTGGGAGTAGGTGTGACTTAGCATTTACATAAACACACGCCAGTAAACAAGCAATGAAAGAAATATAATGGTTTGTTTCAGTTGTGTCCCATTTGAGGAAACTTTTTGTTTCAAGACATGCATTTTTCCCCATGTCCTTATTTGTAACGTTACTAACCAAGATTAAAATCTGTATTACAGTTCACGAAATGGGACTAAATGATTTTAGTTATTACTGTCCAGTAGATGTTGGTGAGATGCATTGATGGTACCAAAATGAAGGGCTGATCCGGAGCTCGGTGTTCGACCCCGAGCTCGGGATCAAGTGTAAACAGGGTGATAGTCCATCAAAAATAACATCATGCATGCTACAGTGTGTTGATAAAATCTTTGGCTTCACAAGAAGGAAGTGATTTTTAAAATGTAAATAGTATCAACCTTTGACAAACAATAAAACTAAAAACTCAAAATGTTTATAAAGTTTCCCTTTCAAAATAGTTTGGAAAAGAAAAAAAAGTAAAAACCTAATAATTAATGAGCCAAATCTGTGGACATGCAACACAATCACTGCATGGTATTTGATCAATACAGACCAAGTGAGCATGCTAACAGTGAAATCACGGGAGATAGTCTTCACATTTGCATTACTGAAGATTGATTTTGACGTCTGTGCAGTACCAACTCTGTATTTTGGCCATGGCATTCACAACAATGATGCCGTTGCTAGGTTTTCTTTTGGCCATTCTCTGGTTAGGACAAACGCAACGATTCCAACTGTATCCAAGGAGTGTAACAGTCAGAGAAGGAAGTAATGTAACTCTTACTTGTTGGTCTGAGAATATGACAGCATATAATCCACGGGCATGTATATCACCAACATACAGGGGACTAAAGATCCGTTGGATGAAATTTACAAGGCAAAAATCAGACCACAATGCAGAAAAAATAGTTGACTGCGAGGATGTGCATATAGAAAATCTGATGGATCACATGACTGCTGAGGTAGATGAAATTAGAAACCAGTACCGTCTTACAATCCACCAGGTAAGGCCAGAAGATACTGGGGACTATTTCTGCAGAATGTATTATCCTTATAACAAGTATACAGGGGAAACATATGATTCCTTGAGGGCTGCAATAACAGTGCAGAAGTCCCTTCCATTATGCACAGTGGAACCACCAAATGTCATGCAGGGCAACACTGCCTTCCTGAACTGTACACTCTCAATGGATGATCCTCCTAACTATTTGACATGGCTCAAAACTCAACCAGATGGTTCCCAATCAATCCTATCCCAAGTAACCCAACTCAGACGTGAACTTTCAATGGAGAGAGTTCTGCAAGAAACTGACAACATGATGAACTTCAGCTGTGTAGCCGGTCATGACTTAACCAATAGTCCAAGATGTTCAGTGATGCCCCTCCAGATTTCAATGCCAGTTTTTGTTTCCCCATCTGCTGTGATTGTAACAAAAGGAGAGAGCGCCATATTCACCTGTCAATTGGTGGCAACAACCCCTCAGATAGCCAAGGGGTACAGATGGCATGTCTACAAAGAAGGCACAATGGATGCATGGATCAACACCACAAGCACAGACGACCAAGGCAACCGATATGTGCTCTTATCTGAAGGTCGCACACTAGAAATTGGTTTAAATGTGTCAGGCATCTTCACAATAGCATGTCTGGTGAATCAAGAAGGCGCCAACTACCAAAGTGTCAGAGATGCTGTCTTGAGTGTTTTACCGCATCAATCAGACCCACCAGAGATAAGACTGCATCCATTTCTGTTTGCAGTTGTCGTGGGGGGAAGTTGTGCAGTGTCCCTCATTTTGTTCAGTTTGGTTCTGTTTGCATGCTCCAGATGCAACACTAAATCAAATGCAGTGACAATTCACAATGTTGATGAGAAGAACACCGGGCAAGACGACACAAATGAAGCAATGTCCCAGCAACAAATATACCAGAACCTACCAAAAACCATCGATTGCTACACTGCTCTGGAGTTGGAAAGCAGGTCAGCCAAGGCCCAGCCGCAGGAAGATGACCAAATTTATGATCAGGTTCCTGAGTAAAACTAGCATCTACCGGTATGTATGTAAATTAACCCTCCGACATGCATCACACAAAATTACATGGAGACTCAAAGCTACAAAATGAGGTTAACGAAATGTCAAATTGTAGTCCCTGTTTTTCGTAGTTAGCTTGCAAATGTCAAACAGGCCAGCAGGTTTAGTTGGAACAAAATAAGGGGGTTAGTTGGAACATGTTTCAACTAACCCATAGGTGAAGGTAGTGCCTTTTGGATAGAAGTTTTAGTTTATTTTCTCACATTTTGTGCAAGGGGGATAACATTTTGTCGTTCACTTGTTTATAATCTATGAACTTGTACAGCTCGGCCTATACATTTTGTTTTGTTCCCCAAAATGGGAAAATTTAAAGGCGAAAAATTGTAAGATATTTTACTTCTAATCCTAACTTAATTACACATTTATTTGGCTTATCTAGTTTAAATGTATAGGCCATGCATACATGTATTTTGCATCTATTGTACATATGAAGTGTATGGCTGAGGAATGGAGGTTTTACTGTTAAGGCACAGGCTCGTCAGCAATGCGCCAAATTCGTGCCACGAATTACGCAGCTCCATAGCAAAGGCATGAAGCTGCGTATTTCGTGGCACGAATTTGGCGTGCTGACGAACCTGTGCCTTTAATGTTTTAACAATAAAGTTCAAGAAGATCAAAACTTCAAAATGTAAAGTTTATAATCTAAATAAATAAATATAATGTTTTATTGTTAATTTTAACATTTTAAAGTTGGAAAGTTAAAAACAGTTGTACAATGAAACCTGTTATTAAGACCACCTGTTTATAGTGGCGACCCATCTTTGGTCTCAAATACCATTTGTATAATGCTTTTAAATATAACCTCTATAAAGAGGCCACCTGTTTATAGTGGCCAGTTTTCACGGTCCCGAGGGTGCCAATTATAAGTTTCACTGCATTATACATGTGAGCAAAAAGCGATCTTAACCACTTGATGCATAAATTGTTTTGGTGCTCTTGTTTTGTGCAGTTGTTAATGACTCCCCTGTACCCCAAGCGTTAATTAGCGCCACAATTTACAGCTTAAGTGTCTGACTTGCTAATAAGGGTGATTATAGAAGTTATAGTACAGTTTTTAAATGACAGAATACTGTGTTTCAACCCCTACCATGTTCAAACTTACCCCATATGTGGGGTAAGTCGGAACAGCTGGCATGGTCATGTTCAAGGTGGATTATACGAGAAACCATCAACGAGTCCTAACATTTTATAGGCTCCATTTGTAGCCCAAATATGTATGCTTAAAGTGGTATAGTTGTTTATTATTATGTTAGTGTTTTATAGATTATTTTGTGAAAAATGTTCCAACTAACCCCACTCTCCCCTATTTGTAGAAAAAGTAACACATTTTAACTATTTAACTGCATGAACCTCGTGGTTCAAAAAGAGTTTCTGTAAACTGTAATAGGGCAATTCCATGATCAGGTGGACATTTCCACAAAATTTGCAATTATATATTTGCTTATAAACTGACTTTAAATGATAGCATATATGACAAAAGATTCTGCAAAAATTGTGTTTGGTGATGAATTGTTGTGGAAAATGTACTACAAATCTATTTTCGTGTGGGAAATGTCATAAATTTTGTAGCCATGGGACAGCTGTAACGTGACTAACCATGATTTGTCAATAGTTCTTGAAACTGGTGAGAGTAGGTGTGACTTGGCATTTACAAAAACACACGCCAGTAAACAAGCAATGAAAGAAATATAATGGTTTGCTTCAGTTGTGTCCCATTTGAGGAAACTTTCTGTTTCGAGACATGAATTTTTTTCCCCATGTACTTTTTTGTAATGTTACTAACCAAGATTAAAATCTTTATTACAATTCACAAAATGGGACTAAATGATTTTAGTTATTACTGTCCAGTAGATGTTGGTAAGATGTGTTGTAGTCTTTTTAATTTAAATGGCCCGCCCGCAAGACTAGGTGTCTTTTGTAATTTTTTAAATAGAGTAGTTGACTAGGTGTCGATTACATAAGACCAGGAGTCTTGGTATTAAAGTCTTTTTAAATGAAGTTGCTTGCCAGGTGCTGGCATATGTATAGACCTGGGGCCGATTTCACTAACACGCTGTTTTGCGACCATCGTTAGAATGATCGCTAAATTCAAATCCATCGTTATTGCGATGGCGATGGATTTTGCATTTCACTAAAGCCGTCGCAATAGCGATGAGTATTAATTATAAATACATTTATTGGACGAGGACGATCGCTTAGTAACTCGTAAACAACCAGAAATTCGGTGACTTGATGCACGATTCTGCAGCGCAGACACTATAGCGACAGATATGCCATGATGCTCGGATGTTGTGGAATAGAAGCATCTTGAGAGCTTAATACTTGAACGGTTGCATCTATTGCGTGGCTCCTAAGAGTTGAAGGGCGGAGATGTGGCTCTAAAATGTCAATAATTCTCATGACACCATTCCGCGTAAACCGATAATATTTGTGTATGAATCCAGAGGATTTGTCCTGTCCGTGGAAACCCTCTCTCTCGGTAATGCTATTGCGTTGTTTATGTACAACAACTGAAACGCCATTTCGAGACGCACTGAAAATCACCAAACCTTCAAAATACTAAACAATTGGCGCGAAATTGTATTTTAGCGATGAATGTTTCCATTTACGATGACAAATTAGTCGTCGCTAAATATTCATCGCTAAATAACAACTAGCGATGGCCAACGCCGTCGCTAAGTTTTTGTGAAATCGCTCTTCGAAGTTGATCGCTAAACTTGTGATTTGTTTGTGATAATAAAATTTGAATCTTACGATTGTTTTTCTCTTTATTCAAAGTCATAGTGTGTATTAATTGGTAAATTCATTACTTGATTTAAGGCTCCAAATAGAGCAAGTTATAATCATTATTTTGGTACCCCACAGATGCATTGATGGTACCAAAAATGGAGAACTGACAGGCTTGCGTGTTGATATAACAGAGGATAGAATTCTAGTAAATATATAATATGTAATTTCACTACAAACCGTGGAATTGCCCAATATAGGAATAAAAAATAAAATGGGAATTAAAGCCAAAAATCTTATTCTCTTGGTCCATCAAAAATAACATCATCATGCTACAGTAGCTTGATATAATCTTTATTAGCTTCACAAGAAGGAAGTCAGTGTTATATTATTATCCTTCCTCTATATTAACATCATAACTGTTTTGTCTGCCAAAAATAACATGTGTATAATGTTTCCCTTTCAAAATATGGTTTGTAGAAAACAAAAAGGAAGTAAATAAAAACAAACAATGAGACAACTCTTTAGACATTTACATGTACCACAATCACTGCTTGGTATGTCATCAATTGATATAGACCAAGTGAGCATGCTAACGGTGAAATCACGGGATATAGTCTTCACATTTGCATTACTGAAGATTGATTTTGACGTCTGTACAGTACCAACTCTGTATTTTTATCATGGCATCCCATACACTGATACTTTATCTTATTTCTGTTCTGGCAACCATCTGCCTTGGACAAGACTTTCAATTGCATCCAAAAAGTGTAGCAGTTATAGAAGGAAGTAATGTAACTCTTACTTGTTGGTCGGAGGATATGACAGCATATGCTCCAGTGAACTGTAAATCAACGACAAACGTGTACAGGAGTCTAAAGATCCGCTGGATGAAATTTACAATGCAAAAATCGAAAAGCGATGCAGAAAAAATAGTTGGCTGCGAGGATGTGCATATAGAAAATCTGATGAATCACATGACTGCTGAGGTAGATAAAATTATAAACCAGTACCGTCTTACAATCTACCAGGCAAGGCCAGACGATACAGGGGACTATTTCTGCAGAATGTATTATCCTTATACACGGAAAACGTATGATTCCTCGAGTGCTGCAATAACAGTGCAACAGTCCCTTCCATTATGCACAGTGGAACCACCAAATGCCATGCTGGGCAACACTGCCTTCCTGAACTGTACACTCTCGATGGATCATAATGGTCCTCCTAAATATTTGACATGGCTCAAAACACAACCAGACGGTTCCAAATCGATCATATCCCAAACAAGCCAACCTGGATATAATCTTTCGATGGAGAGAGTTCTGCATGAAACCGACAACATGATGAACTTTAGTTGTGTAGCCGGTCCTGATTTACTCAACGGTCCAAGATGTTCAGTGATGCCTCTCAGATTACCACCTAAGGTTTCCATCTTTCCGCCATCCATAACTGTTTCAGAAGGTGAGAAGGCAATGTTCATATGTATTTTGGAGACAACAATACCTTGGGCTCAGACCTTAGAGGATTACAAATGGCATGTATACAAAGAGGTCAAAACAGATGTACCGACAGAAATTAAACTAGGCATCCAAGAGAGTCAATATGTGCTCCTTGACAAAGGTCAAAAGATAAAGATAATGGGTGTACCCAGGGACCTCAACAACTCCAGGATAAGATGTGTCATTGTACTGAATGGATCACAAATCCAAAGTTCCAACGAAGCCATTCTCATCGTACATGTACCATCTCCAACTTCTTTAAGCCAGAGTGTCCCGCTTGGAGTCATTGTTGGCGGAATTCTTGGAATTCTGATTTTCATCATTGTCACGTGCCTACTTTTTAAGTACATCTTCAAGACCAAGACAAGAGATCAGAGGCCAACTGGTCAAAGGTCAATGACAGGAGTGGCGTATCCTCAACGAGGGCCCGAACAAGCAAGGATCACTACTACCACCAACCCCCAACTCACGTATGAAAACTCACAAGCTTCGGCAGAAACTTTTCATCAGCAAGCAGGGTGCAGTTATTCACCCGACGTCAAGCCAGAATCCAAGGGCGATTTGTACGCCATTCCCGACAAGGCAAGACTTAGCAGCATTAAGCGCTTCACCATGGTGCCAGAAACCAGAAAACCAGAGTTCAGCAGCCGTCCGCGTGATCTCGATGAATCAACTACACTGTAAGCAGCCGATCGACCGTGAATCGCAGGAGCAAGATGAAGAATCGGTTGGTTACGCAGATTTGGATCTGGAACGCGCACCGAAGAAGACTACTGATGCAATTTATGCAAAGCCACACAAAGGTAAATAGATCCAACAAGGCAACAAGGCAACAAGTCTTAAAACCATTCCTACATTATTCAGAAACTGTGTTATTAAAATTTGTTAAGACAGTTTGTTTGACTCGTTTAGGTTTTAAACATTTCTGCTAACATGGTGTACGGAAAATTTTAAATGTTACCAGGGACCAATTTCATGGCGCTGTTTAGCACAACAAATTTGCTTAGCACAGAATTTATTTGCTTTGTAAAATGGGTTACCAGCAAAAATTGTCAAAATGCAAATTTAAAAACTAGCAAATGATTAGTACACATCATACAATTTTTGCTGGCAACCCATTTTTGCACTACACAACAAATCACAGCAAATGCTGTGATTTTATCAATATTTTACAAACACAGTAGCACATACATGTACTATAGGCCCTACCCCATATTTATCATGTCATATTTCTTGTTCTTTGTATAACAGTAATGTACAACTTGCACAAGTTTAATTAGCACTTATGTCTTTTAGCACAATTTGTCTTTTGTTTCTTGGGTATAAACTAAGGTCTCCTTCACCGTATATCCGCCATACCTGGAGGGAGTTTCGAGTGTATGGACTGTGCATTTTGTGTTGCTGTTGGAACGAAAAGCGCTGCACACGACGCGCCTCCTTCGCGTACACAATCGCACAACTTTTTTGAAGTACATGTAGTTGCGCGTCTGTGTAGGATTGTGTACTCGAAGGGGGCACATCACATGCACGTAATGGAGGCGCGCTTTTCGTTCTAACAGCAACACAAAATGCACAGTCCATGCACTGAAATGTACATATACAGCTACATGTATGGCGGATATACAGGGAAGGAGACCTTAGTTACCGGATTGGTCTATACTTTATTAATAAAGCCAGTTGTCCGGTCAACCTACCAAATTTTGGTAGTACTGTGGACGTAGAAAAGTAGGCAACAAAAATACAGATGATTTAGATGTACATCATGTACTATAAATTTACATTAGATGTATATTGTACTATCATAGTCTTGTACCCAGACATGCTGGAGATGCTCGCTAACAGGTCTGGGCACATCTGATTGGTTGATCGCGATGCCTATTCGTGAGCCGTCATTGATAGTACCTACATGTACACTGCTATTGGCCATGCGATCAAATCAGCATACTGCCATAACAACAGAGTGCGCCCTTGCTAGAAGTCAGGTGCCAAAACATCATGTGATATGACGCTGCACGGCGTTATATACAGTGCAGCTACTAGACTCCATCAGTGTTTCAAATGCTATGCGTAACTGTGTGATTGTATTTGACTGGGATTGGGATGAAATTTTTTGTGTTTGACAAGGGACGACTCCATAAAGATGTGCCAGTTACTAAATATGAACCTGTAATGTGATGTGAGGGAAAAAGGTTGGCCTATTTGTCATGTTTCTCGTAAAGACTATTTGGTGTGTGTTATGGTACTGGTGTGTGCAGTCTTCCGAGCTTTACTCGCGCGTGGTTGTGATAATGGCCAAAACCAATATGTGTGTGTACATTTTGTGAACTCGTATAAATTTGTTAAAAAACTAACACGTCTTTAACTATTTAACTGCATGAACCTCATGGCTCAAATAGAGTTCCTGTAAACTTTAATATAGGAATAGATTATAAAATGGCAATGAAAGCAAAAAAATCTTGTTCTCTAGGTCCATCAAAAATAACAAAATCACGCTACAGGGGCGATGATAAAATCAGGGCTTTCACTTCATGAGTAACTGATTTTGAAATTGTATCCTTTCTCTAATCATAGTATTAACATCGTAGCCGTTTTGTGTGCTAAAAATAACATGTTTAAAATGTTTCCCTTTCAAAATATGGTTTGGAAAAAAACAAAAAGAAAGTAATTACAAAAAAATAACGAGCCAAGTCTGTGGACATGAAACACACTCACTGCTCGGTATATGATCGATACAGACCAAGTGAGCATGCTAACAGTGAAATCACGGGAGATAGTCTTCACATTTGCATTACTGAAGATTGATTTTGACGTCTGTGTGCAGTACCAACTCTGTATTTCAATCATGGCATCAACCCCTGCAATGATGCCTTTCTTGCTAAGTCTTCTTCTGGCAATTCTCTGGTCAGGACAATGCCAATGGTTTGAACTGCATCCAAAGAGTGCAACAGTCATTGAAGGAAGTAATGTAACGCTTACTTGTTGGTCTGAGAATATGACAGCTAATGCTGCAAATACAAACTGTCAAGAACCAAAGATCCTTTGGATGAAACTTACGAGGCAAAAACGTTACTGCGATGTATTAAGTCTAATTGAAGTTGGAGACAAAATAAGTCAGTGCAATGATTTAGATGAGACGAATCTTATCAAGGATCGCATGGCGGTTGCACTAAATCAAACAAAAAAGCAGTACCATCTTACAATCCAAGAGGTGAAGGCAGAGGATACAGGGGAATATTTCTGCCGATTGTACTATTCTTTTGGACCCCAAGTCAGATTTGATTCCTGCAAGGCTGAAATAACAGTGCAAAAGTTCCCTCTAACATGCAGAGTAAATCCACTGAATCCAGTGCTGGGCGACACTGCTTCCCTGAACTGTACACTCTCGATGGATGATCCTCCGAACCATTTGACATGGCTCAAAACTCAACCAGATGGTTCCCAATCGATCCTATCCCAAGCAACTCAACCTGGACATGAACTTTCCATGGAGAGAGTTCTGCAAGTAACTGACAACATGATGAACTTCAGTTGTGTAGCCGGTCATGACTTAACCAAAGGTCCAAGATGTTCAGTAGTCCAAGATGTTTCTCCATCAGAGATAAGACTGCATCCATTTCTGTTTGCAGGTGTCGTGGGGGGAAGTTGTGCAGTGTCTCTCATTTTGTTCAGTTTGGTTCTGTTTGCATGCTCCAGATGCAACACTAAATCAAATGCAGTGATAATTCACAATGTTGATGGGAACAACGCCGGGCAAGACGACACAAATAAAGCAATGTCCCAGCAACAAGTATACCAGAACCTTCAAAAAAACCATTGATGGCTACACTGCTCTGGAGTTGGGAAGCAGGTCAGCCAAGGCCCAGCCGCAGGAAGATGACCAAATTTATGATCCGGTTGCTCTGGAGTAAAACTAGCATCTATGTGGGTGATTCCATAAATTTGGGCCCCAATGGCATGAATCGGTAGATTGTACTTTAATGTTGAATTGTCATTTTTTAAAGTTTTGCTTGTGTCACCAACCCTAATTTGTACTAAACAAAACCTTCAAAATTGGTCTCATGAATATGCGTTGTCCTAATTCTGACTAAAAAAGGGGATTTAATGGAATATTACATGGAGTTCGTGTGGAATTGGAAGGTGTTTTAGTAGTTAAAAATTACAAATAATTGTCTCTTGACAGCACCCCATCTTCCGAAAGCACCCCATGGTTTGTCAGAGGGTTAATCAGCAGGGCAACAGTCAATATTTTAACCGTTGATGCATATTTTGTAGCTTTTTAAATTCAATCACCGTCGCACGCACCCTGACCACTGTCATCACACGACTGCCGCCTTTGTTTGAGTTATTCCCCTCTTTGTGGTTGCCGATGGTAAGCTCGGCCCCTGACGGCACTCGTTGGCTGCTTCACACAGACCATGCACAGACCGACAACCAATAGGGAAGCTTTTTACATACTACCTGTAATTACCCCTCCAATCATTTGCAGTACATTTAGTGCTTGCTGTCATGCAGCTGGGCTTAAAAGGGCGACCGCATTTGATGCCGAAAAGTTGGGCTTTTGTATGGGATATGTCCATTGAATTTGTTTTCAGCTTACCTTTTGGCCCGGTTGATGCAGATCTACTCGTCTTCAGTCAGTTGCTGTCTGTACGACGAAGAAATGCTGTAAACCAGCGGCTGAAATCAAGCCTTTGGTGGGCTGCACTTTTGGCGACCAAAATAAGCTTGGCCTGCCCCAGGCGACGAGTTGCATATTTAAAGACAGTATGTGATTGGTAAACTGTTACAAATAGTTTTATCCCCCTGTGTGATTGAAGATATGCATGATTAAAACCAACCTGAGCAAAAACCAGCTCCGTACTTCGTATAACCTTTGAGAAAACAGTCCAAAAAGGGTTTGCAGTCATTTCGCCCCAAAACAACTTAGCCCTAAACCATTTCGCCCTGAACCACGGCCTGTGCACGAAGTGGTTTTTGGGGGAAGTAGCATTTGGGCGAAGTAGTGTTTGGACGAAGTGATTTGGGCCAAAATGGCACTCGGGCGAAGTGGTTTCGGGGCGAAATGGTTTTGGGGCGAATTGAATTTTCGTCTCATGAAACGAAAACTAATTGTTTTACTCATTTCTCAAAGACTATAGCACTTGAGACAAAATCATTTCAGGGGAAGTTTTCTACGGTCATCATGTATATATTATTTTAAGTTAGGCGTAAATCTGTGAACATTTCTGATTTTCGAGATACCAATCATGTATACTGCCTTTAACAATTCATGGTTTTGGGGCAAACTTTCTAAAAATGCAGCCAAACTTACATGATTTCCGATCACACGACCATAGCAAAGTTTGAGGTAGAATTTGAGAGACCGAGTATCAAAAATAATCCCACGCACAGCAGTGATACATCACAGAAACCACCACCAACAATTTGATACAATACATACCCAAAGTATCAATGGGCAGTGAATGGGTGGGTCAAATCGGAAATTATATCAAACGGGAGCGTAAACGTCGGCGTCGGCACTCGTGGATTAAGTGGACACAAAAGATGCATCTACGTCTTTTCCTTGTTCTTCTTTCGTGGTTTTTTCTTTGTAAGCTTTCGGAAACCATCCTTGAAAAATTTGTTATATTAGGGGGCGGCAAAATTTTAATGGGGGGGGCGGCAGTGCGAATGGGGGGCGGTAAACAATTTACAGGGGGTGAGCCGCCCCACAAAAACCCGCCATGGAGAACCCTGATATATATAATGGTTTGCTTCAGTTGTGTCCCATTTGAGGAAACCTTTTGTTTCAAGACATGCAGTTTGACCCATGTCCTTTTTTTGTAACGTTACTAATCAAGATTAAAATCTGTATTACAACGCACGAAATGGGACTAAAGGATTTCTATAGTTATTACTGTCCAGTAGATGTTAGTAAGATGCATTGAATGAGAGAACTGACAGGCTTGCGTGTTGATATAACAGAGGATAGAACTATGTAACGTGGAATTGCCCAATATAGGAATAGATTATAAAATGGGAATTAAAGCCAAAAATATTATTCCCTAAGTCCATCAAAAATAACATCATCATGCTACAGTGGGTTGATATAATCTTTGGCTTTACAAGAAGGAAGTGTGCTTTAAATTGTTTACCTTCCTCTAATCATAGTATCAACATCATAACTGTTTTATCTGCCAAAAATAGCGTGTGTAGAAAGTTTCCCTTTCAAAATGTGGTTTTGTAAAAAACAAAAAGGAACTAAACAAGAAAAAATAATCAGACAACTCTGCACACATGTAAATGTACCACAATCACTGCATGGTATATGATCGATACAGACCAAGTGAGCATGCTAATGGTGAAATCACGGGAGATAGTCTTCACATTTGCATTACTGAAGATCGATTTTGACGTCTGTGCAGCACCAACTCTGTATTTTTATCATGGCATCCCATACACTGATGCTTTATCTTAGTTTTGTTCTGGCAACCATCTGCCTTGGACAAGGGGAACGCTTTCAATTGCATCCAAAAAGTGTAGCAGTTAGAGAAGGAAGTAATGTAACTCTTACTTGTTGGTCGGAGGAGATGACAGCATATGATCTACAGAACTGTAAATCAGCGACATACAGGAACAGGAGACTAAATATCCGTTGGATGAAATTTACAAGGCAAATATCGGACCACTATGCAGAAACAATAGTTGCCTGCGAGGATGTGCATATAGAAAATCTGATGGATCACATGACTGCTGAGGTAGATAAAATTAGGAACCAGTACCGCCTTACAATCTACCAGGTAAGGCCAGAAGATACCGGGAACTATTTCTGCAGAATATATTGTGATTCTACATGGAAAACATATAATTCCTGGAAGGCTGCAATAACAGTGCAGAAGTCCCTTCCATTATGCACAGTGGAACCACCAAATGCCATGCAGGGCAACACTGCCTTCCTAAAATGTACACTCTCAATGGATGATCCTCCTAACTATTTGACATGGCTCAAAACTCAACCAGACGGTTCCCAATCTGTCATATCCCAAGCAACCCGACTTGGACATGAACTTTCAGTGGAGCGAGTTCTGCATGAAACCGACAACATGATGAACTTTAGTTGTGTAACAGGTCCCGGCTTAACCGATGGTCCAAGATGTTCAGTGATGCCTCTACGAATACCACCAAAGGTTTCCATTTTTCCGTCATCCATAACTGTTCCAGAAGTCGAGAAGGCAATGTTCACATGTAATTTGGAGACAATGCCTTGGGCTCAGACCCCCAAGATTTACAAATGGTATGTGTACAAAGAAGATAAAAAAGAGGCATGGATCGAAATTGAACCAGGCGTCCGAGAGAGTCAATTTGTGTTATTTGACAACGGTCAAATACTCAAGATACCGGATGTATCCAGAGACCTCAACAACTCCAGGATAAGATGCGTCATTGTACTGAATGGATCACTAATCCAAAGTACCAACGAAGCCATTCTCATGGTGCCATCTCCAATGACATTTTCTGTTTCCCCATCCGAGATAAGACTGCATCCATTTCTGTTTGCAGGTATCGTGGGGGGAAGTTGTGCAGTGTCCCTCATCTTGTTCAGTTTGGTTCTGTTTGCATGCTCCAGATGCAACACTAAATCAAATGCAGTGACAATTCACAATGTTGATGGGAACAACGCCGGGCAAGATGACACAAATAAAGCAATGTCTCAGCAACAAGTATACGAGAACCTACCAAAAACTATCGATGGCTACACTGCTCTGGAGTTGGAAAGCAGGTCAGCCAAGGCCCAGCGGCAGGAAGATGACCAAATTTATGATCAGGTTGATCTTGAGTAAAACTAGCATCTACATGTAAATTGACCCTCCGACATGCATCGCACATAAAATTACACATGGACTTAAAGGGAAGACTCCAATAGTGCTAGGCCCTATTAGACTGAGAGCTGGATAGGGTTTAATCAAAATTTCGAGAACAAAACCGCCGATCACGAAATGGCCATTCTTAAGTTTTGCTAGATAAGACTGAGGCTCTTAGAGCCATGCCAAATCAGACAAATTTTACATTTAATCAAATTTAATCAGAAATTTCAAGAACAAAGATGAATCTGGTCTCATTTTGTAGCTTGGAGCATGTAGATTCCGGAAATATAACTTAAGAGTAATTTTAGATCAGACTAATTAAGAGCCAGATTCTGTAAGATTCAACCAGGGGGTGATATATCACCGTTCAGTATTCCATCCAATTTTTTTTTGTGGGTAGATATATCATCCAAACTGACAAAAATCACGTTTTTTTTCGGAGAAACTGCTCCGGTTGAAAAATACGGCCGTGTTTAGGGTAGGGGTCCGAAGGGCCTAATAAGTGCCAAAGTCAAAATCTGTACTTTGTCCTCTGAATATCTTGGTGCGCCCTCAAAAAGCCTCCTTGATCTTATGGTATATGAATATATGGGTGGAGTTGTTCTGAAAAACGTTAGAATTTTCGAGGCTAATTGAGGGCGCCACCCATAGGTGGCGCTTCAAATCGCAACTTTTTGCATTTTAGACCATGTTTGAGGCCCTCCCAGTTCCTGCGCCCTCATAAAGCCTTGCTTGTTCATGTTTATTTGGACACATGGGGACCTTTTCTTCCCAAAAAAACATAAATGGCAGAGGCTTAGTGAGGGCGCTTGTTAATAGAGGGCGCTTTTTGCCGTAAGAACGCGATTTTTGTCAATTTTCGTCAGGCTATATCTCAGTGCGCCCTCTATGGAATTCAGTGAAACTTGTTTTATGGTGTTCCTCTATATCCCCACTATTCATAATAAAAATAACTAGGAGGCTTTTTGTCTCATTGACCCTTTATGTGCAAATTCATGCACACCAGATCACCACTTTTTGAAAAACACCACTTGGTTCTCGTACACACCTATAGGTGGCAACAATCATTTGGGAGATTTATTTGAGCATTTTCAGAGCATAAAAAGCATAACAATTTATTAAAATCAACAACAATTTATTGAAATATACCCAAACTTTAAAGAAAACAATGAACAAGGCACCTTTGGTGCTGAAAAAAGGCCTGAATGGCCAGCAAATAAGTCAATGACGTGCTTGGTCAAAAGGTTCTCCTGACAGCCCCTATATTAGAGTTAGCACATACATGTACATGTACAGTAGTTCATAACCAAATGAAAATGTGGACCGACTTTCAAAAAATAACTGAAGGTTATACTTGTCCAAAAGTTCTTGCCAAGGCATTCTCACAACAAAAGGTGACAGTCAACGTGCTTATGCCTACAGAAGCTCTCCATGAAAAGTTCATGAATGGAGGTATTTTTAAATTTCTGACAGGCTCTTCTTAGAAAAGAAGTAATGTCCACATCTGCTTCCTGAAAGAAAGGTGCATCACTGAAAATGTTATCCTATTTTACTCTAATAAAGATGTATGATTGGGAATTCTGTGGCATTCCAACCCAAGCCTACCGTAAGCCTGTAGTGCATACAATGTATCCCCATTTAATGTAATCTTTGCAGCCACAATCATACATCAGCCCAATCATCTTTATTGGAGTAAAATAGGATAACATTTTCAATGATGCACCTTTCTTTCAGGAAGCAGATGTGGACATTACTTCTTTTCTAAGAAGAGCCTGTCAGAAATTTAAAAATACCGCCATTCATGAACTTTTCATGGAGAGCTTCTGTAGGCATAAGCACGTTGACTGTCACCTTTTGTTGTGAGAATGCCTTGGCAAGAACTTTTGGACAAGTATACCCTTCAGTAAATAGTTTTGAAAGTCGGTCCACATTTTCAGTTGGTTATGAACTAGTATACTGTGCTAACTCTAATTTAGGGGCTATCATGAGAACATTTTGACCAAGCATGTCATTCACTTAGTTGCTGGCCATTCAGGCCTTTTTTCAGCACCAAAGGTGCCTTGTTCATTGTTTTCTTTAAAGTTTGGGTATATTTTAATAAATTGTTCCTGATTTTAATAAATTGTTATGCTTTTTATGCTCTGAAAATGCTCAAATAAATCTCCCAAATGATTGTTGCCACCTATAGATGTGTACGAGAACCAAGTGTTGTTTTTCAAAAAGTGGTGATCTAGTGTGCATGAATTTGCACATAAAGGGTCAATGAGACAAAAAGCCTCCTAGTTATTTTTATTATGAATAGTGGGGATATAGAGGAACACAATGAAACAAGTTTCACTGAATTCCATAGAGGGCGCACTGAGATATAGCCCGACGAAAATTGACAAAAATCGCGTTCTTACGGCAAAAAGCGCCCTCTATTAACAAGCGCCCTCACTAAGCCTCTGCCATTTATGTTTTTTTGGGAAGAAAAGGTCCCCATGTGTCCAAATAAACATGAACAAGCAAGGCTTTATGAGGGCGCATGAACTGGGAGGGGCTCAAACATGGTCTAAAATGCAAAAAGTTGCGATTTGAAGCGCCACCTATGGGTGGCGCCCTCAATTAGCCTCGAAAATTTTAACGTTTTTCAGAACAACTCCACCCATATATTCATATACCATAAGATCAAGGAGGCTTTTTGAGGGCGCACCAAGATATTCAGAGGACAAAGTCCAGATTTTGACTTTGGCACTTATTAGGCCATTCGGACCCCTACCCTAAACATGGCCGTATTTTTCAACCGGAGCAGTTTCTCCGGAAAAAAACGTGATTTTTGTCAGTTTGAATGATATATCTACCCACAAAAAAAAATTGGATGAAATACTGAACGGTGATATATCACCCCCTTGTATAAATTGGTCCATAGTTACAGAATCTGGCTCTTAACTTAAGAGCTCCGCGAAAATTGCAGGAGGGGGCGTGGCTACGTTTACCCTCCTTTTTGCCTTTTTGCCATTATGCACCTATCAATTGTTTCCCCAACCCCTCCCCCCCACCCTACCCCACCCTACCCCCCCCCCCCCCCCCCCACCCTACCCCACCCCCTCCGCCCCCCCACCCTACGCCACCTCCTAGGTGGGGGCCCATTATCTGTGCATTTTTGCGCATGTTTTGCACCCGAGGGTGGGGATTTTTGTCACCTAAATGTTGCCCCAGGGGTGGGGATTTTGTCACGCAAAAAGTGACAATTCCCACCTCTTAGGTGGGGTAGCCCGGGGGGGGGAGGGGTGGGGGAAACAATCGATAGGCGCATTATCATACCAAAATGACGACAGGAGCGATAATGAAACCAGTTTGTGGTGAAAAGTTACCATTTGTGAACAATGGAAATATAACTTAAGAGTAGTTTTAGATCAGAATAATTAGCGTAAGAGCAGGCTAATTAGTGTGAAGGGGGCGGGGCCTCAACCCCCCACCTTTTACGTTTTCGTTCATATGGTCGCAATGCTCAATTTCCACTTTGCACAATTTTTCTGACATACAGTTGTAGTCAGAAGTTTACATACAACTGTGTTAAAACTGGTGTGCCTAAACTTGCGTTGTCACCATTTTTGTAACAGTCTTGACTAAAGTCGTGATTTTGTGGAATTCCTCACGTGCTTGCAGTACTTAAAACATACATGTAGCTTGCACACCTTGCAATGGTTCGGGTAGTCCTGTTTACCATTTTGGATGATGATGGTTAGTGGTGTACATGTATGTAAACTTCTGACTTCAACTTTATCTGTTAGTGTTCTGCAGAAATTTTGACGCCGGTTTCGTGAAAATAGGCCACATGGCATTTTCACCAAATGCTCGTTTTCCCCAAAAATAGGCTGTGACATTACTATTTTTCTAATAGTTCTTGAAACTGGTGAGAGTAGGTGTGACTTGGCATTTTTACAAAAACACACGCCAGTAAACAAGTAATGAAAGAAATATAATGTTTTGTTTCAGTTGTGTCCTATTTGAGAAAATTTTTGTTTCAAGACATGCATTTTTCCCATGTCATTTTGTTTTTGCAACGTTACTAAACAAGATTTAAAGATAGTATACATTTGGTAAACTGTTACAAATAGTTTTATCCCCCAGTGTGATTGAAGATACATACGCATGATTAAGACCAACTTGGATGAAATAGCATTCGGGCGATGTAGTGTTTGGATGAAGTGATGATTTGGTGCGAAATGGCACTCGGGCGAAGTGGTTTGGGGGTGAAATGGCACTTGGGCGAAATGGTTTTGGGGCGAATTTAATTTTCGTCTCATGAGACGAAAAATAATTGTTTTACTCATTTAAATAACTCTGAATGCCGCAATAGGGCGACATTTCGGGAAGACTCTCCCCGGGGACCACCGAACTTTTGGCAAGAGTTACTCAAAATGACACCTTATTTTTTTACCCAAAGCTTCCAGAGATGGTTCCAGACCTAAGAGAATCGGTTCTAGACCTAATAAAAATGGTTCTCGATTTAAAAAAAATGGTTTTTGACCTAAAAATATTATTTTTAAACTCAAAAATATTAGGGCGACACCAAAATGTCGCCCTATTGAGCACGTCGCCCTAATATACCTTTTTTACACACGATTTGTCGCCCTATCCTACAATTCATAGTTTTTTCTCAAAGACTATAGCACTTCAGACAAAACCATTTCAGGGGAAGTTTTCTACGGTCATCATGTTTATATTATTTTCGAGATACCAATCATGTATACTGCCTTTAAATCTTTATTACAATTCACCAAATGGGGCTAAATGATTTTAGTTATTACTGTCCAGTTTGATGGTACCAAAATGGAGAACTAACAGGCTTGCGTGTTGATATAACAGAGGATAGAACTCCAGTAGAATGCTAAATATGTAATGTTACTAACCGTGGAATTGCTTAATATAGGAATTGATTATAAAATGAGAATGAAAGCCAAAAATCTTATTCTCTTGGTCCATCAAAAATAACATCATCATGCTACAGTGGCTTGATATAATCTTTGGCTTCACAAGAAGGAAGTGTGTTTTATATTGTTTACCTTCCTCTAATCATAGTATAAACATCATAACTGTTTTCTCTGCCAAAAATAACATGTGTATACATAAAGTTTCCCTTTCAAAATATGGTTTGTAAAAAACAAAAAGGAAGTAAATTAAAAAAATAATGAGACAACTCTGCAGATATGTACATGTACCACAATCACTGCTTAGTATTTGATCAATTGATACAGACCAAGTGAGCATGCTAACGGTGAAATCACGGGAGATAGTCTTCACATTTGCATTACTGAGATTGATTTTGACATCTGCAAAGTGCAGTACCAACTCTGTATTTCAATCATGTCAACCCCTGCAATGATGCCTTTCCTGTTAAGTCTTCTTCTGGCAATTCTCTGGTCAGGACAATGCCAATGGTTTGAACTGCCTCCAAAGAGTGCAACAGTCATCGAAGGAAGTAATGTAACGCTGACTTGTTGGTCTGAGAATATGACCGTGACAGACAATGCTGCAATTTCCTGTACAGAACCAACGATTCGTTGGATGAAAGTTACAAGGCAAAAACGTTACTGCGATGCCAAAAGACTGGATTCAGATGAATGCCGTCCAGACAAAATAAGTAAATGCAATGATTTAGAAGAGTTGACATCTTTTATGGATCGCATGACCGCTGCGCTAGATGTAACTGGAAAGCAGTATCGGCTTACAATCCATCAAGTAACACCAAATGATATAGGTGACTATTTCTGCCGAATGTACTATGATGCCAAACACAAAACATTTGATTCCTGCAAGGCAACAATAACAGTGCAAAGGTCTCCTCCAACATGCAAAGTGGAACCACAAAACCCAGTACAAGGCAACACTGCCTCCCTAAACTGTACACTCTCAATGGATGATCCTCCTAACCATTTGACATGGCTTAAAACTCAACCAGATGGTTCCCAATCGATCATATCACAAACGAGCCAACCTGGATATAATCTTTCGATGGAGAGAGTTCTGCATGAAACCGACAACATGATGAACTTTAGTTGTGTAGCTGGTCCCAGCTTAACTATGTTAACCGATGGTCCAAGATGTTCATGTTCAGTGATGCC
The DNA here is from genome assembly GCA_037783545.1 of Henricia sp. BOLD:AAB3569. Lineage (NCBI taxonomy): Eukaryota > Metazoa > Echinodermata > Asteroidea > Spinulosida > Echinasteridae > Henricia > Henricia sp. BOLD:AAB3569. The sequence goes on along the minus strand of JBBELK010000272.1, from coordinate 1,652,704 downwards.
TCTCCGAATACCAGCAAAGGTTTCCATCTTTCCGCCATCCATAACCGTTTCAGAAGGTGAGAAGGCAATGTTCACATGTATTTTGGAGACAACAATACCTTGGGCTCAGACCCCCAAGAATTACAAATGGTATGTAAACAAAGAGGACAAATCAGAAATTAAACTACATGTAGGCATCCAGGGGAGTCAATTTGAGCTACTTGACAAAGATCAAAACCTGAAGATACTGGATGTGTCCAGAGATCTCAGCAACTCCAGGATAAGATGTGTCATTGTACTCAATGGATCACTAATCCAAAGTACCAACGAAGCCATTCTCATGGTACATGTACCATCTCCAAACCAAAGTGTCTCGTTTGGAGTCATCGTTGGCGGAATTCTCGGAATTCTGATTTTCATCGTTGTCACGTGCCTACTTTTGAAGTACATCTTCAAGACCAAGACAAGAGATCAGAGGCCAACTGGTCAAAGTGCAATGACAGGAGTGGCTTATTCTCAACGAGGTCCCGAAGAAGGAAGGATCACTACTACCACCAACCCCCAACTCATATATGAAAACTCACAAGCTTCGGCAGAAACATTTGATCAGCAAGCAGGGTGCAGTTATTCACCCGACGTCAAGCCAGAATCCAAGGGCGATTTGTACGCCATTCTCGACAAGGCAAAACTTGGCGGTATTAAGCACTTTACCATGGTGCCAGAAACCAGAAAACCAGATCCAAAGTTCTGCAGCCTTCCACGTGCTCTCGATGAATCAGCTAAGCAGCCGATTGACCGTGAATCGCAGGAGCAAGAGCAAGATGAAGAATCGGTTGGTTACGCAGATTTGGATCTGGAACGCGCACCGAAGGAGACTACTGATGCAATTTATGCAAAGCCACACAAAGGTAAATAGATACAACAAGGCAACAAGTCTTAAAACCATTCCTACAGGCAGAGCCACTAGGGCATTATTCAGAAACTGTGCTAAATTTGTTAAGACAGTGGTTTGACTCGTTTAAAGGTTAACATTTCTGCTAACATGGTGTACGAACAGTTTTAAATTTCACCAGGGATCAATTTCATGGCGCTGTTTAGCACACAAAATTGCTTAGCACAGAATTTATTTGCTTTGTGAAATGGGTTACCAGCAAAAATTGTCAAAATGCGAATTTATAAACTAGCAAATTATTAGTATACATCACATACAATTTTTGCTGGCAACCCATTTTTGCAATACACAGCAAATCAAGACCATTTTGTTTGCTGATCCAATTACAAACACAGTAGCAAGTACCAAATTGTGTAGTACTGTGCACGTAGAAAAGTATGCAACAAAAATACAGATGAATTAGATTAACATTATATGTACATTGTACTATCATAGTCTTGTACCCAGACTTGCTAGGGATGCTCGCCCAACAGAGGCGAGTTCAATAGCGCAATACGTATGCATACCGACAATACCTTCAACGGTGAAGGTATAGGAAAATACCCAATACCGGCGTACGTATTGTGCTATTGAACACGCCTCAGGTTTATGCACATGCGATGAGAGTTCATCGCTGATTGGTTGAACGCAATGCCCATTCGTGAACCGTCATTGATAGTACCTACATATGTACACTGAAATTGGCCATGCGATCAAATCAGCATACTGCCATAACAACAGAGTGCGCCCTTGCTTTAAAAGCATGTAAATTTGACGCGCGTCACCTCGACAAAATGCTACACGCAGAGAATTTGTAGAATCCAACTCTGCACTGAAAATCCCAGAATAACTGCAGGACATTCTTGTGCGTCGCTTCACTCCAAATTCCTGACCGTATTTTCTTCAAGCAGCGCGCGTCATCTACGTGACTTTTGTAATTCATTCCATGCCGCACTCCAAATTCCTTCCATCCCGCATTTTCGTCAAGCAACGCGCGTCAAATTTGCATACAGAACACGCGAAAAAAGCAGTGTGCACCTCCAATTCATCTAATTTTATAGGCATGTTCCCAGGGCATGTTCAAACGGCCAATAATTATCATCAATACTGAGGGTAGATAATCACTGCACACATCCTTTTTGTGTGTAAATTCGACGCGGGTCGCTTTCACAGAAAGGATACTCTAATAACCACATAAACAACTGGATTTTGTGTATTACGTTAAGGAGAATGGACGAGAAAGTGTAGATTCGTGAAGAAAATGGGCGAGGCGAAGCCGCGCCTATTCTTTTACGAATTTACACTTTCGAGGCTATTCCGACTTAAACCATTCCACCATGTAGAACAAATAAACGTGCCAACAAGCCACCCAAAATAATTACACGCTGCATTCTGGCGCCGCAGTCATTTCGTTCGGGGTGTGCTGCCAACAACAATTACTATATCGCCATATGTCTGATGCAGAAGATTTTGACATTTCTGGAGTCATTTTGGAGTTTGAAGACAACAAACGCGGATTTGTCTCGGGCTTTATACAGTGAAACTGCACCTTCTGGAAACAAAACTGTAGATTCGTAAAACAAAAGATTTTACGAATCTACAGTTTTGTTACGAATTTACAGTAAACTGTCGATTCGTGAAAATAATCTATAGTTTGAACAATAGTGTGACGTCACAAGAATGGTTTAAAATATTCTATTCACGTCGCTTTTTCTCACATCGACGCACGTCAATTTGTTTTGGCCGATGCAACTTTTGACGGTGGAAAATGATACAGTTTAGTCACTTTAATTTACACTTCATTACACGTACATTGAGTATTTAGGTAGGTACTAACGTACATACATTGTGACCAATCAAGAAGATCTTGCGCTGTACATAATCTCACCCGGTTCTTGCCTCTTCTTCAGTGAATTCACAAACAACTGGACAAAAGCTGAATTAAGAAAGTCATTATTTTGGTATGGATACTGTGTCCAACATTTGTGCCAACCCAGTACCCGAGAACTCCACTCAATCACAGCGCTCCTAGATTTACGCCGGATGAAACACAGAACAGCCGTCTGTCAAAGCTAGCCGTTCAAAACAAATGGACTCTTTGTCGACGACCGTTGTATCTTGCATTTATTATATGGAATGAGATTTTGGCGGGCGTCTGGCGGGACTTTTACAGCAGAAAATTCGTCCGGCAAGGGCCATTTCGTACTCTGTGTGATGTGCTCTTTCATCTAAACTTAGTTTCATGTGGTACCTCAAATGTTTGATCCAGCGCAATTTTTGGCCCCTTTTGGGGGCCCCCCCAGGGGTCAAACGCAGCAGAGGGACCGCGGCAGACGCCCTGATCTGCTAATACTAGGTCACTTCCTAAATGTTCCTGCCCTCGGTTATTGGTACCTCGTTCGTTTAACCAAAACCCTCTGGGCTGCCGGTCTACTTCTAGACTCCATCAGTGTTTCAAATGCTATGTGTAACTGTTGTGATTGTATTTGACCAAGATTGGGAGGGAATTCTTCGTGTTTGCCATAAAGATGTGCCAGTTACTAAATGTGAGCGAAGGAGGTAGGCCTATGTGTCGTGTTTCTCGTAAAGACTATTTTGTGTGTGTTATGGTGTGTGCAGCCTTCCGAGCTCTACTCGTGCATGGTTATGATAATGGCCAAAGCCAATATACATGTATGTGTGTATACATTTGTTAAAAATTAACACATCTTTACTATTAAACTGCATGAACCTCATGACTTTAATATAAGAATTGATTATAAAATGGCAATGAAAGCCAAAAATCTTGTTCTCTAGGTCCATCAAAAATAACAAAATCACGCTACAATGACGATGATAAAATCAGGGCTTTCACTTCACGAGTAACTGATCTTTAAATTGTATCCTTTCTCTAATCATAGTATTAACATCATACCCGTTTTGTGTGCTAAAAATAACATGTTTAAAATGTTTCCCTTTCAAAATATGGTTTGGAAAAAACAAAAAGAAAGTAAATTACAAAAAAATTATGAGCCAAGTCTGTGGATATGTAACACACACACACACTGCTTGGTATATGATCGATACAGACCAAGTGAGACTGCTAACGGTGAAATCACGGGAGATAGTCTTCACATTTGCATTACTGAAGATTGATTTTGACGTCTGTGCAGCACCAACTCTGTATTTTGGCCATGGCATTCACAACAATGATGCCGTTCCTGAGTTTTCTTTTGGCCATTCTCTGCTTAGGACAAACCAAACGTTTTCCACTGCACCCAACAAGTGTAACAGTCAGAGAAGGAAGTAATGTGACTCTTACCTGCTGGTCTGAGGAAATGACAAAGAATAATTCAAAGAACTGTGAATATCCAAAGATTCGTTGGATGTACTGGAACAATTCATCACCAGAAAGAGTGGTTGACTGTTATGAAGTGGAAGAGCAATTCATGGATCACATGACTGTTGTACTAGATGAAGCAAAAAAACAGTACCGTCTTACAATCCACCAGGCAAGGCCAGACGATACAGGGGAATATTTCTGCCGAATGTATATCAATAAACCAGGAAAAGATCAAATACATAACTCCTGCAAAGCTACAATAACAGTGCAACGGTTCCCTCCAATATGCAAGGTGGAACCACCTAACCTAGTACTGGGTGATAATGCCTTCCTGAACTGTCGACTCTCAATGGATTACTCTCCCAACTATTTGACATGGCTCAAAATTCAACCGAATGGTTCCCAATCAATCCTATCCCAAACAACACAACCTGGACATGAACTTCCATTGGAGAGAGTTCTACATGAAACTAACAATGTGACAGAGTTTATTTGTGTAGCCGGTCCTGACTTAATCAATGGTCCAAGATGCTCAGTGACACCACTTCCAATGTTCCAAGGTGGGTCCGTCAAACCACCTTTTCTTACCGTCTCTGGCACTGAGGAAACTACACTCACATGTAATTTGGATACAGTGCTTCCCCAGGCACAAATAGAATACAGATGGTATGTGTACGAGAAGGACAAAGAAGATGCATGGATCGAAATTGGACCAGGCGTCAAAGATCATCAATTTGAGCTACTTGACAAAGGTGAAAAGCTTAAGATACTGGATGTATCAAGAGACCTCAGCAACTCCAGGATAAGGTGCGTCATGGTACTGAATGGATCACTAACTCTAAGTACCAACGAGGCCATTCTCATGGTACACGTACCATCTCCAAGCCAGAGTGTCCCGCTTGGAGTCATCATTGGCGGAATTCTCGGAATTCTGATTTTCATCGTTGTCACGTGTCTTCTTTTGGGGTTCATCTTCAAGAACAAGACAAGAGATCAGAGGCCAACAGGTCAAAGGTCAATGACAGGAGTGGCTTATCCTCCACGAGGACCCGAAGAAGCAAGGATCACTACTACCACCAACCCCGAACTCATATATGAAAACTTCTCGCAGGCTTCGGCTGAAACTCTTGATCAGCAAGCAGGGTGCAGTTATGCACCCAATTTGTACGCCATTCCCGACAAGGCAAGACTTAGCGGCATTAAGCACTTTACCATGGTGCCAGAAACCAGAAAACCAGATCCAAAGTTCTGCAGCCTTCCGCGTGATCTCGATGAATCAACCAAGCGACCGATCGACCGTGAATCGCAGGAGCAAGATGAAGAATCGGCTGGTTACGTAGATATGGATCTGGTACGCGCACCGAAGGAGACTACTGATGCGATTTATGCAAAGCCACACAAAGGTAAATAGATCCAACAAGGCAAGACGTCTTAAAACCATTCCTACATGTAGAGCCACTAGGGCATTATTCAGAAACTGTGCTAAATTTGTTAAGACAGTGGTTTGACTCGTTTAAAGGTTAACATTTCAGCTAACATGGTGTATGGACAGTTTTAAGTTTCAAAAGGGGCCAATGTCATGGCACTGTTTATCACAAAACTTTGCTTAGCACATACTTTACAAAAATCATTTATACATGCAGCAAAAATTGTATGTCAAATTGTGTTTTATAGAACCAGTTTTATAGAAAGTTTTAGTACGTAGACGATTTTGGCTGGCAACCCATTTTTGCAATATAAAACTAATTAAGACTGTTTGTTTTCTGTGATTTTGTCAAATTACAAATATGTTCGGGGCCGTAAGTACGCACAAAGCTTTTTAGACCACCCCCCTCCCCCCATTGTACACAAGGTCCAATTGCACACAATCCCAATCAGTGAGTAACAACTGCACTACTGTGATTCAAGACCACCAGTTGGCTGCATAGCTCAATTGGTAGGGCGTCTGCAGAAGGTCCGCGGTTTGAATCCCGGTGGAGCCAAGTTGCTTTTCACTGCATCCAGATTTCCCAAACTCATCATGGGCATTTGTCCACATTTGTATCGATAATCCCTAAAAATAAACACTTAATCAAGGTCCAATTGTAAGTAAAAAAAAAAAAACAGCCTCCGAAAAAATGGAATCATTCCTTGATCAATGCAAATATAGCCAATCCATGGCAAACTAAATGCAAAGAATTCCTAATGCCTGTAAAAAAATTTTAAAATAAATAAATCCACATGCCTTCAGACAAATCGCCACATTCTTTCTCCAATATCAATCGCCCAAGCATTTTTTTCTAACAAACCTTTAACACAGCCATGTATGTGTAGTTTTGTGGGGCTATGGTTTTTTTAAATTATTTATCACTCGTACCTGCTCGTACGGTATTTCTTGTTTTTTGTATTTTAGTACATGTTATTTGTTTCTCGGATATGTACTTTAAATGTGGGGTACCATGGCCGAGTGGTTTGGGTCGTTGACTCGCAATACTCGGGTGAAAACTTGGGGTTGCGGGTTCGATACCTGGCCATGGTACCTGTGCCCTTGAGCAAGGCATCTAACCCATCCTTCGGAAGGGATGTAAAGCAGTAGGTCCAGTGTGTTGAGTAACAAACTTAAAAGATCCTAGAGGCAGTCTTTCGTGAAGAGTAAAAGAGGATTCCCCGGTGTCTCTGGCCGTTGGCTGCCAATGGTGCCACCCACCTATGTATCTTGATGTTTAGATGGAAGATACTTGTAAGCTTCTGTAAACTCATAATGATGTACAGCGCATGTGAACGTGCTCACATGGAATGTGCGCTATAGAAATGTAATAATAATTTTTTTAAAATCAACCTAACAAATTGTGTACATGTACTACATGTAGTGTGGATGTAAAAAATTATACACCAAAAATACAGATGAATTAGAAATACTATTTGCATTAGATGTATATTGTCCTAACATTGTAATCTAGCACTTTTTTCTTTTTAAATTTCCCCTGCAGAATTTACTGCTGCTCTCTAGATCTGAAAGAGAGAAATTAGGGACTAGTCATTTTAGAGTGAAAATCTCTATAAGTTTAGATTGAAAAAGTTTTTGAAAAGGGACAACTTCCAGTGACAACTCCAGTGAAATTTCAATCTATTGGAGTTGACGAAATTTCATTCCAAATCGTCTTGTCCCTAATTTCAATGAGAGGGAGTGAAGAATGGAGTCAATTTTTACTCTTAAGCCCGCCGCACACGTTAGGCGAAAAACACTAAACATGAAACAAATTTGTTTACCCCCGTTTTGAGTATCGTCAGTGTATCCATTCCACAAACGGAAAACAGAAATGCCACACAACGAAACAAAAATGCCACCGAAATGGATACAGCGCCGCCACAAAGCAGTCCAGTCACGTGATATCTTGATACTACATGATCCAGAATACGATCGATGATTGGTCATCGCTAAGTCGTGGTTTCTCCAGTATCGAAACAAGTTACACAAACGGAAGACCAAAATGTCTGTTTCGATGAAAACATGTTTCGTGGATCAAGCACAATTTGTCTTGCGAAACTGTGTTTTCTGTTTTGGGGTAATGCAGACTAATGTATCACATAACAAGGAAACGGTTGTTAAAAATGTGTTGTAAAAAGAACTTCCTTGTCTGAATTGTCTGTCCAGAAATTTAGATAAAATCTAGAAAACAAACTGGCATTATTCCAAACTACGCCTACATGTACATGTACCAGCAAACTCCATTGGTGGATTGGCAATCTTAGCATAGTCTATCTTAAAGTCGCGTGTTCAGAAAAATGGATTTCATTCTATCTTAGCAATCATGTAAAATACCTCCCCAAAATACTATCCATTGGGTGAAAACAGGAAATTTGCAATCTCCAATTTGGATGTGGAAGCAAAACGATTGGTGTAATCACTGCAGTGCTAAACAGAACTGGATATAAAATTAGTTTACAAAACACATTGCTGGTTTTTGGACGTTATCCTTGCCCTATGGATTGAGAATGCAGAATTTTAGAATGGTGTTAAGAAAATATAAAAATTGCAACACCATTGGGAAAAATGGGTGGGTTAGAAATGTGATCTGGACACGCTCTGATTCTAATCACCATGTTAAAATAAACTGCTTGGAGGCTATACAAGTTATAATTAAAACAAAACGTTACAATTATGCAACCGGCATATAGCACCATATCTACCCCACAGCACTATTTTTCGTCAATGTTTGACTAATTTGTGCGCATGCATACATGTAGTTTAAATATCTATTTGTGATTAATTATTCCAAACAGGCTTACATGTACTCAATCTGGGAGAGGGAATTTTCAGCACACAGAAGCTTTTCATGTCTAACGAAGTTGTTGTGTGAATATTCCGATGACTATTAAGCAGGACCGCGATAAAGCTTATTATTATATAAAATGAAGCTTTTGCGGATACCGTAGGTTTCTGATATTGTACAGCACAGAGCCCCCAATCTGATGCGCGTGCATGCTGAGTGCACCCAAGCACACGCGTACGCGCACGTCGTGCACCGAGTGAATGGATTGCGGGTGTGTGCTACGCGCGTCAGAATACAGTAACAAAAAATACTGTATAACAAAAGCACTTGCAGTTGTAAACTGAAGTTTTCAACAGCAAACAGACAAAAATCTCGCGGAAATATTTTTTTTAAAAAGCTTCATTTCACTCGTCGTGAAAATACCGAACTCGCCTTCGGCTCGTTCAGTATTTTCGCGACTCGTGCGGTATATTCTCATACCACCCTCAAAGCCATCCAATATTATATAATTACCCAGTACATGTATTTTAAGTCGGGTGGCTAAGACCATTATTATAGAAATTTGTTGTATTTTAATTTAATGGCTTAGAATTAAACTCAGTTTTGTCAAATGTATTAAGCATGTAGCATATAAGGAGTTAAAGTATAATGCAACTGAAACTTAAGCACAGGAAAAGCCAATTCTATTCACACTTGCCTCTTTAGCGAGAATTCTTTATCTTTCAAAAAATGTGAAAACTTTAGGCCTTTTTACACAATGAACGTTCGACCCGTGTCAAAATCTACACGGTTCCACCCCGTGTAAACTTTAAATTTCAACACGAGTCCAATCGGCTACGTTTTCACACTAATAAACGCAACACCAATTTTGTCTACACGTGTAAGGTTTTGACCCATGTATAATGCGATCGTTTCACACTACATACACGGCCAGCCGTCAACATGGGTCAAATCGTAAAATCCCCCATATTGCATTGCGGCGAGTCATCTCATTCTCCAAATATTGCTATTTCTTTTGTTCCATCGAGCTGGTTTTGGATAGAATTGTCAGCCCAAATGGCCAACATATAGCAGCTACCTCCTCTTCACTCCATGTCAGCCTTTTGTCCGATTTTGGGCCCGATTTATCGGACATATTGGAGAACAAAGTTGTAATACGTTTAGCACGGTAAAAAATATGTACACGAACTGCACTGAACAATGCGCAAAAAAGGCGAAACCTTTTTTGTTTGTTGCAAAACAGCATTTACATTTACTACAGTGCAATGCTGCCGTGCCCCCAAATCTACATGGGTCCAAACTTAACCCAGAGGCGTTCAGACTGTGGTTTTCAACACGTGTTGAACTTCTCTACTTTTTAAAAATTGATTAATCTATTTCATATCTGTTCCGTGTTTAACACGATATTGTTAATCTAGACAAAATAAGTAGGCCATTTATGTAAATTGGACATTTTGATTCCACATGGTAAGAAAACGAGAAAAAAAAAACTCCGAATCATATTGTTTTTCCAGTTTTCAGTTTCAATTGCAGTGTACCATATATAAAGAAAAACTATTATTATTTGTGACGCACGGAATGTGCTACCGGATTTATAAGAGAAAGTATTTTTAAAAAATTGATTAATATATTTCCTATCTGTTTTATGTTTAACACGATATTGTTAATCTAGATAAAATAAGTAAGCCCAACAGATATATGGGTCTGTCCACAGTAATGGGGTACATTTGAAAAATAAGTCAATAATTTCTCAGAATAATTTATCTCAGAATTAAAGAAATGTCCTTGTTTTGTTCTCAGGAGATAACTTTTGCCCAAAAAAAAAAAAAAATTGCTGCCACAACATACATTTTTGAAAAGCAAGTGCACAAATTTTCCTATTACGCATGTAACGTGGACAGACAATTTTGTGAAATTTTTCCGTCTTTGTTACATGCGTAATAGGAAAATTTGTACACGAGGTTTTCACAAATGTATGTTGTAGGACTATTTTTCTTACTCCTTGGTGAAAAAGTTATTTGCTCAGTTTAGCTTGATAATTTAAAGATAAAATTAAGACATTTGAAGTGAACTGGGACCTAAGATCTTGAATGTTACAAAAATGTACCCCATTACCGTGGACAGACCCACATATATAATATTAATTTTAAAAAAAGACAGCAAAGTATTATCATTTATAAGGCAGTATATGGAGGCCTTTTTGAAGGCTAATTGTATTAAAATGCGCAGACGTAACATGACAAAATAGATTAAACAAAACATAAAACAAGAAACAAACATCAACAGTCATAAGAAAATCAGCATGTTTCTACCAAGCACACACTTCATATCTGTCACCCGCTATTTTAAAAACCCGCTATTTTAAAAACCCGCTATTTTAAAAAACCGCTATTTTAAAAACCCGCTATTTATTGCTCTACATGTTCGTACTATGGGTGAAGTATAAAATGCCTGGTAAGCAGGCTTTAGGGCTACAGTGTTTAGGTTCACTTTTGCTTACCCTGGCCAGCTTCGACTGTTTTGTCCTAGTTCACTCCTGTCTATTTTTCTCTGCATTATTCAGTATTACATCTTAAATTGCGCTTTCTTATGTAACTTTTGTTTATTGTTCACAGCATGTAATTTGTGTGTGCTTGTTTTTTTTATGTATTGGCCGAATAAATAATAATAATAATAAATAATAATTACACCGTATGCAAGTGCCGGAAGAAAAGAAAGCCATTTCGGGTCATGCAGATTACCACGTACACAAACGCGCTGCAGAACACTTCCCAGTGGCCTCGTGTACTTCAAGTACACCAGAGCAATGTTACATTGTTGTGTTTCTACTGCAGAACGCAATCGGTATTACACGGACTGGACCACCCCGAGAGGTGGTCAACGATTCCTGGCAGGATACCCGGCATCACGCAAAACATTTGTCTCTCTGTTCTGTTTCTATCGGACCGGTAAATCGGTTCTACTCCAAACTATCGCATCACCTGCCAACCGCTCCTTAATGATACATGCTCAATGTGCAGTAACAAGGATGAAGAAGTGCAAACAGTGAGATAACGCAAATTAATAATAAAAAGTCAACATACTTGGACTATGTAATTATTAAGTTTTATATAATGCCCAAGTAGATCCCTGTCATTTGATTGGACAATTAGCAGGTCACATGGTGTTAAATAATTAAACCATTTAATGCTATGTCACCAACCGTGCATTTTTGTTCCATAATTTTTTTTCCATTGCACGGCACGCCTGTTTCCACTGCACGGCACGCGAACTGCATGAATTTTTACTACAAGCGTGTGCTCGTGTACGTGCGTGACATTGCACGACGCTGCTGAAGCAGACACGTTTGCATAAGACGCACGTGTGGTAGATGAGTCGGATTCGGTCATTGTGATGCGAGGGATGTCAGGGACTACTTTTTCATATTCTCAGGCTGTGGGATGTTCTCCAATCAAATGACAACCTAGATCTCTTTGGGCGTTGTAAAACAAATAATGAATTTGTTCATTCGTTCAATGGAACAAATATTTATTATTTGTATACTGATCATCATCTATTACTAGGTGACAAAAACATTTTAGTAATGCTGTTTATTAAAACTTGTAATTACTTGAAAATTAGGGATTAAGTATTTTTACTGAGATTGTAATGGTTTTTACTTTGTATTACTGGAAGCATTGTAATAGTAGATGGTTGTACAGTCAAACTTGTCTATAGTGGCCACTAGATCAAGAAGCTACTTGCTCATAGGCGTAGCAAGCTCTTCAAAAGTGCTTGAAATTTCGCTTATAATATAATTTGAATTTATAAGGTACAGGTTCTACAGGTGGGTAAAACCAGAAGCTACCTTTTCCAGAAAGAACCTGGTCAAAAAGACTTGAAATGTAATTGTAAGAATTACAAAAATGCCTTGGTTTTGTTCCCACTTACGTCGTTAAACAATTTTCTCGAACATTATCAAAACTATGACACCAAGACATGTCTAAATGTTTGGAAATTGTTTCAAATAACCTACACTATTCAGAAATTGCACGGAAATTTCTTCAAAATATTTTGGTAACTTGAAAAGGCCATTTTTACAAATGCATCAAAATGTCACACTTTGGCTCCCATATTTATGGAATGACCCATATTAGTTTCATTAACTTTTTTATGAATTACATCATATGGGAGGCAAAAAAAGTGGGGGGAAAATTGATATCTCCTACGCCTATGCTTCTTATAGTGGTCACCCCATCTTCAGTCCCAAATACCATGTGTATAAAATGCATGTAAAATGGCCACCTAATTTTTCCCAGTCTCGAAGGTGGTAAATACAGACAAGTTTTACTGAAGAATCATATTTGTTTTTGCTATTTTGCTGTATAGATTTTAATGCAGGTACATTTATTGCATAATTTACTCCAATTTTAAATGTATTTTGTGGTACCTAACACGCTGATAAAGTAACAGGCATGTGACTATGCCAAACAGGAAAAGAAGAGAGTTGAAATGAAGAGAAATTGAAGAGGAACCAAAAATATATAATTAAACAAGCCCCCTTTTCTGCAACCAAAAAAGGCAATAATTTTTAAGAGGAACTCAGCTGATCTTCTACAAAGTTGCATGCCTAAGTGAGCTCCACCCACTTGGCAATGTCTCAAGCAACATTACCATATATGCATATTCAGTGATGACCAAATGCTGAATGTAATTGGTCAGTAGATTTTGTGAGGGCGGAGCCTATGCAATATGGATTTGCATATCAGCCTATTGACTGAGAGTGGAGGGGAGGGAGTCAATTTGTGCATATGGGTTTAGAATGGCATGTTACATGTTTCTGTTTCGTTAAAGTGAAATTACAGTGCGAGATTTGCAGGCAGGGAAAATATGAAAGATGAGAAATTTAATTACAGAAAGAGCTTTGGGTTATTATTCAAGAGTTTGCCATCATAAGTCTTTGGTATGTTGATGTATCACGGACAAAATGAACACTGACATTCGGCAGTGTAGCCTCTAGCAGGGTTGTAGTCGAGTCCATCACAAGTCCTCCACAAGTCCAAAGCCGATAAAATCACAAGTCTGTGACAAGTCCCGCACTTGAGTCCATCACAAGTTTCGTAATTCAATGATTATTTATAAACGCATGGTCATCGTCCGTTTTTGAAAGCTACGCACAATTCGTAAATTTCGGCCTTAATGACCCTGGTGAAAAGTACTTCGGTGTGAACTGGTTTAAACTCTGCAGAGATAGGCCTATATGGTTATTAATTTTGAGGTAAATTTTTGACTATTTTGACCCTCTGGTTCACAGATATTTTGTATTATTTTGAAAAACGAAAAATGTAATTTTTTTCCGGAGCCAGATCTTAAAAATAAGCTATGGAAGCAAGCATTAAAGGCAGCAGTAACAAAAACCATTACTTGTGATTTTGTTAATTGAATGTATGTGTACAAGGGCCTCAATTTCAGAGTTGCTTAAATGCCGCTTAAATTTCACAAATCAAATGTTCGAACAATTCTGTTAATTAGAATTTAATACAGGTATGCCTTTACGGTTTCCCCACAATTCCCTGCGCGCAGTCGGCGTGCAGTGTATGATGGAATTCTAGTACACCGCACAACAGCTCTAAAGTTTGATCGTGTACAAATGAATGGGATTTCGCAGGGGAGTGGGGCCAATTTGTTAATTAGGATTTGTTTTGCCCTTACCCGACACAATTATTAACACTGTATACTCAGTGCTTTCCCGAGACACTATAAAAAACTTCATAGCGGGCTCGGGTGGGACTCGAACCCACGACCTCCTGCAAATAAGGCAGACGTCTTAACCACTCGACCACCAAGCTTGCCTGTGTTAAATGGCCGGTTCGATTCATTTCGCAGCGGGGATCAGAATTAATCAGTAATTGATTTAGCTTGCGTCGGGGAGAATTAATGTTAATTAGGGTTTGTTTTGCCCTTACCCGACGTAATTATTAACACTGTATACTCAGTGCTTTCCTGAAACACTATAAAAAACTTCATAGCGTGCTCGGGTGGGACTCGAACCCACGACCTCCTGCAAACAAGGGAGACGTCTTAACCACTCGACCAATGGCCAATGTGTTTTTGACACAATGTTACTCGGTAATATAGAGCTCAGATACAGATTCAACCTACTGTATATCTGTTTTGAGATTATATCGGCGTCTAGGGGTGAAATACTGAATTGATTGTCAAAAAGTCATGCACACGCTAGGGTGCGGTGAGGCGCCATGCGCCAGTAGTGAGTGCTTGGGTATCAACTTCCATGCACTCGCAACTTGCGCACGCCAGTTGTGGGTAAAAAGTGAAAATGCACGTGATACCAATTACGTTTAAGATTTATGTGTAAAAACTTTAAGCAAGGCACTTTATTTCTTGACTTACCTCTAAGATGTCTTCGTCCTCTTTGCCTTCCTCAATCCTCCGCTCCATCTCCTCCAACCATCCCTCCATCTTGCCTGCATCCTCCTGGTATCGCTGCCATTGTGGGACAATCTCCCTCAGCACCTCGTTCCTCCGCTCTGCGTCTCGTTTTAGCAAATTCCAGCCACCGCGTAGCCTGGCTAGTCTCGTCTCAAGATGCCTGGATTGTTGAGGATTTGCCTGCTTTGTATCGTTAATCAGGGACTCGCCTTTTGAAATGAGAGACTCAACGTCGGGTTGGAGACTAGCGATTGCCTCATCGGTATCCTGAAAAAACACAACCAACCAAAATATTAGTATTTATATATCGGATGAGTTTGAGGGTGATATGAGAATATACCGCATGAGTCTGAGTGAGCCGAAGGCGAGTTCGGTATTTTCATGACGAGTGCGGTATATTTTCTTATCACCCGAAAAAGACAACCAATGTTTTTATTGTGCGGTATATTTTCTTATCACCCGAAAAAGACATCCAATTTTTTAATTGTTATATAAAATGAAGCTTATACCTTCTTTATTTTGCAAGATTTCCGCAAGATTTCTTTTCCAACGTTTACAACTGCATGCGCTTTTGTTACTGTTGTACAGTATTGTTTGTTACTGTACTTACACATGCGTTGCACACACGGAAAGCATTTACTCGATACGATGCACAGTCGAGTATGCGTGTGCTTTGCTGCACCCATCGTGGATGCACATAAGTTTGGGGCTGTGTGCTGCACAATATCAGAAATGCATAGTATCCGCAAAAGCTTCATTTTATATAATAATAATTATTAATTCTTTCTGGCATTGAAACCAAGGACTCCCCAAAAGGCACTGTAGCTCGTAAGCCTGAAGAAACCTATGAGGAGAAGATGATGAAGAAATGCTTAGTTTTAGAGGTGGGAGGAAAACCCCTGCACAATTCTGTATGGGGGAAACCCCACGGGATCAAGCAGGGACTGAGAACCCAATCCATATAGTGAACCGGATGGGATTCGAACCGGGGCCACAGAGGTGGAAGGCGAGGAAAGTAAAACTACGCCAACCTGATTCCGCCAAATCAATGATTGAAAATCATGGTTCACAGATGGCCATCTTTGTAGGAAAAATACAACTGCTTATTAAACGCACATCATGGAAATTGTTTTAAACACAAGCAAGTGTCTTCCATCTAAACATTGAGATACATAGGTGGGTGGCACCATTGGCAGCTGGCAGCCGACAGCCAGAGACACCGGGAATCCCCTAACTCTTCACAAAAGAGTGCTCTGGGATCTTAAGTGCACCACACAACACATGGGAACAACAGCTTTACATCCCTTCCGAAGAATAGATTAATTGTGGTTAAGTGCCTTGCTCAAGGGCACAGGTACCATGACCGGGTGTCAAACCCGCAACACCAAGTTTTCACCCGAGTGTTGCGAGTCAAAACTATTTGGCCATTCTAGATTTGTGCGCAATATTTCCAGGAGCAATCTTGCAACTTTAATACCTGTACATTTTCCTCTACGTCACGTTCAAAATCCTCTGGCCGTAAATCGGTGCCGTCTACTAGTCTATGATCACACAGATCAATTACTTGATAGGTCTGCTCCAAGACAACATCAAACTCAGCGATGTGCTTCTTTGTCTCTTCATCGTCTTCATCTTGTTCGAAAGCTCCCGTCTCATCGTTCAAATGAGAAAACATCTCCTCAAAATCGACTGCCGATTCCTCGACGTGAACGAGGCTCTGTTCACACTGCTCCTCAATGCTCGTCGAGTCAGATTTCTCCAAGTGATCTTGCGTTTCCTCGGTAATTATCTCGGATGGTGTAACCCATTGTAAGGACGACAAGTCTTGCTGCATCTCGAGCTCCTCAATGGATTCAGACTGCATGACCTCATCCACAATGTCTTCCGAGATTTGAGCGGATGTCTCCACGTCCTCGGGCGCATCCATTTGATCGGGAGCCGACTGTACGACATTTTCCGTTTCAATAACAACAGGCTGCTCAACCATTTCTTCAGCCAGTATTTCCGCTGCTGCAGCTTCCTGTTTGTCTTTTTCTCGTTCTAATAGTTCTTTTTCTCGTTCCTCGGCTAATCTTTCCTCTTCTTCTTTCTCCCTCTTCAATCTTTCCTCCTCGGCACGTTGCTTTTTCGTCTCCTCCTCAGCTTTTTGTCGTTCCATTTCCTCTATCTCGGCAATTATTGCCTTCCGTTCGAGCTGTTTCTCCTGATAATGAAACACAAGCAACAACGGAACGTCACCAACTTGCCACCCTAATCTTTTAACCGTCGCATGTTTTTCTTAAACGGCACAATGAGTACTACTTTTGATCTTAAATAACTTTGTTGTTTTCCAATGGATTAAAACCAAAATTTCACATCACGCAAACAAGGCTTGACAAATTGTATTGAGTGAGTTTCATCAGTTTTGACCAAGAGGGTGAGATTTTATAGCCATACGAAAAAGAAAGGTCAATTTTTATAATTCACCACTTTCAACTTGGCTTCCTCCAATGTTGATACACCGCTGGAGACTAGTTGAATATCCATACTGCAGCCAAAAGCTTCTGAAGAAATGCAGGATCACCCCTAATGTCATTGCACACCTCCTTGATCGTTTCATGCAACTCATCAAGAGGTGCAAAGGGACATAGACAATTGCATTGACAATTAAGGATGCAAAGTCAAAGTGGCAAATTCTGAAATTTAGGGTTATTTGTGTGGCTTTTTAATCTCACCCTCTTGTCCAAAACTGATGAAACTCACTCAATAAAAATTGTCAGTTTACATGATGTGAAAATTTGGTTTAAATCTGTTGGAAAAAAGGGATTTAACATCAAAAGTAGGAATTTTTTTTTTTACAGTTAAAGGGTTAAGCCCAGGGGCCAATTTCATAAAAATTCTTGCTTACTAGCGAACTTTACCAGGAAATCCTCATGTGATAGAAACAGTGTATGACCAGTATTAGAGGACTGTTTCATTACCATGACAATCTCATGAAATTTTTGCTGGTAACCTCATTTTATCAAGTTTTTCGTGCTTAAGCAATTATTTATCCTTAAGCAGCTCTATAAAATTGGCCCCTGTTCATACTTCACACAAACGTCAACACGTATCTGATGTAAATTTGACGTAAAACCTATTGTGGCGAACATTTAAAACTAGTTCAACTTTCTGCAAATTTGCGATGCAAAAACTTGCTGTGACGTCAAGCATAAACCGGGCTTTAGTATTTTTTTTAATTTTTTTATTATTATTATTTCTTTCTGGTATTCATACCAAGGATTCCTCAATAGTGCTCATTGCACTGTCACTCGCAAGCGTGAGGAAACACATGAAGAATTCGAATTAGAAATGACCAGAGACACCGGGGAATATCCCCTTGCTCTTTAAGAAAGAATGTTCTGGGATCTTTAGAGTGCGTTACCATTACCAAACACACTGGACCAACGGCTTTTCATCCCTTCCGAAGGATGGAGCAAGTGTGGTTGAGTGCCTTGCCCAAAGGCACAGGTACCGCAGCCGGATTCGAACCCGCAACCCCAAGTTTTCACCCATGATTGCGGGTCAATGGCCCTAACCACTCGGCCACGGTACCCCAACTACTTCCATGTATTTTCTTTACCTGCTCAAGTTTTTGCAGTGACGCAGTTCGTCAAAATGTTACAATGAAATATTATCCATTAATTATACTTTTTGATGATTTTTGAAAATGAGTCATTCCTCCTTTTTTCTCCAAGAAAATCAAAATCTTAAAACGATACAAAAATACTTCACATTTGACAAAAATACCCAAACAGAAAATTCTTCCTTGAGAAATAACCGTTGGCTTTGATAAGACTAACCAAGTTTATACACATCTGCCTGGGATGAGCAGTTCATCATTTTAGGTGCAGACAGAATTCTGACATAAGATATGGCGTGTTTATTCCCCATACATACAATCACATATGGTTTCAAGCGGCGATCAGTTAAGTAGTGTATACTTAAAAGCATTTAGCTAAGAATTTGCTTTGGATCTTTTTAAACCTTTTCTATAAAAAAACATTCCTCAAATACTTGTACTTGCTTGGGAGAACACATATGTTGAGTAAATGCTTATTCAGGGTAAGGAGAATGCCAAAATGTTTACACTGTTTTATTGCTTAAAAACATTTCCTCGAAAATGAAAAAAACAATCAGTGCAATACCGCCAGCATACAGTTGAAGTCAGAAGTATAAATACATGTACACCACTACCATCATCACCCAAAATGGTAAACAGGACTACCCAAACAATTGCAAGGTGTACAAGCTATACTGCATGCATGTGAGGAATTCCACAAAATCAAGACTTCAGTAAAGACTGTTACAAAAATGGTGTAAGCACACCAGTTTTAACACTTGGTTGCATACAGTTGTATTTATACTTCCGACTTCAACTGTATGTGTATGCCAGCTAATATTTTATTCAAGCAAAAACGATACACATTGTACCCATAATGATAACGATAATGCATCTTATATACATGTAGCGCACATATCTATCCTGCAGGATACTCATGGCGCTTTACACATTATCACCCTGGTCATTGGGCACAACTCCCTGGGGAGTACGCAGCCCCGGCAGCCTGCCACACAAGCGCTTAACGGCTGCGACCCTTGCAGGTACCCATTTACTCCTGGGTGGAGAGAGGCAACTTATGGCAAAGTGCCATGCCCAAGGGCACACGCACCTTGGTCGTGGCCGGGATTCGAACCCACATCCGTAGATTTTAAGCACGGTCTTGAAATCAATTCACCAAACCGCTCGGCCATGGTACTTTAGTGACCAGAGTGTCAACAAGAGACGTGAAATTTACGCCCATAGCGACCGCAAGCGGCTACCAACCCTAAAATGGTTTGAATAGTTAACATTTAAACAATATACTCGGCATCTCAATATTTTAAATATTTTGTGCAATTGACGTATTCAGCTTCTGACTCAAGTACCATTATGTATGTTCTTTTGTACGAATGTGAAGATTTTCACTTTGTGAAATGATGAAAAGAACCAGTATTTTAACGTCAGAAATGCAACTTTTTATGATTGATTTTTGCTTGATGCTGTAAAAACTTTACAGGTATGAACTATCACTGGGTCCCAAACATTTTGAATTTCACATTATTGAATTATTAAAAGCCAAATCGCTGAATTGTTTCCCTGTGATTTTGCAATGATTTTAGCACATCACTTACAACTCGTTGTTAAATTAACCCACTTACTTATTCCTCACAAGCCATTGCAAAAAATGCCAATGCTGGCAACAATTGATTGCTTTCTGTGATGTAGCACATCCGGGAATGTTTGGGTGTCACCGGGCATGCGTGTACACGCGTGCGCCAATAGACGCACACAAACTCATGTAAAAAATACTCACCAGCATATTTTCATTCAAAAAATGCCGCACGCCACGTTGCGATACGTTTAAATTATTGAGCATGTAGTCAGCTTGTAAAAACGAAAGTGTTTTTACTTGATCGCGATTTTTAGCCTGAAGAAATACATTTTATCTTTATCGATACAACAGCCATGGCGCAACAACATAAAGCAAGGTGAAGCAACAGAGGTATTAGTGCAACCAATACGCTTTTCGGCCAGTGATTCATTCAGGGCTAATGCATACAAGCAGCACGCATGGTACGGCAAAGTACTGCTTACAAGCACGTGAATTTGTTTGTGACCAATATGCTAATGCGCTAGGTGGGTGCTGTCTGCGTAGCTCTGTTGTGATTGGTCATAAATGGTCACGCGGGTTTGACTTGATTGACAGGTCGGAACTATGAATTCCAACATGCACACTACCCTACCTTGAGTCTGTGGCAGACATCTTCCCAGCTCTGATTGAGACTAATCAACTCTGGTTCTGTAGATCGTCGGCAGTCTCCACCCTGACGTAAGAGCTCTAAGGCTTGGTCACGGATCTCATCAACACGGGCTGATAAGTCTTCAGACTCCTCTTGGAGTTTCTTGGAGAAGAAACAAATAATTTCATAAGGGGACAATTCCATGGTTAGGGCCCGTTTACTCTCGATTTGCTTTTGCCAAATCGGGGGGGATGTGAACTTTTACCGATAGTTATTTCTTTTAATTGGTGACTTGAGTAGAGTCTACACAAGCCGAGTGTCTCATTCACTTGGCCTTTTTCGAACTGCGAGGAATTATTATGTTTTTCTT
This sequence comes from Henricia sp. BOLD:AAB3569, assembly GCA_037783545.1. Lineage (NCBI taxonomy): Eukaryota > Metazoa > Echinodermata > Asteroidea > Spinulosida > Echinasteridae > Henricia > Henricia sp. BOLD:AAB3569. The sequence continues at coordinate 1,631,618 of JBBELK010000272.1, read as the reverse complement.
TATAATCACTACCGAATTCGGTAGCAGAAATCAGCCAGTCATGTGCAGGTCACCCTATGCTAATTACGTCGTGAGCTCCTACAAACGGGGGAGGTAGGCCTACGCTCTTGAATTCACTGGGTAAATTAAACAGCAAATATATCAAATCAAATATAAATTATATTTGTTCCTTATAAAACTCGGATGTAATAAACAATTCGTCAAATTTAAACGTATTTACATGGAGCTCAATGGAGTATTTTTGAAGTAAATGCAAGTACAGTGCTGTACCTACATTGATAATAAACAAGTCCACAACGCCGCAGGCGATGTGATTGGTCGAATTGTCCTGTGGGAACTATACGCGACTTGCATCACACGCGCGCTTGCAAAACAGGTACTTAGCTCTCATTGGCTCAGTTTTCGATCTGTCTTCAAAATGTTTACGTGTAGAGTGGAGCGCAGGTAATGTTGTTGTGACGTTGCACGTTCGGGTCAACTACTTGCATGTAATGAATAATGTAGCAGTAGCCAGTTCGGAAAAGGCTTTATGGCAAGACGTTCACCCAGCCTTTATATACTCTGCTCAAGACGCCCGATTATCTCACATACAATATAACCCCAATATAACCAGACAATATAACCCCAAAGCTATATAGCATTGTCAAAAGGCTATACATGTAGAGGAAATGTATCCAATCTCCACCACAGATGTTGAAGTTGGTACCCACCATGCATTTAGCAATCTCCTCGTCTTTAATTTTCTCTTCTCTGGGCAGTCTATCAGCAGCATTTAGAAGCCTCTCGGCTTCACTCAGCCACGGTTTCACCTCGCTAAGACTCCGACGGAACTCGGATATGTCATCCAGATATTTCTGAGAGGGAAGAGTACAAATGCAAAACAACCTTATAGTTATTCCATCAATGCAGAGAAATCAGCTCAGTATATTACACAACCACTCTGTATGTTACACAACCACTGTCCAAGTAAACTCCTCAAAAAAAGTTCGGAAAGTCAAGTTTGACTGACGATTTCTCTCTTGTTGCAAAATAATTTACCTTGAATTGAATTTTATATCATTGGAAAGCCCTGTTATTCCTCTTTACGGTGATGTGTCATTTGTTATGATTAATCAATTGGGGGATGTGCAGTATAGCAGAATACAAGGGTGGGTGGAAAATGAAATGTCACAAAATGCATTGCTATTGTCAAAAAGTGCATTGACACATTCCCATCCTCCAAGCAAAAGGGGAATGCACTGCATGACAATAGCAGTGAATTTTGTGACATTTCACTTTCCACCCACCCCTGTATTCCGCTATACTGCACATCCCCTAATTGATTATTCATAACAAATGACACATCACTGTAAAGAGGAATATTAACAGGGCTTTCCAATGATACCAAATTCAAGGGAAATGATTTAGTAACAAGAGAGAAATCGTCAGTCAAACTTGACTTTCCGAACTTTTTTTGAGGAGTTTAGTTTGAAGCAGTTACTGAATTTATGGGATTTAATAGAGCCCTGGGGTAATGATAGTGTTGGCGCCTTGATCAGGGTTTTCCTGGATAAGTGCACAGGATAAATAAATATTATCATTATCAACTTGACCAACATGCCTGACTTGACTTGCGACTTGAAGGTAGTTTCACTGAACTTGGGACTCTAGCAGAGGGCATCCTGAGATCTCAGGGAATTTCCACTCTTCTAAACGACGTTACAATGCCCTGAGGAAATCCACGCAAATCTGTGAAGTAAGGCTGCTGTTGTATTCAGCAAACACATGCCCGAGTCATTTTGATGTAATTTAATCCATTTGGTCATGTTATGCCGAAAAGAAACTATTTCTATACTTTGCAGAAATTGTATTGGGTTCTGTTCCTTATGATTGTCCCATTCCTACAAAAATGGGACGATCTTATTTACTCCGCAGTTTTTTAAATTAACAGTGATGCATGCTGACCAATGTGAATGGAACGGATTCCCCTGTATGCTTTAAATAGCAGCCAATCGCCGACGCGGACATGACCAGCATTACCGAGTACATGTATCACATGCATGCACGGTGTTTACAATCTGCACGCGTTACATTTGAATGCCTGCAATACACTGCCAAGCGTCCTGATTGGTCCAGAGAGGCGACAATATTTCTGTCGCTTGTTCCCTAGCGAAATGGGGCCAGTTTCAACAGGGCCTCGGTACGCAGGAGTTGGGGAGTGTGTTAAAGGGGCAATGTTGCAAGAGGATGAGCAGAGGGTGACTCGTTCCAACACTGCCTAGTTGCATCTAACTGTAAACAGTGTATACACCAATCCGACCTGCAATGTCATGGTCCGTGTACGTCCGCCATAGCTGGGGGCCATCCAGTGCCATGAACTGTGGGTTTTGTGTTGATGATATGCTGTTACATTATGTTGTCACTTCGAACGATTTTGCGCGTTTATCTGCTTGCGAAGCTGTGTACGCGTTGTGCGCTGTTCGATTTAACAACAAGACAAAGCGCCCAGTTCATGGCAGTGGATGCCCCCCAGTAATGACGGACGTGCAGGGAAGCAGTCCTTAGCAACTGGATTCGTGTATACGCATGCCTTTCTTTATTCTGACTAGACAGCTTCTCAAGCCGTGACTCTATCTCCTGACAATCCATCCCCTGTAATAGCCACCAATGGGGGCATTCGAGATGCTGACACCGGGTAACACCAACTTACACCGGAGCGTTCTTTTAGCCATCACGTGCTACACGAGTCTGCCCTGGTGGCAGCCACCACTACCCGAGCTCGCGGGCGTGGTGTAAAGCAAGGTGTAATGACGTCACCTAGTAACCGCGAGTAGTGAAACATGGCGGACAGTTTGGAATCGTGACGCGAGTACGAAGAAAAACCACAGATTTATGACACAAAACAGGCGGGAATAGGGCTGTAAATACATTTTGCTTAATCAGTAGATGTCTGTGGGCATTGACAAAGTTTATTGCGGTACTCTAGGGCAACTATTTGTGCGTGGCGTCGGCTTAATTTTTCATCCTGAGTCAAACGATAACGGCGTTTATAAAGCCCCACCCGGCAACAACCTTTGACCAAGTGTTCCCAGAATTCAAAGCGAGACCCCGTGTCGTTCGTTTTGCATCTTCTGGGGGCTTCCCCCGGTGTAAACCCCCTGTTAGTGTTACCCGGTGTAAGCATCTCGAACGCCCCTAATATTGACTATCCACCCTCAAACCATGTGATATTTGTATACATTTTCCAGCTGTCTCGGTATTTTCAGCTAGTGACCTCATTGCCTCTCACCTTGAGCAGTGCATGCCTGTCTGTGTTCTGACTAGACAGCTTCTCAAGCCGCGACTCTATCTCCTGACAATCCTCTGTAATAGCTACCAAGCTGCCTTTCTCAGCAAGGTTAATCAGCTTGTCGGCTAGCTTCTTGCAATCAGCCAGGGAGTTCTGGTGCTTCTTGATGTCATGCTCAAGTTTCTGCAAAGGAAAAAATCAACAAAATAAGGTCATAAAGGTTTGTTTTGCCCTTACCCGACGTCATTATTAACACTGTATACTCCGTGCTTTAGTCTGTCTTGTTTGCAGGTCGTGGTTCGAGTCCCACCCGAGCACGCTATGAAGTTTTTCATAGTGTCTCGGGAAAGCACTGAGTATACATTGTTAATAATTACGTCGGGTAAGGGCAAAACAAACCTTAATTAACATTCGGATTCCCCGACGCAAGCTGAATCAATTACATGTACACCAAGAAGGACAACAAATTTGCTGATTATATATCAATGTAAACCGTAGACACCAAAGAACACGTCCCCTTTTAGGGGCGAGGAAAATGATGCTGAAAAAATCAAACCGGACGTTCAAATTTGATAACGTCACATCATGTGCCGAATGCAGTTGGAATGGTGAAAATGCACTGGTTTACGTCAGAAGCAACGAGTATATAGTGCTAATCAAGTTACGTTGGGTAGGGCAAAGCAAACCCTAATTACTTTTGAACCTCTTTTCAAATCTTGCATTTTTTTCAAGGATGCATTTTGTTTCCCCAAATCGGAAAAGCAATCTGAAAGCCTCAACGTCCTAGCGTTTCAACCCAACGTTTGTCAGACAACGACCCAAACCATTTTGGCCATGACACTCCTAAGCTGCTTCTCATGAGCCATTAACTCACCTTACACCAATCTATCTCCTGGTTCAAGCTCTGTGGTGCACTCTCCCGATCATCCAGCCACCGTTTAGCTACCTCGCCCTCCTTAGCCTGTACCCACTCCCCCTGTGCCATGAGCTCTTTCTTGATGTTACAACTCACCTTACACCAGTCTATCTCATGGTTCAAGCTCTGCGGTGCACTCTCCCGATCATCCATCCAGCCACCGTTTAGCTACCTCGCCCTCCTTAGCCTGTACCCACTCACCTTACACCAATCTATCTCCAATCTATCTCCTGGTTCAAGCTCTGGGGTGCACTCTCCCGATCATCCATCCAGCCACCGTTTAGCTACCTCGCCCTCCTTAGCCTGTACCCACTCCCCCTGTGCCACTAGCTCCTTCTTGATGTTACAACTCACCTTACACCAATCTATCTCCTGGTTCAAGCTCTGCGGTGCACTCTCCCGATCATCCAGCCACCGTTTAGCTACCTCGCCCTCCTTAGCCTGTACCCACTCCCCCTGTGCCACTAGCTCCTTCTTGATGTTACAACTCACCTTACACCAATCTATCTCCTGGTTCAAGCTCTGCGGTGCACTCTCCCGATCATCCAGCCACCGTTTAGCTACCTCGCCCTCCTTAGCCTGTACCCACTCCCCCTGTGCCACTAGCTCCTTCTTGATGTTACAACTCACCTTACACCAGTCTATCTCCTGGTTCAAGCTCTGCGGTGCACTCTCCCGATCATCCAGACACCGTTTAGTCACCTCGCCCTCCTTAGCCTGGACCCACTCTCCCTGTGCCACTAGCTCCTTCTTGATCTTACGACTCAGCGACAGGGCCTTCTCAAGCTCATCCCGGCCTTCCGTGACCCTCTTGCCAAGCTGGTTGTACTGCATCTTGAGGGAGTTCAGACGGTCTGTCAGGTCGGCTGGGTTGTCTAGCTGACGGTGCTCCACTATGCTTCGTCCTGTTTTGATGACGTACTCAACTTCGTGCTTGATTTCGCTGAGTGTTTTGTAGAAACCCTAGAAATGGCCAATGTCAAACAGAAGGGAATCTGCAATCAGTGTCTGAATGAAACAGTGCCTCGTACACAATAGTTGACTTAAAAATTTGGTACAAGGTGAAGCTTTAATAAATTTAGAGCCAAATATACTAAGCAACAAAAGAAATGCAACAAAAAATTCGGAAAAAACGTAATCAATTTTAAAATTTCCTTTAATTAGTTGACATTGAAATATTCACATGACAGCTTCAGGCTTCTGTGTTCTGAAAATTCCTACTCTCAGATTTAATTTTTTTATTTTATTTTCGGGTCATGAATACCCAGATTAGCTGATGAATATGCATGAGGTGTATAATGACCCTTACCATGCAGGCATCTTGCTGTGTTTTTATGACTTCTGGCTCTCTGTTTTTGACTACCAATACCCCGATGCCCTCTTGCACGTTGGTAAGGATGCCTTTGACATGAGCCATTTTGGGTCATAAATACCCAGATTAGTTGATGAATATGCATGAGGCATATAATGAACCTTACCATGCAGGCATCTTGCTGTGTTTTGATGACTTCTGGCTCTCTGTTTTTGACTACCAAGACCCCGATGCCCTCTTGCACGTTGGTCAGGATGCCTTTGACGTGGGCCATTTTGGGCTCAAACTCAGACGGCTTTTGAAACTTGCGAAACTTGTGCTGCAGATCATCCATATTTTTCTGCCATAAAAAAAGAAATAACTCTCTCCAAAATAATCTTTGCAACTACAGCAGAACTTGATGTTAACAAACTTAAAGGCTCATTGTATCATTTGCAATAACTCAATTTTGTTTTTCGTGAGTTGACAAGAAAAACCTTACTCAAAGTGTTGATAACAATAGTAACAAACATTACATTAATTTATTTCCGTCCAAAATGGTATTTCATGCTGGAAATTGACAACCGAAGGTGGTTTTCAAAAAAAGTCCCGTGCATGGGACTTTTTTACCATTCACTTGTACACAAAATCCATATAATTCTAAAGCATTGATGCATCTAAGTAGCTACAATTTCTTCAGGCTAGTTTACCAACAATCTTCCTCAGATATGTCACACTCTTATTCCATGAATCTGTTAAAAGTTTTATCTTGCAAATGATACATAGGGCCTTTAAAGGAGCGTGTCCAGATCACATTTTGGACACAACCATTTTTTCCCAAACTGATATGTTCCCATATTAATTGTAATTTTTTTTCTCATTACCATTCTGAAATTTCGCATTCTCAATCCGTATATTTTCAAGGATATCGTCGAAAAACCACCGATGTTTTGCAAACTAATTTATTTGGTTCCATAAAGCAGTGCAGTAGTTACACCAACCTTTGTGCTTCCACATTCAAATTCAAGATTGCAAATTTCCTGCTTTCTTCTCATGGATAGTATACTGAAATGCAAAAGAAACTTACCACACTTTAAACCTTTAAATAGAAACAATAACACTGCGTGTAGTAATGTGTGAACTTATTTGTGGACAATAGTGTCCTCACTGTCAGACCAAACTGTATCTGAAGGTCACTTGAACCTTCAATGGTCACTTCATGGCACAGCTGTTGAACAGCTGTTGAACAGCTGTTTTAACTGTCAGTGATTAGCCAAGGGGTATGGGATGATTGTAATGAGCTGCATGTGATGTCTTGATGTTGGCTTTAAAAAGGCCAGTGCAAAATGGGCATTTCAAGCAACATGCCACGAATCCAGCAGCAATCCATCCAAAGACTGGTAGGCAGTATGCGCTGACGATGCACTGCCTGTATCCAAATCAATGGTGGCCACACAAGCTATTTAAAGGGGACTGACATTGCACCCTCTTCTGTTCTTTACTGTAGAACAAACTGATGAGATGGTGTATCTTGGTCAAAAACTTGACATGTCATCAATAAAATGCCAATGTTTCAATTAGCAATTGTTGGTTTGTTTTATTTTGAACTGTTACAATTTCATTACATTTTAAACAAGTGGTAAGTTTCTTTTGCGTTTCAGTATATTTTGGGGATGTATTTTATGCGATTGTTAGGTTAGAACAAAATCCATTATAAGTAAAAATCTGAACAAACTTCTTCAATAGAATATATGCACAAAACGCTTAAAACTTGCAGGTTTCCGAGTTAATCGCTACGTTTACATTCGAAATGGCAATGGTGGATACAGAAGCAGTATTTTTATTGCGATCGCAAATCTGACAATTTCCCGCACATACACTGTATCTCGATTCGGGTTCAACCCGCCTTCTTCACTGCAAAAAAAAATCACCATTAATTGTGCATGCAGCGCATTTATAGAAGGCTTTAAAGGCCCTGTAGATGATCCGTTTTTGAGCGATTCTGTAAACAAAACCATTACAAATCAAAAGAAAGACATCAACAAACTCATCCTAAGAAATTTCAGCTTTGTCAAATGTACCAGGTTTAAAAAAACATGAAAATCTATATGCGTTTTCCTGGTCTTGGCGGGGTGTTTCAAATATTCGTTCTCAGTTGATGTGGCTTGCGTCATGCACTCTGTGGCACACATCATACACTGCGTGTGCGCGCGATCTATAAAAATGCATCGCGTTGGAACACGCACACGCAGTACACAGCGCCCATGCATTTTGGACCACGTAGATGCAAACCAAAAATAAGTAAATCGTTTGCAAACGATCTAAATAATTTCATCTTGACGGATTATTTTCTGGTAAAATTATATCATTTTGAGCGAAAACCTTTCATTGGGTAGTTGCTATTAATTCAATCTTTACTTTCAGAACTTTTCCCCTGTAAACTCGTCGATTACTTTTTGGGGTCATTGCAATTGATACACTGGGCCTTTAGGACCAGGGTCTGATCTGCCGTTTACAAAGCACCTACCAGACTTCAACTAGCTTTTTTGTTTTTTGTTGAAAATATGGAGTTCAATTAAACATGCCTAATGACCTAAACCACTCAACTACACTACTTCACAATTATCTCACCCGTAGTATCTCCACTTGCTGATGCAGCCTCTGATTGGCTGTGCTGCTCGTCTGCTCCATCAGGGCTGAGGCCCGAACATTGATGTGTGATAGCACAGTCTCGTGGGACTCAAATTCAGACTTCAGTTGCTGTGGAACAAAGTCATGTGCACAAATAATTGAAATTTAACAAATACACTACTCAACAGAAGGTTACTGTTGTGCCTGTTTGAAAAATCTTTTCAAATGATGTCCGAGTCCTGGGGTTATATTGTTTGGTAAAATGTGGGATAATTGAGCGTCTTGAGCGGAATATATAAAGGCTGGGCGAACGTTATGCCTTCAGTCTTGCCATAAAGCCTTTTACGAACTGGCTACTGCTACATTATTCATTACATGCAAGTAGTTGACCAGAACGTGTAATGTCACAACATCATTACCCGCACCCCACTCTACACGTAAACATTTTGAAAACAGAACGAAAACGAACTGTCAACTGAGCCAATGAGCGCTAGGTACCTGTTTTGCAAGCGCGCGTGTGATGCAGGTCACGTACAGTTCCCACAGGACAATCCAACCAATCACATCGCATGCGGTGTTGTGTACTCGTTCATTATCAATGTAGGTACGGCACTTACATTTACTTCGAAAATACCCCATTGAACTCCATGTAAATGCGTTTAAATTTGACAAATTGATGATTACATCCTAGTTTTATACGGAACGAATATAATTTCCATTTGATTTGATTTATTTGCTGTTTAATTTACCCAGTGAATTCAAGCATAAGCCTACCTCCCTTGTTTGTAGGAGCTCACGACGTAATTTGCATAGGGTGACCTGCACGTGACTGGCTGATTTCGCTACCAACTTTCACTATGAGCAACTAACAATGGAAATTGGGCACAAACCATTGTTATTAACAATGGTTTGTGCCCAATTTCCATTGTTAGCTGTTCATAGTGTTTTGTCGCACTTATAAAGAAAAAGGCCAAGTGAATGAGACACTCGGCGTGTGTAGACTTTAAAGTCATCAAATCGCCTAAATTCACGAGGCCTTGTCAAAAGGCTATGATGTGGAGTGATAATGACTTAATAGATTGTCAAATCGATTATGTACATTGTAGACTGGGACATGATGTTCAGGTTTCAAGGTCCATTGTATTATTTGCGATGACCAGGGTTATAAAGACTCAGACTCGAGACTCTGGATTCAAGTCCCGACTTTCACTGACTTGACTTGACTTGGGAGTCGAAGGCAGTTTGACTTGACTTGACTTGACTTGACTTGACTTGACTTGACTTGACTTGACTTGACTTGGGACTCGAAGGCAGTTTGACTTGACTTGGGACTCGAAGGCAGTTTGACTTGACTTGACTTGGGACTCGAAGGCAGTTTTACTTGACTTGACTTGACTTGGGACTCGAGCAGAGGGAGACTCGTTACAACCCCGTCTCAGTGGTTATTTGACACTTTTGGACTAACTCGCGAAACCTGTTTGACCAGCAGCCGATTTCACGAAACTTACGCAGTTGCGTAAGCCCACTTGCACAACATTTTATTGCGTAAGTTGCGCAACATTATTCCAAAAATATCACGCAAGCTATGGGGCTTGCGCCATTTGTCAAAAGTTGCGCAAGCTGCGCAATGTTTCGTGAAATCAACTGCAGATCTCAGTGGTTAGTTGACACTTTTGGACTATCTCGCGGGGTTAAAATTTAAAAGTGTTAAACGTCACTTTTTTCAACCCCGCACCAACCCCAAGATTTTTCAAGTGTGAATAGGCCTTAAAAAAACAATGATTATTATATTTTGTTCAACAATATTACCCAAAAACACTTCAGTATACCTCAAATTCAGTGGGTACATCTAGGGCAGAGACCCGCGATGCCAGTCGACCATTCAGCGTGCGATCGATTGTAGTAATCCAATTCTGTAAATCCAGCATGTCTTTCTCCAACTGCTGTAACAGTTGCACGTTGTTCTCCAGCCTCTGTTGACACTCTTTAGCCTGGTAATGCATACAGAAAGAAAAAAGCTTCACATACTCAAACTTATTACAATGGAATAGTATTGCAAATTAACAGCACATTGGGGATTGGTGTGTATTTTGTGAACTTTAATATACATTTCAATCATCTGGTTCGATTATGAGATTTGTGCGTGTGACCCCAAATTTATTGTAATTGTATCACAATCGGTTTGATTGTAATCCGATTGTAATCGCATTACAATAAAATGTCAAAACACGCGTGTAACCCCTATCTCGTAATGGTATTACATTCAGAAAGACGTATGACACAAGGAAACAAAATAGTACGCAGAAAAACTGTTTTATTATGCTCACAAATTTAACTCATTTGGAGCAATTATGTCCAAAATACAAAGCTTTGTTTCATAGGTTAGGAATTCCATGATAAAGTCGGAACTTGGCGTCAATTCACAATATTTGGTTGGTGAGTGTAGAAAGTCAGACCTTATTTGTAAAGTCAAATTTGAAAGTCACAAAGTCGGAATTCCCCCAAAAGTCGGAAGAATCTCATCCCTGATATGGATAACCTTAACACAAATCATGCACCTTAAACTGTCTGATTCTGACCAGCCCTCCTTGACTTGGACAAGACCAACCTACCTGTGTGACGACCTCCTTAGCTTTCTGGTTGTACATCTTGGTCTCTCGTTCTACAGCAGACGTCATGATGTCACAGGCGACTAGACTCCCACTCAGCTCATTAATCTGCTTGCTGTTATCCACAGCGTGTTTCTGTACAGCTAATTCCAAAGCCTAACACAAACAAACATAATTCAATTTAAATTTGTATTATTATTATTATTATTTCTTTCTGGTATTCATACCAAGGATTCTTCTGAAGTGCCAATTGCACTGTCACTCGCAAGCGAGAGAGGAAACCCATGAAGAATTATAAATTAGAAATGGCCAGAGACACCAGAGAATCCCCTTGCTCTTCACAAAAGAATGCTCTGGGATCTTTAAAGTGCGTTACCGTTACCTAACACCCTGGACCCTTTCCCCCAAGACCTCTAACACACCAGGCAGATGCTCTACCAGCTGAACTATGAGGCACAGTGGTATACGCCCTCAGGTTTTCCCCCCAAGACCCCCCGACACACCAGGCAGATGCTCTCCCAGCTGAGCTATGAGGCACAGTGGTATACTACCTCAGTTCCCCCAAGACCCCGACACACCGAGCAGATGCTCTCCCAGCTGAGCTATGAGGCACAGTGGTACACTTTTCTCTTCATGTTGCATGGTTATTAGTCACACAACAAATACTTTATTCATCTTTTTGCAAATTAAAGTCATCATTACACCTCACTGTTTCTCCCAATACTTACATCAATCTCCTCCGATATTTCCTCAGCATCCAAACTCAACGAAGGATTCTTTAACTTCTTTTCAAAGCTTTCCATCCACACAATCTCCTCCTCCAGCAGTAACTTGAGCCTACGCCAGTTATCCGCTGCTTCAGTCAGGACCTTGAGTGCGGAGTCTAGTTTCTCCTGGTACGCCGTCCAGCGTGCGTTCAGTGTTTTGTAGTCTGTTGACAGGGTTGGGGTGGTGTCTGGTGTCGTCATGGTGAGCAGTGATGTGTGCGTTTTGGTTGCCGAGGACATCGTTGGTTCTTTATCTTTCAAGTCCTCCTGCGCTTTCTGTTTCAAGTCAGCAAATGAAATTAAACACAATTTTCCTCACAGACTCTACACTTTGTGCTTGTATCTCAATGATGGAAGACACTTAAAGTTGCATTGCCCGTGTTTCGGTGAAAGGATTAAACAAATTAATTTACACAAGCGAACGAATTTAGAAAACTTACGTGTCTCTGTAACGAAAAATATCAAAAACTTAAATTTCCGACTTCGGGAATTGGAGATATAAGCCTTTTTCTTGAAACGTGCTTCACATGTTGTACATGTGCGCGTACGCTCATATGTACATAGTATGTGTACAATGTACACATGTACTCACACATGTACATTTACGTCATAACCCCCTGTCGATTAATTGACCGGCCAGCCATTTAATAATTTCTTGTTTTTAATCGACTGGCATTAATCCTTGACGGATTTTTGCGTTCTTGGTACCAAATGAAAGCTGATAACTTTTTCTATTCTAGAAAAATACCTATTTATCTTTTAAAAAAAATTTGACGCCCAAATCGGCCAAAACACGAGCAGTGCAACTTTAAAGGCCCTATGTATCATTTGCAAGATAAAACTTTTTACAGATTCGTTGAATAAGAGTGTAACATATCTAAGGAAGAATGTTGGTAAACTAGCCTGTAGAAATTTTAGCTACTTAGATTCATCAAAAACCTTTAAAATCTATACGGATTGTGTGTACAAGTGAATGGTAAAAAGAGTCCTGTGCACAAGACTTTTAGGAAACCACCATGAAATACCATTTTGGACGAAAATAAATTAATGTGGTGTTTGTTACCATTGCTATCAACACTTTGAGTAAGGTTATTCTTGTCAATTCATAAAAAACAAAATTGGGTCATTGCAATCGATACAATGGGCCTTTAAGAGGTGTTCAAATTATTGCGAACAAAATCACACTTCTACGCTGCGCTCCGAATCACCGATCTTTTCAATGATACCTCACTGGCTGCATGTTAAAAAGGTCAGTGCACCGTGGTCAAAGTTCAACAAATTCAAACGTTGACCACAGCTCAAAATGAGTTGCGCGTTGCAATAGGCCGCACACACGCAGAAAATCAGCTCCTGTACAAACCAATGTCACAGGCGTGTGCAAGACCATTTTTCCATGATAGTGTGAACACAGCTTTAGCTTCATAAACCCATTATAATAATGTGCAGCGCACATGAACATATCCATATGGAATATGAGCTATATGTAGTAATAATAAAAATAGAGCTTGTCAAGTGACTCAAACGATAAAAACTTTGACAAAAATCTAATAGATTCTTGATACTGTAATCAGTCCAAGAATGCCTATTATTATATAAAATGAAGCTTTTGCAGAAAACCGTGCGTTTCTGTTACTGTGCAGCACAGAGCCCAGATTCGATGTGCATGCACGCTGGACGCACCACGAACACACGCGTATGCGCGAGTCATGGGTGCATGTGCAACGCGCGTCAGAGTACAGTAACAAAAAATACTGTACAACAGTAACAAAAGCGCATGCATTTGTAAACCGTGAAAAGAACTGAAGTTTTCAACACAAAACGGACAAAAATCTTGCGGAAATCTTACAAAACAAAGAAGCTTCATTTGATATAACAATAATAATATTGGATGTCTTTTCGGGTGATATGAGAACATACCGCACGAGTCATGAAAATACTTCGGCTCGTTCGGTATTTTCATGACTCGTGCGGTATATTCTCATATCACCCTCAAAGCCATCCAATATTATATAACTACATAAATTGAAGCTAACAGTGTGCAAATCGGATGTGCTTCCAAACTGACATACTAAAATACATGTGTACATATACCTACTGGCTTTTGAACAGAGTGAGTGCATTTAGTGCATTGCATGTGCACGCTGCTACATGAACACCGCTGTATTTTGTGCCCCAACTTGATGGAAGGACCTTCAGTGAGATTTTCCCTCACTAGCAGTGGGAATTTGTTTTAAATTCAGTAAACGTTTTGTAATTCTTGCATGTACCCGTTAACCGTTTGGCCATCATTTTAAATGTTGCTGGCTGTAATTTTATTGACGTATAAGTATACACCACCCAAGGCTACCAAAATACATGAGTACATTCAATATAAACACGTACGTGTAAACAAAGTTGAATTATTTATTTATTCACCACATCCAACAGCGGAGGGACCGCCAATTACAGGAATGGGAGCAAGTGTGGTTGAGTGCCTTGCTCAAGAGCACAGGTGCCACAACCCGTCGCGGCCCGGAATCGAACCTACATTCTAGTACTGGCACAGGAACTTAAGTTCGACGCACTAGACCGCTCGGCCATAACACCCCATCCTGGGGCTGCTAAGTCCGCTTTTACTGATTACAATTAACCCTCTGAAAACTATTGAAAATTCTTTAAAATTGGGTTTCGTTTTAAACGTTCGGCAAAACCTGTTTTTCAATTTTATTCGGTTAAACATTTAACCGGTTAAACATCCCATCCCTAGACCTCACCTTAACTTTCTTGAGTCTGTTCTGGATATCTGCAGGGTCCTGGATGGATGAATCCTTGCTGATGTAATCAGTATCAGTCACATCCAGCCAGTCAGTTAGGACTTGTACCTCTTCCTTCAGCTTCTTGCACAGGCTATGAGCTACATCGAGGCTCTGTGATCGCACAAACACAATGTTACAATTAATTAAACACCAGCCCAGACTAGACAAGACTGATTAGCCAGTCAGTCAGGATTTGTACGTCATCCTTTATGATGGTAGAGTGAAATTTTACTGCCGTCCACATTTCGACACGGGAAAATGTTACCGAGACCGTGGGAGAAGCATGTGTAGTGTCCCTTCGCAGTATGACACAGTATGTGGGGTACGGTGGCCGAGTGGTTAGGGCCATAGACTCGCAATCATGGGTGAAAACTTGGGGTTGCGGGTTCGAATCCGGCTGCGGTACCTGTGCCCTTGGGCAAGGCACTTAACCACACTTGCTCCATCTTTCGGAAGGGATGTAAAGCCGTTGGTCCAGTGTGTTAGGTAATTGGTAACGCACTCTAAAGATCCCAGAGCATTATTTCGTAAAGAGCAAGGGGATTCCCCGGTGTCTCTGGCCATTTCTAATTCTAATTCTTCATGGGTTTCCTCACGCTTACGAGTGACAGTGCAATGAGCACTATTGAGGAATCCTTGGTATGAATACCAGAAAGAAATAATAATAATAATAATAAAAAGAACCCTGAATGTTATAAACGGGCGACATTACGGGAAACCTTTTCCCGGCGACCATCGAAATTTCGGCAAGAATCACTCAAATTGACACCAAATTTCTCTACTCAAAGCTTCCAAAAATGGTTGTAGACCTAATAAAAATGGTTCTAGACGTAATAAAAATGGTTTTTGACCTTAAAAAAATGGTTATTGACCTTAAAAAATGGTTTTTAACCTCCAAAATATTAGGGCGACACAAAATTGTCGCCCTAATAGACCGTGTCGCCCTAACATAGCTTTTGTACGCAAAAACTGTCGCCCCAATAGGTAAAACATAGTTTTAATGACCTTCACAGACCGGATGTACACTTCCAGGGCACTTTTACTGACTCGATGTGTCCGCATTGAACTTATCGTCTCGGGAAAAGTTACCTGGTCAATTTTCCTGGGCAGCAGTTGGCCAGGAAAAGTAACCACTGGACTCGGCGAAAGTTACTGAGAGGGTAACTTCCTAGGCTGTCCGCACTGGATTAAAAATGGAAAAAGTACCCATCGTCGCGGTAAGTTTGACCAAAAAAAGTCCAATGCGGACAGGCCTTAATGGTTGGGAATTGGGACTTGATCTTACAAAGATTTTGAACTTGACTTTAAGTGGGCCTTGAAAAGGAACAATTCAGCAATCGATGTTGACCTTGAGCAAAATATATAATGAATGTGTACGCTATTAATATCAAACTGACTTGTTTCTGTTCTCTAGCTAGTTTGATGACCCTTGTCCACTTTGTCTGTAGTTCCTTCAGCTCTGTGGTGACGCGAGCTGCAAACTGTGGGTCGCCCTCTTTGGCCAGTTTGCGTCCAGTCTCGTTGATATTGTCCATGTTCTGCTGCAGCGTCTGAATGTCGTCAGTCAGTGCCTGCAACCAATCATTTGCAAAATTTTGATCCTGTTAAAAATGGGAACCTAAGTGTGACACTTTGATGTGTTTGTAAATATGAATTTTCTCAAGTTACAAATCTTTTTAAAAGAAATTCCTATGTAATTTCTAAATAGTGTAGAATATTTAAAATAATTTACAAACAGTTAAACACGTCTTGGTATCATAGTTTTCGAGAAAATTGTTTAACAAAGGTAAAAGGAGACACGACGGCATTTTTCAACTCTTATGACCAGTTCGTTTCTGGATAAGGTAGCTGCTAATTTTACCCACCCAACAGACCGTATCGAATAGCTGCCATCTAGTGGGGCAGCTTTTACATTTAATCCAACAATGTACATGTAAGCACAAAATGTGCAGCCATGCATGTCCTCAAGGAACAGAGAAACTGCCCTACAAGATGGCAGCTATTTGATACTGTCTATAGAACATGTACTTTATCATAGTAAAATTTCACTAAATCTTTTGAGAATAAAGTTGCTAAATGTCACATTTAGTATATGAATTAGCATAAATAGGACGGCGGCTTCACACAATTTCTTGAAAGCATGCAAATTTTTTTCATTGTTTTCTCGGAATGTAAATGAGGTACTGAGCTGACTTATATGCAGGTTGGTTTTTATCATACACATCCTAAAGCACACATGGAGATAACCCCGTTTGTAACAGTTTGTTCAATCCTGTAAACTATCATTAAACTGGCTACCTGTCCTTGCTCCAACTGAGCCTCCAGTACATCCATATCACCAAGAGCAACCTCCTCAGATGACAGGAATGTATCTACCTCGGCCATCCAACTCTTTAAACCATTTACTTCATCCTGAAACAATCAACACAATATGATTTAAAGGCCCATTGTATCATTTGCAGATGGAACTTGTTTAAGATTCCTGGAATAAGGGCTTAAAATATAACTAGCCTATTGATAGCTTTCCGGTGACATCACACCTTCCAGCTTTTTGGGTGTCATTTGACAATAATGACCCACGTGGCGTGAGCGCTAACCAGCAAAAAAAGCAAGAAAAGGGCATTGGTTGCACCTCTGTTGCTTAACCTTGCTTTATGTTGTTGCGCCACGGCTGTTGTATCGAGAAAGATAAAACTGTCTTTCTTCAAGCCAAAAAGTAAAAACACTTTCGTTTTTTACAAGCAGAGTACATGCTCAATAATTTGAATGTATCGCAATGTGCGTGTGCGGCATTTTAAAATGAAAATATGCTGGTGGGTATTTTTTACGCATGTTTGCGCAATCATACGCGCGTGGCCGGTGACACCAAGATGTCAGACGTGGCATAAAAAGCTATCAATATATATTTCAGCTACATTGATGCACCAACGTTTTCCGAACAAAAATTTAAATCCATGCATGGCTTTTGTCAAGTTAATAATGAAAAAAAATTTGTACACACTTATATTTTTAAAGACCATCTTCAGTTGTTAATTTCTTGTATAAAGGTTCAATTTTAAACAGAAAATAAATCATGTGGTATATGTTATCACTGCCATCAATACCAATTATTTAGTACTGTGGCGTTCGTCTCAACATGAACGAGAAAAATGGGTTTTGAAAATGTTAACT
Source organism: Henricia sp. BOLD:AAB3569 (assembly GCA_037783545.1). Taxonomy (NCBI): domain Eukaryota; kingdom Metazoa; phylum Echinodermata; class Asteroidea; order Spinulosida; family Echinasteridae; genus Henricia; species Henricia sp. BOLD:AAB3569. The sequence goes on along the minus strand of JBBELK010000272.1, from coordinate 1,614,170 downwards.
GTGTTACAGACTCTTGCTGGCAACCAACAAGTTCCTCTCATACTCCAAGCACAGGCATATGTTTAATATCTCAACTCAATTCATAAAACCACTGACCTGCCACAGTTTGAGTTCACTTAGCGCCCTCTCGAGTTGAGCCTGTCTCTCCTCAACCAGCATGGTCACCTTGCTCCAGCCCTCGTTCATCTTATTTAAGTCACTCTGCAGGCTTTCTGCTCTGTCAGTAGTTGGGGCACCAGATACAAGATCTTTGCCAGTCTTATTCACAAAGTCATAGTTCTGTTGCTGCTGCTGTATGGTGGTTTGCAGTTCCTAGAATATGTAAGTGAGAATTTGAGTTAAGTAAGGTCAGTCTCGGATCTTTCAATAATTACTCTTTTGGCTGACCAAAAAAAAAATCCAAGACAAGCACCCTGTAGAAAAAATTGTGAAAGATTTGTTGACATATTTTTTTCCCAGTCAACCGGGGGGATATATGACCCTGGAGACAAGTTCCAACAATGGATCAGTTTGCACAATCGCCTTCTGTCTTCAGCCACTCAATTGGCCTTTTGTATGCTTCACACGAACAGCATCTGATGTAGTGCTGTACATCCTTTCATAAGCACACAATGGTATCCAGATGACCAGACTAAATTTTTGATGCTATGTAATCAGTGCAGAATCTTGTTTACAAGCTGTATTTGCTCACCTTGTAGTTCTGGAGCTGATCCTCCAACTCGTCCACTTCTGCCACTATAAATTCTTCCAACCTCGGCACTTCCTTCACATTGAGTCAACGCCTTCATGGCCTTTCACAATCTTCCCACCCCACCTTTCCTCCAGCACTAATCCCATAATCTTGTTTCGAGCTGTATTTGCTCACCTCGTACTTCTGGAGCTGATCCTCCACTTCTGCCACCATAAATTCTTCCAACCTTAGCACTTCCTTCACACTCTGCAGCCATTGGGTCAATGCCTTCACTGTCTTTCTCCACCCCCACCCCCAACCCACCCTCCCTCCAGCACCGATCACAGAATCTTGTCTGCAAGCAGTATTTGCTTACCTTGTACTTCTGAAGCTGATCTTCCAGCTCGTCCACTTCTGCCACCATAAATTCCTCCGACCTCAGCACCTCCTCCACACTCTGCAGCCATTGGGTCAATGCCTTCATGGCCTCCAAGTACCGCTGCGGAGGCGCGTACTCCAAGGCACGCGCCAGCAGCTTTTCCTTGTCCCTGACGGCCGTGGAGACACTGTCCCAAGACTGCTTGAAGGCTTTGATGTCTCTCTGGGCCGTGCGGGAGATGGTGGCATCGCCTGTCAGGTCCTTGGCAGTGGTCGTTAGGTGCTCTATGCGATGGCTGTTGATGGTCATGTCTTTCTGCTTAGCCTGGACAACGGGAGTAAATAAAAAAAAGGCATCATTGGTACACTAAGGTCAAGTACGATTCACGACTATAGTTAACTGTAGTTCAACCATTTTCATCCAAATGGTCTTGTTTCTGGAATTCGTAAAAAAAAAAATGTTTCGTCTGCAAATGATATAATGGGCCTTTAATTATTTATTTGGTGTTTTGGCACAAAATTTTGAAATTGGGGGATGAAATATTCGGTTTTTAATAATTCAAATATTTGGATATCGAGATCTTCAGTTTGTCCCAACATTAAATTGTACCATTCAATCTAGAGTCTAATGTAACAAAGAAGCTTGTCCAGATTTTTCCAGAAACTGGATTTCGCTCTAACCTAATAATCTAACCTAAAAATACTATCCATGAGAAGAAAACAGGAAAATTTGCAATCCCCAATTTGGATGTGGAAGCAAAAAGGTTGGAGTGATCACTGCACTGCTTTTATATATATAACCGCCGAACCCCGAATAGGACGACACTTTTGGCTAAAATGCCGCGAGTGACCACTAAAACCACAAAATTCTCGGTAAAAAGATCGTAAATTGACACTAATTTTCTCCTCAAAATCTCTATAAAAACATTTTTTGCAATCTAGACGGAAATGGTGTGTGCCCTAATAGAAATGGTTACAAACCTAATAAAAATGCTCTTCGACCCAGTTAACATGCTTTTTGGAGCCATTGTCGTTAGGACGACCGGCGATCGGTCGTCCTAACGCAACCGGTCGTCCCAACACTCCTTTTTACCCCAAATCGGTCTTCCTATTCATGAATTAGTAGTAATATATATATATATATATAGAACAGGATAAATAAGTTTGAAAAACTGTGTTTTTTTTTTACGATATCCTTGAAAATATACGGATTGAGAGTTTGAAATGAGAAAAATATGACAAATTATATGGTATCAAAATCTCAACACCCATGGGGGGTGGGTTAAAAAAATGTGATCTGGACACACTCTTTTAACTTACCCTGCATTGATCTAGCTGGTCCTGAATCTCCTGTATGGTATCAGCAACAGTGGTTTGTTCGTCCAGCCAGGACTGGACCGACTGCACTACTTCTTGGAGCCGTTTGAGGTCATCAGTGAATTGCTTCCTTAGTGAGGCTTGGTTCAGGTTGCATTTTCTTCCATCGACCATGACGCGGACATCTTTCCACCGCTCAGTCAGGTTCTCCAGAGAGTGCCTGATTGGCTCAGTTGAGGTTCCCTCTAAAATGCAATGAGAAATTTATTAAACATATACAAGAGATTGGGGATAATTTCACCTTCAGAAATCATTAAAATAACAGATTTATATTTCTTTTGGAAAATAACAATTTTTGAGTTTCATTTATCATGTAGAGTCAAAAATAGTATTCCATAATATGCTCTCCTCTTCAAGGAGGTTGTTCAGATTTTTCCAGAAAATGGATTTCGTTCTAACTTAACAATCATATCAAATACCTCCTTAAAATACTATCCCTGGGAAGAAAACAGGAAATTTGCAATCCCCAATTTGGATGTGGAAGCAAAAGTTTGGTGTAATCACTGCACTGCTTTATGTAACTAGATAATTAATTTACAAAACACTGGTTGTTTTTTGACAATATCCTTCAAAATATACGACTTGAGAGCGTGAAATCTCAGAACTTTATGGTAATGAGAAAAATATGACAAATGATATGGTATCAAAATCTCAACATTCACGGGAAAAATGTTCTTAAAATACCAATTCCCGATCAGAACATAAGTGGCACATCAGGCCTCAGTGTTACATCTCCCAGCCTAATTTGCATTTTTTTTTTTTTTAATCGTAATCTTTAGGTATTTTTTTAATTTATTTTAAATGTTTGCAAATCATGTAAAATCGTCTTTAAATCAAACTATGTACTAAAGTTTAGCCAGCTTTACCTAAACGGGTTTGATTGATCAGCTTGTTGCCAAGCTCTGATACATTTTTCACCCGGGTTTTCCTCTCATTAAGGTCCCTCTCCAGTGTCTGCAGGAAAAAAAAATTGGAATGTCATTAGCATCGACGCAAGGTAATTTGGCACTTTCATCGGGATCTTGAGCATCATTTTTGTGACATGCATTGGCTGTGCCGTATTTCGAACAAATTGTTAGCAACACACGTGCACGTTTGGAACATTTTCCATTCTGTGCGTATGCGTACTTGATGGCATTTAATAACCAGTTGTTTTTTTCTAACAAAGATGGCGTCTGTGAGTGTGATTAATAGTGTGGATTCCATACAAATCGTGCAGTTTATGCACTTGCACCGCAGTTAAGAAGGCCTACATAAAAGGAGGAAAATTAATTCATGTGTATTTACACTATAAAACTGGCTCTGCTCATCCAGATTATGATCCTCAGGAGACGGCTCCCTCGATGACATCAATCTCTGCTCTGTGTCCTCCATCCATGACACCAAACTCCCAAGCTCCCCGTCAAACTGCTTCTTGAGTTGACTGTCCTCCAGAGGGCGCTTCTGGCTCTCGCTGGCTCCGGAGGCCGCCACGTGAACCGTTTGGGAGATGGTCTTGGTGACCTGCGTCTCGGTGACTTTCCGTCCGTCGTCTCCTTGGTACGTCTTGGTTGTGGTGGTGGTGTTGATGGCGTCGGTGATTGGAAGAGCCTCTAGGTTGACACCGCTGTCTGCAATCTGAGCGTAGAAAAGGGAATTGAGGCTGGGTTGACAGTGGCCTTTTAATTCGGGCGTTTCACAAATATCAGGGGTGTGAGTGGAGAACCCCCAAAAAAATCTGAAAAAATCTGAAAAATCTTGAAGCTGAAATTGCGAGTGCGAAACCCGAATTCCTAACAGCGTGGGCCCGCTTAAGTTGCACTGACATCTTGATGAATTAATGTTCGCAGTTGGTGCATTTTATGGCTTTGAGAATGGAATGTTGTACTGAATGCTGGCTTGCACATGACGGGCGCTAGCAAGTGGCAAGTACCGTACTGTAGAAAAAAAAGCGGGAAATAAAATCAACGCTTACGCAAGGGGGGGAAATTAAATTTTGGTACATTAAAAAAAAAGTTGAAATCAGCTAAAAATCTGAAATTTCAAACCCCTGACAATACAGGCGCGACCAAGAGTTTGACGCAGAAAGGCTACAATTCGGAAGTTCCTTTCAATCAGATTTATACCTTTGATGATTAGTTTAGAGACATTTTAAATGCACAAAAGAACAAACAAGAATCTAACTTACCCATTTGGAGTGCATTTCCATCTGTTGCACCACACTATCCCATCTCTGTGAGAACTCATCTAGGACTAGTTGTATGTCTTCAACAGCTCGATTGTTCTCCTCAAGATGTTCCACAATGTTCTCAGCGCTGCGGTTCAACTTGTCAAACTCGTTACGTTGGATCTGTAGTTCCTGTTCAAGCATCTAATATTGGACAAATGACAGTTAAACTCTGTCACAAGTAGGATCTTTATCAAGAAAATTCCATTTAAAGAAGGGGGCAAGATATTTATTTTGTTTTCAAGATATTTTAGCTCCCGTAGTATCATGCACATCAGCCAGTCTCATACGAGCCAGTGTCGATTCCTTCTCAATCTACTGAACCAGCCCAAAACTAGATATGAAAGGGGTTAAACCCACTAATCTTGAGTACCTTAACCCTCTCAATAGCTCCCTTAGTATCATGCACATCGGCCAGTCTCATACGAGCCAGTGTCGATTCCTTCTCAATCTACTGAACCAGCCAAAACTCGATATGAAAGGGGTTAAAACCCACTAACCTTGAGTACCTTAACCCTCTCAATAGCTCCCTTAGTATCATGCACATCAGCCTGTCTCATACGAGCCAGTGTCGATTCCTTCCCAATCTACTGAACCAGCCAAAACTAGATATGAAAGGGGTTAAACCCACTAACCTTGAGTACCTTAACCCTCTCAATAGCTCCCTTAGTATCATGCACATCAGCCTGTCTCATACGAGCCAGTGTCGATTCCTTCCCAATCTACTGAACCAGCCCAAACTAGATATGAAAGGGGTTAAACCCACTAACCTTGAGTACCTTAACCCTCTCAATAGCTCCCTTAGTATCATGCACATCAGCCTGTCTCATACGAGCCAGTGTCGATTCCTTCTCAATCTACTGAACCAGCCCAAACTAGATATGAAAGGGGTTAAACCCACTAACCTTGAGTACCTTAACCCTCTCAATAGCTCCCTTTATAGTATCATGCACATCAGCCTGTCTCATACGAGCCAGTGTCGATTCCTTCCCAATCTACTGAACCAGCCCAAACTAGATATGAAAGGGGTTAAACCCACTAACCTTGAGTACCTTAACCCTCTCAATAGCTCCCTTAGTATCATGCACATCAGCCTGTCTCATACGAGCCAGTGTCGATTTCTTCCCAATCTACTGAACCAGCCCAAACTAGATATGAAAGGGGTTAAACCCACTAACCTTGAGTACCTTAACCCTCTCAATAGCTCCCTTAGTATCATGCACATCGGCCAGTCTCATACGAGCCAGTGTCGATTCCTTCTCAATCTACTGAACCAGCCAAAACTCGATATGAAAGGGGTTAAAACCCACTAACCTTGAGTACCTTAACCCTCTCAATAGCTCCCTTAGTATCATGCACATCAGCCAGTCTCATACGAGCCAGTGTCGATTCCTTCCCAATCTACTGAACCAGCCCAAACTAGATATGAAAGGGGTTAAACCCACTAACCTTGAGTACCTTAACCCTCTCAATAGCTCCCTTAGTATCATGCACATCAGCCTGTCTCATACGAGCCAGTGTCGATTCCTTCCCAATCTACTGAACCAGCCAAAACTAGATATGAAAGGGGTTAAACCCACTAACCTTGAGTACCTTAACCCTCTCAATAGCTCCCTTAGTATCATGCACATCAGCCTGTCTCATACGAGCCAGTGTCGATTCCTTCCCAATCTACTGAACCAGCCCAAACTAGATATGAAAGGGGTTAAACCCACTAACCTTGAGTACCTTAACCCTCTCAATAGCTCCCTTAGTATCATGCACATCAGCCTGTCTCATACGAGCCAGTGTCGATTCCTTCTCAATCTACTGAACCAGCCCAAACTAGATATGAAAGGGGTTAAACCCACTAACCTTGAGTACCTTAACCCTCTCAATAGCTCCCTTTATAGTATCATGCACATCAGCCTGTCTCATACGAGCCAGTGTCGATTCCTTCCCAATCTACTGAACCAGCCCAAACTAGATATGAAAGGGGTTAAACCCACTAACCTTGAGTACCTTAACCCTCTCAATAGCTCCCTTAGTATCATGCACATCAGCCTGTCTCATACGAGCCAGTGTCGATTTCTTCCCAATCTACTGAACCAGCCCAAACTAGATATGAAAGGGGTTAAACCCACTAACCTTGAGTACCTTAACCCTCTCAATAGCTCCCTTAGTATCATGCACATCGGCCAGTCTCATACGAGCCAGTGTCGATTCCTTCTCAATCTACTGAACCAGCCAAAACTCGATATGAAAGGGGTTAAACCCACTAACCTTGAGTACCTTAACCCTCTCAATAGCTCCCTTAGTATCATGCACATCAGCCTGTCTCATACGAGCCAGTGTCGATTCCTTCTCAATCTACTGAACCAGCCCAAACTCGATATGAAAGGGGTTAAACCCCACTAACCTTGAGTACCTTAACCCTCTCAATAGCTCCCTTAGTATCATGCACATCAGCCAGTCTCATACGAGCCAGAGTCGATTCCTTCTCAATCTACTGAACCAGCCAATACTCGATGTGAAAGGGGTTAAACCCACTAACCTTGAGTACCTTAACCCTCTCAATAGCTCCCTTAGTATCATGCATATCAGCCAGTCTCATACGAGCCAGTGTCGATTCCTTCTCAATCTACTGAACCAGCCCAAACTCGATGTGAAAGGGGTTAAACCCACTAACCTTGAGTACCTTAACCCTCTCAATAGCTCCCTTAGTATCATGCACATCGGCCAGTCTCATACGAGCCAGTGTCGATTCCTTCTCAATCTACTGAACCAGCCAAAACTCGATATGTAAGGGGTTAAAACCCACTAACCTTGAGTACCTTAACCCTCTCAATAGCTCCCTTAGTATCATGCACATCAGCCAGTCTCATACGAGCCAGTGTCGATTCCTTCTCAATCTACTGAACCAGCCAAACCTCGATATGTAAGGGGTTAAAACCCACTAACCTTGAGTACCTTAACCCTCTCAATAGCTCCCTTAGTATCATGCACATCGGCCAGTCTCATACGAGCCAGTGTCGATTCCTTCTCAATCTACTGAACCAGCCCAAACTCGATATGAAAGGGGTTAAAACCCACTAACCTTGAGTACCTTAACCCTCTCAATAGCTCCCTTAGTATCATGCACATCGGCCAGTCTCATACGAGCCAGTGTCGATTCCTTCTCAATCTACTGAACCAGCCAAAACTCGATATGTAAGGGGTTAAAACCCACTAACCTCGAGTACCTTAACCCTCTCAATAGCTCCCTTAGTATCATGCACATCAGCCAGTCTCATACGAGCCAGTGTCGATTCCTTCTCAATCTACTGAACCAGCCAAAACTCGATATGAAAGGGGTTAAACCCACTAACCTTGAGTACCTTAACCCTCTCAATAGCTCCCTTGGTATCATGCACATCGGCCAGTCTCATACGAGCCAGTGTCGATTCCTTCTCAATCTACTGAACCAGCCAAAACTCGATATGAAAGGGGTTAAAACCCACTAACCTTGAGTACCTTAACCCTCTCAATAGCTCCCTTAGTATCATGCACATCAGCCAGTCTCATACGAGCCAGTGTCGATTCCTTCTCAATCTACTGAACCAGCCAAAACTCGATATGAAAGGGGTTAAAACCCACTAACCTTGAGTACCTTAACCCTCTCAATAGCTCCCTTAGTATCATGCACATCAGCCAGTCTCATACGAGCCAGTGTCGATTCCTTCTCAATCTACTGAACCAGCCCAAACTCGATATGCAAGGGGTTAAAACCCACTAACCTTGAGTACCTTAACCCTCTCAATAGCTCCCTTAGTATCATGCACATCAGCCAGTCTCATACGAGCCAGTGTCGATTCCTTCTCACTCAGCCAATCACTGAACTGTCTCTGTTCTTCCACAAAGCGATGCCAGTCTGACGAGACTTCCTGTAGAATGGCCCAGCGTTGTTCGGTCCATTGGCAGACCCTGGCCCAACGCTCACCCAGGCTGGTCAGCTGCTCCTCTAACAGGGCTGTGGCTGGGGGGACAAAAATGGTTATCTCAAAATACATGCATAAGGCTAGATTCACACCGTGCCCTTTTTAGGCATTACACATGTAAATTTAATGTGCATATCCAGAAGAAAATGAGGCGTGGACAGAATTTGGTGTTATTATAATTATTAGAATGCTCTGGGATCTTTAAAGTGCGTTACCTAACACACTGGACCAACGGCTTTACTGTACATCCCTTCCGAAGGATGGTGAAAGTGTGTTTAGACGCCTTGCTCAAGGGCAGAAGCACCCCAGCAGGGTATCGAACCTGCAACCCCAGGTTTTCGTCCACGTATTGCGAGTCAGTGACCCAAACCGCTCGGCCACGGTACCCCACGTAGTGAAAATAACAGAACCATAAAAACCCTTTGCTGCCCAAGTTGATTTTGTACATGGGTAATTCTCAAAATTGGGTGACATGCTTCTTAAGATTTCCAAGTGTTTTTAGTGATTGAAAGTGGTTTCCCAGTAAAAAATAATTATTTTTATTTCAACAAATGCCACTTAAATTTAATGTTTGTGTGTAGATATGGCACCAAGGTAAATGCAAACTCATTCTAAATTCGCCAATTTTCATTGGCGTAGGTAACCCGGGACACCAAACTCCAATTCAATACCATGGAACAAATTATAAGCCTTTCTGGTCTTTTGTTCAGAGAACAATCAGAGAACAAAATATTCAAGAAAATGATGCTGCCCCCTATAATAACAGGCCATGCAGTACATTAGTGAGAATTTGTGATCATGAGTGGCGATTTTTGAAGCAGAGAGTGTTGTACGTAACTGGGACACCACAAATTTTAGACCCCTAATTTTGGGAATTACCCACATGTAGTTTTCAGTGCATTATTTCACTCCAAATATGTCATATTTACGTGTGAATGGCCTTAAAGTCCTTCATATTTATTTGCATTTTTATAGGCCTGTATCCAGTGAGATAACTCATTTTGCTGGAACGGGTCACATATTAAGTGACCCAGAGTGAGTTTTGATATTAACTGATAACACATTTTGTATTAAAGAGGAATACCGTTTTCTGGACTGCTTTCATCCACGACCACCACCATGTGTGTCAGTGAGTTGACGTGCATTTGTTGCTCCTCTAAGGACTCCTGAAGCATCTGCATTTCAAGAAGAAGAGATTAATTTGTTAAGCCCTGTCCGCATTAGACTTTTTTTATAAAAACTTACCGAGACGATTGGTACTTTCCCATTTAAAGTCCAATGTGGACAGCCCAGGACGTTTTCCTCTCAGTAACTTCCCCCAAGTCCAGCGGTTGCTTTTCATGGCCAACTGCTGCCCAGGAAAATTGACCAGGGAACTTTTCCCGAGACAATAAGTCCAATGCTGACACAATAGGGCCGTGAAGGTCATACTGCCAAGCGATACAGCGCATGCTCTCTCACGGTCTCTGTAAAATTTCTTCCGTGTCGAAAAAGTCCAAATGTGGACAGCAGTAAAATTTAGCCATTTTTTATTGTACCATCGTCTCAGTAAAACCTCCAATGCGGAGACGGCTTTAGAGATGATTTCTTTGTTTCAACAAAAAGAAATGATATTATAAAATAAAAACACACAGACTCGTGTGCCAATATTTGTTTAGGTTTACAATAACTTGTGAACCATATAAGCAGGACCATTCCTCCATGACAGGACAGTGGAAGAAAAAAAAAGGTCTTGATTTGACTTCGCATAGCCATAAGTGACTGTGGCAACCAACTCTCTAAAGGCCCTGTCACACATTCCCGGTTTTGCATCCCAGTTGGCCCCGATACATCCCGGTGTCCCTCTGCTACGGTCGACGACGGTTTTTGCTCAAAACCGGTCTTGCTACTATTTTAATTCTTTCCTGGCATACTTGGGTGCTCAGCCTGTGTTCCTATAAAAGGGAGTGCTGGTCAGGTTTGGTCAGTTCTTCTGTTCTGGCTGCTGATGGAAACACAGGCTGTGCACTGCGCGTACATGGGCCAAGGTGCTGCTGCTACAACCTGTCATCATTTTATCAAGTAAGTTTCTTTATAAATTTCATTGAAAAGTAGCTTATTATATACATTATCTTTTTAATCCTTTTACCATAAATCTTCTTCTGTTTTGTTGTAGCTTGTATATTGCTACTTGACTGTCGTTATTTTTATCCAATTACGGTAAGGCAAATGTTTGTACTTTAATATACGGAAAATTTTGTAAAACTGTTTTATAATAAAAACCCACTTTTGGAATCGAGTTCCTTTTTTTTATTGTGAGTCATTTTAATGCCTCTGTTCGCCATCCTTATTTTACATTTTTTTATACACCAACTCAGTTACATTAGCCTAAAAGCCTGTTGATTGAGGGCCAGGTCGAACAGGTGGTACAAAAGAAAGGCCTTGGTGACTTGCTCCCGAAAATTTGTCAAAATGTTTCATCTTCAAATGATACAACAGGCATTTAACAAAAACCAAACTGACACATGCCAACTGACCCTGTGTTCTTCCACCTGTTGCTGGACCTGGTCTAGTGTACTCCCTACACCTTCATGTCTGTTGATGATTCCTTCTGTTCGATCCAGCCAGGCAGCCAGGTCATCCAGTTGCTTCTGTTGTAGCTCCATCAAGACTTCATGAAGTCTGCAATCAGAAATAAGCACTCTTGACAATGATATTCCTGAGTTCAGGCGGTCTGTTCTTGACACGAGTAATTAGTTCTCAGTGGATAGGTGGTGTGTGATAGTTGGTCGTGTTCCTGTCGTTCGGGCGCGAGAACATTGTTCGCGTGTCAAGAACAGACAACCCGAACTCGACTTACACTACCCACCAAAACTTTGCAAACACCTTGAAAGTTTCAGGTTTTGATAAGAAAACGTATAATTTTGTGAATGTTAATTTTGTGAAAGCAAATGTAGGTGTATTCTAACAAAAAGCAATATATACATGTTAATTTTAGTGCCATCTTCGGCCTCAGCAGTGGGCTTTATCAACAAATTGAAGAGCATGCAAAAAGAAACGGCTTAACTTGATGTTCATCAAAGAATCTCCCCCTTAGCAGCTATGACAGCTACACACAATCTCTGCATCCTGATTGTCAGTTTCTCCAAAACATTCAGTGGAAATACGTCTCTTTTAAGACTCTCCAGAGGTTTTTATGGCTGGTTTGGCATTTCTTTCTGACCTTGCGATCCAACTCCTCCCAGAGCAGCTCAATGGGATTGAGATCAGGTGACTGGGCAGGCCATTCCATGGTGGACAGCACTCCAGATGAGTGCTTTCTCTCCAGATACCCCTTACACCTCCGTTTGCTTTAATAGCTTGGTTTATTATGAACAAACAAAATAATACTTCCTTCTCAAAAACCTAAAACTTTCAAGGTGTTTCCAAAGTTTTAATGGGTAGTGTTTGAGGTTTTTAGAAAAACCTAGGGGAGTCATGTGTTATTATTCTATAGACCCTTTGCACAAAGTGCCCACTTGTGCATGACACACGGTGACAATGTGACTGCCCCCTGTCATGGCCGCCCATGCAATAATTTGAATTAAAGTACAGGTTCTGTTGGGCAAGTAAAACCAGCAGCTACCTTTTAAATACAACATGTTACGCTTAATTACAAATTTGGGATTAAGCATAGCACGAAAATTCGTTCAAGCAAGGGCGTATAAAGCTTGCTGTTCTGAGCACACGAAGAGAGTGCGCGCGCAATGCTGTCATCTGTTTTGTTCGAACACGTTCATCGTCTGCTTTGCTTATGTCGACATTAAAAATTTCAAATACTATCATCAGTAATGCATCCATTTTGGGATGACTGTTACAACCACAGAAGACCCTTGCCTGTCGCTGACTGGGATATTTCAACAACAGCGAAAAGCTGTGTATCTGTTGGAATATGTGTCTCGTATTTTGACGAGTATGGCGACGAAAAACGATGGTGTCACATTAGCAAAAACAATCAGTAGGTTAGCATGTGGTTTGGTTTGCTAGTGCTTAAACAATTTTATGAAATGTAGAGAGTGCTGCTTAATCAGAAAACGAGTTGGCATAGAATCGGGTGGGGAATCAGGTGGGGAATCAGGTGGGGAATAGGGTGGAGAATCAGGTGGGGAATCGGATGGGGAATCGGGTTGGCGTAGCAGTTCTTTCCTCGCCTTCCACCAATGCTGCCCTGATTCGAATCCCGTCCGGGTCAGTATGTGGATTGGGTTCTCAGTCCCTGCTTGATTCCGTGGGTTTTCCTCCCACCTCTAAAACTGAGAATTTCTTCCCGTTCTCGCACTTCGTAGCTGAGCTGATGATCCTCCTAGGTAGCTACAGGGCAATGACTGAAGTCGGCAAATCCTTCAGCAACCAGATCCCTTCAGGGGATCATACGAAAGAAGAAGAAAACGGGTGCTAACATGCTTTATAAAATTGGCCGCTGCTCACAAAGAGTTGAAATGTAATGAGTGCCTTACTTGGTCTGTCTCTCCATAGCAGCAATCCTCAGATTCTCCCATCTGCTGTTGAGTAGACTCATCTGTTCTCTTATCTCGCTCTCCTCTTCATCCGACACCTTGTTCTCTAGGATGAGGTAGTTGCCTTCTTGAAGTGCGTTCCCAACGCTGTTCTGATGGGATGTTAGTTCCATCATGAACTCCTGCAAAGAAAGACAAGTAAACAAACATACCACAGTCAATATAGTGCTTCTTCGAATGTTTCACAAAAAAACCAAAACAAATTTTACTTTTTAACTGTTATAATTTCTTCACAATTTAATCAACAATCTTGGTTTTAAAACTCTCCTTTAGTGCATGCACCAATGGTCCTCTGCACCATAAAAAAACTGTAATCAAGTGACAGCTGGGTTTACACATGTTTTGCGGACAACCTTTTCTAGTTTGCTATAGAAGTACACAAAAACGTTGTCCGCGAAAATGTCATTCTTTGCCCAGTTTCCGGACAAAATGGCAGTGTCCATACTACACGGTGTCACTGCAATGCATAGTTCAGACCTGTCAATCAAGCCGAACCCGCGACCAATCACAACAGAGCTATCAGACAGCGCCCACATAGGTCAAAGTGATGCAACCATCACAAACAATCACACGATTTTCTGCCCATACAGTTTGTATGTTGTATGCGCCAGTGACCGGGTGAATTTTTGTTTCAATGTCGGGCGATTCGGTGTTCAAAGGTAGGAAAGCGCATTTTTATGAATATATGTCATCCCTGCATTACTAGCCCTTCGCTCAGTGTGTGCTACGGTAACTGTCGACCCCAAAACATAAATACCTTTGAGTTTTCTCCAATGAATCTGTGCTTTCCATGCCGAGTCCCGTTGCTTTGTACGTTGTGTCACCATTTTTTTGTGATGGCTTGTGAGCACATAGTAACAATATCTAAGGGGCGGGGTTAACTGGGCAATCTCGGAACTATGCATTGCTGTTGATGAGCGCACTACGCACACATCGACAGCAACTGATCAGTTGAGCTGCTTCCAGTTGCAATGTCGATGTACGCTAGGCATTACTCTTCACAAAAGAATGCTCTCAGATCTTTTTAAGTGCATTACACAACACACTGGACCAATGTCTTTACATCCCTTTTGGAGGATGGAGCAATTGTGGTTGAGTGCACAGGCACCACGGCCGGGTATCGAACCTGTAACACCAAATGTTCACCCCTGTTGTGAATCAACAACCTAAACCACTCGACCACGGTACCCCATGTGAGTGATAAAGATAATCCTGACCTCGTGTGTGTGGAACTGATCCTTGACTCTGTCCACATTGCTTGAGATGGCACCCTGATGGCTGAGATGGTCCTCTGCTTCCAATAACCAGGCTAAGACATTCTCCATGTTGCTCTGGTAGCTCTCTAAATCTACCTCACTCATGTCTGAAAAAGACTGGCGAGAGAATGGAGGAATTTCATTGTAAAATGTAAGTTTGGGGAGAATCATATGGTTCTCTTTAGGATGCAAACCGGAGACCTCTGACACACCGAGCAGATGCTCTACCAGCTGAGCTAAAAGGCAGTGGTATACTCCCTCAAGTTTTTCTGAAGTACCAAGCTTTTCTCTTGGTGTTGCACGTGTGCAACTGAACAATGTAAGGCCTGTTTCAAAGGTCGTGCTTGTGCAGTGTCAAATTAAATTCAACTTGTTTTTTGTTTAATTCGACACGACACAAGCACGACGTTTCAAACCATTTGGCTCGGCAAATTGAATTTGGCACGGCAGAAAAATTTAGCTCGACATGGTGTGCAGTGCTAACTCAATTTAGTGCGGCAGTAGCACGGCGCGGTTTTAAAAACCTTGCTTCTGTCGTGTCGAATTTAATTCCAGTTCAAAGTTGGGCTGCAATTGTGTTCACAATTGAAATGCGCATGCTCGCAGCGCGCACGCGAGCAAAGAAATAACCAACAAACAAGTGCATCAAAATAATAAATATGGCGACGTATAATGGACAGAATGGAAAACGCACGTGCACAACGTCCATGACTCATCCGCCATGTTGGATGTATTTAAAGATTGTATACATGTACATGATTGGTAAACTGTTACAAATAGTTTTATCCCCCTGTGTGATTGAAGATATGCATGATTAAATCCAACCTGAGCAAAAACCAGCTCCGTACTTTGTCTAACATTTGAGAAAACAGTCAAAAAAGGGTTTGCAGTAATTTCGCCCCAAAACCACTTTGCCCTGAACCACGGCCTGTGCACGAAGTGGTTTTGGGGCGAAGTGGCATTTGGGCAAGGTAGTATTTGGACGAAGTGATTTGGGGCAAAATGGCACTTGGGCGAAGTGGTTTGGGGGCAAAATGGCACTTGGGCGAAATGGTTTTGGAGCAAATTTAATTTACGTCTCGCGAGACGAAAAATAATTGTTTTGCTCATTTCTCAAAGACTATAGCACTTTAGACAAAACCATTTCAGGGGAAGTTTTCTGCCGTCATCATGTTTATATCGTGTAAGTTATGTGTAAATCTGTGAACATTTCTGATTCTTCGAGATACCAATCATGTGTACTGCCTTTAAGTTTGACTGGGAGTTTGCAATTAAGTTCGACGTTTGAAACTGCTGTGCTTACGCCGTGCTACCATCACGCTAAATTTAATTTTATTCAACACTGCATAAGCACGACGTTTGAAATGGGCCTTACAAATGCAATGTTTGGTATGGTGCTACTTTTTTGTTTTACCCGCCACAAGGAAGATGATGGAAACTCTAGTCATTGTGCACGTACAGTTGAAGTTAGAAGTTTACATACATGTACACCACTACCATCATCATCCAAAATGGTAAACAGGACTACCCGAACCATTGCAAGGTGTACAAGCTATGTTTTAAGTACTGCATGCACGTAAGGAATTCCACAAAATCACGACTTTAGCAAAGACTGTTACAAAAATGGTGACAACGCAGGTTTAAGCACACCAGTTTTAACACAGTTGTATGTAAACTTCTTACTACAACTGTATCTGAATGGCTAGTGCCTTTAAGTACTTACAGTTTCTGAAGAGGGAGTTACCGGAGTGTGATCTGCGGAGGTCTTGCCACCCACTGACCTAGCCTGAGCTGATCTACTTGATATCACCTCACTTTGCTGTGATAAGACTTTGTACATATCGATCACGTAGATCATGATGGACTTCTTGTCAGGCAGCTCAACGTTGATATCTGTTGAAACAGGTAAAAGGCCAAAAATTATTTTAATTTCTTCCTTTTAAAAAAAATAAAAGGAAGCTTCTTCATTCTATGAATGCTAGTAAAAATGCTAGTAAAATGTTAAATTACTATCTTGAAAGCCACGAACTATATTGGGTGTAAAGTTTTATTGAAAAGGAAAAAACACAACATTCAAGTCAGCATCAGCATTGTTTTAACCCATCTTATTACCAAGCCCCATAATGTAAGGCATTTTGGGGCGCTGTGAGGACTAATGGGCTGTGGCCCAATGGACATGAAACATAATGACGTCACGGTTTGGTTACATGCGTGCTTTCCTATGGCCCTATGTCGTATGCTACCTTGAGGCTCCCCCTTTCACCGTGTTTACACTCAAAACAGCAAAGTGGATACAGGCCCGGTATTTTTATTGTGACTGCAAATCTGAACATTTGCCACATTTACACTTGATTCGGCTTCAATTCACTGTTTACAAACCACAAAAGTCACCGCTAATTGTGATTGCAGCGCATGCATGGGTTCGTTGATTAAACCTACCACATGGTGGGCACTACCCCCAAGGACACTCAAACTGTCGAATCTGTATTCTGGTAGCATTTACACTACAAGCGACCTTGACAATTACGGGGTTCAATTCTGCAATTGCGGGGTTCAGACCCAGGTCCGATTCACCTTTTTCAATTTACCCTTTGTGTTTACACTTACATGTAGTGCCTACCCGGCCTTGGTGCCTACCTCGCCTTTTTTGAAATTGCGGAGTTCAAATCGACAAAGGCGAATCAAGTGTAAACGGGCCTTTAAAGTGCTGCACATCAAGTTGGTCATGTTCGATTGTGCACATTATACACAGCGCATTGCACGCGCATGCACACAAGTAAACTTACGTGATTTGTTGTCACACTGTGTCTAATTTACCCTTGAGCCATGTGCATTTTGTCAGTACGTTTGTGTTTTCCAAACGAAACTGATAAGGGCCGAACTAGAAAGTGTTTCAAACCAGCCAGACCTTTATCGTTCGTTAAAGGGCCTGTGACATGCTAAACAACTTTGTGCCTAAGCTTTGCTTCATAATGACGGATTACTTGTTCAGCAAGACATACTATTGTTCGTTTGGATGTAAAATCAATAAAAGGTGGCCTTTTTCAACTTTGAAGATTTCACTGCAATAAATCACAGACAGAGGGCGCTGTTTTGAGTGCATCACATAAGGAAGACAGAAGGAAAAAGTTAAGAAAAAACATAAGACTTAAAGTTGGACTTGTGGCAAATTGCTGCAGTTTCTACCCCCAGTTTTGTCATGGCTTACAGCAGGCAACATGTAAAACAAACTCAAATAGCCATGGATTACAAAAGTTTCAGGAAAATTGAAAAAAAAGTGGAATCTTTTGTGCACAATTAAATGTGATTTTCCTGTGTTTGCCTCTTGTGACATAGTGACCTTGGTCATGAATATGCATATTTGCATTAGCATAAAAACTAAAAACCTTTGTTTTAACCCCCAAAGCAAGCTCCAAATAGGATTTTTATGACTTTAACTGAGTAGAGTGGTTTTAAAGCATAGATTTAATTGATAAAAATCCTAAACATGCTCTCCGTTAATAAGAATGCATAAAAACTAAGGTATTTATGAATACGTTTTGAAGTCTCAAGCAGCCTCTTTATCAAAAACAAGCATGGATCCTTTCTCGACCAACATTCTGCATAGTAATCGTGTCTGATCGTGGAGCTATAAAAAGCACCAAGGAACTATAAAAAAGCTAGATGGTCTTGAACATTACATTCTGGGGAGACCTAGCTAGACATTGATGTAATGCCAGGATTACATGGCAGACACATGATCCCCGATGCCCCCATGCCAGCTTGGTTATCACCACAACAAATCAATCAGAGCTGAAGCAATTTGTCACAGGCCACTAGATAATGGCTTCACCCCTCTGACTTAGAGGCAATCTCATGTTCGGCAAATCAGCTCAAATTTCTTATTTTTCTGGTCTTAAAATAGGGCTCTGGGCAATTTGGCTCAGTTATGTGCTCCAGTGACCTGTAAGTTCTCTGGATAATTTTAATTGGGTCATATTAGCTTTTTTGTTTTACAGGTTTTTTTAAATGGTGTGTCCCTTTCTTTTAAAGGAAGGGACAACACTTGCTTGAAGTTATCAACGAATTTAATCAAAAATATTACCGATGTATTGCCCCGTGCATACATGGGTCTTTTTACACTAAAGGGGGCATTTTGGCAACACAGACCATATTTTTGGAGGAAATACCTTTGTCTGGTCTAACAATTTTAAAAATAAGTTGTTCTGAAGAGATAATTTGGGCCTAAACAGGGTTACAAATAGTGTGACAAGATGCCTTTCTAAAAACCCTGTGTACAAATTTCCAATATACGCTCGTAACCGGGACGGAAACTTGCGTTACATTTTAGGCCGTCCCAGTTATGAGCGTATATTGGAAATTTGTACACAGGGTTTTTAGAAAGGCATCTTGTCACACTATTTGTAACCTTTTTTGGGCCTAAGTTACAAGTATCTCTTCAGAACAACTGAAACTTATTTCTTTTATTTTGAGACCAGACAAAGGCATTTTCTGGAAAATATGGTCTGTGTTGCCCAAATTCCCCCTTAACTGTGGAAAGACTCACATGTAAACCTTCATGAGAATCAGAGAATCTTGTTTTCAACGTCGGCAACCCAATTAATGTTGATGATAAATACTGCAACTAATGCAACTATGTGCTGCGCCATATTTGAAATTTTGAAAGGTGTGATGAGTCAACCATGCAACAATTGCAAGGATGATGTCAAGATTATTGATGCCTTGTTTCCCCGACTCCCATATGCCGTGAAGTATGTAAAAATCTGTTGTGTCCCGACCACAGATATCTATTAACAACAAGATAGGAAACGGAGGCCGTACACGCGTAACCACGCCTTCTCATTAGCATAGTTTTGGGCACCCTCATTTACATACTTTTGGGCACTATTTGCATAAGTATTTGCATAGTTTTGGGCACTATTTGCGTGGTTTAAGCCACCTCATTGGCATGATTTTGGGCACCGTAATTTGCATTTCTACATGGGTTTTCGCGCATGTGCACAAATGAAAGCTGCTGTCGCGTGACTCGCGTCACGTCCTTAAGTTTGGATACGCGCGATCCGCACACACGATTAGGGGTAGTGTACACAAAGCCCCATACAAGTTTAAAGTATATTTTCAGCATAATAAACCCGGAATTCGTGCCACACTGGTCGAAAACAAGATGGCTGTTTTTTTTTTAAATTCTCCGGGAATGTTAATTTTAATGTCATGAGATCAAACATAAATTACATAAATATTTAATATTACCCACGCACACACGTTCGGAACCGCCCCAAGCCGTTTACGGTGATGTGCCATTCAATAACACAGTCGTTTCCTATCTTGTTGTTAATATATACATGTATCTGTGGTCCCGACTCACACCCTCAAGTCCAAGCTGCAAAAGATGGCGACTTACATGAAGCGTACAGAGTAAGGTAACCCATTGCAAGTGTTGTCCCTTCCTTTAAAAAGTTTACACATATGGTATGTTTGATGAAAGGTCTTCCTATACCACTCTTTAATATGAATGTTGGTAACATAAAGAGGAACAGAGGCATAGGCCTATGTCTAAAATGTGAACACCTGCCGTGCTCAATTAACTTATGCCCAGATGATCCATGGTATGACAAAAAATGCAGAAAATGACATTTTGTACATAAGAACACAGCTGGAAATATCACATTAAAAAGCAGTCAACATGTCTGCCTCGCCTGTACACATTCATGTCCTGGATATAAAAGCCTGTTTAAGCTATTTTTAAATTTTGACCAGTAGACCCCAGTGTGATTTAGCCTTGTCCTGGATTTTTTAGCTGTACGAGAGAATATCGGGTCTTGCGCAGGCAAACCACACACGGCATCAAAACTAGCCACCGTGCGGTCACGACTTCCATACCAACCTGTTCGGCAACACACTCGCTGCGTACATACAGTATTAGCTGCGTACGGCCTGCCCTAGCTCGAAAGACCGCCTTGTCGGGTCTGTCACCTCCGATTTTAATGTCTTTCTTTATTTTTTAGGCCGGTTTTGGCCGAAAATGGGCCGGCTTTGGATTTGCACGGTATGAATATTAAAAATTTGTCTTGAGCCAATCAATAGCTTTATTAGGTTCACGTAATGACGTTGCATGCATTATGCATGTAATGGAGTCCGCCATGTTACGAGTACCTAGCTAGCATGATCGTCGTTTGATCGATGGACGAAAAACAACAAATATTCTCAGGTTCGTAACATTTATTGTGCTTATATGTTTTATTACATTTCTGGGGGATAACAGTCGTAATATGACAGCTTTCCTGAATGATTTGTGGGAGCTCTTAATACTGCCTTTGATGAACAAACTGGGGATTGAAGATTGTAGCATTTTTCAAACATAACCTGTCGCGTGTCGACCAATGAAATGTCAGCTCACGCGGGGGTAGTTCCCCATTCCTGTAATGAGTTTTGCTGGCTGAATGCAGAACCATCAAGGCGTTGGGTTACGGACCGATACATGTACAGTGCTTTACGTACATGTGTTCATAGTCATAGCGCAGCATGCTGTGAGCGCTATTTATGTTTTATCTTCACCAGGCCGTCTTGAAGACAAGCCCAATGCCTTGATCAAGGCTAAGTGTGATTCAGCATTTTTTGAGAACCTGAACTGCAATTGTAGGCTTATATACTACCTATTATGTACTAGGCTATTATGGTCGTTTAGTTCATTGTTCAAGATTTTGACAGTGTGAATAAACCCACACTTGCTACAAATTGTTGCCATGTTTGATTCTATGAGAAAACTTCTTTTGCACAAAGCTTGTACACAAATAAGACCAGTTGGAATGAACATTTTGGGGACACTATTAATTATTCCCAGTATGTAAGATCAAATTTGCACTTAATTTGAGCCATTACCTTCAGGTTCCAGATATCTGTGGACGTTGAACTCCTCATGAGCAATGCGGAATGCATGCTCCAAACGAGCTTCAGGTTCCAGTTTGAGAAGGGCGTCATAGTCAAAGAGGTTTGGCCTTAAGATTGGTGACAAGGGAGAAGAAATAAATGGCAAGAATTAATCACTAGAGACTGGAAAATTTAGGAGCACCAGACGTGCAATCAATGATTCTGGTTAACATTTATTCAGCATGAATGCAAAGGCATCTGAGAATTTTGCATGTTTAAAGGCAGTATACATGATTGGTAACTCGAAAATCAGAAATGTTCACAGATTTACGCCTAACTTACACAATATAAACATGATGACCGTAGAAAACTTCCCCTGAAATGGTTTTGTCTGAAGTGCTATAGTCTTTGAGAAATGAGTAAAACAATTATTTTTTGTCTCATGAGACGAAAATTCAATTCGTCCCAAAACCATTTCGCCCAAGTGCCATTTCGCCCCAAACCATTTCGCCCCAAACCACTTCGCCCGAGTGCCATTTCGCCCCAAATCACTTCGTCCAAACACTACATCGTCCAAACACTACATCGCCCCAAAACCACTTCGTGCACAGGCCGTGGTTCAGGGCGAAATAATTCGGGGCGAAGTGGTTTTGGGGCGAAATGACTGCAAACCCTTTTTTGACTGTTTTCTCAAAAGTTAGACGAAGTACGGAGCTGTTTTTTTGCTCAGGTTGGTTTTAATCATGCACATCTTCAATCACACAGGGGATACAACTATTTCTAACAGTTTACCAATCATGTATACTATCTTTAAGCAATGCATATTCTCCGGGTTGCCGTTTGTATAGTCTGAATGCGAATCACAAATTACCCGGGTATGCACTAAAGTGGGTAAGCTGATTTGCGGGGTTAATTTTGTAGTGTGAAACCGATTCTTCGGGTTAGTGTCTACCCAGGTATGGACAACTACCCGGGTAATGTGAAACCTATATATGTGTGCAAATTTTTCTTTGTGAAAATTTGTTTTTATATTTTTATATGAAACTAGGTTAACTTTGTGTATGGTTAACTAGGTTAACTTTTGTGACAAGAACTAGATTCCTCTCAAAATAATTTAATTTTAGCAACCAAGACTAAATTCAACATCCTTGCAACAGCTCCATGGCCCATGTAACTCAATATAGTAATTACCACATAGAGGACAGTACACAATCTCACCTGAATTTATGCAGCAGTGCATTGAAGGCAAGGCCGTCTCTCCAACTTGTGGTGAAATTACGGATGTCCACATTCCTATACCTACAAAGAGAGTTACAGAAATGTGAATGTGTGTGCGAAAACCAAGACAAAAGGCGTGTTCCCGTTTGACTTTCTTTTCCCGCATTCTTCAGGGGTGAGATTAAAAGAAAACGAACATTCCGGAAGGGGCGTGGCTTCCTTGGGTGGGGGCGGGGCGAGACGTAGAGACCACGCAAACTTCAACTTTTCGGAGGATCGTTTTAAACACCACCGTACCATCGGCATCGTGCAAAATGCAATGTCAAAAACATTTTAATCAGGCATCACAAGAACCAGGGCCCAATTTCATGGAGCCTGTTAGCACCAAAATTTGTTTAGCACAGAATTTCTTTGCTCTGTAAAATGAGTTACCAGCCAAAATTGTATGTCAAATTGTATTTTTAGGAACAGGAGCAAAATATCAGTAAATACACATCACATACGATTTTGGCTGGCAACCCAGTTTTGTAAAATAAAGCAAAGAAATTCTGTGCTAAACAAATTTTTGTGCCAACGGGTTCCATGAAATTGGGCCCAGTTTTGTTTGAAATATTTACCTTGTTTATAGGCCTACAAATGTGGATAATATTAAAAATAATCTAGGCAACATCTACCGTTGAAGACGGTGAAGCGAAAGCCGAGGGTAAAATCGGTTCGTTGGCTGCTTGCCGCATCGCGCCAGCCGCGCACACTGCACGGTATATATACCATACCGCATTGCGCCAGCCACAGCCTGCACAGCATGCACTGCACACCACAAGCTCGGCCGTTGCGATGCAGGCAAAGATGGCGCTTGCTTATGGATTAGACTTGTACACGTCCGCTTCGCTACTCGTTGCAGACTCGGTCAGGTCGTCTAGCGGCACAGTACATAACATGGTAAAGCGCTGTATGTCATGGCACTTGCGTGACAACTAGACTCGCACAAGTTTTCTTCGCAAAATTACTGAATCAATTGAGGGCGCTCGTTAAATAAGTATGGCCTGCTAAAAGGGCAAAAACAAAAAAATTATAGAAAATACAATATAGATCGAGGCCGCGGAGCACACAACAACAAAAAATAAAATTCCGCTACAAATTGGTTAAATTCCGGAATTCCGGAAAAATCTCACCCCTGATTCCTCTAATTAACCTTCCCGTGCATTCCCATTTGCCATTTATTTTCAGGGCCTATGCAGACAGTAATTACGACTCTACTGTAAACATTTCCCTGAGCAAGCCCATTATTTACTGCAGGGTCATGTTATTTTTACAGAGCGAAAACTGTTCCCGCTGGACTAAAATACAGCCCTGTATAAAAACTACTGCGAAGTGGAAAGTCTCTGCGGCCCCTCTTGGTAAGTTTTGCATCGTGGCCACGGTAACTTGACAGGGATGCTTAATTTATGTGTGTTCTTATTGGACTTAATTGTGCAAATTCTACCGCACAACCAAAATATATAGAAAATTGACTGTATGACCTTCTATTAGATCTGGAATTCATAGCATCTACCGGTACACCAAGGATTTTTTCTTTCAAGATTTTTAAAAACACATGTTAAGACATATTTAAAAAGAAGTATTGAAAGGCCCTATAGATGATCTGCTTTTGAGCGATTCTGAGAACAAAACCATTATAAATCAAAAGGACAACAAATCTGAAGACTTTTCAGCTCCGTCATATGCACTACATTTTCCAAAAACATGAAAAATCCGTGCGCATTTTGCCGCTCTTGACTAGGTGTTTTAATACAACTTATTCAAAAATTTGTCTGCTTCGTTCTCAGTCGGTCGCGTACGTATATGCACTTTGTGGCTTGCGTTATACTGGTTGTGTGCACGGCCAGTGCAGTCTACATGCACTATCTATGGAAATGTGCAAAGCCTGAATCGTGCAGCCTGCACACAGCGCCAGTTTCAGACCGCCCATATGCGAGCCAACTAAGTAAATCGTTTGCAAACGATCTAAATAATTTCATCTTCATTTATTATTTTCGGGTAAAATTCTGTCGTCTCGGGCGGAAACATTTTATTGTATACTTGCTACCCATTCAATCTTTACTTTAAGAAAGGTTTTCCTAGTCAACTCTTTGACATATTGGGCCATTGCGAATGATACAGTGGGCCTTTAAGGAGAAAAATTAAAGATTAACATTATAGTCTGAATCAAAAATCCGAGTTCCCATATTTTTGTGAAAAATTTGTCTTGAGTGACTTTTAACGGCAATTACTCCGAACAAACACCAGTGACTTTGTCCATATTTTTACAGACACGGTCACAAATGTTCATCATGTCTTCACACAATGGCAGAAAGATGCTCCTGTGGCAATACATTAAGGGGGATAACTTTGAGGCGTGGGTTCAAATCCCAACTGAATGGATTTGGTTTTTAGTCTTTGGTTGATCTTGTGGGTTTTTCCCCGAGTGACTGCACCACAAATATATTATGAATCCTACGCTTTTTAGTGTTATACCTAGTAAAACTGCTGCAATAAGACTCACCCCTGTGTTGTTTCCCTACACCAGTTGAGTACTGTCTTCTCAGTGCTGGGTTCTCGGCTATCACTCATCTTTGCATTCAAGAGTTCTTGTGCCTGCAGGGGTTATCACAATACAGAAAGGCAATGTTAAAGCATGGAGTATTGTCAGACCAGCAGTTGAGTGAATTAAAATTTCGCACAAAGCATAAAAGGATAGTAATGCCATACTAATTGGCCACTACTTTTTAGAAATTAATCACTACACTTTTATGAGGCATGTGGACCACA
Source organism: Henricia sp. BOLD:AAB3569 (assembly GCA_037783545.1). Classification (NCBI taxonomy): domain Eukaryota; kingdom Metazoa; phylum Echinodermata; class Asteroidea; order Spinulosida; family Echinasteridae; genus Henricia; species Henricia sp. BOLD:AAB3569. Next base: position 1,588,899 of record JBBELK010000272.1, on the reverse strand, counting down.
CTCAACTTTAACGTGGTCTAGTGGATAGCGAGTCGGACCTTAGGCTGAAAAGTCCATGGTTCGGCGTCTGGTAACTGCAACTGTGTATGAATGGGTACCAACTAATGGCTGGAAGTAAGCCTGCGATGGACTGGCATCCCATCCAAGGGGAGAAGCAATTATCCTAGTCACTAATTGCTGGGGGTAAACCTGCAATGGACTGACATCCTATCCGGAGGAGTAGCAATGTTCCTACATGTAGTTTATGTATTTACTCCATGCCACAGAAATACATGTACTAGCCGTGTAAACCAGTAGGCTTGTTAAGTGACTTTTAATTTCAGAGTTACATGTACACAAAATATTTTTGACAAATGTAACCGACCAAGAACTAAACATTAAAATCACTACAACATAGGCAAAAAAACATTCACTCCACAAGAAATGAACCTGAAGCTAGATGTTTGTACTTTAAAAATTCAAATTACATTACAAGTGTAAATTGAATAAATCTTCAAAAGTTTTAAAATGTCACACCTCCATTTAGAAAATTAAACTTGTTTTATAAATTGAATAATTCTTGTAGTACATGTATTTTGGGTAATATCAAATTTGTATACGATCTACGACTCTATATTACTGTTTATATCCCGAGGGAAACTATTCTATGAAGCCCAGTTATTCTTCTTTTTTAAAAAAGTGTCGGAAGTGTCATGACGTACGTGGGACACCGTATGTCATTTTCATGAAATGGCCCACGGGCAAGTGCAAGGAAAAAGGTTATGAGAAATGCGACTACCCTATCACCCATTCTGCCTCATATCACAAGCCCACCTACATTTGTAACTGTAACAGTCAGAATTAATCAGGCAACTCCATGGAATAATAAATAGAGAGCCAGTCCTCTTTAAGACTGGCAGGAGTCAGTATTTCACTGTGGGAGATCAGAGTAGTTTCCTCCAGGATATCTAAGGAATGAACGGAATGCGGAGGATGAGAGATTGACTGCGTGACCTGATAGGGGATGTCACTGGAGACTGATAATCCAAATAACACTACTGCCAGCAAAATGAATATCTTGTGTGGGTACCGAGCTAGGAGGTCAACATGTACATCTGTGTACGTGATGGGACAAAAGTCGTGTGTTCGTTATCATCGAGTTTCGAGTCAACATTTTTGAGTTTCAAGTCAACATTTTTGAGTTTCAAGTCAACATTTTTAAGTTGAGTCAACATTTTAAAGTTTCGAGTCAACATTTTTGAGTTTCGAGTCAACATTTTTGAGTTTCGAGTCAACATTTGTGTTAAGTCAAAATGTTTGAGTTTCGACTCAAAATGTTTGAGTTTCGACTCAAAATGTTTGAGTTTTGAGTCAAAATGTTTGAGTTTCGCGTCAAAACATTAGAGTTTTTAGTCAAAAATTACCAAATGTTTATTTCAGAATAGTGGACAAGACCCGTTTCTACTAGGCAAATTTTCCGTCTTTTCCGGTATTATCAAGTATTAAAATGGGTCTCAACCGAAACACGCCTAGTTACACGACCACAATGTGTTAAATCATGGTTTTACATTACAAGGTTCATCCGCACGGGCAATGTAATTCTTCCGCGACCCAGCTCACTCTGTAAAAATTACAGCGACTGACGGAGCATAAACTTACAATCGACAGTCAACACAATTTCAGGTGTTTTCCGGCTGTCCGCATTGGACTACATTTGGTATAATTTACAAAGATCTCTGTAAGTTTTACCAAAAACTAGTCCCATGCTTAAGGCGTGTTCCCATTGGACTTCTTTTTCCGCGCCCTCGCGGGAACTTTCCGCGAATCCCTGTAAACATTCCTTCCTGTAAATCTTCTGTGCGTTCCCACTTACCATATATTTTAAACGACGCGAGCGGAAAATTTAGCTACTCGGCTGGCCATATGTGGTCAATTAAGGGCGTGGTTTACATAACCTTTTACCTAACAGGATGTTTGACATGCCATGCGATACACATATTGGCGCGAAATTATTAATTGCTGCACAAAACCCAATCAAATTTCGAACAACTTCGATTAAACTTGCCATTATATTTGCGAAGAAAAGAGCATGAAAAAACATGTGCGTACGTACATACATAACCAGAATTTGTTTGCGCAATGTGTGGTGGGATTGCACGATGCAGGAAGTGACGTCATTCATTTGGCATTTTACACAGCGGCAGCGGTAGTTCTACAGGGCGGCGCTGTTCCCATTGAACTTTTTGAGGGCCCTGTAAAACTCCCGCGGTTGAGCGGAAAGTTTCCACGGCCTCTCTCGTGGTCGCGGTAACTTTACAGGGGCGCTAATTCTCCGTGCGTCCCCATTGGACTAAATTGTGTTACTCTCCCACACAACCACGGGAGTTTAACCAAAAATAGTCCAATGGGAACACCACTTAAGACAGCGCTTATTGGTAAAACTGTTAACGTGAATGTAAAAAAAATCCACATACATCTTATATGGGATGAATGGGAAAGGTGAGAGAGGCTAAAACTAAGTGACAGGTGCACAAATGTCATTCACAGATCTGGCAAATTTACTGCTCAATCCAAGACACAATGGACGCATTTCCCCCATTGAGAGCAGTTAAGTCCCTCCAGGGTTGAGTCATTTAAGTGCAACTGTAGATAGCCAATCTCATGGCAGGCTCAAGAATGCTTGCACAAATACCTTCTGCTAGCTTTGGCTAGATAACATCGGTTCCGCTTTCTTTGGAATTTGGATTTTTTTTCTTCTGCTAGAGTTGGCCAGGGCAGGCTATTTTGAGAGTTTGGGCCAATACTGGGATTATGGATCGCACGGGACTAATGCGAAATGTTTTTATAAACATAGAGATTGTGTTTACTACGATGAAGGACATGCTTATGGGCCAGTGTTATTTGTAAGTGAAATTTATATAATTTACAGGGCAGTTATACTCTTTCCCACTAGCCTTAACCCCTGAGATACCCCTGGGGTGGATTGCAATATAACTGTCTTTAGTCTGAGACACATCATGTGTCCTAACTGAATTTATGACATCTTAGCTACGACACATAAAAAAATGTCTTGCAATATCCAAAAGTTAGGACGTCTTAGCTAAGACACAAACATTTGTATGTCTTTACTGTGAACGGCATTTCAATCGCAGCCGGTGTGTTTGCATACTGTCGCGCATGCGCATTTTTTGCCGGTCGTTGCTGCATGCCGTAACGTGTGCGCGTGGTAGTGGCGTCAAAAACGTTGAGAAAACTTTCGTAATTAACATAGGCCGAACTTGAACCGTAATCACCTTTCAGTGAAAACTAAGTGTAAGACGGACAAACTATCAAAGACAATCGTTTGATCCTAGTCACGAGGCTCTTTTTCTCGGAATTGAGCAGGAAATATATAACAATTTTCTGAACAAATATAAACTTACGACACATATTAGGTGTCTTAAATTGTATGTGTCCTAGGACACAAGTTACAAGTTACAAATGTAGGACACATACATTTTGATTGCAAGACAAAATCATCTATGATGTCTTAGTGATGTCGGAGTTAGGACGTCCTAGGGGTTAGGACGTCCTAACTTTCTTTATTGCAATCCACCCCAGGCCAGCACAAGTGTTCCTAGTACTTTTTCCACCCCGGGTTAAGACAAAAATTTCAGCCATTACCCCGGGGTTCTTTAACCCTGCCAGCGACCAGGGTTAAGGATAGCCATCTCGGGGTTAACGGCCGAACCCCGGGGTAAGCATTGTAGTGGAAAACCAAGCAGGGTTAAGTGTTCCACAGGTAATCGGCCTCTGTAATGAGTGTCCGCCTGCAGTGGGAAACCGCATAGCGTTTACACGGGGCAAGTTCACCCCGGGTTTAGCGAAAATCCAGGTTAATGAAACAAATGGGGACAGACCTCAGGGTTAACGAACCCAGGGGTAAGAAAAGCTTAACCCGGGGCAGTTTGTAGTGGGAAAAGGGTATTATACGGTAACGGTAACTGTCCTACTTTGGGTAGGCCTACATGTAGCTAATAAGCAGAATTTATGAGCATCATTTGAAAAATCTGTCAAGTTCTTTATATGATTCACATTCAAGAAGTCTCCACCCACCACCCCCACCCCCCATAAAATTTTAACAGAGTCTTTTGATGAGTACCATCAAAAACGTTTATAATAAGTAATTTTACACAGACATCCCAGGAATATTTGTACCTGAAATTTCTATATGGCCATTGTGAAATAAAATTAAAATATATTTAAAACGTAAAAGAAAAAATAGGTCGCTGTATTCTCAATTCAAACATAACTCTAACTGACCAGAAATTGGCTTTGCTTCCATTTTTAGAGGCTTGCACCGTACTAAAATGTGCTGCCAGCACAGAGCACTACGTAAACAAGTCCCCCAGCGTGCGAGACAGACACTGATACTGTCCCTTGATGATGAATGTTACTACTGAAGAGAGACAAGCCATGAGGACTTGGAACATATCCATCCATACACAAGAGGAAAAACAAGGCAGGTAAATGCCACATAAATGTAATTTAATGCGGGGGTGCAACCGAACCCTTTGCATAATTGGGTAAAATTTCAACAGACGTATGTGGATTATCAGGTATCATTAAGTGCCAAAGGCAATGTGGCAACTGAGGTAACAGAACAGGGAGGCAGTTTTGAAAACTGATACAAATACCCTGCATTATTTTAGAGGCTAGCAGCCTACATGTACATGGGGAGTAAACAAAAATATCTTAAATTGTGCATGGTTTATAAACAAGGACACAAAAAGTGTAAATACATGTACGTTTAATCGCCATTCCACCAGTAGACTGCTGTCCATGTTGCCAAGGTGACTGGGTCTACACTAAAGCCCTTTTCACACGAGGCCAAAAAACTCGTAAGGCTTGAGATATTTTCTCATGCTTGAGAAAATTTTACAAAAGTGCCATCGTGTGAAAGGACACCCATGCTGGACAGTGACAAGCATTCCTAGAGAAATTTTCTCAATGCTTGAGATATTTTGTCGGAGGTCGGGACCTACGACAAAATCTTCCGCTAGCGGAAGATTTCTCAAGGTATCCTTGAGAATGATCGTGTGAAACGAAATGTAAAACGTCCCTTGCGAAAAATGGCTAAATTTAACTGCTGTCCGCATTTGGACTTTTTAACACAGTAAAATGTTACCGAGACCGTGGGAGAGCACGCGCAGTGTCCTTTCCTACGGTAGTTTGACCTTCACGGCCCGGACGTACGCTTCCAGAGCACTTTTACCGACTCGCTGTATCCACATTGGACTTTTCGTCTTGGGAAAAGTTACCTGGGAACTTTTCCTGGGCAGCAGTTGGCCAGGAAAAGTAACCGCTGGACTCAGAAAAAGTTCCTGAGAGGAAAACGTCCTAGGCTGTCCGCATTGGACTTGGGAAAAGTACCCATCGTCTTGGTAAGTTTTCTAAAAAAATGTCTCTTTTAAAGGCTTTTTTAAAGGTTTCAGTAAAGGATTTTTAATGCAATATTTTATTCATTTCTTCAATGAACATTAGTTCACCGCGTAAGGGTGGGGTTGTAACCCCCATAACAACCCCTCCAGATCCGCCACTGCTATAGAGCCTTTGCAAGGGCAGCCATGACAGGGGGCAGTCACATTGTCACCGTGCATCATGTACGAGTCGGCACTTTGGGGATCTATTGTCACATCATTTAAATATGAAAACCTGCCCCCTGTCATGGCCGCCGGTGCAAAGGGTCTATATACCGGTAGCTTAGTTGGGAGAGCATCTGCCCGGTGAGTCGGAGGTCTCGGGTGCAAATCCTAATAAGGCCTATGTGATTTTTCTTTCATTCCAAGTTACAATTTTTAGGGTCAGAATCTATTTCACAAATTCTTCCCATTTGTCCGATTCTTTCCGATATGTATTTTCCCAGGTAATTCATTTCTGTCAATAAGGATATTTTTGTAATGTAATACAGATCTTGTGATATCAAGCTACGAAAATGTGACAAAACACAGTTCCATGTTCCAACCCACATATCATCAGAGTTATGGATGTATTACATGGCTTTGCCATCAAGTTATTTGACTTTTTGACCCCAACTTCTCAAATTGCACTTGAAGTGTTGGTGTAACTGATAAAGTCAACAAACTGAACACTGGATATTTCAACAGCTATGGAACAAGACTAAATGGGGACAGATGGGTAGACAAAAAAGTGTTTCTATTTGACTTTTTACAGTTAAAGGTCATGCTCTATGTATGCGTAGGTTGTGCATGTACAGTGTACAAGCCCACTTGAATTTCGCGAGCTTGCTACGGCTGTGGAGCGGATGTGGCAGGTTGCGGTAAAGATTAATTGCTTATCTAACCGCAAACTGATGCCGAGCTCGGGATTGAACCCTCCGCCAACGCGAGACCAAAATCTCGGGGTCTGATCCGGGGCCAATTTGGTCGCGTTTACACTCGGTTTGTGATCTGGGGCTGATCCCGAGCTCGGTGTTCGACCCCGAGCTCGGGATCAAGTGTAAACAGGGTTAGAAGGGTAGATAAAATTGTTTCTATTTGGCCTTTTAGAGGAAAGGCAACAAGCCACTGTCATAAATAATTATAGAACTAACATGCCACAGGTAATTTTAAAAAGACTGAAAGTTCTATAAGGGTAATTCCCAAAATTAGGGGTCCAAAAGTGTGACATGCTTTTTAAGATTTCCAAGTGTTTTTAATGATTAAAAGTGGTTTCCCAGTGAAAAAAAATTATTTTTATTTCAACAAATGCCACTCAAATTTAATGTTTGTGTGTAGATATGGCACCAAGGTTAATGCAAACTCATTCTACAGCCAATTTTCATTGGCGTAGGTAACCCGGGACACCAAACTCCTATCCAATACCATGGACCAAATTATAAGCCTTTATGGTCTTTTGTTTTGAATATTTTTCAGGAATCAGAAAACAAAATATTGAAGAAAATGATGCTGCCCCCTATAATCACAGGCCACAGTCCATTACTGAGAATTTGTGGTCATAAGTGGTGATTTTTTAAGCAGAGAGTGTCGTACGTAACTGGGACACCAAACATTTTGGACCCCTAATTTTGGGAATTACCCATAAATAAGCTACATGTAGAGTTGATGTGCCCTGTTAGGCCAAACAAAATAAATGGTGCGTTTACGGTAACGGCCTAAAAACATCCAGGTACATGTAGGTAGGTAGGAAAATTATTTTATTTTGTCATTTTAACTATTAACCATGTTCCATGTACAAGTGTAGAAAATGTTATGTTCGTTGGAAATTATTGCAAATAGTGCTCATTTAAAATTATCAACTTGAAAATTGGCAATAAAAAGTTTGAGGTCGGCAATTTGGCCTTAAAAAATCCAGGTAGGTAGGGTTACCGTAAACACACCATTTATTTTGTTTGGCCTTATTGAAGCCGAGGCCTGAAAACTACATATGTAGGGACTCCTTCCCTGGACATGTACTGGTACATAGATTTATCTGACGAATCCAGCGCCAGTTATGCAACACTAATAAACAATTAGCAGTGACCTTAATGGTTAGAAAGGCGGGTTGAGACCAAATCAATATTGTAGTGTAAACACTGCAAATTTTCAGATTTGCAGTTGCAATAAAAATGCCAGGTCCAATGCAGTGATAGTTGTACTTCAAGACTTCTTTAATTATAGGAATCATGAATGCAGGTCCTGCATCTATTTCAAATGACCTGGGGCCAATTTCATAAAACATGTTACACTTAATCAAAAATTTGGATTAAGCATAGCATGAATATTCGCTCAAGCAAGGGCCTATTTTATAAAACTTGTGTGCGCACAACACTGTTGTCTGTTTTGTTCGAACGCGTTCATCGTCTGCTTTCATAAGTCAACATCAAAATTTCCAAGTACCATCATCGGTTATGTTTCCATTTTGGGATGATTATCACTACCACAGAAGACCCTTGCCTGTTGCTGACTGAAATATTTCAACAACAGCTGAAAGTTGTGTATCTGTTGGAAAAAGTGTCTCAAATTTTGCTGAGAATGGCGAAGAAAAAAGATGGCGTCATGTTAGCAAAAAATCGGTAGGTTAGCATGCGATTTGGTTTGCTAGAGCTTAAACAGTTTTATGAAATGGAGAGAGAGCGCTGCTTAATCAAAAATCGGGTGCTAACATGTTTTATGAAATTGGGCCCTGATTAACTTAGCTTTATGTTAACAGCCAATAGTCTCATGTCAGGCTTTTCTGTGTTGATTGTTTGGCTTCTAAACAAATTTGCTCAACAGAATTTTGCAATTCACAGAAACAAACAAATTACACTTTTGCTGTTCAGGTATTAATATGTTAACCAACATTTCTCATGGATGACGGATTAAACAATTGATTTATGGCTAAAATCAATATGCAAACATTGTACATGTATCATACAAATTTATAACAAACTGGGCATTGAACATAGAAAAAAGGAGTAGCTTTAAACATCATTTTAAAATAAAATACTGATTTTGTGAAGAACACCCCCGCCTCCCCTTAAATACCCCCTAAAAACTGCAAAATTTTCCCCCTCTGGCTTTAGGCTAAGCATCCTTCCTAAACTCAGCATATATTGATTCAATAAGACTGAGGGAAACGTGAGCATACAATACCTGCCAATGTGAAATGATACTCCATACGAGTCCGAGTGTCAGCTTTGGGTTACCATCCACAATGTCATTGTTGCTGATGTTAACGAGACGAACCTGAAAGAAAATGACAACGTGTTGGGTAAATGTTGCATGAACTGATGAGAAACAGATGATGTTAACTTTGCCGAATCAAACTCCGCAATTTCCAAAAAGGGGAGTTGAAGTCGGGTAGGCGCTAAGTGTAAACGCAAAAGGTGAATTTAAAAAGTCACCTTTGGGGAACATGTAGGGTTCAACCCTGCAATTGTCAAGGTTGCCTGTAGTGTAAACGCTACCCGAATACAGATTCGGCAATTTAAGTGTCATTGGGGCAGTGCCCACCGTGTGGTAGATTTAAATTGATCTTCATTCTTGGCCGTTTCCATCCTCTTGCAACTATGCCTCTTTAACGCACTCCCCTACTCGTGCGTCCTGAAGCCCTGTTGAAATCCGCCCCATTTTGCTGTGCAAACCGAGTGTAAACGCTCTCAGAACCAAAATTGTCAGACCCAAAGATCATGTCAGATCCAAAGATTTGGTCTCGTGTCGGCAGATCGAGGGTCGAACCCCAAGCTCGGGATCAGTTTGCAGTTAGATAAGCAATTAATCTTTACCGCATCTGCTCCACAGCAGGGGAAAAACGTGCGAAACTCAAGTGGACTTGCACATTAGCGTAGTACTGAGTACAATGTACGTACATGCACATGTAGAGCATGACCTTTAACTGGAACTTCTAGCACCGCACTCGAGATCAACGACAGATATAAACATGGCACTCAGAATCATTGCAGTTAACACTGACGCATTATCATCAAGGGATCAATCTTGATCCTGAACTCGGGACCAGTGTAAACACAGTGAAATATCCTAAACAATTCCAGTAAATTCAATCAAGGTGCCAACCTTGAATCTCAGGGTCCCAATCAGATTTATCACCTCCAATAGCAGAACAGCTGTGATAAAATTGTCACTTGGTATTACGCATTCCAAGTTTGATTACTTCCATTCACTGGTGCATCAAGCATTCGCTTTATTGCTTTCTTCTGCTATACTGATTCCCAAAGGAAATGTCCGCCCTTCTGTACATGTACTAGTGGAATTTACTGAAAATCATCATGCCATTTTCATGTAGTTCTATTAAATGGTTTTTAAATGTACTATGTTTAACTAACTAGGGGCCATCCAAACATTTTCAGTTCTACAAAGAATAGAAAGGGGAGAGGGATCAAGTTGAAGGCTGCATATTTACCCTTAAAGTTCATGTCATTCCCATTATGTAAATGACAGGCATATACCCCTTTCCCACTACAAAATCTCCGGGTTAACTCGGGGGTAACAGCAATCCTTAACCCCGAGATACCCCGGGGCAGCGAAATATCGCGCGAGCGTTCCCACTACTCTTTTGCTGGCCCGGGTTAAGACGAAAAAATAGGCCGTTAGCCCGGGGCTCGTTAACCCTGCCAGCGACCAGGGTTAAGGATGGCAATCTCGGGGTTAACGGCCAAACTCCGGGGTAAGCATTGTAGTGGGAAACCAAGCAGGGTTAAGTGTTCCCCAAGCAATCTCGGGGTTAAGACGCATGAATCATTGCGCAATACGGTGTCCAAAGGTTAAACTCGTGGCGCGAAAATACGTGTTCAGTGCGCTATAAATCCTGCTGGCGTATTGCCTCAAGCAACATCTGCCTTCTTCCCCTTTTGAGAACATTGGGGTTGACGTTTCCTTCGCAATATTTGTAAAATTACCATCAGGACCGCGACCGATATTGCTTCCGTGTCTGGCGCCATTTTGAGCGATGTACTAGCAGTACTTTTCCCCCAAACCAGTTCGCCCTTGGCTGGACCACTTCTCCCAATCATGGAGGTAGGAATACATCGCCCAAATGCTACTTTACCCAAGGGGAACTCTGCAAACGTAACCTACGTACGTGCCCGCTCACGGCTGACAGACATGCAGCTACTTAGTTTTATGCCGTTTGATGAAATAATTTTTCAAAGAAGAATTAGGCCTGGCTGAGAAAATACCGTCTTAATACACCCCCATTTTAATGGTATAGGCCTACACGTGATGCGTCTTGCTTGCCACGTCTTGCTTGCCACGTGGGTCATGGATGTTTGGACGAAATGTTATTTGCACGAGTGGTGTGTGGCCCAAGTGGTTTGGGGGCGAAGTGACTGTAAAGGGCAGTGCGGCGAAACGAACGCTTGTGTCGAATGGTACATGGTGGGATCATATTTACCGATGTCTTGTGGCGCGAAAAAGGACCCGTTGCTTGGCGACAAGCCAACTCGCGCACTCCGTCAATTCCAGTCCGCGTGTAGTGGGAAACCGCACCGCGTTAACCCGGGGCAAGCTCTCCCCGGGTTTGCCGAAACTCCGGGTTAACGAAACAAATGGGAACAGAACTCGGGGTTAACGAACCCCGGGGTAAGAAAAGCTTAACCCGGGGCGGCAAATCTCTGGGTTAAGCAGTTTGTAGTGGGAAAAGGGTAATAGTTTTTTGTGTTAAAGGCCCAGTGGATCATTTGCAATGACCCCAAAAAGTAATCGACAAGTTTACAGGGGAAAAGTTCTAAAAGTAAAGATTGAATTAATAGCAACTATCCAATGAAAGGTTTTCGCTCAAAATGATATAATTTTACCAGAAAATAATCCGTAAAGATGAAATTATTTAGATCGTTTGCAAACGATTTACTTATTTTTGGTTCGCATCTACGCGGTCCAAAATGCATGGGCGCTGTGTACTCCGTGTGCGTGTTCCAACGCGATGCATTTTTATGGATCGCGCGCACACGCAGTATGTGCTTCACGGAGTGCATGACGCAAGCCACGGAAAGCCACATAGTAGGCCTATCCGATCAACTGAGAACGAATATTTGAAACACCCTGCCAAGACCAGGAAAATGCATATGGATTTTCATTGTTTACACTACCTCGATCCGCTTCAACTTGCCTTCAGAAACCGTAGAAGTCACCACTAATTGTAACTGCAGCGCATGCGTGTGTTGTTAGCTGTTGTGGAACTGGTGCCAGATTGGTCAATTAAATCTACCACACAGAGGGCACCGCCCCAAGGACACTCAAATTGCCGAATCTGTATCTGGGTAGCGTTTACACCACAAGCGACCTTAACAATTGCAGGGTTCAACCCTACCCCAAAGGTGACTCGCAAAAGGCGAATCACACCCGCCTTTTTCATTAAACATAATGTACGTTTAAAACTGGCTAGGGGCCTGGACGCCATTATCAGTGTCCAGGCCCCTAGCAGGTTTTTTTCGGGAGCGTGCAGTATCTGTGTGCGTGTTTCATAAGCGCTGAATAGGGCACGGGCCAGGCTAAAAAGTGTTTAAGACTGGCCGGTCTTTATCGTCCATTTAAGACTGGCCACGTGACGTACTCTCAGCCAATAGGGATGTGTAAACTGTCTAAGGTATTTATGAATGATTTTAAAATGTACTACAATACTTTGGGGGCCATCCAAACATTTTCAGTTCTACAAAGAGTAGGGGGAGGGAGGGATCGGGTCAAAGGCCGCATAAGACTTTACATGCGCTGTAAAATGTTGACATGTCACAGTAATGAAAAAATAATGTTGACAAATAGTTAGGAGGGTGGAGAAAAAAAAAAATACATGTACTTCCTGTAGAACTGTGAAAATGTTGACAACTTCAAGTAGACTGTGTAAAATATTTGTCCCTAAAGTTGATGTCATTCGCATTATTTAAATTTCAGGCATATTTTTTTGTGTCAACTAAATGCTAAAAAATGATTGTGCTCACTTATTTTTTTAAAAACCCTTTCTAATTTCTTACTTTATAGACCAATCTGGTAACTAAGGTCTCCTTCCCTGTATATCCGTCATAGCTGGGAGGCTTCCAGTGCATGAACTGTACGTGCGTTACCGTATATGTTGCTGTTTATTAAAACGAATAGCGCACATCCATTACATACACGCGACGCGCCCCCTTCGCGCACACAATCCTACAAAGACACGCTTCGAACAAGTTGCATGTCTTTGTAAGATTGCGTACGTGAAGGGGGCGCGTCGTGTGCATGTAATCCCAATGGATGCACGCTTTTCGTTCTAACAGCAAGGCAAAATGCACAGTCCATGCACTGGAAGCCCCCCAGCTATGGCGGATATACAGAGAAGTTACATGTACTAGATTGGTCTGGATACGGTAGGTAGGACTATGATTTTGAAAAGAATTGATATATGGTGTTTGTTAATTACCACTGATATCAACACTTTGAGTAAGATTTTTTTTTGTCAACTCAAAGTAAATTTGAAGTCATTGCAAATGATAAAATATTTATAAGCTCATAAATGAGAGTACAAAGCCATTAATATTATTAGCAAAACATTTTGTTTACTGGTAGCAGTGGAATGTCTCTGATTTTAATATTTTGTTTCTGAGATGAATTTAATAAATGGGGCTTGATGGTTTAGATGTAAATTTATTTCATGAAATTTTGATTAAAAGTAAGACCTCAAAAGTTCAGGCAGTTTTACAAAAATGTTACTGAATAAAATTTGTCGCTACGAGTGTAATATACGGATAGTGTAAATGTACAGGTCTAAGGCCTGCTAATAGAGGCAAGATATGCAGTTTCTTGCTAGGGGATTGATAAGATCAACTTGTAAAGTTCAACCGCGAGGGGTTCAAAGACTACATTAGGTGCTTGCACTGTGTTGTTGCTATGACAACAAAGACTACATATAGACCGTATCGAATAGCCGCCATTTCGTGGGGCACCTTTTGTTACTTAAACCGTTCAACAATGGAAGCACAATATGTGCAACCATGCATGTCCTCAAGGAACAAAGAAACTGCCCCACGAAATGGCGGCTATTCGATACGGTCCATAGCTGTCTTTGCAACCTTCAAGTTATTTTGGCTTTCAAGATGGTCTAAGAAAGTAGGCCTAAAGGCCTGTCCGCATTGGACTTTTTTTGGTCAAATGTACCGAGACGATGGGTACTTTTCCCATTTTTAATCCAGTGCAGACAGCCTAAGACGTTTTTCTCTCAGTAACTTTTTCTAAGTCCAGCGGTTACTTTTCCTGGCCAACTGCTGCCCAGGAAAATTGACCAGGTAACTTTTCCCGAAACGATAAGTCCAATGTGGACACATCGAGTCGGTAAAAGCGCTCTGGAAGCGTACGTCCGGTCTGTGAAGGTCATAGTGCGAAGGGACATTGCGCATGCTCTCCCACGGTCTCGGTAAAATTTTCCTGTGTCGAAAAAATCCAATTTGCGGACAGCAGTAAAATTACCTTTACTATCGTCTCGGTAAAAAACAAGTTCAATGTGAACACGGCTTTAAACAGGCTTAAGATGGACTAGTTTGATTTCTTACCTGTTGCTGGCTTAGTATTTGCAGAGCTCTGTTTACATTGTTCAGATGATGCAATCGCATATGACCCTTCTCTCTTTTCTATAAATTAAAAAATTCAAGAAAAGAATTACAGAATAAACTTGGGGAATGCAAAATGAGTGCAAAAGGTTTTTGGGATGGCTGGCCAAAATTAGGAAGGGAAATATTCCAACAAATTAATACATGGGTCTTTCTATAAATTAGGGGTCCAATTTTGGTGTCCCCTGTTACATTTTACATCTTGTTTTTGTAAATTCAGGACACATTCTTTAAATCCTTTCCATCTCAAAGAGTGAGTACATAAAGTACAATTCATACAAAATAGTTTACAGGCCATTTTAATGATTTTTGTACGAAAAATAACACATATCAGGTGTAACGGGAGGGACACTAAATGTCACACATTTGGACCCCTAATTTATAGAAAGACCCACATCTGTGAATTTTAATTGGATTTTGTCACATTTTTTATGGCATACATTACCACATAATTTGTTATGTGCTCTGTTAACATGGTTAAAATGAGTCACTTCTCGCACAGCCTGGGCCGAGCTTTTGCGACTAAGGCAAAAAAAACCAACTATATTTAGCGGTAGCGTGCGCGTCACTTTTAACCCTGCGAGTCAAAGCTTTTTTTAACCCTTTTTTCCCCCAAAACAATGCACTTAGACACGCACCATCTTGTCAAGCTGCTATTGGCAGCAGTCAAGGCTCGAACTTCACGATGACATAAATGTTGCCATCTTTTCTCGGTAATTTTGGCCACAACAATGCCCCTGGTTTTTCGGCAGTAAATACTGTTGGCTTCATATCAACTGGACTTTATTGCTTGGAATCCACTTACAAAAAAAAAAAAAAGCTGTGTCACCGCATCATTTTGGGAGACTTCAACTTACGCTAAACATAAGGCCCTCTCACACGGAAAAATCTCAGGCGCGAGCTTCAAGAGTTGGCGAATATGGGAAACTCTTGGTGAAACCCTTGGCGTCATAATGTCTATGAGTATACTACGAGCGTATTACGAGTTAGGTACGAATTTGATATGAGCCTGGTATGAGATGTCCCGAGTGTACTTCGAGTTCTACGAGTTAACTATGAGTTATTATGGAGTTTCCCAAGTAACTCACAAGTTCACTACGAGCTTTCCGAGCTTAAGGTGAGTGTGGCACGAGTTTGGTACGAGCTACCTGACTTCGGCATTCTGCGTGGGATTTGGCGCCAAACCATCTGAAATTTCACCGACTCTTGCAAGTCTTATAACTCGTAGACCACTCGTACAACTCATATCAAACTCTATTCAAACTAGTGTGATACAGTGATGTACGAGTTTGCTAAGAGTTGTATGAGTGGCCTACGAGTATACACAAGTTGCACGAGTTTGGTGCAAATTGCTCACGAGTTGGCAACTCGTGGCCGAAATTTTAAACATTTATAATTTTCGCCACGAGTTGCGCGCTGCTACGAGTTGTGCCCAAGTTGTCCCACGAGTTTTCCCGAGTTTCCAAAATTCACCAACTCGTGAAGCTCCTGCCGCGTGCACCCGATATTTTTCCCGTGTGTGTGAGAGGGCCCATACCTTTTTTTTATTTGGCCTAACTAGAAATCAGTGGTGTATCCAGGCTCGTTAAAATGTGATAACACAATTAGAAATTCTTGACAGTACTCGGATACCACTTTCCAGGTACCGCATGGAATTCTCATTGCATTTTTATATTACCTTAGATCTGCCACTGATTTCCAGTTGGTCGCAGTAATTCAACCCGGGCTGTGCGAGAAGCGACTCATTTTCACAGACACCGTCACACTTTTACTGATGCAAGAATGTCTTCATGTTTCTTATTTTCATTTATTTATATACCACATCCAACAGCGGAGGGACCGCCAATTACAGTAATGGGAGCAAGTGTGGTTGAGTGCCTTGCTCAAGGGCACAGGTGCCACAACCCGTCACGGCCAGGAATCGAACCTACATTCTAGTACTAGCACAGGAACTTAGACCGTGTTTACACTGGTCCCGAGCTCGGGATCAAGATTGACCCCCTGATAAGAATGTGTTGAGGTTAACCGCAATGGTCTCGAGTGCCGCGTTTATATCTGTTGTTGATCCCGAGCGCGGAGCCAGAAGTTGCAGTCAAAGGTCAAGCTAACGCAGCAGAATTCCAAGATGTTCCGTCCAGTTTAGCCATTATTTCTGCGCTGGCCCAAATGTCCAAAAACTTCGCCAGTTTGTCGTTGTTCCACGAGCGCCCGCGAACTTCGTTTGCCATCTTTTCACACGAAGACAACTCGACTCGGCTACTTCGTCTTCGTCAACTTCTCTTCACGACGAAATAATGTCAACTTATGCTATGTCGGAAATCGTTGAATGACACTCCGAAATCCTTGATATAACAACTAAAAACTAAGCTGTATGATAATGACAAAGTGTCGCTAGATAGTTGCAGAAAGTAGAGAAGTTGCAGAGAGTAGAGGAAATACAGAAACACTTTTTCTCAACGTGTGAAGTTTGTATCGGACACGCAAAAGAGATTGCTGAATGCAGGATACCAATTACGTTTGTAGTACGTTGTGTTTTCGTAACGGACACCAGCGATCTAGATTCTCAGCGTTGCATCACATGAGTCGCGTCGGGGTATCATGCATTTTGTCCAGGCATATATATGCCTGCACACAATGCATGGAACCAGTGGTACCTGTGTGCGTGTATATACACTACGTGTACACGTGTACATAATACGAGCGCGGGCTCCCCTGGAATTTTCGCGCGCTTTAGCCCGCAACAGGATGTGGGAAGATTTATTGCCCAGCTAACCGCAAACTGATCCCGAGCTCGGGATCGAACCCTCCGCCATCGCGAGACCAAAATCTCGGGGTCTGATCCGGGGCCAGTTTGGTTCCGAGAGCGTTTACACCTATTTGTGATCCGGGGCTGATCCCGAGCTCGGGATCAAGTGTAAACACGGTCTCACACTAGACCGCTCGGCCAAATTTCTGAAATCTGTATGAATCTATTAACTTGCTCAATAGCCAGCAACCACTGTACAGTCATAATGAGATTCAACAGATATTAGATAATGGCTCGACTAGGTGCATATATTTGCATGAATTTCACCTATCAAATTCAAAGCTTTGACAAAACGTCATTAATATACTCACTAGTTTTTGTCCACAGAGGACCTCGAGAAGCGACAGGAGATGGTTGCCGTCCCTGAGATCAAGAAACAAGTCTTTGACAACCTTGGTGGGATTGTCCTAAAAATTAAAAACAGCAGATTAGTGTAAAAAGCTTCATGTTTAGTGAAAAATGGAATAAGGTCGTAACAGATGGCGAATGCTGGTACACTAGGGAACTTTTCCAGAGACGATAAGTCCAGCGAGTCGGTAAAAGCGCTTTGGAAGCGTACGTGTTACATTTTAGTCCATCCCGGTTACGAGCGTACATTGGAAATTTGTACACAGGGTTTTTAGAAAGGCATGTTGTCACACTATTTGTAACCCTTTTTGGGCCTAAGTTATCTCTTCAGAACAAACTTATTTCTTTTATTTTGAGACCAGACAAAGGTATTTCCTAGAAAATATGGTCTGTGTTGCCAAAATGCCCCCTTTACTGTGGAAAGAGCCATCTGGGTCATTCTATAAATTTGGGGTCCAATTTTTCTGTCCCCGTTACATCTGACATCTTCTAAAATATTGTAGTTTGTAAATTCAGGACATATTTTTTAAATGCCTTCTATCTCAAAGAGTGATTACATAAAGTACAATTCATAAAAATATGTTTTGAAGGCATTTTTAATAATACTTGTATGGCAAATGGCAGTATGTCAGGTGTAACAGGGACAGGAAAATGTCACACGTTGGACCCCAAATTTATAGAATGACCCATCTGCATTTGCTTGAATTGAATAAATAGGGTGAGCAGTTAAACAAAATGTCTGACGTACTGTATACAAGAGAAATTTTACGCTCTGAAACTGCAATCTGAACCTGAGCTGCATGAGTGCACAAAATGAAAATGAGGAATTTACAAATGTATCAATGTATGAACCCCAGGATGTAACTCACCCTGGAGAGCTGTGAGTTGAGCCACTTGGTGAAGGTTCTCTTTTGTATGTCCTCTCTTTGATCTAAACAAAGAAAATCAAATACAGCACAGTCAATCAATGGGGAATCTTTCAACCATGCTAGGGTATACCCAGCTCGATATGTGGCAGAGGGACTCGCCCCCTAACGCCACTATACCTCAACACACTCTTCCCTTTCGTTAACGCACCAATCCCCCCTAAAAACTGAAAGGAATTCCTTGGAAATTCCTTGGATGTTTGAGACACAATAGGGGAACAATGGTAGGGGGGTCTTTCTATAAATTAGGGGTCCAATGTTGGTTTCCCCCGTTACATTTTACATCTTGTTTATGTAAATTCAGGACACATTCTTTAATCTCTAAGAGTGAGTACATAAAGTACAATCTGCTTTTTCGCGTTTAGGTCGACCGGTTATGGGTAAAAAAGACGTATTAGGACGACCGACCGCATTAGGGCGACCGATAGCCGGTCGTCCTAACGCCAAGTGCTTCAAAAACCATCTTTATTAGGTCAAAAACCATTTTTATTAGGTCAAAAACCATTTTCGTCTTGGTCGCAAAACATTTTTTTCAGAGAATTAGGTCGAGAAAATGGGTGTCAATTCATGAGTTTCTTTCCGACAATTTTGTGGTTTTAGTGGTCTCTGTAAGCACTCTACCCAAAACGGTCGTCCTAATACGGGAAAAATAGTTATTTAACAATTCATACAAAATGGTTTAAAAGCCATTTTAATGATTTTTGTAAATAAAATAACACAGGTGTAACGGGGGACACTAAATGTCACACTTTTGGACCCCTAATTTATAGAAAGACCCAGGGGGTAGTCCCTTTGCCACACATCGAGCTGCATGTGCGCTAGGGAGAAATTTTCAGCTTCATTTCTAATCACATGTACCACGCCACATTTTGTGCTCAAACATTGATCTCTGCATGTTCTTTATTTACAACACCTGACTCAGTTGTAAATAAAAAAAACATAAAATACTGCAGCTACAACGTAGATGTACATGTACCGGTATATATTGCATGGTAACTGACATGTTGTTTTATGTACAAGGGGTGAAGCTGCAGCTACATGTAGGCTACAGACAAATGTACATGTATTTATTCTAAACATGTGCAATGAAGATCGCTTTAAAATGTACTGATACAGTGGGTGAGGTCACATTTCTGCGTGTGTTACATCATGTACGTGTTAGTGTTAGTGTAACAGATCTGTTAACACGGTGTTAATCTAGACCCCTAAGTGAGCGTCCAGGTTAACACCATGTCAGAGCCAATGCGTAGGGTCAACGTTACAGTAAATGGATGACATCACAAATGTTTCGTAAGTTTGGGAAAATTATGGTTCTGCAAACAGCCTGATCAAGAACTGAAAATTGTGTGTTTCGCCTAGGCCTATATCCTTATAATTTTATAATCTTTTGATCTATAGGCCAAATGTATTTTACACATTGGACCTGAAACATTTAACGACATCACGATTTAGTTACATGCTTTGTTATGGCCCTATGTCATCTGTTACCCTGAGATGCCCCATAGATTTGTGCACATGTAAACAAACCTTGGGGTTTATTTACAAGAGGGCATCACTGAGGAATTCTCTTGCACTCATACATATTGGTCATTCCATAAATATAGGAGCCAAAGTGTGACATTGTGTGACATTTTGATGCATCTGTAAAAATGGCCTTTTCAAGTTACACAATTTTTTGAAGAAATTTTCGTGCAATTTCTGAATAGTGTAGGATATTTGAAACAATTTCCAAACATTTAGACATGTCTTGTCATAGTTTTGATAATATTCGAGACGAAAGTGGGGACACCAAGGCATTTTTTATTTCCTACGATTACATTTCAAGTCTTTTTGACCAGGTTCTTTCTGGAAAATGTAGCTTCTGGTTTTACCCACCTGTACCTTATAAATTCAAATTATATTATGAGCGAAATTTCAATAATTCTTCAATATAAATTTCAAAATGTCACACTTGCATTTAGAAGATCGCACCAGTTTATTGAATCGTTCTCGTTATGTTTTGGGTAATATTAACAGGCAAAGGTGTAGTCCGATTTAGGAGGCCATATATTGTTCGTATGCTGAGGGTAACAGTTCTCTGAAGCCCGGTATGTATAAAAATCAACTCCGGAAGTGTCACGACGTAAAGGGGGACACTGGGTCCTGTATTATTGGAATGACCCATGTACAAAAATGAGCAGAAAAATGTACCACACTGTAATCTTGATGGGTGGGATCCCAAAAGAAATGATAGGTTCACGTCAACTTCAAGAAGATTTTTAACATGCAGTATTTGATGGGACTGAACAATTCTTGCTTGGAGCATAGAGGAAGATCTTCCTCCATGCTTGGAGCTACATGTAACATGACATCTCACAGTTTTGACAGGACAAGACAAGTGTTTTTCTCCCATCAATTTGATCAAAATGCCAACTGACCTTGGGAATGGGAGTGTCAAGCATTATGGATGACATTTACTGATAACTGACCGTATAGTGCTTGCAGTGTCAACCGCTGACTATAATTCACACTGCAGTAACAGAAGCAGTTTTGTAACAATTACAGCACAACTATTTTCTTTCTGAGAGCAATGTAATTCCGCATACTCCATCAATATCCCAAGGGGTGACAGCACTCAGACAAAATCCCAAACACAATTGTCTGGCTTGTCCTACCTCCTCTATTAAAATGCCTTGTGTCACAACAAATACATCTTCACAGATGGGTTGTGTGTGCTTAATCTCACCATGGGGAACCCTTTCTATTTCTGTACAAACCATCTTATTGTGTATTTAGCGCTGCATAGAAAAGCAGCGGCTGCAAAAATGACCATAGGCTTGTTCAGATTTTTCCCAGAAAATGGATTTCGTTCTAACCTAACAATCATATTAATGCCTCCCAAAAATACTATCCATGGGAAGAAAACAGGAAATTTGCAATCTCCAATTTGGATGTGAAAGCAAAAAAGTTGGTGTAATCACTGCACTGCTTTATCGAACGAACAAGTTTACATGTAGGCCCAAAAAAATATATATATGTTTAGCGTTAGCGCGCGGGTCACGTTCAATCCTGCGCGTCAAAGTTTTTTTCTTTCAAAAACACAATGCACTTAGACACACACCGTCTTGTCAAGCTGCTTCGAACTTCACGACGACATCAATGTTGCCATCCTTTCCCAGTACTTTTGGCCACAATGCCCCTTGGAATCCACTTACAAAGAAAACAAAAAGCATCATTTTGGGGGACTTCAACTTATGCTAAACATAGTTCTTTTTTGGGCTTAGTTTACAAAACATTGGATTTTTTTACGATATCCTTGAAAATATACGGATTGAGAGTGCAAAATTTCAGAATGGTAATGAGAAAAATGAGACAAATGATATGGTATCAAAATCTCAACACCTAGATGGGAAAAATCGGGGGAGGGGGAGGATCAAAAATGTGATCTGGGGCGCGTTCAATAGCACAATACGTATGCATACCGAAAATACCTTCAACGGTGAAGGTATAGGAAAATGCCCAATACCGGCGTACGTATTGTGCTATTGAACGCGCCCCTGGACATACTCTTTTAAACAAAAAAAGTTTACTTATTTCTTCTTTAAATAAAGCAATGTTTAAAAAATTATTTTATTAGCTTTTTAACTTGATCTGGCAAATAGTCCTACAGGTAGAACATGGAACCTATTTGTTAAAATTGTATGTATAAAAGTGTAAGCTGGGAATGGGACGTTTAACCGGTTAACCGTTTTTAAAACTGAAGAAAAAAAGGAAAAACTGGTTTTGCTGAACGTTTAAACGAAACCCAATCATAGCAGGTCGTAGTAACATTTTGACCAGATAAAGGTTCAATGATTACAGGCCTCAAATTTCGCAGTTTTTAGGGCAAGGCCACTTTGGCCTTGCATGAAGGCAAATTAGAAAGGGCACCGAGGCCACAAGGCGGGGCACTAAGGCCAACTTTAGTTTTGAAAAAGGGCAACAAGGCCACAAGGAAAAAAACAATAGGTCTGGTGGCAAAGTTTATACACAAAGGAATTGGGGCCAAGTTGGTCTGGGGCCGAGTTTATACACAGATGAATTGGGGCCGAGTTGGTCCTGGCCGAGTTTGTACACAAGGCAATTGGGGCCGAGTTGGTCTGGGGCCGAGTTTGTACACAAGGCAATTGGGGCCGAGTTGGTCTGGGGCCGAGTTTGTACACAAGGCAATTGGGGCCGAGTTGGTCTGGGGCCGAGTTTGTACACAAAGCAATTGGGGCCGAGTTTGTTTGGACAAAACGTTTTCGCCACGCACGCCACGCCGGTAAAACTGGGCGGTATACCCAGTACATGTACCTGACGAATACCAGTGAAAGCATTAAAATGCAAATGCCGGCTCATGTACTTTTTTCCTTCCAAGCGCTGGTGTACCCACCATAGACGATGTATGAGCGGTGTGGCTTATATCAGTGCAGTACATGTACTGTTACACGTGTACCGTACATGCGCTATGCATTGACGACCGACTGCGTGCCATAGTCGAGTCATGGCGCGCCCTGTGCTCTGGCTTGTTGACATGATGTTCGTTCAGTTTCTAGGAATTTTGGCAGAGTTTAAACCCGTGGCCGTACGCGTACCGCGGTACACTTCGAGTGTCGTTTATCGCCCATTTTATCTTGATGCAAAAAAGGGGCACGCCGCCATCGGCGAAAAAAGGCAGGGCATTTTTGGCCGTGAAAGGGCCACATTTTTGAGGGGCATCAAGGTCAGTAAGAGGGGCATCGGCGGCCATGGCCGTCGTGGCCGCCGTGAAATTTGAGCCCTGTAATTATTTTAGGGGCTTAGGGGTATTGTGTACATTGCAAATGCATCTACAAACACCAGCAACAATCTTTGGTGTTTGCCAAACGGTTAAACGTTTAACCAACACTTGAAAGAATTGCGAACCGTTTTCTGAATTAACTTTAAATTCCCATTCCTAATGTAAGCAATAAACTCAATGCTTACTCAATACTGAGTGTGACCCAAAACTGGTAAACACTGGATACAAATTTCGAAATTTCTTAAATTAATCAAAATAATTCCTCGAACAGTAAATAAATGTCCATATTTTATAATCATACATGTACATGTATTACACAAATTAACAGAATAAATTTAGCTGAGCACACTGTGCCATCATACTTTCAAAAATGTTTTTGTCAATTTTATTGATTGTCCGTCCCTCACGCAAAAAAACGACCTCTGCATAAAACTGTCAATTTCAACATGTGATAAACTGGGTGTGTATTAACATCAGTAGCAGGTAAACAAACAGGTTCACTTGAGTTTTCATTTGTTGTATTGACTAAGGAAAGGCATTTGTCTCTTGATTTCCGTCCCTCACGCGAGGGATGGAATTGGATCACGCTCTACTGCTATCTGAAAATGGCATCACAGTTATGTACCAGTAGGGAAATTCTCCTGATCGGGTCAGTGAACTACTCTCAGTGACTCATGGGTATACAATGAATTATAAACCGACTTGGGGTTCAACTTGGATCGCACCAGTGCAACCCCCGTTGAGATGAAAACATTCCATAATGAACCTCAAATATATGTACCATATCGGTTTAGACAGACCGGGATAGTAAAACATGTTTTTAAGCATTATAAATCAGAAATATCTGATTCCACCAAAACTTAGTTTGTAGCACTGATTGGAATAAATTTGAGCAGACAGTTTTTTAAAAAGAATTATCTTAATTTGTTTGATTTTGTGAAAGTTCAGAAGAGTACAAGTTCACAATTTATAGTTAGCATTTCAGGGATGCTTCGCTTCAGATTACATTCACTGATAAACATTGACAGGTACATTACATACTGTAGGCCTACATATTAAATCTAGCTTCATTTCTACGCACGGGTTATCGATCTTAATCAAGATAATAAAAGACACTCGACAGTTGGTTCTGCATCATCAAGCATTATCACAATTTAAAATTAATCAGTTTTAACCTGGGCCGATAATCCACCATCTGAAGCCATTAAAGGCACAGGATCGTCAGCAATGCACGCGTGCCAAATTCGTGCCACGAAATATGCAGCTTCGTGCCTTTGTTATGGAACTGCGTAGTTCGTGGCACGAATTTGGCGTGCGCGCATTGCTGACGAGCCTTGCCTTTAATTTTATGTCATCCTTTTATGGTACAAATGAAAATCCCTAGCATTACAACAATTGCCGAATCCGACTCATCCACCACACATACATTTCACGTGAATGCATTCGCGTCCATCTTCAAACGCAGCCATCAAAATGCCTACACGAAGATGTTCAATAGCCATTCGTGCACAACTACATGTAAAAACACTAAGTGTGCATGCAGACACGACAGTAAAACAGTGTCCACATTGGACTTCTTTTTTGCAAGGTTTTAAGTCCGCTTTGGACTTGAAATGGGAAACATGCCCATCATCTCGGTAAGTTTTCCCCAAAAAAGTATAATGCGGACAGGGCTTAAAACTCCCTCACATTTCTCCAAAAGAAAATTAAAGAACCCAACATTGTTCGGCATGAATTCCGCTAACTGGTCGCCACTAAGATGTCGTGTACAGAGTCTATGGAACATGGCACAAAAAGTATTTTGAAGGAAACTGTTGAATATTTGTCACTCCTAAATTCACTTCCCTTCAAGATATTAACACTTTTTGGTGTTTGAATCATATGAAGGAAAATTAGTGGCGACCAGTAAACTGAATTATTTCCCTCTTTTCTTATTGTTACATGGATGCGCGGCTAAGAGAGTAAACATCGTACATCATGCAAAAAAATATAAACCCTGGTCCCTTGAGCACAATTGCAGAATACTCAACAACTCTCAGTCCTCACATTCGGTAGTCTTCGCAAATTAAATTCGGAGAATTATTTTATAATTAAAAGTACGTACATGTACATGTACATACGGTTTGTGAGAACCAGTTGATCAACGAAGCATGCAACAAGGTGATTTTCAAGTTGTGGGATATTCTGCAATTTCTCCGTACTCTGATACAATGAGTTTTACCTGTAACCTCTCTGGAGCGACTATAAATTCCAGCGGGCCTATGTTACTGTCTTTAAAGTAATCACCAGCAATTGGTCGACACTAGTGACAACGCAACAGATGACTGAAGTTTGGCTGCAGAATGTCCACTGTCCACAAACCGTGTTTGAATATATATCCTCAAATGCTGTAAATCGTCAACAGAATCAGATGGTCCATAAAGCAAGAAATTTTAAATCCTGATGCTGAAGTTGGCGTGGTCCATCCACACAAGCAGTTAGTTATATCATTCCAACAATACATGAATATGTGGACTCGTCACTTCGAAATTGAGTTCACATTTAAAGATACAGCACCTCTTCCTACGGTACACATACTACATGTAGCTACTTGAGAAAGGCAGCACAGAATGTATGCATGCTTGTTATGCATTCACCAATTGATCAATGTACATGTAGCAGTGGCATATACTCTGAAGCAGTTACTGTTCAACCAGGCATGCATGAATCACCAGCTGCCCTCTCTCAAGGCTCTCCCGGAATTATCTTTACTCCTAGAAATATTCCATCCAGAGTGGGAAGGCCGTGACATCATTACAAGTCATTTATTCACATCTATGTGCAACTGAACAGAAGACTTCAGTTGTAATGCACAAGTGTTCTGTCATCGAGTGGCCCCTGACAATGTATTTAATACATTTCTGTCACCAGGCATGCTGTACGCCTGGCAGGACACAGTGGGGTTTAACGAGAAAGGGCCCTGAACATGCATACATCAGCTGGTCTGCATTAGATGTTTTTGAGGAGAGAGGCACAAGGAATAGGCCGAAATGTAAACTGAGCAGTTTGTTGCTTCCACAATGGGAAAACTTTGTTCAAAAGCAGTGCCCACACTGGACTAATGTTTGTAAACATGACCTCTGTATTCTAGTTGTGGGGCCCTGTCCTCATGGGACTTTTAAAATTCAGTGATGTAAAATTGACAATGCAAGCTAATTTCTCTACATTCCAGGGAATCTTTACAGTGGTGGAGTTTAAGCCATAGAGCAATGAAATTCCTTGCTCTGTGGTAAAACTAACAATAAGACAGTAGACGCTTAACAATTTTGAGTGCAGCGCCAAGCTGATGCTCTACATGTGCATATGTGACCCGCTCTGCAAAAAAGGGTCTTAGTAAGTCGCACTGGCTAGTATTCTTTTTGCGACCATCAAAAGAATTCCGCGGCAAATCTACGCTCAATAAAATACCAAAACACAATGGAAATTCCTGGCGGTGCCCAGATACCGCCTGGAATGTCTGTGTTCCCCCTGGAATGTCTGCGTTACGCCTGGAATTTCTTTTGTGTTTAGGTATTTTAATGAGCACAGAAATGCCACAGATTTCTTTTTATGGTCGCAAAAAGAATACTAGCCAGCGCGACTTAAGACCCTTTTTTGCAGAGCGGGTCACATATGTACGTAGGCCTATAACAATGTGTGGATGTAGTATACTTGTACAGTATACATTGCATTATGTTAGTGTGCAAGCCTGCTTGAACTTCGCGCGCTTTCCCCCGCAACAGCTGTGCAGTGGAGGTGGTAAAATTACATGTAATTGCTTATCTAACTGCAAACTGATCCCGAGCTCAGGGTTCGACCCTCCTCATTGCGAGACCAAATCTCAGGGTCTGATCCGGGGCCAATTTTGGTCCTGAAAGCATTTACTCTCAGTTTTTTATCCGGAGCATGATCACGAGCTTGGGATCAAGTGTAAACACACTGTTATGTGTAGGCTCCATTATGGAGCATGTATGTGCCTTTGGGTATTAAAGGCACGTTGCCATCAATTTTTTCTCTCTGCCACAGCTATATTTATTACATTTATCATGGAAGTGCCCGAGTATAATTATTGCATATGTACCTATTGGAAATCTGACACAGAATGCTTCCTGCACAAAAGTAGATTTCATCTATTGAATATTATATTTACTACATGTACATGTGAAAATAGCAGAGCTACTAATTTCCTTGTCAGTAATTACGAGGTTAATTTTGCAGAACCAGGGCAGGGTTTTTAATTTTTTTTAACTGGAGCTTGTGGGATACGAACATAAACAAACGGAAACAAACAGAACAAGTTTTTAAACAGTACTAATTGTATTTCACACTGGACATCTCTATCTTAGCCCGGGTTCACCCCAAACGTCATTATTTGCCCAGTATTCGAACAAAATGGCGACGCCCTTACTGCGAGGCATCGCTGCAATTGCCAATCTTTACCCCTTTCCCACTACAAAATCTTCGGGTTAAGTCGGGGGTAACGGCAATCCTTAACCCCGAGATACCCCGGGGCAGCGCGAGCATTCCTACTACTCTTTTACCGCCCCGGGTTAAGACAAAAAATTCGGCCAAACCCCGGGGTTAGCATTGTAGTGGGAAACCAAGCAGGCTTAAGTGTTCACAGGCAATCTCGGGGTTAGCGCGCGCTGCGCTGGCACACATCATATACATATGTACGTACATGCACATTTTTGCTCTCCCAATTAAGGCGTGGCTTCTCAAGCACCGTATCTTAATTCACAACGAAAAGACAAAGGTGTGGAAAGAAGAAGAAATAAAGCTCCTCATCCAGGCCTGGTTGACGGACAAGTTCAGTAACAACTCGATGGGACTACTCAAAAATCGAAATAAGATGTTTGCAGATTTCTGTTCCTCCAGTCCCTGTATACAGATATGCCCGCGTCTAGTGGGAAACCGCACTGCGCTAACCCGGGGCAAGCTCGCCCTGGATTTTGTAAAACTCCGGGTTAATGAAACAAATGGGAACATAACTCGGGGTTAACGAACCCCGGGGTAAGAAAAAATTTACCCGGGGCGGCAGTTTGTAGTGGGAAATAGGTATGGTCTGTTCCTAATATTTGGTTACACATGATTGGTCCTTTTTAGTTGCTATACTAGTGTAGGTCACATGTGGTGAAACCGCTGTCTGCACAAATGAAATTGCCAGTGCACAGCATGACCTTATCACGATAATAAGAACATCGCTGTAAGAAGATTTATTTGACAAAAAGAGTTAATTAAAATTGTCAGAAAGTACAGGCACAGAATGTTTTGCGCAGAACTGCCAAAATAACCTGTAAAAACATAGTGCTCTTTGGGGCTGGTTCTGTGGTAAAAACTGCACGAACAAATTAACCAGAACATCTAGGGTGTATGTAAAATCGTATTGATTTTGGAGGATTGAAGAGTGTTTTGTAAGGCATTTTACCGAAGCGAATATTCGGTATGTGCTTTTCCACTCCAAACCAAACATGTCGATCAGTTTAAAAAGGGTGAAAATCTCTTTTCCGTCGCCGAAACGGTCGCTTTGATGACATCTGCATCCAACTTTGAGTCCAGTGTACAGGATACAACACATTGAACACAAGGTCTATGGTTAGAGCCGACGATAATTTTTGCAAAAACTCTTCGGGTAAGAGACCATTATGCAAGTTATAACATAAATGATGTAGTCTGAACCGAGATTAATTTTTGCAAAAACTGAATGGACGAGATAATTTCATGCATCGAATATCAAATATTCGATCGAAAATAAAACCAAATTTTTGAATAGTAAATTATTCGAAAATGCACAGGTCTAAAATTTTGGGACATCGCTAATTCTGTATGTACAGGCTTTAAAATCCAATAATCAATACAATTCTTTGATTGTGCAAAACGTTCAATTCATAAGCTCTCTCCATAGCTGCTCCCTCATCTTAGTGTTAGTTACCCATGTCCAATATCTCTATGGCGACTGCATCAATGGAACCACTGATGATTGAACACGATGAGGGCAGGCATTATTGAATTCCCGTCTGCTGAATCATTGTTAATGGATGCTCCTGGGAGCTATCAACACAAGCAGTCATCAAGATTACAAGCGTCACTTTTGTAGCTTTTCCATCAGCTATCAATTTTCCTTTAACATTTCCACGTCCCTACCTTTTTTACTCTAAAAACTGCAATACTACAGTCTTCCTTATTTGAAGATGACAGACATGCTTTTTACCATCATCGTTAGTTAATGAAGAGCGGTACCATACACATTATAAGCGACTGCTAACGAAGATCGAATTAAGCTGTGGAAGGTTGTACATGCTTGTCGAGATGCGCTGTGTGGTTTTCCAGTGGCGCATCAAAAACAACGCTTGCTGGGCGCTTGAGCCTTGACACGCAACGCGCTTGTGCAACCAGGCCTGCTAAATTGCTTTGTCGAACGAAGGGAGCGTTCTCATTACAAATTTGCTCCATCGAATGAAGCGATGTCTTCGTCGAATGAAGCTTTTTGCTTCATCGCCTGAAGCGATTCTAATCATCGTCGAATGAAGAGAAAACTCTTTGTCGAATCATCATTGAATCATCGTTGAACGAAGCGATTTCTCTGGTGAGAACGGGGTCAATGATATGTGAAGAAGAATGTTGGTAAAGTAGCCTGCAGAAATTACAACTACATGTAGTTTTATGCATTAATTAATGCTTCGGAAACATTTAAAATCCATGTGATTTTTGTGTAAGGTGGCCTCTCGCAACAGACTGACCCGGGATTCTGCTGAAAGTCTGCGGCCGTCTGTCGTTGCTAAGCGGGCGGGAATCGGCAGACTGCCCAGACCTGTGCACTGAAGCGCGACGAAAATTAATGAGCTACGCTGGCCGAGAATTATAAATAATTTATGAGCGATCGGTGTTCATGAATACGAGCGGTTTTACGCGACATGCCGCAAATGAGTGACATTGAACGGCTTCACTACCGAAAATATAATTTTTACGTCGTACATGAATCTCGGTGCCGGGAGCTTAGACTGTGATTCAACCACTAGTGCGAATGTTTGTTGCAAAAGATCCGACTCCCAAGATGTACAAAAATACAAACCGTCGAAATGTTTCTAACTGTGCGTGCGGCAGCCCAGCAGGCCAGATTACGTACGTACGGAAATAAATTTGCCATAGTTCGCGAAAGAATTCACAAAATATTTCGTCAGCGTTTACATGAAGTGGGGAATCCGCGAATGCAGAATATAGTAAAACACATGTTTGCACCGCAAAATGCGACGCAATTTTGACAATCTGCGCGCGGTGCCACTTTTTAAAGTGCATCGAAGTTTTTGACTTGATTTAGCGATGCAATTTGCGAGGCATTTTTTCAACATCTTGTCCTTATTCTTGCACATTAGCTTTGAATAGTGAAAATTAAAACACTTTTTTTTTCTCTTTTTTTTTACCAACTTCCTTGACCAAAAAAAAAATCATGTTTGTTTGCTATCAACATTCTGGTAAATTTTCTCTTGTGAACTCAAAGTAAAATATTGAAGCCATGTCCAATATACCGAGGAATTAAATTCAGCAGTGTGATTCTTATCACTTGTAAAAGACATGCAAGATTTTGTACATGAATGTGCCGGTTATAAACAGTGACACTGCTGTTCCCCCTGTACATGAGCTCTTTATGACTGTCTATTAATACATGCATTTGAGGTACTGGTCCATGAAAATCACAAGTGATAAAGGCAGCGCACATGTCCCAGTAAATTCCAATATCCTGTAGGACTGTGTATTACTTCCTTTATTACCACTTCTAATTCCCCGGAGAGAGTCAGTACAGAATATGATTTGGCTGGTGTACGTGTCTTGCAGCCATGCATGTAAAGACTGCACCAAGGGTTCTCATGTTGATGTCTAACTGAAAGATTTATCCTTCAATCAACCTATTTCCATTTAGATGAATTCGCCAGTCCATATACTGTATAAATACATGTACAGTGCGCTTCTGCTCTACACGATGCACTGCTACACGTATGTAAAGGGAGTAAAACATTCACTGTATTTTATTATTCTTAGTCCTAGGGGCCGTCCAAAATTGTCAACATTTTAACAGTCGTACAGAGAGTAGTACATGTATTTTTCAAAATCGCCCACCCCCACTTGACCCCCACCACCCTCCAAATGGTGAGCCTATACTTATTAACATTTTTCTTGTCAGTACCACGAAATTTCTACATTTTACAGTACACTGTACACGGTATGTAAGCAGCTTATGTAAATTATACACGATATTCGATTCTCCTCCCCACTCTGTCGTACGCTTTGTACTACTGCCCCTTTTATCACAATAAGGCTTTTCGCACTTAAATTTAATTTGGCAATTACTCAACTACATGTATACCAAGCACGATATTTGCCGAATCGAACTCCGCAATTTCCAAAAAGGGGAGTTGAAGCCGGGTAGGCACTAAGTGTAAACGCAAAAGGTGAATTGAAAAAGGCGGATCTGATTCGCCTTTTTCAAGTCACCTTTGGGGTAGGGTTGAACCCCGCAATTGCGGGGTTGAACCCTGCAATTGCCAAGGTCGCTTGTAGTGTAAACGCTACCCGAATAAAGATTCGGCAATTTGAGTGTCCTTGGGGCGGTGCCCCCAGTGTAGTAGATTTAATTGACCAATCTGGCACGAGTGCAGCAACACCTAACAGCTCATGCATGCACTGCAGTTACATTTAGTGGTGACTTTTGCGGTTTCTAAAGGCGAGTTGAAGCGATTTGGGGTGTAGTGTAAACGGATGTTGTCCATTGTAAAATACAATGAATGCGCAGAGAACTGTTTTGAATGCAGTGTGTGCGAGTGGCGAATGGTGATTACACATTGTGACTTTTTTGGTTGCTTTACTTTTTGTAAGCCCCAAATGCCAATAAAAGGTAATGAATGGAATTTGAAGAATTTTTAAAGTGAACCCCAGATTATTTGGCGAAAAACCTTATTCTGATGTGGTGCCAAAATGAACATGCTTCAGCTACTGTACAAGGTTCCCGGAAGTCGAATCTCGCGGCATCACGCCAACTCTCGACCTCAACTTACTTGGTCTATTGTATTAGCCATCCTATACATAAATAATCATTTTATAATTTGTATCAGTTTTGGACACACTTTTATTCGTCCCCTCACCCAATCCCAGCACAAATTTTAAGAGCAGGTACCAGAACTGCAACATTACAACTGCAATGTGAAATATTTACAAACAATGTGACCAGAAGTCACATATATCCTCATCTGTTTTTACAACCTCTTGACATGGGCATGTACACATGGAAATTGAACACTAACAAATTGATTCTTCAATGTCAGATGTAGATGATCCTAGAACCTCTCTGCACTGAATGACACATCTGCTGTAAATTACCCTAAATAAAATAAACACATGAGGCTGACAAATTTACAAATAAATTTTGTTAACTAAAATTTTGCCTGGTGTTACATTCAGACAGTCAGTTATAAACACTAAAATGGTAAAAGTTAAGGTTTGTTTTTCCCTACCCGTGACTTGATTAAGGCACTGTATACTCGGTGCTTTACTGAGACACTAAAGTCATGTTTCTATTGAGAACCATTTACCGGATATGCCGGAAAAGACGGAAAATATGCTCAGTAGAAACCGTCTTATCCGCTAGTAGAAACGGTCTTATCCACTATTTTCCGGTAAATGGCGGGGAGAATTTTCTCCGGCAATTTTCCTTCTTGAGGAAGGAAAATGCCGGGGAATTTATCCGGTAAGCGCCAACAGAAACACGCACCGTTCCGCCCGAGTGCGCATACAGGGGAGAAAATGTAAACATGTGACCGCACAATGACTGATCCAATGCACGTGCTTGACCCCTGTATGTGACCTTAACCCGCAAATCTAGGAAGCGTGATGGAAGGTCAGCAGGCTCGGCTTTTTTCTTGATAGAGCGGCTTAGTAGAAACTTCGCGTTGCCCGCTATTTATCGGCATGTTACTGGTAAATGGGTTTACCGGTAAAATTCCGGATCTTCAATAGAAACACGCTATATGAGAAAAACTTTACAGCATGCTCGGGTAGGACTCAAACCCACGACCTCTTGCATATAGGCAGACGTCTCAACCACTGAGCTGGCCAGTGTTGAGTCGCTGGTTCGAATCATTTAGCAGTGGGTACTGCAACTGACGGGAGATTTTAATCTGGCTTGTGAAAAGTTAAAATGGTCGCTCACAGCTTGGGTTCTGTCATAAAATTAAAGGAGCTGTTCAGATTTTTTTCCGAAAATGGATTTCGTTCAAACCTAACATAAAATACCTCCCCAAAATACTATCTATGGAAAGATAACAGGAAATCTCCAATTTGGATGTGAAAGCAAAAAAGGTGTGTTCATTGCACTGCCTTATGGGTCATTCTATAAATTTGGGGTCCAATTTTTCTGTCCCCCGTTACATCTGACATCTTGTAAAATGTTGTAGTTTGTAAATTCAGGACATATTCTTTAAATGCCTTCTATCTCAAAGAGTGATTACATAAAGTACAATTCATAAAAATATGTTTTGAAGGCATTTTTAATGATACTTGTACAATGTATGGCAAATAGTACATGTATGTCAGGTGTAACGGGGACAGAAAAATGTCACACGTTGGACCCCAAATTTATAGAATGACCCTTATGGAACTGATAAATTAGTTTACAAACATTGGAGGTTTTTTTAAACGATATCCCTGAAAATATATGGATTGAGAGCCCACAATTTCTGAATGGTAAGGGGAAAAATATGACAACATGATATGGTATCCAAATCTCAACAAACATGGGAAAAAATGGGGGCTCAAAAATGTGATCTAGCTGGACACGCTCCTTTAAATTCCGGCAATTTATGAATTTCAAGTATTTGTGAGCTGACCAGTTGCAACCATGAGCCAGTTATGGTGCAATGTAAATGACTACTGCATTTCCTCAGCCCTCCACATCTCAGCAGGATCCTGAGACAGTCCAAAGTGACCTTCAAGACACACCCATTAATCATTCACTTGGATTACTCCCCACTGTCATACACAGGGCATAATCATGGCCACATAAATGTTGTGTTTTCTGACGCTGTACAATCTGTTTTAATTTTTAAGGGTCAATCAGTTTCAATTTTAAGGAAATGAATTGGGTCACTTTTTTCAATAATAACAATTTTAATGTTACACCCGAGTGATTAATCTGTGAGTGTGGCAGCTCTGCAGATACTGGTACATGATTTACCATAATTTTGTTAGCCTTTTTACGACATGGCGAATCCACACAAATTAATGGTGCGTGTACTGTGAGTGATGTACAAACTGGATAGGCCCCTGACGACTCCCACGGTTTTATGGCTGTTGGCCATGTAGTATGACCAGCCTAGGAAGGTGGCTTTGCAAAATGTTTTAAAAGCATGGACACCGTTTTTCATTGTTTTCTCAGAACGTAGATGAGGTACAGTACCAAGCTGACTTACTCACAGGTTGGTTTTTATCATACACATCTTTGATGAAATGTGGAGATTTTAACAGTTGTAAACGGTTTTCCAATCACATAATCTGCCTTTAAAGGCTCGTTTACAAAAGGTGAATTGAAAAAGGCGGATCAGACCCGGGTCTGATTCGCCTTTTTCAAGTCACCTTTGGGGTAGGGTTGAACCCAGCAATTGTCAAGGTCGCTTGTAATGTAACACCCCGTTTACACTCGATTCGGCAAAGGCGAGTCGAACTCCGCAATTTCCAAAAAGGGGAGTTGAAGCCGGGTAAGCACTAAGTGTAAACGCAAATGGTACATTGAAAAAGGCGGATCAGACCCGGGTCTGATTCGCCTTTTTCAAGTCACCTTTGGGGTAGGGTTGAACCCAGCAATTGTCAAGGTCGCTTGTAATGTAAATGCTACCCGAATACAGATTCGGCAATTTGAGTGTCCTTGGGGCAGTGCCCACCGTGTGGTAGATTTAATTGACCAATCTGGCACCAGTTCAGCAACACCTAACAACACACGCATGCGCTGCAGTTACAATTAGTGGTGACTTCTGCGGTTTCTGAAGGCGAGTTGAAGCGGATCGAGGTGTAGTGTAAACGCGGCAAATGTTTAGTTTTGTGGTCGCAATAAAAATGCTGGGTCTGTATCCACCTTTGCCGGTTAGAGTGTAAACACAGTGTAACTCTACTTCCAAATACTGAAAGCCACCCAGACCAAACTGGGTGGCTTTCAAGAACAGCACTTTTTTTCCCCCCATCAAAATCGTTGCTCAAAATGGAATCTTTAGACAAGTCATTTTACAGGAAATTGCTATTTTTGGTAAAATCAAAATCTCTACACGTTCTACATACCTCCCTGGCCGTAATTTTCTCAAAATTTACGTACACACCTCCGTTTTTAACAATTTGACGATCGAATTCAACTTCATAAACTTCAACTCGTGCTGACTCGTGGCATCGTTATTTTCAGAGCAATGGCGCTCGCCTCTAACAATTTCAAGCACCAGACCAGTTCCAGCACGTACCATTTTTGGACGAGGGGGGATTTGTTTTAGTGTGCCACTGTGTGGTCGGTGAATGAAGGATTCACGTCAAATGACTTTTCACTCGTAAAGTTGCCACGCGGGTCACTTTGACAAAAAGCCGTTTGGCACACTAAAACAAATCCCCCCTCGTCCAAAAATGGTACGTGCTGGAACTGGTCTGGTGCTTGAAATTGTTGGAGGCGAGCGCCATTGCTCTGAAAATAACGATGCCACGAGTCAGCACGAGTTGAAGTTTATGAAGTTGAATTTGATCGTCAAATTGTTAAAAACGGAGGTGTGTACGTAAGTTTTGAGAAAATTAGGGCCAGGGAGGTATGTAGAACGTGTAGAGATTTTGATTTTACCAAAAATTGCAATTTCCTGTAAAATGGCTTGTCTAAAGATTCCATTTTGAGCAACGATTTTGATGGGAAAAACAAAGTGCTGTTCTTGAAAGCCACCCAGTTTGGTCTGGGTGGCTTTCAGTATTTGGAAGTAGGTGTAACTCCATCCTAAACCAAAGCATCTTAAATTTTCTTACAAGTATTGACTGAAATAAATGACCTTACAGCAATCACATACTGGTATTAAGAAAGTACAGACTACATTCTTGCATCCCTTGTCAAGTTTCCCCAGCCTTGTCCTGGCCATGGAATCTGCTCTCAATGGGTTTATTTGTGCAAGGTTGATAACCTGTTGTACAGTATTCAGGAGGAGAGCCTTGAGGGAGATTAAGTTACAAGAGTCTAAAGACAAGCTATGAAAACATGGTACCAGGTTACAGTATGCTATGGCTTCTTGTATGGAAATAAGCTTCTACTTGGTTCTAGGGCAGGGAGGTACATGATGTATAGTGCATTCATTTATAATGTGTACCAGGCTACAATGTACATGTATGCAAGTCAATATTACCCGAACCTGCCCGCATTTGGATTTTTCGGCCGCGTTTGAGAAGCCAAAATCCCAACACAATTCATTATTTTGTATTTTGTAAAAAATTAATAGTTGGTCAGTCTTAAGATAGATTTTTGATAGGCTAGACGTGATCTTTTACGTGATCTCTCAGAGATCATGCGCGGTTACATTCTCGTCCTCTGGGCAGCCATGCAAGCGCATAAATTGTTCTGAATGCATAAAGACAAGTAGCATGTTTCTATTGAAGATCCGGGATATTACCGGTAAACCTAGCCCAGGTTGGACTCCGTACCGCATACTACATGGGGATACGGAGTCCAGGGTATGAAGTTCCAAAAACAGGGGAACAATTTTTGTAAAGAAAAATATCAATATTTCTACCTTGTGCTGGAAGCCGGTAATGTGCTAACAAAGTTCCATGTGTCCTAATCTTTGGGATTGCCGGGCTTAGAAATCCACTACACATCACCGAACTGCATATTCCGGAGGAAAACGGCAAAAAGTCACGCTAATTTGCTATACATTTGTGCACAAACAATCCCTACTATTACAGACAGCCAAGTTACATTCAGCTTATTTTGTTCTCACCGCGCGCGTAGTCCCGCGTACGCATGCCGGCCGGCCGTGCGCGCGTCGCAAGTGAACTAGGCCATGGCCTCGGCGGTTTGCGTGCCTGGAATCGTGGCGCCGCACGCGCGAGCCTATCCAAACTTCACGAAGCGTGACGCGACGGCAGCTGTTATTTATTTCTTTGAACTTTAAAGTTAGGTTGTGCCTTAGATTTCACTATTTTTCCATCAAATTTGGTATGACATTTAAACCTTCCGTTCCTGTAAATGAAGACGTCCAGCATTTTATGAACATAAACTCGACGTCCATTAAAAGGTAATATAGCTTAAAAATTATGTGGAAGTTTCAGTCCCCCTGTTTAGAGACATCGTAACCTGGACGTCACTCGTAATGCAATGAAGACGACGTCCAACCTGGGCTACGGTAAACCCATTTCCCGGTAAATAGCGGGAAACGCAAAGTTACTACTTGGCCACTCTATCCGGAAAATAGCAAAGCTTGTTGGCATTCGTCACGATATGTGAGTTTGCCGGATAAAGGTCACACGCTGGGGTCAAACATGTGCATTGGATCAGTCATTGTGCAGTCACATGTTTAAGTTTTCTTCCCTGTATGCGCACTCGGGCAGAATGTTGCGTGTTCCGAGCAATTGGCGCTTACCGGATAAATTCCCCGGCATTTTCTTTCCTCAAGAAGGAAAATTGCCGGGGAAAATCCTCCCCGCCATTTACCGGAAAATAGCGGATAAGACCTGTTTCTACTGAGCACATTTTCCGTCTTTTCTGGCATTATCCGGTAAATGGTTCTCAATAGAAACATGCCTGAGGTTGCATGAGGCATCTCTGTCAGATCATCACTTTTCAAGCGCTGATTTTTTGGCATAAAAATGATTTTTTTTTCATATACATTGAACACGGATTTGGGTGAATTTATATATAATCGATAGCTTATTCAATTCTAAGATATACTTCCCACTTACACTTCCGTCGCAAATGTTGCATTTCTGAGATAAATAAATGATAAAATTACTGCATAAAGTAATGCACAAAATGACGTGCGAGCAGTCTGTGCGTAAGCGCGACAACAGAGGGCGCTGCGCGCGCGCGTAAATGGTTATCTTGTGCACTAATTGAAGGCAATTTTTGAAGAAGAAAACGTTTTACATTACATTATGTGTTGATTCCAGGAGGTAATTTCCTTAAAATCTTTGTTCAATGTATACGAAAAAAATACCGTATTTTTTGTTCAAAGTAGCTGTGGTAATACTAGCTGAAATGATAAAGAAAAGGTATGTAGTATCGCATTTCGGCACATCCGTCGGAAACGTGATAGCCGCAAAAAAAAAGAATTGAGCGGCAAATGCCCGGGGGCAAATGTCAATTTGGCTGTGTGGAGTATAGGGTTGAATTTACGTTACATGTAAAAAAATAAAATTCAAGAGCGAGGCTTGGGCTGAAAGAAGCCATGGAAACTTTCCGTTTAGCGACAGTACTAGTTTTATGCACTTATCAATTATAGTCCCGGCCCCAGGGGAGCCAGGAATTTGGAAAAAGTAGCCAGGACATAGTCGGGGATGTAAAAAAA
Source organism: Henricia sp. BOLD:AAB3569 (assembly GCA_037783545.1). NCBI lineage: Eukaryota > Metazoa > Echinodermata > Asteroidea > Spinulosida > Echinasteridae > Henricia > Henricia sp. BOLD:AAB3569. The sequence goes on along the minus strand of JBBELK010000272.1, from coordinate 1,550,432 downwards.
AACGTGCCCCGCTAGCTGGGACAATAGCGGGGACTTGGGCAGAGTTGTACAATTTGCTGCCCAGCCCTACCTGGATAATAGCGGGGACATTATAGCAGGGACAATAGCCAGGCATGCAATTCCTGGATTCCATAAAATTCCACAGGAAAATCTGGCATTATGACAACAATGTTTACTTAAAGGCCCAGTGTATAATTTGCAATGACCCCAAAAAGTAATCAACGAGTTTACAGGGGAAAAGTCCTGAAAGTAAAGATTGAATTAATAGCAACTACCCAATGAAAGGTTTCTGCTCAAAATGATATAATTTTACCAGAAAATAATCCGTAAAGATGAAATTATTTAGATCGTTTGCAAACGATTTACTTATTTTTGGTTCGCACCCACGCAGTCCAAAATGCATGGGCGCTGTGTACTGCGTGTTCCAACGCGATGCATTATTATGGATCGCACGCACACGCAGTATATAATGTGCGCCACAGAGTGCATGACGCAAGCCACATAGTACCCGATCAACTGAGAGCGAATATTTGAAACACCCCGCCAAGACCAGGAAAAGGGTGTGGGTGAAAAACGGACCCTCCGGATCCTTCCAGATCTTCCGGATCTTTTTCAAAAATGGCCTTTTAATGAACAGAAAGTGCTTAGTTTGACTTCTTAATACGCTTCCATACCTTTTACCGCCATGTACAGGCCTTATTTTTAAAGATCCGGCGTGGAAAAAAAACAAATTTCTTTTTTCTTAGTGTCCTGCACTTCCTACGCCTATTTCTTCGAAAATTTCACTTTGTGGATAGTCGATGTGGTGTATGATTACAAATTAGTGCAATACATGGTAATAAAAGGTATGTAAGCGTATTTAGAAGTCAAACTAGGTACTTTCTGTTCGTTAAATATCAATTTTTAACAAAGATCCGGAAGATCCGGAGGGTCCGACTTTCACAGACTGCCCCAGGAAAATGCATATGGATTTTCATGTTTTTTTAAAAATTTGACAAAGCTGAAATTTCTTCGGATTAGTTTGTTCATGTCTTTCTTTTGATTTATAATGGTTTTATTCACAGAATCGCTCAAAAACAGATCATCTACAGGGCCTTTAAGTTAGGTAACTCCTGTAGCAAATAACATAGGCCTACCATCTGACCATTGACTACTAACAAAATTTCAAATTGGTCGCTTACCTCATATTTTCAACAAGTGACTCCTATGTAAACGCAAGCAGAACAGTCTTAAAACATTCCTCAAAATGACCACAACTCTCCTACATTTCAGTACAGATATTTCAGTGGAGGGCTCAAACTAAAAATGCTTGTCTGCTTGTTAAATTGTAATTTATGTCATGCATGTCAGGCTTTAGCATGTTTAGACTTTTTAGAGCTCAGAATGTAGACATGTGTGAATAGCGCCCTCAATAGTTTAAAGTTTGATAAATTACAATGCACTGCCCCTTAAAAAGGGATGCATTTCCTCTCATAAAATAAGAATCAAGAAAATTAAAAAATGTTCATTAAAATTGTGAAATGTTTTGAAAAGTCTTTGTTTTCATGGATTATGATCATTGCATAATTTTTTTTGTTCTGAACATTTATGGCAGCAGATGCATTAACTAAAATGAGGTCAGTGACAATTTTAATCAATTTTCACTACTTTTCACATTGAAGACTAAAAGATTTTATTTATTTTATTTATTTATTTGTTTGTTCAACCACATCCAACAGCGTGAGCGAGTAAATCGCCACCTACAGGAGAGGTAAATAATGATATAAATCTATATAAAAATTGTTAATTATACACATGTAAATATAAATTCAGAATTAGGAATAATGTATAAAAGAACATTCAAAATCAATTATTAAAAAGTAAACAGAAATTAAAAAAATTAATTTAAAAATAAGGCAATATTTAATTTTAATACCTACATGTACCGGTACTTAGGCATTCCTTACAGCTTATAAACAGAAATGTAGGCTAGATCTCAGCATGCATGAAGGTTAGTTGCATGCAGGTATTAAAGTAAAATCTTTTGTAAAGGATAAAAAATAAGTTATTTAGTTTAAATAAAACACAAAACAAATGCAATTGCACGCACATGTATGTATCTGAAAAAAACCCAATGTTATTGTTGTGTACCAGAAATTAGATGGCAAGAGTGAGATAATTAAACATAACTTGACAGTAAGGAATCATAAATCTCCTTTCGGAAGGATTCAAGATTTGCCGCACCAAACACATCACACTTCCCATGGAGCCCACTGTATGTTGTTGACATTCTTGAGACGAAGCCTCGCTTTACAACATCAGTGCGACTCCTTGGGACGTGCAGGATGTGTTAAAATATTCATAATTAAATCGGACATTCTAAGCTATTTCTACGTAAGGGGAAATTTGGAGATGGGTTTAACTGCAACCTATTCATACAAAAAAAAACTAAGATCATTGCTGTATGTCATTTGCAGATGAAACACTTTACATAATTCCTGGAACAAAAGAATTACATATTTTGTTAGCAAAGTAAACTGTGAACAAGTCTAGTCAACATCCAGTTACCGGCCTGAGAAAGTTGTTTGTTACTTTGTACTTAGGCTATGGAGTTTGCTACCAGAATTGAAAGTAGAGATCTGATTGGTCGAGATACGCAGGCGCGGATCCAAAGGGGGGGTTTTGGGGGGTTAAAACCCTCACCCTGCTCTGACTCTAGAAGAAGAAAAAAGGCAAACAAAATGTAATGCATTTTCTGTGTGTCTGCCTGTCCGCAATAAGCTGATATAACAATAACTGGCAACACCCCACCTCCCAAATTAAAAAAAAAATGGGGTTGTATATTATTTTATCGTACGCTTATACGTACGTAGTATGAATGCTCGTGACTTAAAAGAAGACCTACTACGTACATTTCGCTTAAAGGCAGCTAAACGCAGTTCATCTGAATAAATTAGATACATATCTACTGAAAAATGTCCTGACTGTTTATTTAAACATTAGATCCCCCTGGTAAAAACAGACGCTATGCAGAGCGCGGATATTACCGTGATTGGCTCTTGCTATGGCAACAGCGTCCTTCAACTGGCTTTGAATTCATGAAAATTGCCGCGCAAACATGTTCCTCAAGTCTATTAGTAAGGTAGTCTACAGACATTTCAGCTACATATAAACACAGCAATTTAAAAAATTAAAATAAAGCTGTGCTCATGCGCGCATGCTCATTTTTTAAAACTACCCATCAGTTGCTATACTTTCCTACAGAAAAACACCAATTTGGACAGACAAAAATTAAATTGTACCGACATTTATAAATTGATTTCCATAATTGGAATTAGTATGCCCCATTTTTATGTTACGGATATACATTGCGTGCGTTTTGCATGTGGCACCTCGAAAAATAAGAAGTTTTTTTAATTGATAATTTTCTAGAAACATACATGTAAAAAGCTATTCACTTTCAAATAAGAAAAAAAATATTGTCAATATTTCAAATTATTGGTGGTCCCCCAATAATTTAAGGCATAGGGTCGGTCTGCAACGCGCAGTGCACAGTGCACCCTCGGGACTACAGACCAAACACGGGAAGTCAGACCTGGGCAAGTCTTGGCGAGGCACAAATAAAAATTCGTTCGGAGAAAAAAAATCAAATTTGCTGAGAACCATGCACAGACTGTATATCTTTAAAGGCCATGTCATTTGCAAAGACCCAATTTTTTACTTTATGAATCGAAAAGAAAAACCTTAGTCAAAGTGTTGATGGCAATGGTATAACAATCACCACATTATTTAATATTAAAGCTGGTTTTTTTTTTAATGAGCGTGCACACTGATTTTTTTTAGTATTCAATTAACACAAAAGCCATTTCTGAAAAAAAAAAGCTGTATCTATGGTGCTGAAATTTGTGCAGGCTCTTACTCAGATATGTAATGCTGTTGTTCGAGGGGAAAAAAACCCATCTGCAAATTCATTCATTCATTTCAGGTTTATTGCACTTCAGGTTTATTGCATCTCAATCGCAGCCAAGGCTGAATTGCAGAGATTAGAATACATTAAAAAATAATTAATTAAAACACAGCTTTAAAAACATCCTCACAATATTAAAGGAACACACCGGCTTCGTTGGGCTATTTTGGGCTCGAAATAGCCCCATACATTATTCTGAAAGTCTATCCGAAATAAACTAAATAGATCCTGAAAAGAAAACATTTAAACTTTGGCCATTTTTGAGCATTTGTCAAAAAATCAAGGTCACGTGATTTATCCGAACTAGAAATCTGCCAACATATTTTATAACAAGGGTTTTCTGGGTGTTGATACGGACGAGAGAATCTCTCAGATTTTTGCGGCTTTATTTGCTTCGCAGCGATAAATAATATCCGAAGAAAAAACAGTATATTGCGGATGTTCAAGTTGCTTCCTGGAGTCAGCGCTGACCTGGGGGATCATGCAAGGTGTGTCATTCAGGGAAAACAAGGAAACGAGGTTAAGCATGTGTCGACCCATATCGCGAACGCCACCTTTATTTACAAACACATGATACATAATACATCGCGATAGCTGGTGAAGCGTATAGCCCAACATTTGTCTCTTTTGTTAATTTAAAAAATGTCTAGTTAATTACATGACATTTAGATAATTTTCACAACGACCATCGAAAAATTATTGTCAAGGATGCTAGATCGCAACATTATGTAAACAGTAAGCCGGTGTGTCCCTTTAAGGAGTTGAATAATATACAGCATGGGGCTCTTTTTAAAATGTTCAGTTCTGCAACGGAACGCATGATAACAATTTGTATTTCGTAGGTGATATGTTGTCTCAAATTTTGGAGGAAGATGTTTCTTTAACACAGAGTTTGGTACTGATTTGGCAAAGGAGAGACATAATTGTTCTCTCTGTGACTGCAATGGGCTTTTAATTCCTTGAATTTTAATTTTTTCCTTAAATTCAAGACCACAGTATGAAATGTTCTTTATGTCCAGTCCTTGGAATGAAACTGAAATAGACAAAGTAATTTCATTATCTTCCCCTAACGCCTGTACTCCATCCTACTCACCCTCCGTGAACTCCGCCCCCTCCTCCACCTGCTCCGATCCCCATCTCGCAAATCGAGGTCGCGCTTCAACGGAAATAATTTTATTACAAGGCACGAGGCGAGCCATGCCAATGTGTGCACGGCGACGTGACGAAGACGCGCGAAAGGCTGCCATGACTAATCCCTCGGAACACAGCAACAAATCCCGCTGATGTTGCGCAAATGGTGAACTTGTAGTGGTGATGGAGCGCGCTCAAGGTCACTAGAAAGACAGCGTCAACATTATGAGGAGCGGATTCTTTCTGGTTCGCTTCACTCCTCGAGATGACGAGATGACAAAAACCATCAATTTCCTTGGATTTATGCTCACGGTCGGCTGATTACAAAGTCATCCTTTAAAGCACGTCAACTGAACAATCAAAATTTCCACCAGGTTTAAACATAAATCCTTTCTGGGATTCAAATGAAGTAATCATTCCCCTGAATTCTGTACTACAGGCTAGATCTAATGCAGTAATTTGTAGACGGAAGGATTCCTATATTCCTATATTCCTTCAGTACTCGTTGAGTGATCAAATACAGACTGAAGATGGACTAATACTCCTCATTCAATTTTCTCATCTCTCATACCTTCTTAAAGACCAGCGAATGCTTGGAAAAATGCCACCAATGTTAATAAACACAGTCTCTCCCCAGCGCAACTGACGATACTGTCTCTATGATATAAATTCACATTTTGTTAGGAGCAAATCAAAACAAACTGAGAGATCTCTGGCTGTCAAAACAGTCGCAGAGAGCAGGCAGAAAGCGGGGAACACTCAAGATTTGTGGACTTGTTGGGGTCATTTTGCTCATACTCCAGGAATTTGGAAAATGTTTTTTTCTTCCAAGAAATGTGTAGTTTTTTTCGGTTTGGTTTTGAAATAATCTGAGAGCAAAATGAAGATTTTAATTTAAAATGTATAACCGATATTCACATCCTATATATTTTTGCCTGTTCATTGGTTGGGATATAAAAGCAGTTTACTTCACCTATAAACCTACATGTCGATGTTATGTTTAAAATTATTTCTTTGTTTAAATTGCATTATTCCTGCTCAGTTTTTAGACACCATTTTTAAAATACTGACAGCAATAAAGTAGCTTTTACCTATACTTTGATAAATGACGGCATCAAAATAACATGTTTCTGAAATGAAAAAAAAAGACCTTTTGCAGTGACTAAAGATTTGGTGGGAGAAAAAAATTATTGGCCAAAACTAAATTTTATTTATTTATTTTATTTATATATTTACACTACCCATAAAAACTTTGGAAACACCTTGAAAGTTTCAAGTTTTTGAGAAGAAAATGTATAATTTTGTGAATGTTAATTTTGTGAAAGCAAATGTAGGTGTATTCTAACAAAAAACAATAAATACATGTTAATTTTAGTGCCATCTTCTGCCTCAGCAGTGGGCTTTATGTACAAATTGGAGAGCATGCAAAAAGAAACGGCTAAACTTGATGTTCAACAAAGAATCCCCCTAGTATATATATATTTTGTTAATTTATGTATTTATTGTTTTTTTTTCGATTTGCCAAAATAATCATCGGTGGAGCCCTCAACTGAATACAGATTTTGGCTAAGAACTTTGATAAGGAAAAAAAGTTTAATTCTTATTTATTTTATTCATGTCTTTAATTGAGTACATTGTACGACGCTGGGCGATTTGTCAATTGCTATGAGTACCCTTCATGGTAGAATTAGGTGGGCTACTTAGACCATTATATTGTCTCCATTGACATTTTTAGCATGCCATAATTATTAAATCTATCCTTGGGAAAATTGAATTTATTATACGAAACTATTCTCAACTTGAAAACCAACAAAATATTAATATTTAAAATACTCTCAGGTCCAACATGTCTAAAACACATTAAACAGTATTTATATATTTTTCAACAACTGCTGTCACCATTGTGCAGTTTACAGTGTGTGCAAACACCTCGCAGATGCCAAACCTAAGGCACTTTGAATCATCTCCTAATGAATATTCATTGACCTATCAACTCCTTAGCTTTCCTACCTCCATCTATGCCATCTGTCTCGTGCTCTTGTCGCTCGTCCTCTGACGGCCTTGAATCATTGATTAGGCTTGGTGTGTACAAAACGATGCTATCGGTGAGGTCCGCGTGGGATTATAATTCAAGGCAAGTTGCATGCATGCGCGTCTGATTTCTAAAAGTGCTTAGACTGGCAGAAAATTGGATCAGTGCGAGGGACGTTTACAGTATAGTGAATATACAACATGTCTTATTTGACAGCCTATACCTTTTTGAAAAGGCTGGACAAGCAAATGGAATATGAAAATGGAACATAGTAAATTTTTGAATTAAAATATGGTCTTGTCAAATTAGATTTACTTTAGAAATTAAAGGCACAGGCTCATCAGCAATGCGCGCGCGCCAAATTCGTGCCACGAAATTGGCGCGCGTGCGCATTGCTGACGAGCCTGTGCCTTTAACCAAAAGAAGGTCTATACACAGTTACAAAAGAAATATCTAAACTAGAACGATGAATCTTCTGAACAAAATAAAAATCTAGCCCCCTACTAAAGGCAGAGGCTCGTCAATGCGCGCGTGAGGTCAAATATTAATGCCATGAAATACGCAGCTCCATAGCAGTAGCATGCATGGAGCTGTGTATTTCATGGCACGAATTTGGCCTCACGCGCGCATTGACGAGCCTCTGCCTTTAAAGAAGTTTGCTCAACTTTTTTTCCCCAGAAAATGGATTTTGTTCTAACCCAACAATCATATAAAATGCCTCCCCAAAATACTGGGGAGAAAACAGGACAGGAAGTTTGCAATCTCCAACTTGGATGTGGAAGCAAAAAGGTTGGTGTAATCACTGCACTGCTTTATGTAACCGAATAAACTAGTTTAGTAAACTTTGGTGGATAATTTTTGACGATTTCCCTGAAAATATATGGATTGAGAGCGCGAAATTTCAGATGTTATTTTTCTGTTAATAATTTCAGTTGTTATCATGAGCTACCCGGCCACAATTTATATTGAATAAATTCAAATCAAACCTAACTGACATCTCTGTACACAATGTTGGCTTCTGGTTGCCATCCCTCCTGGGCAATTTGAAATTAAATTTTTTGATAGCTTTTGCATGGTGTTTGTCTTGCATGTCAGATAACATGGACGTAGGCTGGTTTTGTCCCGGAGGAGGGTGCGATTTTCACGAAAGCGGAACCTCAACTCCCGACAAGCAAAGTGGCACAGCGGAGGGGGGAATGTGGGGAAGGTGCTGGTGCCCTCCTACATGTACACCCAACCCCCTTGATTTTTTCCCCTGAAATTTGGCATATATTTCAATCAAATACAGGATAATGTTTGACAACAGCAGAGATCCGTCAATAACTTGCAGGTATCGTTAAAAAAAAATCTGCCTACGCCCCTGGATAACCTGTCTCTCCTACCCAAGATATCCATCCACCCACCCACCGCTAAGCTTTAGGGCAAGTCCTCTCAGGAATCGACTCCAAGTTGGAAATCAAAATCGTGTTTTGAGGTCACAATACAAATGCCCAATCTGTAGCCACCTCGATCTGCCATTTCGAGTGTAAACACCATGTAAGCATGGAGGAAGTGAACTCCCCTAAATGCAATGGCATGACCTGCACTACACTTGTCACACAGTTTAAGATGTTGTTTATATTTCACACCTTCACATAAATGCCACCCACTGTGCAATTGTTAATTCCATTATTAGCCCCAGGGACTGCGTAGTCAATTAAGGGCTATGACAGTTACATGCAAATTACACAGGTTGACAATTTTGACAGGGGTCAGAAAAGGCACTTTACAAATTGCCCTGTTCATGTTAGCTAATTATCACAGTCAAAGAATTTACAACTGATTTAAAAACTAAAGGCCTGTCTGAATTGGACATTTTAAAGGAAAACTCACGGAGACGACGGGTACCTTTCCCAATTTTAATCAGCCTATGAAGCCTATGAAGTTTTCCTCTCAGTTATTTTTTCCCGAGTCCAGCGGTTACTTTTCCTGGCCAACTGCTGCCCAAGAAAATTGACCAGGGAACTTTTCCTGAGATGATAAGTCCAATTCGGACACATCAAGTCGGTAAAAACCCTCTGGAAGCGTACAATGTACAAAATATTCCCATAAATTCTATCTAACCAGGGCCCAATTTCATAGAGCTGCTTAAGCGCTAGCTGAAAACGTGTGCTTACTGTAGCAGAAAAGTTGTGCTAACGTTAAGGCTATTTCACGGCCGCGGAGTGCTTAAGCATGCACGCGCTTGGAAACCGCAATTGTTGCGTCACTATCTTAATCAAAATGTGGCTCTGCGGTTAAGGCAGGTTTTCAGTTGCTTACCGTTAACGATGTCTATGAAATAGCCTGACGCTCGGTTAACGGAAAATGGGCTGTTAAACAGCTCTATGAAATTGGGCCCAGATCTAACCAAACTACAAATTCCTGAACAAGTTGGGGCCTTAATAACAAGGTAATCTTTGGTCCAAGATTGTAGCCGTTTTAAAATGGAACATAATTTTCCCACTACATTACATTTGTCTAATTACACTTTGTGAAAGTGTATAAAATTGAAACTGAATTGCTCACACCATTTTATGGTCTTTTCTCTTTCCAAACAAGATGTTAACTTTTGTATAGCCTGTAGAGTTTATGTGAATTTACTTTTAAAATATAATTTACTTGCATTTGAGTGCTATCTTTAAACATTTTGCATCACTATACATATTATTAAAAATATACAGCTCTTCTACTATTTAACAACAATTAACTTAAATAAAATAACCATTTTGCACAATAACATTTTCAGGTGATATCAAAATATTTTCCTATATATATGTCCCCCTTACATTAACTCTCATCACAAATGCACAAAATGTTCATATATTTTGCTTCCATCAACGTATTTTGCTTCCATCAACGTAGCAAAATTGATTCAATTTGCGTAACCCAGCGAACTGCCACATAAAAGCCATTAGCTAACAGTTTCCACAGTGCAGTGCTAATGAGCCAAATGAACCAGGAGACAGAATTCTGTAAGAAAAATCACCAGGCATGGCAAATTCATCTTGCCAATGGATTGTGATTTCCAGGTACCGGTGACAAGAAAATTTTGGAATCAGGATTAAAAATATTTTCCCGTCTTAAAGCTACATTCTGCCCAGGATTGTATGATTTATTTGGGCCAAAAAACAGCACCAGAAAATGGGTACAAGATATGGAAAGATGTCTAAAAGTAGAACAGGATGATTCCCACAAATGTTCCTTTTAAAATGGCTAATGCCTTGTTGCATTTTCCAAACAATTGTTTCAGAGATTTAAAGACCAATTCCCCCTCCACCCCCCCCCCCCCCCCCACACCTAACCTACCCCCCCCCCCCCCCCCCCCCCCAAAATGGGATAGACTCATCACTTAAGTTTTAACATTCACAGCAAGAGTTACTGTAAACGATTCATGTACAACACTGAGCAACTTTAATAAAGATGCATTCATGGTGAATCCTCCCCGTTCAACTCAGGGTTTAACTCGCCCCGGTTTGGCCGAAACAAGTGTAAAACGATGCGGGGTTAAATGCTGGGTTGAAAATTGGCATTTTAACCCGGGGCGGTCTAGGAGTTCACCCCGGGTTGAGTTTAACCTGGGTTGAGAGGTTGTAGTGTGAAAAGGCCTGTAGATTCAGCAATGCTTCAGAAAACCTTTTTTGTACAAACATTTTTTTAACCGCCATCAGCTGTCAATTTCTGACAGAATTAGAAAGTACCATCTTCGACAGAAATAAACTGTTTGTTACCATTGGTATAAACACTTTGAGTAAGGTTCATCTTATCTTATGAAGTAAAATTTTGGGCCATTGCAATTGATAGAATGGCCTTTAATTAACCACTTCGCGACAGGGAACTGCATATGCAGTTCTAAGTGTGAGTGTCTTGGGGGCGGTTATACAGAATTAGCCCATGAATTAGACCAGGGCAGAGCTGGTCGTCTCATGTATCAGCCTGTTTACACTCGATTCACCTTTGCCGAATCGAACTCCGCAATTTCCAAAAAGGGGAGTTGAAGCCGGGTAGGCACTAAGTGTAAACGCAAAAGGTGAATTGAAAAAGGCGGATCAGACCCGGGTCTGATTCGTCCTTTTCAAGTCACCTTTGGGGTAGGGTTGAACCCCGCAATTGCAATGCAGGGTTGAACCATGCAATCGTCAAGGTCGCTTGTAGTGTGAATGGTACCCGAATACGGATTCGGCAATTTGAGTGTCCTTGGGGCGGTGCCCACAGTGTAGTAGATTTAATTGACCAATCTGGCACTAGTGCAGCAACACCTAACAGCTCACGCATGCGCTGTAGTTACATTTAGTGGTGACTTTTGCGGTTTCTGAAGGCGAGTTGAAGCAATTTGGGGTGTAGTGTATAACGCGGCAAAAGTTCAGTTTTGTGGTCGCAATAAAAATGTTGTGTCTGTATCCACCTTTGCCAGTTCAAGTGTAAACACGGTGTACCTAATTGTTGGCTTGGGGTCAAGTCAGTTTTTGGTTTTTGACCTGTGACTTGACTATGGAGAAAATGACTTGTGACTGGACTTAAGAAATAAGATTGATTTACGACTTGAAATAAAAACTAGTCATCATTAGTCTCCAGCCCCAGAGACATACATGTATACTGCATAACCAGGGGAATAAATTAGAAAATGCCTAGCTGTCACGAAGTGGTTAACACGGATTGACATGTTGAAGTACGTGTGAACAGAGAGAATCTACACATGTCGGATCAGTGTTAAAATCGCAGTGTGACAATGCCTCTACAAGATTTCTGCAGCTCGTATTTTCATTTACAACGGCCTGCACACGAAGTGCATTTGCACATGACTTCTATCGATCAATCCAATCACATACGTTGCCTAGCAAGTCGTAACCTTCCATTTATACCACGGTCCAGTGGAAACCAAAATGCCCGCAGCTACCTCAGTTAACCAACGATAGACTAGGTTTCATTTTGTAAAGGAAATACCATTGACGGGGAGCTGCTAAGAAAATGAAAACATCCAAAGGATATGAATTTGTTTGCACTGCATGTCAATGCACTCTGAGCAAGTTTTATAATGACAGTATGTAGATGTGAATATGACAATACAGTCAAATTTATAAAAAGAACACTCTGAAATTTGAGACGATGCGCAGTAAAAAAGGCCGTAATCAACGTGCAAAACAAAGACGATCAGTGCATAAGGTGGTCGATAAGAGCAGCACTGGGTTTATTTAAAGATGAGGCCTCAATTATTAAAAATTATAATTATAAAATTAACTACGTCATCACACGATAAAGACGACAATCTCAATTTCAACAGAATAAGCTTCCCGGCACCGGGAACTTAAATTCCCAAGATTGAAAAGCAAAATAACCTAAACATAAACGTGTTTGGTTACGACGAAAAGAACATAATTTACCCAATATATATATTACAGAAAATAAATCGGGTGAGGTTATTAACTTGCTATTATTTTTAAACGATGATACTAACCACTACTGCTGGATTAAACATTTAAACAGGTTGTTATTCAGCAAGACAAAAAAATCTCAACAAATAAATCTCAACAAAAAGTACTTTTGCGTTCTTCGTTGTCTACAACATTTTGGAACACTAAAGTGGTGTTCCCATTGGACTATTTTTGGTTAAACTCCCGTGGTTGTGCGGGAGAGTAACACAATTTAGTCCAATGGGGACGCACGGAGAATTAGCGTCCCTGTAAAGTTACCGCGACCACGATGTAAAACGTACAGGGCGAGAGAGGCCGCGGAAACTTTCCGCTCAACCGCGGGAGTTTTACAGGGCCCTCGAAAAGTCCAATGGGAACAGCGCCGCCCTGTAGAACTACCGCTGCCGCTGTGTAAAATGCCAAATGGATGACGTCACTTCCTGCATCGTGCAATCCCACCACACATTGCGGGTTATTATGTACGGGCCCTGTATGTACGTACGCACGTGTTTTTTCATGCTCTTTTCTTTAAAGAGCATGAAGTTGTTCGAAATTTTATTGGGTTTTGTGCAGCATGCACACAATTAATAATTTTGCGCCAATATGTGTATCGCATGGCATGTCAAACACCCTGTTAGGTCAAAGGTTATGTAAACCACGCCCTCAATTGACCACATATGGCCAGCCGAGTAGCTAAGTTTCCGCTCGCGTCGTGTAGAATATATGGTAAGTGGGAACGCACGGGAGATTTACAGGAAGGAATGTTTACAGGGAGTCGCGGAAAGTTCCCGCGAGGGCGCGGAAAAAGAAGTCCAATGGGAACACGCCTTAAGAGCTCCTACTGTATAACCAAACATGAAATTGATTGCTCGGATGTTTGGTACAATTAACAAGGCATCTAGTGTGGTAATGCCGACCCCAGAAATTGACCGTTACCAACGAAGAACAGACATTATCAAATTTAAAAACACTAAAAATAAGATGCCATCTCCTTTCGTATTTTTACGCCGAATCACTGATCATTCCTCACGAGAAAAAACCTGGCAACGCTACCATAAAATTACAGCAAATAATTGTGATCACAGCGCATGCTGTGTTTAGCCTTGTGCAAGGCGATCTCTGTGTTTTTTTGCTGTACAAGAGAATATCGGGTCTTGCGCATGCAAACCACACACGGCATCAAAACGAGCCACCAAGACTTCCATACCAACCTGTACGGCAACACACGTCGTTGCGTATATGTACAGTATTATTATTATTATTTTATTTCACTCCACTAAAGTATTAATTCAAAATATATAATACATAAATTACACAGTAAACACAAACAGTGGAGAAGGCAAGGCTGAGGAGGAACATAAGTTCCTATGACCAAAAAGGTTCAGCCTGCCATACGTACAACCATGGAGATAGCTCCATGGTACAACAGAATGCCGAAGCTGGTCAGCACTATTTATGTTATCTTCAGCGGGCCGTCTTGAAGACAATAAGCCCTATTCTGTGTTGCATAACGGCACTAGATTTATCAAATAAATCTACCATGGGTCATGCACCGCACAAGCTCCCCCGCCCCCGTCCCCCAATTAAGATGCTCAAATTGCTGAATCTGTATTCGAGTAGCATTTTACACTACAAGCGACCCTGACAATTGCACGGTTCAGCCCTGTAATTGCGGGGTTCAACCCTACCCCAAAAGGTAACTTGAAAATAGCCAATATCAGACCCTGATCCGCCTTCTTACCTTCTGTGTTTACAATTAAGCATCTACTTTCAACCCACCGGCCTTTGCTTTAATGAAATACATACATTAGTGTATTTTAACTTAATTTTCACAATTGATCTTGCTCAGCTCATTTAAGAAAGTTAGCCTGTATACATTGCAGCTATAGACCCAGTAACTGGGGAGTTTTGGCTCCATTTTGACAATGCATGCATAGTTCCGATTTTGCCCAGTTAACCCCGCCCCCTTGGATATTGTTGCTACGGCTCACACGCTATCGTCGAAATGGCGACACACAACGCACAAAGCAATGGGACTTTCAACGGAAAGCACAGATTCATTGGAGAAAACTCAAAGGTATTCATGTTTCAGGGTCAACAGTTATCTTAGAACACACCGAGTAAAGGGCCAGTATAATACAGGGATGTCATATCATGAAATACATGCATTCGTACCTTTGAACAACGAAACGACCGGCCTTGAAACCAAAAATTCACCCGGATCATCGCATACAACACTGTACAAATTGTATGGGGCCGGCAGAACATATCGCGTGATCATGTTGTTGTGAGACAGTGCATTTTTACCTATGTGGATGACATCTGCTAGCTCTGTTGTGATTGGTCGGCGGGTTCGGTTGATTGACAGGTCGGAACTATGCATTGTTTTTGTTTTTTAATGTGCAACATTAATGTCAAAACACATACAAAAGGAAGTATATCTTGAGTTAAATCAAAAGTGCTTTCCCTAGGCTGTGCTCCATCATGACAATCTACATAGACCAAACCAGAATTAGAACACGTACAAAATCTAACATGACACATCTACACAGCGATTGATACAGACAATTTCTAGTTGAACCAAAGCAGGACCCCCTTAATTTAGTAGAGTGTCTAAATATGGTCATTCTGGATCTGCGCCTTTTAATCAACAGACAACCGCATTGTTTATTTGGAAAGATGATGAGTCTTTTCTAGATGTGAGTGGTATTCAATCTGCACTTGTACAGCTGCATCTGCAGGTCCGTGCCTAAGCAAAAACAATGTGAAAGATGTTTGACATGTTCTGTTCTTCCAAAATAAATTATCTTCGAACTGGTTGCCGAAACCAGGGGTGTCGGGACTACCACCTCCCCCCCCACCCCCCTTCTTTAGCATCATGGAGTTCCGTTTTGCAATTTTGTTTGTTGGTCATTCATGATACTTGCAAGTGACAGATCTCTGCTGTTGTCGTACACGAAGGCCTGTAACATACATGTATGCCAAATTGAAGAAAAAATGTACATGTAGGTGGGGTGAAAAAGGCCAACCAGCCCAGGCCCCCCACCCTCCCTTTCCTCCCATCTCTAAGGCTGAACAATTCTTCTTCATCTGTCAAAAACAAACCATTTACCATTCCCAATATGAGGTAGCCTGAGAAGTTGAAATATATGCGGGGATATGCAAAGTATGCAAATGCATATGCATACAGGGGGAGGGGGAGGGGTGTTGGAGCCACGCATACACCATGCATACAGGGGGGGGGGGGGGGTTGTTCTAAAAAGTCGGCATTTCATGCGTACGTACTTTATGGATGGCCCCTAATGGAGTTTCCTCTTACTTAATTGTTTGTGGGATTTTCCTCTTACTTGTTTGTGGGATTTTCCTCCCATCTCTTCATCTATCAAAAACAAACTCGATGATGATGTTGAATTGGCAAAATACCGGGGTAATTGAAAATCAATTCACAAGTGTATATTTTGTTCTTCCTTCTTTATTTTGTCATCTTTATCATTTCAGAAAGATTTCAACTGTGATATTGTTTCTATTACAGTTTGGATAGACATGGTAAAAATAAAAAAGTGAATATATAGGCCTACTCCAAATCTACCATTAAAGGCACGGGCTTGTCAGCAATGCGGGCGCGCTAAATTCGTGCCACGAAATACGCAGCTCAATAGCAAAGGCATGGAGCTGCGTATTTCGTGGCACGAATTTGGGGCGCCTATTGCTGACGAGCCTATGCCTTTAAATGTTACCAATATACAGAACATACACTTCACTAGATGCGACAACTGTGAATTCTACTGTATTTCCCGATACATGTAGGTTGAACAGAAAAAAAGAGCAGCAGGTGTGATACAATATCCCCTTGTGGCAGGTGCACACACCTGTAAAGACTAGAGTTCATAGTGAACAAGGTCCTTTGAGGAGAGGCAATGCAGCACGAGTGTGAACAATTGGGGGCAGAGTAAAGGGTGAAAACATTCTCGGAGTTATGCCCTGCAGGATTAACAGGTTATTGTGGTTCACACAACAGAAAACTTCATGGGCATCATTTTGAGGAAGTTCAATTCTCAGTCATGATATTTTAAACCGCATCACATACAGGCTTCTTGTGGAAATAGTTTCAGTGTTTTGACAAGCATCAAAGTTGGATGGGGTAAAAAAAACCAATTTTTTTAATAACCAATTCTCTTCTGAATGTTATTAAAAGATAGTGTTTTCTTTTGTGATTTTGAAATTTACACATGAAAAGACGCATGACGTAATGCAATGGCCCAGCATCTGAAACGATGCGCCCAGTGCAGCGGCATAGCCAGGATTTGTTCACTAGGGGGGCACAGGGAGCATTGGCTTTTAGTGGGGGGAGGGGGTGCCCAGGGGCATGTTTTTTTGGTTCTTTTTCCCTCAATTTTTCTTGCCTTTTTGAGGGCACTACATGTATCTAAATTTTTTGTGGGGGAACCGGGGGCAGGGGGGTGGGGGAACTGGGAAATTTGTGGAGGCACCACCCCCCCCCCCCCCCCCCCTCCTCAGCCTCAGCTCCCCCCCCCACCTCCTCAGCTCCCCCACAACCTCAGCCCCCCCCCCACCCCCCAACCAAATTTGTCAAATAGGCCCCTATTTTCATATGGAAGAAGAATATTTTTCTCTTTTGTTTTTGTAAAAAAGAAAAAAATGAAAAACCGGTATTGCCTAATGTTTAAACGAAACCCAATTTTAAAGAATCTAGAGGGTTATTTGTAATGACTTAACGAAATTGAAATAAATTTATATGAGGTCGTAGTAAAATTTTGACCAGATAAAGGTTCAACAACTATTTCGGGGGCATTTCGGGTGCATTTCAAATGCATCTACATGTATATGATAAACATTAGCAACGTACGTACAACCGGTTAACCGACACTTGAAAGAATTGCAAACCGGTTTCTGAATTAACTGTAAATTCCCATCCCTAAAATCCAATATGCACATTTTATTCATCATGTTGTATTACACTTTAAACAAACGGAGAGCAAAAATCAATTTTAAAAATCCATCAAATCACTAATCGTACGTGCTTCTCGACTTCACCAGTAATCCCTTTGCGACAAGTTCACGTGCCAACATGACTTCATCACGTTTGCACTGACAGGATTAAAATGCTCCAAACACGGTACGACAGATAAAGAAATCTGGGTCTTAATGTCATCAGCCAGATATCTTGTTTACGATCAGGAATCTTGGTAATATAGGCCTACAAGAGACAGACAGTCTACAGTCTAGGTACAAAGAAAAAGGCCTTTCAGACATACTTGATGCTACAATGTAACAAACGACCAAGGAAACATAAAAAACATCAGTTTGAGACAGATATATAGAGAGCTTTTTGAGCAAGAGCAAATCATGATGGAGTTGTTGGCTGCACATCAGATTGAGCAGTCTTCAAGACATGACAAGCAACACACACAGGTCAGCCTATAATGCACTAATTAGCTTGGTTGAATTCACTTGGGAGATTGGGAAAACTGACATTCGAGGTGCTACATGTGTAGACAGGAAAGAGCCTTAGAAATCAGGGATGGTGTTGAGAGCTTTCCAAGACCTTTTAAATAAATCAGAATAACTAAGTTGTTATGAAGAAAGGAAGTCAGTTGTAATTAGTATAGGGATTGGACGTTTAACCGAAAAAGATTGAAAAACCGATTTTGCCGAACGTTTAAACAAAACCCAATTTTAAAGAATTTACAATAGTTTTCAGAGGGTTATTTGTATATAATGACTTCATGAAATTGAAATAAATTTATATGGGGTCGTAGTAAAATTTTGACCAGATAAAGGTTCAATGATTATTTTAGGGGCCTATATTGTATACATAAACACCAGCAACAATCTTTAGTGTCGGCCGAACGGTTAACCTGTTGGCCGAACGGTTAACCTGTTAACCGACACTTGAAAGAATTGCAAACCGGTTTCTTAATTAACCGTAAATTCCTATACCTAGTAATTAGTATTTATGTTGCTATTACCAAGGGTTGGAACGGACGCAATATTAGTACTATACTAATGTTTTTAATAATATGTATGACAATTTGGTTTTTTTAGTAAACGGTCTCGAAAAGTATGACAGAAAATCACCAAATGTGGAAGTTCAAACTATGAAAATATTATATCCACTATTGGACAGCCTTTTTTAGTGTCCTGCAGAAAATGGAAAGGTCCTTGCTAAAAAGGAACTCGTATTAAAATGTACGATGGACATTCAAATATGTTCAAGATGGATTTTTTTATAACTTTTTTTTGCAGTAACATAATTATTTTTTCCCTGCACATTTTAATAAAATTGTTATAGGACATAACGGATTCAACATCCTTTTCAAATTTGCACATCAGCATTGTTTGGAAAATGAAGGCCTATGTATTGAAATACTAACAAAAATCAAAAGAAATAACATGAAGATGACGACTTCCACAATCTCCTGAAGAACGGATTAAATTTATAGTACCAGTAAGGAACAGATTCCCATGAAATTCAAATGGTGTTTCAGCTAAAGGAGCTCCATGGTTAGCAAGTACTGCTAATCAATGACAGACCGTCTGCATATTGGTCCAGATTGAGACAAAGAGCTTGAGACAGGGAGATGCGAGGAGATGGGAATACATGATGCCCAGTGCAATTCAATCTTCTTCAAGTGCCCATACGGATTATGGAGCTTGCTGGAAATTGTAAATGTGGGTGTGGAGACAAAAGAGAGGGGGCAGAGAGTCTAGAGAGTTGGAAAATATTTATTTATCATCCCTCCCAAGTACTTTATAGAAGACATAGTCAAATATATATGTTTTGGTCCTTGGGGTGCACGGGTTGTGCACAAGTCTATGAAGAAGTTAGAGGATTTGGTCCTTGTGGGGTTTGGTCCTTGGGTGGTTCGGGTCCTTGGGGGGTTCTCGACAGTCCTTAGTTTTCGCACCAAAAACACTAAATTATTTAAGGAAAATTCAAGATTTTCTGTTCACATATCAAAACTGGGGGTCTCTAGTAACCGCTAAACGTGAGGGTTTAAACAAAATAGGTAAATAAAGTCGAAAAACCATCGTTTTTAGTGTCTAAAGGTGGTCAATTCCAAAACCCCACAAGGACCTGGAAGATGTGGAAAGGCGGAGAATGGAATTTTATTTTGGAGAGTGTCAGAGTGTTGTATAATCAGCATAAATTTGTAAAAGAAAATTCTCTCTTGTTGGCTGGTCTAGATATTTTCTGATTTTTCCTATTTCATGAAAAAAGGCCAAAAGACGAAGAGCGACAGACATTACTGACGTGGTTCTTCATTGTAAGTTGGACATTGATGATGACACCTATATCTTGTGCATGTGACGTTGGATGAAGCGATGTATTTGCGACTGTGATTCCTGGCGGAGTGGTTTTAGTTGTAAATTTTGATGACAGATGGAGAACCTCTGTCTTTGATTCATTCAGCTTAAAACCATTGTGTGAAGACCATTTATAAATATAAATTTATTTATAATTATCATTTTCTAAAAAAAAAGATATCTTGTGCAGAATTATTGCATTGGACAGTTGCAAAGTAAGGTTTTTCCAGTCGAACGGTTGTTTAAAATGTTGGGACATTGTAAATTCTGTACGGTCTTTAACCCAATATTAATCAACATAATAATAATAATAATAATTTATTATAACCCTGGATGCAGCAATAGGGCGACAATTCGGGAAGCCTTTCCCCGGGGACCACCTAAATTTCAGGAAGAATCACTCAAATTGACACAAAATTTCTCTACCCAAAGCTTCCAAAAATGGTTACAGACCTAAGGAAGACGGTTCTAGACCTAAAAAAAATGGTTCTGGATTTTAAAAAAATTGTTTTTGACCTAAAAAAAATGGTTTTCAATCTCAAAAATATTAGGGCGACACCAAATTGTCGCCCTATTGAGCGTGTCGCCCTTATATAGCTTTTTTACACACAAATTGTCGCCCTATCCTAGCAAACAGAGTTTTTCCAATTTATATGGCGCACGTATCCATGTATCCATGTTCAAGGCGCTCTTACATTATTATTACCCCTGGTCATTGGGATCTTGATAACATTCTATATTTAAGCCTTCTCAACTCCCTCAGGAGTATGCAGCCCCGGCAACCTGTTAGGCGCTCATGAACTAATCAAATTCTTTCACTGCTCTCGCAGGTACCGATTTGCTCCTGGGTGGAGAGAGGCAACGCATGACAACGTGCCTTGTCCAAGGGCACACACACCATGGACGTGATGTGCAGGCCTGGTTTTGAACCCACGACCTGAATATTTAACCAAGGTCTTGGGTATGACTTACTAGCCCACTCGGCCATGGCACGTACTCCATGATCAGAAAAATGCAAAAGCCATGTGTTCATTCTACTGGAGGTTCTGACAAGATTTAACGCCAATGCCAATGCATCAGCTACAAGATGAAAACGGATTAATAAAATGTTAATTTTTCAAATCACTATGAAGTATGGGTACGTTCAGACGGAGGCACAAGTTGGTACTTTTTTAATTGCGCTTGGGTTGTTTAGATAAGAATTCCTTAATCCTAAATACGCTTGCGTTCATACAGAAAAGTTACGCCGGCACTTCACGATAAAAGTGGCTCAAGTTATTCCTCCGAGGTTAAGCAACGCCAAATTTATGAGGTGACCTTCCGGTCACGCAAGCGCGCGTGTGGGAAAACGGCGGCGCGCCATAATGCATACACAACATAATATGGAGGTTTAGATGCACGTAAAACGCGAACGCGAAAGTGAAATGCTTTAAACACTTGGTCATTATTCTGAGGAGATCTTAGAACAGATGAAAAAAAAAACCTACATTTTTTACTTTTGTGGTGAGATAAAACTTTTGATGTGACCAAGATTCGAGCCCGAGTTCTAAGAGTAAGACCTCCTCCTGAGGTGACCGATGCTGAAATAATTTCGCGTTCGCGTTTGCGTTTTACGTGTATCTAAACCTCCCTAATAAACAAGGCCCAGTACTTGCACATGTACAAATACACGTATGTACACACAATCGTGTATGTACGTGGGATATGTCAAAATGGCTCCGTGCAATTTGATCAACGATATATTTCTTGCGTTTTTGCTTGCCTGTATTCGGGGTGAAAGAGAGAGGTCGTCGGATGATGAGGCCGAGTGTAACTCCGCCATTCTGGAGGCGATCCTTTCCAGTATGGTCTTCTTTTTCGTGAAAGGATCACCGGCGCAGCATGACAGAATTCCTCCTCCCAAATATTTATTAGAGCGAGGATTTCCCGACTTAGCCAATTTGATCCACGAATTTGAGTAGATTTTTCAGCAGCCATGTTCAAGTTGTTCTCTCGTCAGAATTACATGTGGATATTACGGTAATGGAGGGTATAGTACATGTAGGTCAGCGCGAATAAACTACTACAGGAAGTGGCAGGTCAGTTGCGTTCCACCGGAGATTTACGACACGGCGCAGCAGGGGGTGACAGTTGTCCTTGGCGCAACTTGCGCTATTCCTCCACTTTTCGCGAGAATAAGTTACGCCACCTTGGTGGCGTAACTTATTCCTCTGCGGGTGGATTAGAGCGTTCCAACGAGGAATAACTTAGTATTTTCGGATTAACGATTAACTTACGCCTCGTCTGAACGTACCCTAAAGCACAGCATCAGAAACGACAGTCATATCAGCGAAGTGGCATACATTATTGACTTTGTCGTACGTCTCATTAGCAATGCAAGGAGTGGGTGATTTAGAGCTTGCCTGGGGTATATTATTACCACTTTGACCTGTTATTCAAGTGAGCTGTGGTGAATATTATGAATATCAAATGAAAACTGATATCATTTCAAGGAATTTTACATGCTTATTTTATTGTATCTTGCCATATATACGTAATTCAGCTCAGCCAGGTTTTGAGTGATAAATTAAGACAGAAATAAATTACAAATCCAATTCAAAATGTTCCAAAAAAAATCTCTAATTAAAAGGTTGATATAGCCAATATGCAAGAGGTGAGCAGGGAATAGGAAATTAATCTGCATGCATCTTGGGATTAGAAAACACATTAAGGAAATTACAATTGACAGCCAGCTCCATCATCACCTGGTGACAAGTGCATTGGCTTTATTTTGTCTCGCAGGACTTTATAATCAGGTAACTTTTGAGGTTGCAACTGTATTATGTTGTTGTTGAACTACTGTTGTTGTACTACTTAGACATTTTTTTGTCTGTGTGTGTATTTTGTTCTGTTTTCCCCTTTTGGTGTATGTGTCTTGTCTTGGTTTTTGTGTGATCTGGATGTTTTTTTATTGCTTTTTAACAATTTGTTCAACTTGTTTATAAATTTTGATGCGCAATCAGCGTTTGCCCTTAACTTTTTTCCCAACTGGCCAACAGGGCCAGTTGGCTTATGTCTTCACTGGCCCGTCGGCATTTCAAGTGGCCCGGTTCAAATTTCCGGTGGTTCTTTTTACACACAGTCGACCTTTAATGTTTGCAATAACCACATTTGAGTAAATAAATTAGGAAAATTTGGTAGTCATGAGGTTCTCCCCAGTACAAGTTTTATTTCAACTGGACAGCCGGACCATTTGGGGAGGCTTTCCAACTGGCCCGAGATGATTTCAACTGTTATTTGGCCAACGGACCAGTGCTAATTCGAACGCTGGCAATATCTACATGTGATTGATTTTTAATGTAATTTTTGTGAGTCTTATATTTAGAAAATTTAACCTCTTTCTGTTGCGAAATGATCGGACCGGCCATTCAACACCGACTAGCTCGGTGGTCGAGTGGTTAAGACTTCTGCCTTGTTTGCAGGAGGTCGTGGGTTCGAGTCCTACCCGAGCACGCTATGAAGTTTTTCATAGTGTCTCGGGAAAGCACTAAGTATACAGTGTTAATAATTACGTCGGGTAAGGGCAAAATAAACCTTGATTAACATTCAGTCTCCCCACCGCAAGCTAATTCAATTTCTGAAGTTAAATTTACTAAATATAACTTTTTTCAAAGTTTATCTTCATGGATGCAAGATAAAAAAAATGTCAGTCTTGTCTGGTTCACTGAAATTGGGACTGGCTCAGTCTCAGGACAACTTAATGCCTAAATATTCCTGTTGAGCTGCTGTTGTTAATTTTATAGCATCTTTGGCATAACAAAATAATATGAAAGTAAATCAATTTAAAATTTTGACTGAAGCCAGATTCCTATTTTGATTCAGTGGCATTTTTGTTTGTTTGGATCAGCTTCAAATTAAAACCAATGTAATGCATAGTTCTGAGATTGCCCAGTTAACCCCGCCCCTTAGATACTGTTGCTATGTGCTCACAAGCCATCAAAAAAAATGGCGACACACAACGTACAAAGCAACGGGACTCGACATGGAAAGCACAGATTCATTGGAAAAAACTCAAAGGTATTTATGTTTTAGGGTCGACAGGTACCGTAGCACACACTGAGCGAAGGGCTAGTAATGCAGGGATGCCATATATTCAAAAAAATGTGCTTTCCTACCTTTGAACAGCGAATCGCCTGACATTGAAACCAAAATTCACCCTGATCACTGTATACAACATGGGTAGAAAATCGCGTGATTGTTGTGATACAATGCACTTTGACTTATGTGGGCGCTGTCTGCTAGCTCTGTTGTGATTGGTCGGCAGGTTTGGCTAATTGATTGACAGGTCGGAACCATGGTGCAACATCTGTGTTCCCTCATCCCCTTTCCCTGGTACACTGATGTCAATTTTTAGCTAAGAGCAAACAGATTTGATGAGTCATCGACGATGGAGTGCCCTACATGTAGCCTTATTGCATACTTTTCAATATCAGCAGGAAAAAAATAATTTAATAAAATTCAAAACTAACCCTGGGGTCTGCATTGAACTTGACAGTCATGGTGATAAATTGCATCTTCCAGGTGTACTGGCGCCACTACTGCCAGATTGATTAAGATTCACACAGAAATTAAAATTAAGTAATTGCATTGACATTTTCCTCTTTTAGGTATTTGCACGTGTGGTCCTAGTGGGTAAGCAGCCATGCTCATGAACTGGAGGTTGTGGGTTCGAGACTCACACTGTAAACAATTACCGTATTTTTTACGGTAGAAAGTATGTAAATTTTTACAGCAAATGCCTGTAAATGAATATTTACGGCCGGCCCGAACTTGTAAAAATCCTTTCACAGTGCATTGTCGGATCGTGCATAACTGAATAGATTTCCCTCGTTCAAATGGTAATTTTCTAAAATTTTCAGTTGTCTTGCATTTTGTAATTGAATTTTTGCTTAGAAACGATGCAGAATTTACAGCTGTTGGCTACAAGTTAACTTAAGCTAGCGACAGATGAGCAACTAAAATTTAATTTTAGTAGATGTGTGGAACCGTGGGCTATGCGATGTAGGCATAGGTATAGCATAAATAGAAATCACTATACTGGTGAATTGTAGTTGATTTAGTGTCAAGCCACAGACCTCGCTGCACAACTTTCCACCGTAAAATTTACGGGCAATTGTTTACAATGCACTTGTGGGGGGTCGAGCCCCACTTACATGTATGACAACGTGTTTGTGTCCCTGGGCAACACACTTAATCTCAATTGCCTCATCGACCTGAGCGATAATTATGGGGAGCTGTTGAGAGAAATGCCACAATCCAAGTGCTGATAGGGTTGTGTGCCTTGGCCAGGTATAGCCACATTGTTGAAGCGAAATGGTTCTGATGATTCCACGATGGCTGCGGTAATAATAACGGCCACGGTGCCTTTTAATAACAGTCATGTTAGATACAGTGTGCCTTATAAATGGTCTGCTATTATTATTATTGTTTAATAAATTAATAGACGAAAGTACAAGTTACTAAAATTGGTTTTCCGTTAAGAATAAAGGACACTGGTTATTTTTTGCCAAACTAGATCAATACAACATGCACTGCTGACAGAAAGCCAATAGTACGGTACTTCACCGAAAATGGTGCAAGAGAGGTTAATTTATTCCAGTCATCTGTCCGATACGTAGTACGTACAGCATCAAATCATGACGCATGTTGAAAGAGCGTGTAAATCACACGCCTTTATGTTGTTCTTGACTTGAAACAAATTGCTGCATGTGCATAGCAACTGGAGGTACCCACGCTTTCAGGAGCCATTTACAGAGCATGCAGTGATGTTTGTGTTGACGTGCACTGTGCTGTGCAGTGTGTTTACATGTATGTCATCATCAGTGGCACAATGATTAAATACCACATTTCCTCTATTGTCTGCATGACAGGACTTAATTACATTCAGTGTGAGATGCACTAGGTTTCATTACTTAACAACATGGCTCTCTCAGAATGACTAAGATGCTGTCTATTTGTGTCTAAATCATGGCCGGCCACAAAATACCGGTAAGCTGAATGGCAGCAGGAAATTTAAGACATTCAACACTTTTTACAAAGTATTTGAAAGAAATTGTATCCAAGGGAATACATTGTATCCAAGGGAACACTTAACAAATACAAGGAAATTTTAATGAACATTAATGAATATTAAATAATATTCCAGAAAATGGATTTCATTCTAACCTAACAATCAATGATATAAAATGCCTCTCCAAAATACTATCCATGGGAAGAAAACAGGTGTAATCACTACACTGTTTTATGTAACTGGATAAATTAGTTTACAAAACATCAGTGTGTGTTAATTGTTTTTTGTTGTTTTTTTTGTTTTGACCATATCCTTGAAAATATTTGGATTGGAAGTGCGAAATTTCAGACTGGTAATGACAAATGATATAGTATCAAAATCTCAACACCCATGGGAAAAATAGGGGTGGGGTGGAGAGCTCAAAAATGTGATATGGACACACTCTTTTAATAATATTTTTACCTTATTTAACCATATGTACTGGTACTACGGCAGTAGAGTCATTAAATATTATTTAAAATATATTTACCTTATTTAACCATATGTACTGGTACTACCGCAGTAGAGTCATTAAATATTATTTAAAATATATTTACCTTATTTAACCATGTACTGGTACTACCGCAGTAGAGTCATTAAATATTATTTAAAATATATTTACCTTATTTAACCATGTACTGGTACTACCGCAGTAGAGTCATTAAATATTATTTAAAATATATTTACCTTATTTAACCATATGTACTGGTACTACGGCAGTAGAGTCATTAAATATTATTTAAAATATATTTACCTTATTTAACCATATGTACTGGTACTACCGCAGTAGAGTCATTAAATATTATTTAAAATATATTTACCTTATTTAACCATGTACTGGTACTACGGCAGTAGAGTCATTAAATATTATTTAAAATATTTTTACCTTATTTAACCATATGTACTGGTACTATGGCAGTAGAGTCATTAAATATTATTTAAAATATATTTACCTTATTTAACCATTTGTATCGGGGTACTGGCAGTAGAGTCATTAAATATTATTTAAAATATATTTTGGCCAGGATAGATCTGCATTTTAAAAAAATGAAAGTTAGGCCCGCTTCAAACGTCGCGCTTATGCCATGTCTAATTAAATTTAACTTGATTATTTTAATTTGCCATGCCACAAGCACGACGTTTGAAGCCATTCGGCTCGGCAAAATGAGTTTGACACGGCAGAAGATTTTAGCTCGACAGGGTCTGCCGTGCTCAATTTAGTGTGGCACAAGCACTGCTTGGCTTCAAACGTCGTGCTTCTGCCGTGTTGAATTTAATTCTAGTTCGAAGTTGGTCCGCAATTTTGTTCACAACTAGGAATGTGCATGCTCGCAGCGCGTATGTGAGTAAAGAAATAACCAACAAACAAGTGCATCAAAATAATAAAATGGCGACGCACAATGGACAGAATGGAAAACGCACGTGCACAACGTCCATGACGTGCACAATACTCATCCACCATGTTGGATGTATTTAAGCTCGACTGGGAGTTTGCAATTAAGTTCGACGTTTGAAGCCACTGCTGTGCTAACGTCAAACCAACGTCGTGCCAAGTTGAATTTATTTCGACACGGCATAAGCGCGACGTCACGTTTGAAGCGGGCCTTAACTATATCTGAAGTGAAATACTAAGCATATATGTTACAAAAAGGACTTTCTTTTCATTTTCACTTTAAAAATTAATATATGGATGGCTAAAAGCTCATACCTTTTACAAATTGAAAAGCAGTATGGTTTCAGCAAAAAGTCACTCAATGTTTAATCAATTCATGACAAGTAAAATAAAATGACCTTGATGTTATGGTACTTATAGGCCTATAATTTAAAGTGCATCACATTCAGAAATAATGATACGTCATATTGCAAGCTAAACTTTCACCGTGTTTACACTCGAACCGGCAAAGGTGGATACAGAACCAGCATTTTAATTGCGACCGCAAAACTGAACATTTGCCGCGTTTACACTACACCTTGATCCGGCTTCAACTCGCCTTCAGAAATCGCAAAAGTCACCACTAACTGCAGTGCATGCGTGAGCTGTTAGGTGTTGCGGCATATATAGTGCCAGATTGGTCAATTAATCTACTATACACTGTGGGCACCGCTCAAAGGACACTCAAATTGCCGAATCTGTATTCGGGTAGCGTTTACACTACAAGCGACCTTGATGATTGCGGGGTTCAACCCCGCAATTGCGGGGTTCAACCCTACCCAAAAGGTGACTTGAAAAAGGCTGATCCGCCTTTTTTAATTCACCTTATTGCATAAAATTTACACTTAGCGCCTACCCAGCTTCAACTCCCCTTTTGATTTGGCAAAGGCGAATCGAGTGTATAAACAGGCCTTTATTCAAATGATACATTTTACAAGCCGACTAACTGTAAATTTTAAGTCATACTAATTATTCCCCATCATACATGTATGTTGAATACTCAAGTACTGCCCTGCATAAAATTAAGGCTTTTCAAGTCATTTTGCATCAATTTTACTCAACCGACAGGAGTCTGCACCAATTCCCAACACATGACCATCTTTATCACCTCCAGCCAAATTATGCAAGTTTTCTTCTCAGATTATTCATTAACAATCCACAGGACCATAATAAATTAACCTTATTCACTTCCTCTCGAGCCGATCCCTCGGGGTATAATATGGGTGATATTCCACCGTAAAATAATTGCCTGGAGTGTTTTTTGCGCAAGCAACAAAGAAATTAGCGCAGAGGAAAGATGAATTGCGGAGTTGATGTCTGTTCTCCAATTTCATCAAATTGATGGAAAAGATGCGAACTAGTACCGGTATATGAGTAATACATGTAGGCCTACAACTCGGCTGTTTGTTGTCAAAATCTCATTTCCACTATGTGTGTTCTGAGTCCCACTGTGCAAATTTATCTGATGAAGTCTGGGAAAATATGTTGACAGTGTACCATGCAATTGCTTGCAAAGTCATCAACAGTACTCAAATGTCAATAAAATGGCTGGTGAAAATGTATATTTTTTGACAAGGGCACAATTTGCTTAACATAATTATTTTGGAGTGTATTCAAGGTTGACGTAAGTATTTTTTTTATTTTCCAGATCAGTGAGTTGCACAAGTTCTATAGGGCCTACTGA
This sequence comes from Henricia sp. BOLD:AAB3569, assembly GCA_037783545.1. Classification (NCBI taxonomy): domain Eukaryota; kingdom Metazoa; phylum Echinodermata; class Asteroidea; order Spinulosida; family Echinasteridae; genus Henricia; species Henricia sp. BOLD:AAB3569. The sequence continues at coordinate 1,521,361 of JBBELK010000272.1, read as the reverse complement.
AGCTTGTTGATTTTGGAATTTTTGTTCTTACAAATTTGAGAAACTTTCATTTTTTAAGAATTATCTAGCTTGATAGCAAATTCTACAGGTTTTACACAGTCATGTACTTCAAAATGTTAATTTTACATGGCTTGTAATTTTTAGAGATTTTTAAAAATATGTTTTACATAATTTTACATAATAATTTTACATGATTTTGTCCTGGATGTTGAAATATCAAATGACAATAAATAAATGGGGAAAAAATTCCATTTTTTTTCTAGAAATTTACGGTGAAAGTACACGACCCTAATTTTGAATATCCAACAAAAAAATATTCAAAATTCATGGTTAGTGAACACAGTATCGATTAAAATGCTGGTGCAACTCAAGGCAGATTGTTTTTTGCATAATTCATTATAGTGACATTTAAAAATCAGTAGACTTTATCATTACAAATTGGTTAGACTGTAAAGGTGATGTGCTGAATCTATTATACACATAAGCTAGACTCGTGGACTTGTCTATAGCCTGTATGTTGAATTCATTCACTTCATTGTCCAACAGGACTAGCTGTCTTGGGGATGTTTTTACAAGGGCAGTTTTACAGATTTTCTTATAATCGCTAGAGTCTTTATAATAAAAAAAAAACGCAAAACAAAAATGTTTTCCCTATAGTTGCTGTGCACTTTTAATAGAAATAATAATCATTATTAATTTATTGCCAAAGAAAATGCACAGCAAAGGGTACATTATTGCACAGGAAACTGCTTTGTTATACCAGACACATTATATGAATGACTTTACCTTTACAATGCATTTGAACTTGTGACATAGTGGCTTATTGCTTTTGAATGTGAAATTATATATTTCTTGGCAGTGCTATTAAAGCGTTCATTTTTTTACAAAGTTATTGATATTAGTTTCTCATTTAAATTTCAGGAAAATAAAAATAGAACAAAATACATCCCTGTTTGTAACATGATGTAAAAATATGCAGGAAAAGGAAAGTACATGTAGCCTATACATAGGATGTGATTGTTTTTTTCACAGAATATTATTCATCACAAACCATTAAGACAAAAGCTCTGAGGGAAAAAATTGAAAAATCACATCTCTGATATCAACTTTTTAAGACAAACCAATACTAGCTGTCACCAGTTTTCTAACTATACTAGGACCTACCTGACTTATTCTTTATCTTTCTCCTGTAGTGGGCCGCCTCCTCCTTCTCCAAGATGTTTGTGTCATAGGCAAGGGTTGGTGAGCCGTTTACATTGGCGGCCATGTTTATGAATATTCACACGCCAACTACAGATTACGGTGACCTCTAAATCTGCAAGTGTATGAAAAAATTATAAGCATTCTGCACTGCTTACAAAAAAACAAAAAACACAAAACACAAAATTTTCTTTTTCTGGTCTTGATTTTTTTTTTCCAAGGCGTAGATGATGAGTGATAAGATTGCTGGTTTAATAAAACAGTGCAGTGATATACCAACCTTTTTGCTTCCCATCCAAATTGGGGATTGCCAATTTCCTGTTTTCTTCTCATGGATAGTATTTTGGGGAGGTATATATTGTATTTTATATGATTGTGAGAGGTTAGAACATAATCCGTTTTCTAGAAAAATCTGAGCACGCTCCTTTAGAAGCTTCACAATTAGGTACTGCATTTGGTACAGTCATTTTACATTTATTCAAATTCTGAAGTGCAGTCTGAGAGTATATGTGTACCCCTAGAAACAGAAAGCTTACAAATGTAGGGACCTAAACAACACAAAAGCAAGTTCAGACAGGTTTTACAAAATGGTCCATAGCACCTGGCAAAAATCCTCAAGCCTGTGTTTCTTGAGGCCATAAAAAGGCACAATCCAACTTTTCCCATTCCTTGGAGATTTTAAAATAAATCCCCCCAAAATATAAGTTTGTCACACTCACAGCAAAATGATATGCACTTCAGGTTAGAATTTGCACATGCCAGATAGAGCCTGGTCAATTGGGGGAGTTTTCCCTGAACAGGCGCCATAAAATTGTGGGTCAACAACTATAAACAACTTCCAAAGTAATATTTGTTTAGTTCGCTTGTCAAAAGGGTACCCTGAGGCCATAATGGGAAAACCTTTTTCTTTCAGGCTATGTATATAGTTCACTGGCACTGGGAGAAATAAACCCAATTTCTTCTAAAAAGCACTTCGTATTTCACGCAATTCTGATAGTTTGTTGGGTTTTTTTTCTGACAGAATGCATACATTGCAGAGTCTTCAAGTAAACCTTTTCCATTGAGCGTTCACCATTTGGCAGATATTTACTTTCTAATCAGCGCGCTTTATCAGTGAACTTTGAACGGCACTAAAAGATCTAACTGCATTTTCCATACAGTGCGTTTTTCATAATATGTGTAAAGTACATCAAGCTGTTATATTGTATGTGCAGTTCCGGAATTTATTAACTTTTCATAACGCATCAGCAAGGAACAATTTGTGTAAATTATAATTGTAATTGTCAAAAATTATATATTAACTGGTCTGCCTCCTGTATTTCGATTAAATAGTGGCCAAAAACAGCTCTGTTGTGGTAAAATGCATGTTAATTCTACTTCCAAAGATTATTTAAAGTACTTAAAATGTCACTTTGCCTTTAAAGAAGACGATCAGAACACAAGGCCACTAATTGGTATGAATTCCGTTCACTATAGTCGCCACTGAGACTCCGTGTGTAAAGTCTATTGAACAGGGCATAAAAAGTCAAATATTTTCAAGGAAAATGGTCAATGTTTTTCACTCCTAAAATCAATTCTCATTAAAATATTTTGGTGGCTATTAAGTAACTATAAGGATAATAAGTGGCGACCAGTAAACGGAATTCTTTCATTTAGTATGATTTTACTACATGTCTTGCTGGTTGGTATGCAGTTTTGAACATTGCAGGACAACTTGAAATGGAATAAAAATATTAATGACTTCTGCATTGTTATTTACAATTGAGATTAATGCCATACTCCCCAACCCCCCCAACCCCCAACCCCCGGGCCGCCCCATCTTTCCTAGTCTCAGCTCAGTGTCACTGAAACTGAAAGTATTTCATTCCATGAGAATCTTGAAATTAAAGAACATGCATTTACGAACAAATTGTCCCTTACCTGTTAGTGATACAAAACACACGTAGGCAAAAACAGCATCCAATGAAACACTGTTAATATATGATCCCAGTGGCGAACGTACAAGCAACAACCAACAGATGCGGTGTTGTCCTCATGGAGCACGGCGCACGTGCTGACAACAACCTGCTACGCGACTCACACACACCCCCAAAACATCCTCTGCCTCCGCTCCGCTGCCGAGAGAATTTTCAACGTGTTCCTCTTTTCTCATCCAGGTCCTTCATCATAAATTTCCGTTATTCTCACTGACCTGAGGTGAATAATGGCTGAAAACCTCTTGGGTTTCAAAATAGTACGCAGTCGCTAATAATAAAATCCAGATTCAAGTCTTTTGACGTGATGTTCGCAGACGACATTTGGCTCAGAATTTTTGTGTACAAAAATAACAATATTCCAAAGGGCTTTGTTGTCCGCTGTATGGGGTCGCGTCCATTTTGTTTGGGGTTGTACATTTCCTTGTTGACACTGTGTGTGCAGTTTCACGACTATTTCACGATGCATTAACATGATTTTGTACCAAAAATGTATTCTTAAATTATTGATTGCATGTTCAGGGCATTATAATCTTGGTCGAATTTACATTTTTGTCAATGACGTGGCATGGTCGATTATATTTTTAGTCTTTATGCCCCAACTGCATAATGGTACGTTCCAGTCAAAATGAGCTCGCGGCAGAGCGGTGGAGCCTTTGTACATGTCACGTGACACTATTGATTAAAGCGGAGGCAGAAAGTAATTTGTCGCGGCATGTTTATATGTTAGTGTCAAGTGAAATCTTATGCAATGACATCTGCCGCGCCAGGGGCCAATTTCATGGAGCTGCTCAGAATATATGAATGATCCCGATTTACAATATTAGCAAATGGGATGTGGCTCGGGTTTTCATGCTTCTTGATGGGGTTCCCATTTGTGTAGAGGTTTTCCTTCCACATCAGCTGAGGATTTCTTCGTCGTCTTGTCTTCACAAGTTTCCTCAAGATGATGAGGCATCTTCGATTTTAGTACCATAAAGAATTAATAACAATGTATGAATATATTATTACCAGGGATTATGACCCAGGGACCGCCGGGGTGAATAAATTCGATACAAATGTGGACAAAATGTCAATGATGCAATGAAAAGCAACTTGGCTCTACCCGGATTCGAACCGCTAACCTTCTGCTTGACGAACAGACGCTCTACCAATTGAGCTACGAAGCCAACTGGTGGTCTCGAATCATGGTATTGCAGTTGTTCCTCACTGATTGGGATTAGCCATCTTGTGAGCTTAACAAGCCCTACAGAGGTATAAACCCCTTAAACGAGATAACCACTCTCCCATAGAATAATGTTGATAAACTGCCTTGTAGAAATTTAAACCATATAAATGCAGTAATATTTTTTTAAAAATAATAAAATTTTAAACTCAATTTATGGTCTTTATGCTGTTAAATCGTTTTTAAAAGCATCTTCAGTTGGCAATTTCTCCCACAAAGTGTACCATTTTTCACGGGAACAAAATCATGTGGTGTTTGTTACCATTGCTATTACTCAGGTTTTTCTTGTCAACTCATGAAGTAATATTATGGGTCACTGCAAATGGTGTATTAAACGGGTTTTAACCGCGTCGTTGGCCGAGGAGGAATCTATCAGATGAAAATCTGTTGACTTGATGAAATAACTGCAAATCCAAAGATTTTTAGACTGATATAAAATTAACCGAATGTAAACTACCCATCAAAACTTTGGTAACACCTTGAAAGTTTCAGGTTTTTTTAGAAGAAAACGTATACTTTTGTGAATGTTAATTTTGTGAATGTTAATTTTGTGAAAGCAAATGTACCGGTAGGTGAATTCTAACAAAAAGCAATGTTAATTTTAATGCCATCTTCGGCCTCAGCAGCGGGGCTTTATCAACAAATTCGAGAGCATGCAAAAAGAAACGGCTAAACTTGATGTTCATCAAAGAATCCCCTTTAGCAGCTGTGACAGCTACACACAATCTCTGCATCCTGATTGTCAGTTTCTCCAAACATTCAGTGGGAATATGCCTCTTTTAAGACTCTCTAGAGGTTTTCTTGGCTGGTTGGGCATTTCTTCCTGACCTTACGATCCAACTCCTCCCAGAGCAGCCAATAGAATTGAGATCAGGTGACTAGGCAGGCCATTCCATGATGGACAGGACTCCAGATGACTGCTTTCTCTCCATACCCCTTACACATCCATTTGCTTTAATAGCTTGGTTTATAAACAAAATAATACCTCCTTCTCAAAAACCTAAAACTTTCAAGGTGTTTCCAAAGTTGCGCTGACAATGGTGGATGTATTTTGGGAGAACTCCGAGTTGTCAGAATGAACAAGATTCTTCTCTTTAAAGTTTAGTGCATCTGTGTTTTACACCCTGACAATCGATCGGTCCAGCCTAGATAATGTGCTTTTAGTCCGGCCGGGTGTACGATCGAACTTTGTAATCACATGATTTTATGGATCATGAAAAACGTTCCCTTGGACTTAGTAAATCTGGAAATCGCGTTTGTGAAAGGCCTTCGGTGTGCCAGGTACGCATGTGGCAGGTGACGAGTAAGATTCAAACATCGATAATACAACGCCTCAACCGACTCCCAAAATATAGGTCGCTCTGGATTGGTGTTAACGCAATTGACAGGTGCTAAATCTATTACAGGTTTAAGCAGATAGACATTTTTGCTTATAGACATCGAAAAGCTGCCTTTCTGACATGTCTTCACAGAACGTTCTCCCCTACACAGTCCATTTTGTCCGTACCTCTACCAGGGGCGGATCCAGGGGGGGGGGGGGGGGGGCCGTGGGGGGCGCACGAACCCGCCCCCTTTTTAAAAAAAAAACAAAAGAAAAAAGCCCCAGATCGCACCACAGAGCATCTAGAAGCCGTTAGGGCTTCGCGCTACACGCTCGCTATTTCATTGTCATCAGCATTTCATGATTAAACATTTCACCCCCCCCCCACCCCCTTTTCAAAATCCTGTATCCGCCACTGTCTACCTGCCCAAACCTTTATGCCCAACTAGGAACCCTTCCTCGCTTCCCCAATCAAACGCAATCTCACAAGAGGACGAGAGATCATGGATTATAATTTATGGTCGGATAGATATAACTAGCCAAGCATGCCTCTGATCTGTCACGGCTTTCCTTGCAATGATAAACACTGAAAAGACGATTAACGTACACTACCCATCAAAGCTTTGGAAACACATTGAAAGTTTCAGGTTTTTGAGAAGAAAACGTACTAATTTTGTGAATGTTAATTTTGTGAAAGCAAATGTAGGTGTATTCTAACAAAAAACAATATATACATGTTAACTTTAGTGCCATCTTCGGCCTCAGCATGCAGTGCATGGGCTTTATCAACAAATTGGAGAGCATGCAAAAAGAAACGGCTAAACTTGATGTTCGTCAAAGAATCCCCTCTTAGCAGCTATGACAGCTACACACAATCTCTGCATCATGATTGTCAGTTTCTCCAAACATTCAGTGTAAATACGTCTCTTTTAAGACTCTCCAGAGGTGTTCTTGGCTGGTTGGGCATTTCTTTCTGATCTTAAGATCCAACTCCTCCCAGAGCAGCTCAATGGGATTGAGATCAGGTGACTGGGCAGGCCATTCCATGATGGACAGCACTCCAGATGACTGCTTTCTCTCCATATACCCCTTACACCTCCGTTTGCTTTACTATATAGCTTGGTTTATTATGAATAAACAAAATAATACTTCCTTCTCAAAAACCTAAAACTTTCAAGGTGTTTCCAAACTGTTGATGAGTAGTATACATATTATATGGGATAACATGGAAATAACGTTGGTGAATAAAATGGGTCACGTTCAAAGTAAGCGGCTTATTTTTTTCCCAGACACATCATGGTTTCGAGTTGTAACCTCGCAAATGCATGGACCATCGGGACCTGGTTTTCAGACGGTTGATATCTTTCCCACGCCAGCCCCAAAGCCCCAGAAGTTGGTTTTGGATGTCGGCTTTATTAGTTTTGACACATGGACATTTAACAAGGGGAAAATGTTCATCCTGACAACTCAATATTTCTCACGGAATTTAACTTCATATAAGTTGACCTGTAGGCCCTAAAGCCCGCCTAAAAGTGTTGATAGCAATGGTAACAAACACCACATGATTAATTTTGTTAATTCCCAATGGGTAAAATTGCCAACGATTTATTATTTTTTTTGTATACCATTCATTCAACGCAAGAACCATGGCATGGATTTTTAAAGTTTTCTAGAGTATTACTGCATCTATGTGGCTGAAATTTCTACAAGGCAGTTTATCAACATCATTCTTTAGTTATGTAATGCTGTTGTTCCTGTTTTTAAAAGTTTTCCAATCTATATACAGTTGAAGTCAGAAGTATAAATACATGTACACCACTATACCATCATCACCCAAAATGATAAACAGGACTACCCGAACCATTGCATTGTGTACAAGCTTTGTTTTTAAGTACCGGTACTGCATGCACGTGAGGAATTCCACAAAATCAAGACTTTAGTAAAGACCATTACAAAAATGGTGTAAGCACACCAGTTTTAACTCTTGGTTGCATACAGTTGTATTTATACTTCTGACTTCAACTTTATGTAATCCCCATAGAGTTGTACAACTCTATGGTAATCCCAATTCAGTTTTATAACAAATCATAATTCAAAACAGGCTAAATCGGGCCAATAAAATAATGTCACGTAAGCGCTGCTTTGCTGATGTCTATATAGGCCTAAACATCTGACGGTAGTAGAGTATGGTGGTATCAGCGCAACCTTTCCCCCTCCAGTTAATTTTCACAAAAACAAGATTTGGTTTATTGGTCTACCAGGCTCTCTCTGAAGTATATCTGCTTGGATTTCCCCAAATGAAACCGATTCTTCGATAACCAGGACTGGTTTCAATCTCTCGATCCGAATTAACCCGCGGAATGAGGATCACGGGTTAATAGTCAGATGTGATCTCATTATCAGAAACAGGTTGCATCACTAGACTGGGCATGACATATCAAATGCTACTTTCGATTGCTGGTCAAGGTGATCTGCCGAACACATCAGTAATAAAATCATGAGATTCCCAGATGAGTCTGAATCCAGGCTTGATTTTTTTGGGTGTATGCCAACGAATAACAGTTGGCATATGACCATTTTAACATGGAGAAATTCTGATTCTTTTATCACATCAGGGCAGTTTTTGTGGGAACAAAATTTCAAAAAAATTCCTTTAATCCTTTTAACACAGACGAAATGTGCTGAGCAAAAATGGGTTACCAGGAAAATGCACATGTATGTTTATCAGGAATGAGACGGTCAAGCAAACAAAATTCTAAAAATGGACGAAATATCTCAAAGTTTGCCTTCCTTCGGAAGGGATGTAAAGCCGTTGGTCCAATGTTTTAGGTTTCGGTAACGCACTTTAAAGATCCCAGAGCGTTTTTTCGTGAAGAGCAAGGGGAGGGATTCCCCGGTGTCTCTGGCCGTTTCTATTTCAACTTAGAAGTTGATTGTTATTTGAATATCTATGTTAATTGTCCTTCCGCTGTTGAATGTGGTGAATAAATAAATAAATAAATAAATAAATATCTTTGGATACTAATGTCTCTCTCAAGTTCAAAAAGTCAGATTTTACGGGGAAAAGTCTGCATGATTTTTACCATTCAGAAACAAATATCAAAATTAGTAGGCCTAGGTGATCCTTAGTAAATTTGAGGAGTATATAATGTCATCTTTTTGATGGATACTCTGCCAACATTTTGTTCAACACAATAATTTGCTTTTTTTGCCCAAGCATGTTTACAAAAATGAGCTTAGATTTAAGGAACTTGCTGTCCTACAAAGTTTATAAACACGGTTGTAGCAGTGATAAAATTTGTGTTCAGCGGTATTTTTTCCCTTCTCCCAATAAGAAAACAAAAAGAACATAAAAATCACACAAGCAGTTGAACATTGCCTGCCTGTGGAAGTCAGAAATACAAGTACTCGGTTTGTGCATCAACAGCAACCTCTTTACCAGCAAGTACTGTACCACCATTGTGGTAAAGTGTCTTGCTCATGGACAAATGTTGTCCTACTAATAGCATTACTACGCGCGATCCATTTAAATTTTCACCTGTGAGTATACTAACATTTAGATCAGTAATGACATCCTGGCAAGTTCAAACATTTGCAAAAGGCATTTATTCTGCAAAACAAGCCATTTCATACAAGTTTAGTGTGGAATCTTTTATGCATATTTACAAATTAAATATCAAACTGTTAATAGAGTAGATGTACAGTGCAAACACAGAATTCAGGGGAAACATGAATAAAAATATTGTATTTTAACAGATTATTTTACTTACAGTATACACAAATATTTTGTATGCACATGCAATGAACTGGACGGCAGAAATACATTAAAGGCAGTATACATCATTGGTAATCTCAAAAATCAGAAATGTTAACAGATTTACGCCTAACTTACACAATATAAACATGATGACCGTAGAAAACTTCCCCTGAAATGGTTTTGTCTGAAGTGCTATAGTCTTTGAGAAATGAGTAAAACAATTAGTTTTCGTCTCATGAGACGAAACTTCATTTCGCCCCAAAACCATTTCGCCCCAAACCACTTTGCCCGAGTGCCATTTCGCCACAAATCACTTCGTCCAAACACTACATCCCCCAAATGCCACTTCGCCCCAAAACCACTTCGTACACAGGCCGTGGTTTAGGGCGAAATGTCTGCAAACCCTTTTTTGACTGTTTTCTCAAAAGTTAGACGAAGTACGGAGCTGATTTTTGCTCAGGTTGGTTTTAATCATGCATATCTTCAATCACACAGGGGGATACAACTATTTGTAACAGTTTACCAATCATGTATACTATCTTTAAATTGAATTGATCATAAAATGTTAACATTTCCAAAACTATGCATACAACATCAGAAGACAGAAAGTTATTTATAAATTTTAATTATATTTACATGGACGGAAAGGGCAATAGGGCCTACTGTGAGGCATTGCCAATAGGCCTATACAAACAGTAATTTGTAGATGTGCAACATTCACAACACTAAACAAATACGTGTAAGTTGACATGACATTAATTTAAAATGAAAAAAAAGGAAGAAAAAAACCTACAGTAAAATATCTGTTTCAGGCTGAACTTTTAAACAGTACTTGGTAGCAAAACATACTACAATTCTCTAAATATGAATAGCTGAAGTCAGGTGAAGGAATCTAAGCCATGGATTGAGTCGTTGTATCATTTGTAATGATCCACAATTTTTGACAAGAAAAACCTTACTCATCAGAGTATTAATACTATGCAATTTTTGTTCCTCGCCAAAAATTGTAGATTTCTGTTGGAAATAGGCTCTGCCCCACTGGGTAAGGTCACAATTCTGTGTGTTACATGTTAGTGTTAGTGTTAACAGCAGCCAATTTCACGAAACATTGCGCAACTTGCGCAACTTGCGCCATGGCGTAAGACTTGCGCCATAACATTATGGCGTATCTGCGCAATGAACCCAAGATCGATTTCACGAAACTCTCCTTAGCTGCGCAACGTTCATTTTTTTACTTTAGCACTTGTAACTTCTAGGACGAAGACAATTTCTAGTTTTATCAACGACTATTTGATGTTTGCGCTTGATAAAATAGTTGTACATAAAACATACGTCGTTACTTTTCCAATTTTGCACTGTCATCATGGCTGCCATTGCTCATGTCGCTCGCTCATCATGCGTCGCGTCGCAGATTTCACTGATTATAAAAGGCCATTTTCTATATAACGGAAGGCCGGGATTAAGTTTGTTGACGATGGGGTAAATAAGTATGTGTTATCGCCATTTTTCACGGTCCTACGACACATTTTTCCAACTTACGCCACCAAAAACCATTGCGCAAGTTACGCAACATTTTATGGCGTAAGTCGGCGAGTTGCGACATATCCAAATGTGTCGCAACTTTCGTGAAACGTGCAAGTTGCGCAATAATTCATGGCGTAAGTGGACTTGTGCAATTGCGTAAAGTTTTGTGAAATCGGCTGCAGATCTGTTACAGATTTGTTAACCATTACAGATATTAATCAGAATTGTGACCTCAGAACAAACATTGTATTAACAGGACGCGTTAGTGTTAGTGTTAAAAGTCGTGCACAAAACAGCAAATTGCAGAGTGAGGTCGCAATTCTCCGTGTTACGTGTTAGTGTAACAGATCTGTTACCTCGGCATCTCGGGAAATGGTGTTAGTGTAACAGATCTGTTGACTCGGCGTCTTGGGATATGTCAAGGCGGTAGGGTTCTGCACGACTTTCAACACTAACACTAACATAGAATTGTGACCTCTGGTCCGTGTTACACGAGTGATTGAAATTTGCAGAATCTTCGAACAATTACTGTCAATATTTCAAATTATTGGTGGATTCGCCAATAATTCAACTCACGGCATGGTAAGGCACAAAAACAGCCGTATAAAAAAAATGCCCTTTTCACAGGGTTGCCGATATCTAAAATACAAAGTTTTTTGTTAAAATAGAGTAAATGCTTTAAATATGCGTTCAGAGAAAAACAAATTGAATTTGCTGAGAACCACGGACAATATAACTTTAAAGTCGGGTATAAATATTTACATGCTTATGCCGGTATACTTAACCCATTCTGTATGGACCACGTTAAGAAAAAAACCAAATTTCGCTGCTTCGTGGTGGCTAATTTGCAAAATATTAGCAGTTACAAAAATGTGCATTTTTTTGTTGTTGAGTATATTTACTTTACCCCTATGCTTAAACATTGACAGTATGGTGCCTTGCTGCCTTGTTTTCAGGATACTAATGCTGAGCAGCTGGGCTCTCTGCCCTTCAGGTTCAGGAACATGATCATCTTGTGGTCAAAGTCAATGGGGCGTTCCTCTGGATGCTTGTAACGTCCGGTCATGTGACTTCCCAGGTAGCGAATCAGATCGCAGTCCTCTTCAAACTGCTGCAGTTTGCGACGGTACTTCTTGCGTACGTAGTCAGAACTTCTGGGATTATAAGCTGGATTTGACACAATGGGCAAAAGAGATGGAAACAAGGCAAACACAAATTTCATTACGAATTCATCATGGAAAATTGAAAGAAAATTTCACAATAGACAGAATGAGAGAGGACGTCAGCGATGTAAATAAAACGATGTTGTGCAGAGGTTCATGTAGCCTTGTCCAAGGCCGTCTGCAGGTTTTTTTGCTGTACGAGGGAATATTTAGTCTAGCGCATGCAAACTGCACACGGCATCAAAACGAGCCACTTTGAGATAACGACTTCTGCAGTAAACTCGTACGGCAATACATACTCCGTACTAGCTGCGTACGGCCTGGTCTAGCTCGATAGACAGCCTTGTGGAGTCTGTAACTTCCGGGTTTAATGTGTTTCTTTATATTTTCGGCCGGTTTTGGCCGAAAATGGGCGGGCTTTGGATATGCGGGTATGCAAGGTATGAATATTTAACATTTGTCTTCAGCCAATCAAGAGCTTCATGAGTAGCACGTAATGCCGCGAAGCATGCATTATGCATGTCATGGCGTCCTCATGTTACGAGAACCGTGGCATGATCGATGGACGAAAACAACAAATATGTCGGGTTCGTAGCATTTATTGTGCTTGTCTGTTTACGTATTTGATTACACTTCTGGGGGACAACGGTCGTAACATGACAGCTTTCCTGAATGATTTTGTGGGGGCTTTTAATACTGCCTCGGATAGCTCCATGGATGAACAAACTGGGGATCGCAGATCATAGCGTTTTTCAAACATAGCCTGGCGTGCGTCGACCAATGAAATCTCAGCTCACGCTGGGGTGGTTTCCCTATTACTGTAATGAGTTTCGTTGGCTGAATGCAGAACCATCAAGGCTTTTGGGTTTGCGCGCATGTGTGCATAGTCGTAGCGCGGCGCGTTGTGAGCCAATATACGTGCAACAGATTCCGTATAGCTCGTAAGCGCTTTGTTCAGTTTTATCTTCAGCGGGCCGTCTAGAAGACAAGCCCAAAGCCTTGGTCAAGGCTAGGGTTCATGGAATTGTTTGGAGTACTATAAAAAAAAAAAAAACATAAACAAATTAGAATGGCCGTGCTGTATAGTGTTGCTCTGAATTTGATGTGGTAGGTGTTTCACTACTGTAAAAAATATGTTACCAAAAACACTGCCCCAAACACAGCCCTCTTTCTGTTAGTTTTCGTTAATAAATTTTTGTTGCAAAATCATGTTACTTTTTATTCATTTTACATCAAAATTTCTTTGTAAACAAAAAATTCTTCAAATACTGCAAATACTGTTCACAAAGTTATTTAGAATTTCAGGGCCCTTTAAAGGAAGAACACATCATTTGCAGTGACCCCATTTTGTTTTTTTTCACGAGTTGACAAGAAAAACCTTACTAAAAGTGTTAAGTGGTACCAACACACACATTTTGTGTGAGAATTAATTAACAACTGAAGGTGGATTTCTAAAAAAGTCTTTTGCAAAAGACTTTTTTTACTATTCAACTCAATACAAATGCCATGCATGTATTTTTCAAGTGTTCAAAAATATTACTGCACCAATGCGGCTGAAATTTCTAAAGGCCAGTTTTATCAATATGGGCTTCTAATCACGAGTGAAAAAAACAGGCCAGTTGACGCCCGCATCAATATTTTTGATATTTACTATTTTAAAAAAAAAAATCTTTAAAAACCCCAAAAACGGATTTACGATTTACAAATTCGATAAAAAGGACTCCTGTATCACATTCTTACAGTTTTACAACAGTATAGCCATGGTATCGGGTAGAGTAGTAAATATATTGTGGATTCATGGTCATTTATGGCAGCACGGCCATCTTGGAAAAAAATAGCAAAAATATCAAAAATACTAAATAGTAAAGTCCCTCCTCACCGACTTCAACAAAATGTCCGGACGAGAAACATGTAATTTATATTATTTGGCCTTAACAGTTTACCAATCATGTGTTCTATATACCTTTAAAGTTACTGTTGTCACACATAGCCTGCATGTTCCCACACATAAATCTGAAAGTTTCCCAGCAACTGCAAAGCAGGGTTTGGCTACACATGGATATACCGTGCCCAAGGGAGCCCAGTTATTATTTTTCCCCAGTGCTTTTATGAAATAACCATCAACACTAAAATAGATTTACAGGCAAGCTTATAAACTGCCAGAAGCACTATGTTATTGAGATTTATTGGGAGTGAGGTTGACCCTTTGACATGTTTCCCTGGAAACAAGGATATCCTGGATGTTTCTGGGTCATGCATGAGCATTTTGCACAGATGGAAATTTGTCCCAAGATTGTGGGAAATAGTGTCTAGATTTAATCAGGTGATGATAGATTGGACTGAAGCAATCCTCTCTCACAGTATATGTGGGTCTGTCCACAGTAATGGGGTACATTTCAAAAATAAGTCAATAATTCCTTTCAGATGTCTTTAGTTTATCTCAGAATTAAAGAAATGTCCTTGTTTTGTTCTCAGGAGATAACTTTTGCCCCAAAAGGTAAGAAATTGCTGCCACAACATACATTTTTTAAAAGCTTGTGTACAAATTTTCCTATTACGCATGTAACGTGGACAGACCATTTTGTGACATTTTTTCCGTCTTTGTTACATGCGTAATAGGAAAATTTGTGCACAGGTTTTTCACAAATAACTATTTTTCGTACTCCTTGCTGAACAAGTTATTTCCTCAGTTTAGCTTGATAATTTAAAGATAAAATTAAGACATTTGAAGTGAACTGGGACCTAAGATCTTGAATGTTACAGAAATGTACCCCATTAATTACTGTTGAAAGACCCATGTGTGTTTTACAGTGGAAGTTCAGTTACTGTGAATTTATAACCAACCATGTAAGCTTAGCTTCTGTGAACTTTGTTCTTGGTGAAGCAGTGGCTTTAATTTAGCAACGAAGACGGCATGATGACTCAGACTGCCCTTTCTCACGAAATGAAGAAGGTTTCGTAATCTCAAGACAATTGAAGGAGCGTGCTCAGATCACATTTTTAAGCACTCCTCATTTTTCCCATGGGTGCTGAGATTTTGATACCATATCATTTGTCATATTTTTCTAATAACCATTCTGAAATTTCGAACACTCAATCCGTATATTTTCAAGGATATCGTAAAATAAAACCATGCTGATGTTTTGTAAACTAATTTATCCAGTTCCATAAAGCAGAGGTATTTCATATGAACCTGAATGGGCGAGATAATTTCACGCAACGAATATCGAATATGCGATTGAAAATAAAATCAAATTTTTGAATGGTAAATTATTCAAAAATGCACAGGCCTATAATACCTAGAAAATACAATGTATCACAGGGTAATAAGTTGGCAAATATTGAAAGGTAGATTATAGGATTATTTTGGGACTTATGCACATATCAATTGTTCCCCCTCCCCCACTGCCCCACCCCCTAGCTGGGGGTTTGGTCACTTTTTTTATGCCCAAGGATGGGGCATTTGACCCTTTGAAATACAATTTTCTGTGCATTTGTATGGAAGACGCGCATGTTTTGCACCCGAGGGTGGTGATTTTTGTCACCTAAATGTTGCCCCAGGGTTGGAAATTTTGTCACGCAAAAAGTGATAATCCACACCTCTTAGGTGGGGTAGCCCGGAGGGGGGGGGACGACAATTCATAGGTGCATTACTAAGCCTGTATACGGGCTTTAAAGGGGAGGTTTTTGTCTTGTGAGACAGGAAAACAAATAAAACTGGATAGATATTTGTCTTACAAGGTGGAAAATGCAGCAAGAATTTAACGCACATGGTGACCTACATGCTGAACAAACGGCCACGAATAACTTTTAGCTCAGCAGATAGCTCTCGTACACAGCAGCCTTAAGGCTTGGTCACAACGAACCCACGACGCATTTGTGCCACGGCACGACAGAAAATTTATGCAAATCGTGGGTCATCGGGGGTCGTCGCAAGACAGTCCTACAAAATTTTGAGCATCGTGGCATCGACTTGCTGTCGTGAGGCAAATTTGGACATGCACCTTTTTTGCTCGACGATTTTTTGTGGTATCTATGTCTTGTGGCTGTCGTGAGTCTGTCCTACGACAGTCTTACGAAAAAACAGATCGGGACTCGTTATATAGTCGGGAGACGGACGCGCGAGCGTCCCACGACTGTTGTGCGACAGTCGCACGACTGTTGTGCGACAGTCGCACGACTGTTGTGCGACAGTCGCACGACTGTCGCACGCGCATCCCACGAGTGAACTACGACCTGATCGCGTGAAAAACAGCCCCCCGACAATGCCCGACAACTCACGATGGTCCCACAACTGTCGCACGACTGACTTGCGACACACCCACGACATAACCACGACATATTTTTTTCTGTCGCGTCCCCATCGCCAAACCATCTTTAATGTGTCGAAGCCCTTGTGACCACTCGAAATAGATTTCAGGCATGTAATCTGGCTACGGCAAATATTTTATGGGTCTACCATGACAAAATTTCATACGATCCGTTGTGCCCGGGGCTTTAAAGTTACTTACATTTCAGATGATAAGCAACATAGATTAAAGCTGATCGCGACGCGGAGAGGAACGGGAACTTTGGCTTGTAGCAACCGACTGACGTCAGTGCCTTGGTAATGGCAACAGACAGCGTCTGTTCCATGTAGCCTAGCATCGGTAGCGAGGTGACCAAGAGGGGATCCTTCTTAGGCGGTAGCTTGTGGGGTAGTTTCAAGTTGTGGTACTTCTCAGGGTTTCTCAGGAACCTTTGTAGTTTGTCCTCGGAGAGGAAGCAATAGAGATTCTGTCGATATTCTACTAGGAGCTGGGGGTTTCCTGGTATGATAGCTTCATAGCTGAAATGCGACAAAGAAAGGAGACAAAGAGTTAGGCTGAAGTAAGGCTGAAGTCACACATTCCCGGTTTTGCGTCCTGATGGCGCTATGAATCGACTTCATAGTTAATCCTAGTCAATCCTAGTCAGACCGTTCTCAAACCTAGTGACCCAGAGTCAATCCTTACCGGCAACATGTCCCGGTGGAGTTTTGCATGCAATACTTTGCCGGAATCAACCAGGAAGAAATTGAATTCATAGTAAAACCTAGCAGGACCATACTAGAGAACTAGTGGACCCTATAGCCGTAGTAGCCCGCAGGGGGCACCTAGTGCCGCCTTGCACAATGCTATTGAAGCTGGGACACTGCTGTTGCTCCTTGGGGAATTGGATTTGCCCTTTAATAGACTTCCTGGCTCCATTCCTAGGATCGTGCAATCAGAAATTCATCCTGATTTGGAGCCGAAACTGTAATTGACTGCAGCAGAGGGACACTGGGATTTTACCCAAAACTTCCAAAGATGGTTACAGACTTAAGAGAGACGGTTCTAGACCTAATAAAAATGGTTCTCGATTTTAAAAAAATTGTTTTTGACCTAAAAAAATGGTTTTTAAAAAAATAAAAATATTAGGGCGACACCAAATTGTCGCCCTATTGAGCGTGTCACCCTAATATAGCTTTTTTACACACAAAATGTCGCCCTATCCTAGCATTCATAGTTATTAAGCAACACCATTACACTGGCCTCCTGTTCTTGACGCCAACATTTCAAATCTTGGTGAAAAATAATCTGTGCTTACCGTAGTTTTCCATCCAAGAACGTAACAGGGCAATAACCCTGTAACTCCAGTTGCATTGGGAACATGGTCTTAATCTCCAGGGCCGATCTCCTCCTCGGTAACAGCTCTGGTGCCGGCAGCTGCCTGGGGGCCAACGGGGGCACAAACTGCTCCGGACTGGCCAAGAATTCATCCAGTTTGGCCTGGTTCTCCATCTTGTAGTAATGGCCTCGGAACTCGGCCGCGTACTCCATGGTAGGGTTGACTGAGCAGTCGACTAGCTGGGAGTCCCTGGCTAAGCTGACTGGGCAGTACTGACCGAAGTCACCGAGGCGGGATAGGAACTCTTTGGGTGTGATGCACATCTCGGCTATAGATGCTGCTTTGCCTGGTTGGATACAATGAATAAGGGCCATTTTTTTGTTACAAGATACCAATGAAAAAAAAAACAGAATACATTTTCTATCAACTGTTTGGTGAACTTAACATCCTTCGGAAGGGATGTAAAGCCGTTGGTCCAGTGTGTTAGGTAATGGTAACGCACTCTAAAGATCCCAGACATCAAAGACATCAAGACCAGACGAGGATTGGTGTGGTCAGCACTTCACAGCATGAAAAATGTATGGTCGTCAGCCATCAGTACAAAGCTGAAAAGGTCGCTCTTCATCTCCACGATTGAGGCCGTCCTACTCTATGGTGCAGAGACGTGGACCCTCACAACCAAGGAGGAGAAGTCACTGGATGGATGCTACACTCGCATGCTACGTATAGCCCTCAACGTATCGTGGCAGGATCGTATGAGGAATGATGACCTCTACAACGGCATACAGAGAGTGACTCACAAGATCAGACAGCGTCGTCTTAATCTCGCTGGCCACTGCGTCCGCCACCCTGAGCTTGCTGCCCACCCAACCATACTGTGGGAGCCCACCCAGGGCACTGCCTCAAGAGGGAGAAGTAGGCTGACCTTTGTGGACCAGCTCAAGAGGGACACTGATCTCACATCTGCAGAGGAGCTGCGCACCTGCATGGTACATGTACATTGTAGATCGAGACAGCTGGAGGAAGAGGACTTGGGGACTGGCTCGTGATATCGTCACTACCCAGGCGATCCCGACACAATGAATGAATGAAAGATCCCAGAGCATTCTTTCGTGAAGAGCAAGGGGATTCCCCGGTGTCTCTGGCCATTTATAATTCTAATTCTTCATGGGTTTCCTCACGCTTGCGAGTGACAGTGCAATGAGCACTATTGAGGAATCCTTGGTATGAATACCAGAAATAAATAATAATAATAATAATAATATCAGTAATAGTACTGAGTGCTTTGTTCAGTAGAACGATGTGTTTTGGTACATGTAAATGCAATTTTAGATTTGCACATCTATAGCACATCTGCTATAGGACAACACTTGCTTGATCACCTCAAGTGCTCGGAACAATACAGCGAACAGCAGTTCACGGTTCTGGTCAGAGCACGCAGTATCATGCATCTCCACATGCTCGAAGCTACGTATATCCACTTCACTAAGCCTGCGTTATGCCGCCAGAAAGAATTTGTTCACACGCTACATGTAGTCACATGCGCAGTAGCGTACTCCCTGCTGTTGCCAGCTGACCAATCAGCGCGTAGCATTACCGCTCTTCAGCCTTATATTTACACCGATAGCGTCACCCATGCCATTCTTGCGTTTTGCTCTGATGAGTGCAAGTCGAAAAGCTTTAGCATGTCTTTGTCATTACTTAATTCTGTTTTCCGATTTTGCAGTACCAAACACTCATTTATTTATCGTAGATTTGTTGAAGAATGCATATTTTTCTGTTGTTTGTAATGTATCCGTATGTAACAAGGATATGTTATGCACAGCATAGAAATAATAACTCAGACAGATTTTTTACTTAAAGATGGTATACATGATTGGTAAACTGTTACAAATAGTTTCATCCCCCTGTGTGATTGTAGGTATGCATGATTAAAACCAACCTGAACAAAAACCAGCTCCATACTTCGTCTAACTTTTCAGGAAAACAGTCAAAAAGGGATTTACAGTCATTTCGCCCCAAAACCACTTCGCCCTCAACCACGGCCTGTAGACGAAGTTGTTTTGGTGTGAGGTGGCTTTTGGGCGAAGTAGTGTTTGGACGAAGTGGTTTTGGGGCGAAATGGCACTTGGGGCGAAGTGGTTCAGGACGAAGTGGTCCAGGACGAAATGGTTTTGGGACGAATTTAATTTACGAAAATAATTGTTTTACTCATTTCTCAAAGACTATATATCACTTCAGACAAAACCATTTCAGGGGAGGTTTTCTGCCGTCATCATGTTTATATTGTGTAAGTTATGTGTAAATCTGTGAACATTTTTTATTCTTTAAGATACCAATCATGTGTACTGCCTCTAAGGCCCGCTTCAAACGTCGTGCTTCTGCCGTGTCGAAATTAATTTCAGTTTGAAGTTGGTCCGCGATTTTGTTCACAACTAGGAATGCGCATGCTCGCAGCGCGTATGTGAGTAAAGAAATAACCAACAAACAAGTGCATCGAAATAATAAAATGTCTACGTACAATGGACAGAATGGAAAACGCACGTGTACAACGTCTATGACGTGCACAATACTCATCCGCCATGTTGGATGTATTTAAGCTCGACTGGGAGTTTGCAATTAAGTTCGACGTTTGAAGCCACTGCCGTGCTAACGTCGTGCTAACGTCGTGCTAACGTCGTGCTAACGTCGTGCTAACGTCGTGCCAAGTTGAATTTAATTCGACATGACATAAGCGCGACGTTTAAAGCGGGCCTAAGTCATACTTACAACAGTCATTCATTCAAGAGTAAAAGCAACAGTATCTTTTTATAAGACTGCTAAAGGTTTGATTTGTCAAAGTTTACTGCTCATTTTCTTATGATTTTAAAATAATTACCTTCTGATATTCTCTGTAGATACTCCTGTATGTGTCTGACCGTCCGTTTGCCCTCCCGGGCAGACTGGTTCCACACCCACCATTTAGACCTCTCGCCATCCAATGAGATCCAGTTACGATGTTTTTCTTTGTACCATTCACGGACTGATGTTATCTCTTTTTGCCAGCTGGCGATGCGGATGGCTAGGATCTGAGCACTGTCATGTAGTGGTAGGACTCTGATATGAACAAAGAACAATGATAATGGTTTAAACAACTCTGGATGCCGCAATAGGGCGACATTTCGGGAAGACTCTCACCGGAGACCACCGAAATTTCGGCAAGAGTCACTCAAAATGACACCTTATTTTTTTACCCAAAGCTTCCAGAGATGCTTCCAGACCTAAGAGAATCGGTTCTAGACCTAATAAAAATGGTTCTCGATTTTAAAAAAATGGTTTTTGACCTAAAAAAATTATTTTTAAACTCAAAAATATTAGGGCGACACCAAAATGTCGCCCTATTGAGCACGTCGCCCTAATATACCTTTTTTACACACGATTTGTCGCCCTATCCTACAATTCATAGTTTTTAATTTCTATATAATGCTCTACCAGCAGACAGCGGCGGCACCAGACCTGTTAATCTGGGGGGGCAAGAGGGGGCAAGTGTATTGGGCTTTTTTGATGGTGCCAGCTAATTATGATGGATGAAATTGAGTTTATTATTTACAGCCCAAACAACATTGTAACAAATTGGGTGCAATGGTTTGGGATTAAACTCAATTTCTGCCATCGGGGAAAAAAACTGGGGGGAGCAAACTGGGGGGGGGGGGGGGGGGGGGGGGCAAAAAAAATAACCGGGGGGAATTTGCCCTCCCTGTAGCGCCGCCGCTGCCAGCAGAGCTATGAGGAAGGGTGACCTTCAAGTTTTCCCTAAAGAAGAAGGGTACCCAAGAAACAAAAGACCTTGTGCTCAAGAAGTACAACTCGTAAATTATTTTAATGCAAAGAAAAAGAAATATTACCTACTGAAAAGCGCACAAGAACTTCACAAAGAATCAAAATTTTAGCGATGCGTCGCACTATGGGCGCCGCCATTTTGTCTCAATATTGGGCAAAGAATTACGTTATCGCGTACAAGTCCTTCGTGCATTTCTATGGCAATACACAAAAATGTTGTCCGCAAAAATGTCATCCGTTGACCAGTATTAGGACAAAATGGCGGCGCCCATAGGCTACGCATCGCTAAAATTTTGGTTCTTTGTGAAGTTCTTGTGCGCTTTTCAGTAGGTAATATTTCTTTTTCTTTGCATTAAAATAATTTAAGAGTTGTACTTCTTGAGCACAAGGTCTTTTGTTTCTTGGGTACCCTTCTCCTTTAAAGGCAAGTGGGTGAATTTGTTGGTCAATCTGTTCTTATAGGGCTTGGGAATGTGATGTCATGCAACGTCACAATGCAGTGGTTTCCGCCATGTTTGTTGGGAGTAACATGCGCGATGTACGTTCAGATATAAGCAATGGGAGCTGCATACCACTGTTAAACTGTAGTGCAAAGACCCACAACCACTTGAAGGCCTAGTTAGGCCGAAAATTTGGTCCACCCTCGTAAGTTGAGCACTAGTTTGTTTTTTTTGCACTTTGCACGACAGTTTAGCGATGTACGTTTAGCTTGTTTCGTTCTCACGCGTGTGGACATGCGCGCCACGCCGCGACATGTGAAATTGAATTACTAGGTCGTTGTTTGCGTGGGCGCCGCACGCATATCCAAACTTGACGAGGCTGCACGCCAGTTCGCATAGCAACCACTCACTACCTTGAAGTATGGCGGCCGAGAATGACGTCAAATAATGGCGTCGTGACGTCGCTTCCCAAGCCCTATAGGCCCATCCAAAGTTGTCAACATTTTCACGGTTCTACAAAGTGTAGTATTTTTCAAGACTCCCCTCTTCCCCCAGAAATACTATTTTTTTGTCACTACCATGAAATGTGAACATTTTACAGTGCATGTAAAGTCCTACGCAGCCCTTGAACCCCCCCTCCCCCTTCCTACGCTTTGTAAAATCATGAAAATGTTGACAACTTTGGAGGGCCCTTACCTATCAGCTGACTTCTTGTCTCTCATTCCCCTGATCATTAGTTCCCTGCTGTCCACTTGGAGTTCTACCACACAAACCGGGATAATGCAATGCTCTGTCAGCAGATCTACTTGACGTTTAGTCACTGGGTAACCATCCAATATGTATCTGCAAAGATTTGAAGACAGAGGCAAGTGATGAGGCGTGTCGAAAATTGAAAACCAGAAGGTGCAATGGCAACCAAATATGTAACTTAAGCCGGCCGTACACGTTGCGTTTCGTCCGTGATCTGATCACGATAGCACATGTTGTGCAGTCGTATCACAAGGTGTACGGGTTTTGCGATGCGTTCCGATGGCGATGTGGTCATGATTTTGTGTGTACGTGTCCGTCGCAAAGCAATCGCAGAATTTCGAGCATGCTCGATATTTGGCGTGTCTGTGCAATCGCAACGGAGTCGGAACGCAAGTTGTAGGGCTGGCCTTAGATGCAGGTAACTTGGATTGTAGTGAATAACTATGGACTTTTTGGGCCTAAGTTATCTCTTCAGAACAACTGAAACTTATTTCTTTTATTTCAAGACCAGACAAAGGTATTTCCTTGAAAAAATGGTCTGTGTTGCCAAAATGCCCCCTTTACTGTGGAAAGACCCATGTGAGGAAACCCGTTTCTCCTGAGAGCAGTAAAAAAAAAAAGTTTAATTTTAGCGAGACCAAATGCATACAGTTGGACAACCTGATCATTCGATAATGATCTGGTGACATACGAAAATTGATTCAACAGGCCGAAAGTCCGTCTAGTTGCCAGACGTAGGCGAGTTGTCTCATGTACGAATTAGACACCAAACTGAAGTTAGCCTCAGTTATAGTTCAGCCCAGAGATCGGCTGTTTTCGAAAGGACCGGCTTCGTCTGCGGCTCGGGCTTGGTGTATCTCAGCAATATTACCGGAATAAGAAACATCTTACGTCAATGCTAATTTGAACGTTCACCCCTCTTGAGCATATCTAAGACCACCAAGGGAATTCGAGCAGGTAAACTACAAACCAAAAGGGACATCAAATTCCAAATACTGAGCCTATAACCGAATACACCGAGTGTTTCAAAAACGGCCTATGTGCAACAGATTTTGCACGTACGTGCATACATCCATACATTTATTACTGCCGTGTCATTGGTTGAGCTAAGTATTTAAAGGCCCTGTACAATGCTGTAGATGATCTGTTTTTGAGCGATTCTGCAAATAAAACCATTAAAAATCAAAAGAAAGACGTCAACAAACTCATCCGAAGAAATTTCAGCTTTGTCAAATGTACCACGTTTAAAAAAACCATGAAAATCCATATGCATTTTCCTGGTCTTGGCGGGGTGTTTCAAATATTCGTTCTCAGTTGATCGGGTACTATGTGGCTTGCATCATGCACTCTATGGCGCACATACTGCGTGTGCGTGCGATCCATAAAAATGCATCGCGTAGGAACACGCACGCGGAGTACACAGCGCCCATGTATTTTGGACCGCGTAGATGCGGACCAAAAATAAGTAAATAATTTAATCTTTACGGATTATTTTCTGGTAAAATTATATCATTTTGAGCGAAAACCTTTCATTGGATAGTTGCTATTAATTCAATCTTTACTTTAAGACCTTTATCCCTGTAAACTGTCGATTACTTTTTGGGGTCATTGCAAATGATCCACTGGGCCTTTAAACATTGCTTATTACAGTTCTGCATATAATTTGTCCGCCGACCTGAAAGCGATTTGAACTTTTCTTTGGGAAAATACACGAAAACTATGGACTGGATGGACCTCAAAAGGTAAGAGGCGAGGGGTCTCTTCTTTCATAAACCATCGGGTGGTTGCAACTAATTGTGTTTTGGGGCGATGCCCAGCTTCCAGACAGTCCAAAGTCTGACTGACTCTTTAATATTCCACAAATATCACTGAGTAATACAGGAGACAACCCACCCTCTTGTGTCAGCCCTCATATCCAGTAGCGACACCTCAAGAGCTTGTACTGCTAGTTCATCAGGAACGGTCACTCCCTTGCAGAGGTGTCTGTTGAGTTGATAGGCTAGTTCAGTCTTGGGTTGCTGGTTGAGAACGAAGCGGATTGCTTCACCAATGGAGAGCCTGATCATGCCGTACTCGGATGCAAAACGGTTGGCCACTGTGATACAGCAGAGAATAGACCTTTATCACGGTGCGTCCATCTTTGTCTTGTTCCCCACTGCATAGTACGTGTACGTGTCAGGCATGATCAGTGCGTGTGCGTGTCTGCGCGATAGCGCGTGCAGTCTTACGTTGTTGTTTTAAGAGAATCAATGTCCGCGCTGCGCGTTTTCTTGATCGCACTGCGCGCATGTCATTGTGATGCACACAATAAACATTTTCAACACGGGGCCAAACCAATTTATTTCGGCAAGCCTCGCTTTGGTTACGTTCATTTTAATAGGGGAAAAAGGAAGATGGCCGCACCGTGATAAAGGTCTATAAGTAGAGTCGGTGAAGGTGGTAGTTAGGAAAATTCACAATGAATAGCCTACAAGGCTTGGATTGACAACAAATGCAATAAATTTTTAAAATGCACAAACAGGATCTGAACCTGAGCCCTCAAGAGGACCAAAAGCCCCAAACAAGATGAATAAGGGTTTTTCATATTTGCAGGTGTTTACACAATTGTGGATTTCACAGATATTTCTAAGAATACAATTTGATATGCAATTTTAGCCGGTAACCCATTATAAAAAGCAAATAAATTCCGTGGTAAGCAATTTTATGTGCTTCGCACGTTGAAATTGACCCCTGTGGGAATGAGAGTAATTAATGTTGATGAAATGCACTTGGTGACTTACAGGCTGTCTTGCCCGATTTGGGTGGTCCCAGTAAGGCCATTCTGATTGGTACTACAGGCTTGGGAGACGGATGCTTGAGGTATTTGAGTGGATGTATGCTGAATGCTTCCCTAGCTTGAAGAGTTGACATGAAGTAGACATGCTGACGATAGATGGAAGGGAAGCAGGGGTAGCCTGGGCCTTGCATGGGTTGGATACAGTCACCATCTAAGAGCTGAAAACAGGATCAAATGTGGATAAAATTGTGGATCAAAAGGTGGATCAAAAGGTGGATCAAAAGGTGGATCAAAAGGTGGATCAAAAGGTGGATCAAAAGGTGGATCAAAAGGTGGATCAAAAGGTGGATCAAAAGGTGGATCAAAAGGTGGATCAAAAGGTGGATCAAAAGGTGGATCAAAAGGTGGATCAAAAGGTGGATCAAAAGGTGGATCAAAAGGTGGATCAAATACGGATCAAAGACTGGATTAAAATGATTGGGACTACAGGCTTGGGCGACAGCAGCTACGAATTAATACTGTGTGTACACTATGCGTACACACAGTATTTATTCGTAGCCAGCCGGGAAAGTTGCACTTAATCCAATTTAGTACTCTCCTACCTTGTGGGGTACTGTAGCCGAGTTGTTTAAGCCATTAACTCGCAACACCCGGGTGAAAACGTTGTGTTGGAGGTTTAACACCCAGCTAGCTGTGGTACCTGTGCCCTTGAGCGAGGCACTTAACCACAATTGCTTCATCCTTCGGAAGGGATGTAAAGCCGTTGGCCCAGTGTGTTGTGTAACACACTAAAAAGATCCCAGAGCACTCTTTCATGAAGAGTGACAGGTGGGTTCACACTGCACTATTTTCATCCGTTAGACGTACGTAAAATCGACGTACGTCGTCTCCGGTCCGTCAGTTTTTGGTCTGTTTATACGTTTTTAATGTGAACCGTCTAAAGATCTGCTTCATTAATACGTACGATGAGTAGAAAAATCAACGTATCCGAAGGTTTCATACGTCAAATTGACAGATGACATTAGAGTTGATTTGAAGTCTACTTTTCATTGAAATTTAAATTTTCATCCGTCGCGTCCGTTGTACATACAACAGCGCAATCAAAATACATCCAACATAGGATGGTTTTCTGAAGCGGTTCGCTTAAAGATCCTGTGGTGGATGTATTCTTTGTTTTTCAATGTGCAGCTAAATGGGTGTCAGAATCGGAGCTAGCTTTGCTCAGGTGGCTGAAATCGACGGATGAAACAACAAGCGGCGCTGTGACATAAGTGAATTTCTTGCGCACACGCGCATTTTGTGGTTAGATGCGTCTAGTGTAATCCGCTGTTGAAAACATACAGAACGGACAGTGTCTGCAACAAATTCAACTAAACCGTTTTGACGTGTGGCTACGCGACGGATGGATGTAACAGACGAAAATAGTGCAGTGTGAACCCACCTTTAGGGGATCTCGATACTTAGGTGGAAAACCCCATAATGCCAGTGCATGTGAACATATTTGTATGGAGTGTGCACTACAAAAACGCAATAATAATACCTTGACAGGGCACCATCTACCAAATCGACTGGGATGCTTGTACCCAATCTGCAGCATCTTCTTAGCAACATGCTCCTTGACGGCATACACCTTCTCAAACAGACTTTCCCTGTACTCAACAATGGGTTTCAGGTTCTGCTCCAGGGTGTAGCGGACGATGTGCGTCTTGCGGCCGCCATTTAGCTCAATGCGTGGGATTAGGATCTCGTCAAGGGTTTCCTGAGATGACCAAAGGAAAATGGATTGGGGTGGAAATGATGCCAAGAAAGTTAAAGAAGTCTAAATTACATTCTCTCGTCAGTTGCAGTACCTGCTGCTAAATGATTTGAATCGGCTACTTAAAACCGGCCAGCTTGGTATGCAGGAGGTCGTGGGTTCGAGTCCCACCCGAGTACGCTATGAAGTTTTTCTCATAATGTCTCGGAGAAGCACTGTGCTAACCAAGTTACGTCGGGTAGGACAAAACAAACCATAATTGATATTTATTCTCCCCGACTCAATCCAAATTACAATCTCTCGTATTGGTATTATTTTTGGCTAAGTATTGTGCCTAAATTTTTGAAAGCAGGGTAGCACACTCAAGCAAATTATACATACATCTCAAACAGTGCAACCAGTTTTACATCTCTCCTATCTCATTCTTAAAGGGCCCCTGAAATGGTGTTTTTATCAATGAAATCTGTGCTATGGAACTAGTCCATTAATTTACAATCATAAAAACCCTACTTGGAAGTTGTTTGGGGGGTTAAAAATCAAGGTTGTTGATTTTTATGCTATTGAAAATTTACATGTGCGTGAGCAAAGTGGTGATGTCACATTAGGAAAACACAGGAAAATCTCATTTAACTGTGCACAAAAGTTTACACATTTTTCCCCAACTTGCTGAAACTTTTGTAACCCATGACGGTTTAGGTCTGTTTTACATGTTGCCTGTTGCAAAACATGAAAAAACTAAGGCTGGAAACTGCAGCATTTTTCCACAATTCCAGTTTGAAGTCTTATGTTTTTTCTTTGCTTTTCTGCTGTGTGTTCCTAAAGTGACATGCCCCAAACAGCGCCCTCTTTCTGTGAGTTTATGTGAAGAAATTTTCAAAGTTGAAAAATGCCACATTTTATTCATGGGGTATCAAAATGAACAGTAGTATTGTCTTTCTACACAAGTAATCCTTCATATGCAGCAAAAACTGTGCATAAAGTTATTGAGCATTTCAGGGCCCTTTAAGTTGATCTGACCACATACCTGCACTGCAGCCAGCTTGTTGGTGTCATCATCATACATCTCTCCTATTTCGTTCTTCAATCGATCCACTGCATCTTCTTCTAATTCTTCTTCTTCCTCTTCTTCTTCCTCCTCCTCTTCAAACTCCTCCGCCAGCAAAGCTTCAATGTCCTCTTCGTCTTCGTCTTCTTGTTCATCTTCAGAATGTTCGGAGTCATCGCTGTCTCGTTCTGCCGCACGTTGAGCCTGTTGTCAAAGGGTATTTGATGGAAAGGAGATTTGCATACAGAAAATGACAGCATTGCGTGAGTATAAAGTGCACACAAGATAAATTAAATGGCGCATAGTCGGAATTCTACAGGTACGGGGTCTGGCTAATTCAATGCCTCCACTTTTAACCAATCAGATGACAGGTATCTACACGCGAGGTATATAATATCGACTATCCTCCCTCAAACCACGTTATATAATAATAATAATGAAAATTTATAATGCGCCGGTATCCATCAAAAAAGATGCTCATGGCGCACTATACTCACAATCTTCTCTGCTTTCCTCTCAGCCACTTCTGCCACCATTTCCAGCCTTCTCTTATTTATCATTGCATCTCTCTCTTTCTTCTTGCGCAGTTTGCGACGCTCCTTCCTGGCCAACCTCCTATCTCTCTTCTGCTTCCATTTCTCCAGCTTTGGAGGCAGGATTCGACTCTGGATGTCCATGTCCTCGACGGTCAGAAGTATGGCAGCATCGGGGAAGAGACCATGCTCGGCCAGAAAGTGGGCTTCCTCTGTGGTGCGTGGGAAACCCTCAAGGACAAAACCAGTGGACCTGTTATGAAGATAATGTCAATAATTTATTCAAAGAAATTATGAACAAAAATATACTCTTCCAAAGAGAAATGCAATTTTCTTAATATCGGTTCTTGATCAGAAGAGAAGTTTGTTGAATACAGTGAACTTGTGGATAACAAGGCACTGATCGACCAATCACTTTGGAATTGCTTTTAAAACTGTTTTGCCTCAGTGTTTTTGTCCACGTCCAAGTGGACCTGTATGAACAAAGTAATTTCCACAGCATTTCCTGTGGGGTTTTATGACCGAGCAGTCTAGCGCATCGAACTTAAGTTCCTGTGCCAGTACTGGAATGTGGGTTCGATTCCGGGCCGTGACGGGTTGTGGCACTTGTGCCCTTGAGCAAGGCACTTAATCACACTTGTTCCGTCCTTCGGAAGGGATGTAAAGCCGTTGGTCCAGTGTGTTAGGTAACGCACTTTAAAGATCCCAGAGCATTTTTTCGTGAAGAGCAAGGTGATTCCCCGGTGTCTCTGGCCATTTCTAATTATAATTCTTCATGGGTTTCCTCACGCTTACGAGTGACAGTGCATCGAGCACTATTGAGGAATCCTTGGTATGAATACCAGAAAGAAATAATAACAATAACCATTATGTTGGGTTTTCAACCTGATTAAACTTGCATAGAGCCGCACATCTCAAAAACAGCCCCAGAATACTGGACCTCTGCCGGGCAGAGTGGTGCACCCTTCCTCGGTGGCTCTTACAGGGGCTGGTGCAGTCGGCAAGCCCAAAAGAGACATTCATACATGTACAAGTTACTTTTTAAAATTAATTTAATGGGCTTATGTACAAGTTATTTTTTTATTTATTTAATTAACCCGTAGGCTGAATTGCATAAAACTCACAATTATGTTCCATCTAAACATCCAGATACATAGGTGGGTGGCGCCATTGGCAGCCGACAGCCAGAGACATCGGGGAATCCCTTTACTCTTCACAAAAGAATGCTCTGGGATCTTTTAAGTGCGTTACACAACTCACTTGACCAATGA
This sequence comes from Henricia sp. BOLD:AAB3569, assembly GCA_037783545.1. Taxonomy (NCBI): domain Eukaryota; kingdom Metazoa; phylum Echinodermata; class Asteroidea; order Spinulosida; family Echinasteridae; genus Henricia; species Henricia sp. BOLD:AAB3569. The sequence goes on along the minus strand of JBBELK010000272.1, from coordinate 1,491,180 downwards.
AAGAATGCTCTGGGATCTTTTAAGATTTCATACCTTCTGAAGAATGGAGCAAGTGTGTTAAAGTACGTGTCTTGCTTAAATGGGCTTTGTCACGGTTTGCGCATGCGCAGCAAAACTTGAAAAAGTGTGGCTAACTTTTGGATACAGCAATTTCTTAACCTTGTTTTCCATCAAAACTGACATGCTTATTTGGTCCTGACAGCAATTTTACAGCATACCTTCTGTCCTTGGAAAGACACAGTGGCCGCCACCGCTGTACGATTTTGTTTTTCCAGACATTGATCGCGCAAAATCGAACAAATGCGCGCACACGATGCACAATGTAGTTGAATTCTGCGTATTGTAAACACTCATGAACGAACACATTGCCCATGCGCCACGTGCTAAGTACACGATGTACACAACTATAGCACACGCACCAATGGCGTTGTGTAACGAAATTACACTACATTCATCTGAGCCCGCACGTATGTCAAAATATGAAAGGATTTGGCGCATGCGCAAACCGTGACATAGCCCCTTTAAGGGCACAGGTACCACAGCCGGGTATCAAACAAGCAACCCCAAGTTTCCACCCGAGTGTTGCAAGTCAGTGACCGAAACCACTGACCGATAAAATGTTACATCTCTTAGCCTACCCGAATTTTTTGTCAGAGTAAGATTTGATTTTCTTTTTTTAACCGCATAGATGAAAATCCCAAAGATACTGAGAGCTTAGTTCTCCAAGGAACTGTTACATACTTGAATGGTTCCATGTTCCACCATCCAGACACTATCTTCTGTAAGGTGTCAGTCGTCAGTGATTCTTCCTCCATCAAGTTGCCTTTGATGTTCTCCTCCTCCTCGGTCCATTCAATCTCGGGTTCCTCTTCTGGCTAAAAAGTCATGTTAAAACAGAAGGCATCATTTAAAACGATAATATCGTAATTTTCTGGACAACATTTACACAACATTAAAAGCAAACAGCACCAGATTCAGAGTGCCCCAGCAGGAAGAAGCTATGGATAAAATGACTCTGTAGCATTCAACCACATGGCCTTAAAGACGCAGGCCTGCTCGTCAATGCGCGCGCGAGAAACAAATTCGTGCCACAAAATTCACAGCTCCATAGAAAAGGCATGGAGCGGTGAATTTCGTGGCACGAATTTGAGCCTGCGTCTTTAACATTTAGGATGAAAATTATTAAAATAATAAATCAGCATCTTTCCCGTACACAGTCCATATTTTAACTAATTATTTCCTTGTACCTGCTCCCCCAACCCATTATAATAATTACCGAGAATGGGGCATTTGGGAGACATTAAAGGGAACCATTTCTTGAATGACCACTAAGTTATCGGTAACATTTCTTTAATGAACACTAACTTATTTTACCTAAAGCTACCAAAAATGGTTTATAACCTAATAAAAATGCTTTTTAACCTAATTGAAAATATGAGACATCACCATGTCTCCCTATTTGCACATGTCTCCCTAATATACCTTTTTTACACCTACCATGTCTTCTTAATATGCAATTAAAGAAAATAATCCACCCTTAAATAATAATAATAATAATAATGTCATATTCTTATAAAGCGCATTTACAAACTGTCTCAATGTACTTTACATTATTACCCCTGGTCATTGGGCTCAGTAATATAATTCCTTAATCCTTCTCAACTCGCTGGAGAGCATGCAGTCCCATGCTGCTTACACGCACAGGGACTAATAAAACACATCAGCTTTCACTACCCTCACCCATTTCCTCCTCGGTTGAGAGAACTCATGGCCTTGCCCAAGAGCACACGACCTGTGGATTTACCAAAGTCTTGCTTTTCGTTCTCCTGCTGGCTTTCTACCAATGTTTGCCTGCTTAACTGTTCCCCTTTGTGTTATGATCTATGTTTGGTTTGTCTTGTCATCTTTGAGAAAGATTCAGAGTCAAAACATAGGTCCATAGTTTCTACAGTGAGTTATAAGGCCTTTTCACACTTGCAAAATCTCGGGGTTGACGCGGGGTTGATGCGGGGTTGAAAAAAGCGACGATTCACACTTGAAAAATTTGAACCCCGCGTCAACCCCGAGATTGCTTTCAACCCGGGTTGAACTCAACCCTGCTCGGGACCAGGGTTGAAATTTTTCGCCTTGGGTTGAAACGCTCGCCCCGGGTTGAAAACGGTAGTAGGCCTGTTCACACTTGCACAAGTGTGAATCTTCACTGTTCATCTCGTAGTTGAACTCGCTCCGGACGAGATAAAAGCGGGTTGAGGAAAACAAGTGTGAAACGATGCGGGGTTGAACGCGGGGTTGAACATTTGCATTTCAACCGGGGCGGTCGCGGGGCTCGCCCCGGGTTGAGTTCTAGTGGGAAAAGGCCTTTAGTGATGTCCTCTAACGTGGCGCACTTCAACAACTCACTGGAAATCCATTCACATTGCAGCAAATTCCATCAGCATAAGAGGCACAGGTTTTTACAACTTGATGCAAAAATATATGCCTTCCAGAAAAACAGTAATTCACAAACAAATGACACAGCAGTTTTCAACAGTTCTTGTATTAATTACCAATATTATTTTTAACTACATGCACAGGAGTATGACTTAGAGAAAATCTAGCACCAGCCTGCAAGGTCTATAAAGATAGAATTTGATGACTTCTTTAAGACTTTGAAAATAGATTTCCTTTTACCTCTTCATCAACTCCCTCCTTGTCTTCAGTTGTAGCACTGTCTATTGCTTCCCCTGTGAATAATACAAGTATAATAACATTAAGATGTTGATCACAGCATATAACATGAGAAGTATTCAAACATTGTTGGACTGGTGGCACTTCCGGCCGCTATGGGCGTTTGGCCGCTTGTGGTCGCTACAGTCTCTAAAGGGTTAAATAATTATCGCAGCAGAATGAACTGAAAACTCATTAAATACCGATATATTTTGAGCCCTACTTTTAATCAATCCGGTTTGTATAAAGTGACTGCATCAGAGGTGGCACGCGCACCATTGATTTGTTTTTACTTTTGGTTCCAACTTCTTCCGGTTCCAACTTCTTCCGGTTCCAACTTCTTCCGGTTCCAACTTCTTCCGGTTCCAACTTCTTCCGGTTCCAACTTCTTCCGGTTCCAACTTCTTCCGGTTCCAACTTCTTCCGGTTCCAACTTCTTCCGGTTCCAACTTCTTCCGGTTCCAACTTCTTCCGGTTCCAACTTCTTCCGGTTCCAACTTCTTCCGGTTCCAACTTCTTCCGGTTCCAACTTCTTCCGGTTCCAACTTCTTCCGGTTCCAACTTCTTCCGGTTCCAGTTGGAACCGGAAATGAACACAAATCAATGTGTGAAGTTGCACTTACGAAACGGATTCTCAGTTCCAGTAACAGAAAAACAAATCCGACAAACCTGCTACTTTTTCAGTTGCTGGTTCCGCCTGGTCCCCAGTTGTTTGGGTCCCATCTTCAGTCTCTATCTCAGGCTCACTGTCTGCTTCCTCCTCATCCTCCTCATACTCAGGACCGATCTTCTTCTTGGTCTTAGCGATGACCAGTTCTTGAAGTCGCTCCTTTAAGCTGATGTGGAAGATGCCTAGTTTCTCGGCTAGGTAGCGGCCGTGGAGGGTCTTGCCTGCACCCCTGGGGCCGAGGATGAGGAGTCGAACGGGTGGGGGCTGGGGGGAGGGAAGGGGGAGGGGGAGGAGAGAAAATGAAACGTTTTTCGGAAAAAGGATTTAGCAATTTGGGTGATTCACATTATAGGTGCCAATCACACTTGTTCCGAAGGACGGAACAAGTGTGATTAAGTGCCTTGCTCAAGGGCACAAGTGCCACAACACGTCACGGCCCCGAATCAAACACACATTCTAGTACTGGCACAGGAACTTGAGTTCGACGCACTAGACCGCTCGGACTTATCATCAACACCGATGCTAGAGCTGTAAGGGCCAACTGTTCAATAAAATAAATTTGCTCAGCTCACCTGGAATGGTTGACCCTTGGCCACATGCAGCGTCGGTTCAGCCAGGAATTTATCTCTGGCCTCGGTGCTCGAGAAGTAGTAAACCTTCTCTCGATACTTGGCAGCTATTTCAGGGTTTCCTGGCCACAGAACGTATTTCTCTTTGTATTGTACTGGGCAGAAATGCTTGGTGTCTCCAAACTGCTTCTTTTTGTTTTTCATCATCTCTTCGTCCTGAGAAAATAGAGAAAATCCATAGTTACTATCAGTTCCAGGTTCCCGGGCATTCTTAAACGTACTGTTTAAGACCATCCACCCCTTTTTATTCCCATTCATAAATACCTTTTTGTGTACAGTTATCGGCTTCTATATGTGTAGTGTGATTTTTGCTTTATCTGTGACGGACTAGTACATTTCGTTTCTTTTTGATATCTTACTTGAATACATATTTAATTAAATGAGTCATGCCCTAGTAAAAGTGTAAAAAAAAATTGCAAAAAAACAGAGCAAATTTGAACAATGGATGCAGATAAATGTACACATACATGTCATGTAGTGCGAAACCCAGTTCAGTGTGCACATCAACGTGAACGGTTACCGTTATCATATCCGTATTCGTAACCATATTCATCACCTTGTGAAACCTCTTAATTCTTATCTTTGTTACCTCTTCCTCTTCCATCTCATCATCTTCCTCAGCGTCAGCATCTTCCTCCTCCTCATCAAGATCCATGCTGGTGTACTCCCAGGGACGATAGGAAAATGGCTCTGTGACAAACCAAAGGAACAAACATGTGCTAATATTCCATTAAATTAACCACCAACTGTATTTGCTTGCATTATCTTGCAAATGTTTGTGCCAACTTTTTTTTTGCCCAAAATTGCATTATACAGGGTAACACCCCCCACAAAAACTCACCCAAAACAAAGCGTTTTAAAATGCATTTGTAAATGGCATTTTTGGGTCATGCTGTATTGTGGTTTTTTTTTGAAATTTTGCATTTTGTTGCGACTTACGAACTGTTATTGGGGTCATTCCCAAAATTAGGGGTCCAAAATTGTTGGTCCCAGTTACGTACTACACTCCCTGCTTCAAAAATCACCCCTCCTGATCACAAATTTTCAGTAATGGACTGTGGCCTGTGATCATAGGGGGCAGCATAATTTTTTCAATATTTTGTTCTACGATTCCTGAAAAATATTTAAAACAAAAGACCATAAAAGCTTATAATTTGTTCCATGGTATTGAATATGAGTTTGGTGTCCCGGGTTACCTACGCCAATGAAAATTGGCTGTAGAATGAGTTTGCATTAACCTTGGTGCCATATTTACACACAAACATTAAATTTAAGTGGCATTTGTTGAAATAAAAATAATTATTATCTACTGGGAAACCACTTTCAATCACTAAAAACACTTGGAAATCTTAAAAAGCATGTCACACTTTTGAACCCCTAATTTTGGGAATGAACCATTGCTCACCGACGCAACAAGTGCAAGAAATCACAAGAAATTGCAGGTATATTCTGGTATAAACGTTTTTGCCGTCTTGCACTGCAATTGATTTACGCTAACTTGCACATTTTTTACTTCCCACAAAAAGATTGGCGTTATATTACATTATATACTTCATACATTAATTCTCATTCAGTGATTGGATAAGAGTAGATCATGCAACTTGGATTGGTTCAACCATTTCAGTGTGCAAGTGAAAAAAGTAATATTGTTTGACCTTTCGTGTCATAGGTCAAAGGGTAGTACATTTTTATGTACTATTTCTCAGCGTGTACAGAATATCGCTCGAGTGTGCCGAGCACGGGCGTTCTCATGAAGCAGTCAGTGATGTTCGCATACACGCAGACAACATGCCTTATGGCGTGTGTATTTTTACTCTCATCAAAACTCAATTCTGTACTGAAATACTAATGCTGTAGGACTTGAGTCCAGGACTTGGACTAGAGTCCGACTCGAGTCACAATTTTCTTGACTCGGACTTGACTCGAGTCACATTGAAAAATGACTCGGACAAGGACTCGACCATGATGACTCGGACTCGAACATGGTGAGTCACATATTTCCCCCCAAGATATTCGCGCGCTTAATGCAGGATTATTGGGAAAAAACACTATGATGCCTGAATATGTACACTGCCCCACCAGGCCGACAAGGAGCGCACGAGTACGTCATCATTTCACATATTGTGTGAACGAAATATAGCAGATTCAGTTTCATTGATTTGGTGAACAAGTGACTCGTGACTCGGACTCAGACTCGAGCAAAGTGACCCAAACTTAGACTCGAGGCTAATAACTCGAGACTCGGACTCGATATTGGTGAATCGACTACAACACTGTGAGATACCAATCATTGGGTTTTTCGCCCTTCCCGTAATTAGCGTAAATTTTAGTGTCACGTGCATGTATAATAATTACTTGTGATGTTGTTCTTCTGTAACCATTAGTTTTTTGATGTTGTAGTTGTTGTACAAATGTATCTTATTCCAGTTTGTTTGTGATTGTGAAGTTGTTCAATTTAGTATATTTGTTCTATGTGTGTTTGCAGGGCCCCAATGGAAACCAGTTTTTGTAAACTGTTTGGGCACACCCTGGGTAAATAAATGGAATAAATAAATAAAAATAAATAAATAAATTGGACACAACCAATCAATGCATGAGGTATATAAAACAAATGGACTACTCTTTAGTCGGGTGATGGTGCAAACAGTAGCCCCTCGGTGATCTTGAGACAGCAGGTCTGCTACTTTCAGGCCTGCCGTCTCAAGATCACCTCGGGACGGTAGTTTGCACCATCACCCTCAGGAGCAGTCAATATTTGTGTGCTATTTTTGTGCAGTTTTACAACTAGCAACAATGTGTTGGTAGAACATACTTGTAAGGTCCATTAAAACCTAAATAAGAGGTAATCAATGATTTACAAATTTCTGTTATCGCTTAGAAACGCCCGTTAGAAGTGCTTAAATTTGGGAAAGTAACTCACGTTCAACTAAATTATGAGATTCTTTCAGTAAATTCTCCACGGTACGATTTTCGATATCCACGACAATTGGCTCCACATTGAGCATGCCCGTGACCAGAGCTTGCACCGATGGCCACTCTCGCTCAAATTCACTCCGTAGCTCCTTAAACTGAGTCGTTTCTGATCCATCAGGGGGTAAGGGGTCCTCGACAGGGGGCGGAGCTTCGACATGCTCCTCCTCTTCCTCTTCACCTTGTTCTGCTTCTTCGGCACCTTTAGCTGGAAAAAAAATGCAAATTTAGAGTATGAATATTAAAGATTTTTAAAAAACAAATTGAAGAAAATGAGTTTTTCAGCATGCCAAAAGTCCAAAGAAAATTTGGGTGTTTCACAAAACAGCGCCACCAAGCGTTTCTGTCAGAGAGGGCATTTTTTGACAGAGCGGTCGACATCGATGTATTTATTTATTGCACAAACAATTCAGATTTGATTTGAAAACGAATACCTGATTTAGAGGTTGAAGTTTATTTAGGAAGCCTAGATTATTTAAACACGGTTAAAGGTAGAACACATGATTGGTAAACTGTTAAAAGGGGCGTTATTTCCACTCGTGATTAGAAGCCCATGTTAATAAAACTGCTGTGTAGAAATTTCAGCCACATAGGTATAGTAATTCTTCTGAAAATTTGAAAAATTCATGCACAGTTTTTGTGTTGGGTTGAATGGTAAAAACGTCTTTTGCAAAAGACTTCTTTTAGAAAATCACCTTCAGTTGTTAATTTCTCACGTACACAAAAAAAATGTTGGACTGAAATTCATGTGGTTTTTGGTACCATTGTTATTAACACTTCTAGTAATTGTTTTCCCTTGTCAACTCTTAAACAAAAAATTGGGGTCACTGCAAATGATGTGTCATGTTCTACCTTTAACAATGTATGCGAAGAAACAAATTCAATTAGTGCTCTTTTGTTTTTAGAACAGACAATAATAATAACAATATGCTTTATCACACGTCTAGCAACGTTCGTGTTGAATGCTTTGCCCATGCACCACTTGCACGGTTCCGCCATATTAGTAAAACAGCGAGGCTTTCCTTGCATGAACAATGACTCCCTCGCATCGTTACCATGTCAATTGCTGTGGCGTCGACTTTCGTCCATTGTAAAATATGACGCATGCCTGAAAAGCCTCGTTTGGAGCGCAACAGTGCAAGTGGCGATTGACGTGCGCTTATCGATGTACAGCGAATGTAGCCTTTCTGCGTCCAACTCTTGGTTGCGCCTGTATTGTAAAACGCCCGAATTAGAAGCGGAAAAAACTTTGGATACTACGTATATAGCAAGATGAAGCCACACACAGCAGTAAAGCACTAATGTTTATTAGGAAACCCAAATCAAACCCAAACAAACATTCACACAGCAAGTAATACATTAGTACTATTAAACTGTTTTAACTTAGTAATAAAATTCATGAGCTACTTTGCAAACACAAGGGCTGCGTTCGGGCGTGTACTCGTGTTAACACGAGTTTACTTCTGCGCGCGCAAACGGCAAGATTAACGACACTCGGATCAGTGAGAGTATACTCTCGCTACTCCCCGACAAATGGGGAGTGTGCTCTTACTCCTGACGAGTGTCATGTGATTTGTACGAGGATGGTGGAATATGGGTGGGATTTTTGGTGAATTTTCTCACCGTGTCAACTCGATAACTGAAACAACAACTCACTAAGCTTGGTTTGCATCAAAGGTTCTCACAACTTACGGTCTGTATTTTCTTCAGTTTCTTGTGAGCAGTGAAACAACGTTTTTTGTGTAATCATGGCAAGAGACGGCCATCTTGACTAATGGCCATTCGCTCATGCGGACTGCGGACTTGCCGTTCGCGTAATGTGACCCGAGTGCAATGCGCATGCATTACTCCGGAGTAGCGAGAACTGCACTCCCGAATGCAGCCTTGCAGTTCTGATAGTAAGCATTGAGAGAGTGGAGTGCTATGGAAGGACAGCAGGAGGCCTGATGGGCGAGTGTCGGGTGCCATCAGATTAGAGACTTTGTCACTCGACCTCCATCGTCCTGCTCTGATAGTAAAGCAATGAGAGTGGATGGAAGGACAGCAGGAGGCCTGATGGGTGAGTGTCGGGTGCCATCAGATGAGAGACTTTGTCACTTGACCTCCATCGTCCTGCTCTGATAGTAAAGCAATGAGAGTGGATGGAAGGACAGCAGGAGGCCTGATGGGAGAGAGTCGGTGGCCATCAGATGAGAGACTTTGTCACTCGACCTCCATCGTCCTGCTCTGATGGTAAAGCAATGAGAGAGTGGAGTGCTATGGAAGGACAGCAGGAAGCCTGATGGGTGAGTGTCGGGGGCCATCAGATGAGAGACTTTGTCAATCGACCTCCATCGTCCAGCTCTGATGGTAAAGCAATGAGAGAGTAGAGTGCTATGGAAGGACAGCAGGAGGACTGATGGGTGAGTGTCGGATGCCATCAGATGAGAGACTTTGTCACTCGACCTCCATCGTCCTGCTCTGATAGTAAAGCAATGAGAGAGTGGAGTGCTATGGAAGGACAGCAGGAGGCCTGATGGGTGAGTGTCGGGTGCCATCAGATGAGAGACTTTGTCACTCGACCTCCATCGTCCTGCTCTGATAGTAAAGCAATGAGAGAGTGGAGTGCTATGAAAGGACAGCAGGAGGCCTGATGGGTGAGTGTCGGGTGCCATCAGATGAGAGACTTTGTCACTCGACCTCCATCGTCCTGCTCTGATAGTAAAGCAATGAGAGAGTGGAGTGCTATGAAAGGACAGCAGAAGGCCTGATGGGTGAGTGTCAGGTGCCATCAGATGAGAGACTTTGTCACTCGACCTCCATCGTCCTGCTCTGATAGTAAAGCAATGAGAGAGTGGAGTGCTATGGATGGACAGCAGGAGGCCTGATGGGTGAGTGTCGGGTGCCATCAGATAAGAGACTTTGTCACTCGACCTCCATCGTCCTGCTCTGATAGTAAAGCAATGAGAGAGTGGAGTGCTATGGAAGGACAGCAGGAGGCCTGATGGGTGAGTGTTGGGTGCAATCAGATGAGAGACTTTGTCACTCGACCTCCATCGTCCTGCTCTGATAGTAAAGCAATGAGAGAGTGGAGTGCTATGGAAGGACAGCAGGAGGCCTGATGGGTGAGTGTCGGGTGCCATCAGATGAGAGACTTTGTTACTCGACCTCCATCGTCCTGCTCTGATAGTAAAGCAATGAGAGAGTGGAGTGCTATGGAAGGACAGCAGGAGGCCTGATGGGTGAGTGTCGGGTGCCATCAGATGAGAGACTTTGTCACTCGACCTCCATCGTCCTGCTCTGATAGTAAAGCAATGAGAGAGTGGAGTGCTATGGAAGGACAGCAGGAGGCCTGATGGGTGAGTGTCGGGTGCCATCAGATGAGAGACTTTGTCACTCGACCTCCATCGTCCTGCTCTGATAGTAAAGCAATGAGAGAGTGGAGTACTATGGATGGACAGCAAGAGGCCTGATGGGTGAGTGTCGGGTGCCATCAGATAAGAGACTTTGTCACTCGACCTCCATCGTCCTGCTCTGATAGTAAAGCAATGAGAGAGTGGAGTGCTATGGAAGGACAGCAGGAGGCCTGATGGGTGAGTGTCGGGTGCAATCAGATGAGAGACTTTATCACTGAACCTCCATCGTCCTGCTCTGATGGTAAAGCAATGAGAGAGTGGAGTGCTACATGGCCTGATGGGCGAGTGTGACGTGCAATAATGCGTAATACTTTGCCATTCTACCTCCATAATCCTGCTCCACCTCAGCTACTTCGTCACCTTTCTCGCCTTCACCTTCTTCTTCCTCTATCTGCTTAGCTTCTGCTTCTAAGGAGATCAGTAATGGTTATTAGGGGGCATTAATGCTGTAACCGAATGGACAAACCCCACGAGATTTTGCCGAACATGGTACTTCCGAATCAAACCGAACCGAACAGCGAGTCAAATTTACATATATGCTAATATGTGTGGGCCGAAGCCCATAGCCAAGTTTGGTATTCCTTGAACAGCCACCTGGTTCCTTTACATTAATACAAGACCACTGCACAAAGGACACGCTAAAGCCTTGCGTACATCGACATTGCAACTGGAAGCAACTAGTGGCAACAGGTGTTTCCGGCAACTAGAAGCAACTCACGGCAGCTGGGAGCAACTGATCAGTTGCCTAAAAAGGTTGAAGTACGCGCACTTGCAAATACTTGCAACTGGAAATATTCCAGTTGCTGCGAGTTGCTCATGTTCTACTTTCTGGCAACTAGTTGTACCCAGTTGCGGTCAGTTGCGTCGATGTACGAGTACTTGCAACTAATTGCTGTCAGTTGCACGCGTGCATCTGATCACGTGCATGCACATGACAGCAACTGCAAGCAACAGTTGCTTCCAGTTGCAAGGTCAATGTACTCCAGGCTTGATGTGCGCGCTCTGGAAATGTAGACATGGCTAGGCACTCCCAGTTGCCGCTAGTTGCACAACTAATCAGCTTAAAGATAGTATACATGATTAGTAAACTGTTACAAATAGTTTTATCCCCCTGTGTGATTGAAGATATGCATGATTAAAACCAACCTGAGCAACAACCAGCTATGTACTTCGTCTAACTTTTGAGAAAACAGTCAAAAAAGGGTTTGCAGTCATTTCGCCCCAAAACCACTTCGCCCTGAACCATTTCGCCCTGAACAACGGGCCTGTGCTTGAAGTGGTTTTGGGGCGAAGTGGCATTTGGGCAATGTAGTGTTTGGACGAAGTGATTTGGGGCAAAATGGCACTCGGGCGAAGTGGTTTGTGGGCGAAATAGCACTTGGGCGAAAAGGTTTTGGGGCGAATTGAATTTTCGTCTCATGAGACGAAAACTAATCGTTTTACTCATTTCTCAAAGACTATAGCACTTCAGACAAAACCAATTGAGGTGAAGTTTTCTGCGGTCATCATGTTTATATTGTGTATGTTGGGCGTAAATCTGTGAACATTTCTGATTTTCGAAATACCAATCATGTATACTACCTTTAACAACGCTGTAGGACTCGAGTCTGGACTCAATGAATGGTAACTAATGCATTGTTGAAATATACAAACTGAAGTGCATAACTAAGGCAGCATATGCAAGCATCATGCATAGTCGAGACTCATGCACAGTCGAGACTCATGCACAGTCGAGACTCATGCACAGCCGCGACTCATGCACAGCCGCGACTCATGCACAGCCGCGACTCATGCACAGCCGCGACTCATGCACAGCCGCGACTCATGCACAGCCGCGACTCATGCACAGTCGCGACTCATGCACAGTCGCGACTCATGCAGTCGTGACTCATGCAGTCGCGACTCATGAACAGTCGTGACTCATGCACAGCCGCGACTCATGCACAGCCGCGACTCATGCACAGCCGCGACTCATGCACAGCCGCGACTCATGCACAATCGAGACTCATGCACAGCCGCGACTCATGCACAGCCGCGACTCATGCACAGCCGCGACTCATGCACAGTCGCGACTCATGCAGTCGTGACTCATGCAGTCGCGACTCATGAACAGTCGTGACTCATGCACAGCCGCGACTCATGCACAGCCGCGACTCATGCACAGCCGCGACTCATGCACAGCCGCGACTCATGCACAGCCGCGACTCATGCACTAGCCGCGACTCCTGCACAGCCGCGACTCATGCACAGCCGCGACTCATGCACTAGCCGCGACTAATGCACAGTCGCGACTCATGCACAGCCGCGACTCATGCACAGCCGCGACTCATGCACTAGCCGCGACTCATGCACAGCCGCGACTCATGCACAGCCGCGACTCATGCACTAGCCGCGACTCATGCACAGCCGCGACTCATGCACAGCCACGACTCATGCACAGCCGTGTTCATGCATATTTATGACTCATGCACAGATATGATCATGTATATTCATGATTCATGTATATTCATGACTCATGCAGACCAGGGGCCAATTTCATAAAACATGTTAGCACCCGATTTTTGATTAAGCGGCGCATTAAGCGGCCGATGGCATTTCATAAAAGAATTAAGCAGTCGTTTTTTGCTTAAAGCCCTTAGCAAGCCAAATGGCATGCTAACGCCGCCATTTTTTGTAGTTTGTTCGTTGCAAAGCAAAGCCAAAGGTGTTGCAACGGCGCAGAATGAGAAGACGACGAGGAGATATTCCTTTTGAGCGGCGGCCTAGATTGTTTAGAGACCGAGAGAATCCGCTGGAGGCGACGCAAGACTGGCAGCGCTGTCGATTTCGGCCGGGCAAAATCTTACGTTTGACCGGCTTGCTGTCAGAGGAATTAATATGGCCTTGCCTCCCCTATTTCAGATTTGCATAATAAATCTCTATTCAACACGTTCGAGTAAAACTTCAAAAAGTTGAGTTGGGTTTTGAACCTAGCTTAGGTTCAATTTACAGATTTAAGCCTAGCGTCAGGGATATTTAGGCGTACAATAGACGAAAGCTCAACTTACCGTTAAACGAGGCTTATTCTTTCGTCAAATAAATCCATATCCATGTGTGTCCCGTGTCGTACTGTGGACTCAGTGATTCGACTGCGATTTCATGATAATATAATTTAGCATATAGGCCTACCCACTGTGACTTTTGAGTAGAAGAAAATTATAAACACGACTGACGAACTGCAAATCAAGTGTCAGATAGCAGAGTGCGTCTGTTGTTTTTGTGTGCATGTAAAAAAAAATAACAATGTGTGTACATAAATAATGTATGCGTACGCGTGACCTCTAAAACAAAACAAAAACCCGCACGCGCCACGTTTATACATGTATCAAATTTCAACTGAGCTCTTTGGCCCTTACCATACCCCTGCCCTACATACGTGACCCTTTTCGGTAGTGCAATATTGTCAAATCGCCAATCGTTATGCAAATCACATAATGTATTTTGCATGTCAACAGTCTTACTGCAAAAAGGAGTTATTGAACACTCAAGTTAGTTCTCGTGTTGTCGCACGTACGTACATGTAGACGGCTAAATTTCGTCAATTCACGCAAGCCAAAAAGAAACATTTGGCATGAAATATTCGCCCGGGAAAATAATTTAATAAATTAACGTGCAGCTATATCTGACAGTCACACAGCAGACAATAAAGTGCACAAAAAAGCAGACGAACCGTGTTGTGCGCGCGCGCTTTTCATTGCTAAGCATAGCAAGCGGCTGAATTGAGTGGTGAAATACGCCGTCGCTTAAGCTAATTTTCGTGCTACGCTTAATCAAAAATTTTGATTAAGCATAACATGTTTTATGAAATTGGCCCATGATCATGTATATTAATGATTCATGTATATTAATGATTCATGCATATTCATGTTCATGCATATTCATGATTAATTAACATAATGGCCAAATACCTTCTCCTTCCTCTTCTGCAAGTCTCTTCCTCTCCTCCTCTTCCTCACGTCTCCTCTCTTCCTCTTCTCGTTCTGTTTGCAACCTGTTTTTATCCCAGAATAAATGGATTTGAAATGATTCCGAATAACGATGTCAGAAAGCATTCCTAATCAAGGAACTTAAATAGTGCCCTCTGTTGATTTGTTTGGTGAAGCCAATGAAAATATGGCAAACTTTAGGCCTATGCCATCTAATCGCGGAGCAATTAAGGCTGCTTGATTTTCATTACTCAAAGGTAATCGAGGTAGTTTTTTAGGAGAGCTAGAGAAATACTAAATAATCCTTGCGGAAGTTCACCATCTATACATTGTTTGAAACAGAATCAGGGCAGCACAGAAGAGGCAAATTTCCGCTGTACAGTCGGTTACTTATACACATATACATGTATTTTGTGTTTTTCCTCTCTTTTGCTACTTTGCCAACTACTCGAGATTAATTGACTACTCACGAGTAATTGCTGCAACTACTCGCGAGTAGCAAAATCCACTACTCGCCCATCGCTATTCAAAACTACCAGGCAATACAGATAATGTAATGCAATATGCTACCTGTATGAATCCGAGCTCCTGGTTTATGGTAAGCATGAACGTAGGCAGGAGAAATTAAAGAGAGATACATTTATGTTAAAGTGTAACAATTTAACTCTTTCACTACTAATTTTTTCAAGGCTTGTGACGTAATTATAATTAAAGGTCACCATTTGTTTATGTGTAAAGGCGAGCCGCTGGCAGCAGTTTTCCGGCCAGAAATAGACATTTCTAGCCGTGGTGTCTCGAGCAGCGCGCCGTAGTGATAAGAGTTAATTCAAATGTTTGCATCGTTCGCCAACAACTGGTACCTAGCTTTCCTTAATCAGCCTTCATGGATCAACTAAGATCACGTCAACAACATCTGCTACATCAACGACGCCACTAAAGAGGAAAATGTGACCGATTTTCAACCAAGTCCCGACTTTGTTTTCTTTCAAGTCGTTAACTTCGAGTCTGACGTGCACAAAAGGTCACGTGTAGTGTACAATTTGTTTGTTGCACATGCATGTATGCGACACCCGTTTCGCTATTCCATGCCTAGGCGCTCGCCAAGTTAGGGAAGACGCACAAATCTAACCTCCGGTACCGGCGTTTTTTTAAGCAGTACCGCCTGCACAAAGGGAAGAAGATTGCGGTTTCTCCCTTCGTGCAGGCAGTACCACTAACAAAATGCCGATACCGCTGTCGGTACCGGCGGTTAGATTTGTGTGTCTTCTCTTATGGGGTACCACCTCGATGGTTTCGTCAGCAAGGGGAAACCTAGCCCGGGTTGGACTCCGTACCGCATACTACATGTGGATACGGAGTCCAGGGTATGAAGTTCCAAAAACAGGGTGAAAATTTTTGTAGCAAAACAAATATATATTTCTACCTTGTGCTGGAAGCCGGTAATGTGCTAACAAAGTCCTAATCTCTGGGATTGCTGGTTTTGAAATCCTGTACAAAGCACCAAAATGCATAATCCGGAGGAAAATGGCAAAAAGTCACACTAAATTGTGCACTAAGTGGGCACAAAACTTCCCAACACTTAAGGTATATAGCCGGCTCGAAACGCGCAGTGCATTTTGTTAGTTTTTTTCTAACCGCGTTCACGCAATTTGCGGGCGCCCCCGGGCCCTACACAAGTCGCGCGCGCGCAAATGGAATTGCGTGGCGCGCACTTATCCAAAGTTGATGATTCCGACAGCTTTCCCTGGAATTTAACGTTAGTTCGTGCTTAAAACCCCAGCATATTTTTGTCAAATTTGATGTACATGGTTTTTAAACCTTATGTTCCTGTAAATGAAGACGTCAAGGATATATAGACATAAATTCGACGTCCATTAAAAGGTAAAATAGCTCAAAAAATTATGTGCAAGCTTCATTCCCCCTGTTTAGAGACATCGTAACCTGGACGTTACTCGTAATGCAATGAAGACGACATCCAACCTGGGCTAGGGGAAACCCTGCTTTAAGGAATAGTCATAGAGGGAAAGATTCCTTATCTCACCTAGCTTCTTCCAGGACCCTCGCCTTCTCCCGGTCCTCCACATCTTTCCTCTCCTGCGCTTTCTGATCCACCTCCTCCCTGTTGAGTTTGTACCATCGCTTCAAGAGGAAGGTCCCGTTATCACTAGGGTCTTTCAGGAAGATGACCTCATCAGGGGCGAGGCCGCGGTCAATCAGGGCTGTCCAGTGCTCACGAGTCTGGGGGAAGTTGTCCAAGACCCAACCACCAGCACTGCCAGAAATGAAAATTGGGACATTTTCAAATGTTGCAGGGAAAAATACTTAAATGCCACAGGTTTGATTAAAAGGTGTCATAAGTGTACATGTATGTAAACTTAGACTTCAACTGTATGTGGCAAGTGCACGATAATGAACACCAGCAGCCAGCAAATCATGTTTAGCGACTTTATACCCAATTTTGGAATGACTTGGCTGTACTTCTGAAGAGTTTTTAGAGGGAAAAAATTGATTATTTTTGTCCGGGCAGCCGAGATTTTTGTTTGGACGGCAAATTTTGTCTGGGTGGCAAATTTGTCCGGGTACTAACAGAGCGTGATCCAAAACTGGTAAAAACTGGATGAAGATTTCAACGTTTCTTAAATTAATCAAAATAATACCTCGATCTGTAAAGAAATGTCAATATTTTACAATCATATTACAAAGGTTAACAGAATATATTTGACTGTTCCCACTGTGCCATTACATTTTCAAGAAATAGTTGAAAATGCATGAAAAAAATTGACTTTTTAGTAAATTTTATTGATTATCTGTCCCTCACGCATAAAAACAACCTCCGCATAAAACTGTAAAGTCAATTTCAACATGTGATAAACTGGGTGTGTGTATTAACATCAGTAGCAGGTAAACATACAGGTTCACTTTAGTTTTCATTTGTTGTTGACTGAGGAAAGGCATTTATCTCTATCACGCTCAATAATGATTTTGTCCAGGTGGCGCACCCGGACAAAACAGCTAGTGGACAACCCTCAGAACAAGGATGTCTTACATTGGCCCTTTAGGATCTTTCCTCCTCAGCTCTTTGTGTATCTCAGTCAATGCTTCTTCCAATGCATCCACATACTGCTCCGGTGCCAATGGGTAGGTTTGTTTCTCAGCTTCCCTCACTGCATTATCTACTAGAGCCTTGACCTCTGGGTGTGTTTCATCCACGTCCAGGGTTGGTGCGGTGGGGGCAGTGGGGGCTGTAGGGGCATCGGGTGTGGGTTCAGAAGGGGCTGGCTCCGAGACGGTGGTTGAATCTTTGACAGTTGATGTGTCACCTATGAAACAAGAATCATACAAATAATGAATGTTTATGAGTGCAATAGTACGAATGGTTTCATGAGGTGACAGATTCAATGTTCTATTCCACGAGACAAAGCCGAGTTGAATAGAACATTGAATCTCTCACTGAATCAAATTATTAGTTTCGTTGCACGAAATTTTAAACATTCATTTTAAAATGTAATGCAAATGGATGCATGCTTTTCGTTCCAACAGCAACATATAACACACAGTCCATGCAATAAGGAGACCTTAGTTTCCGGATTGGTCTATTGATTGCTTTCGATGACGTAGAACATCCGGGAATGTGTGGTGGGCAACAGTCACGCGCGTACACGCGCGCGCCAATAGACGCACATGAACACGCGTAAAAATACTCACCAGCGTATTTTCATTCGAAGATGCCGCACGCGGCCGTTGTGATACGTTCAAATTATTGAGCATGCACTCGGCTTGTAAAAACGAAAGTGCTTTTAGTTGATCGCGATTTTTAGGCTGAAGAAATGCGTTTTTGTCTTTCTCGATACAACAGCCATGGCGCAAAAACATAAAGCAAGGTTAAGCAACAGAGGTAAGTGCAACCAATGCGCTTTTCTTGCTCTTTTTGCCGGCTATTACTCGAGCCACGTGGGTCATGAAAAATGCCCACCAAAATGGTGGATGGAAGGGGTGACGTCACCGGAAAGCAATCAATATATCTGACCCGCATCAACTTTTACTAATTTGAATGCAACAATTGCCAAAAGATGCCAAAAAAGTAATCTCAGAATGCCATAATGTAAGCATTGAATGCACCAAAACGTAATAGAATGCACAAAAAACGAAAATGAACGTTTGAAACAAAATGTTCGTTGCCTCAACATTGAATTTGAATATCCCATCCATGAAAAAGAAACATCAGTTTGATCGGGTGTGAACAAAATCACGTGAAATTGAATGACCGATGGCAAAAATGATTAGAAAATTGGCCGGAAAAACCTTTATTTGTAAGATGCACTGATGTACCATAATAGAGAACTGAGAGGCAGGCTTACTGACACAACATGGAACTGTACTAAATTGCTGGAAATTTGATTAAGACTTATGGAGTTGTAAGGACTTGCAGGCCTTGTAAATGTTCAAGAAACATTGTTTCTCATTTAAGATCTTACCATCTTCACCAGATTCTCTCTTCTCACCTTCACTCTGTGATGGCTCTATAAAGACAAAATGAAACAAAAATGAAGCAATCAAGGGAATGTTACAAAATTGTGATGAGTGTACAGATGCACCAACTGAAAGATGAATCTTGACATTTGTGCAATTACAGCAGGAATCTTAACGCTAATATCTGAATAGTATGTATTGTATAAGCGGAATTTTTCGCAAGGTTTTTTATTTTCACAACTTTTGCAAATTAAACTGCTTCCTTGAAAAAAAAAACACCAGCAAAGCACTACATCAATCACTGTACAAAGTTGATAGATTAAAGGGGATGCGTTAGAACTATCAAACTCATAAAAACAAATGTTAGTTTACCAGATAGTTCCACTAGAGTCCCTCACAGAACTGTATATAATCACTCATTTAGGGAACTCTAGTTGGCTAAAGTTAAGCTGTGTCCGCATTAGAGTTGTTTTTACCGAGACAATGGTAAAAAGAAAAATGGCTAAATTTTACTGCTGCCCACATCCTATAAGCAGTAATGTTTCATAGCAAACACAGCACAGCAATCTTAGTACAGCAGTGAAAAATAATTTTTAAAATGCTACAAAGCCAAGGCTATAGACCATTCCCATTACCATGGAAACCTTCCCTGGAGCGCTCCTCCACTGATGAAAAATCATCGATCCCCCCACCCCCCCCCCCCCCCCCCCCCCCCCCCACTGGCATGAACTACATCATTATGTGATGATGCTCATTGTGTTGTCGCTTCAAACAATTTGTGCGTTTGTTGTAATGGTAAAATCTCTTATACGGTGAACACGGTATTGATTCTGTACTTCACATCTGCTGCGTGCACCACATAGCAACACAAATTTAGTCTGGTCAAGTGGCTACTAATTAGTGTGCATGTAAAAAAGGAAGTGCATCAGTACACCAGACGCTATTCATGTGAAGCACACAAGAGGCTAACTTACTGGTCATGACATTAGGACAAAAATGGTTTTAGCACAAATAGGTGTCGGCTGACAATTAGGGGAGTCATGAACCCATTTCATAAAATCCGGATTTTGATGTCTTTGACAAAAAAACAGGAAAAGCAGAGAAGCATTTATGTCCACAGCACACATGGATGAGAAAGAAAATTAAAAAAACAGAAAAAGGGATGGCTGGAGATTTCCACAGCACGCTGCAGCGGATGAAGCCAAATTCCAAACGTCGCTATACCTTCGCTGCTCCCACTCTCAACTTTTTTCTCTGTTTCTGTCTCCTCACCAGAGTCATCCTCTTTCTCCCCTTCTGGGAAAATGGGTTTGCCCAACTCCTGCTCTGTTTTATCAGCCTCTGTGTCTGTGTCGGGCTTTTCCTTTTCTTCTGCAAAGGGGTGGTTTTATTTTATAGTTCAGGAGGGGGAGGGGCAGGGGTTAAAATATTAATAGTCAGAGTAAACCTGTAAAGTAGTATGGTTAATAAATCTCAACACATTTTAGGTACTGACATTTAAATTCCAACAAACATAACACCACGTAACAAATAAAGAATCCATCACACATGAACAAAATATGATGATTTAAAAGCCTCGGTTATGTGAAAACAATGATAAGCAAGTTTGTAATAGACCAATCTAGTAAGCTCTGCCCACATAGAAATGCGTCTAGAAACTTTGAAGTCCACACAATCATTAGATTGTTTGGATGGGTACCGTGACCGAGTAGTTTAGGTCACTGATTCGCAATGCTTGGGTGAAATCTTGGGGTTGCGGGTTCGATACCCGGCCGTGGTACCTGTGCCCTTGAACACGGCACTTAAACAGACTTGCTCCATCCTTCGGAAGGAATGTAAAGCCGTTGGTCCAGTGTGTTGTGTAAGGCACTTAAAAGATCCCAGAGCATTCTTTCGTGAAGAGTTAGGGGATTCCTCTGTGTCGATCTCTGGCCGTCGGCTGCCAATGGCGCCACCCACCTATGTATCTCGATGTTTAGGTGGAAGACACTTGTAAGCTTCATGCAATTCAGCCTACGGGCTGCGAATTGAAGTTCATTAAAACCATTAAATAAAAAATAAAAAATAAAAAATTCACAAAAAATTCACAAAACAAATCACATGGATTAATGAACCTTATACTGAAGTGTGATGGCAGTTCCCAGGGTAACTGGGTCTAAACATTCCCTGGTAATCTGAAATGTCCATTGCTAAAGCGCATGCAGGGAAACAGTTCAGTTGTTTTAGTGTAGACCCAGTAACCTTGGCAACACACAAAGGGTGACATTTTACTTTATGACTCTATTGGAGATTGCAAATTTCCCGTTTTTTCCATGGATAGTGTTTTGGGGATGTATTTTATATGATTGTTAGGTTAGAGCGAAACCCAATTTTTCGAAAAATCTGGTCACGCTCCTTTAAATGATGTGACAATGGATTCACAAAGTGCCTACTCGTGCATGACACACAGTGACAATGTGATTGCCCCATCATGGCCGCCCGTGAAAAGGATTTATTGTAATTCTGTTAGCTGTTGCAATTAGCTCTAGCATTTTTGAATCTACATAAACAACTTTAACCAGCAAAGACTTGCATGTTCATGTGAAGCAAATGAATGTAGTTTTTATGTCCATCACGTATGAAATGAAGCGGACTGTATTTATAACGTGTACAAATTGAACACATTTATGAAAATGGAAAAAGAAACAAGTATCACCGATTACATACAATGATCATAACCAAACTTGGGATAAGAGAAAAATCGTAAGGACCTATTGGGATTTGAACCCGAGACCTCCGACTCTACGGGCAGATGCTCAACCAGCTGAGCTATAAGGCACAGTTGGTATACTCCCTCAAGTTTTCCCTATCGACCCAATTTTTCTAGCAAAGTAACGAACGCAACATCTGGTATGGTGCCTGATCACCATTGAAATGAAACAACCAAACGTGGCCGAGTGGTTAGGGCCATCAACTCGCAATCATGGGTGAAAACTTGGGGTTGCAGGTTCGAATCCGGCTGCGGTACCTGTGCCCTTGGGCAAGGCACTTAACCACACTTGCTCCATCCTTCGGAAGGGATGTAAAGCCGTTGGTCCATGGTGTTAGGTAATGGTAACGCACTCTAAAGATCCCAGAGCATTCTTTCGTGAAGAGCAAGGGGATTCCCCGGTGTCTCTGGCCATTTCTAATTCTAATTCTTCATGGGTTTCCTCACGCTTACGAGTGACAGTGCAATGAGCACTATTGAGGAATCCTTGGTATGAATACCAGAAAGAAATAACAATAATAATAAGAGAGAAAAATAGTAAGGGCATGGGACAATGATCATGGGACTGATGGAATTGAATATATAAAGTAGTAAAATACTTTTGTGTAGCTTAAAGTAGGAGGCAACACTTGTTTGGAATGATTGACGAATTTAATCAAAAATATACCGATGTATTTTTAATGTAAAAATATACCGGCGCACAAACCCTAATGAGAATCAGAGAGTCGTGTTTTTAACATCGGTAACACAATTAATTTATGATGATAAACTCTGCAACTAATGCAACTCTGCCGCGCCATATTTGAAATTTTGAAAGGTATGATGACGTCAACCATGCAATGATTGCATGGATGACGTCAAGATTGATGCCTTGTTTCCCAAATCCCACACATCGTAAAGTGTGTAATATCTGTTGTGACCTCACTCACTCTCAAGTCCGAGCACTGAGCTGCAAAAGATCGTGACTTACATGAAGCGTACAGAGTTAGGCAACCCTTTGCAAGTGTTGTCCCTTCCTTTAAATGACCCTAGCTGACAGCTGACTTCATGCAACAACCTTTTCTGCGCTTTTATTTGTAGAAATATTCCAGTTTCATCTGCTTTCTCTCAGGCCAAAACAGCAATAACAAAAACATAAGCCCAAAAACAACAGCAACAAAAACAAAGCCATCTTATTCAGTCAATAAGAGGCGTTGTGACTGTTATAGGAGGAACATTGTATTATCAGGAATTAAAGCAATGAAAAACAAGGGATTAAGAATTAAGTTTTGAGTGTAAAACTAAAATACTGCATCCTGAGATCTAAGGGAATTTCCACTCAGCTAAGCACCGTTACAATCTCCTGAGGAAATACATGCGAATCTGTGAAGTTAGACGGCTGTTGCGCTTAGCGAATGCAGTCATTTTGATGTAATTTAATCAATTTTGTCATGTTATGCTGAAGAGAAACGATTTCTATGCTTTCCAACAATCGGATCGGGTTTTTGTTTTTCATGACTACCCCTTCCTACCGAAATTTCCGGCGACATTTTTATTTACTCCGCAGTTGTTCACATTAATAACAGGGATGCATGAATGGAATGGAATTTCCTGTAGGCTTTAAATAGCAGCCAATCACCAACGCGGATACGGCCAGCGCAACTGAGTATTACACTGTACTGTGTAAACTTGCATACGTACAATCTGCATGCGTGTATTTAAACGCCTGCAATGTACTGCCAAGCGTCCTGATTGGCCCAGAGTGCCAACAAGATTTGTCGCTGCTTCCACAACGAAATTGGGCGGATTTCAACAGGGCCTCGAGACGCACGAGTAGGGGAGTGTGTTAAAGAGGCACTGTTGCAAGAGGATGAAAATACTGTGACAAATTAAAACCTCAAAGGATATTTTTAAAGAGTCCAACAAGAAAAAGTCTACCCAAAATATCTAATCCAAATGCCAAATAATAAAACTAATATCACCATGATATTTCAGCACAGCAATCCTGAAACACTTGAAATTATTTTTGTTGTGCTGTGGTTAGATTTGCTCATTAAGACAATTTCATTGTCGGATTCAACAAATATGAGAGCTGGGTCCAATTTCATAGCGCTGTTTAGCACAAACAAATTGCTTAGTGCAGAATTTCTTTTCTTTGTAAAATATGTTACAAGCCAAAATTTTATGTGAAATTGTGTTTTTTTTAGAAACAGTAGCAAAATATTAGTAAATGGGTTTGTCCATGAAGTTGGGTCACGTTTTGTGACATATCATATCTCAAAAACTGTGTCTCATTCTAGCCCAGCTACTTCAGTCAATATTTCATTTCAGAAAGAAAAGCATATTCCACTACAGTAAAAGTACTTGCATTATGGTGTACCAAACCACAGACTCAGTCAAATGTCTTGACAGTGTTAAACATATGTGGTGTCCACGTAGCGTCGGTAAAACAAGAATCTCATATTCAATGAGAGATTGCCCAAAGAAAACATATACCATATCCGTTGCAACAACAATTTGAAGTTGTAAATACATATTCAGTATATAATTAACACAGACTATACCGATGCTACGTGGACACCGTGCCCCAACTTCATGGACAAACCCAAATACACATCACACATGATTTTGGCCGGCAACCCATTTTTGCAATACACATTAACAAGGCAAATAAATTCTGTGTGAAGCAAAATTTTGTGCTAAACACCACCATAAAATTCGCCCCTGGAGAGAAGGGAGGGGTGGGGGAACGGAGAGCTGACAAAGTTAATGTAGGGAAGGAGGTACACCGAATGGTATGTAGGTTACACCAGCGAGTGGGGTGGAGTTTTACACCAGGGATTGGGGGGTGGAGTTTTACACCAGGATGGAGGTTACGCTGGGAAGAAGGTTGCAACAGCAACCCTGTACAGGGTGGAGAGGTTAAACCAGCGAGTGGGAAGGAGGTGAGCAGAAGGTCACATGATACCTTGTTCGTCGAGTTCATCTCCTTCACCTTCAGATGCAGCTGTTAGGGTTATTGTAGGAAATGTATTACAAGTATATTCAATGATTGCAAGTTATATATATGAAAGCTATACACAAATAAATATGACAAAAAAGATCAATGATTACGTTACTTTACAATCGCATTCTCACATAATATGTCTTTATACACTATACTCACAATAAATTTGGGATATTGCGGAGTGTGTACGCAGATATTTTATTGAGGGTAAACATTCCGATTGAATGATTCTGTATATGATTAGACAATTGTATCTGCATATACACACCTTGTCACAGGAATAGGTGTGACAACATGCCAACAGGGGTCGAAATTAGCACTGGTCCGCTAGTCCGAGACTAGTAGTTTTAGCTGGAGGACTATTAGCTGTACTGTACTGGTAGTCCGACGGGCTAGTGGGCCAATACATATAGCGCTACATCATAATATACTGCCTTTCATTCAAGAAATAAAAATGTTCCCTGTTGATAATAAACTAATAATAAAGTTTGACAGTTAAACATTGTAAAAACACCAATCGGGCAAAAAAAACAAGGCACTCAAAGTTTAGCTTCTTGATCTTTTAAAAGTTTTTTTGTGTGTTTTAAGTCATCCCTTATCGATACTCTAAACTCGAATGAACACGCAAATATAGGCCAACATATAATCACGTGTAGTGGCGCAGACTAGTAAACATTGAGGAATAGTGAAACATTTATCTGACTAGTCCTGTTATGTGGGCTACCAAAAAATTCAAGTTAATTTCGACCCCTGTGCCAATATCCCTAAACTTATTGCGAGTAAAGTGTATTAACTTGATATTAACTGATTTTCTATCAATGTCAAAGCATTTAAAGAGCTAGAATCCCCCTTGAAGGAAAATCTAGCAGTTAGGCTTTTTTCGATAGTCCAAACATCCCTCTTGCCGACGTAGATTTTTTTTTAATTGTCGGTTTTAAGTAGATAAGATGCAAGCAAAAGTGGCTTTTCGAAAATTAGATTTTCGCGATTTCTGAAACGCTCATTAGG
Source organism: Henricia sp. BOLD:AAB3569 (assembly GCA_037783545.1). Classification (NCBI taxonomy): domain Eukaryota; kingdom Metazoa; phylum Echinodermata; class Asteroidea; order Spinulosida; family Echinasteridae; genus Henricia; species Henricia sp. BOLD:AAB3569. The sequence continues at coordinate 1,465,632 of JBBELK010000272.1, read as the reverse complement.
TATTCATGATATGCGCGTGACCCCGTGACGCAATCCTGAGAAAGAGAAGTCAACACGATTGTTAGCTCCATACGTTTACACGCAAAAAACTTGGAAAACCGTCTCTGTTAGATGGTGTTTTTTGAAGAATTTTGTTGGTTCAAAAAGCCAGAGATTGTTTTGAGATTTTTTTGTAGTTCTGTGATTTTCAGTGCGTCGGTTCATACCAAATTCCCTCCATGCTGCATTTTCTGGAGGCTACATGTGTCAAATGCGTTTAACACGTGAAAAGCGGTCAGTATTGAATCCATCCTTACAGTTGGCGTTGCTTTTTGCTAAATGTGTAAGCTGCGCAATAGTAACCAGAACAGGTCTCCACAAGAAGCATTCATTAGGCCAAACAAAATAAATGGTGCGTTTACGGTAACGGCCTAAAAAAATCCAGGTAGGTAGGTAGGAAAATAATTTTATTTTGTCTTTTTTTAAAAACATTTCAGTTCATGCATTTGCGTGTTGTTTTGCAATGTTTGAAACTCACTATTAACACTATTAAACATGTTCATGTACTAGTGTAGAAAATGTTATGTTTGTTGGAAATTATTGCAAATAGTGCTCATTTAAAATTATCAACTTGAAAATTGGCAATAAAAAGTTTGAGGTCGGCAATTTGGCCTCAAAAATTCCAGGTAGGTCAGGTTACCGTAAACACACCATTTATTTTGTTTGGCCTTATGTGAAACATGTAGACCAGGGTTCTAGTCCAGGGCTTGAAATTCGTCACTGAAAAGGCACTGCCATTTATGTTTTTGGAGTCGTCTTTTGGAGTTTGAAAAGGCCATTTCCATTGGAAAATGAAAAGGTCTATGGGAAAATTGCAAAAGGGCACCAAGGCCAAGAGCAGGGGCAACAGAGGCCTTCGTGGCCTCCGTTAAATTCAAGCCCTGCTAGTCGAGTCTATCACAAGTACATCACAAGTCCAGAGCCGATAAAATCACAAGTCCGTGACAAGTCCCGCACAAGTCCAGTAACAAGAAGCAAAGGATGAACACGCACAAAAGAATGCCTTTGTTGGAGTTCATTTGAATAGCTTGTGACTTGAATTAAGACCCAGGGACTTGTGGTGGAGAGCGTGATCCAAAACTGGTAAACACTAGATGAAGATTTCAAAATTTCTTAAATTAATCAAAATAATACCTCGATCTGTAAAGAAATGTCCATATTTTACAATCATATTACAAAAATTAACAGAATAAATTTGATTGGGCACACTGTGCCATCACATTTTCAAGAATTAGTTGAAAATGCATGTACAAAATTGATTATCTGTCCCTCACGCATGAAAACAACCTCCGCATAAAACTGTAAAGTCAATTTCAACATGTGATAAACTGGGTGTGTGTATTAACATCGGTAGCAGGTAAATAAACAGGTTCACTTTAGTTTTCATTTGTTGTTGACTAAGGAAAGGCATTTGTCTCTTGATTTCCGTCCCTCACGCGTGAGGGACGGAAGTGGATCACGCTCTGGACTTGTGAGGAATTGTGATGGGCTTGTGATAGACTCCACTACAACCCTAATGTACTAGACAGAGCAACATAAGATATTTGCTGCATTCAGAATGTTTGAGCATTAAAGATACATGTATATTGTCAGTGCTCAAAGAAGTATGTCAATAAAATGCGAACTGTGATATGTTATCTATGCTCTTGAAAGAGTATTAGAATAGGATTTTTGCTTCTATCGAAAGAGTCAGAAGATATATTATAGATTTGTTAGCAAAAGCGTAATAAACCCTACAAAAAGATAACTTACTCTCTTCTTTCTCTCGTAGTTTAGCCTTGACTGTTGCAATGGCCGACTCCAGTGCCTCAAGTCTGTGTAGTTCCACCTGCTTGGCTTTATGTACTACCATACGAGACTGGATCAGCTCGTCCAAGTCTAAGACCTAGGATACAAGATTAGACAGTGAAGGAATGGTTTCCACTGATTTTTCTCAGGTTTTCCTACACCGTCAGATTTTCCAGTTGTTTCTTTCCATTGGTGAGTAGGCACTATACCAAACATTGTGTCCATTACTTTGCCCAGTTGCTTACCCTTAACAATACCACTCATAGGTTCATTGGGAAAACCCGAGGGAGTATACAACTGTGCCTCATAGCTCAGCTGGTAGACCATCTGCATGGTGTTTGTCAGAGGTCGTGAGAAAAACCTGAGGGATATACCACTGTGCCCCATAGCTCAGCTGGCAGAGCATCTGCCCGGTGTGTCAGAGGTCTTGGGGAAATCCTGAGGGGTATACCACTGTGCCTTATAGCTCAGCTGGTAAAGCATCAGCCCGGTGTGTCAGAGGTCTTGGGGAAAACCTGAGGGAGTATTCTATTCTATTCTATTAGGCTACGTCCATCCGCTGTCGAATGAAGCCCTCCTCATGACGTTTCCAATCACTTCTGTTTCTGGCTGTCCTAGTCCAAGTCGCTGTTCCCATATATGTAGTTATATCATCTCTCCATCTTTTCTTTGGTCTTCCTCTCCTTCGCTTTCCCATTCGTGGTTGCCAATCTGTTAATCTGCCTGTCCATCTATTATCCTGAATTCTTGCTACATGTCCTGCCCATCTCCATTTTGCTTCGTTGACTTTCTCTATGACATCTTTCACCCCAGTTTTCTGCCGAATTACTTCATGTTTTACTCTATCTCGTAGGGCTGGACATGATGTATACCCAAATGAAAATGTTGACAACATTTGAAAGCCCCTTAGTAAACTTTTACTTGTAAAATGATTTGGTAACAACTATAGACCTCTAAAATGACCAGTTGATGACTTACCCGAGCATTGAATTTATGTGCCAGTAGATGACACATGGAGGTCTTGCCTGAGAGTGGAGGGCCAACGACACACAACTTGCATGGTGGTCTGGGCTGGGGGCTGATGAGGTAGGGTCTGGGGTTCTTGAGGAATAGCTCCATGGCCTCAGGGCTGGACATGATGTAGATCTTATCAAGGAACCTTGGGGGAGGGAACACAGAACAATGTACTGAATATCAATCTAACTACACACAGCTTGCATGGTGATCTGGGCTGGGGGCTGATGAGGTAGGGTCTGGGGTTCTTGAGGAATAGCTCCATGGCCTCAGGGCTGGACATGATGTAGATCTTATCAAGGAACCTTGGGAGAGGGGACAGAACAATGTACTGAATATTAATCCAACCACACACAGCTTGCATGGTGGTCTGGGCTGGGGGCTGATATGAGGTAGGGTCTATGGTTCTTGAGAATTAGCTCCATGGCCTCGGGCTTGACATGATGTAGATCTTATCAAGGAATCTTGGGGGAGGGAACAGAACAATGTACTGAATATCAATACAACCACACACAGCTTGCAAGGTGGTCTGGGCTGGGGGCTGATGAGGTAGGGTCTGCCGGGGTTCTTGAGGAATAGCTCCATGGCCTCGGGGCTGGACATGATGTAGATCTTATCAAGGAACCTTGGGGGAGGAAACACATAATGTACTGAATATCAATCCAACCACACACAGCTTGCATGGTGGTTTGGGCTGGGGGCTGATGAGGTAGGGTCTAGGGTTCTTGAGGAATAGCTCCATGGCCTCGGGGCCAGGTTGACCGGGATTTCCTAAGGCCTTTCTCCGCGGCTTGGCCATATCACCGTCGCTTTAAAAAAAAGCCCACAGCCTTGGACAAGGCTACACAAATACTGATTCATGACAGTCATTTCTACACTCATCGTATGAATCTTCTCACCAAAAGATCATACTTTGCAACACTCCGAGGCAGCCACTACGGAACAAGATTGGCTACACTGACAGACGTCCACAGCCGTCAAGTTCAAGTTCAAAACCTGGTGTGTACAAATGAATGGTGGACAAGAGACGTGTTTACGCGTCAATCGTGGAAGACAGCAACAAAGCTGACGTTTTAACTCGTTAACCGCCCCTGTGACTGTACACTGCCAGAACGTGTTTACAATGTACATATCATCCGGCATCAAGTGGTTAAAAGTGGAAGAGACCCCATAACCTACCCTACAGCAAACTCCGGTTTCCCAGGCACAACATTTCCCTTCTGTAGCTCCACCGGGCACATCCTAGCCCATCTACACCTCCTCCAGCGGTACCGCGGCGCCACCATGTTAGTTCCACCCAGCGTTCGCATCAGTTCCTCAGTCTCTATGTCTTCTGGTATCTCCTCTTCCTCTTGGGTCTGCAGCCGGATTGGCACGGCGGCGCGGCGTAGGATGTAGGTGCCGAGTTTCAGCATTAATTCCTTCATGAGGTTGGCGGCTGGCTTGTTGGAGTCTAACTCAATTAGGTACTGCTGTGGGTGGTCTGCTATGTAATCCTGTAGGGGATTTTCAAAGGTGTTAATATTGTATAGGTCTTTTCCCACTAGACAAAATCTCGGGGGTGGCCCCGGGGCGACGCCGGGGTGAAAATAAGCCCCGATTCCCACTTACAAGTCCCAACCCGCGCCACCCCTGAGATTGCTCATTCCCCGGGGCGAGTTCAACCCTGCTCGGGACCAAGTTGAAAATTTGGTACCGGGGCGAGACACTTTTACCGGGGCGAGAACTGTGGTGGGAAAAGGAGCAGGGGCGAGTTTTCATAATTCAAGTGACGGATAAAGTGCCGATCTCCGGGGTGAGTTCGCCCCTGGGCGAGATTCAGAACAACAAGTGTGAATCGACGTGGGGTTGAACTCGGGGGCGAGTCATACCGGGGCGGCCCCGGGGCGAGACACCCAGTTGGCTTTATAGCTCAATTGGTAGGGCGTCTGCACATTAAACAGAAGGTCCCGGTGAAACAAAGTTGTTTTTTACTGCATCTAGATTTCCCAAACTCATGGACATTTGTCCACATTTGTATCGAATTAACTCACCCTGGCAGTTCCTGGGTCATTATCCCTAAAACTCACTCATTCATACTACATTTTTCAAGAACAGAATTTACCATGACAAAGTATATACAACCAAACTTGGGATGAGAGAAAAATCGTAAGGGCTTTATCGGGATTCGAACCCGAGACCTCTGACTCATCGGGTACAGTTGGTATACTCCCTCAGGTTTTCCCTATGGACCCAATTTTTCTCTTGATGTTGCATTGTAGCGCAACTGGGCAAAGTAACGAACGCAATATATACAGTGAGATGATGAAGTATATACAGTGAGATGATGAAGAGACATCCATTTTTACCTCAAGCATTCGCAGCATCTTGTCTTTATAAGCAACAATATTCTCTTGTGCATTTGGAAGCAAGTCTTCTGGTCTCCTTACAAGCCGCTCTACAACCTCAAAGCTTAACTCCTCCTTGGGCTCTTCGTCTCCCTGGAAAAAGCAATCAGTCAAACCCTAAAAGAATTGTTCAAATTTCCATTTTATCCCTTACCGTCTCTACTCCCATTTCGCCCCACGCCCCCTCCCCCTTTAGAAAGCCTTTAGATGTCTTGTTTCTTGACTATCTTTACTCCCATCACTTTCTCGGATCTTGAGTTTTTTTGTATGGCACAGTTGTGGTAGTTTCAAGTTCAATAATAATATTGAGTAAGTTTCACATTTATTTATTGTTGTCGAACAATTCTGTTTGATGCTTTATGAAACATAGCATCAGTGTTTCATCTAGATCTGTCCACCCATCTTTTGGATGGGCAATGTGTGATTTTGACGGACACTTGTGAAATGGACAATAAAACATGACGGGTAGAATTTTTTCAAATGGACAGGTGGACTTTTGGTTTAAAATGTATGCATACTTGAACTGCATTTTTGTTTAGAACAAAAAACACAAAGTACCTCGTACTCTGCCGTGGTATGCTAGCTCGCGAGTCGCGACTCTTGTACATGTCGTATGCACACAGTACTTACTTACAAGCGGCTGTCATTTGTAAGGGCCGTCTGAACAATGTCGTAAGTAGCAGAGACCTACTCATGACCGACCTTGTCATTTGCTTCCCGGTCAATGCATAGTTCCGACCAATCAATCAACCGAACCCGCCGACCAATCACAACAGAGCTAGCAGATATCACACAATCATCCCATACCCCTTGGCTAATCACTGACTGTCAAAACAGCTGTGCCATGAAGTGACCATTGAAGGTTCAAGTGACCTTCAGACACCGTTTGGTCTGACAGTGAGGACACTATTGTCCACAAATAAGTTCACACATTACTACACGCAGTGTTATTGTTGCTATTTAAAGGTTTAAAAGGTGGTAAGTTTCTTTTGCGTTTCAGTAGACTTAAAAAAAAAAATTTCTAAACAAAAACAAATGTGAATTCCGCTTGATACCTGTGCCTCTGCCATTCCCTCCTCTGCCTCCTCCTCTTCTTCTTCCTCCTCTTCCTCCCCTTCACCCTCCTGGGCTTGCTTATGCTCTGGCCTATCAGGGTTCCATACATCGCTGGTATACAGGATATTGGTGACTGGGTCTACACGCTGGCCGACACGGTGAGATTCAAGGTCTTTATCTGGCATCTGATCACAAATCACAGATGAACACAATAACGGAATGGTTTTAAAGGGCCCCTGAAATGGTGTTTTTATCAATGAAATCTGTGCTATGGAACTAGTCCATTAATTAACAATCATAAAAACCTTACTTGGAAGTTGTTTGGGGGGTTAAAATCAAGATTTTTGATTTTTATGCTAATGAAAATTTACATATGCATGAGCAAAGTGGTGATGTCACATTAGGAAAACACAGGAAAATCTCATTCAACTGTGCACAAAAGTTTCCACAATTTTCTCCAACTTGCTGAAACTTTTGTAACCCATGACGGTTTAGGTTTGTTTTACATGTTGCCTGCTGCAAACCATGAAAAAATTAAGGCTGGAAACTGTAGCATTTTTCCACAATTCCAGTTCGAAGTCTTATGTTTTTTCTTTGGTTTTCTGCTGTGTGTGCCTAAAGTGACATGCCCCAAACATCGCCCTGTTTGTGAGTTTATGTGAAGAAATTTTCAAAGTTGAAAAATGCCACTTTTTATTCATGGGGCATCAAAATGAACAGTAGTATTGTCTTTCTACATAAGTAATCCTTCATATGCATGCAGCAAAAACTGTGCATAAAGTTATTGAGCATTTCAGGGGCCCTTTAAGGAAGGGCCGGGTTTATACAAATTACAAACAGGGTTGTAACGGGTCTCCCTCTGCACGAGTCCCAAGTCAAGTCAAACTGCCTTCGAGTCCCAAGTCAAGTCAAAGTGCCGTCGAGTCCCAAGTCAAGTCAAAGTGCCGTCGAGTCCAAAGTCAAGTCTAGTCAAACTGCCTTTGAGTCCCGAAGCAAGGCAAGTCAAGTCGAGTCGAGTCAAGTCGGGCATGTTGGTCAAGTCAAGTAGTCACGAGAGTAAATTTCTTCAAGCTAACTTCAAAATTAGTATAAATGCTGAAACTTGCATTCGAGTTGGTTACTTTTGTTGTTCTTGCCAAGAATGCTTTGTGTTTAAACAAAGCTTAGTCTTAGTTTTCTGTAGTGCTGAAATACAACTCGAGGCCTGTTTACACTCGACTCGCCTTTGCCGAATCGAACCCTGGAATTTCCAAAAAGGGGAGTTCAAGCCGGGTAGACACTAAGTGTAAACGCAAAAGGTGAATTGAAAAAGGCGGATCAGACCTGATTCGCCTTTTTCAAGTCACCTTTGGGGTAGGGTTGAACCCCGCAATTGTGAAGGTCGCTTGTAGTGTAAACGATACCCGAATACAGATTCGGCAATTTAAGTGTCCTTGGGGCAGTGTCCGCTGTGTGGTAGATTTAATTGACCAATTTGGCACCAGCTCCGCAACACCTAACAACTCACGCATGATCTGCAGTTACAACTAGTGGCGACTTTTGCGGTTTCTGAAGGCGAGTTGAAGTGTAAACGCGGCAAATGTTCAGTTTTGTGGTCGCAATAAAAATGCTGGGTCTGTATCCACCTTTGCCAGTTCGAGTGTAAACACGGTGTAGGTCCTCAAAATGAACCCCCTAAAACTAAAAAAAAATTGCATAAACGTTTACCTCGAGACTCTTGTTGCTTGATGCACATATGTGACCTGGCTTGACAAACAGCTTCATTGAATGTAGAAAGTATACACTTTACACAGATTTGCTTCTTCATATTAAGCGATATCTTCAATGAATGGAGCTATTTTGCTTCATCGAATGAGGAGATTCTAATCTTCTAAGAGGCGTATGTTGACATTAGAAAATCTTTGTTGAGTCATCGTCCAGGGATGCCAGTGGCTCTTACCTTCATGGCCGGGAAAAAAAATCCACTATGCGTGTACGTACGTACGTACGTGTGTACACAGCTTTGCCAGCACATGTACAGTACATGTACATTGACAGTGTGCAATACCGGCACCACTGGCCAAGTTCGATCAAGCGACTATAGTTCACTATAGTCGACTAGAGTCCCTCGAACGACGTGTAATTTCCGTTGTTCGAGGGACTCTAGTCGACTATAGTGAACTATGGTCGCTTGATCGAACTTGCTCACTGTGGGAATGGATACAGCGCCCTCTATAGTCTATGTACTTCTGATCAATAGTCTGGTTTTGCGATACTTTAGCCGTGAATGATTATGGCTGGGATACAGACATACTGCATGTGTGCAAATCATGTACATAGGCTGTACATACATGTAGTATACATGATATAGGGCATATCCAGACATCGTTGATCAGTAAGTGAGACAATTTTCCACATTTGTTTGGACTTAAAGAGTTGAAAATATTATTTCCGGCCGTTTATTTTTCCGGCTTGGAAAAAAAGACTTTGCCGGATTTCTTTTTCCAAAATAAGAAAAAGCCGGAATTCCGGCAATAGCCGGAAGACTGGCATCCCTGATCGTCCAATCTTCATTGAACGAAGTGATTTTCCTAATGTGAACGGGGTCTAATTCTGATCCTCTTACCCGGAGATTGATGATAAAATCTGGTTTTAGGGTCCAATTCTTGACCAGTTCAAGTTGGTGGGTGACATTCATGTAGTCCTCGTTGAGTGAAGGAAAGCCATCCAATACATAACCTGCCAGGCAACAATTCATCAGTTTGAATGAAGGTATGAAAATACCAGAAATTCCATTACTATGGATTAACCAAACATGTGATGAGAGAAAAACCATTATGGTCCTCATCGGGATTTGAACCGGAGACTTCTGACAAACCAGGCAGATGCTCCACCAGCTGAGCTATGAGGCACAGTGGTATACTCCCTCAGGTTTTCCCCAAGACCTTTGGCACACCGGGCAGATGCTCTACCAGCTGAGCTAGAGGCACATTCCCTCAGGTTTTCCCCAAGACCTCTAACTCGCCAGATAGATGCTCTACCAGCTGAGCTATGAGGCACAGTGGTATACTTTCTCAGGTTTTCCCTACGAACCCAAGTTTTCTCTAAGTAAGATGGCGCCACGTTAGCAAAACAAAAATCAGTAGGTTACCATGCGGTTTGGTTTGCTAGGTGCTTACATGAGTTTTATGAAATGGCGAGAGCACTGCTTAATCAGAAAATGGGTGCTGACAGGTTTTATGAAATTGGCCCCAGTGAAATGTGTAAGGCAGTGCTGCTTTCTGACCGGAAATAGACATTTTTCGAACCGCTGTGATCGGCATGTTATAGTGCAACGATGGCTGGCTTACCGTGATGCGCAACCTCCGACGAGTTAATCTTCTCTTCAATCAACCTCGCGGCCATCTCTTCAGGAATAGCACCCCCACGCTGTAGAATCTCCTGCAGTCGTTTGCCAGCGTCCGTCTGAAGGTCGATATGCCGGAGTATGATGTCAGTGGCGTGGACCAGCTCACAGCGCCACATTTGGGACAGACGTTGAGCTAGGGTGGTCTTGCCTGAACCTGGCTTGCCGAGGATGATGAAGCAGGTCGGCTTGGAGTGCAGGAAACGTAGTTCCGCCTGAAATGGTTAATAAAAAATACTTATAGTATGTATAATCAACATAGAAACACACATTTCTGCAACTTTCAATATTTTGCAAATTAGCCACCACGAAGCAGCGAAATTTCACACCGTTCATTTGAAGCATTGTAAATTTCATCCGCACCAGTTGTCTAGGCTTGTGACCTTGTTGGGTCTGCCAGATATGTGTGTTATTTAACTTTTATGAAATTGAATTGAAATTGGTCGATGGCAGTAGATGTGGGTTTCTTTTTTGTTCAAGTAAACATAGGTGATCATTCCATGAAAATGGGCAGTGTCCCACTTAAATTGTGACACTTCTGGAGTATTTTATAAATACCGGCCTTCAGAGAACAATTTCCCTCAGCAATATAGGGCACTTGCACAAGGGGTCAAAAGGTCACAGGTCACTATTGCTTGTCTTCCAGAAGGGGAGAGAACAATAGAGCGACGTGCTTTTTTGCTAGCAGCCACGTACGTTTCGTGAATCTATTGTTCTCTCACAATCTGGAAGACAACCAAAAGCGAACCGTGACCTTTTGAACCTATAAACAGTATATGCCCCATGAATCGAACACATTTACCTGTTGATATTACCCAAAACATGACAGGGACGATTCAATAAACCAGTGTGATTTCCTAAATTCAAGTGTACATGTATTTTTATTTTACTTCGACTTGGAAAACCCTTTACAATGAGGGTCTCTCAAAGCACAAATGACGCACCTTTCCCGGGGGTCCGAGGGTGCGTCATACAATTGATAGGTGCATAAACAAGATGTCATTATGTCTTGGGTCATACCTGATCTTCATCAAATGGGTCTGCATCCAGCGGTTGCAGCAGCTCAGTGAGCGACTTGGTTGCCTCAATCTCGCTCAGACTCGTCACACTCACAACTCGCTTCTCGGTGGTATTGTCAGCGAGCGGGGGCGCTGTAACAGCTCCACCTGGGGTTACTGATTGGACATCAGCCATTGTATTGGGTCGCGTTTCTGCTATGTCTATGGTGACGCTTGGTGTTGTCCCATTAATATTGCCATCTTCCTAAGATTAAACACTTGTGTTAGCGAGTGTAAACTTTTGAGGGCTGAAAAATAAAATTACCATCATTTCAAGTGACCCAAAATGTTACTTCATGAGTTGACAAGAAAAATCCGACTAAAAATATCGATAGCAATGGTAATAAACACCACATGATTTTTTTCCCTGGTACCTTTCAGGAAATTGGGAACTGAAGGTTTCTAAAACCATATGCAAATTATTTTTTTAACACTAGTTTAAACAGCTACGTATCACCCCGTCCACATTTTTTAATTTGTCATATTTATCGTGGACGTGTATGTGTCTACAACACCATCACAACTTGTTTTCCTCCAAAAATCGGCAGCCTTTTGTTTAATACGTAATGCAGTTCCAACCCTCTTCACCCGAAATTCTGAAACGCTCGAGGTCACTTGGTTTGTTGATAAACAGGGTTTTAACGTCATCCTGAGAAGAACACAAAACGGCCTGTGCAGTATTTAATGGAAAATATATGGAGTGAATGTTCATCATGCCCGTTTTGTCCTTATAATTCAAAATACAAACGTGAAAAACACTTGATGTACCGGTAATATGACAATAATCCACTATTACTTTTTTGTGAAAAAAACGGTGAAATTGTGGCTCACAGTGAAGCTCTTTCGAAGTAAATACTGGTGAATTGCGACCGGTGGTTTTGTCACGGAACGAACAGCATACACAGTGCATGTTAAACGGTCCCTGCGAGCCATTGTTCCCACGCGTTTGAAATTGGCACAACACGGTATGCACGAACGACTTATATTGAGCATTTAAGAAATCGTGAATTTTTTTTTCTCGAAAACCGCACTTTTGCTTGCGATTTATCCACTTAAAACGGACAATTTGAAATAAACAGCGGTATAAGTCGGCTGGAGGGATATGTGGACTATCGAAAAAGGTGCAAATGCTGGATTTTTAAGATTTTATGAATTATGAATTACTGCATCTATGTGGCTGAAATTTCTACAAGGTAGTTTATCAACATTATTCTTCAGTTATGTAATGCTGTTGTTGGTCCTGAAATTCATTAAAAAAAAGTTTCGTCTGCAAATGATATAATTGGCCTTTAAATTATATGCAAAATAAGGGGTGTGGGTGAAAAACGGACCCTCCGGATCCTTCCAGATCTTCCGGATCTTCCGGATCTTTTTCAAAAATGGCTATTTAATGAACAGGAAGTGCTTAGTTTGACTTCTTAATACGCTTCCATACCTTTTACCGCCATGTACAGGCCTTATTTTTAAAGATCCGGCGTGGAAAAAAAACCAATTTCTTTTTTCTTAGTGTCCTGCACTTCCTACGCCTATTTCTTCGAAAATTTCACTTTGTGGATAGTCGATGTGGTGTATGATTACAAATTGGTGCAATACATGGTGGTAAAGGGTATGTAAGCGTATTTAGAAGTCAAACTAGGTACTTTCTGTTCGTTAAATATCAATTTTTAACAAAGATCCGGAAGATCCGGAGGGTCCGACTTTCACAGACTGCCAAAATAAGTCAGAATTTGGCAATCCTTGTTTTAAGATATGGGCCAAAAAAGTTGTAGAGGTGGACAAATCAAAACTGACTTTTTACAAAAACAAAGGAGAAAAAACATTCCCCTTTCACATGAAAATAGTCGGTAAATTTATATATTAGAATCGATAGCTTCCAAATTCAATTCTAAGATATAAAAAAATAACAAATTTGCAAACAACGTCTTTGTTTTTAAACGACTTCAGTTGGCAATTTTAGGTGAACTCATGAAGTAAAATTGGTAATTTTAAAGGCAGATGCTCGTCAGCAATGCACGCGCGCCAAATTCGTGCCATGAAATACGCAGCTCCAAGCCTTCGTTATGGAGCTGTGTATTTTGTAGCACGAATATGGCGCGTGCGCATTGCTGACGAGCCTGTGCTGTGCCTTTGGAAAAAATAGTGTCTCCGAATTGTAAATTCCTAATACCCTTTCTTTAATCTCAGTCATAATCGGTGGACATTTTAACATGTTAATTTGCACAAAGTTTGCAAGTCAAGTTAGAGCTGCAGTTGCACTCTCGCACTTCCATGACTTCCCTTTGCCTTTGGCTTTGCATTTTTTACATTCAAGCAGCTGCTGTCAGATTTTGATTTAAAAAAACAGTCGACGTAAATCTGAACTTCCATTAAAAAAGTAACAGGTTTTTAATGGAATTGCTTGCAATCCGAATAGAAATGAAATTTCTGAGACAAAATTGACAGAAATTAAATAAAAAGAAGAAGACTGAATTAGCTTTTAAAACACTCACCTCATTTTCCGCCATGTTGTTTTATTACCATGGCGATCTCTCGTGCTGCAACATACCAATAGAGGGCGCCGTTCAACTTCTGCAGCAGAAGCTCACAGACGATTGGTTCATGTTTTTACTTCCCGTTAAAGCCAATAGTTACCCATAATTTTAATTCACTAGTTCACAATAAAACGATTGAAAGTGTTAATAGCAATGGTAACAAACTTCACATACCTTTAATGGAGAAATTACCAACTGAAGTGCTTTAAAAAAATGTCTGCAGACAATGTTTTTTTTACTATTCATTCAATAGGCCTACATAAAACCATGCGTGGATTTTTCAGGTTTTCTAAAGAATTATTTCATATAATTTTTTATGTGGTTGAAATTTCTACAAGGCAGCAGTTTATCAACATACTCTTCAGTTATGTAACGCTGTTTCTCTGAGTTTTATAAAAGTTTTCCAATCATGTAATCTGTCATTAAATTAGCCAATTGGAAAAGCCTTAGCATTGGACTAAGTAGAAACGGGGACTAAATAACCGAAATCCAGTGACTCGTTTTATCAACTCGCCCTCACTTCTTCACAAGTTGAGAAAAATGTTGCACGGATCCCCATCCCAAGAACGTCCCCTTGTCCAGTTCAATCGAACTAACCTCAGAATGCACGGGGAAAGTTTGTTTTAGGTTGGGACATTTTGTCAAAATTTAAATGTTCACTTTTTTAGATTGTCGATAACTAAATTAGTCAACCCAAACAAATAAACTCCTCAAAAGAAGTTCGGAAAGTCAAGTTTGACTGACGATTTCTCTCTTGTTACTAAATAATTTCCCTTGAATTTGGTATCATTCGAAAGCCATGTTTTACAGTCCTCTTTACAGTGATGTGTCATTTGTTATGATTAATCAATTGGGGGATATGCAGTATAGCGGAATACAGGAGTGGGTGGAAAGTGAAATGTCACAAAATTCACTGCTATTGTCATGCAGTGCATTCCCGGAAAGGAGGATGGGAATGTGTCAATGCACTTTTTGACAATAGCAATGCATTTTGTGACATTTCACTTTACACCCGCCCCCGTATTCAGCTGTGCTGCACATCCCCCAATTGCTTAATCATAACAAATGACACATCACTGTAAAGAGGAATAACAGGGCTTTCCAATGATACCAAATTCAAGGGAAATGATTTAGTAACAAGAGAGAAATCGTCAGTCAAACTTGACTTTCCGAACTTTTTTTGAGGAGTTTATATGTACGACCCCTCGTTTACAAACCAGGAGTGGATTGCAATAATCAGTGGCGGATCCAGCCTCATTAAAATACAGGAATACAATGGAAATCAGGGGGTCGGCTCCCCTGAAATTCATTGTATTCCTGTATTTTAATTAGGCTGGATCCGCCACTAAATAATTATAAGTGTCTTATAGTTCTGAGAAACATCATAAATTATATAGGTTTTCTCGTTCAGTTTCAACAAAGTTCGTTTTAGATGCCTTCGCTTTTTGCGCAAATTTGAATGCAGTTTGGGATCGTCAATTAGGCTATTTAAACAGAGAATATGCATTCAATTTGGTTTTTCGAGCGCGCAATCGGGAAAATTCCGCACTTAAATTTAAAACAACGCGCATTCAATTTTGAAATACCAGCGAAAATCATTCAAATTCGCCCATGCTTTGTATTTAAATGACGCAAATTCTAATATGGATGTCTGTGCGATCAAATGTGAATGTCTTTAAACGAAACTGAATAACGTGCAAATGAACAAGAACCAGAGAAATTGCGTCCTGATCAAAATCACTTGAATGCGTACTTACAAAATCGAATGAATTTCTGATGAATTCGAGCGAGAAAACCTAGTAACGGATTTTAGGTGTTTTGAATTTTGTGTAAAGATACAAGTTATGACACACAAAAGCTTTTTTAAAATTGTTGTCGCAAGACAAAAATTAATGATGCCTTCGTTATGATGTCTTAAAAGTTAAAGGTGTCCAGATCACGCCTCCCGACTCCCCTCACCCCCACCCCCGATTTACAACTTTAACAACCGGAAGAGTTAACAAATTTGACTTTTAACGACAGACTCTACAGAAACAAAACTCTTTAATGTGCTTTATTGATCATGTATAGTACAGTAGTGTGTGAGTGGAATGTACAAAATATAAAACATTACATAAATGATATACCAGCGCATCTGTAAAACTGGAATAAGATAGCAGTGACAAAACATGGTACGGGTCTCCAAAAAGACTTAAGGCTAGTCCCACTAGAGACCAGAGCGGCCACAAGCGGCCTGATAGAGGCCGGAAGCGGCTACCAGCTCAATTTCTGGGTTTCACTTTCTTGACAACCGGTTGCTATCCGCCATTACTGTGTCCATACTATGGCACGCCAAAGTGAAAATAATTAAACAGTGATAATTTAATGTTGACGCATATTTTCGCAAAAGGTGGCATGACTTTTACATGTTGATAGACTGTTTGAAACTGGCATACCGTGCTTTTGTTGGCAAGTTTTTAAAAATGTTGAGACTTGTTTTTCAGGGTTGATGGCAGAATTATTATCAGTGTTGAATTATTTCCGCTTTGGCGTGCCACAGTATGGACACAGTAATGGCGGATAGCAACCGGTTGTCAAGAAAGTGAAACCCAAGAATAATGTTTGAACACTTCATATCACCGTACCAAAAGGTTAATAAGCATGTCTTCCTCAGACCTGCAATTTCATCGTTCCAGGGCATGTTTTGGCGACCATAGCGAGAAACATGTGTTTGCTGTAATCACTGGTAAACCAATGATTATCCTTGGATTCTGACGACCGAAGCTGATCATTGGTTAATTCAGTAATTACGTCAGAAACATGTTTCTGGTTATGGTCGCAAAAACACGCCCGAAACCTGAGTAAA
This sequence comes from Henricia sp. BOLD:AAB3569, assembly GCA_037783545.1. NCBI lineage: Eukaryota > Metazoa > Echinodermata > Asteroidea > Spinulosida > Echinasteridae > Henricia > Henricia sp. BOLD:AAB3569. The sequence goes on along the minus strand of JBBELK010000272.1, from coordinate 1,449,529 downwards.
AAGAATAATTCAGCTGTATAAAATCAATGGGGCTTTTAAGTGACAGGTTTGAAACTACACTGCAAAAACTGTGGTGTTAAATTAACACCAGTGGTGTTGTCTATTATAGATACCGAGCCATAGGTGTTAGTTCTAATTCCACAATTGGAATAAATGCATTATTTTAAACACCCTAGGTGTTAAAACCAATACTTGTGGTGTTAAAACTTAACACCAGGCTTGGTATCTCTATAAGACAACACCACTGGTGTTAAATTAACACCACAGTTTTTTAAATCAAGCATCGTATACCGAATGTCCAAAAAAGTTAATAATAAAGATGGTACAGTATTATAAATGACCTTGTTCACATCAGGGAAAATTATCGCTTCATTCGATGGTAGGGGAGATAACGGTTTCTTGAAAGTGAAATATATATCAGCTTAGCTGCAACATCAGGGACAAGTGACACTCCAGAAAATGGTAACATGAAAGTCGGAATAGACTACTAATTTAATTTTGTGATAGTTGGTCGTTTGCGGTTTTTCCCTTTTGGTCATTTTTTTTTACAAGTGTATGTACTGTAAATAATTTGGATTACATTTTTCTACAATTTTCAGGACTAAATTTTCGAGGAAAAAAAAGTAAATTTACACAATGAAAGTTTCCGAGACGATTGGACTACCAGGGTGTGCCGTGGTATACAGCACACCCTGGTAGTCCCACATCAGAACAGTTGCTAGAAAAATATTGGTATAGTACATACAGTAATTTGCAGTATAAAATTGTATAACATTGACAACAATGAAAGATGTTCAAATATGGTACAATGGAAAGCCAACTCTTAACCCTCCGACATACCATGGGGTGCTTTGGAAAGATGGGGTGCTTTCGAAAGGCACAGTTTTGTAAATTGTAAGTTACTAACCCACCTTTGGGCCAATTCCACTCAAACTCCATGTAATCCTTAATTGAAGCCCATGTTGGAGCTTGTAAAGTCACGTTGAGTTCACTCACCAGTCAGGCCGACCCTGGGAAATCTGGGACTCCAGCCAAGCCCCATTTTTAATGTACCCTGCATAATAGAAGCTACCAATCATCTAGCTTCCACCCAGTGACACAATGTAACCAATTGCTGTTTGCAATCAATGGCATGACAGAGAAATAGCCCAAGGTACAGTGCTTCAGGAGTCTCCCCTTTGTATCCACGTGTAATTTTATGCGCGATGCCTGTCGGAGGGTTAAAATGTGACTACTTCAACTAACGGACCATGCTGAACTCTCAGTTTGTGAGTAGATCTCATTGCTTTGTTAAGTAACTTGGAATGTTCCACTTTACAAAGCAAGAATATAGACCCTTTTTACGAGTGACCATGACAGGGGCAGGCACATTGTCACCATTGCCGGTATGCCACAACATTTAATTCAAATGCCGAGTTGTAGGTATGGGTAGTGGTACCGAATCGCGTTCAACTGGTCTTTATTAAATTTTGAGATTTGTAATGAGGTCTCCACGGGTCTCGAAGAAAAATTCCCGAGACTTTAATAGTGGAGACCGATAGCAGGACCTTCCTTCTGAGACCAGGACCTTCCTTCCAAGACCGAGAGGCCTCTCGAGACCGAGACCTTTAAAAAAGGTCTCGAGGTGGTCTCGAGACCGAGACCTCCAACGCTGCATTTAAGTACCGGTATGAAAATCTGCTCCTAGTCTTGATCGCCGATGCAAAGGATCTATATATTTAGAAAGCTGGTTGCTAGGCAACACGACTGTTACAGAATGGCATGTTACGTCTCAATAAGTTATTTTGGTTGGCGCTCGGGTTCGAACATTTCGGCAAATGAAAGCTTTCGCTGTTTTGTGTCCTGTTTAATATTCATGAAGCTAAAGGCGCATGCATTATATCGGAATACAAAAGAATACAAGATAATTTGAAACAATTCACTGAGCTGCTGGTCTGACAAACGCGACTAGATACGGCGCCACATAGTTCAAGTTGAACCCAAGGTGTGATCCTGAGACGCTGGTAGCTACTAAAGGCGCCATGGTCTGCGCCGTGCTGCTAGGGTGCAATGATCGGCCTGGGGTAGCCACACTCGTACCAGCAGTCCTACTACCCAAGACATTGCTATTACACGTTCTCGACGCGAGTCCGTTCCCTGGGGAACTGAATGTCACTGCAGAATTCGTGGGCAGAGTTCTCGCGATTGTTAGAAGGGGCTCCTTGGAGCTTTGTTGTGCCAGGGCGCCTTCTGTCAAGCAATGAGACAGAGGCGACGGCATGGCGTAATACTGATTTGTGTCCACGGTTAGGGGCGTCATTACGCCCAAAGGAAGCTGGGACAGACCTGCCGGGCCCGAGGCAGTTGTGGTTTGCAGCGCGTCCTGAGAGGGTCCGTTCCGGGCCAGGAGTGCCGAAGCCGGCGGGTAGGCAGCACAGGCGTTGGTGTGAGCCAGTTGCGGAGAGGTATGCGTAGAGTCTTGTGCTCCGTGCAGCGAGCTCCGTGAGGCGAGCCCAGCCCTGTGGCGGCGCTGCAAGTCCCGGTAATGATGGTCAAGGCTCAGGCAAGGCCTCTGATGACCTGCTGAAGTCCGGAGATGGTTGTTAACATCCAACTTGCTCTGTGAATGGATCAAGTGCGCCCTCAGGCGAATGATGATGTCGTGGTTGGGCGGGAAGCCTTCAACTTCCACCAGGTAGCGGATGGTTTCTTCCATGCAGTCCTGGAATCCGTCCATCATGGCATCTAGCGGGGCCGGTGGAGGGTTGAACAGGCTAGGGAGCGGCCCTTCTCTTTGCGACGACGTGGAAGCCGTGGATTCTGTGGATACGGAAGCAAAAAGACGAGTGTGAGGAATTTGATTGTATAGAAGACGGACCATTATCTGGTTCCCCCGACTATCAGAGCCAAGGAGAAAGCACAGCGTTCACGGTTCTTTTCTCCACACTGCAGGAACCGAATTAATCCACGCCAAAAAACCTAACGTGAACCAGAGTGAGAGTCTTCCCGGCTATGCAACAGTAATCCAGAGTATACCTGGAAGAAGCCATCAAAAGAGGAGATTCTGTTCCTCAGGATGTCCTGTCCCGCGGACAACATCTCCTAGGAAACGAAGGATAACTGGTCCGACCGGACAGCCATATAGCCTACCTACGATATTCTGTCTCCTCGGACGGTCTGTAAGTTGTCCGTTCCGATCTTAATTTATTATCAATGTGTAGTCTTCACTTTCTTCACGAGTCCCCACGATTGCCCAAATTAGGAGGGCATCCTAAATCCCAGTTCATACAACATAATTCTTCAGCAAATAGTGTAACCAATCAACCAAGACTTGTTACGGTCCTTGTGTAGGTTGATGTTATTGATAAATAAATAAGTACCAAGTTAGAAATTCTGTATTAACCGAGATTCGATACACTTTCCCCATCCAGTGTCGTACAGTCGTCTTACACAGTGTCATATACGGTGAATCAGCGCACTGCTTCCGGGCGCGAATGTAATCGTCCCTACATCAGTCTGCATGGCTTCCAAGCTTTCCGTAATAAATAATTAAAAAATTAAAAAACGTCATCGAAAATTCTTCAGTTCGAAGATATAAATACTTGGTAACCATGCCCAGCCCATATCCCTCATATCCCAAACTTTAATATCATATAGCTATGCTCTTAAATTTACCTTTCCGGGGCACCAAAAAGTTCGTGAAGATATTTTCTTCCAAATAAAATGTTAGATTTGAAAGAAGTGGGGCACAACCGGATCTATCAAATGCCCTTCTGGGGCTCACTGATTTTTGGCTGGCCGGGACTTTTAATCAGTCTCAGACACAGAGCCCTTGATGCCCTGGGGAACTTTTGAAGTTCGTATACGGGGCTCATTTTGTGGTGCTCGGCAAACACCCAAACATTTAAGAGCTTGCCATTGATTCGGGTCGGCGGCAAAACTTCACAAGTTTAGATCTTAAGTTTGAACCGCAGCCCTCGCTTACGAGGCCCCAAAGGGAAGCCTTTTATATTATGCTGTTAGTGAATGCTTCGAAATATATACACGCCGTGGATTTCCTTTTTTCTGGAAATTATTTGAGGCAAAGAGACTTGAATCGCCAGGAGGGTGATAATATGAAACGCGTGAAGTATATGGCGGAACGGACAAAAGATGGCAGCGCAAGAAAGGGTTTAAACCTCGGGGAATGGACTTGTATAGAGCTGGGGATCTGAAAGCCAACTGGTCCGGACTTGTCTGCCTTAGTATCCCCATGGGTCTACGAACATCAACTCCAGGGTCTCGGAATTGTGGTATTGATGCGGCTTTTGTGCGACAGGGCAAATAAAACTCAGTGAAACTTTGCCCTTTGAAGGTTGCAGGGACTGGTTGTTTAATGAGCTAACAGTGATGCGGCGTTGAACCATTAGGAAAAATTACAATGTTCTCTTCAAAGTCACGAATTCTATTGAATATTTGTTTTTCAATCATTGGCGTTCTATATCGTCCAACACAAATACAGCATAGAGGAGGCTACGGAGCATATTTTTCTTGCTGATCTGTGGAAGAAGGGATGTGTTTCCTTTTCCCCAACTCATTCCAACCGTTGCTGCCGGCTGTGCCGCACCCAACTGCACACCAAGCTCATTAATTCTTTGGTGTGCATGAAAAATCATATGCGATCTGGGGTCAATTTTATAGAGCTGCTTAAGCATGCAAAAAATGCTTAAAGTTGCATTGCCCGTGTTTCGGTGAAAGGATTAAAAAAAATTAATTTACACAAGCGAACGAATTTAGAAAGCTTACGTGTCTCTGTAACGAAAAATATCAAAAACTTAAATTTCCGACGTCGGGAATTGGAGATACAAGCCTTTTTCTTGAAACGTGCTTCACATGTTGTACATGTGCGCGTACGCTCATATGTACATAGTATGTGTACAATGTTAACATGTACGCGCACATGTACATTTACGTCATAACCCTGTCGATTAATTGACCTGCCAGCCATTTAATAATTTCTTGTTTTTAATTGACTGGCATTAATCCTTGACGGATTTTTACGTTCTTGGTACCAAATGAAAGCTGATAACTTTTTCTATTCTAGAAAAATACCTATTTAACTTTTAAAAAAACAAATTTGACGCCCAAATCGGCCCAAACACGGGCAGTCAATTTTAAGCTTGAAAAACCTTGCTTGATGTGATTGTCATGATAATGAAACAGTCCTCTAACACTGGTCATACACTATTTCTATCACATGAGAATTTCACTGGTAACGTTCTATACTAAGCAAGAGTTGTTGTACACCTCTATGAAATTGGCCCTAGATGATAATAGTAGCCATACCGTCAGAGATAAAACACCTTTTGTTACAATTAAAGGCCTATGATATCACTTGCAAGATAAAACGTTTTACAGATTCGTGGAATTTGTTCACCCAATTAATTGTCAAATTTCTGAATTAAATTTCTCTCATGCTATTAAAGTCACGTGTGTGGGCTGTGCCGATGTGGGCGGCGCCATGTTTGCAGTGCAAAGTGGGCAACACCCCTTTGTCCACCGTGCACCCATAGCGTTAAGCAAAGATGGCGGCGTCCATATCGGCACATCATGTATTGGGAGTGCGCACTCTAGTTTTCTATATATAACTCTATGGCTGAAGCAGAGAAGGATCCCAGAGATCAAAGGATCTGCGCAAAGTGAAAGAGTGCACCTTAGATCTGCGGGGATCTGGATCCTGATCCGTCCGAAATAAACACGCCCTCAGAATCAATGTACTTTCTTGACAGGTGCAACATTTCCACGTGTCTAGTGATTAGCCATATTTGAGAATCAATTTGTTCAGAGGTCGGATGAATGAGATGTCCGCCCGAGGTCACGGGATCCCCCACCGTGCAACATAACGACTACATGCACGGGACACACCCTCGATACAAAGTAACAATGCCTATAAACCACCAATACGCCTTGTATGCCATCATTATAACCGATCGTTGCGCCTGCGTTATATTGTGTCATAGCTGTCCTTTGTTGCTCAATGGTCATCCTCATTAGCAAAAAAATGATCGAAGTGACACAATGAGCCATCTTCGCGCCATATATTGCGGTCAACCTTTTTTTTGAAATGCTGTCGTGTAATTACGACCATACAAATGTGAATCTTTCGGTTGGTTATATATGCCTGATGATTTTTAACAGAACAATAAATTTGTTGAACTTATTACATAATGTACGTTTGGTTCCTTTTGTACTACTTTTAATCACTTTTAGTCCATTCAATGTAAGCAATGTTTTACCTCAACCACTAATCGCAATATGCAGAAAGTGCTATGCATTTCAGTAAAGTCTCCTTAACACTATACTAAAAGTTTACCAAAATATATTTGGTGGCCAGGTGTCAAATTTGCATAATATGCAAATTACACGCCGCCAATATGAAAAATTATATTTTCCACTGTAACTTTATATTTAGGTACTCAATCAAAGCACATAAAGTGTCTAAACCTATGTCTTCATGCATGTAACAGTACATGTTTCTGAATTAATAGTGTGAACACAAATATGCAAATTATGCAAATTAGCGGCCACCATTAGGAAAAATATCTAGGAAAGTATATCTTATTAAAACGAAATACATGCATTGTAATTTTTCCTAATGGTTGGCAGGTAATTTGCATATCATTTTCCCCCAAATATATTTTGGTAAACTTTTAGTATGGTGTTAAGGAGACTTTACTGAAATGCATAGCACTTAAAACAAATTATGTTGCAATTAGTGGTGGGTGTAACCCTAGTTTGACTATTTGTTGTATTTGTGCAAATAGTCATAACTTGGGGAAATGTTTTTGTTGAATAACCATGTATAAGCTCGATCCGTACCGTATACAACTAGTTTTAAAGCTTTGTATTAAAATAGCACAGACTTGAAATTAAAACAAAAAGAAGTTTTATTCATTTTTGTAAATTTTGCACAAGAAAGTTACGTCAACTTTGGTAAATTTTGTTCCAAACAAAACTATGAAACTATTAAATATAGCTATAATATTTTTGAAACATATATAGTATAGTTTGTATATATTGTATTTTGTACGTAGTATTTTGTACATATCTTCGCCTGCCTTGTAAATAGATGAAAAGCATCAAAGTAAGTGTGGTTTGTAACCAAGTCCGACCGACCCACACATCGTTTATAAAGCATTATTGAACAACGATAGCCGTGTTGGTTTTCCCGATTTTTACCTCCCATCGGGATCCGCTATAACTGGTATAGATATTGCTTAGTAGCCTGTTACAGGGCATGAATTTGAATTTTCATGATATTTCGAAAAACCCCAGTAGTCCACATCCGAAAAATGAAGAGCTTGTTCGCTCCTTGTCTGGGGATCTTTGCCCCTTGGGTCAAGTGGCTGTCGGATTATGCAAGTACTCTGAACTTTTTAGCGGTCAGGGGATCTAAAAGGGCATTGACGGGTGTCATTGTTGGTGGAGTGTATGCACAGCGGCCTGCGGGCGAACCCAACTGGGTCGGTATTTAACTCGCACGGATTTATGTACACGATGCAAATTTGAAGTTTTTTGTGTGTATCCGACCGCGAGTCACTCGACGTTTTCTGTGGGGTTAAATTTGCACAGAGGGACAACCTGATCAAATATTTTGGGATCTTTGACCTGTACAGGGTCATGTAATTATTTTTCAATCAGAGGATGGTTTAAGCGCGTTGGTGGTATCTACCCAGTTTGATAGATATGAATACAATTGAAGTGTCCATCATGTTGTTATCTTCAAAACGATATTAATAGATGGATCTGAATTCAGATCTGCGCAGATCTGTACGTGATTGACTTGTTTGCTTCGCGCAGATCCTAATCGAGATCTGGGATCCAAAGGATTGTTCTCGAGATATGGTTCCGCGAGGGATCCAGTACAGTGAAACCTGCTATTAAGGCCACCTTGATAAACAGGCCACCTGCATATAGTGGCCACCCACCTTTGATCCCAAATGCCCGTGTGTATAATGCTTAAGAAACCTCTATAAAGAGGCCACCTCTTTATAGTGGCCAGTTATTTATGGTCACGATGTTCATGCCGACAGGGTGGGGCTTTTGACGCATAGAAATCAAATTTTTAGCGCACCTTGGAGCAAAACCCGTGGGTGGGGATTTTCGTCACCTGAATTTTGCTCCAGGGGTGGGGATTTTGTCACGCGAAAAGTGACAATCCCCACCTCTCAGGTGGGGCAGCCCAGGGGGGGGGGGGGGGGGGGGGGGGGGGGGGGGGGGGACAATTGATAGGTGCATTATACTAGCTGTTTCTGTATTTATATGTTCCGAGGAAACAATGAAAAACTGAGTCAATACTTTCAAGAAATTGCCGTCCTATAGGCTGGTTTCGTGATTATACTGCACGCACATAATGCCACGGTAGTCAGGGGCACACACACATTTACATGAATTCGTCTTCAACTATCGTTTTCATACAAAAGATATTCTCTCAGTCGGAACATGGAGGCCGGAGGTTGTTTTCATTTCTCCATGGTCGGAATCATTGCAGTGGACTTCTATCTTCCATTTGATTTTGAGTAAGTTTTTTTCCCGCCGGTAAATGGTTCAGAGCGTGATCCAAAACTGGTAAACATTGGATAAAAATTTCAAAATTTCTTAAATTAATCAAAATAATATTTAGAACAGTAAAGAAATGTCCATATTTTACAATCGTATTACAAAAATTAACAGAATAAATTTGGCTGGGCACACTGTGCCATCACATTTTAAAGAAAGAGTTGAAAATGCATGTACAAAATTGTAGTTTTTGTCAATTTTATTGACTGTCCGTCCCTCACGCATAAAAACAACCTCTGCATAAAACTGTAAAGTCAATTTCAACACGGGATAAACTGGGTGTGTGTATTAACATCAGTAGCAGGTAAACATAGGCTACACTTTAGTTTTCATTTGTTGTATTGACTAAGGAAAGGCATTTGTCTCTTGATTTCCGTCCCTCACGCGAGGGGCGGAATTGGATCACGCTCTTGATTATTAAGATTTCTGAACAATGCACATTTATCTTACGGGCTTTAATTTTACTGCATGGAACAATTACGATCAACATATGAAGCATTTAATCGCGGTATAAGCCGCGCTAATACCTAAGTCACAATTAAAGCGGAGGCCGGGCGGCGTGTGCGATTTATAGGCATCGGTCGGCGTGTAGAGGTCGGCGAAAGATCGCGCGATTGGGCGGTCACAGTCACAATTAAAAGTGCCCCGCACGCTGCCATGACGGAATGGGGTCGATTTCTTGGCCCGTTTATCGGCCGGTGTCCGGCAGGCACTCGTCCGATGTCCTGCCGATGTCCTGCCTATATCACTGCGATACCCCGGCCGATGTCTGGCCGATTTCCGGCCGGGCGCCGCCAAGTCGGCCGGACGCCGGGCGGTGACCGGCCGGCGTCTGAGCAGCGTCTGGGCGGCGCCTGGCCGATATATGGATTGTCTGGGTTGTCAAAAATTTGGCCCGGAGCCCGCCCGATGTGTGCGATGCCCTGCCGGACATCGGCCAGGCATCGACCGATTTATTGGCGATCAGTTTGCGATGCGAAACGCCGCACCAGGTTTTAAGTCCGAGTTAAAAGTAACTCGATGCCCGCCCGATGCCCAAAAATGACCCGGCAGCCGCAAGGAATCCCGTGGGGCCCCGGCAGAAAATGCCTAGAAATCCGTCGCAAACTACTCGCAAACCCATCGCAAGTTAATTGTGACTGGGGTATAAATAAGCATCCATAAGCCCTCCACACGAGGAAAGGGGGACGGAGATCGTTTTGGCGCTCAACAGCGCAATTGTGGCCCGCTTTGAGATGATATGAGCATAGGGTACGATTACTGGTCTGGGTTGTGGTACATGTGCCCTTGAGACACTTGTTCAAGCTCGTTTGTCCCCACCCATGAGACAAATGGTTATCCTTCCTCCAAAGACTCGGACTCACTCCAGTCTGGAAGCCTGGCGCATCAGCAACTGCATTGTGTACAGAGCCCACCAACATTTTATTTTCGATACAAAAATCAATTCCGCGGTTAGCCGTAGTCAAACCAGTCGATATATCAGCTGGTGAATAGCCACGGCCACCTGTTGTTAAACATGTGCATTTCTGGTAATTATTGTTCATTTGACGTATCAGACCATCACATCTGGAACATAGCAAGGAAACATGTCTGGAAAAACACCCAATATACGTCTACAACAACGCTGCACCATTTCACTGAGAAGCAAAGTACATTCCCAGTCTAGGACAAAACACCGGAATTAAATCGTGCCGAGTTGAGAATTGAAACACTCGGGGGCCTAGAAGCTCAACTTGGAAAGGTATTTCGCGGATACAAACACTGCATATTAATCTGACCCCAAACTCAATCACTTTCTTTTCCCTTCCCCTCCGGTCTTCCTCAACAACCCCCCAAAAATTGACTTGACGATCGCCGCATCGACAGCTAGTAATTTCGGGGGCCGTTTTGGCACCATAGGGCACGGTTATCTCCCCGCAGGGGGCGTGGCTTTTTATCAACGCCTGCATACCTAGGAATCAGAAGAAAAATCAAAATCCCGGCGTGGCAGGTCAAGGATGCAGATTTTATTATTCGCAAATGATTGGGCGAGTGGGCAAGACAAGTCTGGTCATGTTCGTGGCTAAGTTTGTACGGTTCGCGGTGCGGACAAAGTGACATAATTCACAGAAAGAACACTGGGATTGACCATAAACAAACCACTTAGGCCTATGCCCCAGTTCAATTGCAGCACCTGTCGCGTGGATGAATAAAGTTTCACTATGGAGGTAGGAATGTTTCACTCAGTTTATACTTGTACACAGTTTGCAAGTTATTTTTAGCCCAAGTTGTACAAATAGGCATAGGTCCTATTCTTGGGCTTCACTTGGCTTGACAACGGTTGCTATCCGCCATTACTGTGTCCATACTATGGCACGCCAAAGCGAAAAACAATTCAACACTGATACATGTAATTTAATGTTGACGCATAATTTCGCAAATGTTGCGCAAGAAAGAAAAACAGTTGGCATGAATCTCAAATGTTGATAGACTGTTTGAAGCTGGCATACCGTGCTTTTGTTGGCAAGTTTGTAAAATGTTGGCAAGTTTTAAAAAATGTTGAGACTTGTTTTCCAGGGTTGATGGCAAAATTATCAGTGTTGAATTATTTTCGCTTTCGCGAGCCATAGTATGGACCACAGATTTCTTAGACTGGTTCCCGTCCACATATTCCACACAGGAGAATATAAGGACAGGTAAAGGGCGCTTCATCTTGATCTGTAATTGGTCGTCTTTGCGCGTGCGCATTGTGTTTTTTATATTTAAAAATTGGCCAAGCCCTTTGCTTTAGGCAATGTACTTTATTTACATAATTGGATATGTTCGACACGCACGGCCAAGTTACAAACGTCAATGCAAAATCTGCGCACTTACTAAAAAAATATTAAAATAATAACCACGTGACGGGCAGAATTCTACCCGTCATGGCTGCCCTTTACCGATCCCTATATTTTCGCAATAAGCGAACCAATCTATAGGGATCGGGAACCAATCTACAGATTTCTATTAGGAGTTCCGTGATATGGACACAGTCACGCTTATGGCACGCCAAAGCGGAAATAATTAAACACTGATAATTCTGCCATCAACCCTAAAAAACAAGTCTCAACATTTTTTAAAACTTTGCCAACAAAAGCACGGTATGCCAGTTTCAAACAGTCTATCAACATTTAAAAGTCATGCCAACTTTAAATATGCGTCAACATTAAATTATCAATGTTGAATTATTTTTCGTTTGGCGTGCCATAGTATGGACACAGTAATGGCGGATAGCAACCGTTGTCAAGCCAAGTAAAACCCAAGAATACATTTTGGTTCTATACGATCCATGTTCTCTCTTTTTATTAACCTCATTGCCGCGAAACGTTATTGTTGTCAAATTCCATTCCAATACATAGGCGTAGCAAGCTCCTAAAAAGTGGGGGTGGGGGAGGGGGGAGGGGAGGGGGTCGGTGCTGAGCGGGTGAGCGCCCTCATGTATATAATGTAATAGCATTGCCATTGCCGTGGCGTTTTATCAGCGGTGTTACACTATGAGCAACTAACATTGGAAATTGGGCACACACCATTGTTAATAACAATGGTTTGTGCCCAATTTCCATTCTTAGTTGCTTATAGTGTTATATTACTTTCATAATTGTTTTTTATTTTTGCCGACAGTACCATGATTTTGGGATAATGGGAGGCAAAAAAGTTAGTGGGGAATTGACATCTCCCCCACCCTTTTTGAAAGTAGGGGGAGGGGGAGGGGGAGGGGGTGGGGGGGGATGCACACCAGCCCCCCACCCCCGTCTCCTTACGCTATATATAGGCCTATGCAGTATTTCAACTGTGAAATATTAAACGCAAATGTTAAACTTGGACAACACATTTTGGAATTATTACAAATCAAGTTTTAATAAATTAACGTTTAATAAGATCACGTTGATAAATTCACTGATATGTCGCGTTTATATTACCGAATTAATGAAATCGCGCCCTCTCGTAATTTTGTGTACGCCATAGATAAAAGACCAATAGACAGCCGAAGTGTTACGTGTAGTTGGCTCTAAACATCATGGCCGGCAAAGAAGTACCATTGCAAAAGCACAGGGATACGGTTTAGTGATTTTTAGTTTATTTGGAGACAATGCATAGTTCCGACCTGTCAATCAAGCCGAACCCGCCGACCAATCACAACAGAGCTAGCAGACAGCGCCCACATAGGTCAAAGTGCATTGCATCACAACAGTCACGCGATTTTCAGTTTGTACATGTTGTATGCAGTGATCCGGGAAAATGTTTGTTTCAATGTCGGGCGATTTGCTGTTCAAAGGTAGGAAAGCGAATTTTTATGAATATATGTCATCCCTGCATTACTAGCCCTTTGCTCAGTGTGTGCTACGGTACCTGTCGACCCTAAAACATTTATACCTTTGAGTTTTCTCCAATATATCTGTGCTTTCCATGCCGAGTCCCGTTGCTTTGTACGTTGTGTCGCCATTTTTTTGCGATGGCTTGTGAGCACATAGCAACAGTATCTAAGTTAACTATCTCGGAACTATAGACTGCCGAAGTGAATACGTCACCTTTTGTTGGTTGCCTAGGCAATTGGATCTAAACTAAAAATCACTCAACCGTGTCCCAGTGCTTTTCCAATGGTACTTTTCCCGACAGCCATTATAGTTTAGATCCAATTGCCACGGCAACGCACGTCACACTTCGGCTGTTTATAGGCAACCAACAAATGATGACGTATTCACTTGGCAGTCTATAGTGAGCAAAAATCGAATATGCAGCACGACATGTGGCAGAGAGACTCTCTCCTACCATTGTTCCCCCATTGTGTCTCAAACATCCAAGAAATTTCCAAGGAATTCCTTTCAGTTTTTAGGGGAGTTAGTGCGTTAACAAAAGGGAAGAGTGTGTTGAGGTATAGGGGCGTTAGGGGAAGAGTCCCTTTGCCACATATCGTGCTGGGTATAATAAAATCGCCAGGGTCCAGGATTGTAATAAAGAAAGTCGTCAAGATACAACCCTAAACACATAAATGTCATCAGGCGTGGAACACGCCCGAATTAATCTTTGCACTACGGCTGGTGCCCCGAATTTTTCACTTTATAGAGGTGCAATTTAGAAAGTCCCGGAAAGTCCACATACCGTGCTGTTGTAGCTACATGGTGCACGCCAATACCTAGCAACCAACAGTCTGGTTCATTTATGCCATTCTCTCCTACGGTGAACCCGGTATTGATTCTGTACTTCACATGCACCTGCAGTGTGCACCACATAGCAACATACATTTAGTCTGGTCAAGTGGACTCTGAATGTGCATTGTGAAAGGAAGTACGTCAGTACACCAGACGGTATCCATGTGAAACACGCAAAAAGACTAATTTGTGTCTCACTTTGTCCCCTAGATAGAGGGGGAGTCCATGGCACACGTATTGAGGTCACTTCATCGGTAGGAATTCGCCAGGCGCCCGATAGGTTGTTTCCGACACCGCCGAGCAGCACGGTATTACGGACAACGTGTTTGCATCATTGTCCATTTAAAGCCCAATACATCATTTTACTTCATGAGTTGACAAGAAAAACCCAAAACTTCAATTGTTGAAAGCAATGGTAACAAACACCACATTAATCTTTTCCCGTGTAAAATTGTATGAAGATATTGCTTGTGCTTTAAAAATCGTTTGCAGAATTGTTTTTTACCATTCAATCAACACAAAAACTATGCAAGGATTTTTAAGGTTTTTCTGAAATACTACTGCACCTACGTGGCTGAAATGTCTACAAGGCAGTTTATCAACATTATTCTTTAGTTATATGAAATACTGTTGTTCCTGGAATTCGTAAAATAAAGTCTCATCTGCAAATGATATGATGGATCTTTAATACACGCACCTGATCTTCGAGCTCCCGAGTCGCCACTGATCGCGCAAATTGGTCCAATAAACCCACAACGGGGTGATACCTGACAGGTGTGTGACGCACGAGATAATTTTGGCCCAAGGTCACTGTTTCAGATTGGTTGATGAAAACAAAATTACTATTCCAGAGTTCAGCGATAAACGGCGTTATTATATTGCCAAGAGGAAAACGCAATTATTACGCTAACTCTAACGGAATTTCACTTTCTTCCTTCTGACTGAAACCTTATACTATGTGACAATGTTATGAAAAACGTAAACAGGTGAATCTTGAATTGTTTCGCCAACTTGAATAATGTTACTCTTTTTGGCTGCGTTCGCGCAATACTCGTATTAACACTCTTGGGTGTTCGAACGAGTATACTAGTATGACACTCGGTCCATAGTTTCCTGCATTAATGACACGCTCGAACGCAGCATTTTTTTGTCCAAGAAGTGTGTATTCCATGAAATTGAAGAACCGGTTTCCATGTTACGTCCGAAACCACTTTTACTCTATTTTATTATTTTCTTAAATAACCCCATGTTATTTATTTACCTTGCGTCGGGGAGAATGAATGTTAAATAGGGTTTCTTTTGCCCTTACCCGACGTATATTAGCACTGAATCAGATCAGACATTTCTGAGAGGAGTGGTTATGTCAGTGAAGGGTTTATCCCTCTGTAGGGCTTGTTAAGCTCACATGATCCCAATCAGTGAGGAACAACTACAATACCGTGATTCGAGACCACCAGTTGGCTTCATAGCTCAATGGGCGTCTGCACGTTCAGCATTGTCTATGATCCCCGTGCATCCAGATTTCCCAAACTCATAGACACTTGTCCACATGTCAATCGACATAGAGAAATGTCAGACTTTGTGCTTCAATTTTATGGAATGACCCATAGTCTAATGCACGCAAGTCTGTAATGGTGAAACTGTAACTAAAGGAGCGTGTCCAGATCACATTTTTACCCACTCCCCCCCCCTCCCCCCCCCCCCCGCCCCTCTTTTCTCACGGGTGTTGAGAGTTTGATACCATATCATTTCTCATTTCTCATCAAACCTTTTAGCTTCCACATCCAAATTGGAGATTGCAAATTTCCTGTTTACTTCCCATGGATAGTATTTTGGGGAGGTATTTTATACGATTGTTACTTTTATAGGTTAGAACAAAATCCATTATCTGGAAAAATCTGAACACCTCCTTTAAAGTTGCACAGCCCGTGTTTGGGCCGATTTGGGCGTCAAATTTGTTTTTAAAAGTTAAATAGGTATTTTTCTAGAATAGAAAAAGTTATCAGCTTTCATTTGGTACCAAGAACGTACAAATCCGTCAAGGATTAATGCCAGTCGATTAAAAACAAGAAATTATTAAATGGCTGGCAGGTCATTTAATCGACAGGGTTATGACGTAAATGTACATGTGCGCGTACATGTGTACATTGTACACATATATGTACATATGAGCGTACGCGCACATGTACAACATGTGAAGCACGTTTCAAGAAAAAGGCTTGTATCTCCAATTCCCGACGTCGGAAATTTAAGTTTTTGATATTTTTCGTTACAGAGACACGTAAGCTTTCTAAATTCGTTGGCTTGTGTAAATTAATTTTTTA
The DNA here is from genome assembly GCA_037783545.1 of Henricia sp. BOLD:AAB3569. Classification (NCBI taxonomy): domain Eukaryota; kingdom Metazoa; phylum Echinodermata; class Asteroidea; order Spinulosida; family Echinasteridae; genus Henricia; species Henricia sp. BOLD:AAB3569. The sequence continues at coordinate 1,433,460 of JBBELK010000272.1, read as the reverse complement.
AATCCTTTCACCGAAACACGGGCAATGCAACTTTAAATGACTGAGTGACAAGCTAGAATGAAGTCCGAGTGTGCTTACCCGTTGCCCAGGACAACTGGTCGACTGACGTGGATGATGTCTGAATGGACTTGAGATAATCAACCGCCGATTGAAGCAGGTCCATCTGCTCACTAGTCTTGGATCCATGCTGAGGAGAAAATAAGAGAAGATTGTAATCTGGCAAATTATTCTACAATAATAATTATTATGGGGCCAATTTCATAAAGCTGTTTAGCAGAAGAAGAAAAATTGCTTAAAGGGCCCCTTATTTAGGATTGTTATCAATGAAATCTATGCTTTAAAACCACTCTACTCAGTTAAAGTCATACAAATCCTATTTGGAGCTTGCTTTGGGGGTTAAAACAAAGGTTTTTAGTTTTTATGCTAATGCGAATATGCATATTCATGACCAAGGTCACGACGTCACAAGAGGCAAACACAGGAAAATCACATTCAACTGTGCACAAAAGATTCCACTTTTTTCTCAATTTTCCTGAAACTTTTGTAATCCATGGCTGTTTGAGTTTGTTTTACATGTTGCCTGCTGTAAGCCATGACAAAACTTGGGGTAGAAACTGCAGCAATTTGCCACAAGTCCAACTTGAAGCCTTATGTTTTTTCTTAACTTTTCCCTTCTGTCTTCCTTATGTGATGCACTCAAAACAGCGCCCTCTGTCTGTGGTTTGTTGCAATGAAGTCTTCAAAGTTGAAAAAGGCCATGCACCTTTTATTGATTTTACATCCAAACGAACAATAGTATGTCTTGCTGAACAAGTAATCCATCATTATGAACCAAAGCTTAGGCACAAAGTTGTTTGCTTTATAAAAATGGGTTAATAGTCAAAATCTTATGTGATGTGTATTAAAGTTGACTGGTGTTATGCTATTCTTGCTAAAAATACAAAAAAAATCACATGATACAATTACGGCCTTTAAAATACATCTCTTGCAAAACCAAAAAGAGCAAATAAATCATTATGAAATACCGTTTCGACTGTAAACGGAGAGTTTGAAAATAACATGAAATATCTGTCAACCCGAATTTCAAAATTTCAAGTGACCTGATTCTGAATAACAACATCTGTACAAATTCTGAACCAGTATACAACATATTTTTCAGTGGCAGAAATACAGGAATACAATGGATTTCAGGGGGTTGCAACTTGCTGTTTCAGGGGGGTTGCTGTTTTTTGAGAGGTGGCAATGTTATAAAGTGCTTTTCAGCAGTGTCATTATATGTTGAGCACCCTCTTTGGAATTTCATGTTACCCGTACTTTGAAACACACATAAGTAAATACGGCAAACAGTGCATTAAACCGCACATCTTTTGATTTTTGGGAAAAAATAGGTCAACTCAATTTTCTCGCATCCCACACTGGATATCATCAATTGGTTCAAATTTGGGATTTTACAAAAGCTTCATTTGAATGTCTTTTCTGCAGTAGTTGTTCTGTTGTGTGTGGTGCCAGGGTCCGGGCTATTCCCGCATGTGACCTCCGCAGCTCACAAAGAACGAACTCTATATATTGTATCGTTTTGTTTGTAATGAAATTTGACACTTCGTGGTGCGTTTTTATTCTAAAAGGGCCGTTTTCTAATACGACTTTTAGGGACGCGGGCAGGTGTGTAATTGATTTTACAAGTAGTTGAAGTAATTGAAGTACAAGTAGTAACATATGGATAATGTGTTTTCAAGTGAGACACCCTTCATAGTCGAAGGAGTATTCAATTTAATATACCAATTTGAAAACAGGTTGCTTCCAGCATGTCTGCTAAAATTTAACGAATTAAATAAAAATTGCGCGAATTATATGAGATGTGGAATAATTACACACCAATTTCAAGAGAAGGGATCTGGTTTCTTCTAATAAAAGACAGTTTCTATCTTTAAAGTCAATATGCGGAATTTGCATCCAAAAGTTTAAAATGACCAAATAAAACAATTTTTGACAAAGTCATTTACCCCATCCTGGCATCTCTTACCATTTTCAAATAATAGGAAGCGATGTCAAAGGTCATCATCTTATTCTGTAAAGCTTGACCATACCTAACCATAACACCATTTACCCCATCCTGGTATCTCTTACCACGTTTAAAATTACGTTTATATAAATTTTGTTATTAATTTTTGAATATCCAGGGTATTGAATTTCAAGTACATGTACATGTACAATCTGACACCTGATGACGTCTCATGACGTAAACGTTTTAGAACCCACTTCGCCTTATAGGTCCCGTGCTTTGTAGCCAATTACTTGACTGGTGTTTTTGTACGTCAACTGTGCAGATGTCACGCTGCCGACCATATTTAACCCTTCGTATCCCATGCCTCATATTTTATGGATAATATATACATTATACGATAAGTGCTTCTACGGGGGTTAGTTGATCATGCACACAGTTGCCCGTTTTCGCTTGCCACAGCGCGTCGCCTTTTACAGTCGCCAATTCGTCAAATACCGCGCGCTGACACCTCGGAATTCGATATGCGAGCGCGCGTGTATTTGGACAGCTTCAGGTACGGACTAGGCGAGAAGACACTTCAAAGGAAAATGGCCATTAAACTGGAGAAAATTACCGCTTCTTCAAGTTCCTTTTGGTCTCATCAAAAGAGGTGTGATGCAAAATAGACAACATAGTATGTATGGATAAACCCCTGACAGAAATAATGTATGGTATTCTGACCTAATAAAACGCGCAAACAAACAATTATTTTTTACGTTTGACGGTTGAGAACCATCTGCGTGCGGTACAACAAAAACAAGTTTACCGCATCTTCCGTTTAAAGGCACAGGTTCGTCTGCAATGCGCGCGCGCCAAATTCGTGCCACGAAATACGCAGCTCCATGCCTTTGCTACACGGAGCTGCGTATTTTGTGGCACGAATTTGGCGCGCGCTTTGCTGACGAGCCTGTGCCTTTAAAGGCCCAGTATTCGACGAGTTTACAGGGGGAAAGTTCTGAAAGTAAAGATTGACTTCATAGCAACTACCCAATGAAAGGTTTCCGCTCAAAATGATATATTTTACCCGAAAATAATCCGTAAAGATGAAATTATTTAGATCGTTTGCAAACGATTTACTTATTTTTGGTTCGCATCTACGCGGTCCAAAATGCATGGGCGCTGTGTACTCCGCGTGCGTGTTCCAACGCGATGCATTTTTATGGAGCGCGCGCAGACGCGCGCAATATATGATGTGCGCCACAGAGTGCATGACGCAAGCCACATAGTACCCAATCAATTGAGAACGAATCTTTGAAACACCCCGCCAAGACCAGGAAAACGCATGAGGATTTTCATGGGTTTTTTAAACGTGGTACATTTGACAAAGCTGAAATTTCTTCGGATGAGTTTGTTGATGTCTTTCTTTTGATTTATAATGGTTTTATTCGCAGAATCGTTCAAAAACAGATCATCCACAGGGCCTTTAAGTAATGCATCATTTCGGTAAAATTAAAGATGGATTACATGATTGGAAAACTGTTACAAACGGCAATATCTTCATTAGATTCAGGACGCGTGTATGATACAAAACAGAACCAACCTGTGTATAAAGTCAGCTCAGTACCTCATATATGTACTTAGAAAACAATGAAAAATCGTGTCCATACTTTCAAGAAATTGTGCGAAGCCATCGTCCTATTTAGCCTGGTCCCCCTAGCTATACTGCACGGAAAACCACGATACGTACAGTATGTAAACTAATTTATCCGTTCCATAAAGCAGTCCAGTGATCACACCAACGTTTTTGTTTTCACATCCAAATTGGAACTATTGCAAATTTCTTGTTTTCTTCCCAAAGGTAGCATTTTTTGAAGGTTTTTTATACGATTGTTGGGTTAGAATCGTGAAATAAGAACTCGTTCTTGAAACGTAACTCGTCCAAAAACAGTTTTTCGTGTTATTTTGGGGTCATATAATGGCGTCTCAACCGCTAGAAAATTCCCGTAAAAATTATGATTAAATTTTACAGCGTTTTAAATTTAAGATAAAGGCTTTCCATTGGTGTAGAGATGTGCGTGTGCGTTACGCGTGTTTCTCATACACACAACGCGCTCATCCCGGCCGTGCACGTGGCGCACTTTCAGACTGAAACTTTGTCCACGTGCAAGGTCGTCCGCAAAATGTCCTCCATATTAAAACCCCAATATTCAAACCATCTTGAATTTCAAGTTCAAGGACGATGTGGTTTCTGTGGCGGGATTGTCAAGTTGGCGAAAACTGATCAATTGGTTTTGATCAGTCCTCCGAATAAGATGGCGTCAGTCAATCAACGGTGAAATCGCCGAGACTATGACATGCCTTTCGCTTCATAAACAGATTAGTTCCTTTCGCATTGGGGCTTACAACTCGTACAACGTAAAGGCTGATTCGTTTAAGCACGCACGGCGATTCATGGGTCTCATTAAATGTTTAGGTGTATCACGGCCATAATATTATCATAACAACAGTGCTTTTCGCGTTGTCAATCTGTAGAATTTGTGGTCATGCACGCGTCGGGCGCCCCGCCGACTCGCCGTAAAACCGCCATCGCGGGCCGTGTTCTATTGTGCGTGTGCTAAACACGTGACCACACAGCAGTCAATACGGTAACTCCATTCATCGTGATTACTCTAGTGTGAAATCGGCCTGGGATCCGACCGCAGCTTGTATTTATTATTCGTGCTCGGTGACCAGACTACCATGTTGCTTCCGGTCGAGTGGGCATGCGCGGATGGACTACATGCAGAGTACAAAACGGTGCTGAACAGCACTACAGCACAGACATTTTCCTTCCTTCAAAAACGCTGATAAATTATATATTTTCATAATTATTGTATAAAAATCGCAAGCTTGTTTTGGTAAAAGCGAGTTCTGGGGCCGATTTCACTAACGCTTTGCGAGGATCGCTAATGCCCAAATTAATCGCTAAACTCGAAATCCATCGCAACTTAGCGATCAACTTCAAAAAGCGGTTTCACAAAAACTTAGCGATGGCGTTGGCCATCGCTAGTTGTTTTTTAGCGATGAATATTTAGCGACGACTAATTTGTCATCGTAAATGGAAACATTCATCGCTAAAATACAATTTCGCGTCATTTGATTAGTATTTTGAAGGTTTGGTGATTTTAGTTGTTGTACATAAACAACGCAAGAGCATTACAGAGAGAGAGAGAGGGTTTTCGGGGACAGGACAAATCCTCTGGATTCATACAGTGACAAAAAGATGCACAAATATTATCGGTTTACGCGGAAAGGTGTCATGAGAATTATTGACATTTTAGAGCCACATCTCCGCCCTTCAACTCTTAGGAGCCATCGCAATAGATGCGGGTTTTACGCTACTGGCTGCTTCTATTCCACAACATCCGAGCACCATCATGGCATATCTGAAGCCATATTTCCGGTTGTTTACGCGTTACTAAGCGATCGTCCTCGTCCAATAAATTTATTTATAATTAGTACTCATCGCTATTGCGACGGCTTTAGTGAAATGCAAAATCCATCGCCATCGCAATAACGATGGATTTGAATTTAGCGATCGTTCTAACGATGATCGCAAAATTTCGTGTTAGTGAAATCGGCCCCAGGGCTGCGTTCCAAACACGCGAACGTTGCCAACGTTCGCCACTAGTTTCAGTGCTTTTGTGCACACGTCTATGGAAAGCCGGTTACCAGTTGTTGGCGAACGATGAAAACGTTTGCAATGTTCGCGTGTTTGGAACGCAGCCCTGTTTTTTTTTTACTGGGCATGCGCACATGGTATTTTTTTGTCGCTACTCTCTTTGGTCAGGTAGTAATAGTCCTGTAACCAGAAATGCCTACATTAAACATGTTGTGATTTGCCTATGTATTGACAGCATTCTGTTACTTTAGCCACCAGGACCGCGCACTACGTAAGCAAGTCGCGCAAGGCCAAAAATTGAAAGAATGCATTGCTTGTCTTAAGCGCTATTCAGTTTTTAGCATCTTTTTGTGCCTTGCCTGTACACCCCGTTTGCCGTACATACACGGCGAAATGATCAAGTTGACATTGAGCGACTCCCCGTCCACTCATGTACATACATTTTAATCTGCTTCGTCGTGCGAGAGGCCTTGCTCACGGGTAAAGAACACCAGTCAAGCGAAGCATTTAAATAAAGCCGATTAAAAAGTCACTTAAAATGTATTGTCCGTGCGTTTTGGGTGTGGCACCTCGAAAAATATTTTTTTAAAACATTAATATATGCCTATTTCTAGAAACATACAAGTTATTCGCTTTAAAATCAGACATCAACGAAAACAAATCAACCAACGTTTAGTTATCGAACTTCCATCTTCCATCCAACTAAGTCCGGGACACACGAATGACGAGTTCCAATCTACACGTATCATAGTATTACTATAGTAGCATTACGATATTGTGTCCGTGTGACCCTAAATCTATCATGATAGCTAGTATCTTGATAAGGTGAACGACGATAATTCTCATCATCGAGTTGTTTTCTAGTGTGATACTATCATGATAGATTGGCGTGTGACCGCTCTCGTCGTTCATTCTATCATGATCGTATCATGATAGAGTAATTACGAAATTTCCCGTGTGACCTAAGTAAAGTTTCGTCTGGCCACTCCTATTTGGCAAATCGGCCATGCACTACCCTTTTACAGTTAGATCTTCCATGAAAAATTAAATATATTATTTTTTTGGCATCCCAAGTTTGCTTGCTTCATTTCAATGGAGATTATAGGCACATCAAATAATATTGCATTGATAGCACTGCGCATGTGCGAACTTTTAACGGCCGTTGGTGTATTTTATATTTGGCACGCTTTTTGATGTTGAAATCGTATGGGTGTTACGCAATGTTTGAAAAAAAATAAGCAATAAACAACCAGTAAAAATATGCAGAATGACTTTTGAAGACCTACTTTAAATAATTCCAAGGCAAACAAGTCTTTAAACAGACAGATATGACACGGAATTACGGATCGAAAAAAAAGCTTACTTTGAATTTATTTAAATATTTCCCAACATTGACTTTGAGACATATTTGCTGGTACAGTTGATGACCAGTTGATGAACGTAGCAATAAAGCCTGAATTTTTTAAATATGTGTTTAAATAATTTTGAAATTTGGCGCAAAATTAGCGTAAAAAGTGTCTAGTACCTGTCTACGCGCTGTACTGTGTATACAGCGTGTGGTACAGTGGACATGCTAGGCGTTCGCGTACGTGTGGTATCGACTACTCGTAACAATAATTCAGCGTCAGTAATCGATACTAACGCGCCGCGTATTCGCTCCGTTCGCTCGTGTTGACTTACGTTGCGATGTGTGTTTTTGAAATTCAAATTAATATGTTTATTGCCCGAATAAGTTTGTAATGACTATTTTGTTCAAGAATCTGGCTTTATTCGACATATATCGCTTTGTCAGGGAAAATGATGGTTTTGGAGAAATTTCTCTAAACATTTCATGATGAACAAAATAATATTTTGTGCGTTTTGCAAATCTACAAGATGACCTAAAATTGCAGTTTAGTACAAAATGTGTGAATAATTTTCGCCAAAAAGGCCCTCAAATGTCAAACCATGTCAATGCATGTTCCCCAAACGGGATTTGCACCCAAAAAAAACCTCATCTAGGACCCACAATTTCATTTGAATTCCTGGTCCAGTTTTATTTTTCGAACCGCTAGCGTCGTCTGCTAGCGACAAATGACTGCCGTTTGCAAATAATCAGACCATTTTGGTCTCGAAACCAAATTAGTTCTATGCCCGTTATCTCTACGAGACTCAGACCGGCGTGACTTAGAGATGACTGTCGGACTGTCCGATGGTCTTTTATTCGACAATTAAGGTTATGACATGTGCGCGTATACGGGTGACATGTACATTGTACACATGATGCTTACGCGCACATGTACAACAAAGCCCGTTTCAAGAAAAGGCTTGTATCTCCAATTCCCGACGTCGGAAATTTAAAACGGAGCTTTCTAAATTCGTTCGCTTGTGTAAATTAAGTTTTTAATCCTTTCACCCAAACACGGACAGTGCAACTTTAAACACACTTGCTCCATCTTTCAGAAGGGATCATAACCGTTGGTCCAATGTGCTGTGTAGCCCACTTAAAAGATCCCAGGGGCACTATTCCGTAAAGAGTAAGGGGATTTCCCCGGTGTCTCTGGCCGTCGGCTGCCAATGGCACCACCCACCCATGTATCTCGATGTTTAGGTGGAATACGTCACGTAGCTTCATAAAACCCATTATAACGTGCGGCGCATGTGAACATTTCCATATGGAATGTGCGCTATGTAATAATTATAATTATAATAATAATATATATATCAAAGCCACAGTACCCGGTATTAATTTGATGGTGAATGTAAACAGACATCGTTAACAACGTACATCTCATGTCACATGTCCTTTACCACAACGCTCTAACAGTGGCCAAAACGCTAATCGATTTGGAAACGGAAACCTCACGTCACTAATGAAAACAGACAAAATGCTTGTTAGTATCAGACGCGACCCTTGATCGCGCCATTACGGCAAGTACGGAATTCGGCGTGTCTCGCTCCGCTATTGAGCCGTGGCATGGGGTGTTTAGGAGAGGTGCAAAATTCAACAACTTGTTTGTTTATCAGGGTAAAAATGTCAGCCATCAGCGGTAACATGCATGTTGTTGTTTTGTCAGCTTGGTGGCTAGACTGGTTTTGATGGCACTTGTCAATGGCAGGTGGCACCGAAAGTCATACAAGCAAACTGGGCACTTAAAGGTACACACCGGCCTACTGTTTACATGATTTAGTGATGTAGCAGCATTGACAAAAAAATCGTTGTGAAAAAAAATCATCAAAATATCCCGTAATTTACTAAAGAAAAACGGTCAAAAGACGGGTTATACGCTTTACCAGCCGTTGCAACTACGCGCGAGCCTCACGACTTTGTCACAAACGATTCGCTCTTCTCCTGCTCAGGATATCTCCAATTTTCTGCTCACGGTTTTACTGGACAGCCCGGACGACCGAATAGGAATTTCCGTTTTCTTTTGAGGAGTTGGCATCATGTTTTTTCTTCACGAACGTACACCGGAGCAACACACCCGGCCGTGTGTGCACTCAGGCTATTTGCCGTGCTGCGCGGGGCAAATACCCTACACTCCACGGTAGCCTGCCGTAGCACGCGCTCGCTCCCGTTCTCCGGACTCTCGAAACGAACAATTATGTTCGAATTTTCATACTTATGTTTAACTTTGTTTCATACCTGTATAAATAATCTCTCTTTTGTAAATTACTTATAAATTTTTGGGGAAAATCAGAGTTTAATTTAGTGCAGTTCTGCAGTAACAAACTTTTATACGGCTGGAAATACAACTAACTCACAAGACCACGTGACTTTTCGTAACCAGAATTTGGTTTCGAAAAGTCACGTGACCTTGAATTTTTCAAAAGTTCTAAAAAACGGCCAAATTTGACGGCGTCTTTTCAGTATATATCTAATTTACTCTCGAAAGCGCTTCAAAATAATGTATGGGTCTATTTCGAGCCCAAAATAGCCCAACAAAGCCGGTGTGTCCCTTTAATACAGATTGATCACGTTTAAAGGCAGAGGCTCGTCATTGTATGCGCGTTTGTTGAGGCCAAAATCGTGTCACGAAACACGCAGCTCCATGCCTTTGCTATATTGAGCTGCGTATTTCGTGGCACGAATTTGGCCTCACGCGCGCATTGACGAGCCTCTGTTTTTAAAGGCCCATTGTATCATTTGCAATGACCCCGGCCAATTTTGTTTTTCACGAGTTGACAAGAAAAAACCTTACTCAAAGTGTTGATAGCCATGGTAACAAACACCACATTAATTTATTTCCGTCCAAAATGGTATTTCATGTTGGAAATTGACAACCGAAGGTATTTTTTTATAAAAGTCATGTGCACTTGTACATAAAATCCATATATAGATTTTCAAGTTTTTCTGGAGCATTGATGCCCTATGCAGCTAAAATTTCTTCAGGCTAGTTTACCAACATTCTTCCTTAGATATGTTACACTCTTATTCCACGAATATGTAAAACTCTTGCAAATGATACATAGGGCCTTTAAAGGAGCGTGTCCAGATCACATTTTTGAGCCTTCCATTTTTGTTGTTGTTGTTGTTGTTATTTTTATGGCATCTTCGGCAAATAAGGGTTTTTATGCCATCGACTACATGTAAGCCTATACGGTTTTAGCTTTAACTATATACTTTATGATCAACTTGAAATGGCGAGGAAGGAATTGTAGTATGCCAACCTGACCGTCACCGCACTCTCCCCCCCCCCCCCCCTCCCCCCCCCTCCCCCCCCCACCACCACCCGCCCCCTCCATTTTCCCATGGGTGTCGAGATTTACCATGATATCATTTGTCATATTTTTCTCCTTACTGAAATGTGGCGTTCTCATCCGTATATTTTCGAGGATATCGTAAAAAAAAACCGCCGATGTTTTGTAAACTAATAATTTGTGAAAATCTGTGAACAAGCTTTATTAATATATTTCTTTTGTGTGGGATAAATACAATTGATCCGTTTCGTTCATCATGATGTCGTCATTGAAGACCTTTGAGAATTTTTGAGAATTAAACGGGTCGACTATTCCATTCCACGTCGGCAAATTGCACCGGATGATTCACCGTGCATGCAAGAGTAATCACACACCGAGCAAATCTTCAGGGCAAGTGGCGTGCTATTATTCATGTTAATTGAAGGTGTGAATGTGTTGAACACGTTGATATGACAGATTCGGCTCGTAATGTGATAGGGCACTCAGACCAATGATTCATCCTCTGTATACGAGACGAGACTAGTGATTAGGGGCAATAGGCAGAAAATGAAAGCTAAAAATTATTTTTATGACAAGCGTGACGCACCTGTATAAGACTTGCGTGCAAGTTGTAACAATAAACACGGAGAGAGAGAGTGCAAATTTTAAAGTCCCATTAATTTGCAATGATTCAGAATTGATTTTAAAATGTTGATAGCAACGGTAACAAACACCACATGAATTTATTTCTGTCCCAGAACTTAAAGTTGACTATCCGTGTTTGGGTGAAAGGATTACAAAAATTAATTTACACAAGAGAACGAATTTGGAAAGCTTACGTGTCTTTGTAACGAAACATATTTAAAAATTTTTAAATTTCCGACGTCGGGAATTGGAGATACAAGCCTTTTTCGGGGGTGGTCTTTTATTATTATTATTTTTTAATCGACTGGCATTAATCCTTGACGGATTTTTACATTCTTGGTACCAAATGAAAGCGGAAAACTTTCTCTATTCTAGAAAAATAGCAATTTAACTTTTAAAAAATGTTGACGCTCAAATCGGCCTAAAATCGAAAAGTGCAAATTTTAATAACAACTAAAGGCGGTTTTGAAAATGTGTGCGCGCACTTCACACGAAAATCGGAAGCATCTGTGTAGCTAACATTTCTGCAGGCTAATTCCTTCAGATATGTCCTTATAGTGTATATACGTCATATTTTGTTAGTTGCCTAGGCAATGGCTCTATACACTAAAAATCACTGAATCGTGTCCTGTGCTTTTGCAATGGTACTTTTGTTTCCGACATGCAGCCAGCATGATGTTTAGAGCAAATTACCATGGCACACGTCACACTTCGGGTGTCTATTCCAGGAATCCGCAAAAAATATAAATAAATAAATAGAAAATTGACCCAAAATTTTACTTCATGATTTGATGAGAAAAACCCTCACTTAATCAAAGTGTTGATCGCAATGGTAACAAACATTACCGTGAATTTATTTGTGTCCATTTATGGTACCTTCTGTAAGAATGGAGGAATTAAGACGTATAAGGTGGCTTTTAAACCATGCATGGATTTTATAAAGGTTTTCTGAAGCATTGATGCATATAAACTCCTCAAAAAAAAATCGGAAACTCAAGTTTGACTGACAATTTCTCTCTTCAATTATTACCAAGTAATTTTTCCTTGAAATATGTATCATTGGAAAGCCCTGTTATTTCTCTTTACAATGATGCGTCATTTGTTATGATTAAGCAATTGAGAGATCTGCAGCACAGCTGAATACGGGGGCGGGTGTAAAGTGAAATGTCACAAAACGCATTGATATTGTGTATTGACACATTCCCATCCCCAAGCAAAAGGGAAATGTACTGTATGACAATAGCAGTGAATTTTGTGGCATTTCACTTTTAATGCACCCACCCCATATTTAGCTGTGCTGCACATCCCTCAATTGCTTAATCATAACAAATGATACATCATTGTAAATAGGAATAACAGGGCTTTCCAATGATACCAAATTCAAGGGAAATTACTTGGTAACAAGAGAGAAATTGTCAGTCAAACTTGAGTTCCCGCGAATTTGTTTGAGGAGTTTATAATGTAGGCCCTAACTGAATTTCTGCAGGCTTAGATATGTTATGTCCCAATAATATGATTTTCCAAAAATCTACCTTGCAAATGATATATATTGGGCTTTTAGGAGCATATTCCGACTTAAGTTTCAGCAGTCGCTCACTTGAAAGTTACACAAACTTGACCAAGAAAAAAAAAAAAAAAAGACAACGAGATTTCAAAATCGAGAATAAAAAGAGATTGTAAATTTTAAACATTGGGGCAAAATATGTGGCCTGTCATGCGAATCTTTCTGCGTTAAGGTTTATTCTGAGCTGCACCGATTAGGCGTGTTGAGAATAATACTTCTGATAGCCGTTACTATGCCAACGGCACAAATGCGTATTTTGATAGTGCCCTGCGTACTGATGTTTTCTTTTGGCGTATGGCCTATTATATATATACACAACAATGCCAATTCAAGTTCTTACTGTTGTTCATATTAAAATACTATCCATGGGAAGAAAACAGGAAATTTGCAATCTTCAATTTGGATGTGGAAGCGAAAAGGTTTGTGTAAATCACTGCACTGTTTTATGAAACAGGATAAATTAGTTTACAAAAATTGGTGGTTTTTTGATGATATCTTTGAAAATATGCGGATTGAGAGCGCGAAATTTCAGGATGCTAATGAGAAAATTATGACAAATGATATGATATTAAAATCTCAACACCCATAAAATAGGACAGTGGCTTCGAACAATTTCTTGAAAGCATGGACATGGTTTATCATTAAATCAGTAATCCCAAATTTTCAGGAGCGAGAGTTTCAGGAGCGAGAGTATCGTGCATAATCTTTGAAATAAGAATATTTCAAGGCGATACGATTACATCCATCATATTCATAATATCTTTTGAAGTCTCCGTAATAATATCTTTTCATTTCCACGCAACCATGACCATTTTCTAATCCTATAGCGACAACAAAGAAAATGCACTCCTTCGACAGCCTAAGCACCGGGTCTTCGACCCTACACTCCCTGTAAAAAAATCAACCCGTAGGCCGCGGGCTTGCTTACAAGATAATGATTGACACCGTTATTTCATTCATAGCACATGCATAATAATCATAGCGGTCTATTGTACACGGTGCGCGGCCTTTTCATCGCGTTAAGCCCCTCGGAGCCTTTCCTGTTTTAGGAGGATCAAACCTCGTGTAGGCTACATAGCAGACGGTTTTGTATGATGGATGTTATACTGAAATGTTTGTGGACGCTCCGGGAGAGATCCCAGCTTGATTTCTATTCAACGATATCTGGAGTAACGGATAGAGACCGTTGATTTCATAAGTTGGTGCTTCGCATGATAAATAAACAATTTTCCCTCGGTGGGTGCTTGGAGATGGTTTTTGAATGCACCCGGGAATGGAACAGGCCTCACCGTGGCTCAATCTCTCCCAACAGCCAAGTTTGTGATAAGCTGATCCTAGGGCCCTGTAATGGTAAATAGGCCAAAACATAGCAGGCCAACCTCCATATTTTGTATACTAGCAAACAATTCTTTAAAGTGGGTGTTTTTTTTAACGGACCCCGAGCTGTTTGCCTGCTAAACCCGCGTGGTATTAAAGCCTAAATACATCATTTGCAGTTACCCACAATTTTACTTCATGAGTTGACAAGAAAAACCTGACTAAAAGTGTTGATAGCAATGGTAACAAACGCTACATGATTTTTTCTCGTGTAAAATGGTATCTCTGTGGGAGAAATTGGCAACTGAAAGTCTTTTTTATAAAATCGTTATGCAAACGATTTTGTTAAACCTTCATTCAACACAAAAACCATGCACGGAATTTTGAGGTTTTCTGATGTATTAATATAATAATAATAATAATAGGATTTTAAATGCGCACATATCCACCCTGCTGGGTGTTCAAGGCGCAGAAGTATTACTGCATCTACGTGGTTAAAATTTCAACAAGGCAGTTTATGTAATGCTATTGTTCCTGTTTTTAAAAGTGTTTAAATTAAAAGGTTAATGACGAGACACTTACCGAGTGCATTTTAATACATGAGCAAAACAATTTGACAAAAAACGAGAAGACAAAATCATATTTTCCCGGCATTTTTTTTTCCAGTGAGTATAGCTGCGCAAATCAAGACGTAAAAGGAAAGAAAGATGAAACATTTCAATCATTTCTGTTTGCTATAAGAAGACTCATAATTTACATTTTTATATTTTTTCTTTCTTTGTCTATTTTAGCATAATCGTACCAAACTCCAGTATCATTCAAATTAACGAAATTAAACTGCCGTAAAACGTTGAAACTCCATCCCGATATTGTCAGTATCGTTTGCGCGTCAGGCTTCAGTAATTTCAGACTAAACAAAATCCAATTACCGAAATTGCGTTGGCTTTCACATTTTCCTTTCAGGGTTTTAGCAATTAAATGGTTGTTTCGTACCGATGATTTGAAAGGTTTTCTTCATAAGAGACACGGTCAACTGGGAATTTGTATGGCAATTATACCATCTTATTATCCGGATGTATTTACGTAATAAGTCAGTGCCACAATGATGATGCCGTGCAAGACTTCATGTCATTCGCAACTTGCATGCATGGAACCGCCATTATGTCTAATGACAACGAGGCTGTGCGTGCAAGAACAATGACACTCTTACGTCGTTAAAGCCCAAATACATCATTATTTGCAGTTACCCAAAATTTTACTTCCCGAGTTGACAAGAAAAACCTGACTAAAATTGTTGATAACAATGGTAACAAATGGCACATTATTTTTTTCTGGTGTAAAATGGTACCTTTGTGGGAGAAATTGCCAACTGAAGGTGCTTTCTAAAAAATGTCTGCATATGATTTTTTATTTATTTTTTTATTTTATTTATTTATTTACCACATCCAACAGCGGAGAGACCGCCAATTACAGGAATGGGAGCAAGTGTGGTTGAGTGCCTTGCTCAGGTGCCACAACATCGTATCCGTCGCGGCCCGGAATCGAACCTACATCTCGGCCATAACACCCCATTTTGTTCCCATTCATTCAACACAAAAACCATGCATGGATTTTTAAGGTTTCTGTATGTGGCCGAAATTTCTACAAGGCAGTTTATCAACATTATTCTTTAGTTGTGTAATGCTGTTGCTCCTGTTTTTAAAAGTTTTCCAATCAAGACATATGTAATCTGTATTTTTAGGATAAATCTGCCTTCAGTGATTTCGTATTTAAAAAAAACAGCTTTCTGAGCCTAATTGAGAGGAGTATGGCTTTCTCGTTTCCCATGACAGCTGTTCCAGAAATCCCGGACACGGCTGGCGGGAAGCAAGATACGATGACAATTACAAGATCGACGTTTCTCTCCGTTTTCTATTCAGAATCAACCACAGCACAACGGAAGTAAGGTCACGGGTTCACGTCACATCCCCTCTGCGCCTCCATCTTGTTAGACGGTCGAAGACAGATGATACACACAGGTAAAGATCCGACTTAGTGACTGATGGACAAGCCACGGCAAGTGATATGGCCTTATTTGGAAGGCGAGACAAACCGAGTTAAAGCCCTGAACTTGACCCGGGACGTCGGCCAACTTTCGGCACCTTTGACGCAGGGAAACAGCAACTGATAGTCTATACTATGGATTACGGAACAGCGCATGAGACCTCTTCAACCACAAAACTTAAAGGAGAATGTTCAGGTTTTTCTAGAGAATGGATTTGGTCCTAACCTAGCAATCGTATACGATGCCTCCCCAAAATACTATCCATGGGTAGAAAACAGGAAATTTGCAATCTCCAACTTGGATGTGGAAGCAAAAAGGTCGGTGTAATCACTGCACTGCTTTATGTAGCCAAATAAATTACATGTAGTTTACTATTTTCTCCAACTTTCTCAAAACTTTTGTCGCCCTATATGCCGTTTGGTTTTGTTTTACATGTTGTCTGTTGTAAGCCATGAAAAACCGAGGGTGGAAACTGCAGCAGTTTGCTACAATGCAAGTTTGAAATGTTATTTTTTTCCCTGTATTTTTTCTCTTGTGTGTTCCTAGAGTGACGTGCCCCAAACAGCGCCCTCTTTCTGCGAGTTTCTGTAAGGAAATTTTTAAAGTTGAAAAACGCTACCTTTTATTAATTTTTCATCAAAATGAACAGTAATTGTCTTAGTAAACAAATAATCTCTTATACGAAGCAAAACCGTTGCATACAATTATTGAACATTTCAGTGGTCCTTTAAAGGATCACATTTTTAAGCCAACAATTTTTTTTCCATGGGTGTTGAGATTTTGAAACCATATCATCTGTCATATTTTTCTCTGTTACCATTCTGAAATGTTTGCGCTCCCAATCCACATAGGCCTAGGCCTATTTCCAAGAATATTGTAAAAAAAACTACCGATGTTTTGTAAACTAATTTAAACATGAAACAGTGCAGTGATTACACCAACACTGTTGCTTCGACATCAAAATTGGAGATTGCAAATTTCCTGTTTTCTTCAGTATAAATGGATAGTATTTTGGGGAGGCATTTTATAATTTTGATTGTTGGGTTAGAGCGAAATCCATTTTCTGGGAAAATCTTAACAAGCTCCTTTAAGAAACGTTTTAGCAGTTTCGGAATTGTAGCGTCTTTCGTTCGAGTGATTGAAGGGATTTCAACATTCGGATCCTGATGAAATCCCACGTGACCGTCAGTAGTCCCACGGAACCTTTTGAGAAGCGACTAACAGACCTATAAATCGAAACCCAAAACGCACGTGGCTCTCATGTTGTATTCGGTTCCTTTTATTGTCTGTTTGAATTTCCTTTGGGGTTTTGGGATGGCAACAAAAGCTCATTTTTGCTGTCATAACCAGAAACATGTTTCTGACGATTCAACCACTGATTCAACAAAATGATAACCTTTGGTTTAAGCGAGTGCCATTCACTTGTTTAAATACCGAGATAGGCCTAATTTCACTAAGTCGACCTACAGTAATTGTCGACTTGGAAAGATAATTTGTGTTGCGAAGTCGACTTCCTACATTTAAAATGTCGACTTGCCGAAATAATTTTTGTTGCTAAGTCGACTTCCTGAAATCAATAAGTCGACTTGGTGAGAAATGTTTGTTGCCATGTCGCCCTTCTAAATCTACTAAGTCGACTTGCAACAAATTATCTCACCAAGTCGACATAGTAGATACATTTATAAAGTTGACTTGCCAACAAAATATGTCGCCAAGTCGACGTATTGATTTCAGAACTTGGAAGGCGACTTGGCGACATGAAATATCTCGCTAAGTCGACTTATTAAATCTAGGATGTCGACTTGGCAACATAAATTATCTCGCCGAGTCGACTTGGCATCTCGTCGAGTCGACTTAGCATCTCGTCAAGTCGACACAATCCACGTTAAACGTCAACTTGGTTAGTTAAATTATCTCAGTATCTAAACAAGTAGGATGGTCACAGAGCGCCATAATAATCGAAGCAATTTTGTGCGACACTTTAGTTTCTAATTGATATCATGAACTTACCCAATTTGTTTAGGTCATTTGCAAGAATTAAACTCCACAAATTCGTTTGAGTCAAAAATAGAACTGTGGTCGACAGCTTTTGCTCTTTGTGTTTTTCTTTGTTTTTCAAATGTAGGTTGGGGGGTTGGGGTGCGGTAAAATTAAAACTGTAGTTAGTAACATCCCTTGATGTGTGTATATGAACCCAATAATTGAGAATTAATTTTCATTTAACAAAATCTTTAATTGATTACAACAGTATTTCAAAATAGGATAATACTGTCGACAAAAGAGGATCAAAATTTCACCTTGTTGCACTTTGTCATGTAGTTGTGGTGCACGGTGTGATGAGTAAGCCTACATTCCGAAAATACATCAGGAAAATGTATACCAAGCAAAAACGAAAATGAAAGTGCTTGAGAGGTAGGCCTATAGTGAAGATCTATCTTCATGAATAAAAGTCACTGCAGAGTGTCAGATGCCGGGGTACCATGTTGTTAAGCTGCAGATTAGTGGAAAACTGTGTTAAAATGGCGTTATCCTCACGTGTGATAAGCATCGATGCATAATAGCAGTTGGCTATATGATAATTGAAGCCATGCGCCGGCCGCCATTGTACCCCACGAACAACGCTTTGCCTAGACTGCGATTGCTTGCATTCCACTTAACACATGTAGACAAGTGAAGACATGTAGTATGACCAGTCTAGGCAAGGCATTGTATTTGGGGAGTACAATGGCGGACTGTGGCTTCAATTTTAGACGTCGTTGCTGCATCCAGTGATTATATCGATGGTAATAAGGACGTGTATATATGACAAATTAAATTACAATAAGTCAGCTCAATACCTCATCTATATTACGCCCCGAGAAAACAATGAAAAACTGTGTCCATGCTTTCGAGAAATTAAGCGAGGCCACCGTCCTATTTAGCCTGGTTCCATGATTATACTGCACGCGGACAACGAAGCCGTAATGTCGAAGTCTGGTCAAAAGCGTCGAAACAACCACTGTATTTACACATCAGAATCGAATACCGCGCAGACGGCGCGCTACTAGAACGAACAAACGGCAAAGGTCTTGGGGCTAAGACTAGGTAGTCAGGGGTGAAATTTCTTTCACATGAGCGCGCCCTTGTAGAAAAAAGGTGTGTGCACACACATTTATATAAAATTTCATTTTGAACTGTTTCCCTATACATTCTCGGGCGGAATCATTGCGTTGGACAGTTGGAACAGTAATCGGAACCACTTCATCTTCTATCTTGGTCAAATGGCTGATTGGGACACTGCAATCAACCAAGATGGCGAACGTTAATTGCTGCACTCAGTGAGCCGCTTATACCAGTCCATTGTAGACAGTGGTCTTAAAGGAAGAGGTACACCTGTTTGGAATGCATAGTTCCGAGATTGCCCAGTTAACCCCGCCCCCTTGGATATTGTTGCTATATGTGCTCACAAGCCATCGCAAAAAATGGCGAGACTACGTACAAAGCAACGGGACTCGGCATGGAAAGCACAGATTCATTGGAGAAAACCCAAAGGTATTTATGTTTTGAGGTCGACAGTTACCGTAGCACACACTGAGCGAAGGGCTAGTAATGCAGGGATGACATATCTTTCATAAAAATGCGCTTTCCTACCTTTGAACAGCGAATCGCCCAACATTGAAACCAAAATTCACCCGGTCACTGGCGCATACAACATACAAACTGTATGGGCAGAACATCGCGGATTGTTTGTGGTGATTGCATCACTTTGACCTTTGTGGGCGCCGTCTGCTAGCTCTGTTGTGATTGGTCGCGGGTTCGGCTTGATTGACAGGTCGGAACTATGCATTGTCGGCATAATTAATATGAACAAATGCTATGTATTGCCTGATTCTTAAACCATCATGGGAATCCGGGGCACTTGAAGCCACAATGCGACTATGTGCTGCGCCATATTTAAAATTATAAAAGGGAAGATGACGTCAACAATGCATGCAACAATGACATCAGGATTGAATACTTAATTGTTTCTCAACTCCGACACGCCGAGGAGTAGGCCTATACAAAAAATGTGACTCCATTTTGTTTTATTTGCCCTGTCGAGTCCGAGCGCCGAACTGCAAAACATGACGCGACTTACATATAACATGAAGCGTATATTTAGATGCAAATTAAAAGTGATTTTAGAAACGGCCAGAAGTGACATGGTTTTTAAAAAAACATTTTATAATAATTATATGCTGGCAAAATTATGGAGAAGTAAGCAAACTTCCGCAGGCGTTTCCTTTCCTCTATTGAACGGACACAAATCTGTACAAGCGGCAATATGCGCATAGTCGAAATCGATTTACAGTCACCCAAAACGATTGTTTCTTCAGTTTATTGCGAACCATGTTTACTGCATATTCATTTAGTTCTTACAAACCAAATTTGGAGGTGTGTATGCAGCAATGATGACGCATTCGTGAGAAAAAAAATCGGCCCACGATTTGTCCGATAATGGGACAACTTGCATAAACGGGAGAGGACTCTAAAGAGCATTGCCTTCTACTCACCTGTTTGAAATTGGGCAAGAGCCGCTTCAATTCCTTCAAACTGTTCCCGATTCGTTCCCGGCTTTTCTTCTCGATCGATCGGCGGTGAATCGACGCGTCCTGCGGGGATGGGACAAACCAGATAGAATTACAACCAAAATCTCTATCCCCGTTGTGCCGAGATGACTTGATTAAATTCCACCTTGGGCAGAAGGCAGACGGCAGACTGCTAAACAGGCAGTCGATATCTGGGCAGTGTCGCACGATTTATGGCGGGCAAAAAAACGAGGATACTGTCAATTTGAAGTGGGTTTATGCAGACACTTTTTGAAATGTGTCTTGGGCCAAAAAGAGAGCGTTTGTTGGGAAGTTTAAAGACGCAGGGCTCGTCAATACACCACGAATAAATTCGTGCCACGAATTTCACCGCGCTCCATACCTTGCCCGAGTAGGGAAGCTGCGCTTACAACCCCAGAGGGTTGAGTATCATTATTGCGAGCTCGCCACAGTTCCCAAAATAGGGTCAATTCAACCATCTGTATGACACCTTCTTGAAGCAAATGTGACCATATCTGTAATATAATGTGAATATATAGCTGGAACTAAATGTCATGAATTTACAAAGGGTGTGTTTTCTGTGATAAATATTTGATTTCGAAAAGATACACATCCTATAATTTGCAGAGTGGACGAGGCTATTAGCCTGCACCATGGCCCTACACCCTCTGGGACCGTAAGAGCGGCTGCCAGGGCAAGGTATGGGGCGCGGTGAAATTCGTGGCACGAATTTGTCTGTCGCGCATTGACGATCTGCGTCTTTAAACTAAGTAGCAATGAAAGACCTTATTTTTTGTATAAGCGATAAAGCAAAGTCTCCTTCTATTCACAGAAAATACATGTACTAAATGAAACATTTACTATATCATGCATGTGGCACAATGGCCATGTCCCGAATTTTTCACTTTGAAATGGAGGTGCATTTCAGAAAGTCGTATACAATGCTATTGTTGCAACGTGGTGCACGCCATTGCCAAGCAATCTACAATATGGTTGCTTTATGCCATACTCTCCTACGGTGATTCTGTACTTCACACATGCCGCGTGCACCACATAGCAATACAAATTTAGTCTGATCAAGTGGATATAGTGTGCATATGAAAGGAAGTACGTCTGTACACCAGACGTATTTACGTGAAACACGCAACTTGGGCTAAAACCCGGTACACACTGGCACCTTTTCCGGCCGACGCGACTCAACTCAACTCAACTGGAGCCAACTAGTTGGTAAAAGTAGGTAAGTGTATACCACTTCAGAACTCAAATCGGTGTCAGTTGCTTCTAGTCTGAAGTTGTCTAAACAAGTTTTTCAGCAGTGTTGAAAAACTAGTTGAGTTGAGCTGAGTTTTATTAATTTTTTATTTTATTACACTTTGCACTGGCATAAAAAATACAGAAAATGCTAATAAAAATATACAAATGTAGAAATTAAAATATACATAAAATGTTTTTAAAAAAATAAATAAAAAAATTACCAAGCCAGTGCGTGGCAAGGAGGAACAGGTGACCAGCACCTCTACAAGGCCGTCCTACCACAAAGATTGTTCTCTAATACCCCACCCTCAGTTTAAAAAAAACAAAAAAAACAAAACAAAAGTGCCACTGCATATACCGGGCTTAATTTCCACCTGTTGGGTTAATTCAAATAGGTCTAACAGTATTTAGGTCAGTGGCCAATGTAGATCATTTGTAAAATATGGTTATTTAAAACAAATTTCTGGAAAAACATTATAAATCTCTGAAAGAAAAGTGTTTCATCCCGTGTTTAGTTATTTCATTTCCATGCATGCGATCAGGCACCATAGACCAAATACTGCGGTAGTAAAATCTGCAAAATCTAGTAAATTTACTTTGGGATATACACTCGACCAAAAAAGTTCTGTCACCAGTAAGACATTTATAGATATTTATTATTAAATTGGATTTAATGTAGGAAAATAATATATCAAATTTTAGCTGAACATATCCCTCAAAGGAATAGAGCCGAAGAGAGATCATCATGGCAAGCTTCACTGAACAGGAATGCGGGGTCAGAATCAAAAACACCAAAGAACAATACAACTTGTGATTTGGGCAATTTGTGTGTAGACAATTAGGAAATTTTTAAGTGAGTTTGGATTTATCAATGTCTTGTCAAAAACATCCAAATCCAAATGGTTAAATTGTCCAATCTGAATCGTGCCATTGCATTAGGTATGGTGGAAGCAAAATACTGAACTGTAACTCCCCTTGCTTAAGTGCAATAAAGTTGACATCGTTGTTTTTTGTGTTTTTCATTCTGACCCCACACTCCTTTGTTGCATTCCTGTTCAGTGAAGCTTGCCATCATGATCTCTCTTGAGCTCTATTCCTTTGAGGGATATGTTCAGCTAAAATTTGATATAATATTTTCCTACATTAAATCCAATTTAATAATAAATATCTATAAATGTCTTACTGGTGACAGAACTTTTTTGGTCGAGTGTAGCACCTCCATAAAGCTCTTATATTATTTGTTTCTTGAAAAACCACAAAGTTCCATCCCTTTTTTTTGTCAACGAAATCACGATTCTGTGACCCCAAATGGAAATTATCAACATCACTGTAAAATCGAGTTCTCAATTATTAAGGCATGACCAAACAAGAACTGCCATCTAACTGCATTTGATCATAGTTTACGAGGGAATTATTGAACAAATTAAAAAGAAAGTGTGCGCACGCGGGATTTTTATCAATGAAATCTATGCTATGAAATACATTGAATACAGTCATAAAAATCCTATTTGGAGCTAGTTTGGGGGTTAAAACAAAGGTACATGTATTTAGCTTTTATGCTAATGTAAATATGCATATTCATGACCAAGGTTGTGATGTCACAAGGGGCAAACACAGGAAAATCACATTCAACTGTGCACAAAAGATTCCACTTTTTCTCAAACTTGCTGAAACTTTTGTAATCTATGATTGTTTGGGTTTGTTTTAGGCCTACATGTTGCCTGTTGTAAGCCATGACAACATTTGGGGTGGAAACTGGAGCAAATGCCACAACTCCAACTTGAAGTCTTGTGTTTTTTCTTTACTTTTCCCTTGTGTCTTCTTAAAGTGATGCACCACAAACAGTGCCCTCTTTCTGTGATTTACTGCAATTAAATCTTAAAAGTTAAAAAAGGCTACCTTTTAAGTTTTATTGATTTTACATCAAAATGAACAATATAGTAATGTCTTGCTATAAGTAATCCGTCGTATGCACCAAAGACTGGGCATAAAGTTCCTGAGCATGTCATGAGCCCTTTAAAACTTTTTTTAAATAACAATAGGCCTGTGTGACCGTGGTATCAGACGGAATATATCATTGAGGTGTAATCGATACAATTTCTGCTATTACCTTGAGTAAGGATTTGAGGCCAATAATGCATTATCGATGCCCGTATTGCAGCAGCAGAACGATGCCGCAACATAGTCAACGGAAAGTGTTGACATATGCCTTCGACCTCCTGGTTATTAACGGCCCAAATTGACTTCGTGTCTGAACTTGTCTTCAAGTTTAGCGTGGAAGGGGGGCGGGGGTGGGAATTGTTGGAAGAGGGCGTTGGTGTTGGGGGAGGGGTGTGCACAAACGTAACGTTGCATGCGGTCCACCTTCGTAAATGAAAGTTGGATTCCAAGAAATAGCCAGAATTGGAATTCGTGTTCCTGCGGAAACCACGTGGAAAACACATGGTTGAGCTTGCTCGAGGTGAAGTGAACAAACGCTTCACAAAATACTGCAGTAAATTGTAAACAATTGTGAAAAAAATAGTAAATTGTAAACAATTGTGAAAAAAAACCTGTTTGTTGGTCAACCGGCCATGTGCAAAATTTGAGCAGAGGAATTTTTTTTTCACAATTCGATGGGTTAATAGAGAGGTTAATGTACAAGTTCAACTAGTACATTATTTTATAAAAAGAGCACAAAAAACAAATCACCCACTGAAAAGCAGAATGAAAAGCTTATGGGGGCCGCCATTTTGTCCGAAAGCTGAGCAAAGAGTGACGTTTTAGCGTACTTTTTCGTGTATTGCCATACTAATGAATGAATGAAGGAGTGTAGTGTACGCAAAAACGTTTCTGCCGGGTTTTCGGACAAAATGGCGGCGTCCACATTTCATCAACTTGGCCGGAAAGTGTTTTGTGATTCTGTAATTTTCGTGCGTCGTTTCACTCCAAATTTCTCTTTTCAAAGCGACGCACGTCCAATATTATTTATACGCGCGAAAAGGCTCAGTCACGATGAATCTACTCTTACAGTCTAGGATTTAAAAGGAGGAAAAACCTATGAGAATTATTATTTTTTTGCCTGCTACGATTTCTTTGTGATTTGTGTCTCTGTTTGGCGCGCGAATGCGAATTAAAGCCATGCAAGTCTGACCGTGAACAAAATGAAGCTATTGATCATCTAATGCATTTGATCACTCATTCATGAACAACGATGAGCTATACTATACGCACACGTCTCGTTTAATATCACCGTAATAATACAGAGAGGGCAATCATTGTGCGTGGTTAATACGAGAATATAAAATAAGTTAACAGCTTTCCACTGATGTAGAAATGAATTACCTTTGATGCACGTCTCATTTTCACTGCCTTGTCTGTTCGATTAGAATTTAGATGGCTAGGCTATGCAAGGTAAACATCCGAGAATACACGGCTTCGTAGGCCATGAAATTGTTTGCTTATCTTCCTGTGGAATCAATACAGCAAAAATGTTCAGGTTATTTGAGGTAGATAAATTTGAAATTACAGCATTTCGTTAAGGAATTGTGAAATGAATTCGTTCAATTTGCCGAATACTTGAAAGCATCGAGTTTATCAGAGTGCACGTATGCAAGATTCAAGCCCCTCGGCGATCTTTGGAGCCATTCAGTCATGCACAAAAACCGTACTTGGATTTTTCAGGTTTTCTGAAGTATTAGGCCTACTGCATCTATGTGTCTGATATTTCTACAACTGAAGGTAGTTTTCTCGATATATGCTTTCAATTATCAGTGGAAATCATGCCGTTTTTAACAGTTTACCAAACAAGTAAACTACATGATGAAATGCATTAGGCCTATACCGTGTGACACCAGCCTTTCCCTCGAGTGAACTAACTTCTCTCGAGGGAAACTTGGGGGTTTGTGATCGTGTGGAAATGCACAACTCGGGGGAAGGCGTTTATACATGATAGCCGACACTCCAAAACTCAGAAGCCCTCGAGGGGTTGTGACCGTCTGAACACAGCTACTGATGCATTTATGTAACTGAAAAAAATCTGCAGGCTAGTTTATTAACTTTCTTCTGTATATATACAATGCCGTTGTTGCATGTGAATTCAAATAAAAAGTTTTCATCTGCACATGATACAGTGGGCCTTTTATACTATTTTCGTCTGCAAAAAGGTTCGTCGACAATCCCTTAAAATTACCACGAGCAAAGCACCTTGCCAGTTTATTAAAATGGAATGCTCAAACTCAGATCGCATAATAATATTACCGAAAACCGACGGCCTAAAAATGATTTATCACACCGCTGTCGAGTCCATGCCTGCGTGTGTTCAACTTCACTCCCTAAATACCTGATTCATATCAAAGTTATACTTGTCTGTAGGATATCTCTACGTCACATCACCAAAAGGGCAGCTGTGTTAACATCAACCGTGTGTGTATGTGTAGTCAACTCTGCAGTTGCACCCCAAACAAAAAACACAAGAAAATGTGGCCACTTTTCTATAACCCCTGTCCCCGGCGAACCCACATCAACAGTCGGCCCGAACCGTTAACCCAAATAAAAACCAAACAATCCCTCACAAAACCCCACGGCATGAGAGCAATTAAACGTGGATTTATCACGTGCAGATAGCAAAGGTAAATAACGAGGAGAAATATGAAATAATAATTACCGCGTTTTCTGCTGTCGAACCGCCAGGAAAGTCCCGTATATCCATTCATGGCTTTTTCATATCTCACATAGTACAGTTGATAAAAATACGATAATTCGTGTTAGAGAAACGGCCACTATCTTCTGCCACATAAAGGGTCGTCTCTTCACGTCGTGCACAGCCGATTACTAAAAAATCCTCCGTTATCACAGAAATCCAAGGAATACAATTTCCAAAGCTTCTTCCGGGGATGTAGAAACGACAAAGAAAAGCAAATCGACGGAGGAATGGGAAACCAGTAATTTTCCCGGAAAGATTAGAATCCAAAGTGGTGTCGTCGACTGTCTGAGGCCACGCGCTTTTTGTAATAATCCCGGGTGTTTCAAGGTGGTTGTGTACTGGCGGTGAATCGGCACACCACATCACAGGACCAAAAAGACACAGAAATATCGCGGGTTTGGAGTTTGTATGAGTTCGCGAGCCGGACGCGTTGCTAAACCCAAGCCATAGTGTCAACTGACCAATCATAGGGCGTGTTTAACAAACACAGCACGTGCTGCCCGTGATTGGCAGGTGGTGTCCCACAATCAATCGATATGAAGTGCACGGCCGCACACGTACAGTACACAACCGCAACGTGCGAGCGTGATTAGACTTCAATGGTTGGGACTTGACACAAAAGAATTATAGCTGGAGGCGTGGTCTATAGCCGGCTCGGGGAGAGAAATTTACTCAAGTTGGGAGGAAGTCGATGTCTTCAAGTTAGAACACGAACTTGAAAGGTTTTTTGCGGCCCATAAACGATGAAGCTTTGCATAAACATCGGCACTGACGATTTCAGGCAGTGGCGGGTTTAGTGGGTAGTATGTGGCGGGTTTCTCAGATCTCGAAGATAAGGTTGAGAGATTTTTTATCAAACTATGTGCAACATGGTTAATTTCTGAAAAACCATGACCGCGTTTTTCCAACACCTTTCCCCCTTAGATTTAACACACAGATCAAATTTAAAAATAAAAATCAGCTCCTATAGGCCTATCCCATAGCTGAGGAATAATGTTGATAAACTGCCTAAATATAGGAATTGTGTCCTACTTTTAATCTTAAATAACCTTGTCATTTTCCAACGGCTTTAAACGAAAATTTCACATCATGTATAAACAAGGCCTGACAAATTTAACTGAGTGAGTTTTATCAGTTTTTTCCAAGAGGGTGAGATTTAATGGCCATACGAAGAAAAAGTCAATTTCAGAATTCGCCACTTTCAACTTCGCCTCCTTTAATGTCAGTACATCGCTGGAGACGGTGGAGGAATGTGTGCTACAGCCGAAAGCTTATGAAGAAAGGCAGGATCACTCCAAACGTTATTGCAAACCATCTCGAACGCTTCGAGCATTTCATCAGGAGGTGCAAAGGGACCTCGGACATATTAAGACAGTTTACTTGAAAATGGCGGATGCGAAGTCGAAAGTGGCAAATTCTAAAATTGAGGTTTTTTTTCATATGGCCATTAAATCTCACCCTTTTGGACAAAACTGATGAAACTCACTCAGTTAAATTTGTCAGGTCTTGTTTACATGATGTAAAATGTTAGTTTAAATCCGTTGGAAAATGACAAGGTTATTCAAGATTAAAAGTATATAGGACAGGGTTTTTGTTTGGACACGTATAGTTATAGATACACTGTATATAATACCTTCAAAAAACCCTCAAAGATCCATGCATGGTTTCTGCGTTGAATGAATGGTAAAAAAACGATTACAAAAACTATAGTTGGCAATTTCTCCCACAATAATGTCCACAAAGTTACCCTTTTCAAAATGTTGGTAGAATTATACTTAAAACGTCACTTAAAATTGTACTTAAAAATGAATTTAAATCGCACCCAGTCCATATATTTTCAAATATAACATTTATAAGCAAATCTTCTTGGAAAACAAAATTTAATATGATGCATAAGATGAAAAAATAACTTCGGTTGCAACAGGGAATTTACTTTCGAAAGTGTATATACAAATTATTGATGAATAACTCGAAAAATTTGAAAATAACAAAGGGATGACATTCAAGCTAAAAGGACAATATACCACAACCATATTTTGCCAAAGAACTCTGTAAAAACACGGGGGAAAGAACAAAACAAACAGAGCATGTTGTTTTAAACCGCCCTACATAGCCGACAACGTTTCTGTGTCCATTGTTCTTCCACATGTCACGGGGTTTGCGAGTGCCTTCCAAGGTTGCTAGTTTAAAAGGCACGGAAAACAGTGTTTCATAAAGGACAGGGAAAACTAAAAAGTGCATAGATGAAAAGGGATGAGACGTGCGCGGTTGCATTGCTTGAATGACAAAAGGAGCGGTAAATTGGTGGGCGAACTCGAGCGAAAACCACCGGGGATTCGCCAATCATTTTCAGAAAGTGCTATTTATGATAGGCCTAATGGTGCAAAACCAGGTCGGGTAGGCTATACACGATGCGTGGAAGATGAAATTGAGCCGTAGGCCTATAAGTTTAGAAAATACCGGAAACCACCTACATGCCTGGTTGATCTACTAAAAAACCTATAGCACGGTACTTTAGATATAGAAGGTCATCCGATGATAATTACAATGCGTATTTTATTCAACCATTTGACCGGAAAATGCTCTAAAATGGAAGATAGAAGTGATTCCAACTGTCCAATGCAATGATTCCGCCCGAGATGATTTTTTTATATAAGAAAACGATAATTAAAGATTAATCTATATAAATTTGCGCACACATATTTTCTTGACAAGGGCGCCCTCATGTGAAGGAAATTAGGCTACTGACTATCGTGGCTTAGCCGGGAAGCCAGTCTAAGTAGGACGCCGGCTTTGCACAATTTCTCGAAAGCATGGACACAGCATATGCTCTCTCAATATTTATATAGGCCAGACAGAACTTGTTAATGACAGATGAAGATTCACGGATCGAAACGTTTGACTCCTATAATATTTTGCTTGTTGTGTAAAACTATAGCTTAAAAATGTAGTATCACTGTTTTATCGGAACGTCTATAGACGAGGTACTGAGCTGACTTGCACATTTATGTTGTTTTTTATCATGCATTATTACACATCTCTATAATCACGCGTGTGGATAACGCCATTTTAAACAGTTTTCCAATCATGTAATCTGCCTATAAACGTTATCAGCGCGGCGCACCAAACTATTATTAATTACAAAAACGTTTACCAAAATGTGAGGAGTTGAGACGGTTTATTCAGTAAATGTAAAATGTGATTAAGTTGTGCTACATTCTGAACTTCGTTTTTTTTTCTAACGTGCATGCTTGTTCATTCTTTATTACAACTAAAACAGGGTTCGTATTAATTTTTATTCCTCGACACGAATTAAAAATGACCTCCACGAAAGCTTTAACGTCAACATAGCTTCGACCATAAAAAGAACGGGTTGCCAAGGTACCCAAACTTCTGCGCCGGAATATATTTATTTCCTTGAAGAAAGTTCGTTTAATGCATTTATAATACCAGAGGAGTGACACGAGGCAGCTTATAGACCTTTTAAAAAATTTAATTAATATATATTTTTAAAATTTGATTTCCTTGAATTTCAAATCGTTTTGAAGCATTATCTAGTTAATTTCTATACATGACTATACTGGGGCCAATTTAATTAATTAAAAGCTGTTCAGAAGAAAAAAATATTTGCTTAAAGGAGCATGACCAGAGTTTCTGGAAAATAGTTTTCGATGTAACTTACCAATATTATCAAGTAACTCCCATACACACCTCCCATGTCCCAAAAACCCGAAAACATTCGCGATTTCCAGTAAAAAATTGAACAAAACTATCGAGTCGGCTTTCAGTGGATAAACGTTGATACTGGAAAATTAGTTTACAAATAATCGGTGGATTTTCGACGATATCCTCGGAAATATGCGGCCTAGAAGCGCGGGAGTTTCAGTTTCGTAATCAGAAAAATATAACGGATGTTATGATATAAAAATCTCATGACCCATAAGGTACCCGGGGAGTTATGGGTAAAAAAAAGTGATCTGGTCACACTCCTTTAATCCAAAGTTGATTTGCTTTGCAAAAACTGTTACCAGTCAAAATCGTACATGATGTATATACACTATACATTTTTTGCTAAGAACATAAGTTGAAATTCAATGTTGACCGCTATTTTTTTAAATATAAAGCAAACAAATCTTGGATTAAGCAATTTTTTTTCTTTTGCTAAACGGCTTTATGAAATTGGCCTCTGGTCAGTTTATTCGACAAGCATTATCATGAAGCATAATGCCACGCCGTTATTTGTTTCAAGTCAGAATCAAATGCAACTTCTTAACTTGTTTTGTTTTAACAAGGGTTTCAAAAACAAACAACGTAATTAGCCTTTAGGCACGTTTCACATTGAATAGCGTCTGGTGTATACACTAGTATACACTTGGCCATACTAAATTGTTGTTGCTATGTGGTGCAGGCAGATGTGAAGTACACATTCAATATGTGTTCACCGTAGATGAGAATGGCATAAATCAACCAGACCGTTGCTAGGCATTGACGTGCACCCGGCGTAGCAACAACAGCATAGTATGTGGACTTTCTAAACTGCATCTTTATTTTGTGAATATTTCGGGGCACCAGCCCGACCGAGATCGCGGCGAGTAGCGCCACCAAGAGTCACAAATTTTGCAACATAGGCTGGGCACGAGAACGCCGGGGAACTAGAAACAAACCGTGCTAGTGACAAAAACGCACCATCCCCAAGTTTTCATGCAGACACATAATGTGACAGTGTGTTCAACAGCCTAGATTGGTTCCCGATCCCTATAGATTGGTTCGCTTATTGCGAAAATATAGGGATCGGTAAAGGGCAGCCATGACGGGCAGAATTCTGCCCGTCACGTGGTTATTATTATTAATTGTTTTTATAAGTAAGTGCGCAGATTTTGCATTGACATTTGTAACTTGGCCGTGCGTGTCGAACATATCCAATTATGTAAATAAAGTACATTGCCTAAAGCAAAGGGCTTGGCCAATTTTTAAATATAAAAAACACAATGCGCACGCGCAAAGACGACCAATTACAGATCAAGATGAAGCGCCCTTTTTCTGTCCTTATATTCTCCTGTGTGGAATATGTGGACGGGAACCAGTCTATTCAACAGGCCTGCTTTCGTCTTTCGATCATGCCCACTCTCGACAAATTAGTTTACAAAACTTGTGTTTTCTTCCTCCATGAGCTTGCCTATTTGATTAATTTATTCCATTTTCTTGTAAATGAAGAACTAGAAGACCGTCTAGTCATCTTTAAAGTATAGACAAATTTATCATTGTGCAAGCTTCCATAATGAGCCGGAGCGCGGAGAGCCCGCGTGTTGTGTATACGTGCAGCACATAATGTAGTTTTTGGTAAATGCGATATTTTATTTTAGTTGACCCCATGCTCTTTACGAAGAGAGCTGGAAAGGATTACCCAGACATGGCTAACAACAATGTAATATGGTAATATACACATCCTGCGGTGCCCTATGCATACCGCTATGCCCCTTACACGTGGCAGGACTATTGTATAAAGGGAATACAAAGACAGAGATCCGGGTTGGGATGGGGGACAGGTGCACCAACATATACATGTACTTTCTTTTGTTCGACTATCAAAACAACTTTTATCTTTTTGGCATTCATATTTCTTTCTGCAGTCAAGCAAAATGAAAGGATGGAGAGATAGATGAGTAATTAAAAAGAATCGTAAAGAATCCAATCGTTTTTGACTTGGCAGTTTTGGTTTTATCAATAAATTAGTTCTGTATTTGTTTTAATTTATCAATACATTGGTTCTGTATTTGCGTGGCCCAGTTTATGTACGTGAATTTTGGCGGGATTTTGGCATTACGTATCAAATTATGTATGTAGGTACTTAGTCGTTTACGAGCCATTGGCTCATACGGCCGAGGCATGAGAGCTAGTGACTCGGAGCAATGCTACACTGATATGTAGGCCTACTCCTCCTGGATGAGATGCCAGTCCATCGCAGGTCTACTACCCCAGCAACTAATTTGCTGGTACCCATCTATACACCTGTGGGTGCATGGGGAGAGACAACGTGAAGTGTCTTGTCTAAGGACACAACGCGGTGCAATGGCCAGGTTTCGAACTATGGACCTCTCGACAGAACTAGACCACCACGTATATACGTAATAACGTTTTGCGCACGCTGTGCGACAAAGACCCCTTTTCATTTTCTGAAATAAAGTAAGAAGTAGACTACATGTACTATTACATAAGTTACCAGGGTAACTGATGGGTCTAAGCTTTCGCTTATTAATTTACCATTAAAAAAAGTACAAAGGCGTACCGCCAGATTGGTCTTCAATGACTACAGCCGGCAGTCCAGTGTTACAAAATAGGCCTATGCTGAAGCAATTAAAATGGGACAGTCTGGAAACTAGACGTTCAAGAGCTCGTCTTCATCTCATCTATAAGGAATCTTATGGTCTCATCCCCAGCAATATTTCTGATCTCCTCATTTGTAGTGACAATCTTTCAAGACCTACGGTAACACTCGTGGAAATTCTGGGAATTTACTCTATATACCATCGGGTCTCTGCCAACAAAATCTGCTACCAGAAATCACTGTACGCACGTATACAATACCAGTCTGGAATTCACTCCCAAATCAGATACGAAACGCCAACACACTGGATACTTTCAGAAGCCAATTGCAAACCGGAACCTCGGATGATTAAAGCCCTCCAATTCTCACTAAGTAATCTGTATTAATTGATTGCTCCGACTCCTAATTGCGCTAACTGTAGGCCTACGGGATAGCCCTTTTTTATGCCCTGTTTACACCGAAATCCCGAGGGACGTGATTTACGAACAAAAACATTGGTCAAAATGGCATTTCCTCAGGAGTTGGTCGGCAAGATCTTAAGTTCCTCCTATGTTACCTGTCAGAAGGTCGTAAGTTAGTCCTGAACACTCGCAATAACTCGGGGGAATCGCCATCGATCGGCACAAGTTCCCCGAACGGTTCAAAACGGTCGGGAAACTTTCTCAGTCGCCCCCTTGACAAAGGTTTCATGACCACTCACGAGTCAAAGAAATACAGAATTTTACAACTCGTAAGTCACCCTAACTTGGTCGTGCTTCGGTGTAAACATAGCATTACAAACAAGACCAGACTCGACTCGTGGCCGAGCACGCTTTGCGTGTGGACACTGTGTATGGAGCGTGGGTGTTATGTAACAAGTGTGATATACATAAGGACAACGTGTTTTGTTTGGCCACGCGCGTGGACGCGAGCCATCAAGAATGCACATCTGACCGCAGTTGGCCTATAGTGTGCATTCGTACTTTTTTTAGGAGACCGTTCCATTTACAGTCACAGGTCCCTTTCAACAAATATCGAACCGGATTGCATGCAAGAGATAAAACTGTTATTTTTATAAATCCACTTACCTATAGCATGGTCTATAGTGGGGGCGTT
This sequence comes from Henricia sp. BOLD:AAB3569, assembly GCA_037783545.1. Lineage (NCBI taxonomy): Eukaryota > Metazoa > Echinodermata > Asteroidea > Spinulosida > Echinasteridae > Henricia > Henricia sp. BOLD:AAB3569. Next base: position 1,399,660 of record JBBELK010000272.1, on the reverse strand, counting down.
CGAGATGCTTACCTCGTGTAACACGGGATTTACACCGGGGGAAGCCCCCAGAAGATGCAAAACGAACGACACAGGGTCTTGCTTTGAATTATGGGAACACGTGTAAAAGGTTGTACGGGTGGAGCTTTATAAACGCCGTTATCGTTTGACTCGGGATGAAAAATGAAGCCGGCGCCACGCACAAATAGTTGCCCTAAAGTACCCAAATAAACTTCGTCAATGCCCACAGACATCTACTGATTCAGCAAAATGTATTTACAGCCCCATTCCCTCCTATTTTGTGTCATAAATAAGTGTTTTTCTTCGTACTCGCGTCGCGATTCCAAACTGTCCGCTATCGCGGTTACTAGGTGACGTCATTACACCTTGCTTTACACCACAGACCCGCTCGCGAGCTCGGGTAGTGGTGGCTGCGCGCGGGGCGCGCAGACTCGTGTAACACGTGATGGCTAAAAGAACGCTGGTGTAAGTTGGTGTTACCCGGTGTCAGCATCTCGAACGCCCCTAGTGTTAGTCTTGACCTTCTTCACAATAAATGGGTAACACCGGTAAAATTCCGGATCTTCAATACAAACACGCTTGACATCAGGGTTAATTTTGTGGAAAAGGGACATTTAGATTTTTTAGGGAAATTGTAGGGTAAAAACAGAAATTACTGCTAAATGTTTAACAAATTCAAGATGGCGTCTCAGTATGGCACGAAAGGCCGTTTTGATTGGCTAAGGTTAATATTCTGCCTCTGATTGGTCAATGGAACAGCAAAAGGCAAGGAAACAGCAAAATTCAAGTGAGTTAGCAATGCAGAAGCTAACAGAACAGATAACAAAAAAATGGAATTTAAAAAAGAAGAATTATCGCCCAACCACACCCCCTACCTCAATACACTTTTTTATTTGTTAACGCGCGACTCCTTCCTAAAACCTGAAAGGAAATTCCTTGGATGTTTGACACATATCGTGCTGCATATCAAAAGAATATAAACTCCTAAAAAAAATCGGAAAGTCAAGTTTGACTGACGATTTTTCTCTTGTTGCAAAACATATTTTATATCATTGGAAAGCCCCGTTATTCCTCTTTACGATGATGTGTCATTTGTTATGATTAAGCAATTGGGGGATGTGCAGCACAGCTGAATACGGGGGCGGGTGTAAAGTGAAATGTCACAAAATGCATTGCTATTGTCAAAAAGTGCATTGACACATTCCCATCCTCCAAGCAAAAGGGGACTGCACTGCATGACAATAGCAGTGAATTTTGTGACATTTCACTTTGCACCCACTCCTGTATTCCGCTATACTGCACATCCCCCAATTGATTAACAAATGACACATCACTGTAAAGAGGAATAACAGGGCTTTCCAACGATACCAAATTCAAGAGAAATGATTTAGTAACAAGAGAGAAATCGTCAGTCAAACTTGCCTTTCCGAACTTTTTTTGAGGAGTTTATTACAAAATGAAGTGTCCTATAAAAGTAACAAATGCCAACAAACGACATCAACGCTTCATTGCCGTTTAATTCCATAATAGTATATACGACAAAAACAAACAGACGATTTTCGAGATAATTAATTTTAAAAACAGAAATACAATTATTTAAGTAAATTACAGAAACGCATCTGCTCTTTACAACCTGAAATACAAAACATTTTGACAATGTCAAAGTATTTCTATGTAGTTTAAATAAATATAATGTTACATTAAAAGTAAAATAAACTCCTCTAAACGACTTAAAATATATGAATCTGACAAAATCGTGTATAAGTTCCGTGTCCAATTTCCATTATCCGGAAAATTGATACATTGTAGGCCTATCTCAATTAAGAGTAAACAGATTTTTGTGTAATTTTCTGAAAGGTAATTCAACGTGGACTCAAAAATATAAATGTAAAAATAATCCACTTAAGCATCAAGCCTAATTTCATGAATGTATAATACCGATGAAAGTTACTTCCTATTCATCAATAATTTACCTATAATAGTGATTAAAGACGCTACTACGCACAATATACAAAACATAAGCAATGCACACACTTTCAGACACATACATATTATTATGTACATCTAGTAAACCATTACATTTTTGCGGTGTACGATCATACGAAAAAACTCCGACAGTCTCTGTGAAGGCCCTCTCACACACGGAAAAATCTCCGGCGCGAGCGGCAGAAGCTTCACGAGTTCACGTGTTCGAAACGTTGAGTTCACACTCACCGGTTCTTTTCAGAACCACATATATACAAAAGAGATTCACATGGTGCTACCGTAAACCCATACACACGTTGATTTCCACCATGCATAGCCTTAAGTTTTACCTTCACGAGTTGGTGAATTCGGGAAAACTCGTGGGACAACTCGGGATAATTCGTGTAACCCGGGCACAACTCGTATCAACTCGTAGCAGCGCGCAACCAAATCATACCAAACTCGTGCAACTCGGAGCAAACTCGATTTTTGCTACGAATTGGTAGGATTACCAGAGACTGTCTATAGACTACACACAATCGTACCAAATCGTTAGAAATTCGTGGCAAAAATCGCACAGTGGGAGGCCGGCTTAACTCGTCATATGCAGCACGATATGTGGCAAACGGACTCCCCCCTACCATTGTTCCCCTATTGTGTCTAACATCCAAGGAATTTCCAAGGAATTCCTTTCAGTTTTTAGGGGGGATTGGTGCGTTAACAAAAGGGAAGAGTGTGTTGAGGTATAGTGGCGTTATAGGGGGAATCCCTCTGCCACATATCGTGCTGGGTATATAACTCGTATAGGCTTCCCGTTTTCGGTACCCCGTGGAGACATGGGTATACAATAGGCAACAAAAGGATCAAAAGGTATCCACAAGAACATTTCTAAAGGACGAAAAGGTCTCCACAAGGATGTCAAAAAATAGAAAAATGGATTTTACTCAAAAAAGAGGAATTTCCAAAATATTCTGATCGCTACAATTTCGAGTGTATAAAATAAGGTAAGTACGGTCGAAATTTCAGCCCAAGAAAATAATTCTTGTTTAAATAGGAGCACTATGACGTTTTTGAAACCAGTTTTTAGAGGTTTGTGCACGAGAACAAAGCCATGTCTCCACAAGGATAGGGGGACGGGAAAGCGACGGGAAAGCGGCCACTCGATCGTACAGCACATTGTATAACACGAGATTGGATAAAGTTTGATACGAGTTGTACGAGCGGTCAACGAGTTATAAGACTTCACGCACGAGTTGAAAGAGTCGGTGAAATTCCACATCCATGGTTTGACGCCAAATCCCACGCCGAAGTCGGGTAACGAGTTGCAATGTGCGCTGCTGTACGAGTCGATACGAGTTGTGCCCGAGTTACGCAAATCATCCCGAGTTGTCCGGGGATTTTCCCGAGTTTCCCGAATTCACCAACTCGTGAAGCTCCTGTCGCTCGCGCCCGAGATTTGTCCGTGTGTGAGAGGGCCCAATAAGACACACTGAATGCAGTATCTCTGGTTAGTTGGTTGGTTTGTTAAATGAAACTTTCAGCAAAATTCATGCCCTTTGTGCCATTAACTGATTTCTTCGATTAAATTTCAAAGTGAATTCGTCAAGAACAAGGATCGAAATACGGGAATGGAGCGGAGAAGAAACATTGAAAAAAAAACAGGATTCAGTATCTCGAGAAAATGCAACAAAACAATAATGAAACTAATAGCATATATACTACATTTGACAAGATTAATAATAATTGATACATAAAATTCACAACCACGACTAGCACGACATGTACTTCTTTAACTCAAATCTGCTAACCGCTAGCTGGTGTGGTAAGTTTTATGCTTTCACGGAGGGGCAAGTAATGGCTTAAGTATATTACCATGCTAAATTATGACAAGATCATGTGCCTATGATGGGCGAGCATAATGAAAATCAGGCGATGAAAATGAATGGAGTAGTGAGTCGGAGGCCGAGGCTCATGAACCATTCATGATAAGGCTGGAAACAAGACAAAGGCAAGCATACTCTACTCACAAGAAGTTAGGGATATTGGTATGTTGGATTTTCACCTATTCTTGTGACAAGGTGTGTCTGTCATGCAGATACAATTGTCTAATCATAATCATAGTTATACAAAACCATTCAAGCGGAATGCACCCCGTCCCTTCCCGGGCTCTGTAGCTCACAGCTCAATTGGTAGTAAGGCGTCTGCACGTATAAGCAGAAGGTCCGCGGTTCGAATCCCAGTGGAGCCAAGTTGTTTTTCAGTGCATCAAAATTTTCCAAAACCCATGTACATTATTTTGTTCACATTTCTATCAAATTAATTCACCTTGGCGGTACCTTAAAAATTCACTTATTCATGTTATTGGCGACATACGATCAGTGGTAATGTCACAATTGCTTGAAAAAATGGAGGTGAAAATTTGTAATGAAAGAACATCACTAAATATATTACAGATATAGGGTGATTATACTTTTTATAAGCATGGGGGCTTTTCCAAATCTCGGCTTCGTCTCCGTCTCCGTCTCCATGTGGTTTACATATGAAGCCGGAGCCTGAGCCGAGATTTGGAAAAAGACCCTAATATGTAAGTACCAAGAAAATAAATATGCAGGTAAGACTAATACAGAACAGACGAATAATAATAATAAAAGCTGTTTATATAGGGTGGGAAAAAAAACGAAACCGAGATATTACTGCTAATTGTGACTAAAGTAGGGCACATATGAATCAAAGGGAGATATCATCTGCCATGGTTTAGGCCACTGGACGCCATTAAAGAAAGTGGCGCAAATCCCAAACTAGACACTGCTCGGTCAACCGAAAACATAATGACATGATCAGGGTGTCATTTTAAAGAGGAGATTCAACCCTAACAGAAGATATCTTCCTTTGCTTCATATGTGCCCTACTTTAGTAATACAATTAGCAATAATATCTCGGTTTCGTTTTTGTTATCCACCCTGTATATAGCGCTATATAACCGGAGGATCAAAGCGCTGTTGCCATTATTATCACTAATACTTTACCATGATGTTTCAACTTGTATAAAGCCAGAAAATACAAAACACCTCTTCATTATTTTAAGAAGAACGCCACAAAAATTACTCAAAATGTTTCTGTACAGTAGATGATGCCTTTTAAGAAAATTTGTCACAATATACAAATTAAACTGCTTTCGACTGATAAAAAGACATGGGTAACAATACCCAAATGTTTCCCATTGTAACGGACAGATATATACAACAATGGATTATGATACGTATAAAGGCCATTTCACATGAGCACTTGAAACAAGGGTCCTGTACGATGAAATCACATTGATGTCACAAACGCAGGAATATGGTGTCATGCGAAAGTGCATTCCTGTTACCAAATCGCACGGGTCCCATGCATGGATCGAGACCTCCAAAATTTCGCATCGATGCGATGATCACCGGGATAGGTCATGTGAATGTACGGTGTGTGATTTTTGCGATGATACTGTGCGTTGTAGTCCTAATACACATGCGCACTTTTGCAGTTTTTATACAATTATCGTGCAAAATGGCGTTTCACGAAAACATGATTTGGTTACTCACTAGTCTCATGAACGAAAAACACCCAAAAATGTCGCGAAATTATAATGTAAAATTTTTCTCCGCCATTTTTCTCAATATCACGCCCACGCTTTCTCGGAATGAAAGTTCTCACAAAATCAAGTGCATATATTGGTAGGCTATGGTCATGGCGGGAAAACACTATAATTCCACCGTTTAAAGAAAATCGCAATACCAGCGATACAAATGTAACCTTTGAACTCCTCATGCTAACGCAGCAAAACAAGGGACATTGGCTACCGTGACCTCGTTGCGTTGTACCCTGTGAAAGCCTGCGATCAAATCGCAAGCGCACTTGGCGAGAGACACTGGGCGCCAATCATTGCAGATGTGTTTCCAGCGCTCGTGTGAAATGGGCTTAGGTGTTGAGTTGAGTTCATCACAAGTCCATCACAAGTCCAGCTGGGGTGTAACAGGCTGCTCAGCAATAACCAACAGTTATTTCACATGTTTCATGAAATGTCTTGTGTGTTGGGCATTACCAAGCGTATGTACACCCACAGATTTGAATCTGGAATGCTCGTTTTACTAAATTGGACAAGTGTGTCCCACACGTAATGCTTTTTGCATCAACTGAAGAGTGTCCCATGTATAACACCAATTTTGCTGATTTGTCACTTTGATATTTATTAACCGAAACAATTATTGACCCTGCTGATGAAAAGTACTTTATAACATTGCCATGTCTCCAAAAGTATGGTGTTCACTGGTTTAAAATCTGTACAGAAATGGTTATTTAAGGCCACTTGAAATGTTGACCCTTGTTGACCCTTGTTGACAGCTATTTCATGTTATTTTAAATCACCTCGGGTACAGGCAACAAAGGATAAAGGTAGTATACATGATTGGTAAACCGTTACAAATAGTTTCATCCCCCTGTGTGATTGAAGATATGCATGATTAAAACCAACCTGAGCAAAAACCAGCTCCGTACTTCGTCTAACTTTTGAGAAAACAGTAAAAAAGAAAATGGTTTACAGTCACTTCGCCCCAAAACCACTTCTCCCTGAACCACTTCGCCCTCAACCACGGCCTGTGCACAAAGTTGTTTTGGGGCGAAGTGGCATTTGGGCGATGTAGTGTTTGGACGAAGTGGTTTTGGGGCGAAATTACCTTTGGGTGAAGTGCTTCTGGGTGAGGTGGTTTTGGGGCGAAATTAATTTACGTCTCTCGAGATGAAAAATTATTGTTTTGATCGTTTCTCAAAGACTATAGCACTTCAAACAAAACCATTTCAGGGGAAGTTTTCTACCGTCATCGTGTTTATATTGTGTAAGTTATGTGTAAATCATGTATTCTACCTTTAAGCACACACAAACGAATGTCTTTGTTGCACTTCATTTGAATAGCTTGCAACTTATTAAAGGCCCAGGGACCTGTGGTGTACTTGTGAAGGTTTGTGAGGACTTGGGGATGAACTCGACTACAACACTGGTATGCAGTTGCACCTTTGCAAAAAAGTGAGCACAACATTTCTGAACAAATTTCATTATCAATTTTAAAAACTTTATCACTTTTAAGTATTTTTACCAATTCAACTTTTCGTTTTAAGTTTTCATATCAACTCTTTGATTCAAGTTCAGAGGAATTTCACATCATAATAAATAGGACGATATGGATATTATCTGTTACTCAAGAACCTATAGACCAATCCGGTAACTAAGGACTTCTTCCCTGTATGTCCGCCATAGAAGGGACGTGGCCAGTCCCTTAGCTACATGCTGAGCCGTTAAATTGTGTCGTCACTTCGAACAATTTGCACGTTTGTTGTAAGGGCGGGTTCACACTGCACTATTTTCGTTTGTCAGACGTACGTAAAATTGATGTACGTCAGTTCCGGTCCGTCAGTTTTTGGTCCGTTGATGCGTTTTCAATGTGAACCGTCTCAAAGATCACCTTCATTTACATACGTCGAGTAGAAAAATCAATGTTTCATACGTCAAATTGACGGATGACAGATGAGTTGATCCAAGGTCTACTTGTCGATTTTTCATCCGTCGCGTCCGTTGTACGTACAACAGCGCGATCAAAATACATCCATCACAGGATGATTTTCTTTAGCGGTTCATTGGAAAAAAGCCTGTGGTGGATGATTTCTTTGTTTTCGAATGTGTGGCTGAACTCAGGCGGCTGGATCGCTGAGCTAGCTTTGCTCGCGGAAGGCACGGATGAAAATGGCGTGATGCATGATCAAGGTGTCCGCGGGTTTCAGCAAGCCAAATTTAAGACTTTTAAAGTAATGCCTTCTTTATTGGAATTTAAGACCAATTAAACCCCCCAAAACAGGAAAGAATTCCATACCCGGCCACCACAGGCCCAAAAACTACCTAATAATTTAAAACTTTTAGAAAAATTAATTTAAGACTTTTTAAAGGCCCGCAGACACCGTGATGATTTCCCGTGTGTTTTGTTAAGCTCCGTATTTGGTTGGATACGTCGATAGTGTGAACCGCTGGTGAAGACTAACGTAACGGACAGAATCTGGAACAAATTCAACTCATCCGTTTTGACGTGTGGCTACGCGACGGACGCATAACGGATGTAACGTACGTCTGACGGACGAAAACAGTGTAGTGTGAACCCGCCTTAAGGGTGAATTCACACTGATCCTTTTCGCGCTTAATTGTGACAAGTGTCGATTTGAGAAAAAGCGGTGTGGAGGGCATTTTGAGTAAAACGATGCACTGAAAATCACGGAATCACAAGCTAATTCTGTAGTTTTCAGTGCATTGTTTCACTCCAGATTCCTTCCACGCACCACTCAGAATTAGCTCGGACAGAAAGTGTTTTTATAATTCAGTGATTTTAAGTGCATCGTTACACTCAATTTCCTCCATATCGTTTTTCTCAAAGCGACATGCATTGGAATTACGTGCTAAAAGGCTCAGTGTGAATTTGTGTCTGCGAAGAGCGCATTGCGCAAGTCGGGGATGTGCGTTTAACAACACAGCGCACAGTCCATGAACTGGAAAAAGCTGTGTCCTAGCTATGTACAGGGAAGGAGTCCATGGAATGGTCTTTAAAGGCCCTATGTATCATTTGCAAGATAAAACTTTTTACAGATTCGTGGAATAACATATCTTAGGAAGAATGTTGGTAAACTAGCCTGAAGAAATTTTAGCTACATACAGTTGAAGTCAGAAGTATAAATACATGTACACCCAAAATGGTAAACAGGACTACCCGAACCATTGCAAGGTGTACAAGCTATGTTTTTAAGTACTACATGCACGTGAGGAATTCCACAAAATCAAGACTTTAGTAAAGACTGTTACAAAAATGGTGTAAGCACATCAGTTTTAACACTTGGTTGCATACAGTTGTATTTATACTTCTGACTTCAACTGTAGATGCATCAATGCTTCAGAAAACCTTGAAAATCTATATATGAATTTTGTGTACAAGTGAATGGTAAAAACGTCCCGTGCATGGGACCTTTTTAAAAACTACCTTCGGTTGTCAATTTCCAACATGAAATACCATTTTAGACGGAAATAAATTCATGTGGTGTTTGTTACCATTGCTATCAACACTTTGAGTAAGGTTTTTCTTGTCAACTCATGAAAAACAAAATTAGGTCATTGCAAATGATACAATGGGCCTTTAAGTGGAAGCAGTTTTTTGAAAAGATTTAACAACCTCACTTGTCAAAGATAATGTCGGGATTTTCTACCATGACCTCAACGACTTTCTTCTGGTATTGGAGCAGGTAGAGGTTATCCATGATGGTCTGATCGTTGGCCTCTCGCAGCAGTGTCGGGCCGAAGACGATTCCGACGTTTTCTGCGCTCATCTTATTCTTCTCTTTATGTTGCACAACCCTGCAAGTAGAAGTGTGAAGGATTTCAAATTTGAAAACTATGGTGACGTACAAGGAGCATCGCATACTAAAGATATCTTTACAAACATTTGTGATGTCGCACATTTTTTCGCACATATCTTTGCAAATATTTGTGATGTCATACATTTCTTTACAAATATTTTTGCAAAAATTTGCGATGGCGCACATTTTTATATTATTTAGGATGTCGCACATTTTGTCGCAAATATGTATCCTTGCAAACGATGTCGTACATTTCTTTGCAAATATGTTTGCAAACATTCGTGATGTTGTACATTTTGTCACATGCTATGTTGCATACTTGGCATGCCCAAGCGGGGCGTTTTTTTGCAAGAAGCTAGATGGTCTACCTCACGCGACTCGCCAGGAAAAGATGGGAAACTAGTTTTGAAGCCCCCTAGCTTCTAAAAAAAAAAATTGCTTAGGCATGCTAAGTATACAATAAAGTATGCAACAAAAATGTATGACATCGCAAATATTTGCACGATATTTGCAAAGAAATGTACGGAACGATAGAAAACTGACTCGATACAAGAGTATGGGTTTTCGGTAGCACCATATGAATCTCTTTTGTATATGTGTGGTTCTGAAAAGAACCGGTGAGTGTGAACTCAACGTTTCGAACAGTGTGCTCTGTTCATCTTCAGGAGAAGTGCCGGACTCGTGATGATACAGGGCCTGGTTGGGGGGATTCAGTGTACAATGTGTGCACTGAAGCGGAATGGCTTGGGTTGTAGAGGCGTGGGTATGCTAGGATTCTATTCCTGTGGTTGGCTGGGGTGTGCTCAATCTGCTTCAGTGCACACATTGTACACTGAATCCCCCTTAACCAGTACCTAAGCCCTGTATCATCACGAGTCCGGCATTACTCCTGAAGACGAACAGCGCACATGGTTCGAAATGTTGAGTTCACACTCACCGGTTCTTTTCAGAACCACACATATACAAAAGAGATTCACATGGTGCTACGGCCAGCGTGTTAGCTAGCGAGCCGTGCAAGCCGTGTTAGCACGGCCGGTTGTGATGAAATCACGGGCAAAATTTTTCAGCACGACTTGGTCAAAGCCGTGCGTAAACTCTGAGGGATGTCAACCACGCGCGGATAATTCTCTCACAAGAAGCATTAAGTGTTTCGATATCGAGGATGGAAAAGTTGTACATGTAAAATTGGTACCATCGTAAAGCTGATTAATTGAAACTATCTTTAGTAGTTAATAAATTTACCATACATAAATTTTCTCTAGTGAAAAAAGAACCACAGAGAATTCATGGCAAACAATAATTCATTCCGATTTGCACGTACGGTACGGCCGACCAAAAACAGCTCTCGATACGGTACAGACGGCCCAGCTGGTCCTCCTGGCGCCAGAACGTGCCTAGTCTGGTTTCCGGACCATAAGATTCTTGGCTTTAGTGGGGCGGTAACCAGTCCAACTCATGCTGATCACCGTTTTGTTAACTTGAACATCATTGGCCAGAATTTACTACCAACAGGTCATACTATTTTTATCAGCCAATCAGCATGCGTTTTACAACACGAGTTGGCCTCTTACTCTGAAAGGGAAATCCCCTGCATGAGAAATCCCCTGCACATACATGACATAGCTGGGTTGTCGGTCGTAATTTTTGTGATCGTTTTTTTCGTGCATCGCAGCAACCAGCTTGATCTACATTTTTATGGAAAATATCGTCAACTCCCATGGATAATGTGCGGTATGGAAAGGAATTTAGTACATGTACGTTCATGTAGTTGATCATGGCTTCAAACCTTGTGTGCAAAACATGAGGCAGACTGAAATTTTTTTAGAAAGTGTTTCCACACAAAATATTAAAAAATTTCACTCAAAATTTTCGAGTTTTTCTATCAAATCTGCACTCACCAATGCTTTATTACATGTATTAGTCCTAGTCTTTTAAAGTTTTTGTTTAAAACAAAATTGTTTACATGTAGCTTATATAGTTCAAGACCCCAGACTAAATGCACTAGAAAACTTGTTGTAAAGTCACAAATTTTCCCGGGGCCCTTAAGTGGGCCCCGGACACCACGCCGTGGCTTCGCAGGTTATCGAGTCGTTACAGAATTGGGCCCCCACACATTTTCAATCAACTTGGGGAGAACCCCGTCATCTACAATAGCCAGAGCTTCCAGGACCCTTAAGCGGGCGCTGGACTCCGGCAGTGACTTCGCGCTGCTTCGGACACATTTTTTTTTACTTTACAAAGTTGCACTCCCACTTTTTCAATTTGCACTCCCACTTTCTCAATTCCTGGCTAAAACCGGCGCAAACCCATACACATGTTGAATTCCACCATGCATAGCCTTAAGTCTTACTGACTTGATACAAATTTGACACAAACGCAATATTTGTAATGGTGTCTAATTACCATTGTACTGAAACAACTAAATTTGGGATGAGAGAAAAATCATCTGTCTCCGCCCGGAGTCGGAGGTCTTGGGTTCAAATCCCGATGAGGCCCATATTATTTTTCTCTCAATTTATGATTGGTTGTTTTGTTTCAATGGTGATTAGGCACCATACCAAAAATTGCATTTGTTACTTTACTCAGTTGCGCTTCCATACAACACCTGAGGGAGTATACCACTATGCCTTGTAGCTCAAATGGAGAGCATCTGCCCGGTGTGCCAGAGGTCTCGAGGGAAACCTGAGGGAGTATACCACTGTGCCTTGTAGCTCAGCTGGTGGAGCATCTGCACGGTGTGTCAGAGGTCGTGAGGGAAACCTGAGGGAGTATACCACTGTGCCTTGTAGCTCAGCTGGTGGAGCAACTGCACGGTGTGTCAGAGGTCTTGGGGGAAACCTGAGGAAGTATACCGCTGTGCCTTATAGCTCAGCTGGTGGAGCATCTGCTCGGTGTGTCAGAGGTCTTGGTGGAAACTTGAGATAATATACCACTGTGCCTCATAGCTCAGCTGGTAGAGCAACTGCACGGTGAGTCAGAAGTCTTTGGGAAAACCTGAGCGAGTATACCACTGTGCCTTGCAGCTCAGCTGGTGGAGCATCTGCACGGTGTGTCAGAGGTATTGGGGAAACCTCTGGGAGTATACCACTGTGCCTCATAGCTCAGCTGGTAGAGCATCTGCACGGTGTGTCAGAGATCTTGGGGGAAAACCTTAGGGAGTATACCACTGTGCCTTGTAGCTCAAGGGGTACCGTCGCCGAGTGGTTTGGGTCATTGACTCCCCCGAGCTGCGGTACCTGTGCCCTTAAGCAAGGCACTCAACCACACTTGCTCCATCTTTCGGAAAGGATGTAAAGCCATTGGTCCAGTGCGTTAGGTATCGGTAACGCACTTTAAAGATCCCAGAGCATTTTTTTGTGAAGAGCAAGGGGATTCCCCGGTGTCTCTGGCCATTTGTAATTCTTCATGGGTTTCCTCACGCTTGCGATTGACAGTGCAATGGGCACTTTTGAGGAATCCTTGGTATGATTACCAGAAATAAAATAATAATAATAATAATAATAATAATAATAATAATAAATGGTAGAGCATCTGCCCAGTGTGTCGGAGGTCTTGGGGGAAACCTGAGGGAGTATCCTACTGTGCCTCATAACTCAGCTGGTAGAGCATCTGCCCAGTGTGTCAGAGGTCTTGGGGGAAACCTGAGGGAGTATACTACTGTGCCTCATAACTCAGCTGGTAGAGCATCTGCCCAGAGTCAGAGGTCTCAGGTTCAAATACTACTCTCTGTAGAATTATAAAAATGTTGACAACTTTGGATGGCCCCTTAGCTTCATAAAACCCATCATAACGTGCAGCACACATGAACATTTATGACAAGGCCCAAAAATTGTTTGGAGTGGGACAACAGAGGGCGTCCTTACCTGTTGAGGTGGTTGATGAGATGTTTGAGTGTGTGATAGTGTGCTGGTTTGGTGTTGCACAGTTCATTCATGGCTACGTGGGTTGCCTCGAGGCGCTCTGTGGAATCCATGATTTCTGTTGGGGGAAAAAAGTAACATGCATTAAGCCATAATAGGTTGATTCTCATTATGTTGCATCAACCAGTAGTATATCCTTGTCATTTGATTGGAGGATTGTGGGTCACATGGCATTCAATATTTCGTTTTATATAATGCCCAAGTAGATCTCTCTCATGTAATTGGTCGATAGTAGGTCACATGGCATTAAATAATTTAACCATTTAATGCTATGCCACCAACCGTGCATTTTTGTTCCATACGATTGTTTCCATTGCACGGCGCGCCCGTTTCCATTGCACAGCACGCACACTGCATGCATTTTTACTGCAAGCGCGTGTTCGTATACGCGCGTGACAAGTTGCACGACGCTGAAGCAGACGCGTTTGCATAAGATGCACGTGTGGTAGATGAGTCGGATTCGGTCATTGTGATGCGAGGGATGTCCGGGTCAGGTCAGGTGTGGGAGAATGTGCCGCAGCGGCACTTCGCCGCGTTCACCATCTTCCTCCACCCCTCCGGTCTCCTTATTGCGATCGATTGGGCTTGCGCCGGACCCATTCCCCACCCTCTCAGATGGTCCCCCAGCTGCGCCAACCACCACAATCTCCATCCTTCGGAAGGGATGTAAAGCCGTTGGTCCAGTGTGCTGTGTAATGCACATAAAAGATCCCAGAGCACTCTTTCGTGAAAGTAAGGGCATTCCCCGGTGTCTCTGGCCATCGGCTGTCAAGGGCGCCACTCAAGGTGGAACAAACTTGTAAGCTTCATGCAATTAAACCCATTAAATAAAATAAATAAAAATTGGTAAAGATATCTGCAAAAAATGTACGACATCATAAACATTTGCAAAGGTATGTGCGACAAAATTTGCACACATCGCAAATATTTGCATTTTGCAAACATATTTACAAAGAATTTTGTGACATCACAAATATTTGCAAAGGTGTCTGTGATATGCGAGATCCCTTGTACGCAACCACAGAAAACGTCCCACTTACTTGCAGCATTCATGAAGCGGTCGTACATTTCAAATGGCACCAGGGGAATAGGCAGCTGCCTTAGGTACAGTTTAAGTACTCCTGAGATGACGTTGATATCTGGGAAGTCCTTGCTACTAATCTTGGCATTCTCACCATCTGCAAAATAAACAACAAAGTACACAATTTTAATAAGGCCAAACAAAATAAATGGTGTGTTTACGGTAACCCGACCTACCTGGAATTTTTCAGGCCAAATTGCCAATCTTAAACTTTTTATTGCCAATTTTCAAGTTGATAATTTTAAATGAGCACTATTTGCAATAATTTCCAACGAACATAACATTTTCTACACTTGTACATGAACATGGTTAATAGTGTTAATAGTGAGTTTCAAACATTGCAAAACAACACGCAAATGCATGAACTGAAATGTAAACAAAAAAGAAAAAATTAAGTTATTTTCCTACCTACCTACCTGGATTTTGTTTAGGCCGTTACCATAAACGCACTATTTATTTTGTTTGGCCTAATGTAATGGTGGACACTTGTCTAGTGCACATGTCTACCCTAGGGTACTCCTGGCACTGTTGCCATTAACATCATCACTGCCATCAGGAAATCACCAGAACCATTTCGCTTCAACTAGGTGGCTACCTATCAGCAGTTAGATTGTGGCATTCCCCCTAACAGCTCCCAAAAATATCGCTTGGGTTGACGAGGCAATTGAGATTAAGTGTCTTGCCCATGGACACAAACACGTTGGCACAAGTGGGGCTCGAACCCGTAGTCCTTCGATCACGAGCACGGCTGGATACCACTAGACCACACGTGCTCTCTGTTTATGCACGTTTATTGTTTTGTGCATTTGTTTTTTTGACATCCTACATGTATTTCACAGAGGCTTGTGAAAAAGAAATGGCGGTAGGGACCAGTTTGACGCTTAGATTTCCATTATAAGCCAGTAAGCATCGAGTGCGTTATTGAATGGCCTAACACCATAATCGGTTTTGGTCAGTATGGTTCGCGTGTAGCCGTTTTATGTTCAACATAGCATGCACAATTGTTATAAACATTTAGAAAGTAAGCATGTGCGAGGTGGCGTATGTGCCCAAAACTATAATGAGAAGGCGCAGTTATGCGTGTCCAGGAAAGTGTTCGGTTTCAGCTTTTAATGGAGTTATGTGGTTTAATGTCAATAACATTTCAGGATTTTTATTGAATTACCGTATACAAAAGGGTATTTGTAAATGGCGATAAAATAATGTGAGGTTTGCTGGTTTTAAGCAATACATTGAAAACTGGCTGGGGCCAGCAGCCGATTTCACGAAAGAATGCGCAGCTTGCGCAACTTTTGAAAAATGAAAAAAAGCTTGCGTGTTATCACCGCTAAATTGTTGTGTGACTTACGCAATAAAATGTTGCACAAGTGGGCTTACGCAACTGCGTAAGTTTCGTGAAATCGGCTGCTGATGCTGATAATGGCCAACCACACATGTTTTCTCTTATTATTTATGGCTTCCTCAATGAAGTCAACACAACATAACATTGGAGAATAACTATTTGAAAAAGGTCAAAGTATATATCAACACTGTCTTTCCTGTATGCATTTCCTATGACAAATAAAGGAAATTGATAAATTGTTCTGAATTGATGAAGTGTTTGGGCTGATCCAACTATTATGACAACTATTATATAACAGAGTTGTAACGAGTCTCCCTCTGCTCGAGTCCCAAGTCAAGTCAAGCTGCCTTAAAGGGCCATGACATGCTAAACAACTTTCTGCGTAATCTTTGCTTATATGATGGATTACTTGTTCAGCAAGACATGCTATTGTTCGTTTGGATGTAAAATTAATAAAAGGTAGTCTTCCTCAACTTTGAAGATTTCATTGCAATAAACCACAGACAGAGGGCGCTATTTGGAGTGCATCACGTAAGGAAGACAGAAGGGAAAAGTTAAGAAAAAACATAAGAATTCAAGTTGGACTTGTGGCAAATTGCTGCAGTTTTCTCCCCAGTTTCGTCATGGCTTACAACAGGAAACATGTAGAACAAACTCAAACAGTCATGGATTACAAAAGTTCCAGGACGTTAGAGAAAAAAGGTTGAATCTTTTGTGCACAATTGAATGTGATTTTCCTGTGTTTGCCTCTTGTGGCATCATGACCTTGGTCATGAATATGCATATTTCATTAGCATAAAAACTAAAAACCTTTGTTTTAACCCCCAAAACAAGCTCCAAAAACGATTTTTATGAATGTAACCGAGTATATTGGTTTTATAGCATAGATTTCATTTATAAAAATCCAAATAAGGGGCCCTTTAAGCCGTGTCTGCATTGGACTTGTTTTTTAGGAGGTTTTACCGAGACAATGGCTAAATTTTACTGCCGTCTGCATTTGGACTTTTTGACACAGGAAAATTTACCGAGACCGTAGGAGAACATGCACAGTGTCCCTTCGCAGTATGACCTTTTACTGACTCGCTGTGTCCGCATTGGACTTTTCGTCCCGCGAAAAGTTCCCTGGTCAAGTTGGCCAGGAAAAGGAACCGCTGGACTCGGAAAAAGTTACTGAGAGAAAAACGTCCTAGGCTGTCCGCATTGGACTTAAAATGAGAAAAAGTACACATCGTCTCGGTAAGTTTTCCCCAAAAAAGTCCAATGCGGACAGGCCTTAAGTATAGAGTGAAAAAGTCTGAAAAAGGACCCATTCTAGTGACAACTCGAGTGAAATTTCAATATATTTGAGTTGAGGAAATTTCACTCCAAATCGTCTTGTCCCTAATTTCAGTGAGAGGGAGTTTTCACACGAATGGAGTGAATTTTCACTCTTAGGAATTTAGAGAGTACGTAAAGCCCACCGCACACGTGAGGTCGTTTGCTGAGCAAACGGTCATTCGTGGCCGTTTGCTCAGCACTTGGCTCACGTGTGCAGTGACTATTTTGCTGCATTTTTTGCCTCGCGAGGCCATGAAACAAAAATCTAACGTGTTTGATTTCTTTTGCATCGCGTGGCCAAAATCTCACCGTGTGCGGGGGTGCTGAGCCAAGTGCTGAGCTAAAATAAATGTAGCTGGCCAATTAAAACCGTCCCCTATTCACGTGATATGAATACAGCGCGCGCGGACACCGCTAAGGTCACCAAGCTTTTGCTAAAGTGTGGTGACCTTGGCGGGGTTCGCAGGCTTTTGGATCGCGCGCGTGAATAGGGGATGGTTTTTAATTGGCCAGCTACATTTATTTTAGCTCAGCACTTGGCTCAGCACCCCCGCACACGGTGAGATTTTGGCCACGCGAGGCAAAATAAATCAAACACGTTAGATTTTTGGCTCACGGCCTCTCGAGGCAAAAAACGCAGCAAAATTTCACCGCACACGTGAGCCAAGTGCTGAGCAAACGGCCACGAATGACCGTTTGCTCAGCAAACGACCTCACGTGTGCGGCAGGCTTAATGCTGTTGCTTCTGAAATTCGTAAAAAAAAGTTTCATCTGCAAATGATATAATGGGCCTTTAAATCTGATTAAAACTTAATTATTCTGATTTATTAAAAGGTTTAAGAAAAGTCTCGACGACATTACATCTGCGGCGACTTGGGTTAGGGTGGGGTGGAGCTAGACCTTAAGGCGTCTGATGCCCACTTCCTCCTGCAGTACTTTTCCTGGAGTCAGCTTGGGCCCAGCTGGTAATCCCAGCTGGTAATCCCATCTGAGCACCAGTTTCCTCTAGGGTGGACTCGCCCCGTTAATTAGAAACTTCCTTTAAGAAATTTTGTCTTGGGTGTTTCCCCAGGAGGGAGAAGGGGGCTCACTAGTGCCTTATCAAACAGTGTCTGGGGAACATGTTCCATTGAGATTTCAAAAATCACACTGACATGCTAATCAGTGTCTTATATGGTATTAGCCTTTTTGAAGTATGGCGGACACAATAGGAGGGCGCACTTTGCAGTGGGTATAAAATCGACTAAAATGCAAAATAACTCAGTTTTTCACTTTACACTTATTAATTTTATTTATATTTCTGTCTATGTATTATAATTACAACATGTAAATCAAGTTTTTGGAAAGAAATACAATTGATAAAAAAATTCATACCCAAATGAAATTGCGCCCTCTCCTTTTGTTCCGCCATACTTCTAAAAGGCCAATTGTCATATTTTACCAGCACAAAAATCAGCCATCACTTACATGTAAGACCGTGTGTACAAAACTTATGAATCTGGCCACAAAAATATTAAAACTTGTATTTTTTTTATCAAATCTGTATGCAATGGTTAATAAGTCATTTTAATTACAAAATAGTGATTGTCGAGCACTAAATTCTTGTCCAAACGTTTAAAATGATCTATTGCGATTGTTTTTAATGACACTTGAAACACTTTGACCCAGTGAGAACGAGTAGGAAAGAAATTTGCATCTCGGAGAAACATAGGCTGAGGGGGGGGGGGGGGGGGGGGGGGGGGGGGGGGGGGGGGGGGGGTCCGGACATTTGCCAGGTGCATAAAAACTGATTCACATTTTGGGCCAATTTCCCCCAAAAAATGCTAGTACATATACGTATATGACACAGAATTAGGTAATAGCATAACCATGCTGAAGCACTTTTTGACTTGCAGTAATCTGAGCATTACGTAAGAATGGCATCAGACACTAATCGACAATAAGGCTAAAAGCGGGGATCACGTGTTCAAAATGCCGAGCGCTATAGCCTTATACCGTTGTTGATTAGCGCCGGATGCCATTGTTGCATAATGCTCTGTTAAGCGCAAGTTGAAAAGTGCTTTGGCATGTCTTTGTCGTTATTTAATTATATTTTCCTTTTAACATGCGAGAGACTTTTGGACTACACTCGTATCACACTGCACCTCCCTTCCGGGTCGACAATCCCGGTTGCCAGACTGGATTCTGGATGCCTCTAAATAAGCAACAGGTGTTGCATGCACCTGGATATCCCCTTAGCTACCCATTTCAAAGAAGACACTGTCCCCGTCTGTCGTCTGTGAGGGATTTTTTAGGGAGGGGAATTTTGAGGAGACGGTTCTGAACCTGGATTCAATTTAGTCTCGGCCTGAAATAACACCAACTACACCCTAGGCCTACTTTTCCAGTGGGTGCCTTAGTCGTAATCAAGAAATTATTAAGTGTTGCAGGAGAAGATGCTCCATTTTGAAACTAAAAGGCATGTTTTGTTTTTTTCTTGCACGGAGGAAATGATGATTACATACTCTCCCAAAATATAAACGTAATTTTCTTAAAATATCGATTCTTTGATCAAAATACAGTGAACTTGTGGATAACGAGGCACTGATCGACCAATCACTTTGGAATCGCTTTCGAGACCGTTCTACTTCAGTGATTTCCACAGTAATGAAATGTGACATTTTCAGTTTCTGAGTATATCCTGCAGTTTTCGCTCGTACCCAGCGCTGGGACAGGCTAATTTGTTTGCGCCCTCATTGGTCAATTTTTTGAAACTTTCTTGTAAATGGACAGTAAAAACAAATTTTCCAGCAGACACGGCAGGGGCCAATTTCATGGCACTGCTAAGCACAGAAATTTGCTTAGCACAGGATTTGTTTGCTTTATTTTGCAAAATTGGTTTGCCAGCCAAAATCGTAAGTGATGTGTACCGTATTGAAAGGTATTCTGTTACTCTTGCGAAGAACACAAGTTTGTGCTTAGCAGCGCCATGAAATTGGGCCCAGGTCTCACACACCTTACTCATTTTATTCGTAAATTTGATTTTTGCACTGGATATATAAGCGTTAACATACTATTTATTAATTAATAACAACCCACAATGCTCTGCGCGTCTGTATATGTGACCTTTGCGTGACATCTGTCCTTTACAGAAATGTGTGAAGGCACATCAGCCTGTACCAGCGCCCTCAAGGCACTGGGTACGAGCGAACCTGCAGTTAAGACCTTTTAGAAAACCTGACTGAACCTATGTGGGATGAGCTGAACTCAGGAGATGTGCGTTTCCCAGACAGCCTTAAAGTTTAAGTTACCTTTATCGAATCGCTGCCTGCAGAGATCCAAATCATCTTGCATGGCTGGTATCCTGTACAGGCCCTCCGCATCCAAACCTGAGGTAAGTCAGGAAACCAAACTTCTTGTCAAAAATGATGCCAGAATGAAATGATATGCAACTTCTACATCTTGCCATGACTGTAAAAATGGCCGATTTTGTGAACATCGAATCACAATACAAGCATTCAAGTTATCGTGATTTCACTGTAGTAAGACCACTAATATTACAGTGTGTCGGCGTTTGATCAGAGCTACAGAAACACAGGTGCCATAGATAATTGTGATGCTGAATGCAAATTCAAAGAAAAAAAAATCAAAAGGGTGTTTAGGGTTTCATCTGTCACATCGAACATGATTTGGAAGCAACACTGTCACAGAAATCCTCATATCTCCCAGGCATGAGGAGATTATAATTACACTATTGCAGAAATGACTGGTTTTGGTGCACAATCTCAACAAAGGTACATAAGTGTGCAAATCCATCATCATAAACATGTGGCACATGTCAATAACCAAATAGTTTTAAAAAGAAAGAAAAAGGACATTTCCATTTAGTTTAACATTGCAATGAAACGGCTGTATGTAGTAGGCGCACACGCATTTTAAAACAATACAACTGCAATTTTCATTTGGGATGTACCAATTGAATTAGACATGGCAGAAATTCGCCGTTTGAAGCAGTGCCTCTCTATTGCCGTTAAAAGCGGCAAGACCTGTTGAACTTTCGGCAGAAGAGCTTCTGCCGTGTCTAATTCAAATTTTTTGCCATTATTTGAATAAGACACGGCAGAAGTTCGGCGTTTGAAGCGTGCCTTAAAACAAGTCGAAATATTTCTTCTATTGAAGAGAGAAGAAAAACACATTCGTAGGAAAATATCTCCATCACCAAAAGTGGGTCTAGAGCTGATTTGTGCCCTTACCTCTTGATTCCAGCTCCTCTACGCATTTATCCACCACCATGGAACGTGTTATCCCATGGGCTTTGACCAGGGTCGTCAGATCGACACCGTAGACTCGCTTGATGAGGCGTTTGTTGGGGGTGCAGTCTAGAGGGACACGCTTGGAGCACTGCTTGTGGGTACTGAGGCCACAATCTGTGAGAAAAATGAAAACAGGATGTTGAGATTATTTACTTGGGTACTTCTTGCCAGGTTGTGTTTGCCAGGTATTTCAAAACAAGTGTATAGGAACTCACTTGACAAATTTCTTTAATTATACAAATAGTTACAAAATATTTCCCAAATTCGATATCTTGAGAAAAAGTTGTCACCCTGCACCTAATGACCGTCATAATGTAGTTTTGATACAAATGTGGACAAACGTCCATGAGTTTGAGAAATCTGGATGCAGTGAAAACAACTTGGCTCCACCGGGATTCGAACCGCAGACCTTCTGCTTAACGTGCAGACGCCCTACCAGTTGAGCTATGAAGCCAACTGGTGATCTTGAATCACGGCATTGCAGTTGTTCCTCACTGATTGGGATTGGCTATCACGTGAGCTTAGCAAGCCCTACAGAGGGATAAACCCTTCAATGAGATAACCACTCCTCCCATAGATCATTATGCCGGGCTTGCCCCAATTACTAAGTATTTGATTATTACAGCTTCCATACCTAATGGCACTATTTTTTATCAAAATTCTTGTGAAAGATATATCTTGTTTTTAAAGTTCTAGTTTTTACTTCCAATTTCCTGGCATTTCACTGCGTCTTAAGCAAGCTTTCAGTCAAATCCACTTCACACATATCTCAGCACACAGATGACATGACATCGAATCTAAACAAATCCTTATCTTGCATTTCTCACTGCCCTTCTGCTAATGCGCCCAAAGACCATCGCATAATTTCCTGATAAATTATTTCCTGTTGTAATTCTTGCTGATTGATGTCTCTTAAAAGGATTACTGATGCAACTGTGGAAAATTCTTCCCCAAGAAATATCAACACTTTTGTGATAAGATACTCTAACACCGTGTTTACACTCGAAACAGCAAAGGTCGATATGTACAGACTAATTGTGACTGCAGCGCATGCGTGAATTCGTCGATTAAACCTACCACACGGCGGACACCGCCCCAAGGGCACTCAAATTGCCGAATCTGTATTCGGGTAGCGTTTAAACTACAAGCAATCTTGACAATTGCGGGGTTCAACCCTACCCAAAAGGCGAGTTGAAAAAAACGAATCAGACCCGGGTCTGATCCGCCTTTTTCAATTCACCTTTTGCGTTTACACTTAGCGCCTACCCGGCTTCAACTGGCCTTTTTTGAAACTGCGGAGTTTGATTCGGCAAAGGCGAAGCAAGTGTAAACTGGCCTTAAATTGTCAAAGCCTATCAATAAAAGCGCATACAGGGACATGTTTTCATATTTAAATGATGTGACAATAGATCCGCAAAGTGCCCACTTGTGCATGATGCACAGTGACAA
Source organism: Henricia sp. BOLD:AAB3569 (assembly GCA_037783545.1). Taxonomy (NCBI): domain Eukaryota; kingdom Metazoa; phylum Echinodermata; class Asteroidea; order Spinulosida; family Echinasteridae; genus Henricia; species Henricia sp. BOLD:AAB3569. The sequence goes on along the minus strand of JBBELK010000272.1, from coordinate 1,376,875 downwards.
TATGACTGCCCCCTGTCATGGCCGCCCGCGCAATAGATCTGTTTTTATCAGACATTGTGAGGGGATTAACAGGGGTGTGTGGGTACATGGATGTTCATGTAAGGCCTAGGTAATTACATTAAGTCTGACACTGAATTACTGAAAATCGTTTCCTGCCATTTTACCAAGTCCATCACACAGGAAACTTCACTTTTCAGTCTCTCAACTACATGTATTATCTGAATTGGGGTAATCCTGTGTGAAGGGGGAAGCTATTGGGGTGATGCCTACAAAAAAGTACATGCAGAATGTTACTTAATAGTACATTGTACTCGTTCTGAAAGGCAAAGAGATCTAATGATTTCAAAGATCTGTAATAATAGTACCCTTGATATATGATAGCAGGGTTGTAAATGACTCGGACTCGAGACAACTTGAGTCCCGATTTTCACCGACTTGACTTGACTTGAGATTTGAACTTTAAAGGACTTCACTTGACTTGAGACTCGAATCCCAAATGACTTTTGGGGCCGTCCATAAAGTACGTACGCACGAAATGCCAACTTTTTAGACCCCCCTCCCTCTGTACGCACATTTCGTGATGTCACCCATATGCTTTAATGTTGGGTGTACGACTTGGGACTCGAAGGCAGTTTGACTTGATTTAGGACTTGGAGGCCGTTTGACTTGACTTTACTTTACTTGGGACTCGGAGGCAGTTTGACTTGACTTGATTTAGGACTCTGAGGCCTTTTAACTTGACTTGACACTCGAGGGCAGTTTGACTTGACTTGACTTGACTTGGGACTCGAAGGCAGTTTGACTTGACTTGGGACTCGGAGGCTGTATGACGTGACTTGACTTGGGACTCGAGGGCAGTTTGCCTTGACTTGACATGGGATTTGAAGGCAGTTTGACTTGACTTGAAACTCGAGCAGAGGGAGACTTGTTACAATCACCGTTCTGATCCTCGATACTTCCAGCGCTTTTGACCATGTCATCCATGTTTTATTGGATGGTGGCAACTCCAACATAGCCACATGTATTTTTCGAAAAGAATAGAATGCCGAAGTGAATACGTCATCTTTTGTTAGTTGCCTAGGCAACTGGCTCTAAACTAAAAATCACTGAACCGTGTCCCTGTGCTTTTGGTACTTTTTCCATTGATAGTTTAGAGCCAATTACATGTACCATGGCAACCCACACGTCACACTTCGGCTGTCTATTCGTCTCTTCGGCTGTCGCAGTACACTTTCTCGCGGATATATTTTTGGCTGCTGGTACCAACAGCATTTATGCGCATAATCAATGGCCTGACAGCGACCAGCGGAAAAAGCATTCTCGTCTCAAGGAACGCCAGTGATGGTTTCTCTGTATATCATGTAAAAGTACGCTAAATCACCCTACCGTGTAATTATAAAGTTAACAATCCCCGCTTGTAAATTCTGTCTCAAACCTTGCAAGTTTTTCTGATGTGGTGTGAAACAGCCTTAAGTTGTCGGTGATGGCGCATACATGTACTGCCTTCACCAATGAAACTATAAATCATTTCCTTCCTGATATTTATCAGATAAAAATCTGCCAGGTTATTTGCACAAAACATAATCAAACCTTGTGTTCACTTAAAGGGCCCCTGAAATGGTGTTTTTATCAATGAAATATGTGCTATAAAACTAGTCCATTAATTTACAATCATAAAAACCCTACTTGGAAGTTGTTTGAGGGTTAAAATCAAGGTTTTTGATTTTTATGATAATGCAAATTTACATATGCATGAGCAAAGTGTTGATGTCACATTATGAAAACACAGGAAAATCTCATTCAACTGTGCACAAAAATTTCCACAATTTTCTCTAACTTGCTGAAACTTTTTGTAACCCATGACGGTTTAGGTTTGTTTTACATGTTGCCTATTCCAAAAGTATAAAAAACTAAGGCTGGAAACTGCAGCATTTTTCTACAATTCCAGTTTGAAGTCTTATGTTTTTTCTTTGCTTTTCTGCTGTGTGTTCCTAAAGTGACATGCCACAAACAGCGCCCTCTTTCTGTGAGTTTATGTAAAGATATTTTTTAAGTTGAAAAATGCCACTTTTTATTCATGGGGCATCAAAATTACCAGTAGTATTGTCTTTCTAGACAAGTAATCCTTCATATGCAGCAAAAACTGTGCATAAAGTTATTGAGCATTTCAGGGGCCCTTTAAATCCCAGCTGAAACCTTGTTAAGTACATGTGTAAATCCTTATGTGTGTGTGTGCATACAATGAGCACATCCATGCCAGTCATTCACAAACCATACTAGTGTGTGTTCAAACAAGATAAGCTCGTTGTTGGCGATATTTTTAGCCTGGGATACCGCAGCAGTCACATGACCATTTCCTGAACCCAAAGCAATGTTGTCTTTGTGTGTAGAGTGCATATGTTGAGAGTTCATTGGTGCTGAGAAGTTGGCCAAACATGGAAGTGTGGCTAAATAGGTGTAGTAACTGACACACCCAATTCAAGGGGCCGTCTTGAATAATAATTTTTGTTTTAAACAATGTATCACCAAAAAGCTTACACAGTGCCAAAAAATGGGCAGGGGTTTGGGTCGTATCTTAAGTGATATCTGGGAGGGGTGGTTATCTCAGGGGTGGTTATCTTGTTTAGCTCATGTGAGTCCAGACACCTGCAATGCATGCTGGCAGTAGCAATTGCGCTTGATGAATCGTTTTATGAATGCAACATGTGCGACGATCGCGAGAGCGAGTTGCGGCTAAAAAGTAACATGCTTTACACAGGACCGGACTGCTCTGTAAAATTCTCTCAGGTTAGGAGCGTTATAACAGGAGTCATTTTACACATAATGTATTGTTCCAGGGACTTGAAATGTTGAGCGCTGTATCTGTAATAGCGCTGTAACCGAGAGCGCTGTAACCAACGAAAAATGTACACAAACAATAGGGGAACGGCCGGGACTTGAAAAATTGAGCTTTATATCGGAAAGAGCGTACTAGCAGGGTTTACTGTATATGGCCAAGGTACCTGTGCCCTTGAGCAAGGCATAGCCACAATTGGTCCATCCTTCGGAAGGCATGTAAAGCCGTTGGTCCAGTGTGTTGTGTAACAAACCTCAAAGATCCCAGATCACTCTTTTGTGAAGAGTAAGAGGATTCGCTTGTGTCTCTGGCTGTCTTTTTGGATGATATGAGAATAATTGCACTTTTCATGAAAATATCAACTCCCCTTTTGCTCATTCAGTATTTTCATGACCCATGTGCAGCATTCTCGCCCGGACAAAAAACTGCCGCCCGGACAAAAAAAACGTTGCATGCATGTGTTTTGAACAGCGCCCTCATGCAGCGAACACTGATTCGCCGCATGAGGGCACTGCTCAGTGCGCCAGGACAAAATGTGGTACATACATGTATATATTCTCATATCACCCTCACAAAGCCATCCATTATTATACAAATATTGGATATTGGCACAACATTAGGAGAGGCATTTAATATTTCTAAGTAGATCTAACCTGTGCATTTGACTCCCTGAGCAATAAGTCCCCACATGAAGTTTCCGCAGTACTCGCACCAATTTAGACCCTTGAAGGTGTGTATCTGTCAATGGTAACAAATAATTGTTAAAAACAAGTAATTATATGATATTGGACGGCTTTGAGAATATACCGTACGAGTCATGAAAATACTGAATGAGCCGAAGGCGAATTCGGTATTTTCATGATGAGTGCGGTATATTCTCATATCACCCGAAAAGACATCCAATATTATTATTGTTATATAAAATGAAGCTGAAATACTTCTTTGTTTTGTAAGATTTCCGCAAGATTTTTGTCTGTTTGATGTTAAAAACTTCAGTTCATTTGCTACGTTTACAACTACATGTGCTTTTGTTACTGTTGTACAGTATTTTTTGTTACTGTACTCACGAGCGTTGCACATACGCGCAGTCCATTCACTCGATGCATGACTTGCGCGTATGCGTCTGCTTTAGTGCGCCCAGCTTGGACGCACATTGGATTAGGGCTCTGTGTTGCACAGTATCAGAAATGCACGGTATCTGCAAAAGCTTCATTTTATATATTAGATAGTGATGGCAAATGACAGGAACAATTTTATTTGTGAAGACAAAAGGACATTATACATTTTGAAGAAAACGCAAGGCATACCTTGAAGTTGTGTGCTTTTTCATAGGATGCTGATGTGAGTCCAGTTCTTGAGTCAACCTGAGGGGCAACAAAATATCAAAGCATGCTTACTTAAAGGTAGAACACTTGATTGGTAAACCATTACAAATACATGTAGTTTTATCTCCCTTTGTGATTGAAGATGTATGCATGATTAAAACCAACCTGAGTAAAAGTTAGCTCCGTACTTTGTCTAACTTTTGAGAAAACAGTAAAAAAAAAAGGTGCTTTCCAGTCACTTCGCCCAAAAAAGTGGCTTTTGGACAAAGTAGCTTTGGGGCGAGATGGTTTTAGGGCTAAGTGATTTTCATCTCATCAGATTAACATTAGTTGTTTTACTCATTTCTCAAAGAATATAGCACTTCCGATAAAACCATTTCAGGGGAGGTTTTCTACCATCATTATGTTTATATTGTGTAAGTTATGTGTAAATCTGTGAACATTTCTGATTTACGAGATACATGTACCAATCACGTGTTCTACCTTTAATTCAACTATTTGTTGTGTGCTGATAATACATGTACATGTACATGTGTTCTTCATGAAAGAGGTTCTAGAATGGGACAAATTTTGGAAAATTATGTAACAAGAAAAAATGCTTAATTCTAATTTCTGCATGTGCATGCATCAACCCCGGACGAAGTCAACCCAGCTCGTTTCACATTAGCGTTTTCAATGCAGACCCTCATCTGGAGCAGGGTTGAGTTCAACCCGTGGCAAAACCAATCTTGGGGTTGACACAGGGTTGAAAATTTTCAAGTGTGAAACGCGACCTGTTTTTTAACCCGACATCGACCTTGAAATTTGTCAAGTGTGACAATCCAAACTTGGGATGAGAAAAAAATCAGAGTCTTATCAGGATTCGAACCAGAGACATCTTACTCACCAGGCAGATGCTCTACTAGCTGGGCTACAAGGCACAGTGGTATACTCCCTCGGATTTTCCCTATGAACCCAATTTTTATCAACATCGTCAACTCAAATTAAAAGACCTCTGAATGTCCTGAATCTATCACCAGTACTTGCAGTCAATTCCGTTCCACTTTCTGTTCAACATAATCCATCTTCACAATTCTGGCTCCCTGTCATTACCATCAAGGTCTCAATCTCTCGAACAACTCGACAAGACAGCTGATGCAAGTGCTTAATCCATGATAGCATCTTTGCCATCCCTTATTAAGCTCTTTTGCCTTGTTCGGGGGGTTTGAGATCTGACACTGGTTCACAGGTGGCGTGACATGTCTTAATACAGCCAGACACCTGTAAGCTCAGTCGGCTATGTGTCATCAACTTGAGGTGATGAAGAAGCCAGATTTAGACAAATTTTGCAGATTTTATTTTGCGTGTCAAAAAACATGTCCTACTTTTGATATTTGCTAACGGATTTAAACAAAAATTCTGATCATGTAAACAAGGCCTGAACAATTTTATTGAGCGAGTGGCATCAAAAACAACAACTTCAATTTCAAACTCTTTCACATTCGATTTTCTTTTAAAACATTTTGGCAGTTTGGATAAACCATTTTTACAAATGAGTCTTTCCACGGTAAAGGGGGCATTTTGGCAACACTGACCATATTTTCCAGAAAATACCTTTGTCTGGTCTCAAAATAAAAGAAATAAGTTTCAGTTGTTCTGAAGAGATAACTTAGGCCCAAAAATGGTTACAAATAGTGTGACAACATTTCTTTCTAAAAACCCTGTGTACAAATTTCCAATATACGCTCGTAACCGGGACGGCCTAAAATGTAACACAAGTTATTTTGTTTTGTCCAAGTGTGCTAAGCTCAGTAAATCCTCATTGGTCACATGAGGGCGCTGTTCAAAACGTAAGTGAACGTTAATACACCTAAATTTGGAATGACTCTGCCGTACTCCTGAAGTGTTTCAGAGGGAAAAATTGATAATTTGTTTGTTTGGGCGGCAAATTTTTGTCCATGAGCTATTAAACAATACCACCCTGCTATACAGACGAACCATTTTCCTTACCTGATCTGTAAGTGGTACTTTTGTGCCATCAATCGAGGGTACGACAGTGCCGTTACTCGTTCTTCGGTCTCGTATCGTAGCGTACCGTGAGTGTTTCTCATAAATGGGTTCTGACTCCATGGATTTGATGTAATCGGCAGCCTTGGCTTCCACGTACAATGTGATGATGCCATCGGCCACCAAATCGTGAAGAGAATCAAACCGCTTCTCTGCAACATAGTGTTTGCCGTCGTAGTACAGTCGGAAATTTTTAGTTGTCTTGTTCAGCCTGCAAATGAAATTATGTAAAGAAATTATTTGAAAGTCCATACATGACTCTAATAAGGTTAATGCCCAGAGGGCATTTGGACAGCATACTCATACTGCTTGATAATTCTGTATTAGCAATCCACAAATATATAAGCTTATGGGGTAGAAATGCCCAGTCTTGAGCAGTGTCTGCATTGGACTAACTTTTTGTATAATGTTACTTCACATGAAAGTTACATGACCTCTGTGTGTTTTCTATCCTAGTTTTACATTATGCTGTCTGTCTGCAAAGGTTATGTAAAACTGAAAAATTATTTTTCTGTGACCTAGCTTGCTTTGCAAAACTTACAGTGAAGAAGCATAAAGCCCGTCTAATTGAGCCAACATTTGTCGGTCAACAAGGACCAACATGAAGTTGGAACTTTTTGGGCGTCGCATGGATGCGCTCGTTCACACTACCCAACATGATCCAAAATATATTGACTGCGGTGGGCTGCTGCCTTCACGTGACAGGCATTCTACTCTCAAATTGGTCCGTTTCATCCAACAAGCTCTAACAAAGTTGGGCGATAGCTACATGGCCCAACTTGTCAGATGATGTTGGATGTTGTCTGGACTCTAGAGTGGTGTCCACACCATCCAATTTTTGGTCGGCCGAAATGTTGGTCCTTGTTGGCCAACAAATGTTGGCTTGTGTAGAGGGGCCTTAAGAGTAATTTTGGCTGTTCTGCTGAGAGCAAGTACATGTAATAGGGATGATTGAAACTTGCACCGCTAAACTGCACGTGGGGTGCCGTGGCCGAGTGGTTCAGGTCGTTGATTCGCAACAGGGGTGAAGACTTCTTGTTACGGGTTCGATACCAGGTAGTGGTACCTGTGCCCTTGAGCAAGGCACTCAACCACAATTGCTACATCCTTCGGAAAGGATATAAAGCCATTGGTCCAGTGTGTTGTGTAACGCACATAAAATATCCCAGGGGATTACCTGGTGTCTCTGGCTGTCGGCTGCCAATGACGCAACCCACCTATGCATCTCGATGTTTGGGTGGAACAGCTTCATGCAATTAATTGAAGTTCATTAAACCCAATAACATTTTGGCCATTCGCACTGGACTTAATTTGGTCAAACTAGCAGCTAGTTTTATCCAAAAGTCTAATGTGGACACAGCTTTTGCTGGTGTCTGAACATATATTCTGCCTTTGAACAGTGCTTTCGAAAAGTGCATTTACCGTATTACGTTAAGTTTATAAGCAAAGGCACAACATCAAAATCTGGACAGTTTGTCCACTAATTATAGACCTCACAAATAAATAGACTTCCTGACGACCTTGGACATGATACAGACCCCAGATTAATATTGTGACTTCCTCTAAGCTGATTGTGGCATCAACAAGCGATTAGGAGGCCAGCTCAAGTGCTTTGGGCTGGGCTCAGCTTCTTCAGCTCAACAGGATGTTCCATTTGCGATATCCGATGGCCAGATGTCCAGGCGTGGACATTGAGATTAATGGATGGTGCCAATATTATTGAAGTGTGAAGCCCATTGCTAAATGAAGACTTCCTCTATGGACTATACATTTCTGAAATTGGTTTTTCTGTTTGAAACATAATCTGCCTTATTTACATGTAGTTGGTTGAATGGAGCTTCAATTCAAGGCCCATAGGCTGAATTGCATTAAGCTTGCAAGTATTTTCCACCTAAACATTAAAATGTATAGGTGGGTGGTGCCATTGGCAGCTGGACCCAATTTCATAGAGCTGTTTAACAGCCCATTTTCCGTTAACCGAGCGTCAGGCTATTTCATAGACATCGTTAACAGTAAGCAACTGAAAACCTGCCTTAACCGCAGAGCCAAATTTTGCTTAAGATAGTGACGCAACAATGGCGGTTTCCAAGCGCGCGCATGCTTAAGCATGCTGCGGCCGTGAAATAGCCTTAACATTAGCACAGCTTTTTAGCTACAGTAAGCACACGTTTTCAGCTAGCGCTTAAGCAGCTCTATGAAATTGGGCCCTGATGGCCAGAGACACCGGGGAATCCCATTACTCTTCACGAAAGAGTGGTCTGGGGATCTATTTAAGTACATTACAAAACACACTGGACCAATGGCCTTACATGCCTTCTGAAGGATGGAGCAAATGTGGTTAAGGGCACAGGTACCATGACCAGGGGCCAATTTCATGGAGCATGCCGGTTTTTGTGCCAACGGAGGTTCCGGCTATTTCATGGAGACCGTAACCTTAAGCACTGACGTAAAAATGCCCGTTTCTAAGCACGCGCATGCTTAAAGTTGCATTGCCCGTGTTTCGGTGAAAGGATTAAAAAAATTAATTTACACAAGCGAATGAATTTAGAAAGCTTACGTGTCTCTGTAACGAAAAATATCAAAAACTTAAATTTTCGACGTCAGGAATTGGAGATACAAGCCTTTTTCTTGAAACGTGCTTCACATGTTGTACATGTGCGCGTACGCTCATATGTACATAGTATGTGTACAATGTACACATGTACGCGCACATGTACATTTACGTCATAACCCTGTCGATTAATTGACCTGCCAGCCTTTTAATAATTTCTTGTTTTTAATCGACTGGCATTAATCCTCGACGGATTTTTACGTTCTTGGTACCAAATGAAAGCTGATAACTTTTTCTATTCTAGAAAAATACCTATTGAACTTTAAAAAACAAATTTGACGCCCAAATCGGCCCAAACACGGGCAGTGCAACTTTAAGCACACCGCGGCCGTAAAATAGCCTTAAAGTTAGAACTTTTCTGCTACAGTATTGCACACGTTTTCGGCTAGCGCTTAAGCAGCGCCATGAAATTGGCCCCAGGTATCGAACCCACAACACCAAGCTAATGATTGAATTAAGTCTATTTCAATATTTCAATATTTTAACAGCAAAAAGTAACAACAAAATTAAAACATTTTAGTCTCTGAAGCCAATGATTTCCAGTCATTCAACACCCACGCCCTATTTCGCACCTACAGCTTCTAATTTAGAATCACAGTTACCCAGAACATCACACACTAAGCAAGGACAGGATGAGCACTATTAAGAATTCAGTAGCCCGTCTTCATTACTCTGAAGATTTACAATCACCGAGCCAGCAGATTCTGTGGTTGTGAAAACTTCCTGATTTACTTAGGTGCCAATTACAAGCTTCACTTTGTGTCAGAGAATGAAACGGCCGTGGTTCCTTTTATCTATGAAGCAAATATTTTCCTAGTTTCAACAAATATGCTGTTTTGTGTTTCCTTATCTTGAACTGACCAGCACTGAACCATATAGAATTAAAAACAGGATATTGGTAGATATTTGGGCATTGATCCCTACACTTTTAGCACTTATATTGTTGTCACCTTCTAAACCTAATTGCGTAAGCCATTGCCAATTTTATATTTTTGCCAAAATCTGCTCTTCATGAGAGGCCCCCAGGGGCTGATCCAGGGGCGCACGACCCTCTTTTTCCTAAAAATAATTTAATAAAAATAAAAAGAATAAAAACTATCAATTTTAAAAAAAATTATCGATAACTTTCGCAATCGTTGGAGTGTCTGCCTCATATCACATCACACTTTTGCTTGCGACTTTTTTCAATTTTTCTTAAAACTAGTAGGTACATTAATAAGGTTATGAGGGTGACGTTGTGACATTTTTGTTTAACTGTGCCCAGAGGCTTGTCATGAGTCCCATCAGATTTGAGACCTCTTAACTAATCTCAGTTCCATAATCACCTGAATCCTAGAGTAAAGCTTCCGGGTGCTCGCAGGCTCTCCCGGACCAAGTAGCTCCCTTCTCCTTGTTCCACCAGTAGACTGTCCGCTTCCTCTCTGGATATCGATCCATGGTATCTGAGCAAAAAAAAAAAGCAAGAATAAACCAACAATATTAAGAACTGTTACATGTAATACATGTATGAGATGAAGGGCACAGTTGGTTGCGGATAACTGCAAACATTTTACAAACTTCATCTAAACGGTTACAAAAAAGAAATGTCATTTTCTTAAATTATCGATGATCAGAATACATACTATGTAGGAGTATTTGAATTGATTGCTTTCCGTGACGTAAAACATCCGGGAATGTTTGGTGGTCAACGGTCATGTGCGCGCCACTAGACGCACATGGGCACGCGTAAAATATACTCACCAGCGTACTTTCATTCGAAGATGCCGCACGCGCGCTTGCTATACATGTACGTTCAAATGATTGAGCATGCACTGCTGCTTGTAAAAACGAAAGTGCTTTGCTTGATCACAATTTTTAGCCAGAAGTAATACATTTTTATCTTTATCGATACAACAGCCATGGCGTAAAAACGCAAGGTTAAGTAACAGAGGTAAGTACAACCAAGTGTTTTTTTGTGATTCTATGATTTTCAGTGCGACATTTTACTCCAAATTCCCTCCACATGCTTTTTCTCAAAGCAACACACGTCGCATTTATGCGCAATAAGGCTCAGTGTGAATCAACTCAGACTCGAGTCTGGATTTTCAAGGACTCAGACTCGGCCAGTCAGAACTTGGACTCGGACGGTAAGGACTCAGGGATTTGGGCCGAGTCCTTCCGAGTCCAGTCGAAAAAAAACAAAACAATATTTTACAAAAGGTACATTATTACATGTACGATCGCCGGAAATTGTTTCAAGTGTCTATTACAAATTTATATTGAAGCCCAAAAATTTTGAACACGTGAAACTAAATTTTGAGGATGTGAAATAAATTTGTTAACCGCTTTAAATGATTTTGAGCACTAGAAATGTTTTTCTGTGAATATTGTTCTCGGCCTAAAGCAATGATCATACGCATGATAATTGGCTCTTGACAGTAATGCACTTAAAATTGAAACAAGGACTCGGGACTCGGACTCAGCCTGCCGAGGACTCGATGTATGCTGGACTTGTTCCCAAGGACTCGGACTCAAACACCAAGGACTCGGACTCTGACTCGGCAAGAGTGGACTCAACTACAGTCCTGGTGTGAATCCACCCTAATATAAAACTTAGCTTCACAAAAACATAGTCAGGTGCAGGAAACTGAAGACATGTCCTGCAGCAATTTATAAACAAACACTGCTCATATTTGGACCAAGACAAACACGGACGCATGACCTGAGCTAAGTGTACTCTCAGATCCTGGCACTGCCAAGCCTTGGTAACTATATGTATACGCTGTTTCCTGTCTGATTTGGATCAGGAACATCACACAATTTTATGGGACAAATGACCGATTGCTTGCTGTCAATCTGTCAGCAAATTGTCAAAACTGTTTAAAATGTCAAAATTGCCTCAAGCTTTGGTGATTAGTTTGGATGATCTCTAGGAAGTAGGCAATGCACTATTAGTGTATAAATGGTGTACATTGCATGTGTGGATGCTTTGTACATTCATATTTGTATGCACATTTCCCTGGGCCCGTTTTTGCGATAACAACCAAAAACGAGTTTCTGTCCACGCATGGTTATTGCTTTTAATAAATGCATGGAAAAAAATTTGTTTCAAACAATTATTTTCTTAAAAAAAAGCACCTTTAGTTGGCAATTCCTTCCACATTTTCACGTGGCGTTGGGGGCTGTCTAAAGTTGTCAACATTTTCACGGTTCTACAGTGTGCAGTATTTTTTAAGACTCCACCCCTTGTTTGTCCATTCCGTGAAATTTTACAGTGCATGTAAAGTCGTATGCAGCCCTTGATTTCCCCACCCCCCTTCCTACGCTCTGTAGACCCGTGAAAATGGATGGCCCCTTATTTACCATTGCTATCAACACTTTTAGTCGATTCTTTCTTGTCGACTCATTAGGTCAATTTTTGGGTTACTGCAAATGATGCAAATGGGAGGCAACAAACATTTGAAACATGAAACAAAAATGTTTTTTCGTGACTTTGACATTCGTCTGCGTTACCTTAAAACAGAAAACACCGTTTCGCAAATTACGTCGTGAGCTCCTACAAACAAGGCTTACGCTTTTGAATTCACTAGGTAAACAGCAAATAAATCAAATCAAATGGAAATTATATTCGTTCCGTATAAAACTTGGATGTAATAAACAATTTGTCAAATTTAAATGCATTTACATGGAGCTCAATGGGGTATTTTCGAAGTAAATGTAAGTGCTGTACCTACATTAATAATGAACGAGTCCACAATGCCGCAGGCGATGTGATTGGTCGGATTGTCCTGTGGGAACTGTACGTGACTTGCACCACACGCGCGCGTGCAAAACAGGTACTTAGCGATCATTGTCTCAGTTGACAGTTTGTTTTCGATCTGTTTTCAAAATGTTTACGTGTAGAGTGGGGCGCGGGTAATGATGTGACGTTGCACGTTCGGGTCAACTACTTGCATGTAATGAATAATGTAGCAGTAGCCAGTTCGTAAAAGGCTTTATGGCAAGACAGAAGGAATAACTTTCGCCCAGTCTTTGTATACTCCGCTTAAGACGCCCGATTTCCCACATTTCACCAATCAATATAACCCCAAAGCCTTGCCAAAAGGCTAGTCCGCGGTGGGAGGTGGGTACAAGACTGGGTGCACCAGTTGAAATGTTACAGATATCAAGCACACAGGTAATGGCTTCATTAGGGTCATTGACACCAAGGATATTGGGCCCAGGTGAGGTTTCCCCACATCAATCAACTGCCCTGATATGCTCAATGATTACCAATTCAATCAATTTTCAGGCATTCAAGCATGAGATGTCTCTTGAGAACATGTAGCATGCAGGTGTTGTAGAAGTTGGGAGTGAACATGAAAACCTGAAAAATCTTGTTTTTTAATAATTTCACAGCACAAGACATACGGTACATGGATGGATTAGGGGCTGCCCATACGTACGCATGATTTTTTAGACTGCCTCCCCCGTGCCCAAAATTTGTAAGGTCATCCATTAACATGCTTTATGGATGGCCCCTTACATGTATATAATAAAGAGGCTAAGTACATGTAGAGTATACTTTGTTATGACTTACAAACCACATAAGTTTGATAATAAAAACACAGTATCGAAAAATGACAAGATTTTAGTTTAAAAAAAAAATTGTCCCATAGTTTTTGTGCAGCGGTTTCCAGGTACCGGTAGTCGCCAGGTATGGAACTCTTTCCAAAAGTCTGTCACAAGTCCAGTAACAAGAAGCAAAGGATGAACACGCACAAAAGAGTGCCTTTGTTCATTTGAATAGCTTGTGACTTTAATTAAGACCCAGGGACTTGTGGTGGACTTGTGAAGGCTTGTAAGGACTTGTGATAGACTTCTGATGGACTCGAGTACAACCCTTACATGTGTACAATGTACATTGTGTACATGTATTCTCGATCACACATGAAACAAAATTGACAACATTGATTATAATTGATTAAATCAGACTGACTTCCTGCAGCCAATGTTTTTTCCGCATCCCTAGGGCAACCGGAACGGTCGCCTGACCATTTTGGTCAAATCACCTAAATTAACACACCTGTGTTAATTGGTTGGTACCCTGTCTCCCTAATTGACGAGCACCTGTTCTGTCTGGAATCCCGGCAATACTGGGGCAAAACATGACTGGAAGGGTTACTTCACACAATGGGTTCTTCTTATTGGCCGTTTCCTGAGACCCGGCCTTGGGCCCGTTTCAGAAACCCCATACCCTTAGGAAGGGTCTCGGATGCCCCATCAAGGACGTTACCTTTGAAAAGAAGTGACACTACAGAAATCTAGTTCTCAACGGGAATGAATGTGCACATCCATTAAATTAATATTAATTAAAGTTGTTGATTGATCGGCAGTTCGATTGTTCATGTTTGAGAAATGGGAGAAGAAAAAAAACAACACTCGTAAAAGTGAGGTCAACTCATAAGTGGCCGTTCTTATTTCTTAAAAAGTTACATTCTGAAACATTTCGTGAGGAATTAAGGTTTGTCTTGCAGGACCCATAATCTGAGAATGATTACTAAAAGGCCTGTAAACTTTATTTGGGGATGAAATAAAGCCCCTTTCACACTTAGATGATTTTGGATACGAATCAACACGACGTAAGAATCGCATTACATCGTAATGAAAAATCCTAGAAATCCCCGATTACTGTGACAGAAACGACCGAAAAGAATATGTTGCGATTCCGTTACGACAGGTTACTACCACTTACGACCCTGATGAAACCATCATACGACGATCGTAAAAGTGAAAATTATTTTGATGCCAATCCTTGCGACACTGATACGACACTTTGTGAATGTTTGCGATCAGATTGGCGACGTTTTACGATGCATTCTGATTTCTTTGTGATCTTTTTTTCTCAATCGTATGCGATACCATTACGAACGCTTGTGATTCTTTATATTTTTTGGCGACCTGGCAGCGATTCTTTTTCGCAGTTTTCTGGAAATTATGACGATCACGTGACTTAATTGCATTCATATTAAATCGTAAAGAAAACTTATAAGATCTTAAAAGTTTGTATTGAAATAGTGCTGAAGGATTGGTTAAGAACCTTTATGATGGCATTAGGATTATTTACGACCTTGTTAAGACACATTATGACTTTATTACGATATCTTATGACCGGTGCGACAACACGACCGTTCACAAAATGTTTGAACATTCCAAAAATTTTGTAATGACTTTGCGACCAAGACGAATCATTATGATCGTTTAAGAATGTTTACGATTGTCTTTATGAATGTTTACGAATGCTTACGATTCAAAATCGTTAAGGTTCGTATCCAAAATATTGTGTGAAAGGGGCTTAAGACTTTCTCCAAGTTGAAAATTGTTTGACATGGCTCAAAAGGGGTAATTATACAAACTCATGTCACACTTTGCATCCCATCTTCACAGAATGAACCATATCAATGGAGTCAGTACAGCTCAAAATACACTGTGATGAAAGGTCAGACGGTTTGAAAGCCGAAATGATAAATTTTAAGAGAAAAGCAATCATCATGGTGATTCACCTGTATGAAATTGGATGAAGGCACAAGTATTCATTTCATCGATACTTAAAACCATCCTGTCCATCAAAGACTCACCTGGACATCTGGGCAAGTTTACTGAAACAATAAACCGTTAAACCTAATAAAAACTCAGAATCATATGCCTATTACATTTCTTCCTGGATAAGATTTGGGAAGATTAGAAACTTGTGTTGGGGAACCGATATGTGCATTGAAGTTAGGAGAGATGACCGAAAATTAACGACCATGGGTCTTGACATTTCTAGAGACGATGCGCCCTCTGACGTCACAACAAACTAAAACACGCCCGACATTATGCGCACGCATCATGTTTTACATAAATCTGGTTTAGGAATGAGGTTGCTTGCCAAATCGTCTTTGAATTTTATGACCTTTTGCATCATCACCCAACCAAATTTATGCAAAACAGGATGCGTGCACACAACGACGACAAATTTTAAAGAGAGGGCGCTTTAGATACAAACAAAGCGCACATCGTCCAAAGGCTTCTTTTACTGGTAGTGATGATTAAGTGCAACCTGTGTACCCTGTGTACTTGCTGCCCTAATAGACTGTGTAAGTTGACCTCAAGAATGAGCGGGACTCAGCGAGACTCGTCGACTTTCGGGGACCTCGGATAGCAGCTTAATCATAGGCTACGACTGTTTTTTCGATACCTTTTAAATATTTCCGTCTCTGACATAAACTGGTAACCCTACACGTAATAGAAAAACCACACTGCCATGACACCGTATTGCTGGTAGCATGAATTTTTTGTTCGCCGTGTAGTTGGCGCAAATACGATGTATCACGACGTATTATGGCCGTTTTCAAAAGTTCTCGATTCGGCTTCAGACGGTCTTTGCGATTACCGTCCTGACCATGTGTACTTTATTTGTTTCGTTTTTTTAAATATTGGTTTGACCTACTCTCAACAGAAGTGAACGTCCAAGATGTCGTTCAAACCAGGTATTTGTTTATCCTCGTTAACGCTTCTCAGATGCACCAAGCCTGAGGGCCGTACTTCGCAAATGTACTTGCAAACCCGAAACAAAAGGTCAAACATTTTTATTTGTTTCTGACAAGTTCGGACAACATTTTCTTCATTTTATTTATTGAATCGATAGATTTTAAGCTCATTTTCCCATTTATTGGCGTTTAAGCGCTTACAAACACGGTCGGCAAGGTGAAAAATCAAAGAATATCGTCACAACATTAAAACCCCATTGCCATTCCCTGACAGGTCTCCGGAAGTGTGACCTGAAACGAGACTTTCACAGTCTATTGATTGTGTGATTTCTTACCAAATTCCCTCCACGCCACATTGTTCTCGTCAAATTTACACACGTTAACATGTGAAAATGGTAAGAGTGAATCCACCTTTAGCATACTTACTCTCGGCCATAGTGAGGGGGCTTGTCTGGGTGGAATAAACACACGATTCGTTTTGGTTTTGGAGCCTCTTGCTGCAGGTTATATACTGTGGAAAAACAGAGAATGGAAAACTCAATTGGTTTACCTGAAGCCAAATACAAAATGAAATAAAGCAACAAATGAACCTCTGCAGTCCGCTGACACTTATTTGTACATACTTGTATGTGTGTTATTCTATGAAACTAGAATAAACAACAAAAGTTAAAGTTGACAGTTCATATTGGTGCGAGGGTTCAGAGAAACTCGAGTCTTCACATCATTTGTGCAAACATACTGCAATTAATGTTAATTAGGGTTTGTTTTGCCCTTACCCGACGTATATTAGCACTGTATTACGCGGTGCTTTCCCGAGACACTATGAAAAACTTCATAGCGTGCTCGGGTGGTATTCAAACCGACGACCTCCTGCAAACAAGGCAAACGTCTTTTCTAGGAACACAACAATTAATCGCTTTCAAATGAAACATCAATGGGGAAAAAAACAAAGAACCCCAAATTATCGACTGACGTTAAGTTATCGAACAATTACTGTCAATATTTCGGATTATTGGTGGTTCGCCAATAATTCAAGGCATAGACTTGCCCAAGTCTGACCTCCCGTGTTCGGTCTGCAATGCGCACCGCACAGTGCGACCTCCGGACCGCGGTGTTCTGTCCAATCTATTTTCTTCTGTTTCCGCTGTCTCAGAAAGTCTTCCAAGACAGAAGACCAGTCAAGAGGGCGCGTTACACGTACCGCACCACGGACCAAACACAGGAAGTCAGACCTAGGAAAGTCTAGGCAAGGTGAAAAAATCAGATTTGCTGAGAACCAAGGACTGTATATCTTTAAGCACCTTGATGAAGGGCAAAAATATTTCAAGTAGTTTAGAACTTTTGGGCGTTTTCACATGCAGTATGGGAGTCAGTGACAAGCCACTTACAGTATTCAATCAGTACTAGCTGCGTTTACTTCCCACGCAAATGGTACTCATCAGCCATGCCATTGTATTCAAGAGAGGAGAAACAGTTGTACAATTTAAACTAAATTGAAACTGATGTGCTGGAAACAGAATTAGAAAGATCTCCTAACTAGATTTCCTTTCATTGAAGGGTTTGATTTGGGGAGTGGACTTGCCAGGCTTGCATAGTTTATTTTACAAACTTACCAATCTTTTTGTAATTTGGGGTAAACATAGCACATGTACAATGTCTTCAAATAGAATAAAAAGCCAAGCCCATGGTTGGAACACCTTAATCGTGTTGTTTCAATTTGAAGCCAGGGAACAAAATGTTTTACAATTTTTGTTTAGCAGCTCTTGTTAAAGGCTCTGTAGATGATCTGTTTTTGAGCGATTCTGCGAATAAAACCATTATAAATCAAAAGAAAGACATCAACAAACTCATCCGAAGAAATTTCAGCTTTAAAACCCATGAAAATCCATATGCATTTTCCTGGTCTTGGCGGGGTGTTTCAAATATTCGTTCTCAGTTGATCGGGTACTATGTGGCTTGCGTCATGCACTCTGTGGCGCACATACTGCGTGTGCGCGCGATCCATACATTTTGGACCGCGTAGATGCGAACCAAAAATAAGTAAATCGTTTGCAAACGATCAAAATAATTTCATCTTTACGGATAATTTTCTGGTAAAATGATATCATTTTGAGCGAAAACCTTTCTTTGGATAGTTGCTACTAATTCAGTCTCTACTTTCAGAACTTTTCCCCTGTAACCTCGTCGATTACTTTTTGGGGTCATTGCAAATGATCCACTGGACTTTTAAACCAATGGCATTGATTGGCAAGATAAACGAGCGAATGTACATTGTAAGCACCTCAAAGGGACAATTTACATATTTTCAACAATGGAATAATACTTTTTTCACAGGCTCACATTCTTTTGGCTCAGCTTAGCGGCTCCGCTACGCTACGCTACAACGCTAGGGCTTTTGGGGGAAAGGCACTGCGGCCAAGATGATAAAGGCATTGAATTGGCATTTTTAGTTCAGTTGGTGTTGTCAATGTCTACCGTCGTCGTAATAATTGAATCGCAATGATTGCTATACCGGCTTACTTTTCTGGTGCATTTCTGGCGAATTACATCGCATTTTGTGACGCGAAACTGAACATTTTGTTCCCTGGAAGCCCCAACAGAATTTGCAATGTCCCCAAATTTTGACCGAAAAAACCTTATTTAAATATCCAACGAAATGATTCCGCCCAAGTACGTACCGTATGTAAATTTGTACGCACATTTATTCACAAGGGCGCCCTCATGTGAAAGAAACTGGACCCCTGACTACCGTGGCATTATGGTTCCATTGTCTTTGCGATATACCATGGAATGAGCCTAACTGACCTTAATCACAATGCGTCCATCCTTGTCATGTTCCCCATAGTACGTGTTGGGCACAATTAGTGTGTCTGCGCGACAGCGCGTGTAATCTATTGTTGTTGTTTTGAGAGAATCATTGTCCACTTGATCGAGCTACACATGTGCCATTGTGCCATTGTGTGCACACAATAAACAATTTCAACACAGGACCAAACAATTTTTCTGCAAGCCTCGCTTTGGTTACGTTCATTTTAACAGGATAAAAGGGAAGATGGCCGCACCATGACAAAGGTCTATAGGATGGCAGCTTTGCACAATTTCTTGAAAGCATGGACAAGGTTTTTCATTGTTTTTCCGGAACGTAAATGAGGTACTTAGCTGGCTTAAACGAAGTCGGGTTTTTATCTAACACATCCTTAATCAACATGTGAAGATAAAGAAGTTTTAAATCTGTCTTGAAAATGCATGTGTGCCTGGGTATCAGACCTCGCAAACAGCTAAACAACTTTTTAGGTAATTTCTTAATGAAAACCATGTCTAAAGGAAGGAACAATTGAGAAGACTGGAAACGTTGGGCTCCTGGAGGCTTGAGGTGGATGGCCTGGGGGCAACCTGTGGCTTCAAATTCCCCTGAAGGGGGAAGACCAAAATTGGATGGGTATTAAATTTTGTTCAGGTCATATTCAACTCTGATCAAGAATACCCGTTAAGGAGAGCAAATTAAGCTGTTAACCATCTCCAGATTATCGATGCTTTGTGGGTTTTTTGTTTTACTGGTTCATTTTACATACATGTAGCTACAGTATAGACCTCATGGCCCCAAGTTGAAAGCCAATTTTAAGTTGAACGAGTTACCATGTATATAAAACAATAATAACAACTAGCTAGTAGCAGATGGCCGACGGCATCGTCACCAAAATATAAATGGGTCTTTCCACAGACAACAGACCATATTTTCGAGGAAATACCTTTGTCTGGTCTCAAAATAAAAGAAACAAGTTTAAGTTGTTCTGAAGAGATAACTTAGACCTGAAAATGGTTACAAATAGTGTGACAACATGCCAAAATTCCCCCTTTACTGTGGAAAGACTCAAATCTGTAATGTTAAATATTAAATGGACACTAAACAGAAGCCGAATTATACAGGTGTCGACAATCAGTCGCAGCTGGAAAATTTTGCCGGAAAATTCATGTGCACAACAACACTAAAACGTAGCTCAAATAAGCCAGCCATTTACATGTAGGTGGCAGCTTTTATTTTGCAAAGACGGTGCTGAGCAGGTCTCATTCAACCCCGCTCTCATTCAAGTGCGATGTGAACTACGTGTAACAATAATTGTTAACTAATCTTTTACCCTTTTCCCACTACAAACTGCTTAAACAGCTAGAATCCCCCCATCCACATTTGTTTAGTTTTCCTGTTTATCATGGAGGTTTATGTTTCTACAACGCGATTACAACGTGTTTTCCGCCAAAAACCGACAGTATTTGTTTAAATACGACCCTCTTCACCCGAAATTCTGAAACGCTCGAGGTCACTTGGTTTGTTTACAAACAGGGGCGATACATCATCCTGAGAGACACACAAAACGGCCTGTGCAGTATTGAATGGAAAATATCCGAAGTGTATGTTCATCATGCCTGTTTTGTCCTTGTAATTCAAAATACAAACGTGAAAACACCTGATGTAAAACGACAATAATCTACTATTACCTTTTTTGTGAAAAAAAACGTAAAATTGTGGCTCACAATGAAGTCGAGTCTTTTGAAGGAAACACTGGTGCATTGCGACCGGTGTTTTTCACGGAACGAACAGCGGTCCGTGTACAGCAGTGGGAATGGTGCCTGCAGGCCGCGCCGTAGTTCCCACGTGTTTGAAATTGGCACACGGTATATGCACATCGGCCGGTACAAGTTAGAATGAGCGACTCATTTTTCTCTCTCTTCGTAATAAAAAAGGATCTTAGCTTCTGCTCTTTTTTTTTCATGATGTCTGGTAAAACATACAACCACGCAACTACTGGGCATATCTCTGGCTTTTTGGACCAAAACAATTCTTCAAAAAACACCATCTAACAGACGGTTTTCGAAGTTTTTTGCGACAAAAACCGACAAATAAAAAATAATAAAAAGGGATGTTTGGACTGGATTTTCGTCGAGGGGGATTCTTCCTCTTTAATAACCTGAAGATTTGCCGCCCCGGGTTAAGCCTTTCTTACCCTGGAGTTCGTTTATATTAATGGAGTTATATTAATTCCCATTTGTTTCGTTAACCCAGAGTTTTGCAAAACCCGGGGCGAGCTTGCCCCAGGTTAGCGCAATGCGGTTTCCCACTAGACATGGGCATAGTCTAAAAATAAGGATTGGAGGAACGGAATCTGCAAACATGTTATTCTGATTTTCGAGTAGTTCCATCAAGTTTTTACTGAACTTGTCTATCGACCAGGCCTTTGTTCTCTTTGTTTCATTATGAATTGAAATATACGGTGCTTGAGAACCCATGCCTTAATTGGGAAAGCAAAAATGTGCATGTACATGTACGTACGTATATGATGTGTGCCAGAGCAGCGCGCACTAATCCCGAGATTGCTTGTGGAACACTTAACCCTGCTTAGTTTTCCACTACAATGCTAACCCCGGGGTTTGGCCGTTAACCCCAGGGTTTGGCCGTTAACCCCGGGGTTTGGCCGTTAACCCCGAGATTGCCATCCTTAACCCTGGTCGCTGGCAGGGTTAACAAACCCCAGGGTAACAGCCGAATTTTTTGTCTTAACCTGGGGCAGAAAAAGAGTAGTGGGAATGCTCGCGCTGCCCAGGGTATCTCAGGGTTAAGGATGCCATTACCCCTGAGTTAACCCGGAGATTTTGTAGTGGGAAAGGGGTATTTGTTAGTTACACAGAAAAAGTTCAACCAGTGTCTGAAGATGCCTTTGTGTCTGAAATTTGACAGACGACATAACCCAGGTGCTTCACCTGTGTCATATATGGGACATATGTGTACATGTAGTACACACTGCATGTCTACACAAACATGCAACAAGCTCAGATCAATAGCCTCTAGTACATCCTCTGTGGTAGTATTAACTGATGTGAGAAAGCTCCAGGGAGTTGGGACAGGCAACAAGAAGTTAAGAACCGAGTACCATCTTCCTCTCAATCAGACAATTCTTTAGGCAAGAGACACATGTCAAGTGTGATTTTCAAGTAAAGGTAGTGATCAAGATGATACTATCTGAGGCAACATGTTCAACAAGTACATGTGTAATTCGAAAACAAACAAACAAGCAAACAACACAGGGTAAGTTCATTTTACGACTATAGTTACTTAACCAGTTGACGCCAGGATTTTTGGCCAAAAAAAACCCAAACTAATTTGTTAAATGTGATTGGCCAAAAGTTAAGACCAGGGGCCAATTTCATAGAGGTGTTTAAGCACAAAAATTTGCTTAAGCACAAAAAACTCTTGCTTAGTAGAGAACGTTACCAGTGAAATCCTCATGTGATAGAAGTAGTGTACCAGTGTTAGAGGACTGTTTCATTACCATGACAATCTCATGAAACTTTTGCTGGTAACCTAATTTTATCAAGTTTTTCATGCTTAAGCAATTTTTCATGTTTAAGCAGCTCTATGAAATTGGCCCCAAGTCAAGCACCACAATTACGGACTCCTGTTAGTCATTTCTACATTCATTGTATGAATCTTCTCACCAAAAGATCACACCTTGCAACACTCCGAGGCGGCCGCAATGGAGCGAGATTTGCCACACTGACAGACCATCCACAGCCGTCAAGTTCAAGTTCAAAACAAGGAGTGCACAAATACATGGTGGACAATGGATGTATTTGGGTCTTTCCACAGTAATGGGGTACATTTGAAAAATATGTCAATAATTCCTTTCAGATGTCTTTAGTTTATCCCAAAATTAAAGAAATTTCCTTGTACTGTTCTCAGGAGATAACTTTTGCCCAAAAAGGTAAGAAATTGCTGCCACAACATGCATTTTTGAAAATCTTGTGTACAACTTTTCCTATTACGTATGTAACGTGGACAGACCAATTTGTGACATTTTTTTCGGTCTTTGTTACATACGTAATAGGAAAATTTGTGCACGGGGTTTTCAGAAATGTATGTTGTAGGACTATTTTCCTTACTCCTTGGTGCAAAAGTTATTTCCTCAGTTTAGCTTGATAATTTAAAGATAAAATAAGGACATTTGAACTGAACTGGTACCTAAGATCTTGTATGTCACAGAAATGTACCCTATTACTGTGGAAAGACAAATCAACTGTGGAAGACGGCGGCAAAGTTGATGTTTTAACTCATCGACTGCCCCTGTGACTATACTCGACTGCCCCTGTGTTTACACATCCTTCGGCGTCAAGTGGTTACTATTATAAGTTTGACTATTTCTAATGGAACGTGGTCCATTCTTAAGGCCTTTTCACACTATGAGCGTCTAACCCGTGTCGAAATCTACATGGTTCCAACCCGTGTAGCCTTTTTAAAAATTACGAAACGGGTCAAATTGGCTACATTTTCACACTACTAAACGCAACACCGGCATTTTTTGCACACGAGTAATGTTTCGACCCGTGTATTGTGCGATCGTTTCACACTACACACATGGCTGGCCGTCAACACGGGTCAAATCGGAAAATCCCCCACATTGCATTGCGGCCAGTCATTTCATATTTTTATAAACACCTTGTTATTTCTTGTTGTTCCATCCAGCTGAATTTGGATAGCATTGTCAGCCCAAATGGCCAACATAACAGCTACCACCTCTTCACTTCATGTCATTCTTTTGTCTGATTTTGGGCCCAATTTATCGGACATATTGGAGAACAAAGTTGTAATACGTTTAGCACTTCACGGTAAAAATGTGTACACGAACTGCACTGAATAACGTGCGAAAAAGCGAAATCCAAAACAGCATTTACTACAGTGCGAATCTGCCGTGCTCCCAAATCTTAATGGGTCCAAACTCAACCAAACTCAACCCACTTCCTGAGGTGGGTTAGTTTCAACAGGGGTCGAGCGCTCTACATGGGTCAGTGCCGTGTTAAAATGTTGTAGCGTGAAAAATTGGAGATTGACAGACTGACGGACTTTCGCCAGGAAATGGCCGAGAAATCTAACGATGTAGGGAAAATGGGGCCCGGGCTACGGCCTACTACCCCAATCGTGGCTGCAAGGCAACCCTGCGCGGGGGTAATCCTGACCTGTGCCCGTGCTCGGACTTTTTGCCCACCCCGGTTTGTGACGGGAATTTGGCCAAAGTGTGCTCCAAATTGAGTTCGTCGGGAAAACCCGAGGAAGTATGCTTACAGCTCAACTGGTAGAGCATCTTCCCAGTGAGTCAGAGGTCTCAGATTCAAATTCCGATATGATTTGACTTCAGGCCATTTTGGAAATCCATGAAAGTCATCTTAAACTGTTATACATGTACTGTATTCACACATATTTAACTGCCATTCTTAACTGTCATTCCAAAGCAGAACATTATAAGCCAAAAGTACTTTACATACTATTATAGGGAGAAATCGTATATACAAACACAACAGAAAGACAATGATCAACAGAAAGACAGGTGCAAGTTTAGTTGATAGTACAAAAGTGGGATAAAACAACTGTATTCTTACATATTGGTTTCCGACGATTCTTTCGCGCCGCTTTCACAATGTACTGCTTGACTTCATTGAGATAATCCATGGTGTTGCTACGACGGCGGAAATCACTTCTTAGCAAGGAGTTCATGAGTTGGGCTGTGCGTTCACGAGGCAAGCAGGGTGGGGGTGAACAAGGCGGAGAGGGGCAGGGAACTTGGCGGACGGGGGACGGTGGGGCGGGGACGTACTCCTCGGGGTAGATGTTCAAGAACGACGTTTCCATAAAAACGGGCGGCTTCCGAGATTTAACAGGCTGTTTTGGTTTCTTAAAGACTTCTTTCGGTTGCTTGGTGTTGTTGTTACGATCCACAAAACAGCCATTGGTGGAGATTTTCAGGCGAGGTCGCTCGTTCAAGAAGAGCGTGTCAGGGATTTGTTGGTTGTTGTTCATGTTTCGGTGGAGGCCATGGCGCGGGCCGACTCGTGGGTTGGTCTGGGGCATATTTCGACGCCGTCTGTTAAAATCCCGTTGCTGCTGGTTTCCGCCAAGTGTTGCGTAGCTGGGGTATGCCATCATGGCACCAAGATCCAGTTTTATTTAAGAAAACTGTCAAATGTAACAATTTTCAGACTTGTTGATATTTAGTTGCTTCGACTCCAAATTTCATTAGAAGTTCACTTTTTTAACTAAAAAGTTCGCAAAGTCTCAGTGAACAGATTTCTGTCCTGTATCAAACAAACCTGAAAGCACGATTGAAGCAAATTCTGCCGGCAACCGTCTTCCTGTTGTGTTGCCTTCTGTGCTCCATTTACAGAGGTCTCAAGGTATTTATAGCAAACCTAGTAGGGGCAGGAAAGCCCTCTAACAAGATTTAGTTTTCTCCCCACGTTACTTTCGTTTGACCTCACTGCATTTGTGCACACAAACTCATGCATCTGATGAATCAGAAAGGATGTTAATATTCATTTATGACCTCAGGACCAACCAGAAGCAAAAGACCAATGTTTTCTAAGCAATCACTGATTCATATGCAAATCATTCACAGCATTTGCCCAATGAGAGTTCACGTGAATATTCATCTTTCATCTCTTGTCCAGTCAGGGAACAGGAAATTGTTTATGAATAGGCACTGAGTAGAGGAAGCTGCAATTTTGCAGTCTGAAGACACAAGAGGGCAGATGTTCTTTCGGCTGATCCTGCAAAATCGGTTTAATTAATCCGGCTTTAAGTGTTATCTCTCCGTTTGATTGCCAGAAAGCAGAGATATCCGTTGTTAGTGTTTTGTGGGTGTGTCAGACTGCAAACTGTTTGTCGACCTTTAATACACGTATATGATCTTATTCACGTATGTACAAGCACAGTATGGCGAATTTTCCCATGGCAAGTTGTGTCAAAATACTAGCTGAAAACCACTAATTATGGGCAATTTAACTGTCAATAATAATTGCACTTAACATTATTATCATTGGGCTCTTGATAGCAATCCTTAATTTGAATCTTCTCAGCTCCTAGAGAGTATGCAGCCCTGGCTGCCCGTTTGGCGCTCATGAGCTTAAACCAAATACGTAACACCTTCACAACCCTCACAAGTACAGGTACCCATTTCTTCCTGGGAGCAGAGTGGCAATTTATGGCAAAATGCCTTGCACAACGGCAGACGTAGCATGGAGCTACCTGGATTCGAACCCACAACCTGTAGAATCAAGAGTGCATTGCACTGGACCACTCGGAAACAGCACTCCAAAATTTAACGAAAATTGCAAGATATTTGAAAATGCCGACTTAAAAATTTCTGGAATTCGAATATATTTTTCAAATTTTACTGAAATCGTGTCTGACTATCAGGTGATGAAGTCTGAACTTAAGCTCTGCCAAGGTTTGAGTGTGCCAGCGAATTTAAAGGTTTTTAAAAGAAAAAGCTTGTGATTAAAACGAATTTCTGATTCACTTTCCTCACGATGGGTACTTGTCACTAAGCATTTCTCGTATATACATGTTGTGTATGATTGACGTAAACATCTTAAACCGTTTTCATCCAAAGTTTGACAAGATTGAAACAGCTGTTGCAACGCCCTCTGGATTTCAGATAACAGGGATTTTGAGGAGGATCACGACTAGAACTGCCCATAAAAATGTAATTAGATTGGATTGGAAAAAGTTCAGAGGACAATTTTGGTTGTTATCTGGTCGCAATGTGTCCGCAGCCTTCAACACTCATTTGGCATGGTGTGAGAAAATTTCCGATTTATAACCGAGATACTGCTCTGCTTTTCCATCCGTTTTCCTGATTTCTATGCTAAGTTTTACCACAGATGCAAATGATGTTCAGGTGTGGATGTCCGGATGGGTAGTTGGGCTCATTTCTTCCACATGTACACAACTAATTGTTGAATGAAGTGTCTTGGGGCACTTTCACCTGGGCCAAATTGAAAGCAGATAGTTGCAAGCAATTTCAGATGAAAGAAGCAAGCACTTGAGGTCCCAAGGTGGTTGCTCAATTAACAATCGGCTTTGATCTTTAACAGCATGTTTACACTTGACCCTGAGCTCAGGGTCGACCGAGCTCGGGATCAGCTCCGGATCACAAACTGAGTGTAAACGCTCGCAGGCCCCGGATCAGACCCCGAAATTTGGTTTACAGACAGTGGAGGGTCGAACCCCAAGCTTGGGATCAGTTTGCGGTTAGATATGCATTTAATCTTTACCACATCCGCTCCACAGCCGTTGCGCGTGGGAAATTCAAGCGGGCTTGCACACTAACATAGTACATTGTACATACATTCAAAGATAGTTCTGTACATGTACATCCACATGCTCGACCTTTGACTACAACTTCTGGCGACGTGCTCGAGATCAACAACAGATGGAAACGCAGCACTCCGAATCAGTGGTTATAACACCGACAAATTCTTATCCTAAGGATCAATCTTGATCCCGAGATTAAGATCAAGAAGTTTCCACAACTGGTTGTCTCCGATTCGTTTGTCAAACTTGCGCTGTATGATGAAAACCGCACGTCAAGTCCATGTGACACACTGCTTAAAATCCCCAAAGTGAAGACAGGTATTTGTTACCTATATGTATTTCAGATGACAGGAACAAGCACTAGAGGTCTCACGGTGGTTGTTCAATTAACAATCGGCCTTAATCTTGCACTTTAAGTTTCCACATACGGCTGTCCCAATTTTTCTGAAAACTGCACTGTATGAAGAAGGCTACAGGGCAAAACCACGTGTAAAATTTAAACACACTGCCGAAAATCTCCACTTTTATGTGCACTGCATTTGAGCACGAAGTTGTTTGGACGCCGTCAAGTTGAAGAAAGACCACAAACACTGGCCGTGGTCTTCAATCGTGGAACATAATCCTCTGCCAACATCTTGTTAACCGCAGTACTTTTTAACATCCGCGTGTTCACAATCAGGATATTCCTGCCTTCTGCTTGCAATTCCTATTCACTATTTAATGCAAATGTTTCATAAATTATTCTATGTAATGACATTTCAGAGGCCAACATCAATGGCCAAAAATATTGCCATTGTGTCACTATCATCTGCATTTACGTGTAGTCAAAGCCATTGTCACAATTGTTTCCTAAATCATTGGAGAAGCCAACAGCTTGACAAAATGAGTCACACGCATAAATTTTACAAAATATATGGTGAGCACTGCCATTTTAAGACTTGCATCCAGCCATCGCACATCTTGTAAGATGTCTTCACCTGACCGATATTAGGTCAAACCGCGTGCATATGTGGAGATTAGCGAACTGAAATGATTGGGTTGTGAGCTGTCCTGGTAGGGCCTGCGGACATTGGCAACCTGGGATGCAATCAGCGCATCTGGAAGGTCACGTTATGCTTCAAAGAGGGAGCACAAAAGGATGGTGTCGGCAGGTGTTATTTATGCATTAAATCTCATGCATAATAGAAAGAAGTTGGAAAAAATTTACATATGTACATATGCATTTGGTAAAATAATGACATGCGTTAAACATTCAACATCCATTATTGTACAATGTATTTTAAAATAGTAATTAAAGGCACAGGCTCGTCACCAATGCGGGCGCTCTAAATTCGTGCCACGAAATACGCAGCTCCAAAGCAAAGGCATGGAGCTGCGTTTTCGTGGCAAGATTTTGGCGCGCGCGCATTGCTGACGAGCCTGTGCCTTTAATAAGTGAAATACATGTAACTGCACTGACAAGTGACAACACAAAAGTCCAAGAAATTTCACAATCTACATGTATGTAGCCTATAGTATCTATGTTTGATACATTGACTTGAGACTTTCATATTAGTGACAAGAATTGCTTAAAGGCAGAGGCTCGTCAATGCGCGCGTGAGGCCAAATTCGTGCCACAAAATACACAGCTCCATGCCTTTGCTATGGAGCTGCTTATTTTGTGGCACAAATTTGGCCTCATGCGGGCATTGATGAGCCTGTGCCTTTAAAATAAGGACTTGAAATAGAAAATGTAAAGCCCGCCGCACACGGGAGGTCGTTTGCTGAGCAAACGGTCATTCGTGGCCGTTTGCTCAGCACTTGGCTCACGTGTGCAGTGACTATTTTGCTGTATTTTTTGCCTTGTGAGGCCATGAGACAAAAATCTAACATTTTTGATTTCTTTTGCCTCGCGTGGCCAAAATCTCACGTGTGCGGGGGTGCTGAGCCAAGTGCTGAGCTAAAATAAATGTAGCTGGCCAATTAAAAACCATCCCCTATTCACGTGATATGAATACAGGTCACCAAACTTTTGCTAAAAGTGTGGTGACCTTGGCGGGGTTCGCGTGCGCGCGCTGTTTTCGTATCGCGCGTGTGGTTTTAATTGGCCAGCTACATTCATTTTAGCTCAGCACTTGGCTCATCACCCCCGCACACGTGAGATTTTGGCCACGCGAGGCAAAAAAAATCAAACACGTTAGATTTTTGGCTCACGGCCTCGCGAGGCAAAAAACGCAGCAAAATTTCACCGCACACGTGAGCCAAGTGCTGAGCAAATGGCCACGAATGACCGTTTGCTCAGCAAACGACCTCACGTGTGCGGCGGGCTTTAGGGTCAACACATTTTTATTTGGTAGAACTGAAATAAGCATCCCCGTACATGTAGATGTACCAATGATTTAGATGTACTTGGGTCTTTCCACGGTAATAGGGGGCATTTTGGCAACACAGACTATATTTTCGAGGAAATACCTTTGTCTGGTTTCAAAATAAAAGAAAACAGTTTCATCAGTTGTGCTGCGAATGCTACAATAACACAGCCGGTGGTTATCTGGATATTGGAAATCGGTGTGTAACTACATGCATCATTATGGGAAGAACGGTTAGAAGTTATTTTAAATATGGCCTCAATAAAAATAAATCACACACAATTTCAAAACATTCTAAACAATACATGTCACTCACTCACAGGAAGGAATCAGTCATTTGTTGAGCAATCAAGCTTCCATACGACCTCTTAATGACCCTCACCTTGTATTTTAAAACGACATAACAATCTCATTAAGTTCCGCTTTAATATATTGTTTCAAAGCCACTCCCAGAAGGATGTCCCCAATAAATGGTTGGAGTTACAGGAAAACCCTCTCCATTTCCTCTTTATAACTACCGTACCTTGGCCACACCCATTTTAGGATCTTTTCTTCCTTTGTTTTCTTTAAGAACTTCTATTTTTCCAATTTTTTTTTCATGTGGAAGACGTAGGCCTACTGCACACAACTTTGTTAGCGTAAAAATTATTTCCGGTAGTGGACCTGAAATCCCCAATGCAAAATATGTTTTGTATGTTTTTTTTAGCCTAAGTCTTTTTATGACTACATTTGAAGTCAGACATTTACATACATGTACACCACTAAATAATGTAGAATATTTAAAATAATTTACAAATGGTTAGATATGTCTTGGTATCATAGTCTTGAAAATATTAAAGAAAAATTTTTCATGACGTAAGGAGGGACTTCAAGGCATTTTTCAACTCTTGCTATCACATTTTAAGTCTTTTTGACCAGTTTCTTTCTGGAAAAGGTAGTTGCTGATTTTACCCAGCTGTAGAACCTGGACTTTATCGATTCAAATTACATTATGAGCGAAATTTGTTACATTTTGAGCGAAAGTTTAAAAATGTCACACTTGCATTTAGAAGATCGCACTAGTTTATTAAATCGTTCTCGTTATGTTTTGGGTAGTATCAACAGATAAAGGTGGTGTTTAATTCATGAGGCCATATACATGTACAACATGTATTATTTATATGCCGAGGGTAATTGTTCTCTGAAGTCCGGCAATCAACTCCAGAAGTGTCACGAAAATCAACTCCAGAAGGGGGACGCTGTGTCCTGTTTTCATGGAATGACCCACAACCGTCACTATACTTGACTTGACCCGACTTGACCAACATGTCTTCAGACTTGACTTGAGAATCGAGCAGAGTAAGGCCCGCTTCAAACGTCGCGCTTATGCCGTGTCGAAATAAATTCAACTTGGTACGACGTTAGCACAGCAGTGGCTTCAAACGTCGAACTTAATTGCAAACTCTTAGTCGAGCTTAAACACATCCAACATGGCGGATGAGTATTGTGCACGTCATGGACGTTGTGCACGTGCGTTTTCCATTCTGTCCATTGTACGTCGCCATTTTATTATTTTGATGCACTTGTTTGTTGGTTATTTCTTTACTCACATACGCGCTGCGAGCATGCGCATTCCTAGTCGGAACAAAATTGCGGACCAACTTCGAACTGAAAATAAATTTGACACGGCAGAAGCACGACGTTTGAAGCCAAGCCGTGCTTGTGCCGCACTAAATTGAGTTAGCACGGCAGACCCTGTCGAGCTAAAATCTTCTGCCGTGTCGAACTCATTTTGCCGAGCCAAATGGCTTCAAACGTCGTGCTTGTGCCGTGTCGAAATAAAAAAATCAAGTTAAATTTAATTCGACACGGCATAAGCGCGACGTTTGAAGCGGGCCTTAGACTCGTTCCAACACTGCTGCTTTCGCATGTAAATATGAAGCGCAGCGCTTTGAGAAACAGTTACATGTACGTCAAGGGAATTTGGAGTGAAACGACACACTCAAACTGCAGAACCAACTTGGGCGGAAACTGTTTTTGTGATTCTTTTTTTTTTTCAGTGTGTCGTTTCACAAAAAATTCCTTCCACTCTGCTTTTTCTCAAAGCTACCGGTACGCACGTTAAATTTACATGTGAAAATGCTGAGTGCGAATCTAGTTTAAAGCAGAAAACGTGTGCTGTATGGGTTTCATGAAATTGGGTCTTGGTTTCATCAAAGGTCAGATTGCACCCTGTTTACACTTGATCCTGAGCTCGGGGTCGAACACCGAGCTCGGGATCAGCCCGGGATCACAAACTGAGTGTAAATGCTCTCGGAACTAAATTGGCCCCAGATCAGACCCCAAGATTTTGGTCTCGTGTTAGTGGAGGGTAGATCCTGCGCTCGGGATCAGTTTGCGGTTAATAGATAAGCAATTAATCTTTAGCACATCCTGCCGCATCTGCTCCACAGCCGTAGCGGGGGGGAAAAAGCCCGCGAAATTCGAAAGCCCACGGTCTACGATTTAGAGCAGTAGTGCACACCTTTACAGCAAAACCACTTCATATTTTAAAACTGTCAGAGTCGCGGAAACTGAAAGTCAGGAGTAATTCATTGCTTCACTTCAGAAGAGAGTAATTAGTTTTAATTATTTAAGCACCAATCCGAGCCCTGGATATCATAGCAGTGACAGAACGCATTGTATGTGAATGAGCCAAAGGGGTCTAATTGGATACGAAAGCACATCCCATATAACGGATGGAAACAGCACTTTACTGAACAGAAATTGGGACTCCGCCGGTTATCTCGACTGGACAGGATCACTTCGAACAAAGCCGCAGCGTTAAGACCCGGGGGAAATAGCCTGAGCCTCTCTACCTGCCTCGTGGGGTGTTGGATGACGTGCCCATGACGCACTTAGGATTACCTAGGGGTTAAGGGGAATACCCATGGGAATAGCGTGCATTATGTGTCTGGGTGTGGGGCAGGCCAGCGAAATCCCACTCTAGTATGGCAACCAATTAGGCTTCTTTAATATTCACTCTCCCTGACACGAGCCAAATCATATTCCCTAGCCTTCTTTAAGGGTAGCAGAACAAACAGAGAGGGCACTATTTTGTTTTGGTATGATTATTTTTTTGGAGAAAAAAAGGAAACAATTGTAATGTTAGGGGCCACATAAGACTTTACATGCACTGTAAAATGTTGACATTTCATGGTAGGGACAAAAAATGTTAAGTAGTATTTTTTGTGGGGGAGGGAGGGGGTCTTGAAAAATACTACTCTCTGTAGAACGGTGAAAATGTTGACAACTTTGGATGAACCCTTACACAGACAAAATAAATAAGTGCAAAGTGACAAATGCAGTTATTTTGCATTTATTTGTATTAAAATCCACACTTAAATCAAAGTGCACCAGCGCCCTCCGATAGTGTTCACCATACTTTGAAAAGGCTCATTCTATTCACATAAATTGTATTATATACCTCATGCGTAGATTCCTGTCATCTGATTGGTTAAAAGTGGGGGCATTGAATCAGCTAGACCCGGCGCATGTAGAAATCTGACTATGCCCACCGGGCATAGTCTTTGCCATGCCCCGGACATAGTCATTTAGCGGGTTCCGGACGCGCGCATAATGTGTGTAGCATAGCTGTGCACCAACTATGCAGCTGGGCGCTTCACATAAACATTCAGCAGGACGGTAATGGCGGAATCTCGACGAAGTCGTTTTGTCGTCTGTGACTCACCCCCCCGAGTTCAACCCCGCGTCGATTCACACTTGTTGTTCTGAATCTCGCCCCGGGGCGAACCCACCCCGGAGATCAGCACCTCATCCCTCACTTGAACAAGTGAGAACTCGCCCCTGCCCCTTTCCCACTACCGTTCTCGCCCCAGGGAAAGTGTCTCGCCCCGGGGCCAAATTTTTCAACCCTGGTCCCGAGCAGGGTTAAACTCGCCCCGGGGAATGACCAATCTTGGTGGTGGCCCCAGGGGCGATCAGACTTGCAAGTGGGAATTAGGGCTTATTTTCACCCCGGCGTCGCCCCGGGGCCACCACCAAGATTTTTTTCTAGTGGGGAAAAGGCCTATAATGTGTTTTCCGAGATCCCGTAATTACAGGATTCTCTCAAACAGGAAATGTCACATTTCATTGCTGTGGGAATCACTTTGTTCAAACAGGTCCTCTTGGATCTGGAGGAAATCACTGAAGTGGAGCAGTCCTCAAAGCCATTCCAAAGTGATTGGTCGATCAGTGCCTTGGTATCCACAAGTTCACTGTATTCAACAAACTTCTGTTCTGATCCAGAATTGCTATTTTAAGAAAATTACCTTATTTCTTGGTAGAGTGTAGTTTTGTGCTGACAACTACATGTACATGTAAAAGTCCTTTCACACTATGAATGCCGACCCGTGTCGAAATCTACACGGTTCCAACCCGTGTAGACTTTTAAAAATTTCCACACGGGTCAAATCGGCTATGTTTTCATACTACTAAATACAACACCGGAATTTTTGTTTACACGTGTATTGTTTTGACCCATGTATCGTGCGATCGTTTCACACTACACACACACAGCCGGCCATCAACACGGATCAAATCGGAAAATTGCATTGCGGCGAGTCATCTCCTTCTCCAAATACAGTGCGATGCTGCCATGCTCCCAAATCTACACGGGTCCAAACTTAACCCAGAGGAATTCATACTGTGGTTTTCATCACGTGTCGAAATTGTACACGGGTCGAGAGCTCTCAACCCACCTCCTGAGGTGGGTTAGTTTCAACACGGGTGTTAAAAGAGGGGGTGCCGTGTTAAAATGTTGTAGTGTGAAAAGTCAACACGTGTCGGACCCGTGTACAACCCAGAGATTTTTCATAGTGTGAAAAGGCCTCATGCGCAAATCAATTGCGATTGCAACTGCAATGCAATGGAGCAGATGAGCAGCTGAGGGTGTTAGTAGATTGTCTATAGTCCAATGCTTAAGACTGATATTAAGCAAGCTTACTGGAAAAAGTTAATCCTAGATTTATAAAATTAGAATGTTTCAAAGTGACCCCTCCTTCAAATCCAGTTGATTCCTGAGGTGCGGACAGACCTGTGACGAAGCAACGCATGTCGCTTATTAAAGGGAAATATTGTATTGAAATCTTTAAAATTTGGCATTGCAGAGAGACCCTTTTCAAAACTCTGATTTAAAGCGTGCTAAACAATGTCACATTGATAATTGTGACTTAAAGACCTTTTTTTTCGCAGAGCAATTTGACTTTATGCAGGGGGTACTGGTAAGAAAATTTGCAGACATCCACTATGGGGGTAGGTCCTGTCGTTTTTAGACTTACTTAAAGTCTGACTTCACGTATAATGTACCAGTTATACACAGGGTACTTCTCATAATTGGTGAAGTATACGCAATCTCAGACTAAAAACGACAGGACATACTCCCCGAAATTTTTTTAATTTTATTGGGGCCTAAGTTATCTCTTCAGAACAATTGAAACTCTTTTATTTTGAGACCAGAAAATATGGTCTGTGTTGCCAAAATCCCCCTTTACTGTGGAAAGACCCTACTCTCAGGGATCGACTTAGAAAAAAAAAATTACATGCACTGGTGCATGTAGACTAAAAAAGTTACATGCACGAACAAATTGTGCACACATCTCATTAAAAAAAAAAAGAGTATTATTTATGTATTCGCTGTTAATAATGGTGTTGTTTTGTTCAATAAAATGCATTTGTTGTACAGTCAGTGGTTCTCCCCACGTACAAACGTGCGTATCGTCCCGATACGCAGGAAAAATTGTCGATCAAAAAATTCTGCTCCCGATAGGCCTACGCACAACAAAAAATCTAAAATATCACACATGGTGCTGCTAAAAAATACAATAAAATTACCAGACATAAATTCTCTCTCGTGAAAAAAGAACCACAGAGAATTCATGGCAAAAAATACTTCAGTCTGATTCGCACGGCCGACCAAAAACAGCTCTCGATACGGTACGGCTGGCCCGGTCCCCCGGTGCCGGTCCACGGGCGCCGGAACGTGCCTAGTCTGGTTTCCGGACCAAAAGATTCCCGACTTTAGTGGGGCGGTAACCAGTCCAACTCATGCCGATTACCGTTTTGTTAACTTGAACGTCATTGGCCAGAATTTACTAGCAACAGGTCATATTATTTTTATCAGCCAATCAGCATGCGTTTTACAACACGAGTTAAAAGGGAAATTCCCTGCACGTGAAATTCCCTGCACGTGAAATTCCCTGCACGTACGTACACATGGTACAGGAAATATATAGAGGTCGGAGGTATTCGGAGGCGGTCGGATGTACCCAAAGGTACCCGGAAGTAGATTTTGTTGCTTACGTGTAGTTCATGCGTTGACGGTGGCTCCGGAGCTACGTGGTATTAAAATATCAAGCCGGAGGTAGGTTGTAGCATGTACTACACGGTCACAAAAAAATTTTTCCTTCGGGTTACTCCGACCTCCGGATTTCAACCACACCCCATGGTACATGTACATGTAGGTTGTCGATCGATCGATTGTCTGATCGTGCGTTGCGTGTACGGTGCGTGCGTTGTGACAAGTTGGTCTATGGCTGGTTCAACGTGGGGAAATATACCAGGTACGTACATGTACGTAATTGGGCCTAAAAAAAGTACGTGCACGGTGTGCACGTAAATACAAATCCTTACATGCACAGATAAAAAAGTACATGCACCAGTGCATGCGTGCACCCGTCTAAATCGAACCCTGCCTACTCTATACGAGCGTATTGGAAATTTGTACACAGGGTTTTGAGAAAGGCATGTTGTCACACTATTTGTAACCCACTTTGGGCCTAAGTTATCTCTTCTTCAGAACAACTGAAACTTATTTCTTTTATTTTTAGACCAAAAAATATGGTCTGTGTTGCCAAAATGGCCCCTTTACCATGGAAATACCCTACTCTGTGTTGTGTCACCAGTACTATCTGTAATCATGTCCAGGGTTTATTATCCATTAACCAATAATTTGTGTCAGTGTTGGACAAGAGCCAAGCAAAAGTAAAAATGGAAGAATTTAAGGAAATGAAAGTATGCCCACTTCCTACTTCTCAAAATGAAGTTTTGGTCTAGAACTTTCATGAATCAGACAACAATTTTAAAAACTAATTAATGTTGCCTCTACGGTACCTCAGAAAGTAATGCTGAAAAAAAGGTTATCGTCTACATACATGTACATGGGTCATTCCCAAAATTAGGGGTCTAAAAGTGTAACATGCTTTTAAAAGATTTCCAAGTGTTTTTAGTGATTGAAAGTGGTTTCCCAGTAAAAAATTATTATTTTTATTTAAACAAATGCCACTTAAATTTAATGTTTGTGTGTAGATATGGCACCAAGGTTAATGCAAACTCATTCTACAGCCAATTTTCATTGGCGTAGGTAACCCGGGACACCAAACTCCTATTCAATACCATGGAACAAATTATAAGCCCTTGTGGTCTTTTGTTTTGAATATTCTTCAGGAATCAGAGAACAAAATACTTAAGAAAATGATGCTGCCCCCTATAATCACAGGCCACAGTCCATTACTGAGAATTTGTGATCGGGAGTGGTGATTTTTGAAGCAGAGAGTGTCGTACGTAACTGGAACACCAAAAATGTTGGACCCCTAATTTTGGGAATTACCCACATGCAGTTTCTAGAAATACATGTACCACTAATTCCTAAATTGCATCCCGCTTACTAAAAAATGATGTACATTTTGTGGCTCTGTTACTCACACAAGTAAACGCACCACCTAGTTATTACAAAACTGCTTTTGCACAAATTTGACAAAACAGGAAGGGCAATAGACCATATTAAATAGCTGCCATCTTGTAGGGCAATTTCTTTGTTTCTTGGGGGCATGCATGGTTACACATTTTGTGCTCACATTGTTGACCAATTTAAATGACAAATGTTGTCCCACAGAATGCATGGCAGCTATTCGATATGGTCTACTGCAGGTAAAACTGCTGCCCCTGATGCCAACAGAGGGCGCTATTAAAGCCACACTGGTTGGACTTGTTCAGCTATACTCTGCTCGTATGGACGTTCCATCATGCTCTGCTTTGAAATGACGTGTGGGCAGTTCCACGGTGTCGGACGTACATTTTTTACACTTTGACAGGGTGTTTTATTAAAGCTACCATTTTAAAGTGGATTGTCAGTCCATTAACATGTGGTAGTTGATACAATGATTTAGTAAAAACAACTACATGTACATGTACATGTAGCTCCAAATCTTGGCATTAGTTCATACGAAAAACTTGATAAAACTGATGGTAAAACTAATGTGTAAGCCATTAAAGGCACAGGCTCGTCAGCAATGCGCGCCCCCCAAATGTGTGCCACGCAATACGCAGCTCCAGAGCAAAGGCATGGAGCTGCGTGTTTCGAGCACGAATTTGGCGGGCGCGCATTGCTGACGAGCCTGTGCCTTTAATATCAATTTCTTCAGATGTAAGTGTTCAAATATTAAAATTTGAATGAAAAATTACACACATGGGTCATTCCGTGTCAATTCAACATGCTTTTGGACCTGACCATTACTTTTAGAGATACACCTGTACAAACAAAGCAGGTCATGCTAATTAGTCAAAGGTTCGTTGACCCGTATCTCAAAAATTAATTGACCGAATGACATAACATTTTAGTTCTCGGGGTTTCTCAAGGAGTCCAATCAGCACACCAAATTTCATTTCAATCCGTGATGGTCAGGTCCAAAAGCGTGTTAAATTGACACGGAATGACCCACATGCAAGCAGGAAAAAAATAATAAAATCCCCAGTCTTTAAATAAATCATAACCGAAACAAAAGCATATATGGAATTTATAGCCTAACCAAGAAAGGAATTGTTTTCACTACTTCCTGTAAAGAATCGTTTTAGCTAGGCCGAAAGCCATATATAGCATTATGTATCAGAGGACAATGTTAATTTTCATTGTATTCAGCAAGGCACCAACTGGCACACATTATGCCAGTTTATTATTTTTAAAGGGCCTTTATAAAATGCTAAATCAATGTACATGTATGCCCATTCTTTGCTACTACTGTACGTGTCAAATAAATTAGTCATTTTCCAACGGATTTAAACTAAAACTTTAGATCATGTAAACAAGGCCTGACCAATTTTATTGAGTGAGTTTCATTAACTTAATTGTCCAAAAGGGTGAGATTTTGTAAGCCATACGGGAAAAAAAGTCAATTTCAGAACTTGTCACTTTCAACTTGGCCTCCTTTAGGCTGCGTTCGGGCGTGCAGTTCTTGTTACTCGGGAGTAATGCGTGCGCATTGCACTCGGGTCACATCACGCGAACGGCAAATCCGCAGTCCGCGTGCGCGAATAGCAATCAGTGAAGATGGACGTCTCTTGCCATCACTGCACAAAAAATGCCGTTTCATTGCTCACAAGGAAATACAGGCCGTAAGTCGTGAGAACCTTTGATGCCGTCTAAAACAAACCATAGTGAGTTATTGTTTCAGTTATTGAGTTGACACGTTGAACAAATTCACCAAAAATCCCACCCATATTCCACCATCTTCGTACAAATCACATGACACTTGACGGGAGTACGAGCACACTCCCCATTTGTTGGGGAGTAGTGAGAGCATACTCTCATTGACCCGAGTGTCGTTATTCTTGCCGTTCACGCGCGCAGGAGTATAACTCGTGTTAACACGAGTACACGCCCGAACGCAGCCTTAATGTCAATTGATTGCTTACCGGTGACGTCATGCCTTCCATCCACCATTTTGGTTGTCATTTTTCATGACGCACGTGGCTCGAGTGATAACCGGCAAAAAGAGCAAGAAAAGTGCATTAGTTGCACTTACATGTACCTCTGTTGCTTAACCTTGCTTTATGTTGTTGCGCCATGGCTGTTGTATAGATAAAGATAAAAACGTATTTCTTCAGGCTAAAAATCGCGATCAAGTAGAAGCACTTTCGTTTTTACAAGCTGAGTGCATGCTCAATAATTTGAACGTATCGCAGCGCACGCGTGCGGCATCTTCGAATGAAAATACGCTGGTGAGTATTTTGTACGCGTGTTCATGTGCGTGATCGTTGACCACCAAACATTCCCGAAAGTTCTACGTCACGGAAAGCAATAAATACATCGTTGGAGACGGTGGTGGAATGTGTGTGCTGCAACCGAAAGCTTCCGAAGAAAGACGGATCACCCCTAATGTTATTGCAAACAATCTTGATTGTTTCGTGCAACATCAAGAGGTGCAAAGAGACCTCAGACAGATACTTTCTTTGACAATGGCGGATGCCAAGGTGAAAGTGGCAAATTCTGAAATGTTTGGTTTTTTTCCCTTTCGGATTTTAAATCTCACCCTCTTGGACAAAACTGATGAAACTCACTCAATACAATTTGTGAGGCCTCCTTTACATGATATGAAATTTTGGTTTAAATTTGTTGGAACGCCCCTAATATTAATCAGAGTTTGTACTGTCCGAAGACTGAGCCTCGCCAAAAATTACGATTTATTTAAACCAGTTGATAGTCTATGAAAAAAAATACAATCCTCCCTCCTTTTTAGAACCATCCACTTTATGATTTTGGAGTATTTTCTCAATGGAAAGTATCGGGTCGGCAGACAATTTATATGCAAATAGCAGTAACCAGGGCATACATGCACGCGATACGTCTGGACGAGTCGATGTAGACGCAAAATCTGTTTCACATAGGCCGTTTTCGAAACGCTCGGTGATTTACGGTCAGGCTCGGTATTTTTAATTTGATGTCTTCCTTTGTGTGTAGTTTACCTTCGTTGATTCTCTTGGTGTTAATAATAATCCTGGGACCGTGTAAACGTTTAAATGTTTAAACGACCGAAATGTAACTGTCTGTTTAGAAAAATGCTAAACGGATATATCCGAAACCAACTTGTGAAAAAACGATCCTCCTTTTTCAAAGATCTAATGGCAGTTTTGCGCCGCCGGAAATGTCTTAAAGTGTCAGTTTTTTTCTGAAAGAATCAGGCAGCATACCACTGTGATGAGCCCAACGTTCGGTAACTTTTTGTGGTTTAAAGCCGACCATGCACAGTTGCAGTTGCATTTGCGGGTGGAAGCGATTTTACTTATTGTTTTCAGTTTGATCTTGCAAGTTGAATTCAAAGTAGGGCGGTAAACCATTGTGGAGCCAACGATCGTAGTTGTACATGTATTGGAGCTTTTATTGATTTTCCATGGTTGCAACTTGCAAGTTGAAGTCAAAGCTATTCACCGAGTCTTTGTGATTTTTTATCACCCTGAACTACGCTACCTTTTGTATTTTCATTTAATCAATAAAAATGGGTTTGAGTGACTTATCTCGAAAGTATCCAATTACAGCAAAGCCTACAAGTACAGTAGCTGCACTTTGGTGGCCTGCATCATGTATGCTCCAATTCAATGAAGTGTCAGTGGTGCCGCGCGAACGCACATGATACCAGGTCAAAGAACTTGATATTGCGAGCGCGGTAATACATTGTGTAATTTTTACTTTTTGTTATGTTTACTATTCGTTTACACGTTTAAACGAACATTAAACTGACGTTTAAACATTTAGAAAAATAAACAGTAACTCCCAGCACTAGTTAATAAATATGCTCAAGAGGGGTGAACGCTTAAATTAACATTGGCCCAAGATGTTTCTTAATCCATTTAATATTGCTTGGATACACCAGGCCAGAGATGCAGACGGTGGTTTTGAAAACAGCCAATATGTCGAAGCTGAACTACAGAGGGCGCTGTTCACCGTGCAAAGATTCACAAAATCCGTCCGTTGTTTGCATATTGGAAGGTAAACCTACGATGAACAATTGTCCTTAATTTTCAACAGGGGTGGAATTTTCTTATTTGTTATTGGGAATTTGTCTCTAGTAACCGAGGATCAATACAATACCTTTTTATTCTCGTGAAAAGCGGAGAAATAAACTCTGATTCCCCCTTTAATATGCAAAATCTCTTCAGCACAAAAACCTTGATTTTAACCCCCCAAACTACTTCTAAATGAGGTTTTTATGACTGTAACTGAATAGATTTAGTTATATCGTAGTTCATTGATAAAAATACACATAGGCCCTTTATTTTAAAGACACAACTAGTTCTATTCATTCAATTAGCATTGTTTATTAGTGCAATAGATGTGTGCATGCATGCGTGCCTAATAGCCGTATTATGATATGCAGGGCACTATATATGGCAGTATGATTTACAATTTGAATATTAATTATTGTACAGTACATGGAGGATTGCTGGAGGGGATTAAAGGCCTGGTCACACATATACATGTATGTGTCAAACGTCAAGTGTTGCGCGTCAAGTGTTGCGCGCCAAATATGGCATGCAAAGTTTACATTAAAGATCTCTACTTGTGGATGTGCCAAGTTAACATTTAATCCCAAAATAGACATATTTGCATTTCTAACATGTCTAAGAGAGATATTCCGTGATGAAATACACATATTTCTAAATATTAAAGGCAGAGGCTCGTCAATGCGCGCGTGAGGCCAAATTCGTGCCACGAAATACGCAGCTCTATGCCTTTGCAATGGAGCTGCGTATTTCGCGGCATGAATTTGGCTCACATGTGCATTGACGAGCCTCTGCTTTTAACTTTGTATGCCATACTTGACGCGCTACATGTACATGTGATCAGGGGAGGATTGCAATATAACCGTCTCAAGTCTGAGACACATTATATGTCCTAACTGTGTTTATGACATCTTACCTAAAACACATTGAAAAATGTCTTGCAATATCCAAAAGTTAAGATGTCTTAGCTAAGACATAAAATTACTGTTGTGAGCAGCGCTTCAATCGCATTCGTGCATTACATTACTTGCCGGTCGTTGCTGACGCGTATACGTACGTACGCGTGACAGTGACAGTGGCGTGAAAAACATCGTGAAAACTTTCATAATTACATACTTGTATAATATAGCTTGAATCGTAATTTCCTTTCAGTGAAAACTGAGTGTAAGAAAGACGAACTATCAAAAAATAAACTTTTGATCCTAGTCACAATGCTCCTTTTGTCGAAATTGAGCAGGAAATTTCAAACAATTTTCCAAAGACATAACTTAGGACACATATTAGGTGTCTTAAATTTTATGTGTCCTAGGACACAAGTTGGGATACATAAATGTTTATTGCAAGGCAAAGTAATCTATGGTGTCTTAGTGATGTCAGAGTTAGGACGTCCTAGGAGTTAGGACGTCCTAACTGTCTTTATTGCAATCCACCCCAGGCCTTTGGTGCTGTGACAAAGACAGGGTTTAGTCGTTACTTTGGCTGTTTCCACTGTCATCGTTCTCCACTACCGGTTTTGTCCGGGTGCGCCGCCTGGACAAAATCATCAG
Source organism: Henricia sp. BOLD:AAB3569 (assembly GCA_037783545.1). NCBI lineage: Eukaryota > Metazoa > Echinodermata > Asteroidea > Spinulosida > Echinasteridae > Henricia > Henricia sp. BOLD:AAB3569. Next base: position 1,333,742 of record JBBELK010000272.1, on the reverse strand, counting down.
AAGTACCATTAGCACCTGAACAAAAGTTTGCCGCCCGGACAAAAAACTCGGCCGCCCTGACAAAAATAATAAATTTTTCCCTCTAAATAAAACACTTTGAAAGTACAGCCAAGTCATTCCAAAATTAGGTGTACATGTACCGCATAAAGTCACCAAACATGATTCGCTAGCCACTTGTGTCATTATCGTTCACTTACCACGAATATCTATCGCATTGGCGACCAAATCCATGGTCGATAAGGGATAACGGCCATTTGCGTGTATTTGTTTTGAACAGCGCCCTCATACAGCGAACACTGATTTGTCGTGTGAGGGTGCTGCTCAGAGCTCCTTGACGAAATGTTTAGCAGTGGAGAACACTGACTGTACAGACAAAATACTGGTATTTGGCACGCTATGTGCACGTGCGCGCGGCAGTTGGATTGACACGCTCACTCAAAATACGGCTATTTCCACTGTCAAAGTACTACGTGCAATGGCAAAACCCTTCTCCGAGCAGGTTTTAAGTTACAGGTGCGTGCACCGGCAAACAACCATTTAAGGCTGTTTCTATAATTGGAAAGATAATGCGGTACCGGAACATTTCGGAAATGGTAATCGCACTCAGTCGAAACATGCTCAATGTTATTTTAAGTGACAGGAACTGGTATTAAACATGACATGTTAATTAAGAAAAGTCATTGCGGCAGATGGTTGACTAGCCAACCGATGAAGATTAATATGCAATGTCCCCATTTTAACTCCTATCCTAGCAGATTGAGAATAAACAGTCACAAATATTTCTGTTAATCCAGCATGTTCAAGCGCAAGACGGCCCACCTCTAAAAGAGTAATTTATCAAACATGTGGATTTTCAAAAGGCCTGAGGTATTGAGACCCATTTACTGGATAATGCTAGAAAAAAGGGAAAATTTGCTCAGTAATTTCTGGTAAATAATGGTAAGAATTTTCCCTGGCAATTTCCTTCTTGAGGGAGGAAAAAGCTGGGGAATTTATCCATTAAAGATAGCAAAAACCAGCTCCGTACTTCGTCTAACTTTTGAGAAAACAGTCAAAGAAGGGTTTGCAGTCATTTCGGCCCTAAACTATTTCGCCCTGAACCACGGCCTGTGCCATAGTGGTTTTGGGGCGAAGTGGCATAAATTGGGCGATGTAGTGTTTGGACGAAGTAATTTGGGGCGAAATGGCACTTAGGCGAAATGGTTTTGGGGCGAATTGAATTTTCGTCTCATGAGACGAAAACTAATTGTTTTACTAATTTCTCAAAGACTCTAGCACTTCAGACAAAACCGTTTCAGGGGAAGTTTTCTACGGTCATCATGTTTATATTGTGTAAGTTAGGCGTAAATCTGTAAACATTTCTGATTTTCGAGATTACCAATGATTTACATACATCTTTAAGTGCCAATAGAAACACGCACCGCTCTGCCCGAGTGTGCATACAGGGAGGAAAATGGAAGCAAGCATGTGTCCGCACAATGACTTGTCCAATGCCTGTGCTTGACCACTGCACACGACCTTTATCCGGCAAATTCACGAAGCATGATGAAAGGTCAACAACCTCGGCTATTTCTCGGATGGAGCAAATCAGTATTAATAAATGTTTGGTAAGTACTGCAAAATCAGAAAAATAGAATTAAATAACGACAAAGACATGCTTAAGCACTTTAGACTTGCGCTCATCAGAGCAAAACACAAGAATGGCATGGTGACGCTATCGACAATAGTATAAGGCTAAAGGCGGGAATGATGAGTTCAGAATGCTGAGCGTACCGAAAAATGCCTTAGCATGTATTTGTCGTTACTTAATTCTATTTTCCAAATCAGTATTAAAAAGGTTTGCGTGTAACTGCTACCAGTAAAATTCCGGATACAATTGATCACGTTCACAGACGCCATCTTTATAGGAAAAATGCTACTGCGTATTAAACGCCATAAAGTACGCTAGCACACGCTGGAACATGTTCCAAACACGCTCGCGTATTGCTCAAAATTTGTTCCAAATACGGCGCAACCGATGCGCGTCACAAAAAAATACGTTTAAAATCATGATGCACGTGGCAATTTGTAGGATGTAACGACATTTGAATGTGATCAATAGAAACACGCCTAAAGATGTCCAGGGGCGGTATTCACAAAACTCAATCTAAGCAGGGTACTTAAGTCTGTCTTAAATCTAAGCACCCCACTAAGATAAGTGGAGCACTCAAGTTCGTATTCACAAAAGATTTGATCGCCCCGCTTACCTTAGGCCAATGAAATTAGATCACTAGTTTCTCGTCAGCGCCCGCATGTGATTTTGACCCCGCATCAAAAAATTTCATTATTCATTATTTTGCAAAAAAACGGAGGAAATCCGACTCAAACTACTCACAAGCGAAGTTTCTGTTTCAGTTGCGCGGTCAGTGTTGTGTAGCTAGCTTCGCAAAATGTATCACAGAATGCAGTATACCAACCGTACAGCATATCAGCGCTACCCCTGCACCCAGTGGGTACCTGCGAAAACCGTTCGTTGCAGGTCGAGTTCGGGCGGTCTGTTCTTTAACACGGGTAACTCGTTCTCGACGGATAGATGATGTGTGATCCTGTTCCAAGTGCAGTGTTCTCGGGTCGCGTTCCCGCCGTTCGGGCGCGAGAACACTGTTTGCGTGTCAATAACAGATCGACCGCCCGAATTCGACATACGGTATTTGTGACCTCGTTTCCAGATCGCGTTATCTGCAAGGCCTTTGTACATGGAACTCGGGTTGTATATTTTTGCCGTGGTCACGAGGTTGGACCGATCGATTCCATTTGTTCTGGCGCGCATTCGCATGCAGATTGTTGTGTCTTTTGCAGTTTTGTGTGGATTTTTCCCGCTATAGAATATGTTTTCCCTGGCGGTTTATCATGAAGACAGGTGTGTGGTTAAATAAAAAATTGTGGACATCGGGGATGTGAGCGATTCATATGTTTTTATTCAACTTTTCGACGAACTGAAGGCCGGTTTGGTCGATGGCATTGACGAAGCAACGGAATGGTTTCGCAATCGGAACTGTGCATTGGTTGACACTGTACAGAAACAGTGACAGCAGCGTCCACGGATTTTGGAACACGCGCATCTAGAGGTTTTTATGGGTAGGAACTGTACCGATCTTATGTAATGCACACCCTCTTTGGGGGCCGTAAAGGCCTGCCATATTAAAACGTATTGCTCTTTCAAAACTCCTTTGTCATTTCCCATGACTTTTGCCATCTGAAGTTCTTCCTTCAAACACAAGCTACATGTATAACTCCATGGAACTGATACCGGCACTAACTTTCTGGGCGACAGTACTTTTAGAGCCTAAATCAGTTTCAAAATAGCAGTTAGTATATGTATAACGGGTTGCATTTTTCATTGATAAGAAATAATGAATAATGAATAATGAAAAAAAACCCTCATCAAAATTTGAAAAGTGGTTGACGAGAAACTAGTAATCTAATTTCATTGGCCTTAGTGGTGTACTTAATCAATCAATGCACACTTAGCTCTGTCACGTCATAATGTCTCTGCTATCAAAGCAGCGCAGACCACGCGCAGACGTTCCAAAAACATTCGATTACTACGCGCGTGCATCATACGCGCACATTACGCGCGTGTCGTGCACACATACGCGTGCACGTACCACAAGTAGACGACGTACGTTGTGCTATGCGGTAGTCAAAGGTCAGTGGCGAACAAGGACGGAAAACGAAGACTTTCTAAGGTCAGTAAGAATAGAAATTGAAATCTGTTGTAATCTCCCAATGTATAAATTGTTTAAGTGTTCTCTAATCAATCATATAGCATTTTTCGATAACACACTGGGCAGAAAAACACTGCAATTGCAGACGGTTTACCCAGCGTTAAATGCACTTAAGACAGGTCAGACCACACTTAAGTTTAAGTCTAAAAAATAAGCGGGGCACTAAAAGAAAACGCACTGTGAATACCACTTAACTTTATGATTTGACTTAAGTCTAGAATTTAAGCGGGGCGCTTAATACACCAGTTTTGTGAATACCGCCCTGGAGACTGTAAAGCACAATGCCACCTCTAGATGACAAAAGTGGTGTAAGCGAAAAAGTGCATTATTTACTAACAACACACACAATTCTAAAAAGTCAAAAGTGAGAAAAAGGTGTATACAAGTACATGTAGATGTACTTACAGTATGCTTTCCACTGGTAAGTAGGCTCACATTCTGCAAAGAGTAAAAAAAGTGACATTTTTTATCAGGTATGAAAAGAACATTTATTTTAATCTGAGGCCCGCTTCAAACGTCGCGCTTATGCCGTGTCGAATTAAATTAAACTCAATTTTTTAAATTTGACACGGCACAAGCACGACGTTTAAAGCTATTTGGCTCGGCAAAATGAGTTTGACACGGCTTGGCTTTAAACGTCGTGCTTCTGCCATGTCAAATTTAATTCCAGTTCGAAGTTGGTCCGCAATTTTGTTCACAACTAGGAAGAAGAGCGACATTTACCACGTGTGTAGAGATGATCAGTCAGGGCCCAGATAGCCCGCCCTCTTGTGGTCATCTCATTGTATGACGTCACTAGCAGTACAATGATCTGGAACATGATTTGCTCGTCTGTAAATGTCGCTCTTCTCCCGAAAGTGCTCGAAAATGTCAAGAAAAATTACGTTGGACTAGTTTTTTTCTGTTTAGAAGAATCATCGGGTAAAACGGACCATGGTACAACATTCTGAAGATTCCAGGTAATTCCATGATAAGTTTATCAATGTTTAATTTTGACTGTATTGGTGAACTATAGTTTGGGGTACGCCGGCCATCTTGCCGCGTGCAGCAAAATGTAAGATAGCGAATGGGGTTAAATTGGTACTTAGGGGCTAAAAGTGTTACTACAAAATGATAACGTCCCAATATAAACGTAAAAAAAAAACCACTTTTAGCCTTCTAAAAGTACACAATACTCATCCGCCATGTTGGATGTAGTTAAGCTCGACTGGGAGTTTGCAATTAAGTTCGACGTTTGAAGCCACTGCTGTGTACTTTTAGAAGGCTAAAAGTGTTTATTTGACGTTTATAATGGGACGTTATCATTTTAAAGTTACACTTTTAGCCCCTTACCTTTTGAACCCCCATTCGTTGTGTTGAATTTTCCTGCACGACCAAGATGGCGGCCTTTCTGCAAAGTGAAATTTGACCTTACAGTCAAAATTAAACATTGAAAAACTTACCATTGAAGTCCCTGGAATCTCCAGAATGTTGTACCGTGGTTTATTCTCCCCGATGATTCTTTTAAACAGGAAAAAAAATAGTCCAACGTCATTTTTCTTGACATTTTCCGAGCATACTGAAGAGAATAGCGTGATTTGATGATTAACCAATTATTGCAAAGATATACCGCCCTCTTGTGTGGTCACCTCATTGTACTGCAGTGACATCATACAATGAGGTGACCACAAGAGGGCGGTATATCTCTACCCTGGTTGGTTGTGCGCGTTCGAGTATAACATCCCGCCATTCTCTTCAGTATGCTCGGAAAATGTCAAGAAAAATGACGTTGGACTAGTTTTTTTCCTGTTTAAAAGAATCATCGGGGAGAATAGACCACGGTACAACATTCTGGAGATTCCACGGACTTCCATGGTAAGTTTTTCAATGTTTAATTTTGACTGTAAGGTCAAATTTCACTTTGCAGAAAGGCCGCCATCTTGGTCGTGCAGGAAAATTCAACACAACGAATGGGGGTTCAAAAGGTAAGGGGCTAAAAGTGTAACATCAAAATGATAACGTCCCAATATAAACGTCAAATAAACACTTTTAGCCTTCTAAAAGTAACTGCCAGGTAAGCACCGTACCAACGTCGTGCCAAGTTGAATTTAATTCGACACGGCATAAGCGCGACATTTGAAGCGGCCCTAACTTGCCAATAATGCCAAGAATAGGCCAATATAAATTAATTTTCATCCATGTTAAAGTGAAAGTTTTTAAGCATAACTTAATACCCCCTGAAACTACCGGTATGTGTAGTACATGAGTACATGTATTCCTTGGAAATACAGCCTACCAATTCAGAGCACAACCGTAATTATATAATATTGGATGGCTTTGAGGGTGATATGAGAATATACCGCACGAGTCATGAAAATACTAAACAAGCCGAAGGTGAGTTTGATATTTTTATGACGAGTGCGGTATATTCTCTTATCAACCGAAAAGACATCCAATATTATTATTGTTATATAAAATGAGGCTTTGTTTTGAAAGATTTCCGCGAGATTTTTGTCCGTTTGTGCTTTTGTTATTGTTATACAGTATTTTTTTTTACTGTACTCTTGCGTATTTCATCGCACGGTAGGGTCTCAAACTTTCCCCACGATTTCACCGAAACTAGACATCGGATCGATGCGTACTCTTCGGAATATTTGCAAACTGGGGCGAGTGCACCTATTGAGCAAATATCAGATCTAGAGCCATGGGACAAATTTCATTTGCGTGAGTTTGCCACAGATTTGGAGTACATTAGACGACAGGGCTGAGGGTTTCCCGAAGCACTGCTCGCGGGGCTATCGCGCGTGTAGCACCACGAAAAAACACATTCTGGAAACGGCAAAACGGCAAAACCTCCCTATCTTTGTTCAACATGTTCAATGTAAACGAAAAAAATATTACCAGGTAGGCCTAGCTAAGATAATCTCAGCTCTTTTTTTATCATTTTTCATTGGGATGTGGTCTTTTAGCAGTAGAGCTGAGAGAAGTTAAGAACATGAACCCGCCATCGCAAAACAAATGTGTCATTTTCTCACCGTGACACACTAATTCCCCCTAAAACTCACCCAAACCTTGCCAGGCATAACCACTACGCAGGTCCTTGAGGGAAATAACCAGCCACGATGATTATTTTGCCAACAATTCTAGCGAAACAAACCGGTATGCTCACAGCCTAGCCGTTTTTGTCTTGTTCAAAAACAACCAAGTGTCTAGTCTGTGTACAAAGGAATACCAATGCGCATTGGTCTGGTTACCAGACTTGACCTTAACTTAAAGGCTGTGAGCATACCGGTTTGTTTCGCTAGAATTGTTGGCAAAATAATCATCGTGGCTGGTTATTTCCCTCAAGGACCTGCGTAGTGGTTATGCCTGGCAAGGTTTGGGTGAGTTTTAGGGGGAATTAGTGTGTCACGGTGAGAAAATGACACATTTGTTTTGCGATGGCGGGTTCATGTTCTTAACTTCTCTCAGCTCTACTGCTAAAAGACCACATCCCAATGAAAAATGATAAAAAAAGAGCTGAGATTATCTTAGCTAAGGTAGGCCTATATTTACCAACATGACCAATAACCATGATAACACAAAGCGACTGGTGCTCACCATCTCCGGAAGACGAGGGTGTTGGGGTTAAGGTTGCAGGCATGACCTGCGTGTACTGCTGCCGATTTTTTGGATCACTCGTACGTCTCGCCATCATCATCATATTCTTGTCCTGTGTCCGTGTTTTGGAACTCTGGTTTGATCGTGCAACATTTGGCAATCAATCAACAACCTAAATATATTAATTCAACTGAAGCAGCGAAGCTCTGAGCTCCAAACATCATGCATATGACGAATCACATTGTTTCCTCCCAGTTTGGTTTCGATTCTCATGTACGTGTGAAGTAAAATTAATATAAACATCTTGTCATATTTTTACAAACAGTGACAAAGCAAAGCGAGCGAGACCTAATACTTCCGGGTTAGCGGCCGTGAACGGTACCCAGACTTCTGTCTATGAAGATTCCATAGACATATATCGTGGTCACTCCTTGGGATATTCCACAAGATCTTGGGAATTCAGGCCAGACCCTGGGAATTTTTTTGCGTTTTTGTAGTAAAAACCGCATGGAATGGATGTGTTCTTGTAGTAGCTAGCCTTTTCACTGGCTACATGTACGTATGTATGTATGTTCGGGTTTGGTTGGGAAGCGGGTGAAGTAGTACAAGTAGCCGGGTGTGGGCATATAGTGGGCGTGGCGTTGATGGTACACTGTAAAACACTATAGTCGAGTCAAATCCGACTAGAAATCAGTCAAAACATATTGCATGTATTGCACCCAGCGGACCCTGAAAACCTAGTTACTGATAAATGACTAGAAATATAATAATAACAGTGAATCTGACTTCGCCTGGTTGTTTTAACTAGATGTCTGTTTGACGTTATCCTGATTTTAGTCATCCTGATTAGAAAATCTAGTCAGTCAAACTGCATGACTAGACAATTAATAATTAGGGTCTGCTGGGTGCAACTGAAAATCAGTTATTTTTGACTAAGTTGTTTTTAGAGTGTATGCGGCTCGGAAAAACTGGGTGTTTATATCACCATTTTGCGTGGTTATTCACAAAATGAAAAATTCTTCCAATCCCATTTATTACTTGTGCGAAAAGTTAGTTGAACAAAAACCACACAGCGCATCGCTGGTAGTCCGCAAGTGGCGCGAACATTTTGGCGCCAGTGTTTTGGCGCGAATATGATGCATTAAAGGGGCTTTCTTTTGGTCCGTTTTCATCCGTTGGCGTGCGTTGCGTATGTGCCTATAGCTAGCCTCGTACATGAACACCGTGATCCGATCACGATATATAGCGCATGTTGTGCAGTCGCATCATCACTGCGGGTTTTGCGAAGCGCCAGTTGCAATATTTGGCCGTTGGGGGAGACAACGTAGATGTTGATTGGTCTGTTCCAACAAGAAAACCAGCTGGCTCCTGTATCTACAGTGATGAAGTGGCGTCTTCCCTATTGGACGTGATAGGTGATTTCTCTGTTCAACAGTTGGCTAAAGAGGTCAACCATGTTCACCATGACACGAGTCCATCAAGTTTTGAACTACCTATACAACTGTTTTTGGTCACTAATCCACAAGCTTTCCCGCCAATCGCTACATGTCTGCAGGGATATCCGATCACTTCATATTAATCACCGAACCAGACATTAAACCTGTTACACACTAGGCCCCTCGTCGGAAAACATTCAGTTTTGACAAGGCCAATATTGAAGGTTTAAAAAAAACATATGACGGATTTTTCTGAAACTTTCTTCCACGAGTCTGCTGTCACTGCGGGCATGGACACTTCCCGTCGTCATATAAGAGCTCCCGTCTTAACCTTCCTTGGATTTCTAGATCACTCAAACGTCTCATTAGGAGGAAAAACAGAGCATTTTACAAAGCCAAAAACAACAGCATGCACCCATACTGGATCCGCTATCGCCATCTCCGGAAACTTACACAAAAGGAGCTAAGGAAAGCAGAATCCACATATTTATCAACAACCACATTTTATTCACTTAATTCGCACCGACTCGAAAAGGTTCTGGTCTTTCATCAAAAGTAGACGACGTGCACAGTTGGTATTTCCACACTTTGGAATGGCAAGAAGCCATTAGTTCGGCCAAGGAGAAGGCAGAAGCTCTTAGCCTGAGCAACCAGTATAAGTCAGTTTTTACGAAAGAGGGCAGTGTCTCACTCCCCAAAGTAGCTGGTATAGGAAACTTCCCGCTGTGCCACCCCTATAACAATCCAACCTAATGGCGTTTTGAAACTTCTCAGCAGTTTGTCTCCCCATAAGGCTCCAGGACCGGATGGGGTCCACCCCTTTATTCTAAAAACATGTGCTGTTGAAATTGCTTTGATTCTCACTAAAATCTTCAATCAGAGTCTTGCGATGGGTGTTGTTCCAGGTGACTGGACAAAAGCAAATATTACTTCAAATTTTAAAAAAGGAAGCCATACCGATCCAGCTAATTATAGGCCAATTTCCCTAACCTCAGTGTGCTGCAGGTCATAGAGCATGTAATTTATAGTCATATCATGAGCCATTAATACTAATAGACCATCACCGGGCAGTGAATGATTGTCAACATGGCTCCAGAGCCAGGAGATCATGTGAAAGCCAACTACTTACAACAGTCCACCGCGGATATGGGAGTCTAATGAGAATGTCAAACAGGTCGATGCCATTGTTTTAGATTTTGCCAAGGCGTTTGACACCGTGCCCCATCGCCGGCTCCTATACATAAGCTCAAATAACATGTTGGTATCGAAGGATCTCTCCACAAGTGGATTTCCTCTTTCCTTATTGGGAGACAGCAAATAGTCAATGTCAAAGGTGCCACGTCAAGCCCGGTTGAAGTCCGCTCTGGGGTCCCACAACTTGAGGAACAGTCATCGGACCACTACTCTTCCTCGTGTACGTCAATGATTTCCCTTATGGTCTCAACTCCAAAGTGTGTCTCTTTGCGGATGATTGCGTGGTCTATCGTCCAATCTCATCTGCAGAAGACTGCGAGGTTCTCCAGAGGGACCTGCAGCATCTGGGAGAAATGGGAACGGAAATGGTTAATGTCGTTAAAACCTGACAAATGTACTCCACTTTCCTCAAGAAATCCCCGATCGAATCCACATATTTAACTATCTGGTCGAATTCCCAAATCACTGAAACACCATAAGTACGTACCTGGGCGTCACATGCACACTGTCAGCATATCTCAAATGGAATACTCACATCGATAAGGCAGTTTCTAAGGCAAATGGTATGATTGGCTTTCTTCGCAGGAATCTGGGTAATGCTCCTCGAAACGTGAAGATCCAGGCTTACAAAACTCTAGTTCGCTCCCATGTGGAATATTGTAGTACAGTGTGGGATCCTCATACAAAAACCAACATTCAAAAGGTTGGAGCTGTCCAGAGACGAGCAGCCCGCTTCATCATCACTCGCGACTACGGCAGGAAAAGTTCAGTCACAGCCATGCTCAAAGAACTTTAACTACCACCATATTACAACAAATCAAGGCGACACACTAACAGATTTAGGCCTACAATGCGCAAAATTATCCACGGCCATGTCGACTATCCCGAAGACAATCTCAAATTCAATGTTAGAGATGCCAACGTTAGAGCAACTTGTACTAAATCGCATAACCCAGGACAGACTGGAATCAGCTGCCGTACAATATCACCTCACTTAAGGATTCATCCTCTTTTAGAAGAGAGTTAGAGAGCAAGTACTAACATGCTCCGCACGGAGCTGATCAATTATTAATCAAGATCAAGATCGGAACACAAGGTGTACGGCCGGCTTAATCGGTCTATATGGGGCGATTCAGACGCAAACGCAACGCACGCACGAGACGGATGAAAAATGGATCGAAGGATGGTCTTTGCGATTTTCTGTCCTGGCAGTGTGTATATATAGGCTACTCAACTTGTCCCGGTCATCATTTGTGTGGGTTTTTGTTAGTGGTTTTAATTTTATCTACTCTCAACAGAAGTGAACGTTTAAGTTGACGTTCTCAACAAATTTGTTTAGCCACTTTATTTCTGAGATGCATGCACCAGAAAGCTACAGAGAAAAATCACCGCGAGCCTGTCATTATTCGTACTTGCAAACCGTACCGGGAACTAAAGGTTGTCTGACAAGCTCATACAACATTTTCTTCATTTTATTTATTTAATTACTCGTCAGCAATGCGCGCGCCAAATTCGTGCCACGAAATACGCAGCTCCATGTAGCAAAGGCACGGAGTTGCGTATTTTGTAGCACGATTTTGGCGCGTGCGCATTTCTGACGAGCATGTGCATTTAAGAGCAAGTTCGATCAAGCATCTATAGTTCACTATAGTCGACTAGAGTCCCTCGAACAACGAGAATTACCCGCTGTTCGACGGACTCTAGTCGACTATAGTTGCTTGATCGAACTTGCTCTAAGGTGGCCTTTCTATTGATTGGCGTTTGGCGCTTTATATACAAACGCGGTATAGGTAATGGTCCCCAGAGCATGCACGATAAATGAGCTCGTCAATGCGCGCGAGGTCAAATTTGTGCCACGAAATACGCAGCTCCATGCCTTTGCTATGGAGCTGCTTATTTCGTGGCACAAATTTGGCCTCATGCACGCATTGCAATATTGACGAGCCTGTGCCTTTAAATAAGGACTTGAAATAGAAAATGTAAGGGTCAACATATTTTTTATTAAATTATTAGGTAGAACTGAAATAAGCATCTAATCCCCATACATGTAGATGCCAAATGTGTTAGGTAATATTACTATACCTCATAAATATTCATGAGGCAGCCGCGGTATTTCATTGGTCCATTCCAGCAACTCAGCCGTGTGTTAGTTTTTACTAACACACGGGTACTATCACACGGCCTAGATTTGTCCCAGTACACTGTGATCTTTTTACCAATGACGCACGCGCTTCTCGTTCGTGCAGTAGAGATAAGTGCAAGAGCTCATTGTACCAGTCTATTATGGTATAAATCAAAATGGCATCCAGCGGTGCTCGTTTTGCGATGTAAATAGAGGAAAAACATGGACAAAAAAAGACGCTAAAGAAACAAAACGAGCAGTAGAAAAGCAGTTTGCATACTTGCAACATACGGTGAATGCAGGGGAATGACCATAAATAAGGTAGAACAGTTAGAAAAAAGGAAATTAAATGACTTTCTACTTTGCGACGTTCGCACCAAGTCTGACACTGTGACAGGGTTGACGGTGTGGTGAAATGGGCCAATAAAATACCGTGGCTACCTAATGAATATTTCTGAGGTATAGTAAAACAAATACCACATGGTTTTCATGGGAGATAGTGAAAACTAACGACCCCTCGGTGTTGGATGATTGGCACTATCTCCCTCGGCTTACGCCTCGGGAGATAGTGCCAATCATCCAACACCTCGGGGTTGTTAGTTTTCACTATCTCCCATCAAACCATGTGGTATTTGTATAGTAACGCACTCTAAAGATCCCAGAGCATTCTTTCGTGAAGAGCAAGGAATTCTAATTCTTTATGGGTTTCCTCACGGTTGCGCGCGAGTGACAGTGCAATGAGCACTATTGAGGAATCCTTGGTATATGAATATCATAAAGAAATAATAATAATAATAACAATTCATGTACTTGGGTCTTTCCACGGTAATAGGGGGCATTTTGGCAACACAGACCATATTTTCGAGGAAATACCTTTCATTTTTTGTCTGGTTTCAAAAAAAAAAAAAAGTTTCAGTTGTGCTGCGAATGCTACATACAATAACACATATGGACATTGGAAATCGGTGTGCAACTACACAGAATTATGTACATGCATGCATCATTATAGGAAGAACGGTTAGAAGTTATTTTAAACGTGGCCTCATATATATTGCAATAAAAATAAATCACACACAATTTCAAAACATTCTAAACAATACATGTCACTCACTCACAGGAAGGAATCAGTCATTTGTTGAGCAATCAAGCCTCCATACGACCCCTTAATGACCCTCACCTTATATTTTAAAACGACATAACAATCTCATTAAGTTCCGCTTTAATATATTGTTTCAAAGCTATATAGCCACTCCCAGAAGGCCGGATGTCCCCAATAAATGGTTGGAGTTACAGGAAAACCCTCTCCATTGTCTCCTCATAACTACCGTATATACCTTGGCCACACCCATTTTAGGATATTTTCTTCCTTTAACTGTTTTATTAAAAAACTTCTATTTTCCCAAATTTAGGCCTACTGCACACAACTTTATTAGCGTAAAAAATGTTTGTTTCCGGTAGTGGACCTAAAATCCCCAATGCATATGTTCTGTATTCTTTTGTAGCCTTAGTCTTTTTATGACTGTTGAAGTCAGAAGTTTACATACATGTACACCACTACCATCATCACCCACAATGGAAAACAGGACCACCCGAACTATTGCAAGGTGTGCAATACGCAGCTCCATGCCTATGGAGCTGCGTATTTCGTGGCACGAATTTGGCCTCACGCGCGCAATGACGAGCTCTGCCTTTAATCTTGGGAAATCTTGATAATTTCTTGGGATTTTATGGCGATTCCACGTGCAGACGTACGTACGTGCACAAAGCGTGTCTAGCTGGAAATGGGGCGGTGCAGCTAAGGACTTTTAACCTCAAATAAAGACATACATATCTTTGGTATGATTTGCCGATGCATTCTCTGACACGTAAGTGGTGTCAGTGACTGGTTGCTTAGTAACCCCATCGACTATGGAGGTTTCCTTCCTCCATGATAACCCTTTAATATCGACGTTCTCAATGCATCATGTAGGCCGAGGTACATGTAGCCTAAAACTATGGCGGGTGCAGGTCAACTCGACTGTTGTACCAACTCGACCGTTGTACAAGCTCGACCGTTGAACCAACTCGTCCGTTGACCAACTCGACTTCAAATGCGAGTCAACTCGACCGTTTGTCAACTCGACTTGAACCAACTCGACCGCGCTATTATTATTATTATTATTATTATTTCTTTCTGGTATTCGTACTAGGCACCAAGGATTCCTCAATCAGTACAGGCGCATCGACAGTTTTGCTGCTTTTCCCATTGCATGGCAAATGCTGGCATAGGCCTACCAGTTTATTATTCAGTTGGTCCTTCTGCTTGATTATTTTGCTAAGTATGTGCATTTTAATGATTGTTGATTGTAGTCAGAGACACTTTTTACTAATCAATATTATTTTGTCATTTTGTTTATCTCGTTAACTCAAATAACCTTGATTAACCTGCATATTTTCCTGTTTTGTTGATTTCTACATTTGATTACATCCATTTATTCATTTAATTATGTTTAACCCTATTATATGTTTGTCCGATTGTTTGTAGGTCTTATGTAAGTCTTTGTTTCCTTGTTAAGGGCATCGCCATATAAGCTGTATTGCTTCGGCAGATGCCTCTATAGTCACAGTGCCACCCATATTATCTGTTTTTGTTTCTCATAGATGTAATTAATGTACAGTTTAATGGCATTATGGAAATAAATGTTGATTGATTGATTGATTGATTGATTGATTGAAGGCCAATGAAATTAGATTACTAGTTTCTCGTCAACCACTTTTCAAATTTTGATGAGGTTTTTTTTTATTATTCAACCCGTTATACATGTACATACAACTGCTATTTTGAAACTGATTTAGGCTCTAAAAGTCGCCCAGAAAGTTAGTGCCAGTATCAGTTCCATGGAGTTATACTTTATACATGTTGGCTGTAGCTTGTGTTTGAAGGAAGAACTTGAGATGGCAAAAATCATGGAAAATTTCAAAGAAGTTTTGAAAGAGCAATACATTTAATTTGGCAGGCCTTTACGGCCCCCATGGCCGGCCCAAAGAGGGTGTGCATTCTATAAGATCGGTACAGTTCCTACCCACAAAAACCTTCTCTAGATGCACGTGTTCCAAAATCCGTGGACGCTGCTGTCCCTGTTCCTGTGTACGTATAGTGTCAACCAATGCACAGTTCCGATTGCGAAACCACTCCGTTGCTTCGTCTATGCAATCGACCAAACTAGCCTTCAGTTCGTCAAAAAGTTGATATGTGGCAGAGGGACTCCCCCCTAACGCCCCTATACCTCAACACATTCTTCCCTTTTGTTAGCGCACCAATCCAATGTGTGTCGAGATGTTTTTGTTCGATCCCTCGCGTTACGCGTACTGCAGGCGTGTTGTACGTGCACGCACACGACCGGATACTTAAGTGCACATTTTGCTTTCGAGCGTGCAGTAACTATGTGCTGTGCGTGTTTCAATACACGCTGACCAGGGCGCGGACGCTGACGTACGGCGGGTCACGCGACTCTACTGCACATGTGCATCGCACGTGTGGCATGTTGCTAGGCAATTTCTAAATGGGCGGTGCTTACTGGATCGGTCTATTTTGAATGCGTTGAAGACTTGAAGTTTCAAAATGTGTGAGAAGGTTGAGAAGCAAACTGTTGCAGCAGTCAAGACGTCATGAAATAAGTAGCTTGCAAGCGAAATGACGTATTAAACTTCTCTGTGCAAAGCATGATGGTATTAAACAGAGTACTCACTTGTAGCGCCACTCATTGTATGTGTTTATACATAGGTTGATTTTACTGTAGTATGTATCATTTGATTGGGACACACTCCCTATGACTGGAGCCACCTCCGAAGAGTCACTGGAGTTGTAACTGATTTTGGAAATAATTCTGTTTACTGGCGATCGCCACTTACTAGTATTCTCCTTATGATGACTTAATAACCACCAAAACATTTTAATATTTTAAAGAGAAGTGATTTTGGGAGTGAAAAAACATTCAAAATACTTGACCTTTTTCTGCCCTGTTGCATAGACTTTACACACCGCTTTCAATTTGATGAAACGGAATCCTTCAAATTTGACTACATTGTACTTTCATCAACAGCTGAGGTACTGTTGAAGTTATTACTACACCAGAGCTACCTTGAGGCTACGTAAGTATGCAGCAACCAAGCCAGTGCGAAACAATTGACAATGCTGAGCAAGTCTCCAAGATCGATGGAGAAACCGCTACATGTACGTTATCGCCACGCAGCCTTGAAGTGAAAACTGCAAGAGATTACCATACACTTGTGGGTACGTATGCCTCGGATGTCGCAACAGATGGCACTTTTAAAGGGGCTGTGCTCTTAAAAGGCCATGTTCTCTACTTCCACACGCAAGACGACAAAAAGGACATCTGTAAAAGTGTTCAGAAAATAAGATCTACTATTGAAGCTCAACTCGGCATCACATATGTAAACGTTGGTAAGATGAGACGCCGTATTCGTAGAGTCATTGAATGGGGCACTTTCATGAGGAAGAGTGTCAGCCGTTGTTGGCCTAAACTTGTTGCTGGCCTAAGGGAGCCGTTGGACATCTGCGAGTTATCATCCGCACCAAACAGTCGTCAAAAAGTTGATCTGTCACAAGTTGATCCCCCACAAGTTGATCCCCCACAAGTTGATCCCCCACAAGTTGATCCCCCACAAGTTGATTCCCCACAAGTCTCCAAGATCGATGGAGAAACCGCTACACGTACCGGTACGTCATCGCCACGCAGCTTTGAAGTGAAAACTGCAAGAGATTACCATATACTTGTGGGTACGTATGCCTCGGATGTCGCAACAGATGGCACTTTTAAAGGTGCTGTGCTCTTAAAAGGCCATGTTCTCTACTTCCACACGCAAGACGACAAAAAGGACATCTGTAAAAGTGTTCAGAAAATAAGATCTGTTATTGAAGCTCAACTCGGCATCACATATGTAAACGTTGGTAAGATGAGACGCCGTATTCGTAGAGTCATTGAATGGGGCACTTTCATGAGGAAGAGTGTCAGCCGTTGTTGGCCTAAACTTGTTGCTGGCCTAAAGAAGCCGTTGGACATCGGCGAGTTATCATCCGCACCAAAAAGTCGTCAAAACGTTGATCCCCCACAAGTTGATCCCCCACAAGTTGATCCCCCACAAGTTGATACCCCACAAGTTGATCCCCCACAAGTTGATCCCCCACAAGTTGATTCCCCACAAGTCTCCAAGATCGATGGAGAAACCGCTACACGTACCGGTACGTCATCGCCACGCAGCTTTGAAGTGAAAACTGCAAGAGATTACCATATACTTGTGGGTACGTATGCCTCGGATGTCGCAACAGATGGCACTTTTAAAGGTGCTGTGCTCTTAAAAGGCCATGTTCTCTACTTCCACACGCAAGACGACAAAAAGGACATCTGTAAAAGTGTTCAGAAAATAAGATCTGTTATTGAAGCTCAACTCGGCATCACATATGTAAACGTTGGTAAGATGAGACGCCGTATTCGTAGAGTCATTGAATGGGGCACTTTCATGAGGAAGAGTGTCAGCCGTTGTTGGTCTAAACTTGTCGCTGGCCTAAAGGAGCCGTTGGACATCTGCGAGTTATCATCCGCACCAAAAAGTGGTCAAAAAGTTGATCCGTCACAAGTTGATACCCCACAAGTTGATACCCCACAAGTTGATACCCCACAAGTCTCCAAGATCGATGGAGAAACCGATACACGTGCGTCATCGCCACGCAGCCTTGAAGTGAAAACTGCAAGAGATTACCATATACTTGTGGGTACGTATGCCTCGGATGTCGCAACAGATGGCACTTTTAAAGGTGCTGTGCTCTTAAAAGGCCATGTTCTCTACTTCCACACGCAAGACGACAAGAAGAACATCTGTAAAAGTGTTCAGAAAATAAGATCTGTTATTGAAGCTCAACTCGGCATCACATATGTAAACGTTGGTAAGATGAGACGCCGTATTCGTAGAGTCATTGAATGGGGCACTTTCATGAGGAAGAGTGTCAGCCGTTGTTGGCCTAAACTTGTTGCTGGCCTAAAGAAGCCGTTGGACATCGGCGAGTTATCATCCGCACCAAAAAGTCGTCAAAACGTTGATCCCCCACAAGTTGATCCCCCACAAGTTGATCCCCCACAAGTTGATCCCCCACAAGTTGATCCCCCACAAGTTGATTCCCCACAAGTCTCCAAGATCGATGGAGAAACCGCTACACGTACCGGTACGTCATCGCCACGCAGCTTTGAAGTGAAAACTGCAAGAGATTACCATATACTTGTGGGTACGTATGCCTCGGATGTCGCAACAGATGGCACTTTTAAAGGTGCTGTGCTCTTAAAAGGCCATGTTCTCTACTTCCACACGCAAGACGACAAAAAGGACATCTGTAAAAGTGTTCAGAAAATAAGATCTGTTATTGAAGCTCAACTCGGCATCACATATGTAAACGTTGGTAAGATGAGACGCCGTATTCGTAGAGTCATTGAATGGGGCACTTTCATGAGGAAGAGTGTCAGCCGTTGTTGGCCTAAACTTGTTGCTGGCCTAAAGAAGCCGTTGGACATCGGCGAGTTATCATCCGCACCAAAAAGTCGTCAAAACGTTGATCCCCCACAAGTTGATCCCCCACAAGTTGATCCCCCACAAGTTGATACCCCACAAGTTGATCCCCCACAAGTTGATCCCCCACAAGTTGATTCCCCACAAGTCTCCAAGATCGATGGAGAAACCGCTACACGTACCGGTACGTCATCGCCACGCAGCTTTGAAGTGAAAACTGCAAGAGATTACCATATACTTGTGGGTACGTATGCCTCGGATGTCGCAACAGATGGCACTTTTAAAGGTGCTGTGCTCTTAAAAGGCCATGTTCTCTACTTCCACACGCAAGACGACAAAAAGGACATCTGTAAAAGTGTTCAGAAAATAAGATCTGTTATTGAAGCTCAACTCGGCATCACATATGTAAACGTTGGTAAGATGAGACGCCGTATTCGTAGAGTCATTGAATGGGGCACTTTCATGAGGAAGAGTGTCAGCCGTTGTTGGTCTAAACTTGTCGCTGGCCTAAAGGAGCCGTTGGACATCTGCGAGTTATCATCCGCACCAAAAAGTGGTCAAAAAGTTGATCCGTCACAAGTTGATACCCCACAAGTTGATACCCCACAAGTTGATACCCCACAAGTCTCCAAGATCGATGGAGAAACCGATACACGTGCGTCATCGCCACGCAGCCTTGAAGTGAAAACTGCAAGAGATTACCATATACTTGTGGGTACGTATGCCTCGGATGTCGCAACAGATGGCACTTTTAAAGGTGCTGTGCTCTTAAAAGGCCATGTTCTCTACTTCCACACGCAAGACGACAAGAAGAACATCTGTAAAAGTGTTCAGAAAATAAGATCTGTTATTGAAGCTCAACTCGGCATCACATATGTAAACGTTGGTAAGATGAGACGCCGTATTCGTAGAGTCATTGAATGGGGCACTTTCATGAGGAAGAGTGTCAGCCGTTGTTGGCCTAAACTTGTTGCTGGCCTAAAGAAGCCGTTGGACATCGGCGAGTTATCATCCGCACCAAAAAGTCGTCAAAACGTTGATCCCCCACAAGTTGATCCCCCACAAGTTGATCCCCCACAAGTTGATACCCCACAAGTTGATACCCCACAAGTCTCCAAGATCGATGGAGAAACCGCTACATGTGCGTCATCGCCACGCAGCCTTGAAATGAAAACTGCAAGAGATTACCATATACTTGTGGGTACGTATGCCTCGGATGTCGCAACAGATGGCACTTTTAAAGGTGCTGTGCTCTTAAAAGGCCATGTTCTCTACTTCCACACGCAAGACGACAAGAAGAACATCAGTAAAAGTGTTCAGAAAATAAGATCTGTTATTGAAGCTCAACTCGGCATCACATATGTAAACGTTGGTAAGATGAGACGCCGTATTCGTAGAGTCATTGAATGGGGCACTTTCATGAGGAAGAGTGTCAGCCGTTGTTGGCCTAAACTTGTTGCTGGCCTAAAGAAGCCGTTGGACATCGGCGAGTTATCATCCGCACCAACAAGTCGTCAAAACGTTGATCCGTCACAAGTTGATACCCCACAATTTGATTACCCACAAGTTGATACCCCACAAGTCTCCAAGATTGATGGAGAAACCGCTACACGTGCATCATCGCCACGCAGCCTTGAAGTGAAAACTGCAAGAGATTACCATATACTTGTGGGTACGTATGCCTCGGATGTCGCAACAGATGGGACTTTTAAAGGTGTTATGCTCTTAAAAGGCCATGTTCTCTACTTCCACACGCAAGACGACAAGAAGAACATCTGTAAAAGTGTTCAGAAAATAAGATCTGTTATTGAAGCTCAACTCGGCATCACATATGTAAACGTTGGTAAGATGAGACGCCGTATTCGTAGAGTCATTGAATGGGGCACTTTCATGAGGAAGAGTGTCGGCCATTGTTGGCCTAAACTTGTTGCTGGCCTAAAGGAGCCGTTGGACATCGGCGAGTTATCATCCGCACCAAAAAGTCGTCAAAACGTTGATCCGTCACAAGTTGATACCCCACAAGTTGATCCCCCACAAGTTGATCCCCCACAAGTTGATCCCCCACAAGTTGAACTCCCACAAGTTGAACTCCCACAAGTTGAACTCCCACAAGTTGAACTCCCACAAGTTGAACTCCCACAAGTTGAACTCCCACAAGTTGAACACCCACAAGTTGAACACCCACAAGTTGAACTCCCACAAGTTGATCTCCCACAAGTTGATCCCCCACAAGTTGATCCCCCACAAGCCTCTACACATTCGGAACCAATGTCAATAACGGCATTGAGCAACAAAAGTCAACAGCCATCGAAAAAACTGCGGAAGGACTGCCACAGGTGCGCTCTGTCACGTGCTTCAGTAAAGGACTTGACCGTAAAGGCGAAAAGACTAAAATCAGAAATACAAGTACTGAAAAAGAAAAAGGTGACGCCAACTAACCACCTAAATGAGAACATAAAACGCAAAACATTGGTCATCTCCAAACTTAGATTCGATGTGCGTTGGTATAAAAGTCGGTGTAAGAGTGCAAACTCGATCATTTCACGTTTGCACCGGGATTACCTTAAACTTAGGGACAGCACCAGTGATGAACTGCAGAGACGTCTTCGAGATCGCATCTGTAAGATGAAACGTAAACACAGAAAGTACAAGGAGAAGATGAAGTCTGCGATTAAGAACTTGCAGGATGAAAACGACAAACTACGGCAAAGGTTGAAGTCTTGAAGAAACTGGGAACATTTTGCGACAAACCTTGACAATAATGCAGAAACATGCAGCCAAAATAACAACTACATGTAAACATTAACAATATTAACCAAGACTGACCAGAAAACTTATTCTGTCTTTTTTAAAAGCATGCTTTCATTGCCTTATGAATCGGGTTTCTACATAGTACAACAAAATGTCATACATCTGGATATAGAGTTCTGACAGAATTTGCCAATAACGACTTATTGTAGCACATTAAACATTACAACAGTTTCCCCCATTTGTGTGCGAGTTGTCTTATGATGAGTGACATACAAGTTTGAAGAAATTTACTGAGGCTTACTTTGCCCGTGGACACAAACGACTATGCCGCAGTATGAGTCACACCAAAGTAAAGTGTTTTAAAAACATTTCAGCTTTATTTCGGTCACATGTAGTTTCAATGTCAACCTAATTTTGAAAACATTTGCCACACCGGAAAACACTGAAAAACACCAGAAAACGTACCGGAAAACGTACCGGAAAACACACCGGAAAACACACCGAAAAACACTGAAAACGGCATACACGTTTGCCACTAATTCTTCCTAATATGACATAATAATGCCCCAGAAAGGGTAAATTTGTGTTTTCCAAATTTTCTTGAGAAAAGATGTCATGATACATCTTCTCCAGTTGTGTTTTCAATCCGATCAAAATAAAATCTTGATATTTTCTCATTGATAAAAATCATGTTTCCTAACCAAATTTACCCTTCCTGTGGCATTATCATGTCATATTAGGAATAATTACCCAGCCAGCCAATGCCGGTGGTCCACTGGTGGCCCACTAGTACAATTATTGGTGGCCCACTGTTGGCCACAGCTGTTGGCCCACTAGTGTTCTTGCTCATCGGCAAACCAGCGGCCCGCTGGCGGGTCAACAGTAGCAAACTAGCGGCCCGCTGGCGGGTCAACAGTAGCAAACTAGCGGCCCGCTGGCGGGTTAACAGTGGCAAAACAGCGGCTCACTGGCGGGCCAACAGTGGCAAACCAGCGGCCCACTGGCGGGTCAACAGAGGCCAATTAACCGACGCAATTGTGATGTAATCAATGACGTAATCGGAATCAATGACGTAATCGGAATATTTTCAATGCGTAATTACATATCAACTAATCGCTTACCTGAAGTTCCAGGGCTCTTGATATACCAGTCACTTCCTGTGACTAGGATTAGTAAGGACGCCTGATATATATGCTCCTTGAAGTTCCTTCGTATGTAGTCACGGTACACTGGACACCACATTTTCCCGTTATTTCTTCAAAATATTGACTTTTTAGACTATAGATGGGTTTTTTATACAAAAGTACATACATATGAAATCAGGCAGCGCGTGGTTACGACGTAAAGCCTAAAACAATGCATTTTCCCGTGAAATTTACGGGAAAATTATCTGGAGCGTAACAATCGGCCACCGTCGGGCCACTGTCGGCCACGGGTGGCACTCATTGCGCTGTAGCGTAACAGTGGGCCACCGTCGGGCCACTGTCAGTCACGGGTGGCACTTACCGTGTGCTGGAGCGTAACAGTGGGCCACCGTCGGGCCAATGTTGGCCACAGATGGCACTTGTTGCTCTCGACTGTAACAGTGGGCCACTACGTTGGGCCACTGTCGGTCACGGGTGGCACTCATCGTGTGCTGGAGCGTAACAATCGGCCACCGTCGGGCCGCTGTCGGCCACAGGTGGCACTCTTTGCGCTGGAGCGTAACAGTGAGCCACCGTCGGGCCAATGTTGGCCACAGGTGGCACTTAAGTTGCTCTCGACTGTAACAGTGGGCCACTGTTGGGCCACTGTCGGTCACGGGTGGCACTCATCGTGTGCTGGAGCGTAACAATCGGCCACCGTCGGGCCGCTGTCGGCCACGGGTGGCACTCTTTGCGCTGGAGCGTAACAGTGAGCCACCGTCGGGCCAATGTTGGCCACAGGTGGCACTTGTTGCTCTCGACTGTAACAGTGGGCCACCGTCGGGCCACTGTCGGTCACGGGTGGCACTCATCGTGTGCTGGAGCGTAACAATCGGCCACCGTCGGGCCGCTGTCGGCCACGGGTGGCACTCTTTGCGCTGGAGCGTAACAGTGAGCCACCGTCGGGCCAATGTTGGCCACAGGTGGCACTTGTTGCTCTCGACTGTAACAGTGGGCCACCGTCGGGCCACTGTCAGTCACGGGTGGCACTCATCGTGTGCTGGAGCGTAACAGTGATCCACCGTCGGGCCAATGTTGGCCACAGGTGGCACTTGTTGCTCTCGACTGTAACAGTGGGCCACTGTCGGGCCACTGTCGGTCACGGGTGGCACTCGTCGCCGCTCGTATGCCACTATAGTGGGCCACTGGTTGTGGCTATCTGTTGGGTAGTGGCGAACGTGATGCCGTTTTGAGTGTTTTCTGGTGTGTTTTCAGGTGTTTTTCAGTGTTTTCTGGTGTTTTTCAGTGTATATTCCGGTGTGTTTCTTTGTCTTTTCCGGTAAATAGTATTACCGATGAACTTGGATAAGGTCCTGAATGTACAGTATGGGGGTCAGGTGTGAATTCTTTGATGCATTTGGAAGCAGGTAGTCGGTGGGTGAACGATTGTATTTTCGAGGTGATGAGCATGTGGCAGCAGAATTCTGAATGCGTTGAAGTTTCAAAATGTTTGAAAAGGTTGAGAAGCAAACTGTTACAGCAGTCAAGACGTCATGAAATAAGTAGCTTGTAATCTAAATGACGTGTTTACATACATGTACGTTGATTTTGTAGTTTGCATTATTTGATTGGGATGCACTATAGCACGGTTTACTCTGGCACTTTTTCGGCCGACGTGACTCAGCTCGACTAAACTAGAGCGAAGTAGTTGGTGAAAGTCGGTAAGTGTCAACATACCACTTCACGACTCAAATTGGAGTCAGTTGCTTCTAGTCTGAAGTTGTCTGAACTAGTCTAAAGTTTTTCAGCAGTGTTGAAAAACTAGGCCCGACTTTCAGTTGAGTTCAGTTGAGTCGTGTCGTCATGTGCCAGTGTGTATATACCGCCAGTCGCATGTCGGTGAGAGTCGGTGCGCCCGGCAGCCAATCAACACACGCGGTTACCTCAGTTTATGCCTTACTTTCTAAGCGCGGGGAAATCGTTTCTCCAAATTCACCGACCTTTTGTCCGACTCAGTTGCGGCAAGTCGGTGTAGTGTATACCCACCAGTCGGTTGTGGTTAGCTGGTCTAGCGAGTAGTGACTCTTATCAACTGACACCAACTCTAGCCAACAAGTTGAGTCAAGTTGGACCGCATCAGCCGAAACAGTGCCAGTGTATACCGGGCTTTATAGCGCCTCCCCAGCACTGGAGCCACCTCTGAAGAATAACTGGAGTAGTAACATATTTTGGAAAGAACTCTGTTTACTGGTCGCCACTTATTCCCCTTATGATCACTTAATAACCACCCAAACATTTTAATATTTTAAAGGGAAGTGATTTTGGGAGTGAAAAAACATTCAACAATTTCCTTCAAAATACTTGACCTTTTTCTGCCCTGTTCCATAGACTTTACACACCGCTTTCAATTTGATAAAACGGAATCCATCCAATTTGACTACATTGTACTTTCATCAACAGCTGAGATACTGTTGAAGTTATTACTACACTAGTGCTACCTTGAGGCTATGAAAGTATGCAGCAACCAAGCCAGTGCGAAACAATTGACAATGCTGAGCAAGTCTCCAAGATGGATGGAGAAACCGCTACATGTACGTCATCGCCACGCAGCCATGGAGTGAAAACTGCAAGAGATTACTATATACTTGTGGGTACGTATGCCTCGGATGTCGCAACAGATGGCACTTTTGAAGGTGCTGTGCTCTTAAAAGGCCATGTTCTCTACTTCCACATGCAAGACGACAAGAAGAACATTAGTAAAAGTGTTCAGAAAATAAGATCTGTTATTGAAGCTCAACTCGGCATCACATATGTTAACGTTGGTAAGATGAGACGCCGTATTCGTAGAGTCATTGAATGGGGCACTTTCATGAAGACGAATGTCTTCCGTAATTGGCCTAAACTTGTTGCTGGCCTAAAGGAGCCATTTGACATCTGCGAGTTATCAACAGCACCAAAAAGTCGTCAAAAAGTTGATCCATCACTAGTTGATCCCCCACAAGCCTCTACACATTCTGAACCGACGTCACTAACGGCACCGAGCAACAAAAGTCAACAGCCATCGAAAAAACTGCGGAAGGACTGCCACAAGTGCGCTCTGTCACGTGCTTCAGTAAATGACCTGACCGCAAAGGTGAAAAGACTGAAATCAGAAATACAAGTACTGAAAAAGAAAAAGGTGACGCCAACTTACCACCTAAATGAGAACATAAAACGCAAAACATTGGTCATCTCCAAACTTAGATTCGAAGTGCGTTGGTATAAAAGTCGGTGTAAGAGTGCAAACTCGATCATTTCACGTTTGCACCGGGATCACCTTAAACTTAGGGACAGCACCAGTGATGAACTGCATGCAGAGACGTCTTCGAGATCGCATCTGTAAGATGAAACGTAAACACAGAAAGTACAAGGAGAAGATAAAGTCTGCGACTGAGAACTTGCGGGATTAAAAACGACAAACTACGGAAAAGGTTGAAGGAACTGGGAACATCTTGCGTCAAACCTTGACAATAATGCAGAAACATGCAGCCAAAATAACAACTACATGTAAACATTAACAATATTAACCAAGACTGACCAGAAAACTTATTCTGTCTTTCCTAAAAGCATGCTTTCATTGCCTTAAGAATCGGGTTTCTACATACATGTAGTACAACAAAATGTCATACATCTGGATATAGAGTTCTGAAAGAATTTGCCAATAACGACTTGTAGATATTGTAGCATATTCCGGTGACGTCACTCCTTCCATCCACCATTTTGGTGGGCATTTTTCATGACCCACCTGGCTCGAGTAATAACCGGCAAACAGAGCAAGAAAAGTGCATTGGTTGCACTTACCTTTGTTGCTTAACCTTGCTTTATGTTGTTGCGCCATGGGTGTTGTATCGATAAAGATAAAAACATATTTCTTCAGGCTAACAATCGCGATCAAGTAGAAGCGCTTTCGCGTTTACAAGCTGACTGCATGCTCAATATTTTAAACATTGAGCTATATATATATAACTGGAGACGGCATCTGGCTGGAATCGCGTCCGCGCGTGCGTTTTCAAAGTAGGGTAAACAACAATCTTGTTCGTTCGCGTTGTGTACACATTCAAACGAGGTTTTTAACAACGCATTTTTTCTTCATTTATTCGTAAATTTGGGGCTGAAAATAGATTATGTCATGTCGAAATTTGTTTTAAAAGAGAAAACAAAGATGACTGGTACACTACAGTGCACTGTTTCCTGAAAGATTGGCAAAATGGAAGATTATGTAACAGGTAAGTATAGGCTATAGTACAATCTTTGTTTATCATCTTATCTTGTAATTATATGCCCATTGCCTTTGACGTACGTACAGTGAATTAACACCCATGCAGTTCGAAGTTATCAAAATGAAAAGGGGATATAGTCGGGTATCTATGGGGGACCCCCCGTGCACCCCCCCCCAGTACTAAACCAAACCAACTTTTTTAGGTGCATTTTATGGTCCTAAAACACATTTTTGATGTTAACAGTAAAAAAAAAACCGATGCACTCGGGTTATTCAAAATGGCGGCCAAAATGGCGGCCAAAATGGTCAAAAATCATATATTGGCCAAATAATATGATGAAAGCACCTAAAAAATGGCTAGTTATATGTTTTTTACCCTCGCAAATTTATTTCTGGGGTCCCTTTTTTTCTATCATGCTTCAAATTCAAAATGGCGGCCAATATGGAGGCCAATATGGCTGCCAAAAGTGGCCAACTGTGAGCAAAATGATATATAATGGACAAAAATAATGATAAACACATACATAACAAAAGTTATGTTTTTGACCCTCGCAAATTTATTTCTGGGGTCCCTTTTTTTCTATCATGCTTCAAATTCAAAATGGCGGCCAATATGGCTGCCAAAAGTGGCCAACTGTGAGCAAAATGATATATAATGGACAAAAATAATGATAAACACATACATAACAAAAGTTATGTTTTTTACCCTCGCAAATTTATTTCTGGGGTCCCTTTTTTTCTATCATGCTTCAAATTCAAAATGGCGGCCAATATGGAGGCCAATATGGCTGCCAAAAGTGGCCAACTGTGAGCAAAATGATATATAATGGACAAAAATAATGATAAACACATACATAACAAAGGTTATATTTTTTTGACCCTCGCAAATTTATTTCTGGGGTCCCCTTTTTTCTATCATGCTTCAAATTCAAAATGGCGGCCAATATGGAGGCCAATATGGCTGCTAAAAGTGGGCCAACTGTGAGCAAAATGATATATAATGGACAAAAATTATGATAAACACATACATAACAAAGGTTATATTTTTTTGACCCTCGCAAATTTATTTCTGGGGTCCCCTATTTTACTATCATGCTTTAAGTTAAATATGGCGGCCAATATGGCGGCCAATATGGCAGCCAATATGAAGAAAAAAAAGATATATAATGGACAAAAAATAATGAAAAACACATACATTAAAGGCAACCACCCAGAACTAACCCACACCAACTTATTGGGGAGCCCTTTGTGATATATAGCATATTTTGCATGTTAACAATACAATACAATGAAATGCTCTGGAGATATCTAAAATGGCGGCCAATATGGCCACTAAAAATGGTCCAAAATGAAAAAGATCATACATGTATATTAGCCAATAATGACAATCATTTATAAAATTGCTAGTTATGTTTCTTACCCTCGCAAATTTTATTTTTAGGATTTTCTACCATGCTCCTAATTAAAAATGGCTGCCAAAAGTGGCCATTATATGAGGAGAATGATATATAATGGGCCAAAAATAACCCACAGCTTGAAGATAGCGATCGCTGTAGCTGCCAAAAGTGGCTAGATATGAGAAAAAAATGACACATAATAAAGAGAAAAATTAAAAAAACTGTTGCACCTTCAAGAACTAACGCACACCAACTTTTGGGGTGCCTTTTGATGTCACAAAAACATGTTAATTAAAAAATGGTCTGGCGATATCCAAGATGGTGGCCAATATGGTCACCAAACATTTTCAAAAATAGAAAAGGTCATATATTTATAGCAAAATAATGATTTAAATGATTAGTTATATTTTTACTCACAAATTTTTATATGGTGTACGTGCTACTTTGCTACCACGCTTTAAATTCAAGACAGCGATCAATATGGCTGTCAAGTGTAGCTGAATGTAAGAAAAATGATATCTAATCGGCCAAAAACAAATTAGAAAACATAAATTAAATGATGTTGTTCACCCTTATCAGTTGTCATCTTGGTATTCTTATCATGTTTGAAGTTAAATGATTTTTCAGGTCTACAAAAAATTATAAATATCCTCAGTATTTTTGTCCATGATCACAACAAATATGATCTAAGAGACACATATATGGGATCATGAGACAATGGGGTGTTTGTTGTTCGTGAAGAGGGAGTCTAAAGTGGGAAAGAACGATTCCAGAAAAATCAACGGTATTGAAGTGGGCATAATTATTGGGGTACACAAAATGTGAACAACTCAATACAATTCGAATTTGGATGTGCTTATAGAGCAGTTTAATCGTACACTCCTCAACATGATAGAAACCAGCAAGCAACATGCAGAAGGATTAGGATGGGCAGTTGTCCTGTGCGATATTTCCATACAGATGCATCCCTTGGGTCTACATGTACTGGAGACACACTTATCCAATATGCCAATGCTACAGTGAGGGAAGTTTCAGTTTCACTGGATCTCTTAGTGGAGGATCCCTTAAAGGCCCAGTGTATCATTTGCAACGACTGCAAAAAGTAATCGACGAGTTTACAGGGGAAAAGTTCTGAAAGTAAAGATTGAATTAATAGCAACTACCCAATGAAAGGTTTCCGCTCAAAATGATATAATTTTACCACAAAATAATCCGTAAAGATGAAATTATTTAGATCGTTTGCAAACGATTTACTTATTTTTGGTTCGCATCTACGCGGTCCAAAATGCATGGGCACTGTGTACTGCGTGTGCGTGTTCCAACGCGATACAGTATATGATGTGCGCCACAGAGTGCATGACGCAAGCCACATAGTACCCGATCAACTGAGAACGAATATTTGAAACACCCCACCAAGACCAGGAAAACGCATATGGATTTTCATGTTTTTTTTAAACGTGGTACATTTGACAAAGCTGAAATTTCTTCGGATGAGTTTGTTGATGGCTTTCTTTTGATTTATAACGGTTTTATTCGCAGAATCGCTCAAAAACAGATCATCTCTACAGGGCCTTTAAGCGAGCAAGGGAAAATGCACTAGCCCAGCCAGCACAGTAGACATTTTTCTCATTTGACCTCTTTTGGCAGCCATGCTGATCGCATATTATGGAATTTGAAGTAAAAAAGGATAGCATAAAGATGATTGTTGAGGGTAGAAAACATACCAGTAATTACCATTTTATTAATTTCTATTGCATCATGTGGGTGATATGATTTGTCAGCCATATTGGACGGCATTATGGATATCTCAAGGGCCGCAGGGTTTTTCTCAGTTAAAATCCAAATAGTTTTCGTGGATCAACGCACCCAAAGGTTGTTATCCGGGTGTGTGTGTGGGGGGAGGGGGTGGGGGTGGTGGTCATTGAATTCATTTATTTAACATATTTTGGCAGCCATATATTGGTTGTATAATAAATGAGGGTCAAGAACATATGAATAGCAATTTAGAAATGCTAATTATTCGCCTTATGATATGCTTTTAATTTTATACCATTTTTGGCGGCCATATTGGCCACCATCTTTGTCTCCAGAAGATTTTATTTTAATAATGTTAACATCTAAAACTGTTTCAGTACTCTAAAAGGCATCATAAAAAGTTGGTGAGGTTAGTTTAGCGGAAGGGGGTTGCATTTAATTTATGCATTATTTTTTTTGTCATTGTATATCATTTTTCTTACATTTGGCCACTGTTGGCAGCCATATTGGTCGCCAATTTTGAATTTAGAGCATGATGTATGATAGAAAAATATGGGGATGCCAGAACAAAATTTAAAACGGTCAAAAGCACATAACTAGCAATTTTATAAATTATTTTATCATATTATATTTGGCTAATATATATTTTCCATTTGGGACATATTAGCGGCCATACTGGCCGCCATCTTAGTCATCTCCAGAGCATTTTATTTTGTTGTTAGCATCCCATATATATCAGGATCATAAAAGACACCCTAAAAGGTTGTAAGTTAATTCTGGGGATTGCATTTAATGTACATGTATTTTTTTGTCCATTATACATGTATATCATTTTTCTCATGTTGGCCACTTTTGGCAGCCATATTGGCCGCCATTTTGAATTTGAAGCATGATAGAAAAAAGGGGACCCCAGAAATAAATTTGCGAGGGTCAAAAACATAACTTTTGTTATGTATGTGTTTATCATTATTTTTGTCCATTATATATCATTTTGCTCACAGTTGGCCACTTTTGGCAGCCATATTGGCCTCCATATTGGCCGCCATTTTGAATTTGAAGCATGATAGAAAAAAAGGGACCCCAGAAATAAATTTGCGAGGGTCAAAAACATAACTTTTGTTATGTATGTGTTTATCATTATTTTTGTCCATTATATATCATTTTGCTCACAGTTGGCCACTTTTGGCAGCCATATTGGCCTCCATATTGGCCGCCATTTTGAATTTGAAGCATGATAGAAAAAAAGGGACCCCAGAAATAAATTTGCGAGGGTAAAAAACATATAACTAGCCATTTTTTAAGTGCTTTCATCATATTATTTGGCCAATATATGATTTTTGACCATTTTGGCCGCCATTTTGGCCGCCATTTTGAATAACCCGAGTGCATCGGTTTTTTTTTACTGTTAACATCAAAAATGTGTTTTAGGACCATAAAATGCACCTAAAAAAGTTGGTTTGGTTTAGTACTGGGGCGGGGGGGGGGGGGGGGGGGGGTGCACGGGGGGTCCCCCATAGATACCCGACTAATAAGGCTTAGGAATAAGTTGCTTACGGAATACGACATTTTGTTTCTTCCCGTGCATAATCATAAGTATTGCAAAATAATTAGTAATGTTTCAAGTTGTGTTAGTATATAGGCTGGAAAAGTTACCCATAGAATATGGGGGATTTCACATGTTATAAGACTAATTTATATATTTTTCAAGACGAGGAGATAAGAATATAAAAAATTTCGTCAGCATATTAATTTACACAACAGTATTCGCACTGCAAATTCATAAGCTTTAATCGATCTTAACGGTAAAATGTTCACACTATTTTTTCCAATTGTTTTACACAGATTTCTTCAAGAAACAACACAAAGAAAAATCAAAGATGAAGACTGGCTTAACATAAGTACTGGTGTATCAGCATTTCCTTTCCCTAAAAAACTGAAGGAACGCAGCTACAGCCGATAATTTGATAAAGAAGATCTGAGATCAACGAACCGAAAAATAATATGAACCAAATGCGACAAAATGAGAAGGGAATGCTGTTAAGAAGGGAAAAACCCGCCACTTTTGTAACTGCGGAACTGTATGCATAGAAATTGAGCTCATTGTAGTTTTGACTGTGCATGTCAGCATCACTATCGCAATATAGTAGAGTCAAACATGAGAGAAATATAAGATCCTCATCGGGATTTAAACCTTACACCTCTTTTACAATGGGAAGATGACGCTCAGTGGTGTAGGTTCTTATACTACCTCGGGTTTTTCCCAAGACTAATGAATCACCAGATGCACTTCATTTCCTCCGATTATCGGTATACACAACAACGGAACTGTATACTCAAGTACCCACGGCCCACGAACTTGCTACATGAAAGCTATATAAAGATCAGTATTTTGATGTAAGCACAATTATACAAATTTATGAAAAAGAAAAAAAAAAATTTTAGTATCTATTTTATGGGTCTAGTTTTCGAGCATAAAATAGCCCAACAAGGCGGTGTGTTCCTTTAATGTTTGACGATTGTAGGCCTATTGCAACAGCCGTGCAAAAGTTCGGTAAAATCGTCATTTCCCATTCTTTTGGTTCAGCATCGTGACCGTATATTGTCCTTACCTCCTAATTGTACATCCCTGATGTTTGAGTGTGAATAATTGGTCCTTGGTAGTTAATTCAAAATCCAGCTTGAATGAAAATTCGAATTACTCTTCGTGATTAATGAAATAAACGTGTAGGGGCCTATTGTAAAGAATGACGAAATTCTTTCGTGTGTTTGTACTGCTGGGGGCTCAATTTTAAAAAAGCTGTTATAGCAGAAGAAAAAGATGTGTTCAGATTGTTTTCCAGATCTTACATGAATTTGTACTTAACACTACTAAAATACCTTACCAAACATTATTATGCACGGAAGAAAACAGGAAATTTGCAATCTCCAATTTGGCCGTGGAAGCAAAAAGGTTGGTGTAATTATTGCACTGATTTATGGAACTGGATAACATATACAAAACATCGGTGGTATTTTCACGATATCCTTGAAATATGGACTGAGAACACGAAATTTCAGAATGCACAAATGAGAAAAGTGTGACACGTGACATCAAGCACATCAAGCAAACGTTTTGTATTTTTAAGCGAATTTTTCTGTTAAACAGCTGTTATTAAATTGGCCTGATCCATTGTTCAGCCGTGTCTCGGTTTCAAAATATACATGTAGCCCACAGGACGCTAGCCATTGTCAACACGTTACGGATTAACGTAAACTTTCTTAAATTCTTTTAAAAAAAACACAATTTTCCAAAACAACAAATTTCCCAATACTCCTACTCTAGTACGCATAATATGCATTGTACACGTACTGCAGCAAAGCACGCAAAGTGACGCGTTAATACCCTTCCTACGCGCCGCCATTGTTCGGCCGCGCATTTCTACACAAACACTCCCAGATGGCGTATCCAGTATATGTATGTAAATCAATGATTTTAAACGTATCGCAACGCGCGTGTGTGGCATCTTCGAGTGAAAATACGCTGGTGAGTATTTTTTACGCGTGTTCATGTGCGTCTATTGGCGCGCGCGTGTTTATAGCCTTATGACAAGGTCTCGTGAATTTGGGCGATTTGGTGACTTGAGTAGAGTCTATACACGCCGTGTGTCTCATTCACTTGGCCTTTTCCAAACTGACAGGCAATTCTTATGTTTTTGTTTATAATGGCTACCGAATTCGGTAGCATAAATCAGCCAGTCACGTGCAGGTGACCCTATGCAAATTACGTCGTGGGCTCCTACAAACAAGGGAGGTAGACGTACGCTTTTGAATTCACTGGATAAATTAAACAGCAAATTAATCAAATAAAATGGAAATTATATTCATTCCGAATAAAACTTGGATATAATAAACAATTTGTCAAATTTAAACGTATTTACATGGAGCTCAATGGAGTATTTTCGAAGTAAATGTAAGTGCCGTACTTACATTGATAATGAACGAGTCCATCGCCGGAGGCGATGTGATTGGTCGGTGGGAATGTAGGTGACTTGGATCACACGCGCGCGTGCAAAACCACTACCTAGCGCTCATTGGCTCAGTTGACAGTTAGTTTTTGATCTGTTTTCAAAATCTTTACGTGTAGAGTGGGGCGTGGGTAATGTTGTTGTGACGTTGCACATTCGGGTCAACTGCTTGCATGTAATGAATAATGTAGCAGTTGCCAGTTCGGAAAAGGCCTTATGGCAAAACAGAAGGCATAACGTTTGCACAGCCTTGGTATACTCCGCTCAAGACGCCCAATTGTCTCACATTTTAATTACCTAACAATATTAACCCCAAAGCCATAAGGCCTTGCCAAAAGGCTACATTTGTGTACGAGTTGTCTTATGAGCGACGTACAAGTTTGAAGAAATTGTGAGGCTTACTTTGCCTATAGACACAAAAGGCTATGCCGCAGTATATGGGTCACACCAAAGTAAAGTGTTTTAAAAACATTTCAGCTTTATTTCGGTTAGTGTCAATGTCAACCTAATTTTAAAAACAAATTTGCCACACCGGACAAAACACCAGAAAACATACCTGAAAATACCGGAAAACACACCGCAAAACACTGAAAAAAAAAAGCATAGGCCTACACGTTCACCATTAATTCTTACCAGAAATGGTAAATTTGTGTTTACCAAATGTGCCCGTGAAAAAGATACCATGATACACGTTCTCCAGTTGTTTTCAATCTGATCAAAGAAAATCTTGATATTTTCTCATTGCTAAAAATCATGTTTCCTAACAAAATTTACCCTTTCTGGGGCATTATCATGTCATATTAGGAAGAATTAGTGACGAACATGATGCCATTTTTAGTGTTTTCCAGTGTGTTTTCTGGCATGTTTCCCGGTATTTTTCCCGGTATTTTTCAGTGTATCTTCCTGTGTTTTCTCGTAAATACATGTTACCGATGTAATGTACAGTATGGGTTCAGGTTAGACTGTTTCTCGTCCACATATTCCACATAGGCGAATATAGGGACAGGTAAAGTGCGCTTCATCTTGATCTGTGATTGGTCGTCGTGCACATTGTGTGTTTTATTATTATATTTAAAAATTGGCGAAGCCCTTTGCTTTAGGCAATGTACTTTATTTGCATTTGGATATGTTCCACACGCACGGCTGGGTTACAAATGTCAATGCAAAATATACGCACTTACTAAAAAAACCAATAATAATAAATGATAACCACGTGACCGGGCAGAATTCTGCCCATCATGGCTGCCCTTTACCGATCCCGATATTGTCGCAATAAGCGATGGGATCGGGAACCAATCTAGGGGTCAGGTGTTAATTCTTTGACGCATTTGGAAGCAGGTAGTCAGTGGGTAAAATATTGGAGTGGTATTTTCGAGGTGATGAGCATGTATAACTATAGTCTGGCAGAAGAATTCTCAATGCGTTGAAGTTTCAAAATGTGTGAGAAGGTTGAGAAGCAAACTGTTGCAGCAGTCAATACGTCATGAAATAATTAGCTTGCAAGCAGAAACGACGTATTAAACTTCTCTGTACAAAGCATGATTGTATTAAACAGAGTATTCACGCCACACATTGTGTGTTTACATACATGTACGTTGATTTTACTGTAGTTTGCATTATTTGATTGGGATGCACTAAAGCCCGTTATACTCTGGCACTTTTTCGGCCGACGTGACTCAACTCGACTAAACTGGAGCGAAGTAGTTGGTGAAAGTCGGTAAGTGTACATGTATACCACTTCACGACTCAAATCGGTGTCAGTTGCTTCTAGTCTGAACTAGTCTGAAGTTTTTCAGCAGTGTTGAAAAACTAGGCCCGACTTTCAGTTGAGTTGAGTCGCGTTGTCATGTGCCAGTGTATATTCTGCCAGTCGCATGTCGGTGAGAGTCGGTGCGCCCGGCAGCCAATCAACGCACGTGGTTACCTCTATTTTCGCCTTATTTTCTAAGCACGGGAAATCGTTTCTCTAAAATCACCGACCTTTTGTCGGACTCAGTTGCGGCAAGTCGGTGTAGTGTATACCCACCAGTCGGTTGTGGTTAGCCGGTCTAGCGACACTCATCAACTGACACCAACTATAGCCAACAAGTGGAGTTGAGTTGGATCGCGTCGGCAGAACAAGTGCCAGTGTATACCGGGCTTTATAGCGCCTCTCCAGCACTGGAGCCACCTCTGAAGAGTCACTGGACTAGTAACATATTTTGGAAAGAACTCCGTTTACTGGTCGCCACTTATTCCCCTTATGATCACTTAATAACCACCCAAACATTTTAATATTTTAAAGGGAAGTGATTTTGGGAGTGAAAAAACATTCAACAATTTCCTTCAAAATACTTGACCTTTTTCTGCCCTGTTCCATAGACTTTACACACCGCTTTCAATTTGATAAAACGGAATCCATCAAATTTGACTACATTGTACTTTCATCAACAGCTGGGATACTGTTGAAGTTATTACTACACCAGAGCTACCTTGAGGCTACGTAAGTATGCAGCAACCAAGCCAGTGCGAAACAATTGACAATGCTGAGCAAGTCTCCAAGATCGATGGAGAAACCGCTACATGTACGTTATCGCCACGCAGCCTTGAAGTGAAAACTGCAAGAGATTACCATACACTTGTGGGTACGTATGCCTCGGATGTCGCAACAGATGGGACTTTTAAAGGTGTTGTGCTCTTAAAAGGCCATGTTCTCTACTTCCACACGCAAGACGACAAGAAGAACATCAGTAAAAGTGTTCAGAAAATAAGGTCTGCTATTGAAGCTCAACTCGGCATCACAAATTATGTAAACGTTGATAAGATGAAACGCCGTATTCATAGGGTCATTGAATGGGCCACTTTCATTAAGAAGAATGTCGCCTGTTATTGGCCTAAAATTGTTGCAGGCCTGGAGGAACCATTTGACTTCTGCAAGTTATCATCCGCACCAAAAAGTCGTCAAAAAGTTGACCCATCAATAGTTGATACCCCACAAGTTGATCCCCTACAAGCCTCCACACATTCTGAACCAACATTGTTGGTAACGGCACCAAGCCACAAAAGTCAACAGCCATCGAAAAAACTGCGGAAGGACTGCCACAGATGCGCTTTGTCACGTGTTTCAGTAAAGGACTTGACCGCAAGAGTGAAAACGTTGAAATCAGAAATACAAGTACTGGGAAAGAAAAAGACGACACCAACTAACTACCACCTAAATCAAAACATAAAACGGAAAACATTGGTCATCTCCAAACTTAGATTCAATGTGCGTTGGTATAAAAATCGGTGTAAGAGTGCAAACTCGATCATTTCACGTTTGCACCTTGACTACCTTAAACTTAGCGACAGCATCAGTGATGATTTGCAGAGACGTCTTCGAGATCGCATCTGTAAGATGAAACGTAAACACAAAAAGTACAAGGAGGAGATGGAGTCTGCGATTGAGAATTTGCAGGACGAAAACGACAAACTACGGCAAAAATTGGAAGAACTGGGAACATCTTGCGACAAACCTTGAGAATAATGCAGAAACATTCAGCCAAAATAACAACTGCATGTACAGTATGTAAATATTAATAAAACGAAATAGGTTATTCATCGCGGTAATCGGAATAAACAAAAAATTCATCTGCTGCATGTCTCACGATCGCGACGGGTATCGCGACGTTTCGACCACAAAGCTGCAAGCCCTCATCAGGCGATGGTGTAGACAGTTCGGTGTCTCCTTAACCACTTCACGAGGGCTAGTCATTTTCCAATTTATTCCCCTGGAACGGGAGACTGCACTAGCAGTTTTGGTTATGCAGTGTACATGTAGGCCTATGTCTCTGGGGCTGGAGACTTGATGACTAGTTTTTATTTCAAGTCGTAAATCAATCTTATTTCCCAAGTCCAGTCACAAGTCATTTTCTCCACAGTCAATTAAAGGTACAGGCTTGTTAGCAATGCACTCGCGACAAATTCGTGCCATGAAATACGCAGCCTTATGTCTTTGCTATGGAGCTGCGTATTTCGTGGCACGAATTTGGCACACGCGCATTGCTGAAGAGTCTGTGCCTTTAAGTCACTGGTCAAAAACCAAAAACTGACTTGACCCCAAGCCAACAAGATAAGAGACCAGCTCTGCCCTAGTCTAATTCATGGGCTAATTCTGTATAACCGCCCGAGACACTCAAACTTAGAACTGCATATGCAGTTCCCCGTCGCGAAGTGGTTAATAGCTGAAAATGGGATCCACCGACGCCTTGCGACGGGCCGGCGCACTGACGCCAAGACTGAACTGAAAACTTACTCTGTCTTTCTGAAAACATGCTAAATGGATCGGGCTTCTACATACAGATGTCATACATCTGGACATGGAATTCTGAAAGAATTGGCCAATAACGACATACTGTACATGTCGATATATTGTATAGCGACAGATCTACAGGTTTGAACAAATTCTTGTACAGCATAATAATGTTACTCTCATGTGAAATGAAACTTCTTTTACGGAAAATACATCGGCCAAGTTTATGTACCCAGAGAGATTTATTTGTATAGTGGTTTTCTGACGAGTTGGAACAAATGACTACTGCGCACTACAGTGTAAATCTACACCTACACGCTCGTACGCCGCTTTCAACAGACAAGAATTATACAGGTACAATGTACATTCAATCTGATGTCGTCAAACTCTTCAGACTAATAATAATCACAAGCATTTGTAAGGCGCCATCTATCTATGTAGACATATTCCGAGGCGGCTGTTGCCATTATTACCGCTGCCATCAGGAAATCACCAGAACCATTTCGCTTCAACTAGGTGGCAACCCGGCCAAGGCGCACAACCTTATCAGCAGTTAGATTGTGGCATTCCCCATAACAGCTTCCCATATATCGCTTGGGTTGACGAGGCAACTGGGATTAAGTGCCTTGCCCATAACAGGGACACAGACACGTTGGTCGAAGTGGGGCTCGAACCCCCAACCTCTGATTGGGAGTCCCGCTTCATACCCACTAGACCACACGCGCTCCATTTGCAATTGCTGACAGGTATACTATTGTTTTGTTTGTAAAATTATATTGTGACCAAGCGACCTATAGAAGTTTAATTTCTGTGGTCGATTGTTCACGAACTTTATAAGAACAGGGTGCATATTTTAAATTTTTCAAAAAATATTTATCTCGGGAGCGATTTTAAAAAGAATACCTTAGCCGAGCGCTTTTCAAAAAGTAGGTGCCTGGCATAGTTTGCGTTCGTTAGACCACGAGGGCGTCCTGTATCAGGAACGGGGCCCTTCCCATTCCTGCTCTCGCCGTCGCCCGGGAAAGATGTAGGCAGCAATTCATTTTGGTTCTCTGATTTTTCTGAGTTTGGCCTTTGGGTTTTCTTAGTTACACTTCTGCCTTTGATTGTCGAGTCCCCTTGTATAATGGTTCATGTTTAGACGACATACGTACGGTGTACGGTCAAACCCAGAGGTAATACGAGGTGATCGCATTTTTTTGGTCAAGCTTGATCGGCTTCAAAAACGACACAAAGCAACAAAATCCCTCCATATGAGGCTTGTCGGAACATGATTAGTCCCACACAACAGCAATGTTCAGTGAAATTCATGCTATATTTGCTTTAAAAACCAACTACAAAACCGAAAACAAATGGTACTCCTGCGTATTCAAACAAGCACGTTCTAGCACATGGCCGATTAGTCTAGGCTCTAGACGTTGTTATTGTTTTTGTTTTGAACGTGCGTTTGTCCCGAGGTCCGAGTGGTTAGGGCCATTGACTCGCAATCATGCATGGGTGAAAACTTGGGGTTGCGGGTTCGAATCCGGCTGCGGTACCTGTGCCCTTGGGCAAGGCATTCAACCACACTTGCTCCATCCTTCGGAAGGGATGTATAGCCGTTGGTCCAGTGTGTTAGGTAATGGTAACGCACTCTAAAGATCCCAGAGCATTCTTTCGTGAAGAGCAAGGGGATTCCCCGGTGTCTCTGGCCATTTCTAATTCTAATTCTTCATGGGTTTCCTCACGCTTACGAGTGACAGTGCAATGAGCACTATTGAGGAATCCTTGGTATGAATACCAGAAAGAAATAATAATAATAATAATAACTAGAGGTATGACGTTTGTTGTTACAAACGCCAGGTGATCGGGTTAAATGAACATTTTGTGATGAATTTCAGACGTTGTTATCACCTGTGGAATGGCAAAAATGGAAGTTCAGCAGCCGATTTCACGAAACTTTACGCAATTGCGCAAGTCCACTTACGCCATTACTTGCGCAATAACTTATGGCGTAAGTGGACTTGCGCAATTGCGTAAAGTTTCGTGAAATCGGCTGCTGTATACACTAATCCGGTAATAATATCTCCTCCCTGCATATCCGCCATAGCTGGGGGTTGATAGCTTGCACCGTTTTGAGATATGAATTGTTGAAATAATAACCTTTGAAATCTTGTAATGTGACACCTGTGACGACATCATGACGTCACAATTTTGTGCACAAATTGTTGAACAATATGTTGAACATCAAGTTCTTAAATGTGGCGAAGGAATCATACCAATATCTGTTGTAGTTTTCAAGATACAGCATTTTAAAACATCTCAGCTCCAAATTTGCGTGATTTGACACCACATTACGTAACCACCGTCCATGTAATGACGTCACCAATGGTATAGTCAAAAGGTCCACATGTGTGGAAACATTTCGTTCCGTAGAAATATGGTCAAATTCACTACCACTTTGAATCTATTTGCATTCAAAATGCTAAACAATTGCA
Organism: Henricia sp. BOLD:AAB3569; assembly: GCA_037783545.1. Lineage (NCBI taxonomy): Eukaryota > Metazoa > Echinodermata > Asteroidea > Spinulosida > Echinasteridae > Henricia > Henricia sp. BOLD:AAB3569. Next base: position 1,293,050 of record JBBELK010000272.1, on the reverse strand, counting down.
CATTTTCGAACAACTTCCGGTTTGGACCGGAAGTAGGCGTCACACAGGGGTCATGACATCGTATGATTTGTTCAGTTCATTTAGACTTATCATGTTGTGAAAGAATTGTTCAAGTATCTATTACGGTTCTTGAGATATGAATTTTAAAAATAATAACCTTTGAATTTTTGTAATTTGACACCTGATGACGTCATTATTACGTCACACTTGATGCCATCATGATACTATACATGCTGGTGAAAGTCTGCCGTAGGGCCTATGTCTGTATCTAATTTACTAACGATTCAGCTTGGTTTGATGGGCATTGTTACTGGTAAGTGTAAAAACTGAGATTTCCGTTTTCGTTGAACTTTGACCTCCAATTGACCCCAGAAGGAAGGGTCAGATGAAAATGCCCACACAAAGAAAGTTGTAGCACAGAATGTCATCTATAAACCTGCCAAATACGAAGATCCTGGGTCACGTGGTTTTCGAGACGGAAGCATTTTAAAATATGCATATTTTGGTTTTTTGGGAGGTGTAATTTGATACTTGATGACGTCACGATGACGTCACGCTTGATGCCATCATAATATTAAACACGCTGGTGAAAGTCTGCTATAGGACCTATGCCTGTACTTAGTTTCTTAAAGATTCAGCTTGGTTTGATGGGCATTGTTGCTCAATAAGTGCAAAAATTGAGATTTTCGTTTTCGTTGAACTTTGACCTCAGATTGACCCCAGAAGGAAGGGTCAGATGAATATGCCCACACGAAGAAAATTGTAGGCCATGATCTGATATATAAGCCTGTCAAATACGAAGATCATGGGTCACGTGGTTTTCCAGACGGAAGCATTTTAAAACATGCATATTTTGGTCATTTTTGGTTTGTAATTTGATACCTAATGACGTCACAATGACGTCACACTTGTATGCACATCTTCACATTGGGGTTGATGTTCCTACCAAGTTTTAAGTTGATAGCTTGAACCGTTTTGAAGAAAACCTCTGGAAACGTTTGAGTGGAAAAAGAAAAAGAAAAAAAAAAAAAAATAAAAAAAAAACTAGAGGTATGACGTTTGTTGTTACAAACGCCAGGTGATCGGGTTAAATGAACATTTTGTGATGAATTTCAGACGTTGTTATCACCTGTGGAATGGCAAAAATGGAAGTTCAGCAGCCGATTTCACGAAACTTTACGCAATTGCGCAAGTCCACTTACGCCATTACTTGCGCAATAACTTATGGCGTAAGTGGACTTGCGCAATTGCGTAAAGTTTCGTGAAATCGGCTGCTGTATACACTAATCCGGTAATAATATCTCCTCCCTGCATATCCGCCATAGCTGGGGGTTGATAGCTTGCACCGTTTTGAGATATGAATTGTTGAAATAATAACCTTTGAAATCTTGTAATGTGACACCTGTGACGACATCATGACGTCACAATTTTGTGCACAAATTGTTGAACAATATGTTGAACATCAAGTTCTTAAATGTGGCGAAGGAATCATACCAATATCTGTTGTAGTTTTCAAGATACAGCATTTTAAAACATCTCAGCTCCAAATTTGCGTGATTTGACACCACATTACGTAACCACCGTCCATGTAATGACGTCACCAATGGTATAGTCAAAAGGTCCACATGTGTGGAAACATTTCGTTCCGTAGAAATATGGTCAAATTCACTACCACTTTGAATCTATTTGCATTCAAAATGCTAAACAATTGCACATTTTCGAACAACTTCCGGTTTGGACCGGAAGTAGGCGTCACACAGGGGTCATGACATCGTATGATTTGTTCAGTTCATTTAGACTTATCATGTTGTGAAAGAATTGTTCAAGTATCTATTACGGTTCTTGAGATATGAATTTTAAAAATAATAACCTTTGAATTTTTGTAATTTGACACCTGATGACGTCATTATTACGTCACACTTGATGCCATCATGATACTATACATGCTGGTGAAAGTCTGCCGTAGGGCCTATGTCTGTATCTAATTTACTAACGATTCAGCTTGGTTTGATGGGCATTGTTACTGGTAAGTGTAAAAACTGAGATTTCCGTTTTCGTTGAACTTTGACCTCCAATTGACCCCAGAAGGAAGGGTCAGATGAAAATGCCCACACAAAGAAAGTTGTAGCACAGAATGTCATCTATAAACCTGCCAAATACGAAGATCCTGGGTCACGTGGTTTTCGAGACGGAAGCATTTTAAAATATGCATATTTTGGTTTTTTGGGAGGTGTAATTTGATACTTGATGACGTCACGATGACGTCACGCTTGATGCCATCATAATATTAAACACGCTGGTGAAAGTCTGCTATAGGACCTATGCCTGTACTTAGTTTCTTAAAGATTCAGCTTGGTTTGATGGGCATTGTTGCTCAATAAGTGCAAAAATTGAGATTTTCGTTTTCGTTGAACTTTGACCTCAGATTGACCCCAGAAGGAAGGGTCAGATGAATATGCCCACACGAAGAAAATTGTAGGCCATGATCTGATATATAAGCCTGTCAAATACGAAGATCATGGGTCACGTGGTTTTCCAGACGGAAGCATTTTAAAACATGCATATTTTGGTCATTTTTGGTTTGTAATTTGATACCTAATGACGTCACAATGACGTCACACTTGTATGCACATCTTCACATTGGGGTTGATGTTCCTACCAAGTTTTAAGTTGATAGCTTGAACCGTTTTGAAGAAAACCTCTGGAAACGTTTGAGTGGAAAAAGAAAAAGAAAAATAAAAAAAACTAAAAAAAAAACTAGAGGTATGACGTTTGTTGTTACAAACGCCAGGTGATCGGGTTAAATGAACATTTTGTGATGAATTTCAGACGTTGTTATCACCTGTGGAATGGCAAAAATGGAAGTTCAGCAGCCGATTTCACGAAACTTTACGCAATTGCGCAAGTCCACTTACGCCATTACTTGCGCAATAACTTATGGCGTAAGTGGACTTGCGCAATTGCGTAAAGTTTCGTGAAATCGGCTGCTGTATACACTAATCCGGTAACTAATATCTCCTCCCTGCATATCCGCCATAGCTGGGGGTTGATAGCTTGCACCGTTTTAAGATATGAATTGTTGAAATAATAACCTTTGAAATCTTGTAATGTGACACCTGTGACGACATCATGACGTCACAATTTTGTGCACAAATTGTTGAACAATATGTTGAACATCAAGTTCTTAAATGTGGCGAAGGAATCATACCAATATCTGTTGTAGTTTTCAAGATACAGCATTTTAAAACATCTCAGCTCAAAATTGGCGTAATTTGACGTACATGACGTCACCAATGGTATAGTCAAAAGGTCCACATGTGTGAAAACATTTCGTTCCGTAGAACTATGGTCAAATTCCCTACCACTTTGGCCCTATTTGCATTCAAAGTGCTAAACAAGTGTACATTTTCGAACCTCTTCCGGTTTGGACCGGAAGTAGGCGTCACACAGGGGTCATGACATCGTATGATTTGTTCAGTTCATTTAGACTTATCATGTTGTGAAAGAATTGTTCAAGTATCTATTACGGTTCTTGAGATATGAATTTTAAAAATAATAACCTTTGAATTTTTGTAATTTGACACCTGTGACGATATCATGACGTCACAATGTTGTGCACAAATTGTTCAACAATTTGATAAACATCAAGTTCTTAAATGTGGCGAAAGAATCATGCAAATATCTGCTGTAGTTCTCAAGATACAGCATTTTAAAACAATTCAGCTCCAAATTTGCGTATTTTGACACCACATTACGTAACCACCGTCCATGTGATGACGTCACAAATGGTATAGTCAAAAAGTCTACATGTGTGGAAACATTTCGTTCCGTAGAAATATGGTCAAATTCACTACCACTTTGAATCTATTTGCATTCAAAACGCTTACAAAATGCACATTTTCGAACAACTTCCTGTTTGGACCGGAAGTAGGCGTCACACAGGGGTCATGACATCGTATGATTTGTTCAGTTCATTTAGACTTATCATGTTGTGAAAGAATTGTTCAAGTATCTATTACGGTTCTTGAGATATGAATTTTAAAAATAATAACCTTTGAATTTTTGTAATTTGACACCTGTGACGATATCATGACGTCACAATGTTGTGCACAAATTGTTCAACAATTTGATAAACATCAAGTTCTTAAATGTGGCGAAAGAATCATGCAAATATCTGCTGTAGTTCTCAAGATACAGCATTTTAAAACAATTCAGCTCCAAATTTGCGTATTTTGACACCACATTACGTAACCACCGTCCATGTGATGACGTCACAAATGGTATAGTCAAAAAGTCTACATGTGTGGAAACATTTCGTTCCGTAGAAATATGGTCAAATTCACTACCACTTTGAATCTATTTGCATTCAAAACGCTTACAAAATGCACATTTTCGAACAACTTCCTGTTTGGACCGGAAGTAGGCGTCACACAGGGGTCATGACATCGTATGATTTGTTCAGTTCATTTAGACTCTTCATGTTGTGAAAGAATTGTTCAAGTATCTATTACGGTTCTTGAGATATGAATTTTGGAAATAATAACCTTTGAATTTTTGTAATTTGACACCTGATGACGTCATGATTACGTCACACTTGATGCCATCGTGATACTATACATTCTGGTGAAAGTCTGCCGTAGGGCCTATGTCTGTATCTAATTTACTAACGATTCAGCTTGGTTTGATGGGCATTGTTGCTGGTAAGTGTAAAAACTGAGATTCTCAGTTTCGTTGAACTTTGACCTCCAATTGACCCCAGAAGGAAGGGTCAGATGACAATGCCCACACAAAGAAAGTTGTAGAACAGAATGTCATCTATAAACCTGCCAAATACGAAGATCCTGGGTCACGTGGTTTTCGAGACGGAAGCATTTTAAAATATGCATATTTTGGTTTTTTGGGAGGTGTAATTTGATACTTGATGACGTCACGATGACGTCACGCTTGATGCCATCATAATATTAAACACGCTGGTGAAAGTCTGCCATAGGACCTATGCCTGTACTTAGTTTCTTAAAGATTCAGCTTGGTTTGATGGGCATTGTTGCTCAATAAGTGCAAAAATTGAGATTTTCGTTTTCGTTGAACTTTGACCTCAGATTGACCCCAGAAGGAAGGGTCAGATGAAAATGCCCACACGAAGAAAATTGTAGGCCATGATCTGATATATAAGCCTGTAAAATACGAAGATCATGGGTCACGTGGTTTTCCAGACGGAAGCATTTTAAAACATGCATATTTTGGTCATTTTTGGTTTGTAATTTGATACCTAATGACGTCACAATGACGTCACACTTGTATGCACATCTTCACATTGGGGTTGATGTTCCTACCAAGTTTTAAGTTGATAGCTTGAACCGTTTTGAAGAAAAGCTCTGGAAACGTTTGAGTGGAAAAAGAAAAATAAAAAAAATAAAAAAATAACTAGAGCTACGTCTGTTCTATGAACAGGGCGTAGGGCTTTTTCACATTTTTTTACTTGAAAAATGAGCATGCTTACCTTGTAAAATTAGATGTTGTTAACATATCAACTATTTAACATAAAATATTAACCTTTAATGCGTTACCTTTAAAGGACTGATGACGTAATCAATGTTTTAACTACAGACATGTTTGGTGGTCGACGTACTCTATAAGCACCACTATGGGCTAATTTGCGCAAACATTGCTATGAAAGGGTAATTTTAAGATTTGTTAATTTCGCCGCTAGAGGGCGCATTTGTTGGAAAGCATTTACCTTAGACACTAACACTGCCAACCCGATCTCGGCATCGTTGACCACTTTTACAAAATAGGTTTATTTAAATGCACTTCCGGTAGAGCAAGGTCAAAGGTCAACACCATAGTTTTGAATACCCTACCCTAGTTGAACCATAAAACAGTAGACTAGCTCTGAACACGTTCAAACTACAAGCAGAGTCTGCTTGACCAATAGGTCAAACAGTCAAAGGTCAAAGCATGTGGGCATCTGAATAATAGTGATGAGATTTATATAGCGCACATATCCACCCAGCAGGGTGCTCAAGGCGCTGTTACCATTATTACCGCTGCCATCAGGAGTCACCATAACCATTTCGCTTGAACTAGGTGGCTGCTGGTCAGGCGCACAACACTATCAGCAGTTAGATTGTGGCATTCCCCTTAACAGCTTCCCATATATCGCTTGGGTTTACGAGGCAACTGGGATTAAGTGCCTTGCCCAGGGACACAGACACGTTGGTCGAAGTGGGGTTCGAACCTCCAACCTCTGATTGGGAGTCCCGCCTCATATCCACTAGACCACACGCGTAAGATGTACACGTTTGCCCGCCACATTGAAACAGGAGGAATTGCTCCTTTTTGCAAATGTTCCCGAAGTTACCCGAATGCACGTCCGGACGTTATCGTTAATCGTCGGGTATGATTCGTCATTGTTTCGAGAATTTGAGTTGACGTCGCGTGCACTATGCGTGCCGCTGCGTGTGTATTTGGTGATGCAACGGATTCAGAACTACTACGCAGTGGCTATAGTTACGGTAACCGTAAAGCGATAATGAATGGCTATATAGTTACGGGATTACAACAGCAGATTAAAAGTACAATATGGAGCTCAGCTGGGTGATGCAGACAAGGTTTGAATTTGCTTTTAGATGCTAGGCCTACATGTATATTAAAATGGCATGTGTAATATATTAATTGTTTATGAATTTTTATTATTTTTTTTAGAAGTAGTTTGGAAGCATGACAATTAATCCTCGTGCGCGCTGTCAGTCCGCTTTGCGAGCGTCGTGCGTCCATCGCCCATACTTCCTAGGAACGCGTACAATACACACGGCGTACGCGCGTTTTGGAATAGCCGTGAGCGCTTTAAACCCGCGCTGTTAGCTCATGCAGCCCATTGTGTCGTCATTTGCCCATACTTTTCCAAGTCACGATTTTCAATGCACGATCGTTGGTCTATAGGTTTATAGGTCTGTGCATCACCGTAATTTATGAATGACGCCCTCTGCCGGTCACGTACAGAAGTCGACATTTGGTGGCTTATGCATAGTTTTACGCAAATTTTGACTTGGCTGAACTTTGGCCTTTAATTGACCCAGGACGGAGGAATCATATGAAAATGACTCCACCAAGCAAATTGTAGCCCATGATCTGATATATAATGTCTGCTAAATATGAAGACCTTGGATTATGTGGTTTTATAGAGGGAAACATTTTAAAAGTGCATATTTTGGTAATTTTCATCTGCTGTCTCACGATGTAGTCAGCGAAAAAATATTGTTAATTTTTAGTTTGTTTTGTTCACATTTGGGATGGAAATCCGATGTTTACTCGAAAAACTGATATAGGCCTACATATATTAGTCATCAAAGGCAGAAATCAGAGCACATAATTTGTTAAGATTGAAAAGAATTTGGCAAAGAATGAAAATTTTCTTAATTATATTTGTTGAAGATGGTTCAATAAAATCCAGACAATGACTTAATGATATCAGGCCTATATTAAACTTTGCACATTACTAAACCTAAAAGGAAGAAAACAAACATTGGAATGAATGCTTCACGGCAAAACTACGACATTCCCTCAATAACATACAATTACTTTCTTGTAGAGAGTGGACTCTCTTAAATAAGACTGAAATAACATAAAATATTGTATCCTACTCACATGTCCTTTTGTTAAACCATCTTCTGTAGAATTACACGTCCGTGGTAGACACAGTTAAAAGTTAGCGTGTCACCGTCTCGGTCGACGCCGTGTCACATAGGGCACACGGAATAGACAGCTACGGTAAAGATTTATTTGTACGACGTTTCCTCGCATTGAGAACGGTCAAATCTAAAACTAGGCCCCTTGCATAACACTGGTCACTGCTCAGTCAACCAAAAACATAATGACATGATCATGGTGTCATTTTGAAGAGGAGATTCAACCCTAACAGATGATATCTCCCGTTCATTCATTCGCGCCCTACTTTAGTTACAATTAGCAATAATATCTCGGTTTCGTTTTTTTAAATCCACCCTGTATATACGGAAATGTTGACTTGGCTAAACTTTGGCCTTCAATTGACCCAGGAAGGAAGGGTCAGATGAAAATGCCTACACAAAGAACATTGTAGCCCATGATCTGATATATATGTATGCAAAATATGAAGACCCTGGGTCATGTGGGTTCATACAGGGAAGCGTTTTACGAAATGCATATTTTGGTAATTTTCATGATAAAAATCCACTTTTGTGCCATTTTAAAATTATTATAATTACGTAATCCTTGACGTCATGGTGACGTTCTATATGGTGGTGGACGTTTGTGATGGGGCCCATGCCTGTACCTAGTTTTATGAAAATCAAGCATGGTTGAATAGCTAATATTGCTTCATAAGTACAAACAAATACAAAAAATGTGATTTTTGAATTGGCTGAACTTTGACCTTCGATTGACCCAGGAAGGAAGGGTCAGATGAAAATGCCTACACTAAGAACATTAAAGCTCATGATCTGATCTAAATGTTTGCCAAATATGAAAACCCTGGGTCATGTGGTTTGGGCAAGGGAACCATTTCGGCAATTTTCCGCTTTTTAGGCATTTTTAAAGTGTTATAATGACGTAACTGATGACGTCACAATGAAGCCATTCTTGGGTGCACACCTCTTATACTATGTCTTTGATGTCACCAAGTTTGGTTAAGATCAATGTTTGGGAACAACCTGAATAAGTGCCGACAACGCCCATGCGCTTTGTCTATGGGAAAAAAATCAGAAGAAGAAGAAATAAACGGAAAAAAAAAAAAAATCAAAACGAAAACAAAGGCTTTTTCGTCCTAAACGAAAAAGCCAATAAACGGAAAAAAAAGCCAAAAAATCAAAACGAAAACTATTTCGGCGGACTAGATTGGTTTCTGATGCTATTACTTATTGGGAAAATGGGGATTGGTAAAGGGTAGACTGGTTCCCGCTCCACTATTCTACATACAACGACTGAATTTGAGGACCGACTATTGTGTTTAAAATAGCACTAAGCATTACGTCATGCATTTATTTATATGAGCACTTAACTGTTAATTTTCAAGAGTGTATAACAAATTGAAAACGGTTATTCCATATATGACAAATTCAATTTTCAAAATTGAACATTAAAATTGAAAACTTGTGTGCATCATTGTAAAATAAACATGCGGTGAAACACTGTTCCAGTAAAAAAATCGTACGAAGTCATTGTGCAATTTTAACAAAAAGCCCTATGTACTAACTATGTTTGATGTAGATTACAAATTGTTAGGTTTTTGTATGAATAATGAAATATTAAGAGATTTTTAGACAAAAAATAATTTTTTATTTCAATCGTCGCGTGACCTTTTAGTGCTTTGCGTGCTGGTGCGTCCATCGTTTATACTTCATAGGAGGGCGTAGATTATGCACGGTGTACGGGCGTTTTGGAATAGTTGCGATCGGTTTAAATCCGTGTGGTTAGCTCATGCAGCACATTAATGGTGTCGTCATTTGCGCATACTTTTCCAAATCACGATTGTCAATGCAAGATCTATGGGTTTATATATCTGTGGTGGACAGCTGGCACGTACGTTGTGCGAATACCGCGCCCTCTATACTGAAGTAATTTCGTGAGGTGGGTATTAAATGGTGGTGTCGATTTATTGTAAATGGGTAATGTTATTTATTGCAAAATGTAATGATAGTGGGAAGTTAGTGATTTAGGTTTTGTTATTTGGTGTTAAAAAATAACGATGAATAAATTAGCATTGACTTTGTGAAGGTTGCATTGAATGAATGTTCAGGCACAAATTGGAGTTATAAAAGGTTCAGGTTGTCCGGGAAGTGGGCAAGAATTTCGGCGCATTGCGATTTGTGTACGATAGGCCTACATCCTACACCTAAACAACTTTATTGATGTTTGCAATGCTTTATGGTATGAAATGACGTGAACTGGGTAATGTTTTTGTTCCTTTTCACGAAAACCAAAAACAGTTTGAGAACCAACTTCCTACCACTGAGACCGACTTCTTTTCCTATACTTCATGACTAAATGCAGTATTTTAAGATATGTACATCATTGTTTGGCAGGTAGCCATATGGTCATTGTCAGAAGAAATGACTATTATAAAATTGCAGCTTCATGTAAAGTGATTTGGTTCTATAGAATGATTAAAAAATGTTAAAAGTGATAGAATGTTCAGGAAGTTAAAGAAAAATTACATCAAGTTGTGTGGATGTTATTTGAAAGTGCCTTGTGTTGAAGATATTGTATGAATAAAGATATTAAAGATGTGAATTACATATTTTTTTTTCTTTTCAGAAAATTGACGTGCTATGCAGTTTTCGGAGCCATCACTTTCCCAGTCTGTTTTTGTTCCGTCGCATTTCATCGACCTATCAGCCATGCAGTCATCTCATTTCATTCCTTCTGTATCTCCCTGCCCTTCATCACCATCCACTTCACTATCCTCTGTGTGCGGGGCTCACCAGGCCGCCAATCCTGGCAGAATTTACGAATATGGGGCTCACCAGGCCATTAATCCTGGCAGAATTTACGAATATGGGGCTCACCAGGCCATTAATCCTGGCAGAATGTACGAATGTGGGGCTCACCAGGCCATTAATCCTGGCAGAATGTACGAATGTGGGGCTCACCAGGCCATTAATCCTGGCAGAATTTACGAATGTGGGGCTCACCAGGCCAATAATCCTGGCAGAATGTACGAATGTGGGGCTTACCAGGCCATTAAACCTGGCAGAATTTACGAATGTGGGGCTCACCAGGCCACTAATCCTGGCAGAATTATCAATGAATATAATGAAGTAAATAATGAAATTGATGATGAATCAAGAATGAATGGTGAAGTGTGTCATTTTGAAGAATCCGAGGTGAAGTTTGATGGTTGTACTAAATTGAGATTTAACAAAATGTTAGAGTTGAAGAAGCAAAGAATTAATAAAACGACCAAAAACAGATTGATGAATCAGAAAGCAGTAACACTCTTGAGAGTAAGTGGCAAGACATGTTGTAGTCGAAACCAGATGTTGCATTGTAAATTTGAATTGGTTAAGCAAAAAGCAGTAGTACAGTTGAAGCTAAGTGGGAAGACATGTTGTAGCCGAAATCAGGTGTTACAGTGTGATGTTGAAATTTATCGAGAGCCAAAACAGGTTTCTAAGCCTAATAGAAGAAAGATGAGAAGAAACGAACGCAGGCATGCTTACAATAGAAGTAAAGATGGCAAGAGAATTGAAGTTAAAATGACCAAGAAACAGAAAAGGCAGTGGTGCGAAAATTCTCGGAAAATAAGAAAACACACAAAGAGAACATTGAGCATAGTAGTGAAGGAAATGCAGAAAGTGCAATTGACATGTAAAGTGAAACAAACAAACACGGATTCAAGGAACAACAAAATTCACTTTCAGAAAGGAAATGTGAAAGACAAAAGTGTTGTTTCTAATGTGACGAGTAAAGTAGAAAACTCGACAAAGACACGGTTTGGTTTGAACAAGGACAGTGAATTAGTGACAAATAAGTCATGTCCTAAACAGTGTAAGATGTGTAATCAGAAAATAACAGGTCAAGAAAGATTTATGATGTGTGATAAGTTAGGTGTGTTCTATCATGTAAAGTGCTTGACATTCTGTAGTGAAAGTGATTGTGAAAAATCAGCCAATCGTTGTTGTCTGTGTGATCAAGTTTGTACATCAAGTGAAGGAGTTCTCAAGTGTGATAGTTGCAGTATTAACTATCATGTAAGATGCACAGGATTTTTGAATGCATTGTCTGGACTTCAAAGCAAGGCAGTGTCATGGATGTGTTGTAAATGTAGTCAATTTAATTATGTTACAAGTACATATTTAGTACATGATTTTGGTATTCCTGCAGATAAGAACATCTATGAAATCAGTGATGATGGGAGGAGTTCACAAACTGATGAAATTATTGTGGTAAGTGATAGCAAGGTGAAATTTGTAATTATTGATAATCAGAACTGTTGTCATGGTAGAGACACAACAGAAATGTTTCGACAAAGTGGAGGTTATTCTTTGCGCAGTAAGAAATGTAGCAAAAATGGTAATGGAGTAAAAGGAGCAAACAATGTCAAAGATCAAAATGTCAAGGAAAAGGGTAAGGAAAAGGGTAAAGAAATGAGGTCAAAAAGAAACATGCGATACAATTTACGGAGTACATGTAGGAAAACACAGGAGTTTGAAGATGTAGAAATAGTTGATGATGGAGTGAACTTGCTGAAAAGAAAGGTTGGGGACAGTGTGGACTCTTGTAATGAGGATACAGCATCTAAGAAGCACAAACTTGATTTAGATAGAAATAATTCATTGACAAATAAGAAATGGGAAATGGGAAAAAAAACAGGCATGTCTAGAGGCAATTATGTGCATAACATTGAGAATGAAGAAATCATGGAAAAGGTTATTAAAGGCAGTTTTCATCAAGGTGATTTCAGATTCGGCAATAGTAGCGGAAAGCAGTGTGTTGCAAATAGCTTATGTGCAATATTGTACAGCACAGTTAAGAAGTTGAACATGTGGCACTCTAATGACCTTGATTTTGTGTTAAATAGTGGAAATGAATTGTATGTTTATTTGTCTTGCAGTTCTACTGTAATGCATGAGTATTTGTTAGTTAGTGAGTTGCCTGATGAAATTGATGTTTTCAGTAAACATTTTAATATTAAGAGTCATGAACCATTGATGGGAACTTTTAAAGATGACAGGAATTTAGTTGAATTCAACATGACTTCACTGAGAGATGCTTTGGAACAAATGCTTCAGAAATACATTGCATGCTTTGTCTGTTTCTACGAAAATACATTTGCTGTAATATCTCAAGATGGAATGTATTATATTTTTGATTCACACTCCAGAAATAAGAATGGACATCAAGACGGCGAGGGTCAAAGCTTACTGAAATGTGTGTCATCATGGCAAGGTGTGTACAGGTATTGTACTGAACTTGCAAAATCAATGAATTTGCGTGACAGTGAACAATTTGAAGTGACGGGTGTTTCTGTTTGGACAGATGATATTAGCAATTCATGTATCAGTAATGTTGATAACAGTCAAACTGGTAGTGATGCACTTACAAGAAGTGATATACAGAACACAGAAGATGATGATGATGATGATATAAAAATTGTGGGTTACAAGCAGTCTGTGGATTTAAAATTTGTTCCCCTAACATCTGCCACTAAAATTGCGTTGTGCAACAAATTTAACATATGCAAGATTAATATTAGTAGTGACGACATTTCCATCAATTGTGAAAGGCTAGGTAGACCAAACCATGTAAAAAATATTCAAGGTGATGGTAACTGTTTTTTTAGGGCGGTTTCTTATGCTATCTCAGGAACTGTATGTAATCACATGCAACTCAGAACAATGACTGTTTGTCATTTGTTGGAAAATGCACCTAAATTTAAAGGTTATCTAAGGGAAGGTTATATGACAGTTGAAGACTATGTAACGAGGTCAGGAATGTTTGATAATGGTACCTGGGCCACAGAGGTAGAAATCATGGCAATGGCAGACATGCTGGGTGTTAATATATACACATATGATGATGAAAATAAATGGTATATAGTTTCTGGGCATCTGTGTAGTAGTGATGCATTGGCAGATACAGGTATTTATTTGTATCACAGAGATCGAGTCCATTATGACTTTGTGTTGAGTGTTCAGGATTTGATAGCAAATGAACCAAGTAATTGCACTGAAGAAACTTTATTGCAAAGTACTAAAGTGGAAGTGCCGGTCACAAGAATGTCTTGTAAGAGACGTAAACGTCCTAATTTGAGATTGAAACGAAAGTTAGAAAGAGAGAAGAAAAGAGAAAAATATCAGAAGGCCAAAGATGTAGGAATTAAAGAAGTAAGAGCTAGTTGTGCAAAGTCGAAATATCATTGGGATGAGATACACAGAGCAAACAAGGTTAGTACTGCAAAAAATAAGTATCAAGAGAATGCAGGACTCAGGGAAAGAAAGCTTAACACTACAAAGACCAAATATCACCAGGATAAGAAACACAGGGAAAGAAAGATTAGCACAGCTAAGACTAAATATCAGCAGGATGAGGCACTCAGGGAAAGGATGATTACCACTGCGAAAAATAGGTATGTTACAGATTCTAAATACAAGATAAAGAAATTGAAGAATGAGAAAAGAAAATATGTTGACGATGTTGTCTATAGGCAAAGAAAAATGAACAGTGCAAAGTCTAAATATCACAATAATGTAATTTATAGAAACGCTCTCATTAAGTCTATAAAGAGAAAGTACCACAACAATGTAAATTATAGAAATGCTCTCATTACATCTATGAAGAGGAAGTACCTCTGTAATCATCTTTATAAGAGGAAGTTGGTAACATTTCAAAAAATGAAGTATCGTTGTGATGTTGATTATCGTACTAAAATGAAACAAAGAAATTTAAATCGACAAAAGAAAAAAAAGAAAACATGTCGTATCATGAATAATGTTATGATGAATTGGAGAAGAGAGATTTCAAACGGGCCTGAGTATGTGTGTGCCGTTTGTTTGAAACTGTTGTTCAAAAAACAAGTTATCAGATGTAAGAGAGAAAAATACAGCATTACTGATTGCATATCAACAATGTATTTATGTAGTTGTTTCTGCAGAGAAAAGTGTACATATGAATGTCTAGCAAGCAAGTGTAGCAGATCTGTTTTATGGATTTGTTATACATGTCACAGGAAGTTGCTGCAAAGGAAGACTCCACAAGAAGCTTGTACAAATAATTTAAAAGTGGTAGACATTCCAGAGGAATTGAGTTGTTTGAATGCTTTGGAGGAGCATCTTATTTCAATCAATTTGCCTTTCATGAAGATGATAGCACTACCTAGAGGAGGTCAGAATGCAGTGCACGGTCCAGTTGTGTGTGTGCCTTCAAATATCACAGAAACAGTGACAACATTACCAAGATGCAGAAATGCGGATCAGTTAGTCAGAGTTAAGCTGAAGAGGAAACTCTCATACAAAGGATATTATCAGTATCAATTTGTTAAAGATGTTATGCCGTGGAGGGGGGAATTTACCAAAATTACACATTAAACCATTAAATACATCTAATTATGCCAGGAAAATTGTTAAAAAAAAAATTAGACTGTGCGAATGTTTTTTTACAACAGCAGTTTTTGGCCCACTTTTCAGCCCAAACTCGAAGCAAAATCTGAACAACAGCCGTCGGGCCTAAAAGTTTGACATTGGAAAATCAACGGATTCGTGACGTCATTTTACGGACGCGTCCGGCCGACGGCCGTTTCTTGTTATTCCACAACGTGGCGTTTTGGAACAACATGTTGACAATTGACTCCAGTGTTGACGTTTTTTCCGATGGAGATAGCGATGTTTGTTGTTGCTCATCGCATTCATTTCATGACGACAGCGATGAAGAATCATCCAGTGAAATTCCTACGGTTGAACCGTATCAGTTTGAGCCAGAAATAACCATGTCAACCAAGGAAAAAATCCGAGAACAACGCGAGTCCGGTGTTCGAATCAACGGCCGAAATCGACAACAGGAAACTGGAACGGTACTGTCTCGGCTTTCTCTTTCTTTCTCAACTTTTTCTCAACCCTTTTTCGTCAATAATTATTTTGTCCTTGGACGTTTTCATGGTAAATGTACCATGTTTGTTTGAGCCGATTGCCTACATTTTTAGACCATGTAAATGTGGAATTTATATTCATCGTAAAACTTACCATGAACGTACGTTGTTGAGACGAAAACCAAACCCTAAAATATCCGTTTGATGGAAAAACTTAGACCTGTTCTTTCCTCTTCATTTGATACTTGTGTATGTTAAATTTAATCCCAACACTAGAACATTGATCCAGCAGTGTTTTGGGGGCGTCTTGTGATGTGACTGTGTCAATAATGCAATGTAACAAGTTTACGAGAATGTTCAGCGCGCACTCGCTGAAACCATACCGGCTGGCGGGCCGTTCGTTCGGCGTGTACTTCACAAAGCACTTGATCACGCACGCACGCGGGCGAGCATACCGACCATAGCGGCGGGATCAAGACCAAACACAGGTTTCTTCTTACACAATGTGTGCGACACCAGACTATTGTATTGGCGCGCGGAGTGATATCGTGTGCGAGCCTTTCTTGGCTAAAAACGTCTCCGTAAAATGACATCACGAATTTGGCCAAATCTGTTTGCTGCCCGCAGCGGCGGGATTTCGACAGTTTCCAGAAAAGAGAAAAATCATGGGTTAGAATTAAGCCTACATTTTCACTTTTTTTATTAATATAAAATGTAAAACGAGATAAGAAATTGATAATTAATATATCAAAGAATAGAAACATGCAAAAATAATTATAATTTCTCTCTCCACGGCATAACTAACATGTTGAAAATGCCTTGTGTTATCTTAAGAAAAATAATCTTTGGTATAAAGATATTGAAATGAATTGTAATTGGACAGATCCCTTGGAAAATGACAATGAAGATGAAGTTGAGAGTACATCAGGGCAAGAGTCTGAGGAAGAATCAAATGAGAGTGATGAAGAAACAGATGATGATCGTTTGCGTGGTATGCCTCTTGACACATGTTTACAACCTGTAGATATTGGACAGGAAGTGCTGGATCAATACTTTGATGATGTACTTTGTGTAGCACCTTGTGAAGGTAATAGCCCAGTTAGAGTGTTGATGGAAGAGGGTAATGAGGCCAAATGCTTTCCAGCATTGTTCCCAACTGGCAAATGCACATATCACGATGAACGTAATATGAGGTTGACACTCTCTAGATATTTTCACAACAGGCTAATGCATGTTGATAATAGATTTGCTAGAAATACACAGTACATTTTTTATGCACAATATTTGTCCGAAATTGAAAAGGTGATGTCCAGTGTTTCGATTGCAATGCGTCAGAGCTCTAGTAAGGTGCACTGTCGTAAAAACTTTAATGCAAACATGATTAAAGATAGACAGCAACTAAAAAACATTTTGCAGTCAGACAGTGGCTATAAATTTCTGAAGCCAATCAGAGGAACACCCCCATTCTGGCAATCAGCACAAAGAGATGTTATGGCTATGATAAGGCAGCTTGGAATACCAACGTGGTTTTGCTCATTTTCTGCAGCTGATTTGAGATGGCCTGAGGTCATCAATACAATTTTGAAACAACAAGGTGATAAACGAAATATTGAAGATTTGGATTGGAATGAGAAGTGTATAGTATTGAGAAGTAACCCTGTAACTGTAGCGCGTATGTTTGACAAGAGATTTCACACATTCTTGAAAGATGTAATCATGTCAAAAGCAGAACCTATTGGAAAAGTCAAGGATTATTTCTACAGAGTAGAATTCCAACAAAGAGGATCTCCACACACACACTGTTTGTTTTGGATTGAGAATGCTCCAAGACAAGGCGTTGATAGTGACAGTGAAGTGATTGAATTCATTGATCAATACATCAGTTGTAAGTTGCCATCAGTTGAAGAGGATGAGGAGTTGAATGAGATTATCAGTCATGTCCAGCGGCATAGCAAGAAGCATTCTAAATCTTGTAGAAAGAAGGGCACTGAGTGTAGGTTCAACTTTCCAAGGCCACCGTCGACCCAGACATTTATTACTGAGCCACAGCCAACTGATCATGCTGATGCTGATGAAAGTACTGAAAGTGATGATAAAAAGGAACATGACGAAGCTAAGGAGTTATTGAAGTCTGTCTGGAGTGCAATACAGGATGAAAAGAATCAGTATATGTCAACATCAGAACTATTTGAAAGTATCAACATTACACAGGTTGATTTTGAGAAGGCCAACAATGTTTTGAGTAGGAAATGTAGTATCATTCTTAAGAGAGAACCTCAGGATGTATGGGTGAATCAGTACAATCCTGATTTAATAAGATGCTGGAATGCTAATATGGACATACAGTATATAAGTGATCCATATTCGTGCGCTGCCTATGTTGTCTCATACATGAGTAAGTCTGAACGTGAAATGGGTCACTTATTATCTCAAGCTCAGCGTGAGGTGCAGAAGGGTAATTTAGATGCACGACAAAGTATGAAGGAGATTGGTAGTGTGTATCTACATAATCGTGAAATATCAGCCCAGGAAGCAGTGTTTCGTGTTTGTAGTCTGAGATTAAAAGAGGGATCAAGGAAAGTGGAATTTATACCTGTTGGTGAAAACCCGGTTAGAATGAGTTTGCCATTGAGTGTGATTCAGGGCAAATCTGAAGATGATGAAGATATCTTTATGGCTAGTAAAATTGATCGTTACAAGGCAAGACCGGATATTGATGAATTCCAAGACATGTGTTTGGCAACATTTTGTTCAGAGTATAGAATTATTTACGGTGCAAGTACGTTTCCTAAATCAAGATTTTCGCCGGTGTACACACTTAAAAATGGTTTGGGTCACATACAGAAACGTACTAGAACAGATCCAGCAGTCATACGATATCCTAGATTTTCAGTAAGTCAACATCCAGAAAAATACTACCATATTATGTTACAGTTGTTTCTTCCATATCGTGTAGATGCACAGTTGAAGCCCCCGCAGTTTGAAACCTATGAACAATTCTATACAAATGGTGCTGTTTGTCTAAATGGTCAGTTGCAAAGTGTGAATGTTGTTGTTCAAAGTAATCGATCAAAATATGAGACAAATATTGATGATCTTGAAGCAGCACAAAAGTATGTTGAAAAATTTGGTATGCAGGAAGATGCATGGGCTTTGATTTGTCCAGTATCTGAGCAGGAAAGAATTGAATGTGAAGCGAACCGTCAGCCAGTAACGGAAGAAGAAAATGAATTTGATATTCCAGATTTACAGCTTGAACACCAGAATGATAAAACTTACAATATTGAACCGCATTCAATGAAGATATCAAAGCAAGATGCTATGTGTTTACTGAGATCACTTAATGTGGAACAAAGGAGAGTATTCAACAGAATTCGAGATTGGTGCTTGCAGAAATTAAACGGCAACATTGTCGAGTCTTTCCATGTATTTGTAACTGGTGGAGCTGGGACGGGGAAAAGTCATTTGATAAAGTCAGTATATTACGAAGCGACAAGACTCTTTGCAAGAACACTTCAAAACCCTGACAATGTTTCTGTATTGATAACGGCACCCACTGGAGTTGCTGCTTTTAATATAAATGGAAGTACAATTCACAGTGCACTGTCAATCCCCATTGATGCAAGGCTGCCATATATACCTCTTGGTGATGAGAAATTGAATACTCTGAGGAATTCCTTGCAAGATCTTCAGATTATGATTATTGATGAAATATCCATGGTTGATCATAAAATTCTGTGTTATATCCATGGACGTTTGCGTCAAATCAAACAAACGCGTGATCAGAAAATGTTTGGAAATATTAGCATTTTGGCTGTTGGTGATTTTTATCAGTTGCCTCCTGTAAAAGGGAAAGCACTGTATCAAAGATCAGTTACCGTAGATTTATGGAACGATTACTTTGAGAAAGTTGAATTAAAAGAAATTATGAGACAGAAAGAAGATACAAAATTTGCAGAAATGTTAAATAGGCTACGTGTGAGAACTAAACAAAAAAAGATCCTGGATGAAGATGTTGCAACACTAAGATCACGAGAAACTGGAGAGGATTGGGATGATGCATTACATATATTTCCTTGTAACAAAGAAGTTAATGAATACAATATGAAAACATTGTTTGCAAAGTGCAGTGATTGTACGTCTATTGTAGCAAATGATTTTCAGAGGAATTCTGGTAAATCTAAAAAGACAATACAAGTGAAAAAGACAAAGAAGTCGCTGCACAGTACATTGCCTGACCTGTTGTGGCTTGGAATCGGTGCAAGAGTAATGCTAACAAAAAATATAGATGTATCCGATGGACTTGTTAATGGAGTACTTGGAACTGTGTGTGAAATCATAATGTTGTCCGACAAACCTGAGCCTAAATGTATACAGATTGAGTTTGATAACAAGAATGTTGGGTCTAAAAGGAAAAAGAAATGTCTGTCATCTGATAAGCTGATCATTGCGATTGAAAAGGAAGAGGAAAATGTGAGTAAAGAGATAGTTAGACGACAGTTCCCCTTAAAATTAGCATGGGCGTGTACAGTTCATAAAGTGCAAGGCTTGACTACACAAAAAGCAGTGGTATGTCTCCAGCGCACATTTGCAGCTGGTCAAGCATATGTTGCCTTAAGCAGAGTAACGTCACTTAATGGACTTGTGATTCAAGATTTTGATGAAAAATTTGTATATTGTAATGGATCAATTGCAGAGTCATTGACCACTATGCAAAATTTCATTGATTCTGAAGTAGATATAAGAAAGCCACTGTCTAATGAAATGGTGATCATGCTCCACAATATCCAAGGACTGAAGGAACATTACTTGGATTTAAGTTGTAACAATGATATGATGGGTGCAGATTTCATATGTCTTACAGAAACATGGATGGATGATAGAGTACTGCATGATACAGAATTAACTGATTTCAAATCATATCATCAAATCAGAAGTCTTTCGTATGATAATATCAGTAATGTGACAGAGAGATTGAAACAACAGTGTCATGGAGGTGTTGCTGTGTACGGTAAAAGAAAGTGGAGTTTCAGCAGGCTAGACATTCATGTGCAGAATTTGGAGTATATTGCATTGCAAGTGATCTGTCAACTATCATACTCTGTGGTGATAATTTATCGCCCACCATCGTACTCTGTAAATGAATTCATTGTTAATATGAAGTTTCTGCTGAACGAACTTCACAAAGTATCTAATAAATGTATCGTAATGGGTGATTTCAATGAAGACATTTTGAAGCATTCTTCATCACAGATTGAAAAATTAATGCACAGTCATGGGTACAGACAGTGTGTCACAGAACCAACAACAGAGAATGGGACACTGATTGATCATGTATATGTTAGAAATATGGGCTCTCTGGATGTGGTTGTGAATGTTGTTCCTACATACTACAGTTATCATGAAGCTGTACGTATTGCAATCGGCAGAAATCATGTTTCGTAACAATATTTTCTCCAAATATCTCAATATAATTTTGATAAACAAGTTTGAATGTTTGCCTTATTAACTTGCCTAAGTAATTATTTAATATAAAGGTACAGTGCACATAAACACACTAGTGAGCATGTTAATTACGCTAAATGCACCCGACTATTGTCTGAAATTAATGACATAATGCATGTATACGTGATTGAAAGTGTCATTTAGCGTAATTATTTTTAATTAACAGGTGCTATTTGGTTTCTCCAGTTATGAACACATGTATTTTTGTCATTTCTGCATAGCACACTTGTTTTATTCACAATTGTATATGTTTGACAATAAGTGACTTTTAAAAGTAAGTTTTAACTCAAAGCAAGTCACCAGTCTACAATGAAGAAATCATGAATTAGATCATTTATTATGCATAGGAAACGTGTTGTAACGTTTATGTATGCTAAGTGATAGTTAATTGTTATTTTATGTATGCTCAGTGATAGTTAATTGTTATTTTAGGTGAGCGGAACTTGTCAAAGCTTATCTGATGATCATGATCTACACACATTGAAAATATTCAGTGCACTAAACAGCAGAAACTAATGGGTAAGTGCAGTGTAGAATAAATACAAATGGAACAAAAAAGCATCACTTTTGTATGCAATCAAATAACTATAGTACTGAAGGCCAAGGCAAGCATATCCACATGTATCATTTGGACACTATGCAGTTAAATTATACACTAAATAAATCACTTCTAATTGAAAATGTGGGAATTTTAAATAAAATCATGGATATGTAATATAAATTGAAGTACATATACCATCATAAGTAGTGCAGTTTAAAGGAATTTATTATAAATAGTATTGAGTAATTCATTTCTTATGTTTTAGTTCATGCTATTGTATTCCTCGTAGAAAATGTGCAAAGAATCACTATTTCCTTCAAATATAATTAAGTAAAAATTAAGACTATTTGAGGCATGTTAGATTCTTTTGATAAAACAAGCATATTATACAGCAATAGCATTTTGCATAATTGTCGGAAGTCGGAACTGAACAATTATTTTTGCTTCAATTTGCAAATTTATTTGCCGGCATGGCCAAGTACGTTGACTCCCAACAATTGGGTGAGAACTTGGTGTTGTGGAGACAACACCTGGTCATGGTACATGTACATGTACTTGTGCCCTTGAGCAAGGCACTGAACTGCAATTGCTCCATCCTTCGGAAGGGATGTAAAGCTGTTGGTCCAGTGTGTTGTATAATGTACTTAAAATATCCCAGAGCACTCTTTTATTAAGAGCTATGGGATTTCCCGGTGCCTCTGTCAGTTTTATGACATATTGCATGTTGTGGGCATGCTGAGAGTGCTGATACAAGTGTCCAAATGACTCGCAGTCAGTTATTGCTTGTGAATGCATCACGCCGGTTGTGGGCTCGATTTCAAGCAACTGGTGGGGTTGCTGGCAGATGGAAGGGCAACTCAACCTCATGTTACGACAGGATGCCAAGACGAAAACACCATGCGGACACTAATATCTGAACTTTACAGCTTGAACAGTGATAGGTCAGTGTGCAGCAGTCCAAAAAAGCCCACTGACTTTGTCGTTGATGACAATTGTACTTGACAGCGATACCAGAATGTCGTTGCAGAACCTGCTTTAAAGCTTATTCTCAATCAGTCTCTTAATGCACATTCCCACACAGCCAGAAAAGTGATGCAGTACGTCTAGTGCCATGAGATTCAGAGTCTACCCTGGCATATTTTCAGTCTGAACCACAATCAAATCAAGCACACATTGAATGAACTGGAGCAGCAAGTTCATTGTGGTTGCTACAAGTTGAGTTATGGAAACTGGTGGACTCATTCAGCGATGCATCTCGGCAGGCACTGCATCAGCAGGAGTCACACACATTAATGGTATGGTACACACTAATGCCACCTGCCTTGCTTTTATGTGGAAAAATGCACTGAACTGTAAAATGCTGATTTTGTTTTGTTCTTGTTTTACTAGCCACAGAGGCCATTGCCTCTGTTAGCCTGGTTTCGGCATCCTTTTTTAATTCTTCCAGACTTTTTGATTTTCCAACGAAAGTGCTCTTTATAAATACAAAAATGGCAGTGCCCTTTGAGTGAGGAAATTCCTACCCTGTTTTCATCATCACAGATGTGCTATGTGAACCCAATCAAACAGATGACCAATTTAAAAAAGAAAAATTGCTCATATGGCAGCTACTGACCTTTATCACAGTGTGGCAATCCTTGCCTTTATCCTATTAAAATGAATGTAACCAAAGCAAGGCCTGCAGAAAAAGAAATAGTTTGGTCTTGTGTTGAAAATCTTCATTGTGTGCATCACAATGACATACGCGCAGCGCAATGAAAAAAACGCGCAGCGCAAACAGTGATTCTCTCAAAACGACAACGTATAAGTTTGCAGCACTAATTATGCCTGACACATACTATGCAAAACAAGACAAAGATGGACGCATCATGATAAAGGTCAATTATACTATTAACATTGTGTTGGCATTGCAAAATGAATATTAGCTGTATAGCATCCTTATCCTAGTCAAGCTGCGTGACAATACTTATTATCAACACCATACAGGCACCTATCATCATTAAGCACGCCATCTTCATCATAGATCAGGTCTCTGGTACCGTTGTCACCATATTCATCAAGGCAACCTTCCACTATGGTCATCGTCATCCATGCTCTTTTATAACAACCAGATCTCCTGGGATCACCGCATTCTGTTGTAGGAAGCTTCTTGTAAGGGGCCTGTTTGAACAAGTTATGTGCACTGTATGTTCAATTGTTAGACCATTCTTTTTAAGACCAAATTTATGTGAACATTACATGTATGTCCTTAAAGAGTTGCAAGGGAAGAAACTCTTTGTCAGGAAAACCATCAGCGACATTCTATTAAGTGTTTACAGTACAATGTACGTTTAATTTTAGTGTCTGCACCATAACTGTGTATTAATGATATACAGTCCGTGGATCAGAAATTGATTTAGACTTGCGTCGGGGAAATTTGAATGGTAAGTAAGGTTGTTTTTGCCCTTACCCGACGTAATTATTAACACTATACTCGATGCTTTCCCGAGACACTATGAAAAACTTCATATCGTGCTCGGGTGGGACTCGAACCCACGACCTCCTGCATACAAGGCAGACGTCTTAACCACTCGACCACCGAGCTAGCCAGTGATTCGAGCCGGCCATTAAACACAAATTTTTCGAACCCTATACAGTACATGTACTTATTTTTAATTTATGTACTGCAATGTATTGTAAAATAAGTGAGTTGACGAAAATTTCTTATTTGTTTCTGATCGTTAGTTGTCTAATTTTTAAATATTTTGTTTTGGCTTGGTTTTTTTAAATTTTAAATATTGTATGTAGTGCTATTAAAGAAGTAATTGGAAAATGAAAATTATCCTCAAACACAATACAAAAAGCACCTACTAGATGGTTAACAGCACCAGTAGTGAAAACTGTACAGATTTTATTTTAAGCAAATATGTAGACGAAGCACACATGAGTGTGACGTCATACTTACTGTGTTAACTGGGTCTCAACATTCGCTGGTTATCTGAAAAGTCCATCGCTAGCACACAGGGAAACAGTTTACTGGTTTTAGTGTACACCCAGTAAATAATGCTGTTTTCAGATTGTATTTACGTTCCTTGGTTGTAATTGACATACAATAAAATTGTTGTTCAATCACGTACATGTATGACAAAAATAACAAGCTATGTTACAGTTCGTTTGTGAACCCACAATATCCATAGCTGCAGTGCCATGGCACTAGCGATACAGTGAATCATATTCAAGATCTTGGTTAGTTCTCAAGGTTGTGAATTTGAATGCTGATCCAGTCTGTCCATAGAATACAATTTATTTGTATGGTACTGTGTACTGGGTAATCTGAAATGGCTACGTGAGAATTTCATATTGATGTTTGTTTGTGTTAATGGAGGTAGGAGTGAGCCACAATCCATAATCTCCTCTGTATTAACTCATTGGCTGAAGTGTTATGGCAGAGCGATCTAGTGAATCATATTCAAGATCTTGGTTAGTTCTCAAGGTTGTGAATTTGAATGCTGAATGGAGGTAGGAGTGAGCCACAATCCATAATCTCCTCTGTATTAACTCATTGGCTGAAGTGTTATGGCAGAGCGATCTAGTGAATCATATTCAAGGCCTTGGTTAGTTGTCAAGGCTGTGGATTTGAATCTTGGTCCGGTCTGTCCATAGAATACAATCATTGTATTTGTCTATTCTGAAATGGCTATGTGAGATTTTGTAATACATATCTTGATGTGTTTGACAGACAATCCCTGATACTTGGAGTTATGAGGGTTAATATAATGTAGGCAACTTGAACAGGTTTCCCAATAAGTGTACGCTGTATCCATATTATATTTGTCAGCAACATTACTATTGAGTGACATAAATATCCATATACTGTAAGTATAGAGAGCCGAAGTGTGATGTGGTTGCCATGGTAATTGGCTCTAAACATCATGGCCGTCACTATTAAAACTACCATTGCAAAAGCACAGGAACATGGTTCAGTGATTTTTAGTGTACAGCCATTGCCCAGGCAACTAACAAAAGCTGACATATTCATTTTGGCTATCTACCGGTATATAGCCCTTTGCACTGGCAGCCATGACAGGACAGTAGTCATTTAAATGATTTGACAGTACATCCACATGGTGACTACCCCCATCTTATGGCTGCTGGCGCAAAGGGTCTATATTAGTGCAAACATGCATGTACTTTGCAAGAATAGAATAATTTCCAGACAGACTATTGCAATCATTTGTTTTAGTTATCAGCTCGAGCTCATTTCTTTTGTAAATTTTCTGTCATTTTTACCATTTGCATTCTATTCATGATCATCCGCTATAAAACTCTATCTTATTTATTACATTATAAACTATGTAAATAAAAATACAATCAATTTTTATAAGACAATGCATCAGTATCACATTCTCCATTTGATCCTTTTCAAGCCAATTTTATTTATATAGAAAACTTATGTAGTTCTTATTGAAATGATTTGACATTAGATCATTCCACATTGTGACTATTCCCTTTTATGACTGCTGGTGCAAAGGATCTATAATTATTGCAAACATGTACAGTTGTGTACGTTGCAAGATTAGCATTTTTTGGTTCATACAGTATTGCAATCAATTGTTTAATTCAGTTATCACTTCAGCCTTATTTCTTTTGTCAATTTCATGTTTTTATACCATCATTTGCATGCCATTTATCTGCTATAAACACTGCAATAAATATCGACTGTATGATTGCCCACTTAACTTGATCTTACTTATTGAAATGATACACTATATATATGTAAATAAGAATGCAATAAATTTATATAAAACATGCATAGTCATCCAATTCATTATTTAAAAGTCAGTAATATTTTACACCCGAGGCTGGGAGTTAGGGTTAAAAACAAGTTGAATTTGTGTTGTAGTGTTGCCCTATCTCTGTATTTGATCCCATGCACTTTTACCTGTATTTATATATTTTTTTAAATATTATTTTCAAAGAAAAAATTTAACAACTGAAAAACTTGTCCGTAACTTATTTCATATTCTGTCTAATTTGATTTATTGTAATTTCGTGGCAGTGGGTTAACATAATCATCATAAAGGCAGCATATTTTCGTGCATCACTTATGAAAGTTTGATCTGGTTGAAACTGCCCGTAGCATGTTATTAAAAGGACCAAAATATTGGTAATACTTTAATCTGGTGTCAATCTTTATTTAGCAGGTAATTTCTAAAACCGGAAATTGGAATGTAATCGACCTTTCACAAGATTAAGGAAGAAAAAGTGACCCATCTGTCCATCAGCAGTACTATTAAAGATAGTATCCAACTCTATCAGGCAATCAGAATCTGGGAAGGTCGGTCACATCCACATTATGATTTAACATGGCTGTTCATGGCGGGTGATACTGAAGATGGTCCCTAGCTCTATAGTATAAGTATAAGGCAGACTAGGGGGCGGGTCAGTCACAGACACATTATACTCCAGTATGGCTGTCTATGGGTGGTATTAAAGATGGTCCCCAGCTAAATCATCCTGAGATCTCATGGAATTTCTACTCTGCAAAGCGACGCAGGAGTTAGAGAGTGCGTTAAAGGGGTACTGTTGCAAGAGGATGCAGCTAAATAAAATAAAATCAAAGTTTGTCATTGGTAAATTCACGAAACTTGGTCAGCGTATTAAACGCACTAAATTTCGGCTTTCGTATGAGACCAGCTGAGGGCGACATTCATAATTACGGTCATGTACGTTCATAGAGCTATAGTGTACGTTACTTCCATAGAGTTGTATAAGCCGTATACAACTCTATGGTTACTTCCCAGTTTGGGTGGTAGGGAGGTACGTACGATCAGAGTGAGGTCACGGACGTATATATAATTATATATACGTCTGTGAGTGAAGTACGTTACTTGAACGTAAACTATGAATGCCGGTCACGTACGGATGTCGACATTTGCTGGCTTATGCAATTTTGACTTGGCTGAACTTAAATTATTATAATTACGTAATCAGTGACGTCATTCTACATGGTGGTGGAAGTTTGTGATGGGGCCCATGCGTGGGTAAATAAATGGAATAAATAAATAAACTGTTTCCCTGCGCTTTACCGATTCAGATTAGCAGCGAATGTTTAGACCTAATTACCATGGTAACTGACGTCACACTTTACCACACTTCACGAAATGATATGTACAAATATGTATACTTATTTTTTTAGAAGTAGTTTAAAGGAGTGTGACCAGATCACTTTTTTTTACCCATAACTCCCCGGGACTTACCTTATGGGTCATGATATTTTTATATCATAACATCCGTTATATTTTTCTGATTACGAAACTGAAACTCCCGCGCTTCTAGGCCGCATATTTCCGAGGATATCGTCGAAAATCCACCGATTATTTGTAAACTAATTTTCCAGTATCAATGTTTATCCACTGAAAGCCGACTCGATAGTTTTGTTCAATTTTTTACTGGAAATCGCGAATGTTTTCGGGTTTTTGGGACATAGGAGGTGTGTATGGGAGTTACTTGATAATATTGGTAAGTTACATCGAAAACTATTTTCCAGAAACTCTGGTCATGCTCCTTTAAGCATGACAATTTCAATCCTCGTGCGCGCTGTCAGTCCGCTTTGCAAGCTTCGTGCGTCCATCGCCCATACTTCATAGGAACGCGTACAATATACACGGCGTACGCGCGTTTTGGAATAGCGTTGACTGCTTTAAACCCGCGCGGTTAGCTCATGCAGCCCATATTTTTCCAAGTCACGATTTTCAATGCACGATCGTTGGTCTATAGGTTTATAGGTCTGTGCATGACCGTAATTTATGAATGGCGCCCTCTGCCGGTCACGTACGGAAGTCGACATTTGGTGGCTTAGGCATTGTTTTACGCAAATTTTGACTTGGCTCAACTTTGGCCTTTAATTGACCCAGAACGGAGGAATCATATGAAAATGACTCCACCCAGCAAATTGTATCCCATTATCTGATCTATAATGTCTGCTAAATATGAAGACCCTGGATCACGTGGTTTTATAGAGGGAAACATTTTTAAAAAGTGCATATTTTGGTAATTTTCATCTGCTGTCTCACGATGTAGTCAGCGAAAAAACGATTGTTAATTTTTAGTTTGTTTTGTTCACATTTGGGATGGAAATCCGATGTTTACTCGAAAAACTGATATACATATATTTTTCATCAAAGGCAGAAATCAGAGCACATAATTTGTTAAGATTGAAAAGAGTTTGGCCAAGAAGGAACACTTTCTTAATTAGATTTGTTGAAGATGGTTTAATAAAATCCTGACAATAACGTGATGATATCAGGCCTATATTAAGCTTTGCACCTTACTAAACCTAAAAGGAAGAAAACAAACATTAGAATGAATGCTTCACGGCAAAACTACGACATTCCCTCAATAACATACAATTACTTTCTTGTAGAGAGTGGACTCTCTTAAATAAGACTGAAATAACATAAAAGATTGTATCCTACTTAGTGTCCTTTTGTTAAACCATCTTCTGTAGAATTACACGTCCGTGGTAGACACAGTTAAAAGTTACAGTGTCACCGTCTGTACAGTCGGCGCCGTGTCACACAGGGCACACGGAATAGACAGCTGCGGTGAAAGATTTATTTGTGCGACGTTTGCTCGCATAGAGAACGATCAAATCTAAAACTATGCTCCTGGCATAACACTGGTCACTGCTGCAGTAAACCGAAAACATCATGGCATGATCATGGTGTCATTTTAAAGAGGAGATTCAGCCCTAACAGATGATATCTCCTGTTCATTCATACGGGCCCTACTTTAGTTACAATTAGCAATAATATATCGGTTTCTTTCTTTTTTATCCACCCTGTATATACGGAAATGTTGACTTGGCTGAACTTTGGCCTTCAATTGACCCAGGAAGGAAGGGGCAGATGAAAATGACCACACAAAGTAGATTGTAGCTCAGGATCTGATCTATAATGTCTGCTAAATATGAAGACCCTGCGTCATGTGGTTCTATAGAGGGAAACATTGTACGAAATGCATTTTTGGCTAATTTTTATGACAAAATCCACTTTTTTGCCAATTTTAAATAATTATCATTACGTAATCATTGACGTCATGGTGATGTTTTACATGGTGGTGGAAGTTTGTGATGGGGCCCATGCCTGTACCTAGTTTTATGAAAATCAAGCGTACTTTAATAGCTAAAATTGCTTCATAAGTACACAAAAACACAACAAATGTGAATTTTGAAATGGCTGAACTTTGACCTTCGATTGACCCAGGAAGGAAGGGTCAGATGAAAATGCCTACACAAAGAACATTGTAGCCCATGATCTGATCTATAATGTCTGCTAAATATTAAGACCCTGGGTCATGTGGTTTTATAGAAGGAAACATTATACGAAATGCATATTTTGGAAATTTTCATGATAAAAATCCACTTTTGTGCCATTTTAAAATTATTATAATTACGTAATCATTAACGTCATGGTGACGTTCTACATGGTGGTGGACGTTTGTGATGGGGCCCATGCCTGTACCTAGTTTTATGAAAATCAAGCATGGTTGAATAGCTAATATTGCTCCATAAGTACAAACAAATACAAAAAATGTGATTTTTGAATTGGCTGAACTTTGACCTTCGATTGACCCAGGAAGGAAGGGTCAGATGAAAATGCCTACACTAAGAACATTGCAGCTCATGATCTGATGTAAATGTTTGCCAAATATGAAAACCCTGGGTCATGTGGTTTGGGCAAGGGAACCATTTTAAAAAGTGCATATTTCGGCAATTTTCCGCTTTTTAGGCATTTTTAAAGTGTTATAATGACGTAACGGATGACGTCACAATGAAGCCATTCTTGGGTGCACACCTCTTATACTAAGTCTTTGATGTGACCAAGTTTGGTTAAGATCAATGTTTGGGAACAACCTGAAAAAGCGCCGACAACGCCTATGCGCTTTGTCTATGGGAAAAAAATCAGAAGAAGAAATAAACGGAAAAAAAAAACTAGAGCTACGTCTGTTCTATGAACAGAGCGTAGGGCTTTTTCACATTTTTTTTACTTTAAAAAATGAGCATGCTTACCTTGCAAAATTAGATGTTAGCATATCAACAATTTAACTTTTAAAAAGTTTACCTTTAATGTGTTACCTTTAAAAGGATTGATGACGTCATCAATGTTTTAACCACACAGACATGTTTGGTGGTGGACTTACTCTATAAGCAGCACTATTGGGCTAATTTGCGCAAACACTGCTATGAAAGGGTCATTTTAAGACTTTTTAATTTTGACGCTAGAGGGCGCCCTTTTATGGAATGACGTAGAAACTTACATTTTTGGAAACCCTATTTACCTTAGACACTGACACTACCAACCGCATCTCGGCAGCATTCACCACTTTTACAAAATAGGTTCATTTAAATGCACTTCCGGTTTCTACCGAAAGTGAGCAAGGTCACAGGTCATGGCGATATTTTTGGATACCCCACCCTAGTCGAACTCAAACACCTTTGACCCCATCCAAATACCTCTTACCAGTTTCAAATGGCAAGGCAAAGTCTGTTTGACCAATAGGGAATGAGGTCAAATGTCAAGGCATGTGGGCATCTGAAAGACCTTTATTAATGATCGTATATGCCGAAAGAATCAAGACCGTAGGTCAAACGGATGATTTTTTATGAATTTGTTAATATGGAAACACTAAATTTCATGCCCCTTTAAACTAACACCTGATGACGTCATGATGACGCCGTTGTTGGGTGCACACCTCTTCAACTATGTCTTTGATGTGACCATGTTTGTTTAAATGCACAGGCTCGTCAGCAATGCGCGCCCGCCAAATTCGTGCTGGAAACACGCAGCTCCATGCATTTGCTATGGAGCTGCGTATTGCGTGGCACACATTTGGCGGGCGCGCATTGCTGACGCGCCTGTGCATTTAGGAACAACCTCAAGTTTGGGAACAACCTCAAAAAGTGCCGACAACGCCCATGCGTTATGTCAATGGGGGGAAAATCAAAAGACGAAATAAACGGAAAAGCCAAAAGTTAACGACCTTTGTATAGTGATCGTATATGGGAAGGAATCAAGGTTGTAGGTCGCATTTTTTAATATTTCATTTTTATAATATTTTTATCACCTTTAATGACGTGATGACGTCATTATGAGATCATCAGTTAAATACCTTTGTAAATGACCGTATATGGCGCAGGAATCACGATCATAGGTGAATCGGCTGATTTGTTAGAATGTTTGAATATGGAAAACATTAAATTGTATGTTCATTTAATCTTATAACTGATGATGAACAGTTTTTGAGTTGTGTCAGTTTGCCTGAGTGGGGGAATTACTGCTATACAGATCTACCACTTCAAGGTGTTTGATGAACTGTGAGATACCAAGTCATGGTGCAGGTAACAACTTTTGATTACTTAATTAGCTCCTTGAGGAGTATCATAACATGTAGGTTCAGGATTTATACTAAGAGAGTATTGAGCCAAATTTCATATAAAACAAAATAACATGTACATTTAATGGAAATAGTGCAGAAGCCTTCATCGATTCAGAAAATATGTTTAGATTTGAAAATATGGCAATTTTCAGTTATTGTATATTTAAAAACATCGATTAGGCCTAAGTTACTGTAAAATTAGTACTATTTGTCATAATGTCACATGCAGTTATAAATTAAATATTTAAAAAGTTTATCCTAAAAACTAAGTTGAGAGGCAAGTTTTATTTCCCTTTGCGAATTCTAAACTGTTCATTGTTAGTTTGTTTTGTTCAAATTTGGGATGGAAATCCGATGTTTACTCGAAAAACTGATATACATATATATTAGTCATCAAAGGCAGAAATCAGAGCACATAATTTGTTAAGATTGAAAAGAGTTTGGCCAAGAAGGAACAATTTCGTAATTAGATTTGTTGAAGATGGTTCAATAAAATCCTGACAATAACTTAATGATATCAGGCCTATATTAAGCTTTGCACCTTACTAAACCTAAAAGGAAGAAAACAAACATTGGAATGAATGCTTCACGGCAAAACTACGACATTCCCTCAATAACATACAACTATACTTTCGTGTAGAGAGTGGACTCTCTTAAATAAGACTGAAATAACATAAAAGATTGTATCCTACTCACATGTCCTTTTGTTAAACCATCTTCTGTTGAATTACACGTCCGTGGTAGACACAGTTAAAAGACTGCTTCCACGCAAACAAATAGCGTGTCACTGTCTCGGTCGGCGCCGTGTCACACAGGGCACACGTAATAGACAGCTACGGTAAAAATTAATTTCTGCGAAGTTTGCTCGCATTGAGAACGGTCAAATCTAAAACTAGGCTCCTGGCATAACACTGGTCACTGCTCAGTCAACCAAAAACATAATGACATGATCATGGTGTCATTTTTAAGAGGAGATTCAACCCTAACAGATGATATCTCCTGTTCATTCATACGCGCCCTACTTTAGTTACAATTAGCAATAATATCTCGGTTTCGTTTTTTTTAAATCCAACCTGTATATACGGAAATGTTGACTTGCCTGAACTTTGGCCTTCAATTGACCCAGGAAGGAAGGGTCAGATGAAAATGACTACACAAAGCAAATTATAGCCCAGGATCTGATCTATAATGTCTGCTAAATATGTAGACCCTGGGTCATGTGGTTTTATAGAAGGAAACATTTTACGAAATGCATTTTTGGCTCATTTTTATGACGAAAATCCACTTTTTGGCCAATTTTAAATAATTATAATTACGTAATCATTGACGTCATGGTGATGTTGTACATGGTGGTGGAAGTTTGTGATGATGCCCATGCCTGTACCTAGTTTTATGAAAATCAAGCGTACTTTAATAGCTAAAATTGCTTCATAAGTACACAAAAACAAAACAAATGTGAATTTTGAAATGGCTGAACTTTGACCTTCGATTGACCCAGGAAGGAAGGGTCAGATGAAAATGCCTACACAAAGAACATTGTAGCCCATGATCTGATATATATGTATGCAAAATATGAATACCCTGGGTCATGTGGGTTCATACAGGGAAGCGTTTTACGAAATGCATATTTTGGTACTTTTCATGATAAAAATCCACTTTTGTGCCATTTTAAAATTATTATAATTACGTAATCCTTGACGTCATGGTGACGTTTTACATGGTGGTGGACGTTTGTGATGGGGCCCATGCCTGTACCTAGTTTTATGAAAATCAAGCATGGTTGAATAGCTAATATTGCTTCATAAGTACAAACAAATACAACAAATGTGATTTTTGAATTGGCTGAACTTTGACCTTCGATTGACCCAGGAAGGAAGGGTCAGATGAAAATGCCTACACTAAGAACATTGAAGCTCATGATCTGATCTAAATATTTGCCAAATATGAAAACCATGGGTCATGTGGTTTGGGCAAGGGAACCATTTTAAAAAGTGCATATTTCGGCAATTTTCCGCTTTTTAGGCATTTTTAAAGTGTTATAATGACGTAACGGATGACGTCACAATGAAGCCATTCTTGGGTGCACACCTCTTATACTATGTCTTTGATGTGACCAAGTTTGGTTAAGATCAATGTTTGGGAACAACCTGAAAAAGCGCCGACAACGCCTATGCGCTTTGTCTATGGGAAACAAATCAGAAGAAGAAGAAGAAGAAATAAACGGAAAAAAAAAAATCAAAACGAAAACAAAGGCTTTTTCGCCGCAAAGCGAAAAAGCCAAAAAATCAAAACGAAAACAAAGGCTTTTTCGTCCTAAACGAAAAAGCCAAAAATAAAGAAATCGTACGAGAGTAATAGGTGATCGGGCTGTTGGCCCGATCACCTAATAAAGAAATCGTACGAGAGTAATAGGTGATCGGGCTGTTGGCCCGATCACCTAATAACCGGTCGCCGCGACACAGTCAATAACAACGTCTAGGGAATTTAGTAGTGACAGCGCCGTGCGCGCGCACCTGTTTTGTATAATGTTATGCAGAGCGCACTGTCTCCTGCTTACTATGCACGATGTCTTGTCCCCTGTGTCCTCACATCGAGGCATGACTGCACGGGGAAGCCGCGGGCTGGGAAAATCGTAATGCCCTCGGCAAACCTTACGATTTCGACACGGCAATTTAGAAATTTTGTTGAAAATACAATTGCAAATTTTAAAAATCTATCAAATAGGTACTGTTCCACAGATAATCGAGGCCACAGTTGAACCTATTCGCCGGTTCGGAAAAATAATCTTTTAAGCTGTACATTTTTTTTGGAATGAAAACAAAAAACCGGGTGAAATTAAAACACTGCTTGTCGCCGTAGCTTGATCGTGTGTTGAACAGTTTATTGGCCTAAATCTCGATGGCTCTGGAATATTTGACATACGCATTTAATTTTACCATCCCCTAACAGAGAAAATCGCTCACACCATGGAGCTATAGGCCTAAATAGCTCCTACTCACACGAAATCTGGAAGAAAGGAACTCGCAAAAAGCAAATACTGCACACCAGGCGACTCGTGCGTGCACAAAAACATATAGGACAAGAGAGAAATTTTTTTAATTCGTGACATAAATTCCCGTTCCCTCCGAGTGGTTTTTCAAAATGTCAACTTAAAACCAGCAATAGCACTGTCAGAAGATAAATCCTTAGGCCGCCTACGCGTACTCTAGCAGACCCGGCGTAAACAGGGAAAGACTTCAATACTCAGACATGACTATTTTGTCCTGTGAAAATCTAATTAAAAAACCAAGATTTTGAGGGAAAAAATATGAAGATTTTACTACGAAAAACTTAGAATTTTTCTGAGTTGTCCCATAGGTTTAGCGCAGAGGGTTTATGTAACGTCTGACTTGTAAATCCTTTCCCAAAATTCAAAACTTGTGCGGTCTAGATGGATTTTTCCCCCAAGTATTTTTTCCCGGGGTATTTTTCAGACCGACCGAAACCTAACCGCCAACGTCGGCCACCCGTCCGTTGCAAAGAGTCTTCGGCTACTATAGTACCCTTGCAACCGCGCGAGCCACCCGGCGAACAACAACGCGTAGGCCTACTAGTCAAATCAACCGCGGCGCCTACAAAACAACAATAAACTTTCAAATCAACACATTATAAGCGCCGAACGTACGGTGCATGTACCAGGCTATTTGTTCATAAGTACGTGCGCGTGCGTTAAGAAAAATCTACTCGCATCTGCATACAAAACTAACGCATGCGCACTAATTTCCCCCCTTTTTTCGGGGGGTGGGGCAGGGGGGAGGGGAAATTTACGGATTTCCCTAGACGGTCATTTTGACAAAACGATATGGTGATAGGACTAGGAACGAGTCTGTCGCGTGATTACGCCCCCTTGTTGCTCAATTTGAAACACTTGGCACGCCATACGTCAACAGAAATGGCCCATCATACGACTGATCGAAAACATGTGACACTGCTATCACCGTCATATGCAGCACGATATGTGGCAAACGGACTCCCCCTACCATTGTTCCCCTATTGTGTCTCAAACATCCAAGGAATTTCCAAGGAATTCCTTTCAGTTTTTAGGGGGCATTGGTGCGTTAGAAAAGGGGAAGAAAAAACATTCCGAAAAAACAGAAATCCCAAATTACCGACGTGGCGCCGTTGGTTTCCCGTAGTCTGATTGGCTAACGATGACGTCATTGCTCGTTCCAGATTAGACTGCTTTACTGATTAGACTGCTTGACTGCTTTACTGACTGCGTTCCTGATTAGGGTGTATACTGTCGCCAGCTCTCTTCAACATATACTCAGAGATAATTATGCGGCACGCCCTAGAAGATTGCCAGCAGGGAACTAACATCGCCGGCCGTCGCATATCCAACCTTAGATATGCTGATGACATCGCTCTGATCACAGAGGACAAAGACAGCCTTCAGGATCTACTTTTTAACGTAAGCGACATCAGCATACAGTACAGTCTTCGCATGAATATCAAGAAAAAAAAAATATTGACGTGTGCAAAAAACCCAATCAACATTGTTATCCAGCTAAATGCATCCTGAGATATCAGGGAATTTCCACTCTGCAAAGCGACGTGACAATACCCTGAGGAAATACACGCAAATCTGTGGCTGTTGTCTTGAGCCAACTCACGCCCGAGTCATTTTGATGTAATTTAATCAATTCGGTCATGTTATGCCAAAAAGAAACAATTTCTATACTTTTCAGAAATTGTATTGGGTTCCGTTCCTTATGACTGTCCCATTCCTACTAAACTTTCAAACGACGAACCTTATTTACTCCGCAGTTTTTCAAATTAATAACAGGGATGCATGCTGACGAATGTAATGGAACGGATTCCCCAGTATGCTTTAAATAGCAGCCAATCGCCGACGCGGACAACGGCCAGCATTACCGAGTACATGTATCACATGCGTGCACGGTGTTTACAATCTGCGCGCGTTACATTTGAATGCCTGCAATCGTGCTACAATGCACTGTAAGCGTCCTGATTGGTCCAGCAGAGGCGACAAGATTTCTGTCGCTAGTCCCACCGCCAAATGGGGCCTTTTTCAACAGGGCCACTGTACGCAGGAGTTGGGGAGTGCGTTAAAGGGGCACTGTTGCAAGAGGATGAGCTAAATGGTGAAAACGTGGAACAGGTGAATGAGTTTACATATCTGGGCGCATCTTTCAACAGCTCTCTGGACGGTTCTAGAGAAATAAAGAAGAGACTGGCGATTGCAACGGCAAAGCTTACTGATCTACAGACCATTCTGAAAGTAAACTCTCTGCCAACACAAATTAAACTTCGGCTTCTTCGTGCACTTGTTTTCCCGGTCGCAACATACGGGTGCGAAGCTTGGAAAATAAAGAAGGCAGATGGTCAAAGAATAATTTCCTTTGACAAGTGGTGCTTCAGAC
Organism: Henricia sp. BOLD:AAB3569; assembly: GCA_037783545.1. Lineage (NCBI taxonomy): Eukaryota > Metazoa > Echinodermata > Asteroidea > Spinulosida > Echinasteridae > Henricia > Henricia sp. BOLD:AAB3569. The sequence continues at coordinate 1,255,600 of JBBELK010000272.1, read as the reverse complement.
GAATACTACACATTACGTGGCGTGACAAAAGACCCAACCAGTCCATTCTTAACGAGATAGCACCAAAGAACGCCTCATATGCAGTATACGCAAGAGGAAACTCTACTACTTTGGGCATGTGGCCAGAGGAAGTGCCGGTTATTTAGGGAAAATGATCTTCGAAGGCAAGGTGGACAGAAAAAGATAAAGGGGAAAACCACATGGGAGGACAACATCAAGGAATGGACTGGACTTACCATCCACACAGCAATCCAGCGTGCTCAAGATCGCCACGCCTGGAGATCTACAACACAGTTGGCTGCCACCTACATGTAGGCCTACCCTCTATCTTAGGATGGCACATGATGATGATGATGATGACGGTACTCCACCTATTTTGCGTGGGTTAAGTTGTACGCAAAGAGCTTTATTGAATCGCCCCGAATTCAAGTACATGTGGCATGTGCTTTAATTGAGGGTTTGTGTAGCAGACGGAAAGACTGCAGTGGAAACAGTTGTGCCAATTCAATCAGTTTAATTAAGATCTGAAATGAGACGAAGACAGAGACGTGTTGTTATGTCGTCGACAAAAACTGGTCTGAAGTCTAACATAAATAAATAAATAAACAAATATATATTAAAACAATAATGAATATACAAAACAATCTAGTCTTTGAAATATTATTAAGTGGACTTCTTTCCATTTTATAATATTATTTTCAGAACTTGTAAATCCTGATATGTTCTCTTGCATTTATTGCAAACCATGTTATTTATTTCTATATTTTTGGGTGGAATTCCTCCGTAAATTTGTTTGGATTCGCCATGTTGTTTCTCGGGATTATTGAGTCGGAACACTTTTAAACTATTTCGTAACTAGACTATGTCCGCCATCTTGAAAATACGATATACGTGAAATAACTGAACAGAAACTTGACCATTTCTTGCAAATATTATAAAAATAATAATAATACGTTGAGAGAAAACGCCACGATAACCTTCTTGGCACTATTTAATGAAGTTACGAAATAGTTTAAAAGTGTTCCGTCTCAATAATCCCGAGGAACAACATGGCGAATCCAAACAAATTTACGGAGGAATTCCACCCAAAAATATAGAAATAAATAACATGGTTTGCAATAAATGCAAGAGAACATATCAGGATTTACAAGTTCTGAAAATAATATTATAAAATGGAAATAATTATTACCTGAAATGAGACGTAGACAGAGACGTGTTGTTATGTCGTCGACAAAAACTGGTCTGAAGTAAAGCGCGCGAAACTGAGTGCGCGCGCTTAATTAAATTTGAATTATAATAAACATGGTTGGGTGAACACTTTCTAAGTTTGCATAACATGAATAATAATTAAAAGTTAAAGTATTTATTGCGAGGGCGCTCTACTATTTGCCGTCACACAATTAAAGAAAAGTATCTAGTGCGGGGGCGTCCTATATACATGTATACGTATTGTCACATACACATACCTTATTTTTTTAAATATCTATATTTCTCTTCTTTGAACAGTATATTTAAGCTCCACTAAATCAAAACCAGTAAGCTATTAAAACTCAAAGCATAGCCAATAAGCCAAGCGTGTATTTAATCAAGTTTTGATAAGTTTTTCCTTAAAATCACTTAGCAGGGATCTGCAAGTTCAAATCTGAAGATTTTACTTATTTGTACACAAGATTTAAGTAAAGGTCAGCAACTCTATTTCCCAATCTTCTGTTTCCTTGCTGTATGTTTACATCTGCCAAAATAAATTTAAATAAACAGCCAAACTCACTTTGGGAAAAAGATATATTGTTTGTGTGACACAGAAACACATCATGATATAAAATGATAGACTGTTAACGGTTTTCTTTATTTATTCACTGTCACACAACTTTACACAACTGATAAATAAATATGTTAAAACATGTAGGCCTATTATATAAATATGCCATGATGGATTTCAAAAACGTAAATATTGCCAAAAATGTAACCCATAATACACTATACATGCAAAACCATCTGCTGAATAAATAGTCACATCAATTAAAAGGTTTTGCTGTTGCAGAGAGTACATCATGAAGAAATATTATTAATAAAACTCCTTAACTGCCCTGCGTAAACATTATCAAATTACACTTGGTAAACTGTTAAAGATATCAATATGAATACTTGTATACAGAATATATGGTTCAATCATAGAATATCGTAAAATGTCCTGAATCGATGTTGTCTTTAATTAGAAAAAAAATGCATATATTTGAAGCTGTACAGATCCTAGCCTTTAGTCAAGGCTGCCGTGGCGAGTGATATATTCGCGCGCAGTCAGTTTTACCAACGCTTGAGGAAAGACTAGCACGCACGGACTGTCGGCGAACAGTCTGCAGTTTGAATGTTAGTCTTTCCTCAAGCGCTAGCAAAACCGTGCACAAAACAAACCTCGCCACGGACGCCTTGACTAAAGGCTAGGCTGTGAATTGCGACTGTAATAAGTCAGATTTGAAAAGCGAGCTATTTACAGCCCTATTTGTAGGGCTAATGTATAGTGTACAGTATGTAGGCCTGTCTGATGCAATTATGGCGACATCACACGTAGTGTTACAAATGAGGAAATCAACGGTAATTTGAATTATGCAGCCTACAAATTGCAAATTGATGACTTTCACGAAGACCAGAAGATATCCCTCACATATTTTCTGTAAAGGTATGACGTGTTTGTGAACTTACCAACTGGGTATAGGCTACGTACGGAAAATCTGCTATTTTTCAAACGGCACCGTAATTGTTCTGTCAAAACAACCGTTAACCAATGAGCTTTTACGTTTCGGTGTTCTCTTTGAAAAAAAATAGCATTAAAGAGTCCCCGCCCATAAAACACATCGAGTACATAAAGAACAAGGCCGTGATCCAGCCTCGTCCGTGAAGTCAAGATTCAGACCAAGATATTACGGTAACCAGACTATTTGGCATTTGGCTACAATTCACCGCGTGGTGGCGCACTTTCGCTGCATAGCATACAGGCAAATTCTTCACGGATTCACACAATTTCATAGCCTTGAACAAGGCTACGTGATATGTTGTTGCAAACAATGCACTTTGACCTATGGGGTGATCTCTGCTAGCTCTGTTGTGATTAGTCGGCGGGTTCGGTTGATTGACAGGTCGGAACTATGCATTGCGTAAGTCCACTTACGCCATTACTTGCGCAATCGCTGCAGGTCATGTGACAGAACCAACGTCAGGTGACAGCATTTAGCCAATCATGGCAAGTGTCACCCAGGCTCGGTGTTGGGTGACGTCACACCCACGCGCTTCGCAGGATATGCTGCGAAGTTTAGCACGCAGTGGTTGGAGCGGGCAAACTAAAGTGGCGTGCGCAAAACACGGCTGACGGAGTGTAGGTCTGTTGTGGAATATCAGAGACGTGGAGAAAATATCTTTGGGAATATATACTTCAAGGAAAGTGTTTAAACGTGGGTACATTTTTAAAAAAAAATTCCTGTTTTGGTTTACGAGGAATTTTCCCGTTATCCGGATCGAAAACCCATGACGCCAAGATACATTCACCCGGAACATCGCACACAACACTACAAATTGTATGGGGCAGAACATCGCGTGATATGTTGTTGCAAACAATGCACTTTGACCTATGTGGGTGATCTCTGCTAGCTCTGTTGTGATTGGTCGGCGGGTTCGGTTGATTAACAGGTCGGAACTATGCATTGCGCAAGTCCACTTACGCCATTACTTTCGCTGCAGGTCATGTGACAGAACCAACGTCAGGTGACAGCATTTAGCCAATCATGGCAAGTGTCACCCAGGCTCGGTATTGGGTGACGTCACACCCACGCGCACCACAGGATATGCTGCGAAGATTAGCATATGCAGTGGTTGGAGCGGGCAAAGCACGGCTGAAGGAGTGTAGGTCTGTTGTGGAATATCAGAGACGTGGAGAAAATATCTTTGGGAATATATACTTCAAGGATAGTGTTTAAACGTGGGTAAAATTGTTTAAAAATATTTCCTGTTGTTTTGGTTTACGAGGAATTTTCCCGTTATCCGGATCGAAAACCCATGACGCCAAGATACATAAAGATCTGTGTCCTGGGGCCAATTTCGATTCATGGCGCTGCTTAAGCGCTAGCTGAAAACGTGTGCTCATTGTAGCAGAAACGTTGTGCTAACTTTAAGGCTATTTCACGGCCGCGGCGTGCTTAAGCATGCGCGTGCTTGGAAACGGGCATTGTTGCGTCACGAGTGTTTAGCAAATTTGCCTCTGAAGCTAGCAAACGTTTTCCAGTGCTTGAGGTTATTTTTGTCTCCATGAAATAGCCGGAGCTTCCGTTAGCACAAAATCGGCTGCTAAACAGCTCCATGAAATTGGCCCCTGCACTGTACTTGCATGTCTCATTGACAGTAGGCCTACTACTATATAGTGATCTACAGTGCAGTCCCGTCCAAAGTTGTCAACGTTTTCACAGTTCTACATAGCGTAGGTGGGCTATTTCACAATAAGTGGTAATTTGAATAAATTACAGTATAACCCATCCTGGATAACTTTATCAGTGCAAATACATGTTATGAGTGATTTTATATGATGGGTAATATTCCTACCTCCATGGTAATATGAAGGACAAGCTACATAACTATTTTTACATAATTCTACGAGTTATTTGTTTTGAATTTCTCCATTTACATGCACTCTAAACACCATTTTGGAGTCTCATTTCATGTTTTACATTAGTTTTAAGTGGAATCATTTGTTGATGATGCATTATTGTGGTGAATTTGGTGATCAATCATGGATATATAGTGTTCAACAATATTGTGAAACTTGCCGGGTTGGTATAATTCGGTCGAAAAATTTCAATTTTATGAACATTTCAAAATAAAGTGGATTTCCCGTTAAATAAAATATGTAATGTCCTCTCCAGGACAAGGTATTCATGACAATGAAATAGTTTGGAAATATGTACTCACAAGTATGTTTGTATCATCTACAGGACACATTTGATGGAGTAAATATGATAATTTGATCGCGGGAGAGAGTAAATATTATCATATTCAGGGTTGTGGAAAATCCGTTAAAAATTTGTCCTCTCCAGGACAGCAGTTAATTGTAATTAACATGTTAACCATAATTGAAATATTTTATGTTATGTTTGTAAAATTAACAGTACCATTCCTTCTAAGAGGACATTGCATGGCATTACCATTTCAACATTTAGTCTGGCCATATTGTGATATTCTGTGTTTAACAAAATGTCCTCTCCAGACAACCAATTACGAATAATTGTTTCAAGGTCACTACACTTTAGCAAAAGTTTGGTGACCTCGGCGGTGCCCGCACTCGCGCTGTAATCATATCACGTGAATAGGGGACGGTTTTAATTGGCCAGCTACTTTCATTTTAGCACAGCATTTGGCTCTGCACCCCGCACACGGTAAGATTTTGGCGACTGAAATTTGGTACCTTGTGAAGACATGGTTTCTATGGCGCACAAAGGGTTGTAAAGGTCTCCACAGGGTAATTCTAAAGGTCTCCACAAGGATGGCACTGGTTAGTGTTGTGGATTTTAGGGACAATTGAGGGCTTTCTAAATTATTCTGGTCGAGCCCGCCGCTAGATTATGAATTTTGGCAATTAGGGACGACATTTGGGCTCCGATAAAAAAATTTGCTTCGTACGGGAGGCGCCTGTCGAAAATGTTTAGCAAATTCTAGCCTTGCGTTGGGAGAACAAAGCCATGTCCCACAAGGATACGGGAGCGGGAAAGCGGCCACGCGAGGCAAAATAAATCAAACATTGTCTCACGGCCTCGCGAGGCAAAAAAACGCAGCAAAATAGTCACCGCACACGTGAGCCTAGCCTTTTGTCAAGGCCTCGTGAATTTGGGCGATTTGGTGACTTGAGTAGAGTCTATACGCGCAGAGTGAATTACTCACTTGGCCTTTTTCGAACTGACAGGCAATTCTTATGTTTTTCTTTATTTTTGCTACCAAAAGTGGTAGCAGAAATCAGCCAGTCACGTGCAGGTCACTCCATGCAAATTACGCAGGGAGCTCCTACAAACAAGGGAGGTAGGCTTACGCTTTTGAATTTACTGGGTACATTAAACGGCAAATAAATTAAATCAAATGGGAATTATATTAGTTCCGTATAAAATGTTGATGTAATAAACAATTTATGTCAAATATAAACGTATTTTCATGAAGCTCGATGGTTTTGTGTCGAAGTAAATATAAGTGCCGTACCTACGTTGGTAATGAACGAGGCCATAACGCCGCAAGCCATGTGATTGGTCAATTTGTCCTGCGGGAACTGTACGTGACTTGCATCACACGCGCGCGTGCAAAACAAGCTCCTAGCGCCCATTGGCTCAGTTGAATGTTTGTTTTCGATTTCTGTTTTCAAAATCTTTACGTGCAGAGTGGGGCGTGGGTAATGTTGTGACGTTGCACATTCGGGTCAACTGCTTGCATGTAATGAATAATGTAGCAGTTGCCAGTTCGAAAAAGGCCTTATGGCAAAACAGAAGGCATAGCGTTTGCACAGCCTTCGTATACTCCGCTCAAGACGCCCAAACCCCAAAGCCATAAGGCCTTGTCAAAAGGCTAACGTGAGCCAAGTGCTGAGCAAACGGCCACGAGTGACCGTTTGCTCAGCAAACGACCTCGCGTGTGCGGCGGGCTTATGTAGGTTTCTTTTCTTTCTTCTCTAGTTTAAGCACAATGGCATCTTCAACAGGACCTTCGTCACCACCGTCAAAAGGAAAAATTGGGATCATTGGAAGGTATTGATCATAATGGGTTTTGAAGAAGAAAAAACTGCATTTTGAACATGCATGGTGTATACTAATTTGGGATTATTTTAGCCATTATACATTGTACAATTTTTGTACAAGTCGCATGTCTTGGAATAATGCGAGTTGCAGGAAGCACAAATAATGTCAAAAGTTACCAGAGTCATCAGTTTGAACTTGGATGCATCCGTCAGTGATAAATACCAGGGTATACACGAATCCATATCTACCATAACTGCAGTGTTTACTTGCATTGTACTACATGTACATGTGTAAAAAACAAAAACATGTCCTACTTTTGATCTTCAATAACTTTATAATTTTTCAACGGATTTAAACCAATATTTCACATCATGTAAACAAGGCCTGACAAATGTCCTTTAGTGAGTTTCATCAGTTCTGTCCAAGAGGTTGAAATTTAAACGCCATACGAAAAAAAACCTAAATTTGAGAATTTGCCACTTTTGACTTGGCATCCGCCATTGTCACGGAAATTGTCTATGTCTGAGGTCCCTGTGCACCTCTTGAATTGCGCGAAATGATCTAGATGGTTTGCGTAACATTTGGAGTGACCCTGCCTTTCGGCTCGGCATACACATTCCACCACCGTCTCCAGCGACGTATTGACATTGAAGGAGGCCAAGTCGAAAGTGGCGAATTCTGCGAGTCTCCTCTGCTCGAGTCCCGAGTCAAGTTAGGTCAATGGCCTTCGAGTCTCAAGTCAAGTCAAGTCAGGCATGTTGGTCAAGTCAAATAGTCACGACAGTTAATTGGTTCAAGCTAATTTCAAAATGAGTCTAAACTAAGAATGCTCTACATGTATGTTGAAACAAAGCTTAGTCTTAGGTTTCTGTAGTGCTGAATTACAATTTGCTCCTCAAAATGACAAAAACAAATTGCATAAAAGTTCAATCTCATTTTTGGCAGACTTGAGTCAAGAAAATGTTTAAGCACGAGTCAAGTCAAGTCATTTGAGGCTCGAGTCTCAAGTAAAGTCAAGTCAGTGAAAATCAGGACTAGAGTCTTAAGTCCGAGTCATTACAACCCTGCCGAGTTGCCCGAAAAGTTTTGGCAGATATTATCATCGGCCCTTGTATACTGGACTCATGGTTGATTGCAAATATGACATAAAAGTGGCAATTTTAGCAAAGGAAAAAGGATTTTCACTTATTCCCATCTGAAAGACATGTTTGGTTTGAAGTGGAATAAGCACATACCGAATGTTCCATTTGGCAAAATGCTATTATTCAATGGACGATCAGATTTGATTCATTAGGCACAGCCTTATCTGCGGCTATTGCATTTACATGTACTTAAAGTGTGTTTTTATTTTCCTTCCACATGCTGACCTTTTCTTTTCAATTTGCACACCCTCTAAATACAGTGGTCTCATTGGGAGAAGCTGGGCCATGATTTTTGCCAGTGCAGGATACAACATCACTTTATTTGACATCAAAGAATCACAGGTTAGTACAAATTAAATGTGATTATCATGGAGAAAAAAAACACGTCTACATGTAGGACATACTAGGCATGTGCATTTTCGAATAATTGACTATTCGAAATTCGATTAATTTTTTCGATCGAATATTCCATATTCAATCCGTGAACTTTTTAAAACATTTTTGCCCATTTTTTTGCAGTGTTATCCGCACCTAAAGTTGTTCGGAGTGAACTTCCCGCGTAGGTGCTCTGCAGGATGTTTTCGATTCTTTAGGCAGTCTTCCCTTACAGAAATATTAGAAAGCTTGCTGCAAGCTTGCCGGCATTGCCGGCAAGCTTGCAGAGAGCATGCAGAGAGCTTGCAGAGAGCTTGCAGGGTTTCAATTATGCAAATTAGTTGAAGCTTGCGGCAAGCTTGCCAACACGTTTATATGCAAGCTTGCCGACACGTTTATAAGCAGGCTTGCCGGCAGGCTTGCCGGCAGGCTTGCCAGCAGGCTTTGCCATCAGACTTTGCCAGCAGGCTTGCCAGCAGGCAAGGCTTGCAGACACGTTTATAAACAAGCTTGCATCAAGCTTGCCAGCAAGCTCTCTGCAAGCTCACTGCAAGCTCTCTGCAAACTTAAGCTTGCGGCAAGCTTGCATCAAGCATGCCGCAAGCTTGCCGCACGCTTCCTGGCAAGCTCATGCACACAAGATTGGGACAACCTTCTACTATCGTTCACACAAGTGCAAAATTAATAATTTGTAACATGTTTCTACTAGCTGCATCGGCATTAACTATTTCTGCCAATATGTTTACAATGTAGTAAAAATTCTTTATAACATGCCAATGTATGCATATGTTGCTCTTTAACAACATATACATGTATAGTATGAGACATTATAAAAAATACCTTGGGGTGTACATACTTTTGTATGTACTCTATATGCACTGCATGCACAAGACACGAAGATCACAGGAACATGAGAGGCTGACGCACTGAATGCATGCAACTGGAAAGCTGTATGTCTTTTGTTTTCTATAAATGTTTTATTGTACCCATCAAAAAATTATCAAAAATGTCCATATTTTCATTCATGATACATGTAAACAAGGTAATGTGCAAAGTCCAAAAAGATTTCTATTGAAGTTCAATTGTATGTTGATGTATAAACAATAAAGAACAGATGATTTTGACTGAATGCTGTTCTTGTTATAAGCCGAATGGTCACAGGTGTGTAGTTAATACGTTAATAATTTCAAGGTTCAACTGAATATTTACAGTTTTAAAAATTAAATCAATACAAATGTTTAAAAAAATCCTGTTCAAACTTTAAAGGCAATTTTACCCGAAAGTTATGTTTTCTCATGATTTACTTTAGCAATGTGTAAACTCACAAACCATGTGCACTAGAAGCAGACCTCTTATACAAAATATAATTTCACTGCATCCAGATTTCCCATACATTTGTCCACATTTGTATCGAATTCTTTTACCCCGGCGGTCCCTGGGTCATAATCCTTAAAAAAAATAATCACTTATTAACACAAAATATAATTTTAAAAGAAACCCCTCTCCCCCAACCCCCCCACACCACCCCCCTCCCCCCCCCCCCCCCCCAAAAAAAACAAATCTTAAAAACCTAGCAGGATGATTTTTGTTTAACTGATCGTCTGCATGTTGCACACTTTTGATTAATTTTGGCATTTAATTCCTTGGGCGTCATGCAGGGCTGGCCCGAGGGTTGGCGGAATCGTCGCAGTACACACTCTATATGCACAACAAAATAAAGGGAACAACCAAACACTGTCTAAGTACATGTTAGCTTCACAATTAATAGGCAGCCAAAGTGTGACATGGGTACCATGGTACATTTGTAAATGTCTCCAAACATTCAGCTGCCAGCCAAAGCATCCATTACAAAAGCACATGGACATGGCTCAGTGATTTTAAAGATGTCAAGGCAGTATAAACTGCCTTGACCTTTACCTTTCCCTTTGTGATATACTGGTGGAACCAAAGAAACAGTACAATATCACTACTTGTGTTATGCATGAGCTGTACCTGGTGGACGCGTAATTTTTGTTAACACCACTGCGAGGGGAAAATGAGGGGTTTTGTACCTTTTTAGCGTCTGGAGAGGAGACTATATAATAGGTTAGGGTTTAGGGTTGGTTATTTTAAAGGAATTTAGGGTTTTGAATGCGGTAAGTTTCCAACCAGCTTCGTGGTATGGTTAAGAGAGCTCGACTTGTAATCATAAGGTCCCTTTTTCGAAATTTCTCGGTTTCTTCTTTTTCTCTAATAGTGAGAGTAAGAGTTGTGACTATTTCCAAGATTGTCACTTGAGAAGTATCAGTCATTGGAAACTTAAGACTCTATTCGGGTTGAAAAATAGGGGTGTACCTGGAGACTGTGCTACACTTGTTAATAGAAGAATCAAGCCATAGAGTGTAGTAATAGGGAGTAATACATGTATTTAACAGGGCAGTGTATAGTGACTAAAGGGTTTGATGCATGGCAGTTGTCATAGCCCATGTTTACATGTCAGCCTCATTTAACAGAGATTCAACTAAAATTCTCCTGAGAGATTTCTAATGTAACTAATCTTTGTCGAAAGAAGTCGTTATCCTGGTGTGAACAGGGTTTTGGACCTATATACTGCTTTGCTCCCAATTCTGGTGCCAAAGATACTTATGTTCATTATTAAACTCTTAGTCATTTTGTCAATGCCATATGTCAAGTCCAATCAAAAGACAATAAAATGAATAATCTTTGCTTACCCTTTATTTCATGGAGCTTGTTGGGTCAAGAGGAACATTCTCCAAGTCACATTTGCTGTTGGCAGCTTTCCTCGTACCGCAAGCATTTCCACTTGCGAACTGCTCAACACCAAATATACCCCTCAAACAGTGCATACAGGAGGCTTTCTTTACATTTCCCCTTGTTGAAGGCAATCCTCTTGGCCCTCTCGGTCAATACCGGTACGCCACAAGGATTCAGAAGACAAAGCACCTAACCATAAAAACAAACCAAACATGAAATAATTTAGCATGTTCAACAAACACATTTGCCCGGTTTTTTTTATATAAAAGTAATAATTACATGTGCTGCTGCAGCTGACTTTGTACCCCAAAATCTGCAGTTTAAGTGAAACACATTCAATCTACTGTAGTAGTCTGTTTATTCGGAAATGATTTAATTAGTAAGAGAAGGTGATTTAGCTTGCATTTGGGTGGATAAATGTTAACTTCATGAGCACTGTATACTCTGGCCTCCACGAGACACTATATAGCATGCTCAGGTAGAATTCAAACACATGACCTCCTGCATATGCAGATGTCTTAACCACTCGACCTCTGAGCAGGCACGTGTAATAGTTAGTTTGAATAAATTAGCAGTGAGAACTGCAACTGATGAAGATAATGGCATAATTAACGCAATTTAATTAGTTTATTCATACCTCACTAGACTCTTCAGAACTTGCTGTGGGGGCAAGGCTTCTATGGGCAGGGGCTGGCTCTAGGCTGGGTGGAGCTGGCTCTGGGCTGGTAAGGGCAGGCTCCGAATATCTGGGGGCTGACTCCGGATATCTGGGGGCTGACTCAATGTTTATGGCTCTGGACTTCTATGGGCTGGTTGTGGGATGCTGGCCACTGTTGAATTCTCGACCAGAGATGACAGCTCCTTTATCAGTTTGATTTTTTTGGGAGTTATGGCTGTAACAAACAATAAGGTACACATGCACATTAACAAAACCTTTAAGAACAGTCCAATTGTTTAAGGGTGATTATGAGACGCACCTCATGGATTTGCAATTCCTATTGATTTAAAGGTGTTAGGTTTGCTTGTTAATTTTCTTTTTCACAATATTTTTTTGGATTAAGGGCCACGAAAGCAGTTTGAAATACCGGTAGTGCATTATGTGGAGGCAAACCAAAAGGTTTTCCAAGGCATGCAAGGTAGATGTAGTGGGATGATTTCAATATTTGTTCTGTTTTTTTTTCCGTTTGGAATTTTCAAAGACATTTCAGTGAAATGTAAACTCCTGCAAAACACCCCCTGGTATGAATCTCTTTCTGAAATACATTTATTGGTCTTTTTTTTTAATACTTGGACATTATTCAATGCACTGATCATCATTTGACAAAATTGAGAAACAATTATTTGGATTATATACATGTATAAGTCCACATGTACTGTACATGGAAAAGTGCTCTATATTAAAACGAAATGTTCATTACCAATGCTGAAAGAAGGAACAGCACTAGACCTAGGCTCTAGTTGCATCTGTTCGATTACTTCTTCTTTCTCTTGCAGTTTACACTCCAGCTCCACGACCCTCGACTTCAGTGACCTGATTTCTGTGGATGATGTAGGCACTGAAGTCTTTAAAAGCGATCATTTTCCTTGCCTAACGCTTTAACCCTTGACTTTAGCAAGTTGATCCGAGCTGCAGATACTGAATTCTGCACACATGAGAAACATGAGAACAAATGAGAAAAAAAATCAGTTGTGATTACTAAAGTTAAATTTTTAAAATCCTTATTACTTGTATGTTGTTAAATCCCCTGCTAATCTAAAAAATGAGATATTTTCACAGATTTACACAACTTACACAATATAAACATGATGGTAGTAAATTCTTCCTGAAATGGTTTTGTCTGAATTAAGTGCTATAATAGTCTTTGAAAAATTAGTAAAACATTTATTCTTTATCTTTGATAAGGAAGGCCATAGTCTCTGTAAATCTATGCGAATTACCTGGCTGTTTTTTTTTCTTTCTTAAAGAAGTTCAGATATGAACATTTAATTCATGAGATGTTACTTGCCAAAAACATTTCAGTGCAAAATGTCATTCCATTACTGGAAAACTAAAAAAGATTCATCTTATCCTCACCGAGAAAACTTGTCCAGGTTTATGGCCGGGTTGGTGCTTCTGGCTTGGTACCCGGTAGTTTGTTTTTGGCAGGTGGTTTGTTTCCAGCTGTTTCCTGGTTGGTTGCTGCTCCTCAGCAGATTGCTTGTTCTGGGCAGGTCACTGCTGCTGGGCAGGTCGCTGCTGCTGGACAAGTTCCTTGTAACTTGCCACTTCCTGATCAGAGAGTTCCATCGCTGATTTAATTCTGCATTGTATATTTACATTAAAAATATATTTAATTATATACATCCATATATATGCTTACTTACTTTTTACAGCATAGGACGACCGTTTTGGGCAGAGTGCTCTGGGGGACCACTAAAACGGCAAATTTGTCGTCAAAAATCTCTGCCGTTGACACCAATTTTCTCGACTTAAAGTTCTCATAAAAATGTTTTTCGACCTAGACCGAAATGGTTGCAAACCTAATAAAAATGGTGAGAAACCTAATAAAAATGGTTTTTGACCTAAAAATATGGTTTTAGAGCACAAAGTCGTTAAGACGACCGACAATCGGTCGTCCTAACACAGCCGGTCGTCTTAACATCCCTTTTTAACCCCTAACCGGTCGTCCTATACAGGAAAAAGTAAATATATAACTACTTATAGTACACGCATTAAATAAGTGTATCATCTCCCAATTTACTATATGCTCATACATTTACATGTACAATGTTGGGAAATATTCCACATCTACGCTGTTACCCACTGAAATTGAGATACCATAATGTTCTAAAATAGCTTTTACATCCCAGCTACAATAACAGTAGCAATTACTACTGTCATGGCTGTCCCAATAAGAGCTGCCCCAACTATAGTAGTAAGGCGCCGTAACAGTTTTTTTATTAGCTTATCATCCTACCATTGCAACCCCGCGAAAGTGATGTTGGCGTGCGTTTTAACCACCACCCCCCTTCTCCCCCACCCACCCCATTCCCCAAACATATTTTATGCCTTGTTTACATACATGAACGTACATGTATGTGATTTCCCCAGACTGAACGACTTCTCACATTGCGCACCCAAGGTCCTATTTCATAAAGCTTGTTGTTTGTGCGCGGAGAGAGTGCGTTTAAACGCGTTTGTCGTCTGCTTCACTTGTGTCAACGTCAACATTTCAAGTAGTGTCGTCGGTAATGTTTCCAATTTTTAATGATTATCACTACCACACAAAAAATCCTTGCCTGTCGCTGACTGAAATATTTAAACAACAGCTGAAGTTTGTGTATCATTTGGAAAATTTGTCTCGAATTCTGCTGAAAATAGCGAAGAACAAAACAATAGGTAGGTTAGCACGGTTTGGTTTGCTAGTACTTAAACAGTTTTATGAAATGGAGAGGGCTGCTTAATCAAAAATCGGGTGCTAACATGTTTTATGAAATTGGCCTCTGTTCTTTGTTTTTATTCTTGATACATGTAAAAAGTTTATGTACATGTACCTCTTCCCCTCCCCCCACCATGTAAAAAAATCTATTGTAAATAAAAATAATTTCTCCAACTCATTTGTTCTGTATACTTTAAAATGTTTGTCTTCGTCTTGTACATGTACACACATGTAATGCACATACTGTATACGGACTTCTTGACTCTTTGCGTGCACTACATGTACAATATACGATGTGTACATGTCTTTGTTGGTGATTTCTTTGTTATCGCCAAATACTGAGTGTTAGGTTCATTCAAACATTTTGTCTAGGGTATCTGCCAGCTTGTTGATTATGGAGTATGCATAGAATTGTAGCATACTGCAGGCTTGTCCTACAAGCTTGCGGTGCCAGAGCCCACAAGCTCACACCTCCAGACGCAAGCTTGCGGCAAGCTTGCACCTCCACTTGCAAGCTTGCGGCATGGTCGCACCTTCAGATGCAAGCTTGCGGTATGGATGCAAGCTTGCGGCAAGTTTTCACCTCCAACAGCAAGCATGCGGCAAGCTTGCACCACGACCGACAAGCTTGCACCACGACCGGCAAGCTTGTGCCACGACCTGCAAGCTTGCGGCAAGCTTGAGCCAAGACCTGCAAGCTTGCGCCACGACCTGCAAGCTTGCGCCACGACCTGCAAGCTTGCGGCAAGCTTGCGCCACGACCTGCAAGCTTGCACCACGACCGGCAAGCTTGCACCACGACCTGCAAGCTTGCGGCAAGCTTGCGCCACCACCTGCAAGCTTGCGGCAAGCTTGCGCCACCACCTGCAAGCTTGCGGCATGGATGCAAGCTTGCGGCAAGTTTTCACCTCCAACAGCAAGCATGCGGCAAGCTTGCACCACGACCGACAAGCTTGCACCACGACCTGCAAGCTTGCGCCACGACCTGCAAGCTTGCCCCACGACCTGCAAGCTTGCGGCAAGCTTGAGCCAAGACCTGCAAGCTTGCGCCACCACCTGCAAGCTTGCGCCACCACCTGCAAGCTTGCGGCAAGCTTGATCCAAGACCTGCAAGCTTGCACCACGACCGGCAAGCTTGCGCCACGACCTGCAAGCTTGCGGCAAGCTTGAGCCACGACCTGCAAGCTTGCGGCAAGCTTGAGCCAAGACCTGCAAGCTTGCGCCACGACCTGCAAGCTTGCGCCACGACCTGCAAGCTTGCGGCAAGCTTGCGCCACGACCTGCAAGCATGCGGCAAGCTTGCGCCACCACCTGCAAGCTTGCGGCAAGCTTGCGCCACCACCTGCAAGCTTGCGGCATGGATGCAAGCTTGCGGCAAGTTTTCACCTCCAACAGCAAGCATGCGGCAAGCTTGCACCACGACCGACAAGCTTGCACCACGACCTGCAAGCTTGCGCCACGACCTGCAAGCTTGCCCCACGACCTGCAAGCTTGCGGCAAGCTTGAGCCAAGACCTGCAAGCTTGCACCACGACCGGCAAGCTTGCGCCACGACCTGCAAGCTTGCGGCAAGCTTGAGCCACGACCTGCAAGCTTGCGGCAAGCTTGAGCCAAGACCTGCAAGCTTGCGCCACGACCTGCAAGCTTGCGCCACGACCTGCAAGCTTGCGGCAAGCTTGCGCCACGACCTGCAAGCTTGCGGCAAGCTTGCGCCACCACCTGCAAGCTTGCGGCAAGCTTGCGCCACCACCTGCAAGCTTGCGGCATGGATGCAAGCTTGCGGCAAGTTTTCACCTCCAACAGCAAGCATGCGGCAAGCTTGCACCACGACCGACAAGCTTGCACCACGACCGACAAGCTTGCACCACGACCTGCAAACTTGCGCCACGACCTGCAAGCTTGCACCACGACCGACAAGCTTGCACCACGACCGACAAGCTTGCACCACGACCTGCAAACTTGCGCCACGACCTGCAAGCTTGCGCCACGACATGCAAGCTTGCACCACGACCTGCAAACTTGCGCCACGACCTGCAAGCTTGCGGCAAGCTTGCGCCACCACCTGCAAGCTTGCGCCACGACATGCAAGCTTGCGCCACGACCTGCAAGCTTGCGCCACCACCTGCAAGCTTGCGCCACGACCTGCAAGCTTGCGGCAAGCTTGCACCACGACCGGCAAGCTTGCGCCACGACATGCAAGCTTGCGCCACGACCTGCAAGCTTGCGCCACCACCTGCAAGCTTGCGCCACGACCTGCAAGCTTGCGGCAAGCTTGCACCACGACCGGCAAGCTTGCGCCACGACATGCAAGCTTGCGCCACGACCTGCAAGCTTGCGCCACCACCTGCAAGCTTGCGGCAAGCTTGCGCCACCACCTGCAAGCTTGCGGCAAGCAGGCAACCTTGCCGCAAGCTTGCCACGTGCTTGAACATTTATGTGCAAGCTGATTTAAGATTGCCGCAAGCTAAACAAGCTTGCGACAAGCTCATTGCAAGCTTCCTGCAAGCTTGCGGCAATCACAAATTTCTGTGCCGAATCAGCCGCCTCGATATGCATGCTCGGTTTTCTTCGAGCAACGAGTCCAGTGTACAAGTTTACAATGGTTTGAGCTGGGATTACTTTACAGGAACAACTGAATGGGCGGGACAATTATTATGCGAGGTCTATGGTTGGGG
The DNA here is from genome assembly GCA_037783545.1 of Henricia sp. BOLD:AAB3569. Lineage (NCBI taxonomy): Eukaryota > Metazoa > Echinodermata > Asteroidea > Spinulosida > Echinasteridae > Henricia > Henricia sp. BOLD:AAB3569. The sequence goes on along the minus strand of JBBELK010000272.1, from coordinate 1,238,478 downwards.
GCGGTGCACTTGTTGGCTTTTTGCATGAAATAATGTTGGCTCCGCCCTGCACAAACTATAGGTCCCATGTTGTAACTTGTACACTGACTGTGGTTGGACACATAATGTGTCATCAAAGAAAGCGGCCGTTTCGGCAACGAAAACGGCTGGTTATTAAATAAAAACCCACAGGGATACTCATTCTAAAACATTGTTTGGTCTGTGGTGCGGTGCATGCGACGCGCCCTCTGGACTGGTGGCCTGTTAAAGCTCTTTTCTCCTGCCTCTGAAGACTTTTGAAGTCGGAAGAAACAGAAAAAAACAGATTGGTCAGGCCATTGGTCCGGAGGGCGCACGTGCAGACCGAGCACGGGAGGTCAAATTTGTGCAAGTATACGCCTTGAATTATATTATGTTGGTTGCCTAGGCAATTGGCTCTAAACTAAAAATCACTGAACCGTGTCCCTGTGCTTTGCAATGGTACGGTACTTTTTCTGACGGCCATGATAGTTTAGAGCCAATTGCTATGGCAACCCACATCACACTTCGGCTGTCTATTGGCAGACCGAGCACGGGAGGTCAGACTTGAATTATTGGCAGACCGCTAATAATTTAAAATATTGACAATAATTTTTCGATATCTAAATGTTGGTAAATATATATTTTTTTCGTTGATGTCTTATTTGAAAGTGAATAACTATTATGTTTCTAGAAAATGTTCAATTAAAAAAACCTTTTATTTGTCGATGTACTGCACCCATAAGCAGGAAAAAAATGCTTTTAAACTTTTGCTTTTTAAATTCAGGTCGCCTTGATAATGACATTTAAACACCAGACCAACACAAAGTACATGTACTAGAGTAATGTTTAAATAAATTACTGAACTCTGACAAGCATGGACAAGTGGTCCTGTTTGAGTACTGTGGCTTCAATAATAAGAACATTGTTGCAACCTCCATCCTTTTTTAATACAATCATATTTTTCAGACTTTTGTCTGAAATCAGTTTTTCAACCTGAGAGAAAGGTGTGCATTTTTCAGACTTTTCATCAATTTTGCGATTTTTGGACGTTTTTCCAACTGACAATCTCTCATCCCTGTTACAGTATTAAATTCATATTTTTGTAACCAAATAACTAAGAAATTTATAGACAAATTTGTAAAGATTTAAGAAAGTTTATTTTGCTTTGTAATATCCTCAGCTCACTGATGCAACTAGTGATATTGAGAAGCAGCTGGCAGAACTCAAGGAAACGGGCCTCCTGAGGGGCTCGCTGACACCTGAACAACAGAGGGCGCTAATCAGCGTGACCAAAGACATGAAGGAGGCAGTAACCGGTGCCTTGCACATTCAGGTGAGAAAAACCTGTTATATATATATATATTTTTTTTTTTATAAGAAACGGCCAGAAATGTATTTTTGGATTTAGTTCTTGGGGTGGGTTGCAATAGTCTTAACCACCGGATGAAAATATCGGGATAGGCCTACATGTATAATAAGCTTAGACGGTTGTGCTACCGGTATAGGCCTACGCATACATTTTCAACATTTTATTGAGGACATCGTCATTTTCAATAGACCGTGTAAGTTGACCCCAAGAGCGTGCGGGACTCCGCGAGACTCGTTGACTTCCGGGGACCTAGCTCGTATATAAGTTTTGGCACGGGCAGCGACCGTTTTTTGGTACCATTTTCACACCGCGTCAAAATTATCTTAAAATCTTAAAATCCCATTTATCAATTGAGCAAAACGTTCACAATTTGAAATCTCATTGACCTGATATTTCCATCTCTGAGATAAACTGGTAACCCTACATGCCATAGAAAAACCACACAGCTTGTAGCCCGCAAGTGGCGCGAATATTTTTGCGCCGTGTAGTTGGCTCGAATACGTTGCATTATAGCTGTTTTCAAAAGTTCTTAATTCGGCTTCAGACGGTCTTTGCGATTTCCGTCTTGTACGATTTCCGTCCATGTATACTTTATTTGTTTGGGATCTTTGGTGGTTTTATCTACTCTTAACAGAAGTGAACGTTCAAGTTGACGTTCAAACCAGATATTTGATTTAGCAACGCTAATATTTCTGAGATGGACCAAGCTAGTGAGCCTACCATTCGTAAAGGTACTTGCAAACCGGAAACAAAAGGTCAAACATATGTATTTGTTTGTGACAAAATCGGACAACATTTTCTTCATTTTATTTTTTGAATCGATGGATTTTAAGGTGTCTTTTCCATTTATTGGCGTCTGGGCATGTACAAACGTGGTAAAGTGATAATTCAAAGAAGATCATCACAACATTAAAACCCCATTGCCATTCCCTGACTGACCGGTCCCCGGAAGTGTGACTCGTCGCTTAAGGCTGGCTCACACTATGACGAATATGGGGCTACCGCAAGCTACGTTAAGCTGCGAATTGCAATTTCCCGCCAATCATCGTGTGTTGCCTTCAATTGTCGCTGACGAATCCGCTAGCGACCGCAGACGGCCGAAATTATCAGATGTTGAAAATTTTGTGGCGGCAAAACAATTCGTTGTAATTCCGTTTAGATTTCGTTGGAGACCGCAACCCTCATTTCCTGGACGTTTCCATGCCGTTCGAGGCCGTCTCTAGTCGTTTTGAGGTCGTCACAATTTCTTTGGTAGTCGTTGTCAACGACCATTGACGACAAAACAACGGCAAGTGACGCCACATCTCGAACCCTGACGACACATTGCGGCAAGTAACGAAATTGTAACGACCTTGGTGCGACAATGGCTTGCGAATTTTGTCCGGAGGGTGACTGTTGATGGCGGGTCGTTTGCGAGTACCTGCGGCATTGCAACGGTGGTCTGCGATGGGTTACGATTTTGAAACGATGGTCCACGATTTTAAACTTTTTGTGCGATTTTTGACGTTTTTTGACGTCAGTTCGATTTTAATAGACTGTGAAGAGTGGGAACACCAAAGTCGACTATTTATATGACCCGCAAACACACAGGCCGCTGAGTCACGTCATCGTCGCCGCAACCCACCGTCAGCCGTCGTTCCTTGCCGCCAGCCAATCCGCTGCCAGCCGTCTGACGTCGTTCCTTGTTGCCAGGCTCCGTCGAGACATCATCACTCGCCCCTAAAACAGCGTCCGATTTTGGTTTCCTGCCGCAGCCATTCGTCCCTTGCCGTCGTGTTGAAGGTCGTTTCTACATTGGTACTCGCTATCAACGCCGCACAGTTGCTGCCGCGTACCAGAGAAAAAAAGGGCGGAAAACAGTAAATTTAACTGTTAGTGAACAGTAACCTGTCTGTATTTGAACAAATGAGTATTCAAAGTGTCTTGTTCCTGAACAAAACTGTAATTTAACGGCAAATCGTCTGTAATCAAACATAAAAATATTTTGAAATGTACACAGTAGGAAGAATGTTTGTGCAATAACAACAAATTCCAAAAACAGTAAAAGTTACTGTTCGTTTTTGACTTTTTCAACAGAAAAACGACTGTAACTTACACAACACAATTTTTTACAGTGTACAGCTTAGGTTTTTAAATACAAAATGACAGGGTTTGACCTAGCTCTTTAACATCAGGCTTGTACATGTAGGAACACAGTAAGGTAGTTCATACTTTATACTTTACTGGTATCTCTCTTATTGCTTTTTCATGACAGGAGTGTGTACCTGAGAACATGGACATCAAACGTAAAGTCCTGAGTGAAGTGGAGCAATATGCAGATGATTCCACGGTACTCTGCAGCTCAGTATCCTTTACTGTACCATCCAAGTTCATGGATCATCTAAAGCGACGTAATCAAGGCATCGTTGTCCATCCGGTGAGTACTAATAACTTGCATTGGTACTGTAATGTCGTGCACATATTCACCCAGCAAGGTGCTCAGGGTGTAATCAAGTCTATGACAAGTCTCTGCATCATAAAGATAGATTGCTTTATTGGGAAAACTTTTACAAACGGCGTTATCTGTGGATGTGTACGACATCACTACTGGAGGTATAAATACATTGTTGCAGCCACACGGTATTACTTTGAATTTCGGGGTTAGACTTGTGATGGTCTGTTAACTTATTACATGTAATTTGTCGTCGGGTGGCAGCAATATTTTTAGCTTGGCGGGATTATCGATGTTGCAAATTAAGGCCTAAAAAATTGTCCTCAACCCTAAAAAATAAAATCAGTCTGGACCTTTTTCATAATAGGCTTTAATACTGATAGACAGTGAATGCTTTCTCCTGAGACGTTTTGCACATTATGGTGCACTTAGATGAGGTTGTCCAATTTGTTTTATATAACGCCCAAGTAGATCCTTGTCATCTGATTGGACGATAGCAGGTCACGTGTCATTTAATATTTAATTAATTTAATGCTACGTCACTAACCGTGCAGTTTTGTTACATTTGCCGTGCAATTTTGTTCCATACGTTTTTTTTCCATTGCACGATGCGCCTACTGTATTATGCGTGTACAGTATGTGTGTGTCAAATGTGACGACCCCCGACACAAACACTTTTTACAACTCACAAGCAACATGGCAGGTTTTGTACTTGTGAAGGACTATGAAATAGCTGAGCTTTTTGACAATTCTGATGCCGCTAACATCAAAATAAACTGAAGGGTAAGCCTGAATAATTTGTAAAAAAAAGGTAAGATGACTTGGGCGTTATATAAAACAAATAATAAATGTTTTAATTCGTGCAATATGTTCATTCGGAACATTCCATCTTTCATCTCATGAAAATATTCCTCCCATTTCACTCATAAACATTCATTATTTGTATATTATATAACGCCCAAGTAGATCTTTGTGATCTGATTGGACGATATCAGGTCACGTGTCGTTTAATATTTAATCCATTTAATGCTACGTCACTTTACCGTGCAATTAATTTTTGTTCCATCTGCCGTGCAATAGACCGATCCAGTAAGCTCCGCCCATTTAGAAATTGCCTAGCAACATGCCACACGTGCGATGCAGGTGTGCAGTAGAGTCGCGTGGCCGCGCCGTGCGTCAGCGTCCGCGCCCTGGTCAGCGCGTATTGAAACACGCACACGCACACAGAAACTGCACGCTCGAAAGCAAAATGTGCACTTAAGTATCTGGTCGTGTGCGTGCACGTACAACACGCCTGCAATACGCGTAACGCGCGCCATCGAACACAAACATCTCGACACACATCTAAAACGAAGTGAATGCACAACTTAGCAAAACGACAAGCTAATTTTGGTAAGTTTTTCACGTTTACACAAAAACACATTGATGAAGAGATTAAAAGTAGGTTAGGATAGTCTTATACAATCCGTTTTAAACCCGCTAGGCCTCCTCTGCGCTGATAAAAATTATGTTTATGGTGTTTATGCGTCACTCGTGCTGCATTTGCCGTAGCTCTGTGCACAAAATTTTGAGGACTCGGGTAACCAAAGTAGAGATCTGCTTTTTGGTTACCTGAACCTGAGGCTGTGATTGGTCAATTCCAAAATGGGCGGAGCTTACTGGATCGGTCTATTTTGTTCCATACGGTTTTTTTTCCATTGCATGGTGCGCCCGCGCCCACTGTGCGCGTGTACGTATTGTATGTGATGTGCGTGTCGAATGTACGACGCGAGCGCGACCAGTGAACGCGACCAGTGAACGCGACCAGCCCCTGACACAAAAACGTTTTTACTACAACTCACAAGCGACATGGCGGGTTGTGTACTTTATGACGGACGATGAAATAAATTTGAAGTGTAACCCTGAATAATTTGTAAAAAATGTAGGATGACAAGGATCTACTTGGGCGTTGTTAAAACAATGGGAGGAATACTTTTATTCAGTGAAAGATGGAATGTGTTCCATTCAACTCGGCTTCGCCTTGTTGAATTTAACATTCCATCTTTTACCTTATGAAAATATTTCTCCCATTGCACTCATAAACATTCATTATTTATATACTATACATCATTGAATAGCACGAAAAGAAACCAAAGTTCGCCCAACACGGTGTCGTGAGGCAGTTTAAAAAACAATTTTTTTGCAAAAAATGAAACGGAAACATCCGGGGGAAAAAAACAACGTTGAGTTGCCTTGTGCAGTTGTACAAATCAGCAAAATGGCCATTATCAGTTATATTTGCCACGAAACTGAAAAGCTCTTTCATGTCTTTAATTTCAGACTTTTGGGTCAGTCGGGTGAGGGCAACGCAACAATTTTATTTTGTAAGCCTAAGCTTAGCGGGCCGCCAAATACGTTCTTGGAGAACACGTAACCACTCGACAACCAAGCTGGCCTGTGTGGAATCGCTGGTTTGAATCATTTAGCAGCGGGAAGTGGAACTGAACATTGGAAAAGAAAATAAGCAAGCAGCTTAGAAATTAGTTTTAGGATTTTGTCTTTTCTTTTTTTTCCCTAGATCAATCCTCCCTACTACTGCCCCATGGTAGAGATCATGCCAAGTCCATGGACGGACGAGTCTGTCATCTCACGCACAAAGGCCTTACTAGAAGAAGTTGGTCAAGTCCCTGTGACTGTCAAGAAGGAGGTTCATGGGTTTGTCATGAATCGTATTCAAGTTGCCATCATCAATGAAGCCTGGAGGCTAGTTGCCGTGAGTTAATTTGGAGCTGTCCAAAGTTGTCAACATTTTCACGGTTCTACAAAACGTAGAAAAAGGGAGCTGCGGTCAAGGGCAGCATACGACTTTACATGCACTGTAAAATGTTGACATTGCATGGTAGTGACAAAAAATGTTGATAAGTAGGGTGAGATTGGAGGAAAAAAATAAATTCCGGAAGAAAAAAAATCGGAAGTGGCGTGGTTTTCTTGGGGGAGGGGGTGGGAGAGAGACATAGAGACCACGATCGAAGTAGTATTTAAATTCAATTCAATTCACTTTATTATTCCCATACTGTGTACACATAAATTTAAATACATAATTATACAGAGATTTAGAATAATGTACATGTATGGAGGGATCCCATAAAAAGCAAAGCTTGTCAAGTATGGGATCCCTTTATAAAGATAAATGAAAGGATTTTCTTTTCTATACTGGTATGGAAATAAATTAGGGAATGAGCAAAGGATTCATATACAAATGAAATCAGAATGATATACCCATACTAAACACCTCAACAAAAGTAAGTTCCCCCCAAACAATTGATTATATCTCCCAAAGTAAATTTCCGAATTACACGAAATTTAGTGTGAATGATTAGTGCAGTAGGCCTACATGGAACGTGCATTTCAAGTGATGGGTCCATACCTAATGTCATGCATGAATGAGCAGCATTTAAAGGTGAAATTGACACTTTTCAAAAATTGCAAAATGCAGTCAACAATTCCCTAATTCTTTTCACACACCATGACAAGTAGAGTTTTGGTGCTCAGTATCTCTTGGTGTTCGTGCACCTTGACTGCACTAAAAAAATAAGAAGTTTAACTTAAGAAAATGCCACGCATGTCTGTCCAAGACAGGGACATTGCCATAGGCCTGCTAGAGACCCTTAGCTCGTAAGACAAGCTTAGCTCGTAGGATGGGAGTCGGGCCAAAAAGGAAAATTGCAGTACAAATTCGAATTGATTGGAGCTGTCGCAGACTTGCCAAGAACGGGTCGACCAAACATTACTATACCCCTGCAGACGATCATTTTATGGCAATGCACGTCCACATAGGCTGAGGGCAAGAGTGGTCAACGAGTTTTAGAGATTCAAGAAATTGACCGGATGATATGGCCAGCAAACTCCCCAGATCTCAATCCCATAGAACATTTGTGCATGGGATCAATTGAAGCGGACATTTGATCGGAGAACTGGTGATCAAACAACACCCCAGGGGCGAGTTCAATAGCACAATACGTACGCCGGTATTGGGTATTTTCCTATACCTTCACCGTTGAAGGTATTGTCGGTATGCATACGTATTGCGCTATTGAACGCGCCTCAGGACTTGCCCCAGATGCTGCAGGAGTGGATTACCCTTCCGCAGCGGAGGATCACCCGTCTTATCAACACAATATGCATGATCGATCGAAAAGTGTCCATTTCACCTTTAAATGCTGCTCATTCACGCACAACATTAGGTATGGACCCGCCACTTGAAATGCACATTCCATGCATTGCATTAACCATTCACACCAAGTTTCGTGTAATTCCGAAATTTACTTTGGGAGATATAATCAATTGTTTAGGGGGAACTTACTTTTGTTGAGGTGTTTATTACAAAGGCACCTATGAGACAACTCTGAAATTATTTTCCTTTTGTAAAGTCATGATATTTTCCCTCTTAATTTTGTGTTTTTATCATCAAACTAACATTTTTACACTGTTTATAGATCATAAAAAGGCAAATCCTATAGGTGTCCGTTCCCTGTAATGAACCCAATTCTTTAAAGAATGTTAACTGTACCGTAGATTCTTTTAAGAATGTATAGTTAACTGTACATTCTTTTTAAGAATGTACAGTTAAGTGTACATTCTTAAAAATACTTTACTGAATAGTGACGTCACAAGAGTAGTTTAAAACAATGTTAATAAAACAGCTATCTGCTAAAAAACAACTTGAAACTGTCGATTTCAAAAGAAGGCCAACAGGAAAGTGTAATTTACCTAAACATGCTTTTCAAGCAGGCCAGCCAGACTCATCACTTCGTCAAAACAATGACGATGTGTAATACCAACTTGGACCAGAGTGTTTGATTTGCCATCACGTGATACACGTGGCTACCCTGGTGTACCACTACTTGAGCTACTTGAGCTTTCAAGTCTCTGGTGGAAGACTCCATATGTAATGACGTCACATAGTAACCGTGCGGAAGTTGCAAGTAGTGAAACATGGCAGACAATAGACCGATGACGTCAACTCGTCAACAATCTGACATAATGTAAACGTTAAAAATGCGTTGGTACGTGAATTTGATGTGGTAGTTGCTTCACTACAGTAAAACCTTGAAATTCTAGATCCAGTGCTGTATACAGCGATATCATGGAAGATAAAGACACTTATAATAGTCAATTTTCTATGCGCAGGATGGAGTGATGTCAACAGAAGACGTGGACAAGGTTTTTACCTCGGGATTGGGGATGCGCTACGCATTCTGTGGACCATTTGAAGTCATACATCTCAACGCTGAAGGTAAATTGCCTTCGTGCAATCTTTATGCTCGGCGCAAATTCTGAATTTGTGCAAGTTCAAAGTTCAAAGATTGTGCAGCGCAAATTTTGATTCCGAACGCAATAGAGCTTCTGCACCAGCGGCCATGACAGTGGGCAGGTTTTCTTATTTAAATGATGTAACAATAGAACGACAAAGCACCTACTCAAGCATGACTTATGGTAACAATGTGAATGCCCCCTGTCATGGCCACCGTGCAAAGGCTCTATTTCAGAATCTGCGCAAGATAGGTTCCCAAGCCCAGTTTTAATTTCGGTGCGCAATCAGATTCAGTACCTCTAGCTCAAAATTTGTGCGCGCAGGTTTTAAATCTACTTGCGCAAATTCAGAATTTGCGCCGAGCATGAAGATTGCGCCCAACATGCCTAAAGTTGAGTCATACTGAAAGTTTTGTGTAATCTATGCCACCCATATCATGCACTACACAAGGAAAATAATGGTGACATCTTATATGGTGCACTAATCTGTGAGCCGGGCACCCCTTTCATACAGTGGATTGTTGTCATTTTGCCTCGAAATTAGAATCACACCCACAAAAGGCCTCCTAGTTGTGTCCTGCAGTGGTTTGAGATGTCCATGATTGGAAAAAATACTTACAACACCGTTTTTGAAGCCAAAATGTTCTTCCACGTGTAAATAATTCTGGATGTGAGAGGGCGCTCTCCGCAGTGTAAATAAGGTACAGTTCCAAGTGCGCAATAGTGCACATAATTAGCCTGCGGGATACTCATGCGCTTTACAATATCATTACCCTGGTCTTTGGGCACAACGCCCTGGCAGCCTGACAGAAGAGTTGTCTTTGTCCACCCTGGAGTAAATGGGTATACCGTATACTGCACAAATTCTGTGCTATACAAATTTGTGTGCTAAACAGTGCCATGAAATTGGCCTCTGGAATGATAATTGTGTGTGCACTATTGATTGCTTTACGGTGACGTGATCGAGTTATTACCGGCAAAATAAGCAAGAAAGGCGCATTGGTTGCACTTACCTTTGTTGCTTAACCTTGCTTTATGTTGTTGCGCCATGGCTGTTGTATCGAGAAAGATAAAAATGTATTTCTTCAGGCTAAAAATCGTGATCAAGTCAGCGCACGATTTCCCCTGTATCGCATCGCAACGCGTTTTTGACAATCTGCGATGCCACTTTTCAAAGTTTGCGAATTTTTTTTCCAACATCTTGTCCTTATTCTTGCACTTCCAGATTAGTTTTGTAAATGTTAGTGAGAAATTAAAAAACGAAAATGTAAAACTGACCAGACTAATTACGTACCGCGACGACTTACGACAGGTCCGACACGCATTCCGGTCCGACACGCATGAAAAATACTGGATTGCTAAACAAAAACAGAATTGCATAGCAAATCTGCTATCCAATATTTCAGAACGAAATCGTTCACTGCAAGTAAGAACACTTACGTTTTTACAAGCTGAGTACATGCTCAATAATTTAAACGTATTGCAACGCGCACGTGCGGCATTTTCGAATGAAAATATGCTGGTGAGTATTTTTATGCATGTTCATGTGCGTCTATTGGCGCATGCGCGTGCGCGTGTACGCGTGTGATCGGTGACACCCAAACATTCCTGGATGTTCTGTATACGTCACGGAAAGCGATTAATATAAAACTACACCATTATCACGTAAAGAGTTCTCTAGCAAGAGATACTATATTGCATTTCTTGCGGTTTTAGACTAACAGAAATGGAAATATTTAAAACATATTCTCTCATTCCAGGCACTGCCAACTACATTGAGCGTTACGGCCCCACAATACAGCGAGTATCCTCATCATTTGGACCCCCACCAACCTTCACCGGAGCAGAGACTCAAAGCATTGTGAATGAGAATAAAACCAACTTTCCACTGGACAAATTACAGGAGCTTCGTCAGTGGCGCGACAGTCGACTTGTGGCTCTGGCAAAGCTGAAAAAAGACATGGAACCTCGGAAGCCTCTATAAATTTGTACTATGGGCAATTTGTGCAAAATATTTGTGCAAAAATAGTGCAAACTGTGCATTCTAAAGTGGTACACTTGGTTGTGGCACAGGCCATCAAGCTTGATGGCTTAACGATTTTTTCCTAAATGGCCAACCATATCAAAATGTGTCAGTGGCCATTTTCAGACGTTGTGGCTCCTAAGGGTGAATTCACACTAAACTTTTTTCATGCGTCATACGCTTTAATTTTGACGCGCATTGCCTCATGAAAATGTGGTGCGGTACGAATTTACAAATGTAGGGTAAACCTTAAAAAGCACAAAACTAGCTTGAGCTTTTGTGGGGTGCCGTGGCTGAGTAGTTTGGGTCGTTGACTTGCAATGTTGCGGGTTTAAAACCCAGCCATGGTGCCTGTGCCCTTGAGCAAGTCACTCGACCACAATTGCTGTATCCTTCCTCCATTGGTCCATTGTGTTGTGTAGCGCAATTAAAAGATCCCAGAGCAGTCAAGAGCACTTGTTCTTGAAGAGTTAGGGAATTCCCCAGTGTCTCTGGTCATTGGCTGCCAATGGCGCCACCCACCTATGTATCTTCATGTTTAGGTGGAAGACACTTACACCTGTTTCATACTGGCGCACCAGAGTCGCGCCAAACTAAATTATCCCAGAAATTTAAATTAAGTTCGACGCATGAAACAATTGGAGCATCTTGGTTCGCCAGAAAGTCGAAAGATCGACTGTTCCAGTCGGTCAGAACAACTGAAGAGCGACTTGGTTTCAGATGTCGATCTTTAGTGTGCGCATTGCTCGCATTAGGAACGCTGGTCTAAAACTAAAATTTAATACAATTAGTTCGGCGCGACTCTGGTGTGCCTGTATAAAACGGGTGTGTTGGGCCCGCTTCAAACGTCGCGCTTATGCCGTGTCGAAATAAATTCAACTTGGCACGACGTTTGTACGACGTTAGCACAGCAGTGGCTTCAAACGTCGAACTTAATTGCAAACTCCCAGTCGAGCTTAAATATACATCCAACATGGCGGATGAGTATTGTGCACGTCATGGACGTTGTGCACGTGCGTTTTCCATTCTGTCCATTGTACGTCGCCATTTTATTATTTTGATGCACTTGTTTGTTGGTTATTTCTTTACTCACATTTACTCACAGCATGCGCATTCCTAGTCGGAACAAAATTGCGGACCAACTTCGAACTGGAATTAAATTCGACACGACAGAAGCACGACGTTTAAAGCCAAGCCGTGCTTGTGCCGCACTAAATTGAGTTAGCACGGCAGACCCTGTCGAGCTAAAATCTTTTGCCGTGTCGAACTTATTTTGCAGAGCCAAATGGCTTCAAACGTCGTGCTTGTGCCATGTCGAATTTTAAAAACCAAGTTGAATTTAATTCGACATGGCATAAGCGCGACGTTTGAAGCGGGCCTTAGGTTCATATAAAAAAAACTGATTTTCATGGCCTCGGTTATCACCAAATTTCATTCATCGCATTTTCAGAGATGCCGCACGTCAAAATGTGTGCACACAACACGTGAAAAGTTAATTGTGTATCCACGTAATCTGCTGGTCTGGTTGTAAATCTTCAGAGTAATGAAGACGGAGTACTGAATTCTTAATGCCCAGCCTGTCCTGGCTTAGTGTGTGATGGTCTGGGTAGATGTGATCTGGAATTGGAAACTGGGTGTGAAATAGGGCTCATGAGACAGTACCAGTCTAGTAGAGACACCTGTGTTGAGTCCGAGTTTAGAAAAACAATTAAAGGCACAGGCTCGTCAGCAATGCGCGCCCGCCAAATTCGTGCTCGAAACACGCAGCTCCATGCCTTTGCTATGGAGCTGCGTATTGCGTGGCACACATTTAGCGGGCGCGCATTGCTGACGAGCCTTGCCTTTAAATTAGAACACCTGGGCCTAATCCAGTGTACTTGATTGAAACACTGTTGATTACTAGTAGGGAAAAGACACAAATCTAAAATAACTGCCGGTAATGACAGCGGTACCACTGTCATTACTGGCAGTTAGATTTGTGTCTTTCCTTAACCAAATGTAGTTACAGAGAAAAAAATCCAACTGAAAAAAAAAATCAAGATTTCAAATTGTTGTCGTCCTTAGTTTAGGAACACATGTAGTTTGAATATTAAAAGTACACGTCATTAACTAGTTGATTTGGTAATTAACTTTGCTAAGTTTTAAATATTGTAAGTTTTAAATATTGATATAGGGCTTAATGTAGCTTGGTCCGAACTATTTCAATGACTATGTGCATGTGAAATCATATAGAAAATGCCACTTGGTCTAGGTCCTATATGCAGTGCCTGGGAAAATTCTGTATACATGTGTACATGTATATATATTTTGAATGATCTGAGAAGGGTGCTTTTGAAAAATACATACCATTTTGGTATTCATTTATTAATTTTTTTAGACATGTAGGTTAAAATAGGCTGGGGTAACCAAGTTTTACTGCTTAACAGTATACTCTAATTGAAAAGTACTTAAGAGCATATTTTTTTGAACAGTTTTGTAATTTGTACAATATGTAATACATGTAGTTATGAATTTTGGGTTTGTACAAACCCAAAATTTGTGACAATCCTACAAGTGTGAGTGGAATATGGCATAATCAATTTGTGTCTATATATACTGAAACGCAAAAGAAACTTACCACTTGTTTAAAATGTAATGAAATTGTAACAGTTCAAAATAAAACAAACCAACAATTGCTAATTGAAACATTGGCATTTTATTGATAACATGTCACGTTTTTGACCAAGATACATCATCTCGTCAGTTTGTTCTACAGTAAAGAACAGGGTGCAATGTCGTCCCCTTTCAATAGCGTGTGTGGCCACCATTGATTTGGATACAGGCAGTGCATCGTCGGCGCATACGTACTGCCTACCAGTCTTTGGATGGATTGCTGCTGGATTCTGTCCCACTCAGCCGGATGCTGGACGGAATCGATCCCGCAGGTGAATTAGGACCATCTGCCTGTCCTGCCTTGCAGAGGTGACTCTTGGCCTCCTTTATCGAGGTCTGTCATCTGCAGAGTTGGGGAGGGTTTCTCTGTCCACCAGGGCCGACATCGTCTGGTGTGAACAGCCAAGACGACGTGCCACATCACGGTAGCTCAGTCCGCCTTGCAGCATATGCCTAGGGCACGCTGCCGTTGATCCCCCCGACAATCGTGGCATGTTGCTTGAAATCCCATTTTTCCACTGGCAAGTTTTTAAAGCCAACATCAAGACATCACGTGCAGCTCATTATAATCATCCCATAACTCTGCATGGCTAATCACTGACAGTCAAAACAGCCGTTCAACAGCTGTGCCATTGAAGGTTCAAGTGACCTTCAGACACCGTTTGGTCTGACAGTGAGGACACTATTGTCCACAAATAAGTTCACACATTACTACACGCAGTGTTATTGTTGCTATTTAAAGGTTTAAAATATGTACATTTTCCAGAAGTTGTGATGCACTTTAAGCTGCCCTCGAGTTGACCTTGTGATGACAGTTGACGACTGACTTTTTATAATCAAGCTGTACCAGAGTGACATCAAATTAGTCATTGTTTTGAGACCTCAGTAGTATAATATGAGCTGTTTGTACCCCTAAATGTGGTGTGGTAGTGGATGTGAATTCCCAAATGTTGTGGATTTTAGTAAATTTTAGAAATAGAGTAGGGATTGTGAAATAAATTATGCCTAGACGAAACGGTCAGTTTACATTGGGAATGGGTAGACTACAAGGTGAATGATGCAACACTGCTTTACTCAAGCATATCGACCAAGTTAAAACCATTGGCATCCAATGCATTGGTTTAATAATTTTAAAGTTTTAAATGTTTGAATGTATTGTCATGCTTTATGAGTTTGATCAAGTGTGATGTCATGCTTCAAGTTAGAAATGAAGTTTTACAATTGATTTCCTACTTACAAATGGAATGGGCTGTCCCGTTTCATCCCTTATACCTATTTCTATCGTATCCAACTCCTGTCTGTTATTGTCCTTAGGTTTGGGGACTGATGGGCGATTTGGGCTGGTTATTACTCTTGCAGAATGTGAGTTCTTTTCGCTATCCTTTTTGATGTTAATGCTGTAATCGAACATACGAACCGAACGGGAATTTACCGAACTTGGCACTTCCGAACCGAACCGGACCGAACCGAACATTTCACTCAGTTCGGCTGTTCTGTTCGGGAGTGTTTCACTTTGAATTTCACATCTTGCGTATTTTAACTGTAAATTTAAAAGGCAGCTGGCTTCCTGAATGTCAAAAACCCACTCGAAATGACTTCTTATGCTTGCAAAAGCGGACGTCGCTCAATCGTTGCCGATCAAAATTTGATCGGCTCCATCGCCGCAATAGGGGCGTTCGAGATGCTTACACCGGGTAACACCGCAACTTACACCGGAGCGTTCTTTTAGCCATCACGTGATACACGAGTCTGCCCCGGTGGCAGCCACCACTGCCCGAGCTCGCGGCTGGGTCTCTGCTGTAATGACGTCACCTAGTAACCGCGAGTAGTAAAACATGTCGGACAGTTTGGAATCGCGACGTGAGTACGAAGAAAAACACAGATTTATGACACAAAATAAAAGGGAATAGGGCTGTAAATACGTTTTGCTTAATCAGTAGATGTCTGTGTGCATTGACAAAGTTTATTGCGGTACTTTAGGGCAACTGTTTATGCGTAGCGCCGGCTTCATTTTTCATCGCGAGTCAAACGATAACAGCGTTTATAAAGCTCTACCCGGCAACAACCCCGTGTCGTTCGTTTTGCATCTTCTGGAGGCTTCCTCCGGTGTAAACCCCGTGTTACCCGGTGTAAGCATCTCGAACGCCCCTATAGTTACCGCGCAGTATGCATCTGCACGATGTGCTGATACGAGTGAGTTTATTTATTGATTTATTCCATTTATTTGGTGTGCCCAAACAGTTTACAAAAGCTGGTTTCATTGCAATGGATTGGGGCCCTGCAAACACACACAAAACAAATATACTAAATTGAACAACTTCACAATCACAAACAAACTGAAATAAGATACATTTGTACAACAACTACAACATCAAAAAACTAATGGTTACAGAAGAACAACATCACAAGTAATTATTATACATGCACGTGACACTCAAATTTACGCTAATTACGGGAAGGGCGAAAAACCCGCATAAACCCTTTTTAAGAGAAAAACAAAACAAATGGGAAAATTCACCTCCGGCTCCAAAATTAAAGTTTATTTTTATGGCAACCACGTCATACGACTCCGTAAATTAGCATTTCTCATTTGAAGTTGATCATGTGAATATTATGTGTCTGTTTGGCGAAGTGCCGATTTGAATGAGCTCAAAGAAGACAGTTCAGGTGTGCACTAAGGCTGTTCCAAATTGCGGCGCCAATTACAGCAAAACTCGAGGCGTAATAAGACCCCTTTCGTGCAAAGGGAATTTTCAGTGTCTTTTCGGCAGATTGACGAGTTTCTCGAGTTTGTACGTAAGGTGTAAATAGACTTGCAATATACTGCGGGGCCAAGGAATTGATCCTTTAAAGACAAATATAGCTTTCGTGTATTTAACTCTCTCTGGACAGGCAAGCCAGTCGAGCTTTTTAAACATGTCAGCTGATGGCGTTAGGAAATCGCATTTCAGTATTGTAACAAGAATGTATCCTACTTGTTATTTGATACTCGACACAAGGAAGAACACACAGGAAAACTTATTCAGACACAAAACTCTCCACGTTTATTTCAACACTCTTTCTTCAACAACATCCCAAAACAACAATGGCGCTCTGGAAACGTTTCCCGCCGAGACGGGTGTCCCAACCTTCTAGCAGGGGCTCGCGCCAACCAGCTCTGTGGAGCCGTGTTAGCGCCCTCAGCTCGTCAGCCGGCCTAACCGTGGAATGGTGCTGGCGCCCTCTGCTAGCCGATTGGGACCGGCGTTACATGCCCCCTTCGAGGACCCTGATTTGTCCCCAAAGCAGGCAGCGAACCCCGCCGTCTCGCCGGGGAGACGCTTCCTTTACAAATGGTAGCATGGCTAGAAAAAGAAACACATGGGGGTGAAGTCGGGGACCGCTCCGGCCGGATGCGGCTCCCCTCTGGCGGGTGCCTTCGCAGACGCGGCGGAGATCTTGTCAGGGACCAGGTCTCCTCGGGGTGCCGATGGCGCGATGGGGGCGACATCGGGGCTCTCCGGGCATGGTTCTCTCCCCTGTGCCAGCGGCCGGGGGAAAGTGCAGTCGGCTGGGGTGCAGCTCGTCGTTGCTGGCGTACACTTCCAATTCGTCGGTGGCTGTCACGGTCGCCACCCTCCCTAGTAGGTGGCGTTGCCGCATGTCCTCCCGGTAGAACTTCCTCTCGCAACCGAACGGGCACTCGAACGAAAATTCAATTCGCCCCAAAACCATTTCGCCCAAGTGCCATTTCGCCCCCAAACCACTTCGCCCGAGTGCCATTTCGCCACAAATTACTTCGTCCAAACACTACATCGCCCAAGTGCCACTTCGCCCCAAAACCACTTCGTGCACAGGCCGTGGTTCAGGGCGAAGTGGTTTTGGGGCGAAATGACTGCAAACCCTTTTTTGACTGTTTTCTCAGTCAAAGTTTAGACGAAGTACGGAGCTGGTTTTTGCCCAGGTTGGTTTTAATCATGCATATCTTCAATCACACAGAGGGAAAAAACTATTTGTAACAGTTTACCAATCATGTATACTATCTTTAAGCGTGAAGTTGGTTAGCAGTGAGATATGACTGTAGCTGGTTGACGGCAACTTTCTCAATCGCCTTCCCAAAAAATGGCAGATTAGAAATTGGGCGGTAATTGAGGAAGCAATCGGTATCCAGACCTGGTTTCCTCAACAGTGGAATTACATGCGCATGCTTAAGTGCTATGGGAAAAATACCAGAACATAAGGAATAATTTACAATCTTAGTGATAATAGGAAGAAGATGCACATTTTCAGAACGTTGGCTGTGAGTGGATCCAGCAAGCATGACTGTTCTGTATTGTTGGTGTTGCTCCCGGGCCCACCGTGTTTGTTAAATAGCCCCCTCTGTTGACGGGCAATTTCAGATGCACGCTAAATACACTCACTAAAGAATTTCTCACGTGAATTTGTACACATTTTCTCCGCATTTTGGGGGCTAGAATCATCCCATCGTCTACTGCCAGCTGTATCTAGCGCCTTTGTAAAGCATTGTCTGTAAGTTGGTAACACACTGCATTTATGACATGTTTATAGCGATCCACATGTACATGTGCAGGTAGTAATAGGCATTTTTACATGATCATGTTGGTTCGTGCGTATTAACTTATTATATTAGTGAGGTTTCGGTGTGGTGTGCACGGTTAGTGATTACGACTACGATTAGCCAAACCTCAAAATCGTTACCTTTCGCTGTCCGTTTTTTTTACTAAGGTGTAGAGGCGTTGCTATCAGTGTAAACAAAACAACACTTGGGATATTTGTGTAAACGCCACAAGTACGCACAAAATAAATCGATGACATAAAATTATAGTCGTCGTTTTGCCTAACCGTATGCGACCGAAACCTCCCTATTATTAAAGGACTGTTGTACTTGTACTTGTAGGCACAGAATTTGCTGGCTGTTTATTGACCATAGATCCTAGTAGAATTTGAGATTCATACATATACAGGTCTGTGAATTCGTCATGTAGCCATGTATGATGTAAGCACATGGACGCGTTAAGAGTTGTTATACATGTAGTTAGTGTTTTTCTTACTTTTACCACGAAGACTTAGTTTTACTAATCAGTAATTGTTCACTGACATCATCCTGTGTGACCGAATAAACACCGGAGCTGCGGAGGCTAATAAACCCTTTCACGGTTATCGGCGCCATCTTGGACAAGGGGAAGTTTTACGCGTACAATGCTTGTGCGGCGAACGCGATGTGCCTAGCAACCACACCAACACATCCAGCTGAAGATTTTCAAGTTTTTGCCGGGAAACTTAGCTCGAATAAAGGGCAGTAATCTACATTTTGTAATACCTTGGTGACTGGAAGAGCAATCCACGGTAAGTCTATACTTTTGATATAGAATTCTAGCAGACCGCTGTCAGTTCGAAATCTACCATGTTTACGACGTTCTGGTCATGTACGTAATCGTCTGTCGATATGCGATGACACGAAGTAGGCCTATACGGTCATGTTATTTTCATAACGCCGTGTAGATCGCAACAGAAGTACATTTCACTTCCGAGTTCACGACCTTTTGCAGTCAAGGGAAATGCTTAAAGAGATATTCACTGTCGTATCTAAGTTCGTTAGTAGATTTAGGAAGGTAAATAAATTGATGGCGCTTGTAGGAAAGGGCCCATGCGTGTTAAAGGCACAGGCTCGTCAGCAATGCGCGCCCGCCAAATGTGTGCCACGCAATACGCAGCTCCATAGCAAAGGCATGGAGCTGCGTGTTTCGAGCACGAATTTGGCGGGCGCGCAATGCTGACGAGCCTGTGCCTTTACGGCGGCGTGCGTGGTGTTTCCAACAACATTATTGCAAAAGGTGTCGTGGTTAAATCTTAAACCTGCAGAGTGATACATGTACATGTATATACATGTAGCTTCACTGAACTTAAACAAATTAGCCTATAGGCCTACGTTTGTCCGCCTAGAAAAGGGAACTATAGAAATCTTTTTTTAAATATATATAAAAACTTTAAAAAATGTGAGAAATGTAGCCTTGAGGATGTCACTTGAGTATTTCTTCATGGTAGGGCCGACCACATGGAATGTAAATAAAGGGAGGTGGCGGAGGATGAAAAAAAAGAAGGCAAATGGAACCGGGCTTTCCAAAAACAATGTTTAGCAATGTCAACAAACAAGTGATTGCAAACATCAGCATTCTCCTCATAAGCGGAAGCCTCCCACCAAACGAAAACAACCAACTCCCTCAGGAAAAATAAAAAAAGTGATCACTGAAACTTCAACATCGACTTCAAGATTACCCGCAGTTCCTCTGGAGTTCGAACACATACATAACACGTGAAGCGGATGTCCGATTCTTCACGGGTTTCAAGGACTCGGCAACATTTAAGTTTAAAACTGGCCTTGAATTCATTGAGTTGTTGGAATGTCACGCTTTTATTCACCTATTGTATGTGTGCAGTGCCATGTGCAGTGCTGTATGGGTCATTCTTCAGTAAGTATCTATTTTTGGCCTTAAGAAATCGTGAATTTTTTTTCTTCAAATTTTGATTATTTTTAGTGGAACATGATCATTAAGGTACACAACAACTATAATTAACGTTCGGCACAATCTTTAGGGGAGTTTTATTTAATTTCATTAACATTAAATGTTCAGTGTTGTAGCATATATAGGAGAAATGTGCCAAAATCATATCCGTCACACTTTCGTGACGGAAATGACGAATTTTGACTGACTTCGAAAGCTGAGTAAATTCAAACAAGAGAAGTTAAAGTTTAAACATAGAATAACAACCAGTGAACAGAGGGCTTTGAACGGAATATAACGCAACTTATTGTCCTCATTTTATTGCCATTATTGGCAAATGAAAATGCCAAAACAAATCAGATATGACGCTCCAAAATATCGTGACGGAGTTGACCCAAAATGCCAAAAAATCATCTCCGTCACGGCAAAAAGTGATGGAACTTATGACTGTGACGGATATGACTAAATAAACAATTAAACTGTTATAACACCATCCACAGTCTGTTTGAAGCCCAAACACCACACAAGCTTGGAAGTTTGCACAATGCATAGTTCCGATTTTTCCCAGTTAACCCCGCCCCCTTGGATATTGTTGCTATATCACACGCTATCGTCAAAATGGCGACACACAACGCACAAAGCAATGGGACTTTCAACGGAAAGCACAGATTCATTGGAGAAAACTCAAAGGTATTCATGTTTCAGGGTCGACAGTTATCTTAGAACATACGGAGTAAAGGGCCAGTAATACAGGGATGTCATATCATGAAATACGTGCTTTCGTACCTTTGAACAGCGAAACGACCGGCCTTGAAACAAAAAATTCACCCGGATCATCGCATACAACACTGTACAAATTGTATGGGGCAGAACATCGCGTGATGTTGTGAGCGTACAGTGCACTTTGACCTATGTGGGTGATATCTGCTAGCTCTGTCGTGATTGGTCGGCGGGTTCGGTTGATTGACAGGTCGGAACTATGCATTGTGATCGTTTTCATGAATACTTTTAAAGATTAAAAACACAAATAAGATATGTTATAAAGCGTTCGGAGATGACGTTGAATAAAGGTACTATTGTAATTTTTTGAGAAAGTCTACAATTCCTTGGCTATTACGGGTTGCAGTTTTCTTTAATGGATTATTTTATGCTCTATAGGCTCTGAGGTATCCGATGGACTAATGCAATTAAGTCTTGTTCATGGTCAGTTCTCTATCAGATATGATGCTCCAAAATATCGTGATGAAGATGACCACAAATCCAGGGACACGATTTTTGACTCTTAAAATGTCGAATTTCATGCAAATATGGTTTAATGATGTAATTTTAAATTTTGCATTTGGAGGAGACCAACTATACTTTGCTTTTGGTAGTATAATTATCTTTTTAAGCTGCTTATTTTAAAAATTATGGCAATGGGGACATTTTAAGAGACACTACCGGGACATGCTTTTTTTTTTTTTTTTTTTAAGGTTCATCGTAAAAAATAAGCACCCTGTCGATTGTTTTCAAGAATTTGTACCACTGCATATAATCAGAAATATGTTAAAGATTATTTTACCGCTTAAAAATCAGATTTTCATCCTGGAGTTTTTAAGATGTAGCATCTCAAGGTGTCGGGACACGAAAATAGACACTTACTGAAGAATGACCCGTATACATAATAGTTAGTCTGTTCACATGTCTGCTGGACATACATGTACGCTGGGTGCGGCTGTAGGGGAGTTTTGGTTGTTGATTGGTTTATTAATAAAGAGGTCTGAAACCAATTTCTATTATACATACAGTCGCTGCCCTGTTGTAGTTGTAAGTTGCTTTTTATACCGGTATGCAATGTACAAAAAGATCTGTGTCCTGTACTGTACTTGCATGTCTCATTGCTACTAGTGATCTACTAGTGAAATATGTTTTCACGGTTCTACATATAGCGTAGGTACCGGTAGGGGGAGGGGGAGGGGGAGGGGAGGTTTATAGGTTGAGGACCGCGTAGGACTTTACATGCACTGTAAAATGTTGACATTTCATAGTAGTTCGGAGGGGAGGGAGGGGGGTCTTGAAAAATACTATCGTGCTCTGTAGAACTGTGAAAATGTTGACAAATTTAGACGGCCCATTATACGGCCTTTTCCTACTAGAACAACCTGCCCTGGGGCAAACTCGCACCAGGGCCGACCCCTGGTGACGCGAGTTCAAAACCGTGTCGATTCAAACTCGAACATCTCAAACTCGCCCCGTGGTAGTCAGTGAGCTTTCCGTTCATACAGTGGATTGTTATGTTATTTTGCCTCGAAATTAGAATCACACTCAAATATTTCCAGCTGGTTGTGTCCTGCATTGGTTTTTACGAAAGCCCATTAGCGCCAACAAAAACAATATTTAAAACTCGTTATTTCGACTTTCAATCTCTTTATTTCGACTTTCAATCTCGTTATTTCGACTTTCAAACTCGTTATTTCGCCTTTCAAACTCGTTATTTCGACTTTCAATCTCATTATTTCGACTTTCAATCTCGTTATTTCGACTTTCAAACTCGTTATTTCGACTTGCGTGTAGAACCTCGTTCTCCGTAGAATGCATTATCCGGTACCGCCCGCTTAGTGTGCACAGCCTGGGACGCGTACGAGGCTGCAGACATTTTCCCGCCTTGTCACTAATGTGACGTGGTCAAGAGTGTTACGTCGTTGCACATGCAAATATGCCCGCACCGTCCATGCCGTATGCGTACCGCACCAGTGCACCAGCGTCGCCATGCTCGAAATTTCGGATTTTATTTCATGCATGGATCAGCTTGGATACATGTATGTTCACAAGACTGGGAAAGGTAAAGGTACGTTATCGGTAGATATTTTACAATTATGACTGTCATAGTGTCAATGACAAGATGGTATGCGGTACAGGGTCGTTAGGGTCCTTCAACTTTAAAAGTTAATACACAGTGGCTGTAGTCGGTAGTAGTTAGTTACGGCATAAGCTCCATGGTTACGGTATACGCGTGTGGGGTAAGTTGAAACACGATAATTAAAAACTGCACTATACTTCCGTAATTATCCTAATTAACAAGGCAGACAAGTAAGCTGTAAACCATGTGTAAACCGGGGCACTAATTAACCCTTTGCCATGTTTGGGGTACAGGGCAGGGGGTCAACAAGCATGACAAGTGTAGTGCACAAGAAAGAGCACCAAAACACTGCACAACCCTATGGGGAGCCGTTCCGCACTGCACAACCCTATGGGGAGCTGCTCCGCACAACCCTATGGTGCGGAGCACGGGGAGCTGCTGATCCGCACTGCACAGCCCTATGGGGAGCTGCTCCGCACTGCACAGCCCTATGGGAAGCTGCTCCGCACTGCACAACCCAATGGAAAGCTGCTCCGCACTGCACAACCCCATGGGGATCTGCTCCGCACTGCACAACCCTATGGAGAACCGCTGGGGGGCCCCCTCTGGGGGTCAGAGACCAATGATGCTCCCAGATAAGTTTGATGGGGTTTCGTCGTGGTCCGACTACCTCATCCATTTTGAGAGCGTGGCAACAGTCAACCAGTGGGGCGAGGCCGAGACGGCTATGTTCCTGGCCTCCCACCTGAAGGGCTCAGCACAAAAAGCCCTGGCTGACATGGCACCACACTCTCAAAACGCTGGTTAAAATATCACTGGTTAAAAATCAGTTGGTTAAAAATCTCCCAATGTTGGTTAAATTCTATGAGTTGGGTAAATTTTTCTTTAACCAGGGGTTGGTTAAGAAATATTCTGCTTTCTGGTTGGGTAAACTGCGGGTTGTGTAAAATATAAGATCAGAGGGCTGTATTTTAACCAACTATGGTTATAATATTTACCACCCGCGAAGCGAAGTTGGTTTAAAAAAATCGCCCAACCATGTCACGTGGTGTCCAGTGAAAGCTACCATTGGTTAGTGCCTCGTTTGTCTGCAAAATAGCATGCAGTGACAAAATGCCCACGCGCGCTCGCGCGCGCTGTGTGTACGTGTC
Source organism: Henricia sp. BOLD:AAB3569 (assembly GCA_037783545.1). Classification (NCBI taxonomy): domain Eukaryota; kingdom Metazoa; phylum Echinodermata; class Asteroidea; order Spinulosida; family Echinasteridae; genus Henricia; species Henricia sp. BOLD:AAB3569. The sequence continues at coordinate 1,214,218 of JBBELK010000272.1, read as the reverse complement.
TGTGTACATTGTATACGTGTAAAACTATACTCAAACATACGGTAAATGGCGAATGTGTTGACGTCAAATTTGCAAAATGTAGTGGTGTTTCCGAGCTGAAACAACTATTTCAAGGTAAGTTCTGCCTCGTTATTTGTCTGGGTCGATCGGTGGATGGTGGGGAGACATTTTAGTGGTTGCTAGCAGTCGATTTTGGAAACCTTTCTCGAAGATTTAAGCCGAAAGTGTTATTTTTGTTACCCGTACGGGTTGTCGTACTATAACGTTACTTACACGTTGTATAGGCCGTGTGTAGCGAGTAGGCTACAAACTACATGTGTACACCATACTCGCTACGCACGGCCTAGCCTACGTGAAACTTTTCCCCACCACTCCCGCCGGGCTAGCTGCCCCATCTAAGATGTATAGAGATTGTCACTTTTCGAATGATAAATTCTCCACCCCTGGAGCAAAATTTGGTTTACAAACTCCCCACCCATGGGCCAAAAGATACACGTTTTGCTCTCTGTGCGCTGAAAATTAGATTTCCATGCGTTTAAGTTCCCACCCTGGGGCACGGAAATCGTGACCAAATCCCCACCTAAGGGGTGGGGCATCGCGGGGTGAGGTAGCGCGGGGGAGGGGTGGGGCAACAATTGATAGGTACATTAGTTTAATAATAGTATGAATGGATGGGTCACATATACCGCCTTTGGATCTTACTGTTAATAGTCCTTGTTTCATTTTGTTTATCCACACAGGAGGAGCTGATCGGATCGGATTTGGCATCTTGGCAGCAACTGTTACTCGACAACAACCGTGACTGACAGCAGAAGCCAAGGCCACAACCACTCATCATGCACATCACAGTTGATCTGACTGTACGTACTAGGCTACTGCTAAGCAAGGCTTCGGCGTGAACCACGTCTTCTTGATCAAAGCTGCATTTTGGCCACTTTTTCGACACAGAACGAACTTCCCGTAGTAATATAATGGCAACTCGGAAATTTTGCAAGTGTTATTTCCCAATCTGAATTTAACAATTTTTTCCTGTGTAAACCACAAAAATAAAAATACGCTCTTCTCTGACTTTATATAGTGCAGCTGAGCTAAACGTCACACAAGCAATTTCGAACTCATTGTTAACACAGTGTGATGTGAAACATTTAAAGATGAACATGTTTGAAGGAAGCTAAACTCTTTCATTTAGAAAATACCAGTATATATTTGGCCTACACCTGCTGCTAAAGTATATACATGTACATCAAATATACCCCACCCCCAAAAAAAACAAATATATATATAATTATAAAATGTAAAACTGTCAAGTCCATCGTGTGGTGTTTGCCTTTATTTAGTGTCCTTTATACCCAAATATCTTTTTGTTTAAACTTCTAACATAATAAATTAACCAACTGTTGGTAAAATATTGCCCAATTACTGTGAACAGCATTTCAGTAAAATGCCCAACCATTCGGGTATAACCAACTGTATGGTTAAAATTTGCCCAACTCGCAATTAACCAACAGATTGGTTAAAATAAAATTAACCAATAATTGGTTAAAAAGTTTAACCAACCACGTATTAAAATTTAACCAACCTGGGTTGGTTAAGGTTTTAACCAACTGTTGGGATGTTCACCTGGTAATACATGGTTGGTTAAAATTTTAACCAAGTTGGTTAAAAATTTTAACCAACGTTCTGAGAGTGCAGAGGCGCGCAAGGAGTACCCCCGTATCCTGGAGTACTTTGAACAACGATTAGGGGTCACGGCACAAATTCCATTACATCGGGCCCAACTGCCGATGTGCACCAGATGTCGGGACGAATCCATCAGTAGCCTGGGGCAGTCGATCAGGCGGTTGGTTTCCAAGAACTACCCGAACCTCCCCACGCAAGCTCGGGAGGACCTGGCTGTGGATGCTTTCCGGAATGCATTAGGTGACGAGCAGCTGCAACGCCACGTTTTTTCGAGAAAGGCGACGACCCTGACCGAAGCGATCACACGGGCAACGGAGATGGAGGCTTTCCTGGACTCCCAGGTACAGAACAAGAAGGGAAAACAAGGAACCAGGGAAGTGAGGTCGGTAGTGCAGCTAGCGCAACCTACACCAGACAGGAACACCGAGGGCACAGGCTACGCGCGTAGACCGCTCGACCGATTGATGGTGGAGTTCTTCGGGTGCCACGAATTCGGGCACTTCCGGCGTGATTGTCCGCGTAGGAAACAAGGATTCGATAACAATCCGAGAAGAGGACAGAATGAGTCTAGGTCGACCCAGCGGACGACCGGTGGAGGACCTCCAGGACAGGACCAGATGAAACCGAAGGTGACGCTGCGGGGGGGGGGGGGGGGGGGGGGGGGTGGGGGGAATTACATTGCGGGGAAAGTTGCGTCGACACCCGTCTGTTTCCTGCTGGACACGGGAGCTACGGTGAGCCTAATTTCGGAACGCATCTATGACGAGCTTTATGGACCCGGGAAGCCAGACCTCCAGCCGCCGCCTCCGACCCTGAGACAAGCAGATGGGAGCCGAATGCAGGCCCGGGGAGAGGCTGCCTTTGAACTTCAGATCGGAGATCAGGTCTTGAGCCACGCCTGCATTGTGGCTAAAATTGAGCCGGATGTCATCTTGGGGATAGACTTCCTGTCGACGTACCGTTGCCAGTGGCGATGGGGGGACAACACAGTGTTGATCAATGGAAAGTCCGCGGCTTTAGGAGGCTACGAAAAGCACCCATCGGTGGCAAGAATTCAAGGAGCGGTAAAGGAAAGACAATGGAGAGGGGTTGGGATGGTGTACCTGGGCGAGGCGGCGACGGTGTGGAGAATATGTTTTCAGCCCGACGTCGCAGCTCCTTGCGAAGCGGAGGTCGCCGGGACCAAGGAGGGCCTGCTGGACCAGGAGGAGGTAGGAGCCGCCGAAGGCCAGGGGACACTGTCGGCCAAGGAAAACAAAGGAGAGGACGCGAAAGCCGGAGGCCGGGAAGCGCTCCAAGCAGAGCAGGGAGCCATCGCCAATATCTGTAGGATGGGCCGCTTCCGATGCCGGCACTGCGACAAGCGGTTCACGAGGTTGGGAAACCTAAGGCGACACCAAACAACGGCCGGCATGCCCGGCTCTTCACCCGACGGTGCCGTTCGAATGCCCGTATTCGGTTGCTATGCGGGAGGAAGTTCTACCGGGAGGACATGCGGCAACGTCACCTCAAGTACTGTGCCTGGCGACCAGGGAGGGGGGCGACCGTGACAGTCGAAAACGAGCTGGACGGCGAGGGCAGGCAGTGGAAGGGTGCTGGTGACCAGTCGGAGCCGCCCCCAGCCGCTGTGGCACCCCAGCCGGAGTCCATCCTGTCGGAGCCGCCAGTTCGTGGGGGTAATAGCACCACCTCGGAGCAACCTCCGGTCGCTGCGGCACCCCAGCCGACTCGACCTTCCCCCGGCCGCTACCCCTTCGGAATCTAACAATCCTAGGAGATGTCGAACTGTTTCCCTGCTAGTATTTAACTCGTTTTTGATGCATTTGAAATGCATCCAGCGGTAGCCATGCAAGCGCCCAGACTTCTGCAGTTCTTCTTCAATAAAGCATGCAACTTCCACGAGGTCTGTATGTCTTTTCCGACGGAACAAACCTAGCTTTTTGAGTAGGCGTTGAAAAGTCCGCTTACTTATGAGAATGTCGTGGTTTGCCAGTAAACATATCAGAATTTCGCTATAACTTAATCCCAAATTAAAGTACAAACGAGCAAACGTCTTAGCGTCAGTAGCATCTGTCAACGGCATTTTGCTTCAACATCACTTAAGTCGAAATAACGAGATTGAAAGTCGAAATAACGAGTTTGAAAGTCGAAATAACGAGTTTGAAATATTGTTCTTGTTGGCGCTAATGGGCTTTCGTAGGTTTTAGATATTCTTGATTGGAAAACAAACAAAAAAGAACTAAGTTACATTTGCCGAAAACATACGTGTACATTGCGATTTCTTATTGTGTCCAGGACAACCCATTCTAATCGATTCCAGTGGTCTTTTTTTGCGAACGTACAGTTAGTGTGCCTCGATCTACGGAGGCCCAATGAGAGTACGGGCGGCGCTCTTATGTCACGCGCATTTTATGCGCGGCATACAATGTATAGTTTCGTTTGACGTTCTCTTTGGGCGTCCGTCAATGCACAACTACACGTTTACAATCGTTTTTATCGTGATAAGGAGTACGAAAGATTTCTTCGTCGAAGATTGTCGGAAATAGACGTTTTTGATTCAAAAACGGCAATGTAAGTAGTGCTTTTTATTTGTCTTCTAATCAAGAATATCTAAAACCACTACAGGAAACAACTAGCTGGAAATAGTTGGGTGTGATTCTAATTTCGAGGCAAAATGACAACCACTGTTTGAAAGGGGTTCCTTCTGTCCCTACTATGACTACGGGAAATCCCGTAGGCAAACTCGCCCCAAGGCAAATCACCCTGGACATCGGCACCTCGTCCCTCACTTGAACAAGTGAGAACTTACCCTGCCCCATTTTCACACTGCTGTTCTCACCCCGGGAAAAGTGTCTTGCCCTGGGGCAAAAATTTTCAACTCTAGCTACATGATATAGCTGGCCCCGAGCAGGGTTAAACTTAGACAGAATGATTCTGTCGGACTTACGGGATTTCCCGTAGGGACAGAAGTAGACCCAGTAACTGAGTCGTTGGCCCTGTTTTTACGAATTTTTGTTTTGTTTTGGGCCTAACGACTCAGGCAATACATATACGCGTATGCAGAACTTTTAACATGTTTAAATTTACCGCGCTTTTTGCCGAACGATGCATTCCAGAAACTGCCCCAAAAAACAACCAAACGGACTTCCAACCTGGCCGAAAATGCACTTCCTGCATTCTAGAATTCCCAGAGATCATTCTATAGTGCCTTCTTCTGGTACTTACGATCACTGCTTGAGACGGTGTAAAATTAAAAAGTTGGAGAAAACAACTCTCACAGCTCACTATGCTCACGTTGTGACGCCATTTTCTGTGAAGAATCTTGGCGATTTGCATAAATGTCACATGCCGTATGACGTCCAATACAAACCGCACGAGCATCGACGACTGTTTTCTGTCACAAAATAAACAGTTTTTGGTCTTCTGGTTGTCGCTACATTATTACTTATTAGCCTTTTAGTCTAGTTGGAAAAGGACTTTATAGACCATGCATTTGCCATGCATTTGCCATGCATTTGCTATGCATATGTCAGACTTTCAGGCAATATGTCCATGGATCGAGCCCCGTCACCATTGCAGCATTGTCCTTAGACAGGACAATTTGATCAACATTCTCTTTCCATCCAGGTGTAAATGGGTACTAGCAAATATTGGTTGGGAAACCCAGCTAACTGCTGGGGGTAAACCTGCGATATACATGTACATGTACTAGCAAGACATCCAGGGGGAGTAGCAGTGCTCCTAGTCACTCCATCTCCCCTTTTCTCCTATTAAAATGAACATAATCAAAGCAAGGCTTGCAGAAAAAAATTGTTTAGTCCCGTGTTGAAATTGTTCATTGTGTGCATCACAGGCACAGTACAGGCGCGCAAGAGAGCTCGCGGTATGGACAGTGATTCTCAACAGGAGATACACACGCTATCGCGCGATTGTTCAAACTCACTGATCGTACCCGACACGTTCTATGGGGAACAAGACAAAGATGGACGAACCGTGATAAAGGTCAATAGTCCTATACATGTAGTCACTCCATGCCATGAAAACTTATGTTATGTAGGTTTCTTTTTTTCTCTCTCTAGTTTAAGCACAATGGCATCTTCAACAGGAACTTCGTCACCACCGTCAAAAGGAAAGATTGGGATCATTGGAAGGTAATTAAGGATCATTTAATATGGCTTTTGAGAAAAAAAATAAATTTTGAGCATAGTGAATATTAATTTGGGATTATTTTGGCCATTGTACAAGTCACATGACTTGGAATAATTTGAGTTGCAGGAAGCACAAAGAATGTCAAAAGTTACCAGCGTCATCAGTTTGAACTTGGATGCATCTGTCAGTGATAAATACCAGCGTATACACGAATCCATAACTGCAGTGTTTACCATGTTTACTTGCATTGTACTACGTGTACAAAAAAAACAAGTCATTTGAGGCTCAAGTCAAGTCAAGTCATTTTAATTTCGAGTCTCAAGTCGAGTCAAGTCATTTGAGGCTCGAGTCTCAAGTCAAGTCATTTGAAGTTCGAGTCTCAAGTCGAGTCAAGTCAGTGAAAATCGGGACTCGAGCCGCGAGTCATCACAACCCTGCTGTCGCCTGAAGAGTTTTTGCAGATACATGTATTATCATCGGCCCTCGCATACTTGACTCGTGGTTGAATGCAAATATGACATCAAAGCGGCCATTTCAGCGAAGGAAAAATGATTTTCACTTATTCCTATTTTTAAAAAACAAGTTTAGTTTGAAGTGGAAGAAGCACATGTGCTATGTACATGTATACCGAATGTTCCATTTGGCAAAATGCTATTGTTCAATGGACGATCAAATTTGATCCATTAGGCACAGCCTTATCTACGGCTATTGCATTTACATGTACTTAAAGTGTGTTTTAATTTTCCTTCCACATGCTGACCTTTTCTTTTCAATTTGCACACCCTCTACAGTGGTCTCATTGGGAGAAGCTGGGCCATGATTTTTGCCAGTGCAGGATACAACATCACTTTATTTGACATAAAAGAATCACAGGTTAGTAAAAATGAAATGTGATTATCATGCAGAAAAAAAACACGTCTACATGTACATACTAGGCCTGTGTATTTTCGAATAATTGACTTTTGTCTGAAATAAGTTTTTTTAACCTGAGAGAAAGTAACACAAGGTGTGAATTTTTCAGACTTTTCATCAATTTTCTGATTTTCGTCCATTTTCAGACGTTTTTCCAACTGACAATCTCCCATCCCTGTAGGTATTAAATTCATATTTTTGTAACCAAATCACTAAGAAATTTATAGACAAATTTGTAAAGATTTAAGAAAGTTTATTTTGCTTTGTAATATCCTCAGCTCACTGATGCAACTAGTGATATTGAGAAGCAGCTGGCAGAACTCAAGGAAACGGGCCTCCTGAGGGGCTCGCTGACACCTGAACAACAGAGGGCGCTAATCAGCGTGACCAAAGACATGAAGGAGGCAGTAACCGGTGCCTTGCACATTCAGGTGAGAAAAACCTGTACAGTATATATATATTGTAACGGCCGTCCCGATCCACCAGCTGAGGGCGCCAGCACCGTTTCACGGTGGGTCCGCCCGACGTGCTGAGGGCGCTATCACGGCTCCACACGGAGCCGGGTGGCGTGAGCCCCTGCTGGGGGATCGGGATATCCGTTCCGCGTGGGGACGCGATCCCCGCGCCATCTTTGGTACTGGTTGTTGATGGAGGAGGAGTGTTGAAATAAACGTGGAGAGTTTTGTGCCTGAATTGGAATTTCCTGTGTGTTCTTCCTTTGTGTCGAGTATCAAATAACGATAGGGGAAATTCCTCGTTACAATATATATTTTTAAGAAACGGCCAAAAATGTATTTTTTAATTTAGTTCTTGGGGTGTTTGCAATAGTCTTAACCACCGGCTGAAAATATCGGGATACATGTATAATATTAAGCTTAGACAGTTGTGCTAACGGTATACGCATACATTATTGAGGACATCGTCATTTTCAATAGACCGTGTAAGTTGACCTCAAGAGCGTGCGGGACTCCGCGAGACTCGTTGACTTCCGGGGACCTCGTATATAAGTTTTGACACGGGCAGCAACCGTTTTTCGGTACCATTTTCACATTGTGTCAAAACTATCTTAAAATCCTAAAATCCCATTTATCAATTGAGCAAAACGTACAAACGTCACGTGGTACGGTAAAGTGATAATTCAAAGAAGATCATCACTAAAACCCCATTGCCATTCCCTGACTGGTCCCCGGAAGTGTGACTCGCCTACATAAAATTTAAATGAATTTAGTTGATCTGAAAAAGTAGTAACCATCAACCCTGGTAACCATTCTTGTTACATTGCTTGCAAATGTGTACAACCCCCTATTAACCCTGGCTCCCCCCTCGCTCCCCCCCCCCCCCCTTTTTTGACTGTTTTCCCAAAAGTTAGACGAAGTACGGAGCTGGTTTTTGTTCAGGTTGGTTTTAATCATGCATATCTTCAATCACACAAGGGGATAAAACTATTTGTAACAGTTTACCAATCATGTATATTATCTTTAACATAGAGATATTTTTCAAAATTTGATAGTTCAGCCACACTTTGGCAGATGTTCTAATTGATTGATGTACCTGATACTATGATTTGCTTGTGCAGTTTTTCACGGTTTTATTTTTGTGGAAGTGGTTTTATTTGAGAAAATCATGAAAATAAAAACTGCACAAAGTTTTCACTTGTGAAGGTGAGAGTGCCACACCAAATGTTGTCCTTGATTATTCCTTTTTCGCTGGGGTAGGGATTTTGGCAATTGAAAACCCACAATGCCTAGAATTTTGGCAGAGAGGGAGGGGATTAGGTTTCGCAAGGTGACCAATACGGTTACGAATACGGATATGATAACGGCAACCGTTCACGTCGATGCGCACACTGAACTGGGTTTCGCACTGTGTGAATGTACGTGTACATATCTGCTAAATCTGCTCTGCGCTTGGCTTTGTTTTCAACAGATTTTCCTCGCTTTCACGTGGGCATCACACATTAAATTTGATCTATATTCACGGATTATACATCAAAAAGAAACAAAATGCATACAGCTTATTAATCCATCACAGATAAAGCGAAAAATCTGCATAACCGATATCCGTTTTTATGCTATGCGTATGAAGGCAGATAACTGTAGTCAACGCGTATGAAAACATGTGTACTTCGGTTACGTGTCACATGAAGCGCATAAAGTCATGATGTATCCGTAACGGTGCGAAACCTCTCTAATAGACAGCCGAAGTGTGACGTGCGTTGCCATGGCAATTGGATCTAAACTATCATGGCTGTCGGGAAAAGTACCATTGGAAAAGCACTGGGACACGGTTGAGTGATTTTTAGTTTAGATCCAATTGCCTAGGCAACCAACAAAAGGTGACGTATTCACTTCGGCAGTCTATGACAGGACTTGACCTCTTTAACATCAGGCTTGTACATGTAGGAACACAGTAAGGTAGTTTATACTTTATACTTTACTGGTATCTCTCTTATTGCTTTTTCATGACAGGAGTGTGTACCTGAGAACATGGACATCAAACGTAAAGTCCTGAGTGAAGTGGAGAAATATGCGGATGATTCCACGGTACTCTGCAGCTCGGTATCCTTTACTGTACCATCCAAGTTTATGGATCATCTAAAGCGACGTAATCAAGGCATCGTTGCTCATCCGGTGAGTACTAATAACTTGCATTGGTACCGTAATGTCGTGCACAAATCCACCCAGCAAGGTGCTCAGTGTGTCAATCAATCAATCATTTCTGCCTCGCGGCGCGTCGATACGTGCTATGAGGGGTGCTTCCATTTAAAGGCCCAGTGGATCATTTGCAATGCAATGACCCCAAAAGTTTACAGGGGAAAAGTTCTGAAAGTAAAGATTGAATTAATAGCAACTATCCAATGAAAGGTTTTCGCTCAAAATGATATAATTTTACCAGAAAATAATCCGTAAAGATGAAATTATTTAGATCGTTTGCAAACGATTTACTTATTTTTGGTTCGCATCTACGCGGTCCAAAATGCATGGGCGCTGTGTACTCCGTGTGCGTGTTCCAACGCGATGCATTTTTATGGATCGCGCGCACACGCAGTATGTGCGCCACAGAGTGCATGACGCAAGCCACATAGTACCCGATCAACTGAGAACGAATATATGAAACACCCCGCCAAGACCAGGAAAATGCATATGGATTTTCATGTTTTTTCAAAACGTGGTACATTTGACAAAGCTGAAATTTCTTCAGATGAGTTTGTTGATGTCTTTCTTTTGATTTATAATGGTTTTATTCGCAGAATCGCTCAACAGATCATCTACAGGGCCTTTAAGCACCTAATTCAAAACACCCCACTTCGTGCCATACGGATAAACTGGTCTCTTTCAAGCTGGGTGGATGAAACTGCTTGTTCGAGAAGAGTTCCAATACGATTACCCGACTGTTTATATCTGTTGGAGTTAAATAAGAGCTGTTTAGTGTGGCGTGAGTTTGGTTGGCGGATCGTATGGGCGACGAATAAGCAAGCGTATAAATTAGTTTCAGGATTTTTTTTTTCTTTTTCCCCCCAGACCAATCCTCCCTACTACTGCCCCCTGGTAGAGATCATTCCAAATCCATGGACGGACCAGTCTGTCATCTCACGCACGAAGGCCTTACTAGAAGAAGTTGGTCAAGTCCCTGTGACTGTCAAGAAGGAGGTTGATGGGTTTGTCTTGAATCGTATTCAAGTTGCCATCATCAATGAAGCCTGGAGGCTAGTTGCTGTGAGTAAATTTTGCCGTTTCACTATAGGTAAACATGGCAGACAATTGATTGCTTTCCGGTGACGTCACCCCTTCCATCCACCATTTTGGTGGGCATTTTTCATGACCCAAGTGGCTCGAGCAATAACCGGCAAAAAGAGCAAGAAAAGCGCATTGGTTGCACTAACCTCTGTTGCTTGAACATGCTTTATGTTGTTGCGCCATGGTTGTTGTATAGAGAAAGATAAAAACGCATTTCTTCATGCTAAAAATCGCGATCAAGTAAAAGCACTTTTGTTTTTACAAGCACGAGTGCATGCTCAATAATTTAAACGTATCACAACGCCCGCGTGCAGCATCTTCGAATGAAAATACGCTGGTGAGTATTTTTTACGCGTGTTCATGTGCGTCTATTGGCGCACGCGCGTACGCGCGTGACTGTTCACCACCACACATTCCCGGTTGTTCTACGTCATCGAAAGCAATCAATAGACCGATGATGTCAAGTCGTCAACAATCTGACATAATGTAAACGTTAAAAATGCGTTGGTACGTGAATTTGATGTGGTAGTTGCTTCACTACAGTAAAACCTTGAATTCTAGATCCAGTGCTGTATACAGCGATATCATGGAAGATAAAGGCACTTAATAGTCAATTTTCTATGCGCAGGATGGAGTGATGTCAACAGAAGACGTGGACAAGGTTTTTACCTCGGGATTGGGGATGCGCTATGCATTCTGTGGACCATTTGAAGTCATACATCTCAACGCTGAAGGTAAATTGCCTTCGTGCAATCTTTATGCTCGGCGCAAATTCTGAATTTGCGCAAGTTCAAAGTTGAAAGATTGTGCAGCGCAAATTTTGATTCAGAACGCAATTTCAGAATCTGAGCAAGATAGGTTCCCAAGCCCAGTTTTAATTTCGGTGCGCAATCTGATTCAGTACCTCTAGCTCAAAATTTACCTCTAGCTCCCATTAAATCAGCTTGCGCAAATTCAGAATTTGTGCCGAGCATGAAGATTGTGCCCATCATACTGAAAGTTTTGTGTAATCTATGCCACCCATATCATGCACTACACAATGAAAATAATGGTGACATCTTATATAGTGCAAATATCTATCCTGCGGGATACTCATGGCGCTTTACAATATCATTACCCTGGTCTTTGGGCACAACGCCCTGGCAGCCTGACAAAAGAGTTGTCTTTGTCCACCCTGGAGTAAATGGGTATACCGTATACTGCACAAATTCTGTGCTATACAAATTTGTGTGCTAAACAGTGACATGAAATTGGCCTCTGGAATGATAATCTTGTGTGCACTATTGATAGGGTTTTCAGTTCCATTGTACGAAACTGAAGCCCTCTGCACACACAGCGCACAGCCCGCACCAAAATCTTACAATTTTTCATCTCAAAAAGTCATCCAGTTTTACCTGTCGAAATCTAACGAGCAACTGTTCATTAGAAAGCTTAGAGTTTCAGCTATTCACTAACGTACATAAAACAGCCGTCAGAGGTATGACCGACAGCTCAGGCTTTTATGAATGAACTACTCTCGCCCCGACCAGCCTTTCCCGAAGCGTTGCGATCGCGAGTATTCGGCCCGTAAAAATTGCCGCTCGGCAGGGAGCGCATGCACTTCGGGCGCTTTCCGCGGATCCGAATACTTGTGACGTACATGAAAAGGGTTGCCCTGAATAGCCGAAGGGGTACTGTACAAGTCAGTGCTTACTCGTTATCGGTAGGTTGTCTACAACCGAATTTACGGAAAAGGGAAAAGTAAACTCAATTTCTTGAGGTGAAATCTTCATTTTGAAAGGTAAGAGTGGTCACTGAATGAATTTTACATGTCTTAACAATTATTTGTGAGAGTTTGGAGTGTTAAATGTGTTTAGTTATTGAGAGAGAGCGTATTTTCTATACCCTTTCAAAAGCTCTTTTGATGGAAACGAACGCCACGCGTGCACGCTGTGCGCGTGTGTGTGTTGGCCTATTCAACGGGGCACTCGCCCGTGAAAGCCACCGTGGTGCATGGCGTGGCCCTGGTCGTTGGAATCTGGTTGTGTCAACCACGAAGTCATAAAATCATGCAGTTTTGGGAATTTTATAACAAAATACACATCTCACATATATGCAGGATATATTTCTAGGGACGTCAGAATTACAATTAGCCGAATTTTCTAGGCCTCATGACGTTAAATTTTCAAAGCAAGGTATAACCCTCCCCATATTAAAAAAATGGTACAATCGTACATAAGATGCACAACACCTTTTTTGGGGTGATACCATTATTACTAGAGGTATGTTTTTCACATTCCTGGAGGGGCAGATCTAAGTAATCAAATTGAAATTTTTTGGTTGGGTTGTCGAATTGATATGTTTTATTTTGTTCACTATAATAGACCTTATGCATGGTGGTCATGACAGAGGGCAGGTTTTCATATTCAAATGATGTGACAATAGACCCACAAAGTGCCTACTCGTGCATGACGCACTGTGACAATGTGACTGCCCTCTATCATGGCCGCCGTGCATAAGGATAGGTCTATACAATACAAATAATGTTACTGGCCTTTATTTATCACTTGTTCAGCTATATCATTGCCAGTAACTGTTATTTCATCTGAAGTTTGTGGAGACGTCAAATTATATTGTTTTCTTTGGAGAAAATGTGCTTGTTTCCATGGCAACCATTAATTTTATTAAAATAATTTATACTTTTTCTGAAAGACCATACCACATTACCCTTATGCAGAAAGTTTTATGAGAATACGTCAATTATAGCAGGTTATACTGATTTATGTTACTAAAATCATTCAAATTATGTCGTTTTGTGGCCATTGTGGGGTATACACAGTGCATGGATGGTCGGGCTTCATCGAATGGCATATATTTTAATACATAACAGGATATCTCAAAAAGTACTTGTCCGATTTTTTTCATTTAAAGAGCATTGTATTTCTGTCATCAAAACCTTTCATTTGATATATATTTTAGGTGTTTGGGGCAAGGAATAAGTTTGGGCCTGAAAACCCTACTATTTATTGCTTTCCGGTGATGTCACGCCTTCCATCCACCATTTTAGGTGTCATTTTCCATGACCCACGTGACTCGAGTTATTACCGGCAAAATAAGCAAGAAAAGCGCATTGGTTGCACTTACCTTTGTTGCTTAACCTTGCTTTATGTTGTTGCGCCATGGCTGTTTTATCGAGAAAGATAAAAATGTATTTCTTCAGGCTAAAAATTGTGATCAAGTAAAAACACTTACGATTTTACCAGCTGACAACATGCTCAATCATTTAAACGTATTGCAACGTGCGCGTGCGGTATTTTCGAATGAAAATATGGTGGTGAGTATTTTTATGCATGTTCATGTGTGTCTATTGGCATACGCGTGTGATCGGTGACACCCAAACATTCCTAGATGTTCTACGTCACGGAAAGCGATCAATATAAAACTACACCATTATCACGTAAAGAGTTCTCTAGCAAGAGATACTATATTGCATTTATTGCAGTTTTAGACTAACAGAAATGACATTTTTAAATTGTTTTCTCTCATTCCAGGCACTGCCAGCTACCTTGAGCGTTACGGCCCCACAATACAGCGAGTATCCTCATCATTTGGACCCCCACCAACATTCACCGGAGCAGAGACTCAAAGCATTGTGAATGAGAGTCAAACCAACTTTCCACTGGACAAATTACAGGAGCGTCGTCAGTGGCGCGACAGTCGATTTGTGGCTCTGGCAAAGCTGAAAAAAGACATGGAACCTCGTAAGCCTCTATAAATTTGTACTATGGGCAATTTGTGCCAAATATTTGTAAGTGCAAACTATGCATTCTAAAGTGGTAAATTTGAACGGGTACAGACCTTGGTTGTGGCACAGGCCATCAAGCTTGATGGCTTGACGATTTTTCCCCAAAATGGTCAACAATATCAAAATGTGTCAGTTGCCATTTTCGGACGTTGTGTCTCTTGAGGGTGAATTCTGAAGTGCATTGCCTCATCAAAATGTGGTGCACGGCTTTAGTGTGTGCACGGCTCACATTAGGAATGATGGTCTGAAACTAAATTTTAATCAGAACGACTTGAGTCGCTCTTAATACAATTAGTTCGGCGCGTCTCTTGTGCGCCTGTATGAAACGGGTGTGTTAAGTTCATAAAGACCCCCTGATTTTCATGGCCTCGGTTATCACCAAATTCCATTCATGGAATTTTCATGAGATGCCGCACGTCAAAATGTGTGCACACAACGCGTGAAAAGGATTCATTGTGAATCCACCTAAAGTATTAAAATCAGGATGTTTTCACAACCACAGAATCTGCTTGCCTGGTTGTAAATCTTCAGAGTAATGAAGACGGAGTACTGAATTCTTAATGCCCAGCCTGTTCTGGCTTAGTGTGTGATGGTTGGGGTAGATGTGATATCTGGAATTGGAAGCTAGGTGTGAAATAGGGCTCATGAGACTTGGTAACCAGTCTAGTTGAGACACCTGAGTTGAGTCCGAGTTTAGAAAAACAATTAATTTAGAACACCTGGGCCTAATCCAGTGTACTTGATTGAAACACTGTTGATTACTAGTAGGGAAAAGACACAAATCTAACAACTGCCGGTAAGCGGTACCATTATCATTACTGGCAGTTAGATTTGTCTTTCCTTAACCAAATGTACATGTAGTTACAGAGAAAAAAAACCAACTGAAAAAACAAATTTCAAATTTCAAATTTTGGTCGCCCTTAGTTTAGGAACACATAGTTTGAATATAACTAGTTGATTTGGTAATTAACTTTGCTAAGTTTTAAATATTGTAACAATTTTTTTCCCAAAATTGATAGGGCTTAATGTAGCTTGGTCCGAATTATTTCAATGTGTATGTGAAATCATATAGAAAATGCCACTTGGTCTATATGCAGTGCCTGGGAAAATTCTGTATATATTTTGAATGAGAAGGGTTTTCCTATTTTTATATTCATTTATTAACATTTTTAGATATTACATGTAGGTTCAAATAGGCTGGGTAACAAAGTTTTACTGCTTAACAGTATACTCTAATTGAAAAGTACTTATTAGAGCATCTTTTTTTGAACAGTTTATATACATAACTTGTACAATATGTACTAGTTATGAATTTTGGGTTGGTACAAACCCAAAATTCGTGACAATCATACAAGTGTGAGTGGAATATGGCATTCAATTCGTTCAATTCGTTTATTTATTGTCCATTTAAAAGATAAAAATGGAAAATTTACATGTCTAAAAATTGATGACAGCTCCAAAACAAAACACTAAATCAAAAATAAATATTTAAAAAAACACATTAAGAATCATTAAAAACTCTTACTGACAAAGGCACAAATGAATTAATGAAATAATGTAGTTTGAAACAAATGAAATAATGTAGTTTGTGTCTATATACATGTACATGTACCACAAGGCCGAGTGCTAAATGGTACGTGTGGATGCAGTCACACGTTATCAGTATTCTATGAGCACAAATGTGCTAAAAGTGCAAGGAGAGAATAACCAAAATAATGAGCCACATCGAATGCACTAGCTCGCTTTATTTTTGAATTCGTGGCAGTGGGTGTGTTCACACAATGGCCTTCTTTTAAAAGCAACTTTACTGATCTACATGTAATGTCCTTGTAACGCGCGTCCACGTAGGCTCTTTCAATTTTATAAGTAAAGCCAAATTTTCACATCGTCAAAAATACACAAAGTACTGCAAACTTCACGCAAACTTCAATGCAAACAGTGATGCTGACCTTCGGTAAAGCTGAAATGGGTTCAGCTTTTCCATTTATTTGCAATAGACCTGAAACATGACGTTACTGCTTCTTCACATGCATGCTTTCCTATACATGTAGCCCTAGAAACAGTCATGTGCCCTGGGACTCCCATAGAATTGCACGTATGTAAACAAAGATGTCATTGTTTAGGTCTATTAGACATTTGCGTTGCCAGCGGCGTCTAGTCTGTGCGCCTGACTAATTACGATTATATGCATAGAAAGTAGGCAAATAAATATGCACATTTTCCAGAAATTCTGATGCACTTTAAGCTGCCCTCGAGTTGACCTTGTGATGACAGTTGACCACTGGCTTTTTATAATCAAGCTGTGCTTGAGTGGCTTTAAATTTAATAGTCATTGATTGTTTTGAGACCTCGGTAGTATAATATGAGCTGTTTGTACCCCCAAATGTGGCGGTGGTGGTGGTGGTGGTGGTGGATGGCCAAATAAGGTGGTTACAGTGGATGTAAACTCCCAAATGTTGTGGATTTTGCAAATAGTAAGAGAAGTATTTCAGTAAATTTTAGAAATAGAGTAGGAATAGAGTATAAGATTAGGGAATAAACGATGTCTAGACAAAACGGTTAGTTTACATTTGGAATGGATAGACTACAAGGTGAATGATGCAACACTGCTTTACTCAAGCATATCGACCAAGTTAAAACCATTGGCATCCAATGCATTGGTTTAATAATTTCAAAGTTTTAAATGTTTGAATGTATTCATGAGTTTTATCAAGTGTGATGTCATGCTTCAAGTTAGGAATGAAGTTTCACAATTTATTTCCCACTAACAAATGAAATGGGCTGTCCCGTTTTGTCCCTTATACTTATTTCAATCTTATCAACTCCTGTCTGTCATTGGCTTTTTCGTTTAGGACGAAAAAGCCTTTGTTTTCGTTTTGATTTTTTTTTTTTTTTTTTTTCCGTTTTCTTCTGATTTTTTTCCCATAGACAAAGCGCATAGGCGTTGTCGGCGCTTTTTAAGGTTGTTCCCAAACATTGATCTTAACCAAACTTGGTCACATCAAAGACATAGTATAAGAGGTGTGCACCCAAGAATGGCTTCATTGTGACGTCATCCGTTACGTCATTATAACACTTTAAAAATGCCTAAAAAGCGGAAAATTGCCGAAATATGCACTTTTTAAAATGGTTCCCTTGCCCAAACCACATGACCCAGGGTTTTCATATTTGGAAACCATTTAGATCAGATCATGAGCTTCAATGTTCTTAGTGTAGGCATTTTCATCTGACCCTTCCTTCCTGGGTCAATCGAAGGTCAAAGTTCAGCCAATTCAAAAATCACATTTTTTGTATTTGTTTGTACTTATGAAGCAATATTAGCTATTCAACCATGCTTGATTTTCATAAAACTAGGTACAGGCATGGGCCCCATCACAAACGTCCACCACCATGTAGAACGTCACCATGACGTCAAGGATTACGTAATTATAATAATTTTAAAATGGCACAAAAATGGATTTTTCATCATGAAAATTACCAAAATATGCATTTCGTAAAACGCTTCCCTGTATGAACCCACATGACCCAGGGTCTTCATATTTTGCATACATATATATCAGATCATGGGCTACAATGTTCTTTGTGTAGGCATTTTCATCTGACCCTTCCTTCCTGGGTCAATCGAAGGTCAAAGTTCAGCCATTTCAAAATTCACATTTGTTGTGTTTTTGTGTACTTATGAAGCAATTTTAGCTATTAAAGTACGCTTGATTTTCATAAAACTAGGTACAGGCATGGGCCCCATCACAAACTTCCACCACCATGTAGAACATCACCATGACGTCAATGATTACGTAATTATAATAATTTAAAAATGGCAAAAAAGTGGATTTTCGTCCAAAAAATGCATTTCGTAAAATGTTTCCCTCTATAAAACCACATGGCCCAGCGTCTACATATTTAGCAGACATTATAGATCAGATCACGGACTAAAATTTGCTTTGTGTAGGCATTTTCATCTGACCCTTCCTTCTTGGGTCAATCGAAGGTCAAAGTTCAGCCAATTCAAAAACAACATTTGTTGTATGTTTTTGTACTTATGAAGCAATATTAGCTATTAAACAACGCTTGATCTTTATAAAACTAGGTACAGGCATGGGCCCCATCACAAACTTCCACCACCATGTAGAACATCACCATGACATAACTGATTACGTAATTATGATAATTTAAAGTGGCAAAAAAGTGGATTTTCTTCATGAAAATGACCCTAAATGCATTTCGTAAAATGTTTCCCTCTATAAAACAACATGGCCAGGGTCTTCATATTTAGCAGACATTATAGATCAGATCATGGACTACAATGTTCTTTGTGTAGGCATTTTCATCTGACCCTTCCGTCCTGGGTCAACTGAAGGCCAAAGTTCAGCCAAGTCGCAATTTGCGTAAAACCATGCATAAGTCACCCCGCCCCAGGCCATGCACTCGCGTTTTGCTACCGTGAAAGTGATATAGCGCCCTCATAGTTATACATGTATAGCTAAAGAGAGAATGCGCAATACGTGTAAACACATGTACTTGTTGTAAGTTGCGCGAACATGCAGTGCACGTCCCATTTAAAAACAAAAGCTTAATATAGGCCTGAAATAATTAAGTCATTGTCTAGATTTTATTGAACCATCTTTTAAAAATCTAATTACGAAATTGTCCTCCTTGGTCAAACTCTTTTCAATCTTAACTAATTATGTGCTCTGATTTCTGCCTTTGATGACTAATATATGTATATCAGTATTTCGAGTAAACATCGCGTTTCCATCCCAAATGTGAACAAAACAAACTAAAAATGAACAGTTTAGAATTCGCAAAGGGAAATCAAACTTGCCTCTAAACTGAGTTTTCAGGATAAACTTTTTAAATATTTAATTTATAACGCCATGTGACATTATTACAAATAGTACTAATTTTACAGTAACTTAATTGATGTTTTTAAAAGTGCAAAAACTGAAAATTGCCATATTTTAAAATCTAAACAAATCTTTTCTCAATCGATGAAGGCTACTGTACTATTTACATAATGTACATGTTATTTTGTTTTATATGAAATTTCGCCCAAGACTCTCTTAGTATAAATCCTGAACATACATGTTATGATACTCCTCAAGGAGCTAATTAAGTAATCAAAAGTTTTTACCTGCGCCATGACTTGGTATCTCACAGTTCATCAAACACTTGGAAGTGGCAGATCTGTATAGCAGTACACTCAGGCAAACTGACACAACTTAAAAACTGTTCATCATCAGGTATAAGATTAAATGAGCATACAATTTAATGTTTTCCATATTCAAAATTCGTAACAAATCAGCCGATTCACCTATGATCGTGATTCATGCGCCATATACGGCCATTAACAAAGGTATTTAACTGATGATCTCATAATGACGTCATCACGTGTCAGATTAAAGGTGATATAAATATTATAAATATGAAAAATTAACAAAGGCGAGCTACAACCCCGATTCCTTCCCATATACGATCACTAGCAAAGGTCGTTAACTTTTGGCTTTTCCGTTTATTTCTTCTTCTGATGTTTCCCCATTGACATAACGCATGGGCGGGGGTGGCACTTTTTGAGGTTGTTCCCAAACTTGAGGTTGTTCTTAAACAAACTTGGTAACATCAAAGACATATTAGAAGAGGTGTGCACCCAACAATGGCGCCACCATGACGTCATCAGGTGTAAGTTTAAAGGGGCATGACATTTAATGTTTCCTTATGCAAAAATTCATTAAAAAAATCAACCGTTTGACCTACGATCTTGATTCTTTCGGCATATACGATCATTAATAAAGGTCTTTCAGATGCCCACATGCCTTCACATTTGACCTCATTCCCTATTGGTCAAACAGACTTTGCCTTTCCATTTGAAACTGGTAAGAGGTATCTAGATGGGGTCAAAGGTGTTTGAGTTCGACTAGGGTGGGGTATCCAAAAAATATCGCCATAACCTGTGACCTTGCTCACTTCCGGTAGAAACCGGAAGTGCATTTAAATGAACCTATTTTGTAAAAGTGGGGAAAGCTGCCGAGTTAGTGGTAGTGTTAGTGTCTAAGGTAAATAGGGTTTCCAAAAATGTAAGTTTCTACGTCGTTCCATAAAAGGGCGCCCTCTAGCGGCGAAATTAAAAAGTCTTAAAATAACCCTTTAAAAGCAGTGTTTGCGCAAACACACAGCCGGGTTACAAATGTCAATGCACAATCAACGCGTTTACTAAACAAAATAACCATGTGACTACAGCCAGATTTCTATCTGTCATAGCTGCCCTTTACCGGTCCCCATATTGCAGTACCGAGAGAGCACGCAATTCTGCGTACGTGTTAATGTCCGTGTTATTACATCTGTTAACTCCGCATCATATAGTAAATGTCAAATCCATAGGTTTCTCCACGACTTTCAACACTAACACAATTGTGACCTCCGGTCATTGCGCACTTCCGGTGCACACCTTCCTCACTTCCAGTCGAAACTATAACTGGCCCTTAGTTTAAAAATGGTAGGAGGTGTTGAGGTGGGTTCAACAGTCTTAGTGCCAAAGCCCATCACACTTTCCAAAAAAAAAGGTTACGTCATCGTACGTAATAGTGCCCTCTACCGGCATGATGACATTCTTTAAAACGCAATTTTAACAGATGTCTGTGGGGAAGTTTGTCTAAAATTGTCAGGTTGGTATATAACATCGCCTCACGTCAGTATGCCTGTTGTGTGAAACTTTACAAACGTTTCTTGTGCAATATTGATTTGTAAAGCTTTTAAATTGTACACAGTTGGATGACTTATTTCTGCAAAACTCAACATCGGAAACAAAACTTCAAAGATATGCTGTCTGCGATTACCTTAAAGACATACATGTATTATAATGACGTGATGACGTCATCGTAAGTCATTATTACAATGAATTGAAAATTTCACTGACAAATTTTTAAACATCAATACAATATACAAGGTCGATCACCTTGACAGTCTTTTTACGTCATGAAATAGATCATTCTAAAATATTGCACTGTACGCCGGTGTCGTACGCACGACCTACCCCCAAAAAGAAATAAATAAATTTAACAGACAACAAAATAAATACATGTACAATTGATTTTCATGTAAAAAACGCAACATTCGCCCAACCCCCTGCAAGCGGCGAAAAAGCCCTACGATCTGTTCAACGAACAGACGTAGCTCTAGTTGTCCTTGGTATCCTTTTTGATGTGTTTTCTTTGCTCTTGGCTCGGGTGTAGTCTTTGTATGATGCAGTGCTTCTACAAATAAGGTTAATCCCTAAGACTCTTCTCTTCTTGCTCCTCCTTAAGGTGCAACTTGAATCATTTTGGGGTGTCTATCTCGCGTACCAACTTCGGTGGTTTAGGGATGGAAAGCAGTGGTGTCTTTGCTTTAGTAAATCATCGGGGAAACCCTTCCACAAGTCATATTGGAAAGCATTTTGACTTTTCAACCTCGTACTCTGCTCTCAAATTTTTCTTCATTACAATGTTCAAATCGTTTTTTCTTATAGCAAGGTAGGCAGAATCGGTGTCTATTTCAATGAGTTGGAAATTACTAGTAAAATTGTAACATCCGTAATTTGGTGTTTTGGTACACGAAGTATCCTATTTGCAGAGTCGCTTTTAGAATCTGTCAAGTCGCTGTTCATTCAGGGCCAATAGAAGCATTCTCTGGCCCATCTGAGGTGCTCTGATCAGTATGTCTGGTGTCAGTTTCTTGGGCACGACACAGCGATATTTGTAGGTTAAGATATTTTCCTGTTAATTTCTATTTCACACAAGTGACCGTCAATTAATGTGTTCAAGGATTGGAAGTTTAAATGATTGATTAGATGAGTTGCTTCTTCGTTAGAATCACATACCTTTACTTGATGATGTTTTTCTTAATCGGTAACTGTCCTCCTGTAGGACATTGGCACTTGGAAATATGGCACATAACTTGATAGTCTTGATTACTTCACTGTAAGCTGGCCGGAAAGATGGTCCCCACGTTGGAATGCAGTGAGACTCATCGACTACAATGAAAACTGGCCAGTTCTGCAATTGCGTGGTCATAAGAACTTGAAGAACTTCAGACGTTAGGAAATGCTCTGGGTGTACTATAACATACATCACTTTGCATGCTTTGTCTTCGTCATCATGTCCAAAATGTTAATGTTGTTGAAGTTCATTAACAATTTTTTCAAGCTCCTTGACATGACATGCCCTCTTGCCCCACAGAGAAAGTTTTTCATTAATGATAGCATCCAGGCGAGATATTATTAAAACGAGGGAGCACATTGCACACATCGCGCTTCACAATCGTTATTCACAATCGTTCTTGTCCGGTAGACCCGATTCCCTCGAGACGATACACATGTATGGAATTAGATCCAAAACCAACGATTTACCGTATCCAGTTGGCAGTACTGCTAACACATCTCTTTCTCCAGTGATAATAGCTTCCAGCGCATCATACTGTTTGGGTTTCAGATACGTTATGCATCGACCAAGGTCCCTGTTAAGACGATACAGTGACAACTTTGACCGCAAAACTCATTCCAGCTGAGCTGATTACGCACGATCCGCGAATCGTTTACAAAGAGGAAGTAGTGACCTCGAGATCATAGGTCGCAATAAAACTGGCCAATGAGAGCGCACACAGATTAGCCTGTCCCAGCGCCCTGTAAGACGCGCTGGGAATGAGCAAAGTGATCCGTGGTGTAGGCCTACACGTTTGGGCCACCTCTTAATAGTGGACAGTTTTTTACGGTCCCAAGGGTGGCCAATATAGGCAAGTTTCACTGTAATGGTAATCTACTGTGGGTCTGCCCCGCTGGCCAGCCGTCCGTAAAAACTGAACATGTTCTTAGTGCTTATCATGCCATTTAGAATGTAATTTCTGCACTGGCCCACAGGACCAGCGCTTGTTACCTATCTGCTGGTCCTGGCGATTTTCTACTGGTCTCGGACCCACCGGACCAGCGTTAATGTCGACCCCTGTAACCCCTGTCTATAAGGTACTCTGAACAGTTTTTTTGCTGGCGAACGTACGCTTCCGACTGTCCACATAATAGTTTTACCATAATATCTACCAAGGTATTTCTGCAAAATTACCTTGCTGAAAAGGCTGCTGAAAATTTACTTTGTGCACTTGCACTACGTGTTGTCACAATGTTGTACCGTATCTACAGGGGTGGCCTCGCTTTTGATTTAGGATGGCTGATTTATGAATTTATAAGGAAAATGGTTGGTCTTATTTACAGTGAACTATCTAAAATTAGTCCACTTTGCATGTGAAAATGCGAGAGGTCTTTTTACTCTACTTGTTTTATTGTGTTGTATTTGCTCTCGGAATGGATGGAGTCAAACATTCAGGTTAATCCGTAAGACTTTTCCTCTTCTGGCTTCTCCTTAAGGTTTAATTTAACCATGAATCACTTTGAGGTGTATTTCTCACTATAGGGGAGTTGCAGAGGTGCCTGACCTGGGATGCTCAGAGTATTTCTGTTTAAGAAGTGTGGAATGTGAAAACACTCCGTCTGATATACCATTACAGCCAACATCAGCATACAGAAATTTGTACTCTGCATCAACAAACCATAACAGAACCACACTGAAGATGTGCTTGTAGTTAAAGTACACTGATCCACTGTTAGCAACAATTCGACCAAGTTTTCTAATTCTCAATTTTTCTGCTGAAGAATACCTACACGTTCCTCCAGTTCGTCCACCTCGACAGTGTCTGTGCTATTTGCATTCAGTATTGTCACCTTCTTCTGCAGATAGTTTCTCTGTAAACGAGTTGTATCTTTGGCACTTACTCCATTGCAAATCTTTCCTTAACTCATCCAGTTTTACCTGGGACTCTTTCAACTTTGCACCGGTGTCTTCAAGCTCTTCAGTGAGTGATGATATGGTCTTATCCATCTCTTTTGTAGTTCTTCTAAGTTTTGATGTGTCTGCATGTCTCTTCTTTTGCCTGTTGATATTTCTGATACTGAACTTCTTCATCTGCTGTTGCGCATCAATTAACTTTTGCTCCACCTTGTCAAGTTTGGATTGTGCATTCTTGTACAGCTTTTTGTAGGACTCCATGTCATGCTTCATTGGGTCATAAGTGTGTACCACGGACACGAACTCGCCGGAAGTTGTGTGTGCCCATAGGAATGTGCAGTAATCACAGGCGCTGTGTGTGGAGTATATGGGGGCCTCTGTTTACGATAACGGAAGTACGTAGTCCGTCTGTGGAACAGCCTGCGGCCGCCTAGCTGAGTGAAATTTGTCGTGGCATCAATTAGCCTGCGGTTGCGAACGTCGACCAGAAAGTTGAAGTGTCGGAGGAAATCAGCGCCTATGATATAATGCTGAACATTGGCGACAACAAACACACAGCGGCAAGGCCGCCGGAGTCCAATGTCAAGTGTCAAGGATCTTTCACCGTAGGTAGCAATACTCGACGAATTTGCTGCCTGGAGATCCCGACCATGACACCGATGAGTGCGCTCATGAGAAAAAGGAATGACACTCACCTCCGCTACCGTATCGACGAGAAATTGTTGGTTAGTTGTGTGGTCTGTGACATAGAATAAGAGACTTGATGGTCGGCCAGCAAAACTTGTCGCGTCTAATTGCCGGCTTGGTCGTTGCCCTGGTTGGCACCTCCAGTGTACGAACACGGCTGTTGGCATTTGTGTGCGTTGGCACCAAATTTCCAGTGGTACCAACACTCTTCAGGGGCAGGCCCGTAACCAGTGGGTTATCTGGTGGATCGGACGATAGCCCCCGCGGAACAGGGAGTTCCGCTCTACAAAATATAAATTCAATAATTCGAATAATTCAATTTTTCGTTAGTGTATTATTATTGGATAATGTTGTTGTTGTAAGTGATCATATCTGAAAAGGGGTCATCTACTTATCCATGCATTCTTCGTTATGTATGCAATGTTATGTATAGCCGGCATTTTACAGTTTCAAAACTAGTGTCTGACGGCACTATTCGATCCTCTCCGCAAAACTCGCTGGTTACGGGCCTGAGGGGTATCACGAGATGAGCTCCGGTCAGGTCGACGGTAGTCATTGGGCCGGCTACGGCTGCGACTCCTTCTGCGTTGTTGGGTAGACAGGGCCGAAACTAATGCTGTCAACTGTTTCACCTTGTCCCGCAGTTGTTGTAGTGCTGGGTTTACTGGCGTGGCTAAGCTGGCAACCTGTGGCTGCGCCGCTACGTCGATGACTTTGACGGCAAGTCCCGCAAGCGGCTCCATTTTCATGGAGGCACCGGCAGAAGTCAACACCATCTGCACATTTGCAGGCAGCCGCTGAAGGAATACCTGGCGAAGAATCGACTCCTCCAGTGCCCTTTCACCAAGCAACTGTCGCATGTGGCGGAGCAGTTGGGAGGGCTTTCGGTTACCAAGCACCTCTTCCGTTGCTGCAAACGTTTCTGCTCGGTGGCCGTCGTGCGTTTTATCAGTTCCTCCCAAAGTGTTGTGTACGGTGTATGTTTCGGAGGATTTAGTAGTAGGTCCCTCACTTCTTGCGCCACCTCAGGAGTCAGGGCTGAAATAATGTAGTCAAAAAAAAAGGCAGCTTTAGTTTTCTTTGGCATACATTCTGAAATCATATCTCATTTCTTTTTGTGGTAGATAGAGAGGAATTTAACATATCTCCTGGAGAATTTCTTCAACTATGTTTTGTAAGTTTCCTGTCTTACAAGCATAGTGTTACTTCTGAAATATCAAGCCTTGTTGATCTCTTCAGTCCGATTCAAACGAACCTTTTTATAACAACAATGAGATACGACTAATTGCATTGCAATATAACTACTTTTTGATGCATGTCTACAACAGCAAATAAATGTCACCTGTTGAAAACATCAATAAAAAAAGAAACTAGTATTAATGCTATATTTGTTTAGTTCATCTGTGCTAGCGTCATACCTGGCTGGTGGAAGAATGGTGCTGCTATAGTTGGTGTCCATCCCGGGTAGTACTGCTGTGGAAACTGCCCAGATTGGTAGTAACTGATAGGCGGTGATGAATACATCTGCCGTGGGTACTGGGGCTGTACCTGGGCGTGGAATGGGAGTGAAGGTGCTGTTGGATTCATCGATACTAGGCCTACTGTCTGGTAGCTTGGGATACCTAGCTGGTCATAGGTCAAACTGTCGGGTGGGTGCCTATTCCGGCGAGGGTAGCGGGGTTCATGTTAAGGGGTTGTATGACCACTCTCATCTGGGGATGCTTCACCAGCCTCTGGTTCTCCTGGGGTTATTTCCTCAGCCTGTGGCTAATCTGGGTGTAAAGACTGTTCAGTTTCGTGTGGGGCTAATAAGTCGGTTTTAATGGTATTGGGATCTGGCTGAAGTTGTGCGCTAGGTTCATACGGGTCCGGCGCCGTGCTTTCTTCGTACTCTGGTTCTGCAACACTGTGTGACACTGGGGGAATTTGGTGTCCAGGTATCGACGGATGTGACGAAAGAGTGTATATTTCGTCTTGTCACCTGCATCGATCCCCAATTCTGTGCACACTTGGTTGCAGACTGCAGTAGTCCTTGGACATCGCTGTGCAACTCGTCGAGGCCAGCCATCTTTGAATGGTGGGACAGGGGCGGAGACTCAGACTCGGTCGGGGACAGGGGTCGACACATCGTCCGGTTGGTCTGTTGGGCTTCAAACAGACGCACCCGGCCTGGCAGGGTCGCCAAATGTAACCCACGCCCGCCGCATTGGGGGTTTGGACGAATTAAAATCTGTAACGAATAAGCAGTTGGGTGCAAGACTTAGTAAGTTTCACATGCACGTTTACTTGTCTGCTGCTCAATAAGGAATGAGGCCAGCATGGTCGAAACAAAGAACCTACACTGGCCCATGGCCCCAAGGGTGTCGTTCACTCAGGGTACATTGACCGTGGATCTGGGTTAGACAGTGTGGGCTGAATGCCATTTAGTAAAGCGCACCTGGTAAAGTGCATGTGAGAAATATTTACTGACTTAGGGGGCGGGGGAAATATTTACTGACAGGGGCCCTACACAAGGCTATGATTTAGCATCGCGCGTGTAAGTTTGGATTTCAGACCAAGATATTCAGGTAACCAGCCTAGTCGCTGGCTACAGTTTATCGCGAGAGGTCGCTATAATGATGCCACAGCTCATAGACTTGGACAAGGCTATCCTTTGAATGGTTGCCTGAGATCGTATCTCCACTGCTGGCTGTTTATTCGTACTTGCCGGGCAGCCTGTTGGACTCAAACCCATTCTTGCTACGACGGTTATAACCTCAGGGTGCGCTCAACCTTGGAGGTCTATCTCTACTTCCGTGCTTTAACTGCACCCTTGGATGCAAAGTGTACCATCTCCGTGCAGTTTAGAGGGAAGGGCTCCAGCTGGATCATTAGGTTGGTGTCTTCAGGGAGTTGGGCAT
The DNA here is from genome assembly GCA_037783545.1 of Henricia sp. BOLD:AAB3569. Classification (NCBI taxonomy): domain Eukaryota; kingdom Metazoa; phylum Echinodermata; class Asteroidea; order Spinulosida; family Echinasteridae; genus Henricia; species Henricia sp. BOLD:AAB3569. Next base: position 1,186,563 of record JBBELK010000272.1, on the reverse strand, counting down.
GGCAGATGCTAACTCAAAACGAGCCTTCGTCTGAAATGTCAGGATGGGATTTGAATCAAGGGTGCCTTGCAGATGGTTTCGCATCTCGTCATCCATCTTGTAGTGGGTTCACTCTAAAAAGATTAGAGTCGCCTCCTTGGTAATGCCATAAATTGTTTGTTCTACTGAACGTTAAGCACGTGGTATGGTGACGGACCACACGCAATGATGTCTCAACGACCTGGGTTCGGCTCACAATGGAGAATCACTTTAATGGAGCTGCAAATAGAGCGCGACGCACAGGCCAGCAGTGAGGGAAATGGCGAAGTGGGGAATTCCATTCCCGCCGCTTGGTGGCGCCGTTGCTGTGCACCGTTAACTCTGAGCTGGAAGTCGTAGTGTGCATAGCCTTATACACTCACCACAAAACATTACCTTATTAATCAGCAACAACTTGTGCTTTCCCCATCAACTTCTTGTGGACATCTGGGCCGGTATTTATCAAGCAACTTCAGTCCAAGTACAGTGCCTAAGTAGGTACTTAAATAAAATACTATAATTAAGTGGAATTCTCCTAGCTACTTATCTGAAGTATCCTACTAAAATCCACCCCTAGATCTAAGACACCTCTCGGGGTGTCTTAAATCTATGTGCATTGGCTTTTTGAACATAAATTCTGATCATTTTGTAAAGGGAGGTACTTGGAGATGGCTGTGTTAATGCTGTTCGCGCAAATGGACATAAATCAGCGGCGCGCAATGAGGCGGGAACGTGTATTTCGGGACAGGATGCATCCATTGGATACCTACAATGACATTGAACTTCATCAAAGATATCGGTTTGATCGTCGTACCATTTTAGACCTTGGAGGTAATAATATCAAATTTATTTTCATACTCTTCCATCAACCTGCACTTTTCAGCCTCTGCAAACTTTGGTTTCCTCTTTGGCTTTCCATGACAGCTCTACACTAGTGGATACCGGCCCATGCACAGTTGTTTCCAGTGCAAAAAGGTATAAGCCTACGACCAACGTATTACCCCTGATGAATTTATCTTACACAATGTGTCATCATGGATGGAAATTCGGAATGCACGAGCTGACCCATCATCAAACCGCATAAATGTACATAAAAACAATGTGAAATGTGACATAAGTCCTTGGAAACGACCTTTTGACAGATCTAGGCACCATACCTAAATTGGGGTATCCTACTTAGCTATGTACATGTAGGTACATAAGTATGGTATTTAGCTTAGTAGGGTACTTACCGCTTAGGCATACATAACCTAAGTTACTTGATAAATACCGGCCCTGTACACTGGTAGTTAACGACCAGGGCCCATGTGCATAAAAGGCTACTAGGCCTAGTTGGCAACTAAAATGGACTTAAGTTGCTTACTAAGCCTAGTTGATTACTAATTGTGATGCATAAAACCCAACTAGATATAGTAACATTCTAAAATTCTGGCAAAAGTTAGAGTTGATCTGGGGTACCTCTAGGTCACTAGATGACAACTAATCAGTCTGCCTTTGGACAACATGGCTCGTAGAATCATGGAGCTAAACAACTTTGTGCCTAAGCTTTGCTTCACAATGACGGATTACTTGTAAGTACTGGGCAGTAATGCAATGTTACAAAGACACTTAGAAATGAGTTATGCTCAGTTGGAATGTGGTTCGAAGCTCAAACACAATAAACTCGTCTACAAGCCTATTGTATCTGACATAATCACCTCCTCTCCAAGGCCATAGCACCCAAATCAGTTACAAACCAAATTGTCCTAGTATGCAACTAGTAAGCAATGTGCCTAGTGAGGTTTTATGCAACACAAATTAGTTGCCAACTCCGTAGGTATAAACTAGGGAATTTATAATCTTACTAAGCACTAGTTGGCAGCTAAACTAGTAGCCTTTTATGCACATGGGCCCTGGACAATATCCCGTTCAGAATACTTTGGGCATTTTGTGCGGACAAAATCTGTAAAGAGAAAAACAAGCAATACCTGTAAAATATTTAGGTCTGTCGGAGACCAAATAAAATGTTAAAAAGTAAAAAAAAGAAAAGAAAAACCTTTAAACTAGACCTGTGTTCGTTCTTGACAACGAACACATGGCTGTTCCCTCCTTTTTATGAACATGTCTGGTGTTCGAGACAACCTATTATCACCTATAGTGTTATATTTAACTATTTAATCATCTTGTCCGTAGAGGTCGCTATTTTATCTGTTGGACCAATAGGAAACGAGGTCAAAGGTCACGACCATATTTTTTGGATACACCACCCTAGGTCGAAGTGTAGTACAGTTGACCACATGCAGATATCTTATATCACTTTCAAATGGCAAGGCAAAATATGTTAGACCAATAGGAAACGAGGTCAAAGGTCACGGCCATATTTTTTGGATACACCACCCTAGGTCGAAGTGTAATACAGTTGACCACATGCAGATATATTGTACCACTTTCAAATGGCAAGGCAAAATCTGTTGGACCAATAGGAAACGAGGTCAAAGGTCACGACCATATTTTTTGGATACACCACCCTAGGTCGAAGTGTAGTACAGTTGACCACATGCAGATATCTTATATCACTTTCAAATGGCAAGGCAAAATATGTTAGACCAATAGGAAACGAGGTCAAAGGTCACGGCCATATTTTTTGGATACACCACCCTAGGTCGAAGTGTAATACAGTTGACCACATGCAGATATCTTGTACCACTTTCAAATGGCAAGGCAAAATCTGTTTGACCAATAGGAAACGAGGTCAAAGGTCAAAGCGTGTGCGCATCTTAAAGACCTTTGTTAGTCATCGTATATGGCGAAAGAATCAAGATCGTAGGTCAAGCGGTTGATTTTTTATTAATTTTTGAATATTTAATTTAATAAACTTCATACCCCTTTAATCTGACACGTGATGACGTCATGATTACGTCATTAGTACTGTGCACAAATTCACATAGTGACCAATGTCCATGTGAAATTTGAAGTCAATCATGAATGTGCAAGTGCCCGAAAAAGCGTCTGAAAAAAGTGGAAGAAGAAAAAGTAAAAAAAAAAAATATCGTAACGAAAACAAAGGCTGTATCCAACCGTGTTGGAACAGCCAATAAGAAGTTGTTGGGACTTTGCAGATTACCTTGTTATAACAGAAATATTTTTTTATCACGAATGAGAGGGCTGGGACAAGTTTTCAGTGTTATAAGCAGTACTTTTATGTTTGATTGTGATTTTCAAGCCAATGCGTGATTCCATACCTTTTATGCCACTCAATACATGTGAAGGGAGCCCTGGCCGATCTCGACTACCCTCCACAGAGCTGCTGGAAAGCTGTTATTCGCTGAAAAACGCTTGCAGCAGGTTTTAGACGAGTTTAGCCCGGGGCTCCCTTGGCTGATGTGATGCAGGCATCCCTTTCCGGATTTTTATATCATCACACCAGCCCCTATGTCGACCATCTTATCAGCAGAGGATGTTGATGCCGTTGAGGTGGTTTTGGACGTTGCCGAGGTGGTGTGGTGTGGAGTGTTTGGTCTAGGGGTTGTGGTGGCGTTGGGGGTTGTGAAGATGTTGACGTGGTGGTGGTAGAAAAACCTGTGCCAAGAATTTGACAAACTGCTGTACATCTGGAGATTGCAGATGCTTGTCCAGGTCTATACATACACCATTCTCTCTACATTCGAAAGCCCGGCTTAGGACCTCAGCAGATGGATGTAATGAAATTACAGCATGGAAATCGCAGAAAATGAAGAAACAGCCCCAGAGCAGCGTTAGCAACCTCTACAGCCGATTTCTGTGGGATATTCACAATCTTCCACGACATCAAAAAAATTGTTAATTTCAAATTCTCATACTGATCTTTGGTGCAAGACTTTGCACAGTCGATACATAATTAGATTTATATTTTATAAGCATCGTGCAATCAATTATTTTCTACAATGTAAAAAAACCAAATGTGATTTTACATCAAATCTTAACGTACATTGGTACCGGTCTAGACAACAGGCAGCCTTCGGCTTCAATGTTTACCTGGCCAATTGATTTGTACTCACTTGTGCATCCCAATTCTATTGCTATGTCCGTCATGACCTTTTCCCGTTTGATCTTGTTGTGATATGAATTGTCCGATGTTTTGTATAAGCACTCGTTTTCTCCCCACAGTTGGACAAGTGTGTCCTTTCTGTCAACTGTCCATTCGGCCGCAATGATGAAGTTCTGCTATACACCGCGCTTGCACAATCGTGGAATTCGTACCGTTATGATGTGCGAATTATTGCGAATGCATACGAATGTCTCCGATTATTTTCTTTGTGATCTCCCAAAAGTGTACGAATTCGTACGATTCCTTACTATTTGCTACGATTCCTTAAGATACTACACGGTACGATCAAAAAGTTTTGAACATGTTCAAAACTCTACGACAACCCACGAAAGGTTACGACAACTTACGAAACCCTACGACAAGCTACGAGAAACACCCTCCCACTGTGCAACAATCATAGACAATCGTAGGTAATATTATCTAATCGTGGCAATTCGCAGCAAATTCGTATCAAAATCGCACAGTGTGAGGCCCGCTTAATACACGGCACCTCATTTTGGGCATAGCCCACCTCGTTGAAGGGTACAAACAGCTCATATTACACTACTGTGATGTGTATCCCCTACGACACTGAGACAATCGGTGTCAGACAGAGTTCAAAAGTCGATAGTCGCAAGACTTTAGAAGCGAACATTTTAACTTTTGTAAAGTGTAGTTGCCGACTCATTCAGAGTCGGCAACTACACTGTCACCTGAACGCGACCGAAGAGCACTGTATGTTTTACCAAAACGCAGAATGGAAAAGTTACCTGCATTTTCTGTTGATTGTGTTTTTTTTACAAAATTATAATAATTGCAATTTTTATATAGAAATTTATTTTGTTTAACCTAGTTAAGGTCACCCACAACAGAAGAAAAGCTTTTTGTTTGGAGAATAATTAAACATTGGTACAAGTAATTTTGACTTTAGGTCAATTATAAGACAAAAAACTAACATAGTAGCCCTATTTAGACCTGCTTTTTTGTGCCATATCTTTTTGCTGACATATCTTTTTGCTGACAAAATGGAAAAGTATCTTAGCACAACGAGGCCACTAGTTGTGCAGGAAGATTCTTTTATATGCTAGGCTGTCACACATATTTAAAGGTAGTCATTTGCAGTGACCCCCAATTTGTTCACGAGTTGACAAGAAAAACCTTACTAAACGTGTTAATAACAATGGTACCAAACACCACATGGTGTTATTTCAGTCCAAATTTGTATTTTTGTGTGAGAAATTAACTAACTACTAAAGGTGGTTTTCCAGAAAAGTCTTTTGCAAAAGACTTTTTACCATTCAAGTCAACCCACTAAAAACCATGCATGGATTTTTCATGTTTTCAGAACACTGCACCTATGTGGCTGAAATTTCTACAGGGCAATGTTATCAACACGGGCTTCTAATCAATACAACGCCCCTTTTAAAAGTTTACCAATCATGTGTTCTACCTTTAACCACATTTCCCAGCCTTCATCGGCGGGAAAGCTGTTAAAATATTGCCGTTGGTTGCTCGCAACTTACGCACTGTCTTAAAGGCAAAAACAGGATTGTGTATGTTAAGACTTAGAGTGCATTGCTGCTGGCCACAATAAATATCTGCCGAGCTGCCAAGGATTAGCGAGCAAATTGCTCTGAATGTCTTAAAAATGTCACTGTTGGGATTTATTAACAAACTGGAGAAAGTGGGTTAAACCAGCAAGATGAACATGGAAAATCTCTCTAAGAAAAAGTAAAGTAAAAATGAAAAACTAAGTACTCAATAATTATTAGTGATTTCCAAAAGCATAATTAACTGATTTTGTCTGAAAGTGTGAATAAAAATTAATAGGCAGTTTCTACATAGCGCATTACAGATTTACTGGATCTCTCAATGCACTTTCTGCATTATTACCCCTGGTCATTGGGCTCAGTAATATCATTCCTTAATCCTTCTCAACTCCCTGGGGAGTATACAGTCCCGTGCTGCTTATGCACACAGGGAATAATCAAACATCAGCTTTCACTACCCTCACAGGTAACCCATTTTCTCCTGGGTGGAGAGAGGCAATTCATGCCAAAGTGCCTTGCCCAAGAGCACATGGACAAGACGGGATGGGAAGCGGACATCTTTTGCAGAATAAACTGCAATAAAATGTTAACTTTGTGTACCGTTCACGAAACGAATGAAAGCATACAATCAATAACTGAAGTTTAAGACAACTTTTAAATAAATGTTATACGATTTAAAGGGGAAAAGTAAACCTTGTTTATAGCCTATACAGTATGTCTGTTATTCCTGCAATAATGATGTAATCAAGTGGTATTACAAAGGTAAAATATACTTTTGATAACTCGAGTGTTAAGTCTAGATTATTCATTGTTTTTTTCACTGGTTGTACATGTACTGTTTGGAAGTAAATAATAAGACGATCAATATTATTTTGCCATCGCCCATGTTTTGAATTAAATTCATTTAATTTTGTTAAACTTTTTGAAACCGAACGGCTTGTAGAATGCCGCATGTAATTTCGTTTTGCTTGTCCATATACTAATGAGTGGTACTATGCACGTTTTACAACAATAGCTGCTTTTCATCGGCGGCCGTGACGGGGAAGCAGGTTTTCATATTTAAATGTACAACAGATCCACAAAGTGCCTACTCATGCATGACACATGTTGAAAACGTGCTGTCCCTGTCTTGGCCACCTGCTAGTCTCGTACCCAGACCTGCTGTGGATGCTCGCACATCAGGTCTAGGGATCACGATGAGAGCTCATCGCTGATTGGTTGAGGCCCGCACCGAATTTCTGTGTGGGACCCCTGCGAAGCTTTTGGCCATTATCATAAGCACTGCGGGTAAAGGTCAGAAGGCTGCACACAACACACCCCAAATGGTCTTTACAAGAAACATGACATATGTTAGATTGGTTCGCTTATTGCGAAAATATAGGGATCGATAAAGGGCAGCCATGACGGGCAGAATTCTGCCCGTCACGTGGTTATTATTATTTTTATTTTTTTTAGTAAGTGCGCAGATTTTGCAGTGACATTTGTAACTTGGCCGTGCGTGTCGAACATATCCAATTATGTAAATAAAGTACATTGCCTAAAGCAAAGGGCTTGGCCAATTTTTAAATATAAAAAACCACAATGCGCACGCGCAAAGACGACCAATTACAGATCAAGATGAAGCGCCCTTTACCTGTCCTTAATTATATTCTCCTGTGTGGAATATGTGGACGGGAACCAGTCTAGACATATGTACCTTCGCCCACATTACATTACAGGTTCCTATTTAGTAGCTGGCACATCTTTATGACGTTGTCCTCGTCAAACACGAAGAATTCCCTCCCAATCTCGGTCAAATTCAATCACAACAGGTACCGCATAGCATTTGATTGAAACACTGACCAGTGACCACTGAATAGAAGTGCACGTTCTATCAACGACAGCTCACGAATGGTAATGGCGTTTAAACTATCGGAGATGAGCTTTCACCGTGATTCCCCAGACCTGATGTGCGAGAATCCACAGCAGGTCGGGGTACGAGACTAGGCCGCCGTGTTGGGTTTGCTCACATTCCACGTTGCCCCTTGTGCATATTTTTAAAAGTAAATCATAACTTCACAAGAACCTTGATTTCTACGCATCGTCCATATGTATCTCGATATTTAGGTGGAAACCAAACTTACGATCACATCTTTCCCACTCTCGTTCGCCCGTGCGTTACGTGTGCACGCTCATTTGCGAAAAGGTTCCTATATCCGACATCGCCAACGACCCCTTGTTTACTGTGTCTGCATGACGCCGGTCACAAAGCTGCTGTGTACAGCGTTTATGAGCACGTCGTAACTGAGGTCGGCTAGTTGCAGTCGCACAACTATAAGTTGCACAAAGCGCTGTCGAAGCCTGCTTTACATGTATGCTCGACTCATGAATTCATGGAGCTGTCTGCCAACATCGCCCTGCATCTGACATTATAGCTTGCATAATACTGCGTCACCCAGTATGCTGACTGCACGCGCTATTTCATATTCATTCTGAAAGTCATGGCATATCTGGTTGGCCAGACAAGCACTAATGGTTTTGGGGTTTCCAACACAGTCGCAACCCATGATTTGGAAGATATAAACTTGGGACGTTAAAGGAACACGTTGCCTTCGGGTTGCGCTTTATTGGGCGTTTTTGGGCTATTACAAGCGTTTGAAGTATAATGAGCACGATCTGAAAGATGTTTAAAAAGTAGAATATAATGATCCACACAAACGTGCCTTAGAAATGCTTCAATTTTGCGTAATTTCTCGAAGCAGCACGCTCCGCCATTTATGGGAGTCAAAATCTTGACTCCCATAAATGGCGGAGAAATCATATTAGTCTTATTTCCAGTCGCAGCTGTTCAAATACTTCTGAACAATTATTTCATTAAAAAATGTCGTATTATCATCAGTTTTTTAAATTCGTGTCTACAATAATGATTGGGTATAAATCATTCAAGTCCTTTCTATCGGTTTGTCCCATGACAATATTCTTACCCTGATTGGCGAGGTTTTCTTTTTTGACGCGTCTGCTGTGTTCTCTTGACGATCCATTTTTTGACGGCCAGTCGGTGTGCGTGTGTTACTGTGTTTACATTTCACACATGTCTCGGGAGGCGGAGAATGGTATGGTACGTTGCGTTCATCTGATAGGTTTACCTGACCACTGGCTACGGCGCCAGCCTAACTCCTGTTCGTCGCTGCATTTTGCCCACTACCCGGACGATCGTATTGACGGCTTGAAATACGTATACATTTCGCGGGACATGTAGTGGGGGTCAGAGGTCAGTGTTTGTTTTTTAAAATTACCATTCACTAATTATAACACATTAAATGTGTTTTATTGCAAGAACAACTCTTAATAAGTATAAGGAACACCCTCAAACGTGAGATTTCGTGAAATCTGAAGGCAACGTGTTCCTTTAACCTTTGTTTGGTGAGCGCGCTGAACTGTGAATAACTAAATTTTCAGGTTAGCGGAAAGGTACCATAGAGTTGTATTACGGCGTATACATATACATCTAAACGGCCCTCTGTTGAAACTTGGCTGTTGTGCACATGCATCATGTTTTGCATAAATTGCATAAATGGTACTAATGTCACATAATTATTCAAAGACGATTTGACACATTTCTAAACCAAGTTTAGGCAAACTTGACACGATGCGTATGCATAACGCCGGGCGTGTTTTTGGTTTGCCGTGACGTCATAGGGCGCATCATCTGTAACGAGGTCGGCAAAGATTTTACCAACTTGGATATGAGTATTCTGACTCCCAGTTGCCGGGGCTCCCTCGTACAGCAAGGACCACCTGCCCCGGAACTCCCAACGCAATGCCGGCTTACTTCTTGGCCCTTACTCGCTCGATACGACACACACCGCGGTATTCTTAATCTCCAACATTGCCAAGTGTTGGTTCGATGGTGTCGATTCTTCCAAGGTTGCAGTTGCACGGACTGGCTTGCAGTTTGCACGGAGGCGGTCCCATCAGTCTTGGTACACCGATAATGAATTTGATTCGTGTGCTGTGATTGTCAGCTTGAGCGAGAAATAAGCATGATTGCGGCTTGACTGAATTCAGTTAAGAAGTGCAAAGGTGTCCCATTGGTGTGACGTTAGAAGACCATTGGCGGCTATTCTGCAAGGGCGGTGCATGTGGGTTGGGGGCGGGGGGAGGCGAGGGGGTGGAGGTGGGGTTAGTAGCCTATTCCGGAAGAGTGTTTCAATGCTGCATTACAAGAAAGAGTCAGACATCGTATTTACAAGTTTGCTATAAATATAATTGTTATGCAAATGAGTTACCATATTCATGAGCAAGGCTGTGATGTCATTTCGCCAACAGTGAATCTCTAAAAGTTGTTGGGGATGCTCTCAGGGGGTTTCTTGATGTTCGTATTAGGTGTACATGTATTAGTTTTAGCCTGCTTGGTTTATTGGGTTCATTACCATGCACGGACACCCAGGATTTTCCTTATGTAATATAAACCATGTAAAACTGTTAGTTTGATAAAAACGCAAAATTAGGAAGGAAAAGTGTCATGAATTTACTAAGAATTTACTAAGGAAACATGGTTGTCCCATAGGTTTAGCGCATGGGGTCTCAGAGGGTGTCCGTGCATAGTAATCTTTCCCAGCGCCCTCACAAGGTTCACATGACAAGTGGCAGTTCGTCGGGATGGGGTGGGGTGGTGAGTTTGCAATAGTTAGCTCGTGTGACTGTGCAGTGTATATACAGGGCGCATATGTGGCAGAGGGTATCCGCCCTACCATTGTTCCCCCATTGTGACTCAAACATCCAAGGAATTCCTTTCAGTTTTTAGGGGTATTTGTGCATTAACAAAAGGGAAGAGTGTGTTGAGGTATAGGGGCGTTATGGGGAGTCCCTTTGCCACATATCGTGCTGGGTATATATAACGGGGTGTCCATAAAAAAAAGGAAACCCATCTTTAAATGCAAATTATCAGAAATCTGTGCAATATTTCAAAAAGAGGTGTGTATGTAGGGAAAGTTCAGACTGTCCTCTGTCCAACCGTATATACGCGCGTATATCTATCCTGCAGAATGCTTATAAGCAGAACGCTTATTTACAACATGGGGCACAACTCCCTGGCATGGGGAGTATGCAGCCCTGGCAGCCTGACACAAGCACTCGAGGGCTACAAGTTGTAGCCCAACCCTTGCAGGTACCCATTTAGTCCTGGGTAGAGAAAGGCAACTCATGGCAAAGTGCCTTGCCCAAGGGCACACGCACCATTGATGGGACCGGGATTGAAACTCACAACCGTTCGAATTAACCTCTTGCGTGTAATCTATGCACTATGGCTGGCGCCCCAAATTACTCACCTTCAAATCAAGGTGCAGTTTAGAAAGTTCACATATCATGCTGTTGTTGCTACGTGGTGCACGCCATTGCCTAGCAACCAGCAGTCTGGTTGCTTTATGCCATTCTCTCCTACGATGAACACGGTATTGATTTTGTATACTTCACACCTGCCGCCCACACCGGGTCACATTACATAGCAACAAAAATTAAATCTGGTCATCTGGATACCAAGCGTGCAAGGCATCCAGTACATCAGGCGTCAGTACATCGGGCGCTATTAAACACGCAAAAGGCTAACTAAACAGGGTATTTGGTCCAATGCGCCAAACCGCGCGGCCACGGCGCAAAACGCACGAAAGTAGGCCTAGCATGAGAATTGAAGTTGTTTCGCCTGGTAGTTTTGTGCGAGAACTGGCGAGTAGCCTATTTCATCTGCAGGAGCATACCGTGTCATAGTATACAGCGCCCGCAGGCTTCGACTTCCTTTGCCGCCACGGGCGTCAAAATAGTGCCGCCAAAAATCAATATGACGTCATCGATCGCCACCGATGCTATTTGGCGCGTTTTGATTTGTACGTACGGCTAAAGGTAGGATTTCGCTCCTGGGTGTTGGCCAATCGCGAAGCAATTTTGTGCCCTCGCTTACTGATCCTCGTCTGCCGACTGAATAGCTTAAAAAGTCCCCTCTGTGCCCGCTGTCCTAGGAACAACACTCCCCATTGATTACCCCGGGATTTGGGCTGCAGATCTGGAACAACCGCGTCTCGATTTTCAAGAGTCCGCGGATGAGAGAATGAGAATTCTCGGCATTGCCTGCGCTGAAGAGGCGAGGGCACGGCGTAATTAAGAAGTAGTGCTACGTGTACTTATTGACAACTCCTGCTGGGTGTTGACAGTCCTTGGTACATACAGTTTCCTTAAAACCAACTGTTGTGGTTTCTAGCATGTATGCAGTGTCTCACGACTGGTCTTTACCTTGCTTCGGAGTAAGACCTTTAGCGGCCAGCTGTTAATGTAGACCCAAGTTTGTCGACCAGTGACAAACTGAAAGAGCCAATAGAAGGTATGTTAATGTTTACGTGACAACGGGACTGATCTGTCTTTAAACTTGTTTTAATACGAACACCCGCTGTTGTATAACATTTTTGAATTCACAAAATGATCATTGGATTCGATGACAAAATTGGTGGGAAAGAATTGACAAGTTGGACATCACCTAAAGGCCTCGTGTACAAATCATATGAGAGTGTGTGAAGTGTCCAAGTCTTTTTCAAGTAGAATCTTCATATTTTCCTGCCAATTTTTGTTTTTGTATTTAGATCTGCATTTTACTGATGGCTGTCATTTTAAAGAAGAAATAGTGATGTACTACTTGTAAATTTATACCAAATTGACAATTTGTACTGAAACCTTTTATGGTTGATTTTAGCACTGGGGATATTATGACATTCGATTTTGTACTAACAAAATGAGTTTTGCTCACACGTTTTACAAACTAAAGTTGTAATTTGAGCATATAGGCCTACATTTTGCATTTTATTCTAGGGAACATGTGAACGCAATAACGAACAAGCGAGAAAACCCCATTTACAGCACTTTCCGTATACCAAAAAGTGCCACACTGATTGGTCGTATAGAGGAATTTCAAATTGTCATCGAAAACGAGGTTCTTGATGCTGTCATTTGTGACAAAATTTGGCTCAGCATCTAAAACGAGAGGCTGCCAGTGCCAAATTGAAATTTGTCAATCAAGAGAAAGAACCAATTTGACAGTCTATTATTATTTTTATCGGGCACGGGCTGAACAAAAAGCTGAACAGAAATTGTTTTATTCACAATCACAATGACAAAACACGGGCTATCCTAAACAAATCGCGATGAGCTGATGGCTGAATTGGGAAAAAGGGTGTGGAGATTTGCAAATTCCTTTCATATATGGACCGAGGGCGCCCAAGACGGCTCTATATATCTTGTACAAATTGTCGCCCATGTCGAAAATGTATGTGAAATGTGACGTTTGCATATTTTCATCCCAACTTGGTCAAGATAATCTATTTGTCAGGTGGTGGTGCAATGTTCATTATGTTGCACTATAAAACATCATGCTATATAGGGCATTATCCCATGGCAAAAAGCAGAATACTTTATAGAATCTATATATGCACATGAATCAAAAAGAATTACACGAACTTTCTATTCGAAACCTTAATTTATGTTGGCAACAGCAATAATCATATGCATAAAACGGCTTTTTGAGTAATTAGCAATAAACGTGACTGTTTCTAGATTACAAAATTTACCAAACCGTCTTTGACCGTTATTTGTAACGTTGCACTGTTTCACCTTGTCAGCTATGATCTACATGGTAAATATACAATGTGATTATGTTACATTAGCTCCGCCCTCCGGAAACATCAGGCGAGTTTTCTCATGACAAAATTGAAATGGCTATATTCCTCGGTTTGAATATTTATTGAGAAAACGGAATATAAAATGGAAATGTGTAGCTATTATTTATTATTTTGCGAAGCTTTTACTACTGACGAGGCGTGTGGATTTTTATGGTCGACTTTACCATTTCAAGTTACTCTTGAAATACGTATAGATTATCTGCTTCCTCTCACCATACGGTCTAGTTGTGCCGAGATGTAGAACAAAGAGCTATTCTAATATTTTTCCCCACGTTTTGCATCTCTTAATTTGGAACTCCTTGCCTGGTGGCTGTTTCCCTCCATCCTATGACACAGCCTTCTTTAAGAGAATATTAATTCCTACTTTCAACATTCCTGATTACTTTTGTTTGTTTGCCTATTTGTTGGGTTACTTGTTGGGTTGTTTGTTTCTTTTTCTTTTCTTTTTCTGTAGCCCTTTGCCTAGAGTGGCGTTTTGCCTTGCTTGGGGCGATATCTAAAAAAACATATTTTATTTAGAGACGTGCAAATTAATCTTTGTGGGAAAATGTTATTGTCAAACTTTTATGATGGAATTAATCTTAATTTCTACTCTTCCCCAATCCCCATGTTAACATTCTTATGCTTCTAGTTGAGGTCATACATGTATGTCCGAGCGCAATTAAATTTTCACTGTCCAACCTATTTTTAGTTCTAACAAGAACTGCTCCAATGCATGTGTAAATATTGCTGTCCAGATACGAATGAAACGTATTTTATATGAGCATACATGCATATGGCATACATGTACGCAATTTTATTTAAACAATATGCCACTTTATAGGCCTAATCAACTTTTCTTTTGATAAAATTTACTTTCATAAACAATGGCGATGTCCGCTTTCAGTTGGGAAAAAACCCGCAAATATATATTGATTGTTTTTTGTTGGCCAGGAAGTTAAAACCGTTTTCTTATATCGCGCCTCTCCTCTTTAATTGTCAACGCGTATAGGCTTGTTGTGATCTCTCCAGACACTTTCATTATATTTCCCATTTCGCACCTTTTTTCTTCTTTTGTGTGCACCGACAAAAGTGACAAAGCCTTCCGTATATAGACCCAACGGCGTCGTGTAATATGAGGAAAATAAATGACAAAGGGAAGGGGCGAGGGATGGAATTTCACCGAACACGCCGGCAGGAAAATGAATGGCTTTTCTTTTCTTTTTCCCTCGCTCTCGAGGAATATGTTTATGACCGCTAAGGCGGATTGTGACAAAACCCATCCCCATAGTAACGCGGTAACCTATACTCGTACAGACTCATAATGACACGATGAAAGCCATTATTGTGCCATTATGTATAGTTAATTGTTGCAATTTATCATAATTATTTTAGGGCTTCACATTTTAAGTAGGAATGCGTATATTTAAACTAAAAACGATATAACCACAAAAGTTGTGTGGCAAATTTGAAACGCTAGTCTTATAAGATACGACAGAAGGCCTGGAGCGTTGATTTCCCAGCGGGCACGGGTACACATAATTCTTAAGTCCCGGCACTGTTGCCATTTTCGTGGAATTCTTGACCATTTTGCCCGGCCATTTTGTAATTTTTTCCCAATGGATTTCAGAACAGGGATTAAAAACAATTTTAGATGGCAATTAGTTGCCATGGATGCACCTCGAAAAAGGTCAAATTTTGTACATTATCGAAATTTCATCTAAAAAGGTTGCCGATTTTGGGGTGTGGAATGTGGTTTTTCTATACGGCAAGCCTTGGTCTACATGTTTGGTAATTACCCTACAACAATGTCTGAATTATTATCTTTATACTTGGTAATGGTGGTAATCATCCTGAGAAATTATTTCGTCTGAAGAACCCCCATTCATGAGAAATAAATGACAACTATTTGAATCTCCAATGATCGCCTGTATACAATAGGCGATTTTAGAGCCATTCATTCATGCACAAGAACCATGCTTTGATTTTTCAGGTTTTCTGAAGTATTACTGCATCTACATGTGGCTGAAATTTCTACAAGGTATTTTTCTCGACATAAGTTTTTAAATATCAGTGGAAATCACGCCGTTTTTAAACAGTTTACCAATCATGTATACTACCTTTAAAAGAAGAGAAAACACTACAATTATCCAGAATCTCGTCACCATATGAACGTTTGTTATAGTATCCCTTCTGACCATTTGAAAAGTCTTTTTTTGCGTTGAAATATGCTTTCTGTACAATGTAAGTTGCATGTATATTTTGCAATTTGGCGTTCGGACTCTGGAGTCGGGTCACTACAGAGTTTTACATACTTCACGGCGTGTTGAAGTCCGGAAACAACTTACAAGGAATTAATCTTGACGTCATCCATGCAACTGTTGTATGGTGACGTCTCTTCCCTTTCAAAATGTTAAATATGGCGCAGCGCATAGCCGCATTGGCTTCATAGTTTATAATCCAAATTTATTGTGTCGCCGACGTTGAAAACGAGTGTACCAGATTCCCACGAGGGTTTATGCATCGGACAATACATATGTAGCAACTGTTACATGTATTAAATTTGTCCGAGTTACCCAAAATACTTCACGAGTTGACAATAGCAATGGCACTATAAAAACACCACATGATTTTTCCCGTGTAAAATCATGGTAGGCTACTTTTGTGGGCGAAATTGCCAAGTGATTTTTTTAAATTGTCTACAGACAATATTTTGCCGTTCATTCAACACAAATCATGCATGGAATTTTAATGAAATATTACTGCATATATGTGGCTGAAATGTATACAATGCAGTTAATCAATTCTTTAGTTATGCAAAGTTGTTGTTCCCGTTTTGAAGAGGTTTTCCAATCACGTAATCTGTCTTTAACTTGATAACTATAATCCGTATGTTATTTTTTAAGCTATAATTATGCATGGAAGTAAATTTAGCTTCATGGATTTAATTTAACCATGATGAATTAGGATATGTTCTGAAATGGTAAATTGTGATTGAATCAAAACTTCAACGGTGTATCAACAACAGAAACTGTATACAATGTGATACACGTAAAGTAGCCTACGTGTAAGATTAACCGAGATCCAAAGGTCACAGCCAATCACATCACCGCATATATACGAGCCTCATTAACATAACCCTGGTACAGCGTGAAAGAAATACAAACATATCTTCCTGGAATTTGATATGTCTTACTCTTAGTCTAGCAACAGAAATATGAAAGCCGTGCCCACCTTATTACTTACGAGAAATCAAATCTTCATCTTTGGATATCATGCTCGCTTTAGGCCCCTGGGGAACGAAACGCCCCGCATCATCACTCAGTATGGAGAACTTGTCATCGGTGGATAGAGTGAAAGAGTCGAAATGGGCCTTTTCTTCAATTAGATCCACGGGACCGTAATGTTGAGGGATTAGCCCGACCGCCACAATCGACATTTTGATCGGGGTAAATTCGGCGCGAGTGTGGGCGAGGTCCAGTCCGCTAGCTAACTCGCCCAATAATTGATCACTTATAGACGGATATGGATACGGAACTTGACCCATATTCCTAGCTTCGAAATGTCACCAGAAACTCAAATCTGGGCACAAATCTAATAACGTTGTGCTGTTAAAAATATTGACTTAGTGTCAACATACTATACATTATTGACAACAAATATATTTGCGTACGAGCTATTCTTTGTTGCATAAGTTATTTTGAGTAATTCTAGAATTTTGGTTTTACATACAAGTTAGCAATGATTGTACCGAATTACATAATTTGCCCCATTACATCGACAAGAAAATCCAACTAAAAGTGTTGATAGCAATGGTAACAATTAGGCACCACATGATTTTTTTTCTGAGTAAAACGGCTATACCTTTGTAGGAGAAATTGCCAACCGAAGGTGTTTTAAAGGTAGAACACATGATTGGTAAACTGTTAAAATGGGCGTTATTTCCACTCGTGATTAGAAGCCCGTGTTGATAAAACTACCCTATTAAAATTTAAGCCACATAGGTGCAGTAATACTTCTGAAAACTTGAAAAATCCATTCATAGTTTTTATGTTGAGTTGAATGGTAAACAAGTTTTTGCAAAATACTTTTTAGAAAACCACCTTCAGTAGTTAATTTCTCACACAGAATGCCATTTTGGACTAAAATAAAATAATGTTGTGTTTGGTAGGTATACCATTGTTGTTAACATTTTTAGTACGGTTATTCTTGTCAACTCGTGAAAAAAAATTGGGGTCACTGCGAATGATGTTTGTTGTTGCTATTCATTCAACACAAAACCGTGTATGAATTGTTAAGGTTTTTTGAAGCATTACTGCATCTAGATCTGTGTGGCTGAGATTTCTACAAGGCAGTTTATCAACATTATTCTTTAGTTACGTAATGCTGTTGTTCCTGAAATTCGTAAAGAAAATTCATCTACAAATGATATAATTGGCCTTTAACAATAATAAATAACAACAAAAACAAACTTCGTGAGATACTCTCACTATGAACAACTAACAATGGAAATTGGGCACACACCATTGTTAATAACAATGGTTTGTGCCCATCACTCTAAAAACAGATTGGTTGAATTCAACCAATTGGTTGGTAGATATGTGTCCAACCAATATATTGGTTAAAATAACCAATTATATTGGTTATTTTAACCAACCATGACCAATCCGTATTGGTTTACCAATACGGATTGGTCATTTTAACCAATATGATTGGTTATTTTAACTAATATGACTGGTTATTTTAACCAATATATTGGTTGGACACATATCTATCAACCAATTGGTTGAATTCAACCAATCTATTTTTAGAGTGCAATTTCCATTGTTAGTTGCTCATAGTGTCTGCTGCTCGGATTAACCTTATTATTTTGTTGCGTAATTTATATTTCAAGAAATTCGAGAATTTTGGTTTTACATAAACGTTATCAATAATTGTACCGCAAACAATCAATATACCCCATTACAGAAAAGAATTTAGCGGTGTGTCACTCCTGATTTCGTATTCGAGATAAGTTACAGATGTCATTTTGTCCACATAAATATACCAACAGTTTACGTCAGTGGGTGACACATAAGCAAACACAGTCTCGGAGTAACGGGCATAACGACACTCGCCAGGAGCGAATATGGACGAATGATAAGGTTGAAGAATCAGTCTTGAGTCCGTCTGAAAAGTTATCCAAACATACTGCATCTGGCCTGGTAATGTAATGTAAGCATTCCTCGAGCTAATAGAGGAGTCGCGTGGTCGTCCGTGTGTTGTTGACATTACTAAGGAATCACTACACTGGAGTAATGCAAACAGTTACAGTGGCTAGAGGTGGTTTTCAGTTGCTGCGGTTGAACCTCGTAAAAAGACACATTGTAAGCTTTCAGTTTTCAGACTATTGGTGGCAGCAGACTTGTTTTTATAAGGTCATTTGCTGTACACACGATTTCAAAAATTAGGTCCGAAATATCACAAAATAACCACCAAAAATAAAGGTACCAAAAATAGCAATCGGGCACGAGAATAAGAGCATCATATTTCCAGTAGTTTTAGGGAAAGTACAAATTCGTCTCATTATAGATCGTCGAAAGACAAGAAATTATGATATGAACTTCGCTCATCAGTGCGTGCGGCAGGAAAACTGACCATAAGATAATGACAACGTTTTTTTTTTCCGTGATCCACGAACGCACACGTGTGGATTGAAAAGGTCAGTGTTTTAATATAGTAATATTACTTATTGTCCAGATGCATCCGTTTCTGAAACTTGTGTAAAAAACCAATCACCTAAACTATACTGCATCATGCCTTTAACCACTTGACGTCGGAGGCCGTGTAAACACGCCAATATTTCCACATCGGTGTAGCGAAGAACTGGACACGTTCAGGAGAAGTTCGTTTGTTACTGCGTTTGATGTCTAAACTCGCGGTATATAATTATGGTGTAAAATGACAGTGCATAAACTTCACTGCAGTAGCACATGGTTAATGATTTTCAGTTGTTTTCCTTCCTCCATGCTTCAACTATAAAAAATAAACCCGCGCCTACGTACGTCAATGTTTGAAATAATCCTGGCGTTAACTGGTTATGGTCTATACAACAGACTGACATGACATTTGGTTAAAGACAGATTGCATGATTGTAAAACTTTCAGAAACAGAACACTCTAAAAACGGATTGGTTGAATTCAACCAATGTGGTTGATAGATATGTGTCCAACCAACCTATTGGTTAAAATAACCAATCTTATTGGTTAAAATAACCAATCTTATTGGTTAAAATAACCAATCTTATTGGTTAAAATAACCAATCTTATTGGTTAAAATAACCAATCCATATTGGTAATAGGAACCCTTTTTTCAACCAATCCATATTGGTTTAACCAATATGGATTGGTTATTTAAACCAATATGATTGGTTATTTTAACCAATATATTGGATGGACACATATCTATACAACCACATTGGTTGAATTCAACCAATCTGTTTTTAGAGTAAAACAACAGCATTACGTAACGAAACAACAATAGTGATAAAACTGCCTTGTAGAAATTTCAGCGACAAAGATGCAGTAATACTTCAGAAAACCTTAAAAATCCATGCATGGTTTTTGTGTTAAATGAATGGTAAAAAATCGTTTGCAATTAAACGATTAAAAAAAAAGCACCTTCGGTTGGTACCATTTTACACTAGAAAAAAATCATTTAGATTATTCTAGTCAACTCGAATTAAAATTTGGGTTCACTGCAAATGATGTATTGGGGCTTTAAAATGCAAAACACATTGTGTGAAATACGCTATGGAAAAACAACATTATTATTGACGTCTCGTAAGGTTTAATAAATTACAACCTTATCAATATTATCTCATTCGATATAACGTCGACAAGCTGATAAAACATAGGCCTGTTATTATTTTTATTCTAATTTATTCTTAAAAATTGACACCGGAAATAATGGCAGTAGTTCACACACGCACTCGCTTGAATAGAAAATATAAAGAGGCGGAGAACTTCGCTGGAGCGGCAAAATCCCAAACATGCAACACTGCCAGAATATTGTGACCTTTCATCGGCCGTATACCGAGACAGTCTCTGCTGTTAGAGACAGTCGTTAACACCACAGAACACCCAACCAAGCGGCTAAATTAAATGATGTTTACTGAGGCATGCTTCAAAAATTTCCCTCCCCGCGCCGGAGTTTCTTGTGTCGTGCTAATGTTTTAAGTGCATGCTGCGGGACTCTTACTATTTTCGTTTTCTTACAGGAGTCAAATACACAAGGAGACAAGTCTAATTTTAGCCTCTCTTATAGTGGCGCGAAAATGCACTGATTTTCGAGAGACAGAGCCTTGGAAATGCGTGGATGTTTTTACATGGAGAATGGAGACTTCACACCTTGCGGAATAAAAAGTGAAAAGACGGTCATTGCGTACTGATCCAAAAGGTCAGGTTATCACTTGTTAGTAAGATAAACTTAAATAATGCTACACTGTAGAAAAAATCTGTAATTTTGCATATTTCGTTTAAAATTCACATAGCCATGTTGTCATAATTTATTAGTTACAACATTCTGGTGTGAATTTGTCATTGTTGTTGTGAACTTCCCTATTAAAGGGAACCCAGTGATGTCAAATTTGATTATCCATTGGTGAAAATACGAGATTTGTTCTAAATATATACTTAATGGTGATATTTAATTAAAATGAAAATATTGAATCGCTTATAAGAAAAGATTACTTTCTTCCAAACATTTAAAGCCCCGGTACATACTTTGAGGTTACCCAAGATTTTACTTCACGAGTTGACAAGAAAAACAAGACTAAAAGTGTTGATAGCAATTGTAACAAACACCACATGGTTTTCCCCCATGTAAAATGGTACATTTGTGGGCGATATCGCCAACTGAATGTGCTTTAAAAAAATGTCTGCAGACAATTTGTTTACTTTAAAAACATTCATTCGACACAAAAACCATGCATAGATTTTTCAGGTTTTCTGAAGTATTACTGCATCTATATGGCTGAAATTTCTACAAGGCAGTTTATCGACATTACTCTTCAGTTATGTTATGGTGTTGTTCCTGTTTTTAAGTTTTTAAATCATGTAATCTGTCTTTTAAATAGATCTGTTTATCTTGGGATGAAATCGTAAATCGTGATTCCACAGACATGATCTAAAATACAAACTGATGTAAATCAACCCAATGTACGTTAAGGTTTGATGTAAAATCACATTTTTTTTTTACATTATAGAAAATAATTGATTGCACAATGCTTATAAAATATAAATCTAATTATGTATCGACTGTGCAAAGTCTTGCAACAAAGATCAGTATGAGAACAGTCTTATTCAATAAATTTTGGAATTTGAAATTAACAATTATTTTGATGTTGTGGAAGATTGTGAATATCCCACAGAAATCAGCTGTAGAGGTTGCTAACGCTGCTCTGGGGCTGTTTCTTCATTTTCTGCGATTTCCATGCTGTAATTTCATTACATCCATCTGCTGGGGTCCTAAGCCGGGCTTTCGAATGTAGAGAGAATGGTGTATGTATAGTGAGTGACAGCGACAGACGGGAATGAGAATACGAGAGTCTGAGAGGACAGTGGAATAATTGGGTGAGAGAGAGTTGAGAAATGATGAAAACCCGAAACACTGTGGAGAATAGGTATGATGGAGATGACGAATTTAAACAATGTTGTTTTACCCAGTTACGGCAATACCTCTTCGGGACAAAGCCAAATCGTCATGGTTAATAGAGTGCATGTGTGGAAGGAATTATGTACTTTACTGGTCGCCACTTATTCTCCTTATAATGACTCAATAATCACCAAAACGTGTAAATAATTTAAAGGGGAGTGATTTTAGGAGTGAAACATTTCAACAATTTCCTTGAAAATACTTACACTTTTTCTGCCTTGTTCCATAGTATGACGTCAATGCAGTACAATGAGAAGGCCACAAAAGGGCGGGCTATCTTTGCAATAATTGGTTAATCATCATATCTTGCTCTTTTCTCCAGTTTTCTGAAAAATGTAAAGAACAATTACGTTGGACTATTTTTTTCCGTTTAGAAGAATCATCGGGGAAAACGGATCAGGACACAACATTCTTGAGAGTGGTAGGACCTCCATGGTATGTTTTTCAATGTTTAATTTTGACTGTAAGGTGAAATTTCAGTTTGGTGAACGGCCGCTATTTTGATCGTGCAGCCATGGCAAATATTTCGCCATGGATAATAAAACCTGAACATCTAAATGTGATTCATCACGACCCAATTTAAACGCCAAAAAAAATCACTTTTAGCCTTCTAAAAGTAGGGAAAATGGGGGTGCTCAAGACCTGACTGTGCTTGCTGCATTGGATGACATTGAAAAAATGTCACAGAATAAGAATAATATTTCTTATTTGGGGGTTCCATCTACAATGTTTGACATAAATATTTGTAAATGGCCATTCCGTGATTCCGTGACATAGCAAGGATACATACACAACGATCCTTCCAAAACGTCACATCTCGACTACCTATCCCAACACTTAAGCCGTCAACTACTGCTTTCTCATCGCCATGTCTAATCGATAAAGCAGCTCCTAACCCGATGATGCTTGAGGATGTAGGAGTGAGGTCAACATGGCTCGTATCTTCAGGGGACTTGGTAACAATTTTGCAGCTATTCGCAGGGGAAACTGTGGATAAAGTAGAAACCTAACATTTTAGAAAAAAGACGATACCTATATAAAGCTAAAAACAACGGTGGATTTAGTGCTATTATGAACAACGGAGGTGTTCTATCGTGGATGGGTACGCCTATCTTCGCTGGCGCGCAGTCACACATTTTTAGGATTGTGTTCACAATTTAATAGTCTTTTGTGAGTTACACATGAATAGCGTCTGGTGTCCTGACGTACTTCCTTTCACATGCACACTCGGTATCCACTTGACCAGACTAAAGTTTTTGTTACTATATGGTGCACGCGACAGGTGCGAAATACAGAATCAATACCGTGTCCACCATTGGAGAGAATGGCATAAAGCAGCCACACTGTTGGTTGCTAGGTAATGGCGTGCACCACGTAGCAACAACAGCGCAGAATACGGGGCGCAAGTCATTATATTATGCAAATTTGCACTATGACTGGTGCCCCATATTCTTAACTGACACTTTTAAATGCAGTTTAGAAAGCCACATACTATGCTGCTGTTGCTACGTAGTGCACGTCGATACCTAACAACCAACGGTATGGTAACAGGTTGCTCTATGGCATTCTCTGCTACAATAAACACGGTACTGATTCTGTACATCACACCTGCCTCGTGCACCCGGTCACATTACATAGCAACAAAGATTTAGTCTGGTCATCTGAATACTAAGTGTGCATGTGAGTACCGGTACGTCAGTACATGTAAATCAAACGATATTCGTGTAAAACACACGCACGTCATTTCCGACCTCGGGGCAGGCAAAGTTTGGGGACAGATATACTATACAGATGCACGATCCTTTGCAGAAACTTAATCTACGTGACTTGGATAGAGTTTTTGGATGTGCTAGCCGCTAAGTGATTGTTGCGCCAGAAGCATATCAGAAAATACACAACTTAAATGGGTATTGATTATCGGGAGAGAGGTGATCCAATAGTTCTGTTGACGTCTTAGATTCCAGCCAAAATGTAATTATTTCTTTGATGCAGTCACGTTCGTATATATTTCAGCGAATGGTTTGTCCGTATTATATTGCCACTTTCTGATAGTACCATTGGGTTGTGTGATATTGTGTTGTCTTATATTCCCAGTCGTTTAAAGACAGATTACATGATTGGAAAACGTTTAAAAACAATTTAACAACTTTAAATTACTAAAGACTAAAGAGTAATGTTCATAAACTGCATGCCTTGTAGACATTTCAGCCACATACATGCAGTAATACTTCAAAAAACCTTAAAATTCTATGCATGGTTTTTGTGTGTTGAATGAATGGTAAAAAAAAAAGCGCACTCGGTTGGCAATTTTACCCACAAAGGTACCATTTTACAAGGGGAAAATCACGTGGTGTTTGTTACCATTGCTACACTTTTAATCTTGTTTTTCTTGTCAACTCGTGAAGTAAAATTTTAGGTAACTGCAAATGATGTATTTAGCTTTAATGTAGACTAGCATGGCTCTCTGCTCTTCGCGTAGGCCTAATGCTTATATCTGGGAACGTGGATAAAATGAGTATACAGCCCTATTTGGTTCGCGCTTTGGTACCTCCCAACCCCCACCCTGGGATTTAAAGCTTTATTAAGTCTTAACCTTCTTTCAGGGTACAATGTTTCACGATAATTCGGATCAATATCCTGTTTGTAGGTCAATAGTGGCCGCTGCGCGCACCATCACGACAAAGTTTTCCCAGCGGATTTCAAACTGTTACTCGATATTGTGTATTATATTAATAAGCAAATAGATATTCATGCGTATATAGGCAATGCGCTCATTAATATTCGTGGCCAAGCAGCACATCATCGGTGATGTTCGCTGCTTGCTAGAGCTGGTCGTCGACTTCACACTTTTCGAGTCCTTGGGAGTTGTTGAATTCCCGGTCACATACTACACGCACCACGCTCAAAATGTTTCATTACAGAGGCTATACCGCCATCGTCTAACTCGTGGGATTTGACTTGCACTGAGGCGGCCGTTTGTGAGTCTGAAATGCGCCCGAGGAGCAAATTTAGGGACTTCATTAACCACCGCCATGCTTGACTTGATTCCCCCGGTCGGTGGCGGGAGGGCTTGAAGACGTGAGCTGCACAAGCAAACACGCAGAGGCTCCCCAGTCCCGTCTGGAGACTTCGACGAGAGTTATCAGTCTCCACGCTTATCCATTAAAAGGAAATTTGCATCCGAGATAGCGGACCTCGGAGTGAGCCAGGCCAAGAGCTGTCGGAGGAGATTGAGGACCGAGATGCTGCGTTGTGTCAGGGTGGTTTGTCAGTTAAATGACGAGAGAACATTGCCGTGCCACTTCAGAGATAAGACATCAGTCTTGATGGACTAGGAAAAGTAGATCCGGAGTTCTTAAGCCGCGTCCTAGAGGTCTGTGTTTGCGCCAGTGGTTGCGGGATCGCGAGGGAAGGAGGGGCTTAAGTATAGAACGTATCGAATAGCCGCCATCTTGTGGGGCAGATTATTTGTTCATTGAGGACATGCATGGTTGCACATATTGTCTTACTGGTTCAGGTAACAAAAGGTGCCCCACAAAATGGCAGCTATTCGATACGGTCTATAGTAGATCGGGTAAAGCAACTGTCAACTTGGCATAAATAATGTGGAAGTGTTTTAATAAGGTGAAATTAGGAGAAAATACTGCGAAATAAATACACCAACCTTTTTGCTTCCACATCGAAAGCGAGGATTGCAAATTTCCTGTTTTCTTCACATGGGTAGTATTTTGCTTGGGGAGGCATTTTATGATTGTTGGGTTAGAACATAGAGTTAGATATAAAAACAAACCAGAGTGCGCACTTCCAATACGTGATGTGCCGATATGGACGCCGCCATTTTGGCTTAACGCTATATGGGTGCACGGTGGGGCAAAGGGGTGTCGCTCGCTTTGCACTCATAGCGTTAATTAAGCAAACATGGCGCCGCCCACATCGGCACAGTCTACACACGTGACTTGAATAGCCAGTGCACACTCTAGTTTTCTATATCTAACTCTATGGGTTAGAAGGAAATCCATTTTTTTGAAAAATCTGGGTCCTTTTTCTTAAGTTGATTTAGGAGCAATAAAATCTAATTTTAAAAACATGAATTAAGAATGTTTATTTAGGAATGTTTCTATAAGTGGGCTTTATGAAATAGGACCCTGGTCACCTCCTTTAATCGACCTATAACATACACGAAATTCTATAGGGTCCCAGGGTACGAGACGGCAGAGGGCCATAGGAAAATACGCATGTAGAAAAACGCGACGTCATTATGTTTCAGGTTTAATTGCGACACGTCTTCAATTATTGTGCCCAGATTATAGAGCTGATTCTTTGAACGTGGACTGTATACTAATTCATGTACATTGCAACTTTAAAATTGTAAGGTGCATTTTCTCCTAATTTAAAGGCAAACTTGCCCACCCTTTGTATTTGTAGTACACGTATTTGAGACGATTGCCATCATTGGTATTATATCGTAGGACATGTATACTATAGGATCGTTTCGTACATGTATGCTGAGTGTTTATTGTGAACCATTTGCATTAGACGTCAGGTTTGGTTGCATGTTTGGTTTCCTATGGCCCCAAACCGTCTGGTACCCTGAGACTCCCACATATAGTTAAGCGTATGTAAACAAGCCATTATGTCTTAGGTCTATTGGTTTCCTTTGTGACAATATTTGCCTGACACTCAGTCTGTTTTTACTTTATTTTATTAACATTTTATCGTTACCAATACGCCGCGCCGTAGGCCCATCAATACAAATATTTTACCACGGGCGAACAAATCGTAATTGAATCTTCCACATTGGTGAAACTCTTGCAAAGACACGACCTGCCGCAGACTGAAAATAATAGTGTATGACACTGTGTCATGTGTTGACAATGAGTCGCAAAGTAATATATGCGAGGCCATAGTTTATTGCGCCCAGTCATCCAATGCAACATTCCACTCGCGTCTCATTAAAAATTAATGGATATGAACGCAAATGATGTACATTTGAGTGCACAGAAGTGGACTATGCTCCAACTGTATAAACATGTATATGTCTCATCACGATGATGGCTTACCAAACAGGGGTTTATGCTTCAAATGGCGGCCTCCATGGGAAATACCCCAGCTGTGGTTTTGCCGTGATTTGCTTGACAGTAAACGCACATATATTTCATGATTCTGTTCTCCTGTCACTGGTATGGCATATTGAATTTATTTGGTTGACGAAAAAGGGGGAAATATCACACACGTTCGCCAGTTGAGACTCCATGTGTATGGAGCATTACATAAAAATCCTTTTTTCAAAGAAAAACTTGAAAATTGTCACTGTTAAAATCATGTTTGCTCACCAGATTTACACTTTGTGGGGCATTATCATGTAATGTGTGGTATTTACACCAAAAAGGTTATAAACTTAACTGAGCAGAACAAAATGTAGGTGAACTACGTTAAAGGCAGAGGATCGTCAGCAATGCGCGCTCGCCAAATTCGTGCCACGAAATACGCAGCTCCATAGCAAAGGCATGGAGCTGCGTATATTTAAAAACCAAAAATACCCACCTCCTCAAAAATGTAAGCTCTCTATTATTTTAGCAACATTCCTTCTGATCTGTCAAAAAAGAAAAAAGAAAAGAAACACTTTCGCGAGCACGATTTCTATTTGAAATTTTCCCGCCGCGGGGAGGGATTATCGGCAGTGAATGATATTGTGCAGCGGTCTGCTGGGAAATCAAATTAACGCAGATCTGTTTATGGTAGCGATATATGCATGTGCGTGTACCTATAGGAGATGGCAGTTTTGGCGTATACTGTTATGATGGGGCCATCATAACTAGCTCCGTTACTGGCCAGTGACCGACTGAAAAGCAATTGGACTACGTTTGTGTACGAAATATATGCGTAGTGTGCACCGTGAGCAGTCGATACCAACCATTTAACCGATATCGACTGATTAAAAAGTTATACCAGGCGTCAGGCCGCGGATTGTGTAATATTACGCAGACGCGTGGTTGTTATTGATAACACTGACAAGCGAAATTCTTGCGAAGTAGATTTGTATGATTAAAAACGCTTATCCTATGACTGTGTTCAAACGGTTTATTTTCTAAATGGCCCATCGCGGCGAATGCCGCCTGCAGTTGTTTTAATATGCACAGTCTATCATTAACAAGTCTGTTATATTTACGAGGCTGGCTTCATGATCAGAATTAATGAGGCAGGCTTCTATTAATACACTGCAGGTACTGTGAAGGCGAAGTATGTGAGTCTGGTAGGGGATTGCGGGGGAAGGTCGCACGGACGGACGGACGCGACAAACCGGCCATGACCGTGCGGGGAGTGCTGCAGTAAGCCTCGGAGTCAGCCACCAACACGGATGGTTTCCTGGCATCCTCTCGCTAAAATGAAGCCGGGAATCAACCACTTGTGTTCTTCAAGAACCACGTTGCTTGTATCTGTTGTGATCGTGAGCACTTTTGTGTTACACGTGGCAGCCGCATACGAAATACCACTGGATGACGACAGAGAATGCCCGATCAACACTGTACGAACATTGAGCGGTGAAGCGTGCATGTCATGCGCCACTTGCTACTCGGTATACTCGCCGCAAGACTGGCTATGCCTCAACTGCACACACGGTATGTATATTTTAATTGTCTCGTTAACAATTTGCAATTGTAGTATGCCTGTCAACATAAAGATACACGGAAGAGCAATTGTCTTGCCTTTTTACCATAATGGTAAATATGGTAAAAATGCATTAGCTAGTATAAGAATTAACGATAGTTACACGTGTCAGTATAGGTTTGTCCGTATAATCGCTGAACTTGAAACACGTACTGCCCTGCATACTGTATATAAATACTATGAATTGTAGGATTGGGCGACAAATCGTGTTTAAAAAAGCTATATTAGGGCGACCTGCTCAATAGGGCGACATTTTGGTGTCGCCCTAATATTTTTGAGTTTAAAATTAATTTTTTTAGGTAAAAAAACATTTTTTTTAGGTCGAGAACCATTTTTATGGGGACTGGAGTCGTTTCTCTTCGGTCTGTGACCATCTCCGGAAGCTTTGGGTAAAAAAATAAGGTGTCATTTTGAGTGATTCTTGCCGAAATTTCGGTGGTCTCCGGCAAGAGTCTTGCCGAAGTGTCGCCCCATTGCGGCATCCAGCGTTCTTTAAATTATTACTCAAATTAAAATTAATAATATTAATTTGAGTAAGAATTCTATAATGGTTTTGATGACCGGAGATCATAAGTTCCAACTTAAAAATATGGGAATGTCATCTATAGTTACTTGAATAGTTAAGCGATATATCTGGTCTTGCTTTGCCAGCCAGTTCGGTTTTGGGTGTTTCAAAATAACATAAAATTCATGACCTGATAGAGGATGTTCAGCAAGAACTATCGGTTATTTCACGTTACATGAAATGTCTTGTGTGTCCGGCATTAGCAAGCTTATGTGCACGGCTTCTAGATGGATTCTAGATGCTCTGTGGATTTGTTTTATTTTTTAATTATTTTTTTTGAAAAGGGGGGGGGGGGGAGTGTGCGTGCGCCCCCTGGATCCGCCCCTGTGTACATACATTCACGTGCCATACTGTGTTTCCCCCCAAGAATCCTGCATATATATATTACTACTAATTCATGAATAGGAAGACCGATATGGGGTAAAAAAGGAGTGTTGGGACGACCGGTCGCGTTAGGACGACCGGTCACCGGTCATCCTAACAACAATTGCTCCAAAAAGCATCTTAATTAGGTCAAAAACCATTTTTATTAGGTTTGTAACCATTTCTATTAGGGTACGCACCATTTTAGTCTAGATTGCAAAAAATGGTTTTATAGAGATTTTCAGGAGAAAATTAGTGTCCATTTACGATCTTTTTACCGAGAATTTTGTGGTTTTAGTGGTCACTGGCGGGATTCTAGCCAAAAGTGTCGTCCTATTCGGGGTTCGGCGGTTATATATATATATATATATATATATATATATATATATATATTTTTTTTTTAAATATGTGACTCACGTGAGTACGAGTCACGAGGCATCATGGTCGAGTCCGAGTCATTTTCCAATGTGACTCGAGTCAAGTCCGAGTCACGAAAATTGGTGTCCAAGTCCCTCACGTAATACTTCATTGCGTCAACTGAAAAGTGTGCCATGCATAGTACCAATTTTGCTGATTTCTTACTTTCATTATATTAACTATAAGAGTTCATGACCCTGCTACGAAGTACTTTACAACATTGCCACTTCTCAATAGGTATGGTAGTACACACTGGTTCAAGATCTTTAGAGATATGGTTATTTCATGTCACTTGACATTTTGACTCTCTGCGTGGTTGATAGATGTTTCATGTTATTTGGTAAAGCACTAATATTCTTTGCTACAGTAGTTTAGGGAGTCAATTTATTATTTTGACTATAGAAAAATAAAATGTATTTATTTATATATTTATTTATTTATTTATTATAGCCAAAGCTGTAATTAATTATGCTAATTATTATTAAAGTCAGGCTCAATCGTGGCTGGTTCTCATGCTTTTTATACGTGTGTTTGCTGCAGCAGTGCCATTTTTTTTAACCACTGAACGGGATACCAGGCAATTGACCTGGGTCAAACTTGAATCAAATCAGCCGGTTCATTACGCATACATCTGTCAGGTGGAATTTTATAATAATACGTCAATAAATCAATAAACCAGAACTGTTTAATCATTAGCGAATGCATGCACGTTATTAGTGAGGACAGCACGTGTAATTTTTCCTTCGGCCATGATTTTACTAATGCAGTCAACTAAATTAACGACTTTCCTCTGGTGAATCGATGTGTAGGCATAGGCCTACATGAGACGTGCTGGCATAGCATTAGTTTTCCCCTAGGTGAGGCTCGTGTATCGCTCTTGGCATAAAAACGCCTTCCAAATTCCGTTGGGGAGAAATTAGACAAACAATAGTGGGACGAGATTTTGTTTGAATAAGAGCTTATGAAAGTATGCTAGCCGAATACAAATAACATTTGGGATGTACAGACATAGCATAGCGATATGCATGTGCAGCGTAAATGTTTCTATACATGTATATATCGACATCATGCCAAACCGTATAGTGGATGTACATGTAATATAATAATGTGTATATGAATGGCAAAGTCAGACGAACAGAGGTCTAACCACTGGTGAGCATGAAACGGAAATCAAGAGACAAATACCTTTCCTTATAGTCAATACAACAAATGAAAACTAAAGCGAAATACCCAGTTTATCACATGTTGAAATTGACTTTACAGTTTTATGCAAAGGTTGTTTTTATGCGTGAGGGACGGACAATCAATAGCCTAAAATTGACAAAAACTGCCATTTTTTACATGCATTTTCAGCTATTTCTTGGAAATGTGGTGCCACAGTGTGCCCAGCCAAATGTATTCTTTTAATTTTTGCAATATGATTGTAAAATATGGACATTTCTTTACTGTTCGAGGTATTATTTTGATTAATTTAGTGTTTACCAGTTTTGGATCATGCTCTGGTATAAAGTCCCGTCTGACAGACACGTACGTCAGACAGAAATCTGATAGTGTGGACTACCCGTCAGACACCATCAGACACTGTCAAACACGATCAGACTTCTCTGTCAAAAGATTGAACATGTACTTTAATTCAGACAAAAATCTGAAGTCTGAACAGACAAGTGAGACAACAGCCAATCAGGGGACAGTTTGATAACATGTGACTTTTGAGTGGCCACATGATTGAAAAAAATCATAAAACATCATCAGACTTGTCTGACAGTGTGGACGAAGTATTCAGACAAAGTCGAACAACATCAAACAAAAAGTCTGTTATGTCTGTTCATAGTGTAGACAGGCCTTATAACATGTCGGAACATGTTTGGAGCGAACATTTATTTTATTACATATTAGCAATCTATATATGGCAAATTTACTCGTATTAAGCCTAAAGGTGCTTAACAAGATCATATTTTGACCACCCCTAGCACTTACCTCATGGGTGATGATGAGATTTTGATACCATATCATCTGTCACTTCACATTACCATTCTGAAATTTTGCGCTCTGATTCCGATTATTTTCAAGGATATCGTCAAAATACCGCCAATGTTTAGTAAACTAATTTATCTGGTTTCATAAAGCATTGCAGTGATTACACCAACCTTTTTGCTTCCACGTCCAAATTGCAAATTTCCTGTTTTCTTTCCATGGATAGTATTCTGGGGAGGTATTTTATATGATTGTTAGGTTAGAACAAAATCCATTTTCTGGAAAAATCTGGACAAACCTGCTCCTTTAATGAATTGCAAATACAATATATGTTGTTCGTGCTTTCCATGTAGAATGTCAATCTACGAATAATTGTTTTTTAAATTTTGGCCGAGGCACGGTGCCGCCATTGATAATTCCGTCATTGAAAACGTTATTGTACGTGTCGAATAGAATGCATCAACACACAATCATACTTAAGTGTATAATCGTTTCTCACACAATAGTCAATTCCTATTCGGCTACATGTACACGTATGGTAATTACTGCGAAAGGATTCAAGTCACGCTGTCACACTGCCGGGAACATTGTTTCCTTCATAATAGAATAGAAGAAAGTACGTAAAAAAGGTAAAAATTGCTAATTATTTTCAGAGCATTGTCCAAATATCACGATTTCAGTTAAATGCAGGGTGCCCTTTGAAAACTAAGTAGGCCTATAAAATTTTTTAACATTGTATCATTTTTAACTATCGGGAAATATTTTAGAAAGAGACATGTATCTTTGGAAAGGTCAGAATGTCCTATATCCAATGGTATTGGGTTCATTATGTCATTGCCGTGAATGACTGAACATACATGAGACTGTTTTGAAAGTTTCCCGAAAAGTGGATGAAGCAAATCATCTCTGCCAAGACCGTGAGATGATAAGGCGTGCAGTATAGGAGACATGAGACAAAGATGCCAGCAGGCCCTGTAGATGATCTGTTTTTGAGCGATTCTGCGAATAAAACCATTATAAATCAAAAGAAAGACATCAACAAACTCATCCAAAGAACTTTCAGCTTTGTCAAATGTAGCCTACCACTTTTAAAAAACCCATCAAAATCCATACATGCGTTTTCCTGGTCTTGGCGGGGTGTTTCAAATATTCGTTCTCAGTTGATCGGGTACTATGTGGCTTGCGTCATGCACTCTGTGGCGCACATCATACATGCGTGTGCGCGCGATCCATAAAAATGCATCGCGTTGGAACACGCACACCTAGTACACAGCGCCCATGCATTTTGGACCGCGTAGATGCGAACCAAAAATAAGTACATGTAAATCGTTTGCAAACGATCTAAATAATTTCATCTTTACGGATTATTTTCTGGTAAAATTATATAATTTTTAGCGGAAACCTTTCATTGGGTAGTTGCTATTAATTCAATCTTTACTTTCAGAACTTTTCCCCTGTAAACTCGTCGATTTATTTTTGGGGCCATTGCAAATGATACACTGTGGGCCTTTAATAGGAATGGTGGCCATGTGGGGCTATGGCACCTTAAATTTGTCATGTAATATGTCACAAAAGGGAAGCGATCAAAAGATTGTGTTTTTCTTCATTCACTTTTCCAATGTGCACAAATTTGTCACATAGTGATGATACCTTTTGCAACCTTGATACCTTTTGCTCAGTCATCTGACAATGTTATAATAAACCTAATTGGAGGTGCATTTTAACCTTTTCGCAAATATTTGTTTTCTTATTTCTATACACTCTAAAAACAGATTGGTTGAATTCAACCAATGTGGTTGGTAGATATGTGTCCAACTAATTTATTGGTTAAAATAACCAATCTTATTGGTTAAAATAACCAATCCATAATGGTTAGGAACACTTTTTTCAACCATCCCATATCGGTTTAACCATATGGATTGGTTATTTTAACCAATTGGTTGTACATACCAACCACATTTGGTTGAT
Source organism: Henricia sp. BOLD:AAB3569 (assembly GCA_037783545.1). NCBI lineage: Eukaryota > Metazoa > Echinodermata > Asteroidea > Spinulosida > Echinasteridae > Henricia > Henricia sp. BOLD:AAB3569. The sequence goes on along the minus strand of JBBELK010000272.1, from coordinate 1,152,621 downwards.
TTCAACCAATCTGTTTTTTTATTAGTAGTTTTGCCATAAGCCGTCGTCCTATTTATGCTGGTTCCTTGGACTATACACTCCTTGGAAAAATGTGTGTGCACACACATTTATATAAATTGAAATTCATCTTTTAATATCGTTTTCTTGTAAAAAATATATCATCTCGTGCGAAATCATTGCATTGGACATTTCAAGCCACTTCTATATCTTTTGTTTGAGTATATAGTTTTTTTCGGACAAAATGGTTGGATACATTTTTAGGACATTGCAAATCATGTATAGGCCTTATATGGGCTTTGAAGACAGATAAGAAAACTTTTTAAAACAGCATTACATAACTAAAGAATAATGTTGATAAACTGCTTTGTAGAAATTTCAGCCATGCACGTAGATGCAGTAATACTTCAGAAAACCTGAAAAAAAATAAATGCATGGTTTTTGTGTTGAATGAATGGTACAAAAAATGTCTGCGGACAATTTTTTAAAGCACCTTCGGTTGACAATTTCTCCCACAAAGGACGCGTCAGTACAGTATAGGCCAATGCCACCACTGACTCCCAAATTTTCCGTGAAACGGGCGGCCTATATTTACAAGGCGCTAAGGGCAGGGTCATTGCAGGGATTTTAATCCCTATCAGCTCAATCGAATTTGACCCGCAGTGATGGCCCGGCCCTGCTTTCTTCCCACTAATTTTATTATCATCTTTGATTCAGAATCTATCAGAATTCGCCCTGGGTTATTATTACTCCAAGACTCCACCTCTATCCGCGCGTGTCAGATTCATTTTATTATATCGCCAGTTCTGAAGCATCGATTTTCCATGCACATATCTACTTATGTGAATATTCTAAGTCAGGCGGTCAAGATAAATCTTTGTTAAATTTAAATCACTTCAAGGGGACTTGCGTTTATTTTGAGGATGTGTATTCTGAATTGGATCGGAAATGTTGCCATGCACTCAAATGAAACGTGAAATTGTCCAGTTGACATGATTTAAATGTAAAGGCCCAGTATATCATTTGCAGATGAAACCTTTTGACGAATTCCGGGAACAACAGCATGGCATAACTGAAGAATGATATTGATAAAGTGCCTTGTAAATTCCAGCTGCATAGATGCAGTAATAGTACTTTAGAAAACCTGAAAAATCCATGCATGTTTTTGTGTTGAATGAATGGTGAAAAAAGATTGTTTGCAAACGATAAAAACAAAACACCTTCAGTTAGCAATTTCTCTCGCAGAGATATACTTAAAAAACAGACTCGGTTGAATTTAACCATTGCAATGTGGTTTGTATAGATATGTGTCCAACCAATATATTGGTTAAAATAACCAATCTTACTGGTTAAAATAACCAATCCATATTGGTTAAACCAATATGGGTTGATTAAAAAAAGCGTTCCTAACCAAGATTGGTTATAATTGGTTAGTCATATTTACCAACCTTTGAATTCAACCAATCTGTTTTTAGAGTGTACCATTTTACAAGGGGACAAATCACGTAGTTTTGTCAGTACCATTGTTATCAACACTTTTATTCTGGTTTTTCTTGTCGACTCAAGAAGTAAAAGATGAAATGAGTTTTAAAACACGTCAAGGGAACTTGCGTTGTATTCTCGATTGGAACAAAACTCAAATGAAACGTAAACAAGTTCTACAATTATGTCTGTATGTGCACTGTCACGACGAGATGGGCGTAAAGTCGCACTCCGCTATTTCCTATAACGACGGTTCAAAGACAAACTTTTAAGGGGAGGTGAATATTTTAGGGTTTTGTAATACATGTATTTGGAAAGAGTAATGAGCGTTATCAAAAACTGGTAAACAATGGATGAAAATTTCAAAATTTCATAAATTAATCAAAATAATACCTCGAACAGTAAAGAAATGTCCATATTTTACAATCATATTACAAAAATTAACAGAATAAATTTGGCTGCAGGGACACTGTGCCATCACATTTTCAAGAAATAGTTGAAATTGCCAACTGAAGGTGTTTTTTTAAAAGGTAGTCGCGTCTGCAAACAACCTTTTTTATTATTCATTCAACACAAATATCCATGCTTGAATTTTTCAGGTTTTCTGAAGTATTATTCTGCATACTGTCGCAAATATTTCTACAAGGCAGTTTATCAATTAACATTATTACTTAGTGTTCCTTGAATTCGTAAAAAAGTTTCATTTGCAAATTATATAATGGCCTTTTAATTCTTCGTCGACCGAAAACGGCCTTTGAACATGAGACAGTTTGAGTATATTCGCCGTTGTTAGGCCTATATATGGAAGGCCACTGTTTTCGCGCTTCATTGTGGTGGGTATAGCCTACATACATAGTTTTATCGTGCGCGTCAGGACCGATTCACCACCGAGGGCAATTTTAAGCTACGGGATTGTGTAGATCGTTTGATGGGCAAGCAGTCTTGACAGCCGGGATATTAACTGCCTTTCGGTCCTGTCGTTCTTCCTCGCTCGGAGTGGGTTTTAATTTTGACTTTCTTTGAAAAGACAAAAGAGAAGTAATATCGCGACACACGGTCTGTTGGAGAAGGGATAGTGTCTTAAATTCTGCATTAACGATTGCACAGCATCCAACGCTACACACAATTTTTTTGGAGAAAAATGAGTAAAGGACACACACATCACATAACGAGGCGACTATTAGACAATAATCACTTTACTGTTGTAAGGTAAAGGAGCTTGTCCAGATTTTTCCAGAAAATAAATTTCGTTCCAACCCAACAATAAAATACCTCCCCAAAATACTATCCATGAGAAGAATACAGGAAATTTGCAATCAACAATTTATGCACATGCTTTATGTAAGCAGATAATAATTAGTTTACAAAACATTGATGTTTTTTGACGACATCCTCGAAAATGTACGGATTGAGAGCGCGAAATTTCAGAATGGTATATAAAAATATGACAAATGATAAGGTTTAAAAATCTCAACACCCATGGGAAAAATGGGCAGCTCAAAAATGTGATCTGGACATACTCTTACGTTACGCTCCATTTATCATCTTATACCGTAAGCTTATACAAACGACCTTCACTTCTCATGTCCAATGCGCAGTCATATTAACCCATTAGCACTAAGCCTGAGTCATTTCGAATAATTTAGTATTCGAATATTCGATTTTTCAATTATTCGAATATTCGATCGTGTATTTGTTCCCAAATGAAAAGGCCCCAAACCTGTGGCGGTCTGGCCGCCGGTGGCGGAAAACACATGCCTTCCGGGTTTGAAATTTGAGATGTTTGCTTTGATTTTGAGGGTATCCGGATACCCCCAACCATTACGGTTACTGTGAATTTGGTTCTGTTCAAACCCAAATTATCATAACACTTCTTATCTCCCATTTTTGTTCGAATGTTCGAATTCGAAAACAAATATTCGAATATTTGATTTTCGATCAAATATTTGAATATTCGAATATTTGGCACAGGCTTAATTAGCACTCACAAGTTATGTCTTATTACGTAGTAAATGCAAGTCAATTTATTTTAAGGTCAAGTTACATAATTTTTTCTTCTTCATAGTATAGGGTAATTCCCAAAATTAGGAGTCCAAAACTTTGGTGTCCCAGTTATGTGCATCACAAATCGCCACCGTGATCACAGATTCTCAGTAATATACTGTGGTCTGTGATTACAGGATACGGCACCAATTTCTTGAATATTTTGTTCTGTGATTACTGACAAATATTAAAAACAAAAGACCATAAAAGCTCATAATTTGTTCCATTATATTGAATAGGAATTTGGTATCCCGGGTTACCTATACGCCAATGAAAATTAGTTGTAGAATGAGTTTGCATTAACCTTAGTCATGCCTTATCCACACATAAACGTTAAATTTAAGTGGCATTTATGGAAATAAAAATAAAACAATTCTACTGGAAAACCACTTTCAATCCCTAAACACACCGCTTTGAAATCTTTAAAAGCATGTGACACTTTTGAACCCCTAATTTTGGGAATTACCCAGTAACTACTTTTAGACATGCCCATAACAGCTTGTAATGGTGGAACAATAATGAGTCGGACTGGTTTGATACACTTTGAGTAGTAATAAAAAAAGGCCATTGTACACTTATATACATTGTATAATTTGTAGATGAAACGTTATAATGAATTATTGGGACAGTGGCAATACGTATTTAAAGAGGAATATTGGAAAACTAGCCTGCAGCCCCATATGTGCATCCTGGGATCTCGGGGAATTTCCACTCTGCGAAGCGCCTCGGTACGCAGGAGTTGGGGAGTGCGTTAAAGGGGCACTGTTGCAAGAGGATGCATAGGTGCAGCATATTTTATTTTGTAAAAAGTACATATAAACAGTTCTTTGTTTAATGGCGGATGTTACAAATTTACGGGCACGGTCACGTTATCGGGAAAGCACTGAGTGCTAGTCAAATTACGTCGGGTATAAACAAACCCTAAATGATATTCTTGATAAAGCTATTTAAGCAGCAATTCGTGGGAATAAGGAAGTATATATGGATCTTATCCTTTGCATGCCTCCAATCCCGTCCAATCAGCGTAATTTTGGATGTTGGGTTGTAGACATACCATTGGTGGAGTGAAGTGCGTGCGCGATGTGCGTGTACTTGGCACGCGCAATGCGCCTGGTATGCGCCAATGAGATTCTTTGTACTCTCAAAATGGTAATTTTGCATCCTTGCGTATACAACCCAACGCCTTCCTTTTTGTGTTTAAACAGGACTTTACACGATAACAACGTTTAGAGCTCATATCCGGACTATGCTTCGATAGCATCGTATTCTAGCTTGGGGGTAACGTAGCATATGAGACGTGTCTAGCCAATATTGTTTAAGTTTCTGCGGGAAGTAAGGGTATAAGGGTCTTGGATTGCAATTTCCGGATGGGGAAGGCTGTCGCTTTTCTTTTTTGACGGTTCAAGTGAGGATCCATCTTCCTTTCGCAACGGTCTTTCCTGCACACGTACCTAGTTTGCCAAGAACCCTTGCTGAAACGACTTGAGCTGGGCTGTATTTCAGGAATATATATGAATATTGATTAGTCAGTGACAGTGATAGCAACTGACCAATCACGCGCCGCGCATGTTTCTCGGTCATCGCATGCAGTGCCGATATACTAAAGCGCGCGTGCACGTAGCACGTAACGCGACATTCAAAATGCATCATAGCTACGGACGCTGTTGCCAAAAGCAAGAGCCAATCACGCGCCTCGCTCCGTTTAGTGGTAGCGTCCACTTTTACTAGGGGATGGGGTCTAATGTTTAAATGAACAGTTACTGTAAGGGCGTTTTTTAATAGGCCTATCTTTATACAGATGAACTGCGTTTAGCTTTTAGTGAAATATAGTAAGTCTTCCTTCAGTTACGAACATTTATACTACGTGCAAGATAAAATAATATACATGTACATAAAAAGATCTCCTCCACACAAATTGTGGTAACTGCGGCTACGATGTCGCGAGATAAACGACACGCGAGATGATTGTTCGAAACGGCTCATTAAAAGGTTAAAAGATACAGGTCAAAAGATATCTTGTCTCTCATTGGTCGAACAGCCCGAGGCCTGAAATACAGCCCAGCTCAAGTCGTTTCAGCAAGGGTTCTTGGCAAACTAGGTACGTGTGCAGGAAAGACCGTTGCGAAAGGAAGATGGTGAGGATCATGAAAGCTTAGCAGAAATATGCACATTCAAATACCCTGCTATACACTGCCAACGTACTTATTCTCATAAACAAACATTACGAAATACTACCAGGTTTCCCCCCAAAAAAAGCATTTTATACCCCTCTCAAAATTCTAACGATAGTTTTTCTGCTGGAAAATTTGAGCAAAAGACAGATTCAGAAATACTACACTGTAAATGACCAAAATTTCACAGACTATATACTGTTAATAATGTACAGTTATATTTCGAAAAATGCAAATAAACTTCACATTAATTTTATTGTCAACATAAATAATTTACTAATTAACGTATGCGTCATCAATGTGCTTAACCAATGTTGGCCCCCATAGGACTATATACATGTACTATAGTATAACAACTGATACATGTTTTGCAGATTTTTCGCTTAATAAAATTGTGTACATTTTGGGTTTGTTGGGTTAGGCCTATGTATATTCCATTAAAAGTCTATTTATGTCATTTTCAGATGAAACCCTTTCCCCCACCAATTTCAGGAACAACTGCATTACATAACTAAAGAATAACCTTGAATAAACTGCCTTGTAAAAAAATCAGCCACAAAGTAATACTTCCGAATCCGAAAACCTTAAAAATCAATGCATGTGGTTTTTTTTTTATTAATTTTTTTTTATGAATGGTCAAAAATTCCTTTACAAACGCTTAAGAAAAGCACATTCAGTTGGCAATTTTTCCCACAAAGGTATATACCATTTTACACATGAAGAAAGTCATGTGGTGTTTAATTGTTACCATTGCTATCAACACTTTTTTCTTGTCAAGTCATGAAGTAAAATTTCGGGTAACTGCAAATGATGTAATGGGCTTTCATGCAGATCAAATTTAATGAGTGAAAGCGTGAAAAATCAGATGAGAACAGAGCCGAGCGCAGGGCAGATTTGAAAGATAGATAACAATGTACCGACTAGACTAGGCCTACATGTATAATGACTTTGTGTCCAGCCTCGCATTGAGAACGGTTACTGTAAGTTATCATATCCGTGAACCGTATTCGTACACTTGCGAAAGCTCGCTAATGTAACTGGCATCACCGTACAAAACCATTTGACCAACGGACCAGCTTCAACACGACTGGACGGCATGAACCTTTAGGACTCAAGCCAGTCCCCGCCAAAGGCCCAAATCAAATTATATATGGAGTTAATATTCTGACCGCAGCGCGTCGTATATATAAATAGCCTGATATTAATTCGGTCTCGTCATTTATTGAAGCCCGACGAAAGACGGACTTTAATATGACGAGGAAACGTATGATGCATGGGCTATACGAAATGTGAACCTAATCTTCAATGAGTGAAATTAATACCATTATGTACACTTTCAACTCGCATAAAAATAACTCTCCGGCCGCAAGTGTCATGATAATATAAATAATAATTACCGAGAATGGGGCATTTGGGAGACATTAAAGAGAACCATTTCTTAAACGACCACTGAGTCCAATGGTTTGTGACCTAAAAAGAATGGTTAAGCCCTAATAAAAATGCTTAATAACCTAATAAAAATGGTTTTTAACCTTCTTGAAAATAGGAAGACATGGCCATGTCTCCCTATTTGTTGATGTCTCCCTATACCCCGATAATAACCCTCTCGTGTCTCCCAAGTAACCTATTAAAGAAAATATATACAACGTGTAGGACAAAATTATGCCTAAAATATCTCAATTAAAAACCAAAGATTTTTTTTTTTGATTTTTTTTTCGTTTTTGTTAATAATACCTTCGGATTTCCAAAAGGCGACACAAAAATTCATTCATTCATTTAATCCAATCAACATTTATTTCCACAATGCCAGGTATTGTCTTTGATTATATAAAAAATAAAACATGTATATACATTTTATACAGGTCGCACTAATTAACTCTTAAATGCCTTATGTATCATTTGCAAGATAACACTTTTTACAGATTCGTGGAATAAGAGTGTAACATATCCAAGGAAGATTGTTGGTAAACTAGCCTGAATTTTTTTTAGCTACTTAGCTGCATCAGTGCTTCAGAAAACCTTGAAGATCTACCACCCCCACCCCCTTACCTCATGCATGGGTGATGAGATTTTGATATCAGATATCATATCGTGTGTCATTATTTTCTCATTACCATTCTGATATTTTGCGTTCTCAATCTGTATATTTTCAATGATATCGTCAAAAACCAACAAAGCTGCTGGTGCCCGATTACTTATGCCTTCCAAGCCTCGTCTTTAAGTCGAGGCTTCAATGGAACGCATACGTAATTGGCAGTTCGCATTCTACATAATTTATTCAGGGGACACGAATGAACCGTTCAAATACGTGAACAGGATATATACCATAGGCGGTAACTTGAAATTACACACTAGTCTATGGAAGATGCTAGGTAGACAGATTTGTCACATTTCACATTTTACATTTGGCTAAAACCCCTTTCACACTTAGACGATTTTGGATACGAATCAACACGACGTAAGAATCGCATCACATCGTAATAAAAAATCCTAGAAATCCCTTATTACCGTGACGGAAACGAAAAGAACATGTTGCGATTCCGTTACGACAGGTTACGACCACTTACGACCATGATGAAACCATCATACGATGATCGTAAAAGTGGAAACGATTTTGATGCGAATCCTTGCGATACTGATACGACACTTTGCGAATTGCCTCGTCAACCCAAGCGATATTTGGGGAGCTGTCAGGGGAATGCTACAATCTAAGTGCTGATAGGGTTGTGCGCAACTAGCCAGGCAGCCACCTAGTTGAAGCGAGATGTTTCTGGTACATGTGTAATTCCATAAGGGCACTGCAGTGATAATAATGGTTACGGCGCCTTTGAATGACAGTCATGTTAGATACTGTGCATGTGCCTTATAAATGCTGTACCATTATTTTACGATGCATTCCGATTTCTTTGCGACTTTTTGCGATCGTATGCGTTGCGATGCCATTACGATCGCTTGCGATTCTTTACGATTTTTGGCGACCTGGAAGAAATTCTCTGTCGCGGTTTCCTGAAAATTATGACGATCACGTGACTTAATTGCATTCGTATCAAATCGTAAAGAAAACTTAAAAGATCTTAAAAGTTCGTATTGAAATAGTGCTGAAGGATTGGTTATAAGAACCTTTACGATGGTATTAGGACCTTGTTAATACACATTACGACTTTATTGCGATATGACTTTATTTCGTAATGACTTTGCGACCAAGACGAATCATTACGATCGTTTAAGAATGTTTACGATTGTCTTTACGAATGTTTACGAATGCCCTTACGAATGCTTACGATTCAAAATCGTTAAGGTTCGTCGTAAGCTTCTGCTAATTGTAAAATACGACGTAACTACGCCTGTAAAGCCTGATCGCCTTGAACGCAACCGTTCAAAGCCGTTATCTGCCTTCCCAAAAACATCACCCAACGCAACCTCGTTCCCAGTCCCACGCCGTAGCAATGAGTCACGGTTTGTTACATGTGTGCTTTCTTATGAACCTAAGCCGTCTAGCTGGCGCCCTGAAACTCCTACATAGAATTGCGCGCATGTAAACAAACCATTACGTCATTTATATAAAGGTCATTCCGGTGCTTCCCCGAGACGCTATCAGAAAAAAACGCCATAACGTGCTCGGGTAGGACTCAAAAGGGCAAAACAAACTTTAATTAACATCCATTCTCCCTGAAGCTAGCTAAATGATCCTCTCTCAAAGGTCATCCCCTAATGCTAACATATTTTGCGCCTCGATCGATTGTTCTTGAACGGTGAATAGATAACCAAGATATGCACAGGCCTGCTGTAGATGTAAAAAAAAAAGTGAACGCTGAAATTCTTTCTATCTATTCCACAATCCAGATTTGTCGATTGCCAGGACCCTCGCTTCTCCAATTTGCAATAAAGATTCACACTAAGCAATAACACGGACGCAAATGCTCGAGATATGCATCTTTGCGCGAAGTCTGGATGAACGTACGTTGATCAAATCTGGAGTGAGCGCAGATCAAGCGTGTGGGTTTCCCTTCATTCCACTCGATTGGCTAGTCACAGTAACCGCTGCGTTCGCGCTTGAGTTGGGGTAATGTTGAACAGATTTATACGGCGGATATATACCATACACGGCGCACAGATTATATACAGGTCAGACTGAAACATTTCTAAACGAAGTGTTGATTCAAGGCCGACGAGGGTACAGATGGCGTACAACGTGTGATTACGGCGTCATGAAATATTTTGCGCAAAATCGTGCACCGAATTTTTGTCATATTAGTTGGCTTCTCATCAAACGTTCTAATATTTCTCAATGCATAATTGTTTCGTCGCTTTACCCACTTGCACACCCATGTACGCGACACTGAGAGGAAAGTAACACTGTCTCTTCCCTCAGTTGATAGAGCATCTAAATATCTTGGTTCAAGCCCCACTACGGTCAACGTGTCTGTGTCTCTGGGCAAGACCCTTAACCAAATTGTCCCGTCGACCCATGCGATAATTAGGAAGATGTTAGGGGAAATGTCACAATGTAAGTGCTGTTAGGATGTGCGGCCGGGCAGCACGCCTAGACAAAGCAAGATATGATCCACGATTCTCCCAGCCACGGGCAAATGGTTCCACTGCCTTGTGGGTAGTCTTGAATAAACCAAAGGCAAGGGGAATAAACCTCGACAGAAAAATTCGAGTGGAGCCCTGATGGCGGCTCGGTTACACATTTTGATATCATTCCTGCAGCTTCTGCAGCCCAGTCGTGGTCAAGACGCTGTGCTTTGCATCTCTCTTGGCCAGAGAGGCTGGACCAAGAAGGGGTCGTGGCGCTTGGGCAACCCACGGCTTCCATATAGGGCCTGGTCTACCTTTCGCCAAAGATTCAGTGACCCCATTTTCTTTTCTCTCGGCTTCCCAAAGCTCTGGGGCAATGAGCGAGTGGCGACGGTGGCATGATGGTCACCCTCTCATGTGTCTGTCAAACGAGATGTTGTATCGCTGAAGTTCGTGCCCTATCAGTGCTGTGCGGCGTTCTGGACTGTCACAGTTCGTTTTGTCCATCAGGATGATGTTCCGGGCTCCAACACACAAAGTGCGCTGCGTATGGATAGATCTTATATTCTTCACAGAGCTTGCTTTTGGTTTTTGACCGTGATTTCGACCGCGATAGTCAGCTGCGGGGTCACAGTGCTGACAGGATGAGTTGAGGCAAGCTTTCTTCAGGTCACCTTTTCTAAACCCTTTCCCAAAGGGGGAGCAAGCTATGCTGTTCCTAAAAAGGCCTGCTCCGTCGCCTAGGTAGCTGTCGAACCCTACCCTTGCCTCAGAATAGTAGAGATTACTGATGGGGATGAGACTCCCCTGAAAGGGGAAAGACAGCTGACACTCACCAGCGCATATGCCCCCATCATGAGCTACACCCAGGAGCAGAAAGAACTTCTGTACACCTGCTGAAAGCAAAAACCAAACTTCACGAAGCCCTATACACTTTAAAAATACTTTAATAAAACATAACTAGACAAAAAGGGTCAGCTGGGTGTAGATTTTATAATCAGGATGACTAGAATCCTCGTAATGTCAAATATATATCTATAGCTAAAACAACCACAGACGGAGTCGGATTCATAATGTTAGTAACTAGGCTATATTTTTGGTTATTTTTCAGCAACTAGGCCTTCAGGGTCAGCTGATTTATATTACTGTGTTTTTATAGTATATAGTGAAATGTCCTGTTTGCCTTTTCGGCATAATTGTCTCCAACACTGAAGTGCTTCGCAGAGCTAACATCGGGCATGGGTCTGGCCACTTATGTGTTGGACACGTGGTCCGAAGGTTCGGCACGCGACTACCAAAGTTGGCATTCTTCTCGGAGCTGACTTCTAGTACAAGGAACATCGGATGCCTGAAAATATCCTGAAGAGCCTGCGGCATATTTTTCAACTTGGATGGTAGTCTCTTGCTACTGACCGCAGTACCTGGCGATTTGTTGTCCACAGGGAGTACGTACCTTTGAGGAGAGGCGTCTACGAGGGGCGTTTCATAAAGAATGCGAAACAGAAGCGGATAAGAGAAAGATGAGATTGATTGTACCTACGGCGTCGCTGACGTTTGGTCTTCGGCAACTGAGGCTCTTTATGCCATCAACTAGACGATAATTATGATCTAACTCGAGATGACAGATGCAGTTTTAGAAATGGGGGAAACTCCCAGAGAAATGTCCTGGAGGAAACCCATGCGGCCAAGTAAGGACTTTAAACCCAATCCACATAGGCCTACAACGCCCGGCCCGGAATCGAACCCGGAACGCCAAAGGTGAAAAGCGGGGCCCAGGCGAAGACAGAACCAAAACATTGAAGATAGATTTGCTCGCTATAAGAGCTTCGCTCACTGAACAAAAATGATACCAGTGCAACCCCAAGCGAAACGACACATTAATTTGACCCAATTCCAATCTACTCCTGATTAGAACATATATTATTAACATTAATGCCGGCTGTATACCTTCCCTCCCAAAGAGAAGAGCTCGATTTTCTTGAAATATCAATTCTTGATCAGAACAGAAGTTTGTTAAATACAGTGAGCTTGTGGGTAACAGGTGGACCTGTTTGAATAAAGTGATTCCCACGGCAATGAAATGCGACATTTCCTGTTTCCGGTAGAACCACATAATTAGGGTCTTTTAGAAAAACCCGTCGTTTGGTTTGAGTTGACTTCTAACAGCGCATCTAAAAAAAAACTACCCTGAAAGTGCAGGTTCTGAGGGAGCACCTCAGACAGAGTGGCGCACCCTGCTTCAGCAGCACTTACAGAGGCTGCTGCAGCCAACCTTGCCACAAGAGGCTTTCGTACACGTTACTGTATTATTTCCGTTTCTTTATTTTTTAACCGCACAAATGAAGACTTTTGCACGCCGGCCATGGAAGCAAGTTGATTGCATACATGCATCAAGCACGAGTAGGCACTTTGTTTTTCCATCGTCACGTCGTATTAAATGTCTGCCTATTCGCATGGCCGGCGGTGCAAACTTCAAAGAGCCTGTAGACCTTGCGCGCCACTGGCGAGTGATTCACCGCTTGCTCTTCCCGCATCAGTTTAATTTCCCCGAGTATCAATCGTCTTCATGTGTTTACAAGCACATATCAATGCGCCCACCTGCTCATCGTATTGACTTGCCGGTGATAGAAAGTACAGTGACTGGCGATCAAGAATGGCCGATTGGCGAAGGCCGATTGTCGCCACGAGTCATCAGTTACTCAAAGTGCGCCGTCACGCCTGATTGGCGATAAAGACAATGTCAGCCCTGCAGCAATGACCTTCAACAGACATCGTGTTTTTCCGAAATGTCGCCTCTTCGTCACATGCACAGCAGTAATAAGATGTACATTTATCTATGAGTTAAACGGCTTACAACATGATGCGCGGCCTTGACGTTGCCACGCGCATTATGGATGATTGGCGGAGGATAATAGATACGTACTATGTAACGTTAACTGGAAATTTTAGCCCCCTGGTACATTTCTACTCATGTCTACCATTATTTCCATCTTCATGCAGATTTTCTTTTTCTTTCGCGATTGCCCAACTAGATGATTCATGTGTACTTGCTTCACAAAGAGAACCTACAGAAATGGACGCGTGCATGCCTTCTTTGTACGCATAAGTACAAAGAAGGTACGTCTACGCTTATTGGTTAAATTTGTAATCACTTAGGCAGAGATGTGCGTTATGGATAATGACTTGAAACAGTTACTCCCAGTGAATCTGACGTCGCCATGTTGTTCTTTTAAAGGTTGGGAGGAATGTTTTAACTGGATATCTGTTTGACATTAAAGGAGCGTGTTTAGATTTTTCAAGAAAATGGATTTCGTTCTAACCTAACAATCACATAAAATACCTCTACAAAATTGCTATTCCTGGGAAGAAAACCAGAAATTTGCAATCTCCAATTTGGATATTGAAGCAAAAAACGTTGGTGTAATCACTTTATAGAACCGGATAAATTAGTTTACAAAACACCAATGTTTTTTTTATACGATATCCTTAAAAATATACAGATTGAGAGTGCGAAATTTCAGAATGGTAAATGAGAAAAATATGACAAACGATATGGTATCAAAATAGCATGTATACCTTTTTGGACTTTTCTCACGCTGGTATTTGTTTGTGTCTGTGTTTGCGTGTCCTATTTTCATGTCTAGTACCCTGGTCCTGTATATATGTTTGTCTGTCCATAGGTTAGGGTACAAAAGCTGATCGCTTCACCCTTATACATATATGTTGTCTATTATTTTTAATTTTCTTGCTCAAATTACACTATTGCTACTCTTCTTTGTAGACATTTTTGTCTTCTACGTAATTACAGCAATATGTAGTTTGTTAAAATGACAACATTGAAATAAATGTTTCTGAAATTAAAAACAAATGTCAACACCTATGGGTAAAATGGGGGGTGTCAAAAATATGATTTTGACACACTCCTTAAAAAATTTTTTTAAATAAATAAAACAATTCTGACAATCCTTACCGTTTTTAAAATAAGAGATACAAAAAAACCCAATGTTTTAAGCTATTATTTTTGGATTGTTTTTTTATTTTTTGGGAAATTTCCACAGGTCTAAACTGCATTTGTTTCATTCTCAAGCATCCAATGTTGATTTACATTGTAAGCCAGCCTGTACCATGTTCACAATGTTTGCTTTGTGACTTTCCTGGCAACCATTCTTTCCTGCTTTCTCCCGGCGACACAGACCCATTAAGTAGGCACTTCGCCCCGGCAAGATTCCGGTAAATTGAAAATGCAGACTCCGTTGCCATGGGAATCAAAGAACGAAAAGACAGACGTTGACAAAAACTGAGTTAATGTATAATTCTTGTGGAGGAGCTTCCGACGTCCCGCCGATTAATAAATTGCTGTGCATACAATATTAGGTAACCTATTTTTTATTTATCATTTTTCATTACGACCTTGGTTTTTTTGTGGGGCTGCACAGAGCTATTACAGAATGCACATACGAAGTGATGTATTCCCCCACACGTCTCAGGATTGTATTCGTGACAATTGCACGGTTTAGCGATATTGCAAACGTAGTTTTGCTAAACAGAGACGGCGTACGTAGACAAGAAATACTGCTGTTTATTTTGATATTTACTGTACACGGCACGTGAAAATTGTGAGCTAAATCTAACACAACATACTGTTTTTGTCAAACTTCAACAAACATTCCACAGATGGAAACGCTGGGTGAAATGTATTAGGCCTACGGTTGCGTTTGCTACATTCTTTACGCTGTGTTAAAGGTAGTCTACTTGTTTGGTAATTACCCTCCAAAAACATTTCTGAATTATTATCTTTAAGCTTACTTGTTATCAAGATGGTAATGGTAGTAATCATCCTGTGAAATTATTTCGTCTGAATTGCTCCCCATTCATGAGAAAAATGACAAAACTATAAGGCCTTTTCACACTACAACATCTCAACCCGGGTTGAACTCAACCCGGGACGAACTCCGCAACCGCCCCGGGTTGAAATGCCAATTTTCAACCCCGCGGATTCAACCCCGCATCGTTCCACATGCACTTGTTTCAGCCAAACCGGGTTTATCTCGCCCCGTGGCGAGCGTTTCAACCCGGGGCGAAAAATATTAACCCTGGTCCCGAGCAGGGTTGAGTTCAACCCGGGTTGAAACCAATCTCGGGGTTGACGCGGGGTTGGTGCGGGGTTAAAAAGTTTCAAGTGTGAAACGTCGCTTTTTTCAACCCCGCGCCAACCCCGCGTCACTTGAACCCCGAGATTTTTCAAGTGTGAAAAGTCCTATAGTGGCTGAAATTTCTACAAGGTAGTTTTCTCGACCAGATGCTTTCAATTACCAGTGGAAATCATGTCGTTTTGAACAGTTTACCAAACAAGTAGTGACCTTTAAAGGAGCGTACCAGATCACATTTGTGTAGCCCCGCCCCCATTTTTCCCATGGGTGTTGCGATTTTATTACCATATCATTTGTCATATTTTTCCCATTGCCATAATGATATTTTGCGCTCCTATAATCCACATACATGTATTTCGTAAAAATCTGCGATCATCGTAAGAACGATCGTTAACTTCAATTCCATTGTACGTCAAGTTGCGATGGATTACGAGTTTAGCGATTGATTTGGGCATTAGCGATCACCGCTAAGCGTTAGTGAAATCGGCCCCTGATGTGCTTTATGTATTGTTGACAACTCGGTAACACTGCGATTTCTGTCCAAATCCCCTTTTTTGAAAAATAACTATAAAAGGTCTGATCCTTCAAGTCTGTTGAGTGAGGAACTTCAAATTGTCATCCAAACTCTTTCTTTTTTTTGATAAAATTTACAAATGAAGAGACGCGTGACGCAATGCAATGGCTCAGCATCTATAAAAACGCATCCTGAGATATCAGGGAATTTCCACTCTGCAAAGCGACGTAACAATACCCTGAGGAAACACACGCAAATCTGTGGAGTGAGCCGGCTGTTGTATGAGCCAACTCACGCCCGAGTCATTTTGATGTAATTTAATCAATTCGGTCATGTTATGCCGAAAAGAAACGATTTCTATACTTTCCAGAAATTGTATTGGGTTCCGTTTCTTATGACTGTCCCATTCCTACCAAACTTTCAAACGACGATCTTAATTTACTCCGCAGTTTTTCAAATTAATAACCGGGATGCATGCTGACGAATGTAATGGAACGGATTCCCCAGTATACTTTAAATAGCAGCCAATCGTCGACGCGGACAACGGCCAGCATTACCGAGTACATGTATCACATGCATGCACGGTGTTTATATCTGCGCGCGTTACATTTGAATGCCTGCAATCATGCTGCAATGCACTGCCAAGCGTCCTGATTGGTCCAGCAGAGGCGACAATATTTCTGTCGCTAGTCCCACCGCGAAATGGGGCCTTTTTCAACAGGGCCACTGTACGCAGGAGTTAGGGAGTGCGTTAAAGGGGCACTGTTGCAAGAGGATGATAAAAACGAGGCTGCCATGAGTGCCAATTTGAAATTTGTCAATATGATCGCGCTTGCTAATTATGCTGTGTTAAAATTCTGGTCACGATTTCAACACCCCTTGCACAATGTCACGTACGTGCGGTTGTCACCTTTTTAGAGTCAAAATGAAGCGGCTATATAGGCCTAGTGTAAAAGTTTTATGTTGCAGCTTTCCATAATTCAGAGCGAGTGGATTTTGTAACGCTAGTAAATTATTTACAAAAGGTGTTGCTGCATGTATTCACACAATCATTTTTTTGCTTCGACATCAATTACCGTTTTTGCAAAAGTGGACAGCTCCCCAAATAACATTGTCCCTCAATTTCACCTGTTTTAGCTCAAGTAAATTATCTTTTTTCGGCTTGTGTTGTCTTTTCATTCACTGAGGGAGTTTGGATACGGGCGGCAGCAGGTGTACTATCATATTGGATTTCGCGCGGCTGGATTATGGGCGCCAGGAACTGATATATTATTGATACTATGCACTTCGGCAACTTTCTGTATGCATGATATTCACCACCTGAAAAGGTGCCAAAATACCCGATTGAAAATGTGCAGATACTTTGGCCGCCGTGACGTAGTAACTAGTTTAAAGGCCATTCGCAGATGAAACTTTGTTGTTACGAATTCAAGGAACAGCAGCATTACATAACTAAAGAATAGTGTTAATAAACTGCCTTATAGGCCTATATTGAAGAAATTTCAGCCAAAGAGATGCAGTAATACTTCAGAAAACCTTAAAAATCTCTCCATAATTTAGTGCGAATGTTTGTTTTTGCGAGTTTTAGTGCGATTTTTTGTGTTTAATAAATGGCAAAAAACAAAACAAAAATCGATTGCAAACTATTTTTTCAAACTCACATTCTCCCACAATTTCTCCCAAAATTACAAAGGTACAATTTTAAGAAAAAAATCATGTGGTGTTTGTTATCATCAGATTGAGTATAGGTATTTCTTGTGTCAAATAATGAACTAAAATGCTGGGTACTGCAAATGATGTACTGTAGTGAGACTTTAAGGTCGCCGCCGTAAAAATGTCTGATTCAAAAGAAAAGGTTTAAAAATTGTTTGTTATGCTGGAGAAAAAAAAGAAGTGGTTCCATTTTCCTGACAACAGTCCAGAAATCAATATACTTTGGGGAATTATCGGAGTACTAAATAAAAAAAAGTCCATTGACAAAAGTGAGATTTGGACCAACTTACGAAAACAAAAATATTCTAAGCTGTGCGGCATAATAATTATTAAGACCTATAACTTTAAGTTACTTTTCAATTTTCAATGAGGTAACCATTGATTCCCCCTCCCCCACAAAAATAGTCGTTATTTAGTGTATTGTGCACCAGTCGGATGCACCAATTGAATTTGGTGCATTGGAGAGCTATTCGGGAAAATACAGGTATTTAAAGCCCAGTGTTCAGAAAATCTGAAATTTTACTTCATGAGTTGACAAGAAAAACCCGACGAAAAGTGTTGATAGCAATGGTAACAAACACCACCGTTTTTCCCCGTTTTTTTATTCGTTTTAAACGATCTTTTTTGGGCCATTCATCAGGAAGCATGCATTGATTTTTAAGGTTTTCTGAAGTATTACTCCATCTGTGTGGCTGACATTTCTAGAAGGCAGCTGTATAGGAGAGCATTTTAATGCTGTTGTTCCTGGAATTCGTAGGCCTATACGTAGGAAGTCTTATCTACAAATGATATATAGCGGGCCTTTTTATCATCTCTAATTTGCAAGCGTCTCACGTGATGCTGAAAAGGTTTAGCACATTTTGGCTATTTTCAGTCTAGTCGCTGTCATTTCCACAAAAACTCTCTTAAAAATGTCTTGAGGCACATGTAATATGAACGGAGATGGAGTGTGATTAAGACCGGATTATGGGTACGATTTCCTGACTATAATAGCCCATGAAACATGATAAGCGAGACTGCATGAGAGGCCGTTGGATGCTGCTCATGGGCAGGTTGGATAAAGTGCTGCTCGTGCGTTTACTTCCATAATCGGTGGACATATTAAATGTTGTCTATGTTCCCTCTAACTTACTGTATTTGCAAATTCGTCAAAATACATTCAAATTTATGTTCAGTCCGAAGTTGTTGTTTGATTTTGCTCAGTTTGATTCGCCCGAGAAACATAATTGTTTTTCGCAAAAAAAACCCAACCGTTTTCGAGAAACCTTCTTGTCTTTTAAAACCTAGCGGCTTTTCGAAAAAATTAACTTTTACTTTTTTCTTCTTCAAGAGCAAGGTTTTCGATGTGATAAGATGTTTATTTTTAAAAAGGTCAGTTTATTGGCGTAAAACAAGGTTATTGGCGAAAACCTTGCTTTTGGACTTTGGTCGAAAAAAATAATATTTTATTTTTGGTGAGAACCATCCGTTTTCGCCGAGACGCGCTGTCTTTTGTTTCTTTTTAATCTATAGAGCAGGGTTTCTTGGCGTAAAGCATGCATGAAGTGATATTCGCATTCCTCGTTAGACTTGGCTTGTCACGCCCGATCCTATTATACAAAGCAAGGCAAATCGTGCGGTAATTGCACATCTTAATCCAATCGACTTGATTCGGTACACGTACAACATTAGCCTATGATGTGCTTCAAGTAGGCATATGCACAGAATAATAACATTCGACGTGTGTAATGCAGACACGGCTCCAGCAGTCAACAGATAATTGTGGAATTGTAAATTTTAACTAAATATTTAAACTTTATGTGCAGCTTTTGCTTTTCAGGTTTTAAAATTACCCCTCAGAAACTTACAGAAAGAGGGCGCTGTTTGGGGCGCATCACTAGCTTTTAATACGAGCACACACATTTTCCATTTTCTTAGAAATTAGCTTGGAAAACTACGACTAGGTTCCGAAACGGACATTAAAAAAATATATATAATTTGGCAAATTTTGGGAAAAATTGCTGCATGGACTAACCCCTTATAAAATTTATAATTTTTGGCCAAACTTTTATTATGATTAATATTTTCTTCAAAATTGCAGAAAATGTATCTTAGAACCCATAGATGATATTCCTTGAATTTGATATTGACTGGTCATCCAGGGAATGAAATATGAAATTTTGAAAATTTCAGATTTTGAGGAAAATGTACAATTTTGGACCAATTTTTTTCTTAGAATTAGAAATTAGTTTAGAAAACTGCCGAAATAGGTTCCAACTTAGGGGGTAAATTTTAGTTAGGTAAATTTTGAGAAAAACTGCATGGACTAACCCCTTATAAAATTTATAATTATTGGCCAAACATTTTGGGATTTAGATTGTCTTCAAAATTGCAGAAAATGGTGCTTAGAACTTATGTATGATATTCCTTGAATTTGACCTTGACTGCTCATCCAGGGACTGAAATATGAAATTTTAAAAATGTCAAGTTTTTGGCCACAATTCATTTTTCATAGAAATTAGCTTGGAAAACTGTTGAAATAGGTTCCAAAAGGGGTAAATTTTTGTTATAGGACTAATTTCTGAAACATTTTCAGAGGAGACAAATTTTGAGAAAAATATATTGCTGGACTAACCCCTTATGAAATTTATCATTTTTGGCCCAAAATTTTATGATTCAGATCGTCTTCAAAATTGCAGAAAATGGTGCTTTGTATTCCTTGGATTTGATCTTGACTGCTCATCCAGGGACTGAAATATGACTTTTGAAAATTTCAGATTTTGAGGAAATGTCAACAAATTAGCTTTGAAAACTGCCAAAATAGGTTCCAAAGGGAGTACATCTTTGTTATGAGTCATTTCTGAGACATTTTCGGGAAAGTCAATTTTGTTACAAATTTTGAGAAAAATTATGAAATTTAGGCCTATAATATTTGACCCGAAATGTTTCTTGGAAACCATTCGTTGAATTTGACCTCATCCATGGAATGAAATATTAAGTTAAGAAAATTTCTGATTTTGAGAAAAAATGTCATTTGTTTGGCCAAAAGGGGTGTGGGGGGAACAATTGATAGGTGCATTATAGTGTATAACTAAAATAACTAGCTGTGTGGCTTTTTATAATAATTTGGTGCCTAAATGCCTTAATTTAATAATTTTATGTCACATAACCCCGGGCTAAAAATTGAAGATGAATTGTGTGTGCATACACTGCTCACAATAAGTTAGGGATATTGGTATGTTGAAGGAATATAGCTGGTTCATTGTTGTGTTTCACTATACAAATTGTTTTAATTTATTGAGCTTATTATATAACATAACATATAGATAGCGAATGGTTGAGTCAACGTTTTGATCCGGAGATCTTCATCAGGACTGACTGGAAACAGTTACTGGTCAGGACTAAATACTAGAACACTCAAAGTATAAGATAAACTAAGTATATTAGTATGTTGTCAATTTTAGAAATTATTTTTCAAAAGATTTTTTTTTTGTTTACCTATTCCTGTGACAAGGTGTGTCTGTAATACTATACAATTGTCTAATCATATACAAAATCATCCAAGTGGAATGCATACTCTAAATAAAATATCTGCGTACACCCCATTGTGCATATATAGTGTAAACAGCCCAACCTACATGTACTGTATGACCTGTAGAATGGCCATCCATCTTGCTCTCGAATGAAAGGACTTGAAGAGGTCCACTCCTCCAAAATATTATCCCACTTTTTTATTTCCTTATCTGCAGGTGGCAAACCCTTTCTGGGAGACGAGCAGAAACTCTACGAGAAGTTGTTTCTGAGGAAGCCACTCTACAACAACCACCTGCGGCCTCTGAAGAACCATTCCGATCAGCTTGTGGTTTACTTCACTATGAAAATTAAGCAAATTGTAGACATTGTAAGTCAAACTCGCATAGCCTATAGGCCGTATCGAATAACTGCCATCTTGTAGGGCAGTTTCTTTGTTCCTTGAGTGCATGCATGGTTGCACATTTTATGCTCACCTGTTGATCAAAAGTTGCCCTACAACATATGGTGGCTATTCAATACGGTCTATTGTCTGTGCTGTGTGCCTTAATAAGAAATACATATGACTAAAAAGAGGATAATTTAAAAAGAAGTAATTTAGTACTTGAGCATCACTTAAGAAGTCTAAGAATTTATCCTCCTAAATTTAAAAATTTGGTGAAAATTTCAGTTTCTTATTTTTTAAGCAGTTCTAAATGGTACATTACTGTAGAATCTAAACGATGAGGGTGCATGCTCGTATTTTAGCATTTACTTTAATACAAAGACGGTGCATGAATTTTAAAGGATTTCTGAAACACTGCTGTTTCTATACAGAGTTTTATCAGCAAATTGTATACAGAGCATTTAATTTTGACAAATATTTGATGTTTCCATAGGATGAGAGGAACCAGATCCTAAAACTAAACATCATCGTCAAGCAGAACTGGCGAGATCACTGGCTAAAGTGGGACCCTAAGGACTTTGGGGGACTAGACGAGCTACGGGTACCAGCCTATGATGTCTGGCTGCCAGATACAACCTTGTACAATACGTAAGGCTTCTAGTAAAAAAAAAAAATCAAATTTCAATTGAGAAACAAAGCTGAAACTATAACTGAAAGATGTGCATTAGCCATTTTGAACTTTAAAGTCATCGTGTGCCTGGCATATATAAGCGCTAGCTCTGGTGCCAAAAATCAGTGCCTGGCAGAAAGGCATAACAAATTGTTGGCACCAGACTGCTTATAAGCCCTTCTGCCAGGCACACAACAAAGTATGGTAGAGCAAAAGAAGAGGGCGCAATCTTATTTGGGTATACATTTTTTTGTAAAAATTAATTTCTTTCCTAGACTCAGTTGACTCGTTGTAATTATAATACCGAGAATTTATAAATTAATACGTTAAAAATGAAAAATGCAGTTATTTTGCACACTTCAAATTCATACCCAAATCAAAGTGTTCCCTCCTGTTGTGTACGACATACACATACTTCAAAATGGCTAATAATTCTAGTTTGGAGTGCCAGAGCTCTACCAACCAGCCTTAAATTTGTAATGTGACCGGTATCATATGGCAGGTTTGAAGTACAGAATCAAGAACGTGTTCACCGTAGGATAGAATGGGATAAAGCAACCAGACTTGATTGCTAGGCAATGGCATGCACCACGTTGTGAGGTACCCTGGCCGAGTAGTTTGGGTCAATGACTCACAATCATAGGTGAAAACTTGGGGTTGCGGGTTCGAGCCTCGCCCCCGGCTGCAGTACCTGTGCCCTTGAGCAAGGCACTCAACCACACTTGCTCCATCCTTCGGAAGGGATATAAAGCCATTGGTCCAGTGTGTTAGGTAACAGTAACGCACTTTAAAGATGACAGAGCATTCTTTCGTGAAGAGCAAGGGGATTCCCCGGTGTCTCTGGCCATTTCTAATTCTTCATAGGTTTCCTCACGTTTGCGAGAGACAGTGCAATGGGCACTTTAGAGGAATCCTTGGTATGAAAACCAGAAAGAAACAATAGTAATAATAATAATAATAATAACAACAGTATGTGTGTTTTCTAAACTGCACACCTCCATTTGAAAGTGGAGAATTTGGGGTGCCAGTTATAGTGCAAAGGTCATATGCCAATTAGAGACTTTAGGGAGGCTCAGATGCATGTAAAATTCAAATGTGAACGTGAAATAACTGGTCATATCTTTAGGAGGTCTCAGAACCCAGGTTCGAAATCTGGTCACGGCAAAAGAGTTATAATAATGGATATGGTGCCTTTGAATGACAGTCATGTTAGATACTGTTATTATTATTATTAATGACCAACTGCTCAAAGCATTTTGCATTCACGTTCGAGTTTTATGTGCATCTAAACCTCCCTATTTGGAACAGTTATAGCAGTAAAATTAAGATGTAGTGAATTCTAAAGGAATATCCTCTTTGTACGTTCCCAGGGCGGACACAAACTCTGCTTATTCCGGCATCACTGGGACAAACGTAATCATCAGACACGATGGACTCGTCCAGATGGAAACCAAACCTTACATCCAGCGCAGCACCTGCGAGATCAAGATCCGCTACTTCCCGTTTGACGAGCAGAGATGCCATCTAAAGTTTGGACTGTGGACGTACGATTGGAACCACGTCAACTTGTATAATTCGACTTCGGGGCCTGACAAGGCATTGTACTTACAAAACGAGCAATGGGACATGACCTATGCGTGTTTTAAGAGGAACCTTGTAGACTATGTGTGCTGCCCCGAGAAGTATGTTGACGTGACCCTGTATTTGGGAGCTCGCCGGAAACCTCTGTACTACATGTATAAGTTGGTCATGCCTATTGTTCTGTTGTCTGCACTGTCTATGGTGGGTTTTCTCATGCCTTACAACGTGGGTGTCGTCAAAGCTAACCTCAGCATCACTCTTATCCTCTCTATGACTGTCTTCCTTCTGCTGGTAGCTGAGACGATTCCCAAGACTTCGGAAGGACTCCCTCTTATTAGTAAGTGTTTTCCTTGTGTGTTAATACAAATATTGACTGCAATGAGGGGCATGGTTAAGATTATAGGCCCAAGGTGATCTCGAAACACCAACTAGGTTGGGAACTAGATACATGTACTATAAAGTTAACATTCTAGCTAGCTAATACGAGCCTTCACGGTTCCCCTACAAATCCCTAAGTGCATGATGGAACGGAATTGTAGTACACCGCACATACTGTACAGAAGTGCTAAGTTTGATCTTGTACAAACGAATGGGATTTCGCAGGAAAGTGGTTCTGATATTTGCTCAATAGGTGGACTCGCCCAAACGTTCAAATATTCCAAAGAGTACGCGTCGATCCGATGTTTAGTTTCGATGAAATCGTGGGGCAAAAAAAAAAATACGGGCCGTTTGCCCCAAAATCAAATGTGCGCATGCGCGAGAGCGGAGAGGTCAACACTAGACTGGTTCCCTGTCCTCATATTTACTTTCCCTTCGTATATGACGAAGGGGAAGTAAATACTTGACAGGGAACCAGTCTAGCTCATGTTGACCTCTCCGCTTTCGCGCATATTTGATTTTGGGGCACAAATTCCCCACTCCACTCCCCTAGCAGCGAAATCCTATTCGTTTGTACATGATCAAACTAGTAGCGCTCGATCCTGTGCAGTACTAGAATTCTGTCCCATCATGCACTGTGCACAGGGAATTGTGGGGGAACCGTAAAGGCATGTAGTGACTCAACTGAATCTTTTGAAAAAGGAAAAACCTGAAACACATTTAATTTTATGCATTTTAAATTTGTTTTCCCTTTTTGCTATAAGGCGAGTACTATCTGATCATCATGTTTCTGATCGCAATCTCCACGGCTATGAACATCACCGTGCTCAACATTTTCCACCGAGGGGAAAACGGCAGCCGTGAGGTGCCGAACTGGCTGCGTACTCTGGTGCTCAAGTACTTGGCTAAGCTCCTGTGCATGGACTGCAAGGGAGAGTACATGCTACACCGACGGCCTGATCCTAAGCTGGACCAAGCACGGATAGCTATGCTGAGGAAACAGAGATGGTTCAATGCTAGGTTAGTTTTCCGTCCCTCACGTGAGGGACGGATTTGGATCACGCTCATTGCTTATTGTGGCAGAAAAGTTGTGCTAACTTTAATGCCATTTAACAGCTGCGATATGCGTAAGCATGCGCATGCTTGAAAACAGGCATTGTTGCATCACTAGTGTTTAGCAAAGTTTGCCTCTGAAGCTAGCAAATGTTTAGCAATGCTCAAGGTTACGGTCTCAATGAAATAGCCGAAGCCTCCATTAGCACAAAATCGGCTGCTAAACAGCTCCATGAAATTGGCACCTATAGTGCAACTTTGCTACAATGTATTTGGGTCATTCCATGAAAACAGTACAGTGTCCCCCTTACGTCATGATACTTATGGAGTTGATTTTTTATAATTACCGGACTTCAGAGAACGATCACCCGCGGCATATATGACCTCATAAATCGAACACCACCTTTATCTGTTGATACTACCCAAAATATAACAAGAACGATCAAATAAACTAGTGCGATTTTCTAAGTGCAAGTGTGACATTTTAAAACATTTTAAAATTTTGCTCATAATGTAAATTGAATTGATAAAGTCCAGGTTCTACAGCTGGGTAAAATCAGCAACTACCTTTTGGGCTATTTCACAATAAGTGTACACTTTCAGTCTCACTGGCAAATGGGGGTCAAATTTCAAACTTGTCCAACTCACAAAAACTCTGTTGATCTAAAAACTTCAGGATGTATACTAATAATTCCTCAAATATCAGAGCGTGGCATTATGATTAACATGTCTATTTGTTCCAATGAAATCATGATTTGTAATTGGTTGTCTGGAGAGGACATTTTGTTAAACACAGAATATCACAATATAATGGGCAGACGAAATGTTGAAATGGTAATGCCATGCAATGTCCTGTTAGAAGGAATGGTACTGTTAATTTTACAAACATAACATAAAATATTTCAATCATGGTTGACATGTTATATTACAATTAACTGCTGTCCTGGAGAGGACAAATGTTTAACGGATTTTCCACAACCCTGAATATGATCTTGATAATATTTACTCAAATCTCTCCCACGATCAAATTGTCATATTTACTCCATCAAATGTGTCCTGTAGATGATACAAACATGTGTGCGAGTACATATTTCCAAACTATTCCATTGTCATGAATACTTTGTCCTGGAGAGGACATTACCATATTTTATTTAACGGGAAATCCACTTTATTTTGAAATGTTCATAAAATTAACATTTTTCGACCGAATTACACCAACCCAAGTTTCACAATATTGTTGAACACTATATATCCATGATTGATCACCAAATTCACCACAATAATGCATCATCAACAAATGATTCCACTTAAACTAATGTAAAACTTGAAATGAGACTCCAAAATGGTGTTAAAAGTGCATGTAAATAGAGAAATTCAAAACGAATAACTCGTAGAATTATGTAAAAATAGTTTTGTAGCTTGTCCTTCATATTACCCATCAAACATGTATTTGCACTGATAAAGTTATCTAGGATGGGTTATACTGTAATTTACTCAAATGACCACTTATTGTGAAATAGCCCTTTTCCAGAAAGAAACTGGTCAAAAAGACTTGAAATGTAATCGCAAGAGTTGAAAAATGCCTATTTTAAATATTCTACATTATTTAGAAATTTCATAGACATTTCTTTAAACAATTTTGTTAACTTAAAAAGGCTATTTTTACAAATGCATGTTTTATGGAAAGACCCATTTCTGACAACCATCAAATTGTCAAATTGATAACCATGTTACATTCTGGAAGTGTACATGTACATGTATCACAAGAAATACTATTATTTTATTTCCAGATACGCTACATCCTACTCACCACTGATATCAGAGTCTCACCGAAATAGCAACGACAACATCACTGGGGGCTGCAGCAACGGTCACAGTGGTAACCCACAGGCTGAACTGGACCACTTTGTAGAGCATCTTAGCGAGGGTGACGATTTTCGCTTGACTAAGCTGGAGTCCAACGTCCATGGGATACTCAAGCAGATTAGGACAGTACAGAAGAAGAAAGACTCCACCAGCCGAGTGCATAAGGAATGGGCGCTAGTGGCTACAGTGACCGACCGATTGCTGTTTTACATCTATGCTTGTTTCACCGTCAGCATGTCAGTTATTGTTTTATTGGTCAATCCTACGTTAATTGGGAAGGACTTGGAGGTTGTCTGTCAGGAAAATTTGTGGTTTTGACATACATTTGTATAAACATTCGTAAAATGTGGACATGGCCTTCATCTAACAAGTTGAGGGAAAATGACGGAATCTGAAAGTTGAATTAAGAATCCATCCTATTAGAAGTACATGTACAGCATAAGAGTTTACTGTGCTCAACTCAATGTTTGAGCATTTATTCCATTGCAGATCGATTTTTAAATGAGATCTCAATGTACATGTAATGAACGCAACATCTGGTATGGTGCCTAACCACCATGGAAAAAAACTCCTCTCAGATCACCTCCGGAAACCCATTCACTTGTCTTGTGTACAATTGTACAATGTACGTATGATATTTTTATACCATCATGTCATGTACCGCGCGTAGTGAATGGTGGAGTAACCGTAAAGGCACGTGTTCTTTTTGTAGGGATTAAAAGTAGGTTTGGCCAATCTGAAACATACGTTTAAAAGCAGCTAGGGGTCCTGGGCACTGATAATGCCCGAGCCTGCTGGCTCGGGCATTGTCAGCGCCCAGGACCGCTAGCTGTTTTTAAACGGGTTGTTTAAGATTGGCCAAACCTACTTTTAATCCCATTCATAATACCTTTTCGTGTAAATCGGTAAAACTCACCAAAATTAGCTCGTCGTTTCGCCATGTTTTGCATTCACTTTCCTACACCCACAGTGTCAACACCGCGTTTGTACAACTGCTAGCTGTTTCTGTTCGATCGCGCGCGCACGCACAGTGCAGTTTCTGTGTGAATGTGCGTGTTCCGTATAAGCGCCGACTAGAGCACAAACGCGGGCCAGCCGGCCAGGCATTATCACTGGTCATTATCGCTAATTTAATACTGCCCACGTGACGTGCTCTCAGCCAATAGGGATGCGTAAACTGTCTAAGGTATTTATGAATAGTACTTTACAGTGCAAGTATCGTCCTGCTAAAATGCATGTCCAGGCCGTTAGTGTTCTAAACCTGAAATTTCTGAACAGAAAGAAAAGCTATCTTAGGTTTGATGCACTTAACAATGAAAATAATCTTGCCTCTTAACAATATAATAATGTATCAATTCTGCATCCTGTTCCAAAAGCGAAACAGGGAAAATTGACATTTCATTTGGAGGGATGGGGGTGGGGGGGGGGGGGGGGGGGGGGGGGGGGAAGGGGGTAGTTAAAGTTGACCAGCACCTCCATACAGTTGCCTGAAATTGTTTCTGAAAGCTGTTTATATTTTGTGAGGTGAAATTCTTTGAAATTGGTTCACAACTTCGGGAGTAAATTTAGTGCAAGGAAATGATTTTGCCGTAACTGCTGAACAGCGGGGAATACTGTGCATGTTTTACATTACCTAATACATACACTGTACAATGGGTTTGTTTTCTAACAACATATCAGTTTAAAAAATCCACTGTACTTTGGAAGTGTTGCTCTGGCTTTTGGCCAACTGAATCACATTTCATTAGAAATGCCTTGAATCACATGAAGCCGTCAGACGCTTCAAACAGCACTTGGAATGTAGAGCATTTTAAAGGTAGAATACATGATTGGTATCTCGAGGAATCAGAAATGTTCACAGATTTACACATAACTTACACATGACGACGGTAGTAAACTTCCCCTGAAATGGTTTTGTCTGAAGTGCTATAGTCTTTGAGAAATGAGCAAAACAATTAATTTTAGTTTCGCGAGACGTAAATTAATTTTGCCCCCAAACCACCTCGCCCTGGACCACTTCGCCCCAAAACCACTTCGTCCAAACACTACCTCGCCTAAATGCCACTTTGCTCCAAAACAACTTCGTGCACAGGCCTCGCCCTGGACCACTTCGCCCCAAAACCACTTCGTCCAAACACTACCTCGCCTAAATGCCACTTTGCTCCAAAACAACTTTGTGCACAGGCCGTGGTTCAGGGCGAGATGACTCAGACTGTAAACCATTTTTTGACTGTTTTTCAAAAGATAGACAAAGTACGGAGCTGATTTTTGCTCAGGTTGGTTTTAATCATGCATATCTTCAATCACACAGGAGGATGAAACTATTTGAAACGGTTTACCAATTATGTATACTACCTTTTAAACGTTTTAAATGTAAATAGAAAAAGACTTTCTAATTTCTTTTAGTTAATTTTAAACCTACAATTTTGTCTCTTCCCAAGGTACTTTTGTTTAGACTTCTAAAATTTGAATTCTTCAGCTGTTTTGAGATATTTCAGATTTTTGCAATGATTATGACTACTTTAATTGTCTTTCATGTTTCAGGGAATTGGGGTGGTTGTTTTAAGTTTTTACTGGTATATATTTTTTATAAATTATAAAATCCCACCATTTGTGCAAGTGCACTTGCATCTTGTAAATAGTGTATATAAAAGGCATTTTAAAATTTGTGTTTGTTGAAAGTGCTTCAAAACATTGCGCACCGACTATACATAAATGAACATACCCTGTCCCTCAAAAGTTATTCCGCACTGTCAGCAACTTTGAACTCTGTCCATTTTTAATATAATTGCCTGGTTTTGTTTGTCATTACCAAGCCCAAATTATTCAATTTTGGACACCAATCTCAAAAATAGAAATATTAAAATGTCACCCTTTGATGCTAAGCAAAATGTTTGATATGGTCTTAAATGCGTTTTTGTATTCATGAGCTAATGAATACTTAAGGTTGTGCTCATGACGGAGCAACGTATCAGTATTCCGACCTCAAAAAGCATTAACTTTGGAAGCATTAACTCCGTCTTTACACTGGTCCTGAGCTTGGATCAAGATTCCCCTGATAACAATTATTCGGAGTGCCGCATTGTGATAACAAGTGCGGCGCGGTGCCAGAAGTTGCAGTTAAAGGTCATGCTGTATGTGTGTGTGTACGTACAGTGTACATGTACATTGTACTATGCTAGTGTGCAAGCCCGCTGGAATTTAACGTGCTTCCCCCCACCCCACACGACTGTGGAGCAGATGTGGTAAATATTAATTGCTTATCTAACCACATAAGACTTATCCCGAGCTCAGGGTTCAACCCTCCGCCGATGCGAGACCGAATCTCGGGGTCTGATCTGGGGTAAATTTTACACTCCATTTGTGGTCGGGAGCAGATCCTGTGTTCGACCCGAGCTTGAGATCAAATGAAACACGGTGCAATTTGGTTAAAATAATTAAACGATATCCAATCAGGCAATTTCACTGAAAATATACTGAATGCATTTTTCCTGCGAGTACAATACAACTTTTGAGGGGCAGTGTACGTACGCTACAAAAGCTTGCCACTACTGTGCACTACATGTATGTGTAAATGTATAAGCACAATGCATGCTTGCATATTTTAACTGCCAAATATTGCTATTTAAAGAGGGAAAAAGGGTTGTTATTTTGAAATACATGTAACTGATTCATGCATAATAACTATAAAGTCGCAGTTCTGCGCCGTTGATTCTCGGAAATAAAAAAGCAATTTGTGGAAAACTGCACTTGTTGCAAGTGTTTGTTTCATGAAAAGTGATTTTGTATGTCATTGTAATTTTCTTTTTCCAATGGTCTCTCCTACATATGACGAGTTTTTTTAAGGCACTTTTCCCAAAAGTAAATTTCTGTAATAGTTAAATACACCTTGGCTTTACAGTTCACAACATACAGTAAACAACAAAACTTATGAAACGACAAGTTGTTTTTAAAGCTAGAATCAGCTGTGTCCTTGATACTGTGAGAGTATGACACTGCTCAAAGAGAATGGCTTCGTTTGACAAAGATTCAACAAAGATTAGGAAACAGCTCTTTTGATGAAACAAAAGATGTTCTTGCAAGAAACAAATTGCTTAAAGGTAGTATACTTGTTTGGTAAACTGTTAGAAACGGCATGATTTCCACTGGTAATTAAAAGCCTAGATCGAGAAAACTACCAGGTAGAAATTTCAGCCACATAGATGCACTAATACTTCAGAAAACTTTCTAAAAATCCAATCACGGTTTTGTACATGAATAAATGGCTCCAAAGATTGCCTACAGCTGATCTTTGGAGATTCAAATAGTTGTCATTTTTGGGGCAATTCAGACGAAATAATTTCACAGGATGATTACTACCATTACCATCTTGATAACAAGTAAGCTTTTAGATAATAATTCAGACACATTTTTTGGAAGGTAATTACCAAACAAGTGGACTACCTTTATTCCGACCAAATAAATCTGCAGTGTATGGCCCCCTTCATTCAACAAAGCATTTTGACATGTAATGAGATATGGGTATCATGTAGCTTATTTTAATCGCGTCAATCTTCTTTTACCGGATGTGAACAGAACTGATCTATCTTTGATCTTTGTTTGATGAAATGTGTGCGATCGCTTGCTTAACAAATGTTAAGTTTGTTTGGAATTTTAAGAGAGATCTATAGTTCCATTCATTGTCATCTTTCCACGAGTTCTCTGAACGGTATGTCAACCCAATAGCACTGAGAAGCACTGAGAAGCGAACTCAGCCCTGAGAAGCGAATTCAACCCTGGTTTGGAGCAAGGCCGAGTTCAACCTGGGGCAAAACTTGTCTTGTAAGTTGATGCAAAGTTGGCGCGTGACTGAAATTGGCAGTCTACCATGTGGACTGCAACGTGATGACGTTGAAATTCAGGATTTGTGCATGTGTCAAGTTGTCTCTCTCGTCCACTCCCACAATCAAGAACACAGCGATTGTGGTTTTGGCATTCTCGATTGCAGCAGTAGACGAGACAGATGACTTGACGCATGCGCAAAGCATCAACATCGATGTCATCACAATCTAAACCTGCCTAATATGACTCCAGTGCGAGAGAACAGAAGCTTTCAAGTTCACAGCGCAACTGTACATGAACAGTGTAGGCCGACATCATAAAATATTACCAATAGCCCAACACGAAATAATACACATGCAAAATTATTGTCTGCTTCACAGTTTTACTGACATTTATTGTGATCTGTACACTGAAATATCTTCACCCGATGACATCTTGGAAACGTATGAATTGTGACAGCGCATATACCGGTATGTAAAGTGAGTTTGTTTTAGACTGAACTGGACTGAAGAAATGGCCGACTTATCTCTTGCCTGAGACACGTGGAGTCTTGGTCTTGGGATTTGCCATCGCTTTCTGCTTGACTTGCTTGGACTGGGGCTGTGAGAAATGAAACATGAGAATAATAAGTCCACTTATTATGAAGGGACGCGTTTGGTTAGACCGACTGTGACCGAAGGCTAGTGTACATCGACCCTGCAACTGGAAGCAACTACTAACTAGTGGCAACTGGTGTTTCCGGCAACTAGAAGCAGCTCACGGCAACTGGGAGCAACTGATCAGTTGCTCAAAAAGGTTGAAGTACGCGCACTTGCAACTAGAAATATTCCAGTTGCCGCGAGTTGCTCATGTTCTACTTTCTGGCAACTAGTTGTTAGGCCTGTGCATTTTTGAATAATTTACTATTCAAAAAATCGGCTTCATCTTCGAAACGAATATTCAATATTCGATGCGTTTGTTTTTTCCTAAGATTTGACAAAATGTTTTCCGTGAAATTAATTGATTTTGGCACATCTGAAGTCACAGGTCACAGAAATACAGCAGCCATTTTATTGCCGAATTTGCCGCCTCAAAAAATAATCTGTTGTAACTTGCATAGCAGTCTCTCGCCCGAAGAGGTTTTTGCAGAAATTATCGTCGGCCCTTGTACACTTGACTAGTGGTTTGACGCAAATATGACATCAAAGCAGCTGTTTCGGCGATGGAAAAAGGTTTTTTACTTCTTCCTAGCTGAAAGACATTTTTGGTTTGGAGTAGTAAAAGCACATACTGAATATTCAATTTGGTATTTAAAATGCTATTCGAATTTTCGATGGACAACCGAATGTTCGATTCGTTAGGCACAGCCTTTAATACTAGTTGTATCCAGTTGCGGTCAGTTTTGTTGCGGTCAGTACGCGTACTTGCTGGTTGCTGTCAGTTGAACGAGTGCGTCTCATCACATGGGTGCACATCGAAAGCAACTGATCAGTTCTGTTGCTTCCAGTTGCAAGGTCGATGTATGCTACGCTTTACCCGAGTTGCCGTATCGATGTGCGCGCTCTGAAAATGTAGACTTGGCTGGCTGCTCCCAGTTGGCTGGATGCCGCTAGTTGCGCAAATGATCAGTTGCTGTCGATGGGCGTGCTATGCGCACACCTTCCAGTTGCAAGGTTGATGTACACTAGGCTTAAGAACAACTGTCCCTGGGGTGAACTCTCTCCCTGGGGCTGCCCCAGGGAGACTCACCTCTGAATTTAACACCGCTTTGATTCACACTTGTTCTCAAACTCGCCCCGAGACAAACTCACCTTGGGGATTGGAACCTCGTCCCTCACTTGAACAAGTCAGAACTCGCCCCTACCCCTTTTCACACTACCATTCTTACCCCGGGGAAAGTGTCTTGCACTGGGGTCAAAATGTTCAACCCTGGTGCCGAGCAGGGTTGAACTGAAAGAGCAATCTCGGAGGTGGAGCAGGGGTGGAGCAGGGTCTTCAAGATCACCTTGGACCTATAATCTTAACCATGCCCCTCATTGCAGTCAATATTTGTATAATATTGGATGGCTTTAAGGGTGATTTGAGAATATACCGCACGAGTTATGAAAATACGGAACGAGCCGAAGGCAAGTTCGGTATTTTCTTTTTTTTTTATAAAGAAATCGTTTGCAGACAATTTTGTTTTACCATTCATTCAACACAAAAAATAAATAAAATGCATGGATTTTTGTGGCAGTTTATAAACATTATTCTTCAGTTATGTAATGCTGTTCTTGGAATTCTTAAAAATGCAAAAATAATGGCCCTTTAATACTGCAGGTAAATAGTATACAAATATTGACTGCAATGAGGGGCATGGTTAAGATAATAGGCCCTCGGTGATCTCGAAGCCATGACTGTGCCCCGAGGCGGAAGCTGAGGGGCACAGTCATGGCTTCGAGATCACCGAGGGCCTATAATCTTAACCATGACCCGAATAAACAGCAGTCAATATTTGTTTTACATACCGAATGTGTAGATTTTTGTCATCTGGTTGGTTAAAAGTAACGATACACAGTCACAGTCATGACAGTGGTCCTTCGAGTTTCGATTTCGGAAGCTGGTCTACGGCGGAAAAGTTGTAGCATAATCACCTGGCACTTTAGTAGCACATTTCACCTGACACAGTTTTCACTGTAGGCCACTTGTCTTATTTACTTCAGGAATTCATCATCTACGACAGACGACAAAACGCCTTCGTCGAGATTTCACCATTACGGCCATCCTGCTGAATGTTTACATGAAGCGCCCAGCTGCATAGTTGGTGCACAGCTATGCTAACACATGTAATGCGCGCATCCGGAACCCGCTAAATGACTATGCCCGGGGCATGGCAAAGACTCTGCCTGGTGGGCATATACGCGCCGGGTCTAGCTGATTCAATGCCCCCACGTTTAACCAATCAGATGACAGGAATCTACGCATGAGGTATATAATTATTAATAAATACCTTGGACAGTGTACGCATCCCTATTGACCGAAAGCACATCACGTTGGCAGTTTTAAACGGACGATAAAGGCCCAGTCAATGTTAAACACTTTCGAGTCTGGCTCGCGGCTTTGCCCACGCCCTGGTCAGCGCGTATGGAACATGCACACACACACACACAAAAAAGCAGCACGCTTTCGAAAGCAAATTGTGCACTGTGACAAGCTAGCAGTTGATACGGACGCGGCTCGGGCCATTATCAGCGCCCAGGACCCAAGCCGGTTTTAAACGTATGTTTAAGACTGGCCAAACCTACTTTTAATCCCTAATTTAATACTGTGTTATCACCTTGGATTGCGGGGCCTTCTTGGCTGCTACTTTGGCTGCTTTATTCTTCTCTTTAGCGGCTCTGAAAGACAAACAAATTTACCATTTACATGTGTTAACAAAAATAAGTAACATTTCAATGAATGCCGGTGTGATATTATACAAATACAACGTGGTTTGATGGGAAATAGCATACAGAGAATACTGAACGTGACTTTTTACGTTGACCTGTGAACATGAGACAAGTCAATCGCAAAAACATGGCAGCCCCCATCAAATCGGTGTTGGATTCTCTACCTGAATTATTTTACACGTGTCAGAAATCTCACCTTACAGTCAAATGTAAACTTTGCAAAACATACCATACAGGTGGTAGAGAATCCTACACTGATTTGATGGTGGCCGCCATGTTTTTGTGAACAACTGAAAGTATGTGTCACACACTGATCGCAGTCAGTGATTGTGCATAGCGCTGCCCTTGTCTGTACCTCTGCAGTGTGCAAGCAGAAGCCAGCCTTTGACGTCATGTGCATGCCATAACAGTCTTGACGATAAAATATTAGCAGTTTTGAAGAAATATTAGTTATAAGAGCTTTTGTATGTAGTTTTTGAGATTACGGAGGCCACTATGGTATGTAGACCGTGGGGAGATTTTGATTTTACCCTGAAATTGCAGAGTCATATAAAATGACTTGGTTAAAGATTCCGATTCGTGCCGTGAACAGGACGGGAGTAAAATCGGCCTGAAAGTGCTGCAGATGATATTGTTCCCCAAGTTATTAATAATCAACACTTTCAACTATCTGGAAGTATTCATTTGCTAACCCTCCGTGGATGAGTGGTGGCGTTGTAGGCCATGCCCGATTGAATTTGAAACGTATAGACATCGTCTAAAGAAAAACTGACGACCGGATAGACCTTGTGAGCCTAATTTTGTGCCCCCAAAACAAATCATCTGCAAGTGGTTCCTTCTTTATTATTTGAGGACTAAAGATACGATAGACGACTGAAGAATCTAGCAGATGATTAAAGAGTAAGTATCACGCATTTTGAAGAGAAAGTGGGTCGTTCCATGAAAACAGGACACAGTGTCCCCCTTACGTCGTGACACTTCTGGAGTTGATTTTTTATAATTACTGGGCTTCAGAGAACGATCACCCTCGGCATATAAAGAATGTATGTCCTCATGAATCGAACACCACCTTTATCTGCTGATACTACCCAAAACATAACGAGAACGATTCAATCAACTAGTGTGACATTTTGAAACTTCCACTCAAAATGTGGCAAATTTCCCTACTTTAAACAGAAAAACAATCCAAAATTTACTTGATGGCTTGTTCTCGCTGGGCCTTGCGGACCTCCGGCTTCTGGTTCCGTTTAGCGGTGATCTGCTCCTGCGTCATCCCGCCGATGGCGCGGTGGAACTTGGTCGTGCGCCTCGTTCGCTTCTTAGATATCTCCTCCTGCGTGCCCTTGCGGTGTTTGCGGCGGTACAGCACTGTCCAGTTGATTTGCCTGGGGTTGCGCTTCATCATGAAGGAGGCCAGGCATTTGTTGCTGAGGAAGTTAAACACCTGTGACAAGGGAAAGAAAGGTTAATACATGTAAATGAGTTGTTATGGGTAGCTCATACTTCCAAATTTTTAAAAATGAAAATGATGTTATTATACTATTTTTATTTCTATCAAAAACGTGGCTCCAAACAGAATCTTTAACCAAGTCTTTTTACAGGAAATTGCATTTTTTGGGTAAAATCAAAATCTCTACACGTTCTACATACCGCCCTGGCCGTTATACTCTCAAAACTGACGTACACATTCTTGAAAACCGAATCTTCCAAGATAAATCAGAGACCTCGGTCACTCCAAATTATCTCCGTTGAAAATATATTGTCAAGATTGCGCATGCGCCAGCCTAAACACAACACGAAGAATAGACTGGTCCCCTGTCCATGTGCACTACGCTGCTCTCGGCTGCTCTACACTATACGATGAAGGGGAAGTAAATTTGATAACAGGTAACCAGTCTATACGAAGAAAGAGGGCGCTATTCACACCCGACACGGTTGAGTTTGGGCGGTCTGTTCGTCAAGTCCAGTGTGCGTATATCACGGACGTATACAGAAATTTCAGTAGGCCTATAGATTTTTTATATACGTCCGACGTCCATAGCGTATATTCGTTCGTTCCTGCCGTTCGGGCCCGTGTCATGAGTGAATAGCGCCCTCTTTCTTCGTGTTACGTTTAGGCTGGCGCATGCGCAATCTTGACAATATATTTTCAACGGAGATATTTTGGAGTGACATGAGGTCTCTGATTTTTCTTGGAAGATTCGGTTTTCAAGAACGTGTGTACGCCAGTTTTGAGAGTATTACGTCCAGGAGAACGTGTAGAGATTTTGATTTTACCTAAAAATTGCAATTTCCTGTAAAAAAACTAGGTTAAAGATTCTGTTTGGAGCCACAATTTTAATAAGAAAAAACAGGCCGATACTTTCAGCTATCTGGACAGCTCCGGTTGGATTTTTTGAACGGGAATCAGTTGCGCCTTTACCGGGCGTTCGCCTTCGATATTCATTTTCGCCGTGTACATTTATATACATGTATGTCAGTCATATATCATTATATGGCCGTCAAGGTGCGTCGTTTTCCAAAGATGGTGCATCAAAATTTGGTAGTTTGAAGCGTCATTTGACAAGAATGGTCCGTCACAAAAAGTGACAGAGGGTGCGTCATGTTACCCAAAAGGATGACGCTCTTGTGGACATTGACGCACCTTTCCCGGGGGTCCGAAGGTGCGTCATACAATTGATAGGTGCATAACGATCCCGGAGGGCATGGAGGGTGCAGGCACGCTCGACAGTGAGCTTGCCCAAAAGTATGGAGCGCGGTGAATTTCGTGGCAAAATTGTTTTCCTCGCGCATTGACGAGCCTGCGAGGCTGCCTGCGTCTTTAAAGGCACAGGCTCGTCAGCAATGGCATGCGCACGCGCCAAATTCGTGCGATGAAATATGCAGCTCCATAGCAAATGCTGCATGGAGCTGCGTATTTCGTGGCACTAATTTGGCGGGCGCGCATTGCTGACGAGCCTGTGCCTTTAAGGGGAATATGTTTATACACACCTTTCCATCGACTCTGGCAAAACGAATGCCATGACCAGGGTGAATTTTATACCCGCTGAAGTGACACAGTTCCTGCCTGAAATTTAAAAAAAGTACAGCTTTATGAAGTTGTTTTTGTTAAATTTCAACATAAAACACAGATTAACTGTTTTAATGACACAGTTTTTATGATGAGAGGAGATTTCGTATCAGATTTTTATTGTAACGTACTTCATTTTGGCGATCTACGGGTGGAAAGGGAATCGGTTAGTCTGGTTTCTGCCTGATAAAGAGTTCAACGTTCACTGTATACGCACTGTGGATGCTACAGAGCGGTGAAAACTAGACCTTTCGGGACTCATCGATAGAGGGCGCTGTGCTGCCAAAACAACTCGATTACCTGAAAACTGTGCTGAAAACTGTGGCTCTGCCTGTGCTGTGCAGCAGTGAGCTTTTTACAAGACCCTTTTTACAGGTATTTTTTCCGTATACATTGAACAAAGATTTGAAGGAAATTACCTCCTGGAATCAACAGATAATCTAATTTTAAGAAAGACTTCCCACTTGCACTTTTGTCGTAAATGTTGCTTTTCTGTAGAAAATTAAATCACATTTTCTCCTGTAAAAATTGCATTCAGTTATGCACCTATCAATTGTTTCCCCCACCCCCCCCCCCCCCCACCCCCCCCCCCCCCCCCCCCTCCCCCGCGCTGCCCCACGTTTTTCATGCCCCAGGGTGGGGCATTTAACCCGTGTATTTGTATACAAGACGCGCATGTTTTGCACCCGAGGGTGGGGATTTTTGTCACCTAAATGTTGCCCCAGGGGTGGGGATTTTGTTGCGCAAAAAGTGACAATCCCCACCTTTTAGGTGGGGTAGCCCGGGGGGAGGGGGGGGGGAAAACAATAAACCCTTTCACGGTTATCGACGCCATGGCATGTTGTTCAGGGGGCAGTTCGAACACGCGTTGCTGTGTGCGTGCGCGGATCGTATTCGAATGCATTGTTAGGTCACTGTGCATTAGCTACGATCCGCGCACGCACACGGCAACGCGTGTTCGAAGTGCCCCGTGAACAAGATGGCGTCGATAACCGTGAAAGGGTTTATTGATAGGTGCATTAGTGCACAAGATAAGCATTCACGCGCACGCGCAGCTCCCTCTAGATCTGTTGTCACGCTTACGCACGGACCGCTTGCGCCGTAATTTTGTGCATTACTTTATGCAGTCATTTTATCATTTATTTAACTCAGAAATGCAACATTTCTGACAGAAGTGCATGTGGAAAGTAGGGGCCTATATCTTTCAAATTGGATGATTTGTTGAACTTGATTCAAGGTGGTAATTTCATTCAAATCTTTGTTCAAAAATTGCAGAGTTGGCATTCGCCTCATGTTGTTTCCTTCCTCCATGGGTTTACGCATTGAACGTCGATAAGGTTTATTTCATGTCAAAGTGCCTACATTCGTGCATGATGCGGGGTGATAATGTGATTGTCCCCTGTCATGGCCGCCCTTGCAAGGGTCTATTTGATTGGTGTACATGTATTTGTACTTTGTGTTCACTAATGTTTATTGTTTATTGAAGCAGGTCAACTTGAAAGTGCCATTCATCATCAACCAACCAACACTGAACATGACTTAACGTTAGTTTGTGATGTCGTAGTCATATGTACATACGTACAATGTCGTACATTTCTTTGCAAATAATATCTTTGCAAAAATTCAGATCAGATGCACGCGAGCAACTGACGGCAACTAGTTGCAAGTACGTGTACATCAACGCAACTGGGGTACCGTGGCCGAGTGGTTAGGGCCATTGACTCGCAATCATGGGTGAAAAACTTGGGGTTGCGGGTTCGAATCCGGCTGCGGTACCTGTGCCCTTGGGCAAGGCACTCAACCACACTTGCTCCATCCTTCGGAAGGAAGGGATGTAAAGCCGTTGGTCCAGTGTGTTAGGTAATGGTAATGCACTCTAAAGATCCCAGAGCATTCTTTCGTGAAGAGCAAGGGGATTCCCCGGTGTCTCTGGCCATTTCTAATTCTAATTCTTCATGGGTTTCCTCACGCTTACGAGTGACAGTGCAATGAGCACTATTGAGGAATCCTTGGTATGAATACCAGAAAGAAATAATAATAATAATAATAACTGACTGCAATTGACCGCAACTGACCGCAACTGGGTACAACTAGTTGCCAGAAAGTAGAACATGAGCACCTTGTGGCAACTGGGATTTTTCCAGTTGCCAGTAGTTGTAAGTGCGCGTACATCTACCTTTTTTAAGCAACTGATCAGTTGCTCCAGTTGCCGCGAGTTGCTTCTAGTTGCCAGAAACACCCATTGCTACTAGTTGCTTCCAGTTGCAATGTCGATGTAAGCTAGGCTTTAGAGAATGCACCTCTCGTAAAAAA
The DNA here is from genome assembly GCA_037783545.1 of Henricia sp. BOLD:AAB3569. Taxonomy (NCBI): domain Eukaryota; kingdom Metazoa; phylum Echinodermata; class Asteroidea; order Spinulosida; family Echinasteridae; genus Henricia; species Henricia sp. BOLD:AAB3569. The sequence goes on along the minus strand of JBBELK010000272.1, from coordinate 1,111,976 downwards.
ATTATTTTCTCTATCACTCATGAACTTTTCGAATATTTGAATATTTGAAGAGCAAGGGGATTCCCCGGTGTCTCTGGCCATTTCTAATTCTAATTCTTCATGGGTTTCCTGAAGGAGAAAATGTGATTTTTCTACAGAAAAGCAACATTTGCGACAAAAGTGCAAGTGGGAAGTATATCTTAAAATTACATTATCTGTTGATTCCAGGAGGTAATTTCCTTAAAATCTTTGTTCAATGTATACGAAAAAAATACTGAAGAGAGCACTTGCATTACAAATTTGCTTCGTTGAATGAAGCGTTCTCTTTGTCTAATGAAGCTATTTGCTTCAACGAATGAAGAGTATTCTAATTTTTGTCGAATGAAGAGGCATGCGTTCACATCAGGAAGCCACATATACTGGCAACTGGAAAAATCCCAGTTGCCACAAGGTGCTCATGTTCTACTTTCTGGCAACTAGTTGTACCCAGTTGCGGTCAGTTGCGGTCAATTGCAGTCAGTTATTATTATTATTATTATTTCTTTCTGGTATTCATACCAAGGATTCCTCAATAGTGCTCATTGCACTGTCACTCGTAAGCGTGAGGAAACCCATGAAGAATTAGAATTAGAAATGGCCAGAGACACCGGGGAATCCCCTTGCTCTTCAAATATTCAAATATTCGAAAAGTTCATGAGTGATAGAGAAAATAATTTTTTTACGAGAGGTGCATTCTCTAAAGCCTAGCTTACATCGACATTGCAACTGGAAGCAACTAGTAGCAATGGGTGTTTCTGGCAACTAGAAGCAACTCGCGGCAACTGGAGCAACTGATCAGTTGCTTAAAAAAGGTAGATGTAGCGTAAGTTGAAGTCTCCCAAAATGATGCGGTGACTCTGCTTTTTTTTTTTCCTTTTTTCGCCTTTTTTTGGTAAGTGGATTCCAAGCAATGAAGTCAAGTTGTTATAAAGCCAACAGTATTTACTGCTAAAAAATCCAGGGGCATTGTGGCCAAAAATACCGGGAAAAGACGGCAACGTTGATGTTGGCATGACGGTCGAGCCTAGACTGCTTGACAAGACGGTGCGTGTCTAAGTGCATTGTGTTTTTTTAAAAAGAAGAAGAAAAAAAAAGCTTTGACGCACAGGGTTGAAAGTGACACGCTAAACATAGTTTTCTGGTTTTTTTGGCCTTATATTGTAGCACAAGTGTGCTTTTGACACGCTTGGTCAGACACATGTGATGAGAAAAAAATTGTTCATTGTGGTTATTTGGCACCATATTAAATGTTGCATTTCTTACATTGCCTAATTGCGTACCCATGCAACACAGAAAAACTGGGTTCGTAAAGAAAACCTGAGTGTCTTGTAGCTCAGCTGGTAGAGCATTCTGCACAGTGTGTCAGTTGTCTTGGGGGAAATTGAGGGAGTATGCCACTGTGCCTCATAGCTCAGCTGGTAGAGCAATCTGCACAGTGTGTCATCAGTTGTCTTGGGGGGCGGGGGGGAATTGGGGGAGTATGCCACTGTGCCTCATAGCTCAGCTGGTAGAGCATCTGCCTGATGAGCCAGAGGTCTTGGGAAAAACCTGAGTGAGTACACCACTGTGCCTCATAACTCGGCTGGTAGAGCAACATGCCTGGTGTGTTGGAGGTCCTCAGGGAAAACCTGAGGGAGTACACCACTGTGTCTCATACAGCTGGTAGAGCATCTGCCCAGTGTGTCAGAGGTCTTGGGGAAAACCTGAGGGAGTATACCACTGTGCCTCATAGCTCAGCTGGTAGAGCATCTGCCTGGTGTGTCGGATGTCTTGGGGAAAACCTGAGGGAGTATATCACTGTGCCTCATAGCTCAGCTGGTAGAGCATTCTGCACAGTGTGTCAGAGGTCTTGGGGAAAACCCGAGGTGTATACCATTGTGCCTCATAACTCAGCTGGTTGAGCATCTGCCCAGTGTGACAGCGGTCTTGGGGAAAACCTGAGGGAGTATACCACTGTGCCTCATAGCTCAGCTGGTAGAGCATTTGCCTGGTGTGTCGGAGGTCTTGGGGAAAACCTGAGGAAGTATATCACTGTGCCTCATAGCTCAGCTGGTAGAGCATTCTACACAGTGTGTCAGAGGTCTTGGGGAAAACCCGAGGGTGTATACCATTGTGCCTCATAACTCAGCTGGTAGAGCATCTGCCCGGTGTGACAGCAGTCTTGGGGAAAATCTGAGGGAGTATACCACTGTGCCTCATAACTCAGCTGGTAGAGCACCTGCCTGGTGTGTCAGAGCTCTTGGGGAAAACCTGAGGGAGTATATCACTGTGCCTTATAGCTCAGCTGGTAGAGCATCTGCCTGATGAGCCAGAGGTCTTGGGGAAAAACCTGACGGAGTATGCCATTCTCCCTTATAAATCAGCTGGCAGAGCATCTAACTAGTGAGTCAGAAGTCTCGAGTTCGAATCCCAATGAGCCCCATTATTGTTCTCTCATCACATACCAAATATTGCATTCATAAATTTGTCTAAATAATGCACTAAATAACTTGTATTGTAACCCATAACACAGGTCAACCCAACAGCAGTGGCTTAATGTACCGTAAGGAGCTCATCGCCGACCGCGATGCCGCAGTCGTTGACAACCTCCGTCGTGCTGGGTGCATCATACTGGGCGTGACAAACATTAGTGAGCTGTGTATGTGGTATGAATCTTCCAACTTTGTCTATGGTAGGACCAACAATCCGTACGATGTTCGCAGGATTGTTGGAGGAAGCTCGGGTGAGTTTACAGAAATTAGCCTTTTGATATCTCAGGGGATTGGAACGGCGCTTAGCAGAGTGGAAATTCCCTGAGATCTCAGGATGTTATGCAAATGTTACATGCAAAAGGAAATGCACGCAAATCTGTGAAGTTAGGCGGCTGTTGCGCTTAGCAAACGCACACCTGAGTCATTTTGATGTAATTTAATCAATTTTGTCATGTTATGCTGAAGAGAAACAATTTCTATGCATTTCAAAAATTGGATTGGGTTTTTGTTCTTCATGACTAACCCCTTTCTACCGAAATTTCCGGCGACGTTTTTATTGACTCCGCAGTTGTTCACATTAATAACAGGGATGCATGATGACAAATGTGAATGGAATGGAATTCCCTGTAGGCTTTAAATAGCAGCCAATCACCAATGCGGATACGGCCAGCGCAACTGAGTATTACACTGTACTGTGTAAACTTACATGTACAATCTGCATGCGTGTATTTGAACGCCCGCAATGTACTGCCAAGCATCCTGATTGGCCCAGAGCGGTGACAAGATTTCTGTTGCTGCTTCGGCAGCGAAATGGGGCCAATTTCAGCAGGACCGCGGGACGCATGAGTAGCGGAGTGCATTAAAGGCCTTATGTACATGTATCATTTGCAAGATAATACTTTTCAAAGAATCGTGGAATAAGTGTGTAACATATCTAAGGAAGAATGTTGGTAAACTAGCCTGAAGAAATTTTAGCTACTTAGTTGCATCAATGCTTCAGAAAACCTTGAAAATCTATATGGATTTTGTGTACAAGTGAATGATGAAAAAGTCCCATGCTTTTTTTAAAAGAAAACCACCTTCGGTTGTCACTTTCCAACATGAACATTTCCAACATGGACGGAAATAAATTCATGTGGTGTTTGTTACCATTGCTATCAACACTTTGAGTAATGTTTTTCTTGTCAACTCATGAAAAACAAAATTGGGTCATTGCAATTGATACAATGGGCCTTTAAAGAGGCACTGTTACAAGAGGATGTTGCATAATGCCTGCCGCACCAAATTCTTTACTTTCAAATGAAGGTGCAGTTAAGAAGGTCACATACTACTCTGTTGTTGTTATGCCATTGCCTAGCAACCAACAGTCTGGTTGCCTGATGCCATTCTCACGTATGGTGAACACAGTATTGATTCTGTACTTCACATCTGCCGCGTGCACCACATATCAACAAAAATTTAGTCTGGTCAAGTGGATATATAGTGTGCATGTGAAAGATGCAAAAGGCTAACAGAACTTATTTGTCTGTGGTGCGTCATGCAGGTGGAGAGGGATGCCTCTTGGGAGCGGCTGGCTCAGTCATTGGCATTGGCTCAGACATAGGGGGCAGCATTCGTATGCCCGCTTTCTTCAATGGTGTGTTTGGCCACAAGCCAAGTCCTGGTAAGTCTTAACAGTTACAGATTAATGCTCATAGATTTAATATCACGTACATATCGCATACATACATGGCATACGTACATGGTGCTTCACATTATTGCCAACATTGCACTCGGACATGAAATTTTATAAATTACTCCCAAGCCCTATTTAAACCCTTCGCAGCGGCTAACCATTTTCCAGTTTATTCCCCTGGAGCGGGAGACTGCACTTGCAGTTTTGGTTATACATGTATAGGCTATGTCTCTGGGGCTGGAGACTTGATGACTAGTTTTTATTTCAAGTCATAAATCAATCTTATTTCCCAAGTCCAGTCACAAGTCATTTTCTCCAGACTCAAGTCACAGGTCAAAAACCCAAAACTGACTTGACCCCAAGCCAACAATATGAGAGACCAGCTCTGCCCTGGTAGTACTGACCCATGGGCTAATTCTGTATAACCACCCCCAAGACAGTTCCCTGTCGTGAAGGGGTTAAAGGCAGTATACATCATTGGTAATCTCAAAAATCAGACGTGTTCACACATTTACGCCTAACTTACACAATATAAACATGATGACGTAGAAAACTTCCCCTGAAATGGTTTTGTCTGAAGTGCTATAGTCTTTGAGAAATGAGTAAAACAATCAGTTTTCGTCTCATGAGACGAAAATTCAATTCGCCCCAAAACCATTTCGCCCAAGTGCCATTTCGCCTTAAACCACTTCGTTCAAACACTACATCGCCCAAATGCCACTTCGTGCACAGGCCGTGGTTCAGGGCGAAATGGTTCAGGGCAAAGTGGTTTTGGGGCGAAATTACTGCAAACCCATTTTTTACTGTTTTTTTCAAAAGTTAGACGAAGTACGGAGCTGGTTTTTGCTCAGGTTGGTTTTAATCATGCATATGTTATTATTATTATTATTATTTATTTCTGGTACTGAAACCAAGGATTCCTCAATAGTGCCCATTGCACTGTCGCTCGCGCGGCAAGCGTGAGGAAACCCATGATGAATTAGATATGGCCAGAGACACCGGGAAATCCCTCCCCTTCTCTTCACGAAGAAATGCTCTGGGATCTTTAAAGTGCGTTACCCTACCTAACACACCGGACCAACGGCTTTACATCCCTTCCGAAGGATGGAGAAAGTGTGATTAAGTGCCTTTCTCAAGGGCACAAGTGTCACAACCTGTCGCGGCCCGGAATCGAACCCACACTCTAGTACTGGCAGGAACTTGAGTTCGGCGCACTAGACCGCTCGGCAATAACACCCCACCCCATGTTCAATCACACATGGGGATAAAACTATTTGTAACAGTTTACCAATCATGTATACTATCTTTAAACCCCATATTTGAAGCTATGCATTATAGAATTATGTCACAATACTGATCGTCATTGGCTGAAACTATTGTACAAACTACGCATAAACCGTAGATGCTGGCATCTCTGGTCTTACAACAACAGCATTGTCATATATCGTATCTGTTTTCTGACATTGCAGGCGTGGTGCTAAACACGGGTCAGTTCCCCATTGCTGGCAAGGAACGAGAGTGCATGTTAGGGACCGGTCCCATGTGCCGCTTTGCTGTGGACCTAGACCCAATGCTACGTATCATGGCTGGAAACTACGGACTCGCTAAGCTCAAGCTAGACGATCCAGTCAACCTGCGTAGCCTGAGGTACTTCAGTATGGGAGATGACGTCAGTCTGAACCTTGTATCAGCTATTGATCCAGAACTACTCAAAGCTCAAGATCAGGTCAGTCTAATTAGTCTGTATGGGTCATTCCATGAAGTTGGACTTATGCATTTCATTAGTCAATAATATTCCGAATATCAGCAGTGGAATTAGATCAATTAAAAATCTTTATTATTTTTAACAAAATATAGGAGCAACAGTCAACTAAATGGAATTTTGTGGAAATGCAGGTGTGATAATCAGTGTTTTTCAAAAATTTCAACAGATTTCCTCAAACCACATGAACATTTTCATTAAGCCTAGCGTACATCGACATTGCAACTGGAAGCAACTAGGGGCAGCTGGGAGCAACTCGCGGCAGCTGGGAGCAACTGATCAGTTGCCCAAAAAAAACTACTGGTAACTGGAAAAATCCCAGTTGCCGCGAGTTGCTCATGTTTTACTTTCTGGCAACTAGTTGTACCCAGTTGCAGTCAGTTGCGTCGATGTACGTGTACTTGCAACTAGTTGCTGTCCGTTGCAAGTGTGTGTCTGAATGTGCGCGCGCACATCGACGGCAACTGTTGCATCGACAGCAACAGTTGCTTCCAGTTGCAAGGTCAATGTACTGTAGGCTTTACCGAGTTGCCGTGTCGATGTACACGCTCTGAAAACTGGATGTTCCCAGTTGCCGATAGTTACGCAACTGATCAGTTGCTTTCGATGAGCGCGCTACGCACACATCGACAGCAACTGATCAGTTGAGTTGCTTCCAGTTGCAATGTCGATGTACGCTCGGCATTATAATTCTCCAAATTTTCACGTATATTACAAATTGTTTAAATTGATAACTGTGTGCTAATATCGGATTCAACAGGGTCAAAGTGAAATGAGATAAATTGCTTTGGTTACTATCAATTAATCAAATACTTAACAAACATTGAAGACTCAAAAATTATCACAAAACGGGCAGAGCAACCATATCATTAGATGATGACTTGATGGTCAATTTATTGGCAATTTTGTGGAAATGAAAAAATGTCCCACTTTGTATCCCAACTTCATTTGATCCCAAACTCCTATCATGCACTGCACCCATACAACTGCAGTAAAATCTCGTTAAGTTGAAACCGGATACCTTGAAACTCCGTTTACTTCGAAGTAATCCCACGTTCCCAACATAAGAATAGGATTTTGTGCACACGAATACCTCCGTAACTCAACATTCCTGTACTAGCGCCTCCGTTTACCTCGAAATTATTTTGGCAAATCTAAAAAGAAATCTTTTCATGAGTCTTATCTGTCGATGTAATCCGTCTTTTCATCAAAAGACGCAGCACTACGCACACTGCCCCTGATACAATGGAGCCTAATTAATCCATAACCGCAACAAATTTGCCTTCCTGAAACGCATATGAATGATACCGCAAGGCCTGCATTGAAGATCGTGGGCATCGCATGGTGCTTGATGGGCGCTTTGCACGAACATACCAGTAGCATGCAGCCATAAACATGCTCACTGCCATGGTCGGAACTGGGTCCGTGGCCATACAATGCACATACCGGATGAGGATATAGCACCGATCACATGACCACACTAGTCTACTGTGCGTACACAGGTCGCTAACTGCATGCAATCTCCCTGCAAGGCACGGACGTAATAATGAAAAAACAAACACAAAATAGAGACACAAAACACTTGGTACGTTCTTTACAAAACGGAAATTTTAATGTTTTAATCTTGTACATGAAATAGACTTTCGAGTAACAACAAAAATCTTCCCAAAACGATGATTTGTAGATGGGGAAAAAACCTACAAAATGGGCTAAATACGAATCCACACCATACACATGGGGGCGAGTTACGGTGGACACCTTTCGTGCATTGAGCGGAGCAAATCGGGACCTCCGCTTATCTCAAACTCTGGATACCTCAACATTTTTACCCATTCCCTTGAGTTTAGAGTTAACGAGATTTTACTGTGTAAAGGCATGTATACCTTGTAGACATTGTTAAAGTATGACTGCCACATAACAGGTACGGACGTATTTGGAGAGGACCCTTGGAGTGACTGTTCAACGCTTGCAGTTGCATCATCTGAAGTACACAGTGGACATGTGGATGTCCATGATGACTACCATTGACCAGGAGTCGTTCACCCATCTCTTGGGCACCAACGGACCCAAGGTTTACCCCCTTATGGAGGGCTTTAAGCGAATCCTAGGCCTGTCCCACCACACCGTACCAGCCATCATGCTAGGCTTGATCGAAGGCATCGACAAGCTCTTACCAGACCGTACCAAACCGCTTCTGGAAAAACTCAGCAAACTCAGGGAAGAAATGGAGAACATTTTGGGACCCGATGGGGTTCTGATCTTCCCCTCCCATCCCAAACTGGCACCCTTCCACAACGCCCCTCTCCTGTACCCCTGCAACTTTGCCCATACGGCTACTTTTAACATGCTCAGCTTGCCCGCGACGCAGGTCCCGTTGGGCCTGAGCACTCAAGGGCTCCCTCTAGGCATACAGGTTGTCGCTAATAGGTACAATGACCACCTGACGTTAGCCGTAGCTAGGGAGCTGGAAAGGGGGTTCGGTGGCTGGACGGCCCCTATAGGAATGGGAATGTATCATGAAGCGATTGAACAGACCAATGCCTGAGAAAAAACCTTAAGCCTAGCGTACATCGACATTACAACGGATCAGTTGCTTAAAAAGATCAATGTACATGTACGCACACCTGCAACTACCGGCAACTGGAAAAAAATCCCAGTTGCCATGAGTTGCTCATGTTCTACTTTCTGGCAACTAGTTGTAGCCAGTTGCGAACAGTTTTGTCAAGATGTTGGTCAAACGAAACGGTGGAACGCGCACACATACGACTGCACATTGTATGCGTTCCACCGTTCCGCATTTTACCAACATCCATTTTGTCGATGTATGCGTACATGTACTGTCAGTTGCATGAGTGTGTCTGATCGACAGCAGCTGGAAGCAACAGTTGCTTCCAGTTGCAAGGTCAATGTACCTGAGTTGCTGTGTCTATTCGGATTTGGAAATGTAGACCTGGCTGGATGCTCCCAGTTGCTGTCAATGAGCGTGTTACACACACAGACAGCAACTGATCAGTTGTTTCCAGTTGCAAGGTCGATGTATGCTAGGCTTTACAATCAGTGAAAAAGTGTTGTACTCGAACAAAACTTACCCAAAAATCATGCTTCTTTTTAAGATGATAATAAATAAATATATTAACCCTTGTGTCATATTGTTTTTCTAATGCACAGAGTTATGGCACAAATTTGTACGTTTGACGGAAAAAGGGTTGGAACCAAAAGTGGCCCCAGAATGTTGCATATTTTATCCTTAAAATTTTTATGAATTGCATTGTTTTAGATTTTAAAATGTATTATATATCAATAAGTGATTATTTTAGGGATTATGACCAAGGGCCCACCGGGGTGAACAGATTTGTTCACCCTGGCGGGGTCCTTGGGTCATAATCCCTAAAATAATCACTTATTATTCATGTTTGATAATTAAGGCAAGCCGGGCAGGGGTGGGTTTGTGGCGTATCTTAAGTGATCTCTGTAGGGCTTGCTAAGCTCACGTGATAGCCAATCCCAATCAGTGATAGCCTTTTGACACGGCCTCGTTAATTTGAGCGATTTGGTGACTTGAGTAGAGTCTACACACGCCGAGTGTCTCATTCACTTGGCCTTTACTAAAGTAGCGAAATCAGCCAGTCACGTGCAGGTCACCCTATGCAAATTACGTCGTGAGCTCCTACAAACAAGGGAGGTAGGCTTATGCTTTTGGATTCACTGGGTAAATTAAACAGCAAATAAATCCAATCAAATGGAAATTATATTCGTTCTGTATGAAACTTGAATGTAATAAACAAATTGTCAAATTTAAATGCATTTACAGGGAGTTCAAAGGGGTATTTTCAAAGTAAATGTAAGTGCCATACCTATATTAATAATGAACGAGACCAGTTGACAGTTTGATCTGTTTTCAAAATGTTTACGTGTAGAGTGGGGCGCGGGTTGTGATGTTCGGGTCAGGTACTTGCATGTAATGAATAATGTAGCAGTAGTCAGTTCGTAAAAGGCTTAATGGCAAGACAGAGCACCCATCTTTGGTCACAAATGCCATGTGTATAATACTAATGCAACCTTTATAAAGAGGCTACCTGTTTATAGTGGCCACTATATACAAGTTTTGCTGTATTAACTAATTTCTAGTTGCTGCGTGAAATATTTTGTTTTCCCAAAATTCTGTATTTATAGTAAGCACACGTGCCTCACATGTTTGTCATGTTGCTAAGCAATTGCTAAATGGGCGGAACTTACTGGATCGGTCTATTGGCCATGTAGCACGCGGGTTGCATTCGGGGATATCATTCTCATTGCTCCAGAGAAATGCACTCGAGTCACATTTGTGCATGCAGTCCGCATGCACAAATGGCTATCAGTCATGATGGCTGTCTTTTACCAAGACTGCACAAAAACAAAATAAACCTCCGGTTTCACTGCTCACAAGAAACTGAAGAAATACAGACATAGTTGTGAGAACCTTTACGGAATCATTGATGCCGTATAGAATAAACCTTAGTGAGTTGTTGCTTCAGTTATCGAGTTAACCTGTTGAGCACATGTTCCACCATCTTCGTACAAATCACATGGTACTCAGGAGTAAGAGCACACTCTCACTGACCCGAGTATCGTTATTCTTGCCATTCACATACGCAGGAGACTTTCAGAACACCCTATTAAAGAGAATTCCTTTTAGGGTGTTCTGCCAACGATTTGCAGTCACATCATACTTAGTGTATACTTACCTTATATTATTATATACGGGTGTAAAAGTCAACATTCAAACAAACTCATCTGAAGGTTTCAAAATTTGTCAGTACTTACATATTCTGTAACCAAACATACGGGTAAAAATATTGAAAAAGATCGCCAAAATTTCAGATGATTTGTAAGCGTGAATGTGCAAGAGAAAAGCTTAATATAAATGGTCAAAACAAAAAATCCTACCCTGACCGAAAGATTGAGAATGCTGATAGATGTACCCAATTTTATTGATACATGTAACGTGTATGAACACTTTTTTCAAGGCGGACTGCACCAGCCTCTATAAGAGCCACTGAGCCAGGGTGCGCCACTCTGCCTAAAGTAATCCTAAAAACCTGCACTTCAAGGGCTGTTTTTGGGAGACACAGCTACAGAGGTCTAGGCTTGAGGGATTCCATGCCGCAGTAAAGTAGAATCAATTCAACTGTGGGAATCAAAATGGCGATTCCAGATTTGTTAGGAAATGATTCCCAGTGATAGCTTGCTGATTCCAGAAATTACCTTGCAATTCTGAAGCCAAAACACTTGACGTCTGCAAGGGTATTATTTCCAAATTATTATGAACGTGTTTGCGCAGGCTGGCATCATTTCGAGTGCCGTTCGGTGCTATATTCAATGTTCATGCACTTAAACACGCTCAGTGTGTATGTTTAATGTCTTCCTGTGAAAAATGGAATCGGAGTCAACTCTGAAAATGAGTGGCACCTAGCATGTAAATACACACACATCGCATGTCAGAATTTTCCCACGCTTGACAAAAATCATCTAAAAACATGGAAGTTTTCAAAAAGAGTCCACCTCGCACATTTTGGCTGCAGCCAAATTTCTATACACAAATTGCAGTTTTGTTTTAAAGTATTAACCTCCTAATATGTAAGTTTATAATTACACGTATAAAAAATGATTTTAACAAAAATTGAATGTATTCTTAAATTTATTGGAGATGGTGTGTAAAATGTTTCTTGTACAGCGCCCTCTATAAAAAGGTTTAGTGCCCTTCTGTACCTTAAGGCAAGAGGTATATAATTTTAATGGATGCAAATTGCAGATGCACTATATTTTTCTCAGTTTCTTGAGTAGGAATTGGATAATGAATTTATTTTCAGGCAAAATTTAAGCTTGATGGACAGTAAAAGTGGAATGTGCGAGAATGCAGCATATTGAGCTAATGCCAATGACGTCATTTTGGGAGTAAACAATGCCGCGTCGTTGTGGAAGCAATGTGCGTGCGCGTTGTGTGTGTCCATAGCGCGCGTAACGCGCTATGATGAGGCTCCCATTGGTGAACTAAACCGCGTTGCGCCCACCAGAGACACACAAAACGCGCACGCACATTGCTTCCACAATGACTCAGCATTATTTGACTCCCAAAATGGCATATTCGCACGTGTTCGAAAGGGGTCAATATACAGTTGTAGTCAGAAGTTTACGGTACATACAACTGTGTTAAAGATAGTATACATGATTGGTAAACTGTTACAAAGAGTTTTATCCCCCTGTGTGATTGAAGATATGCATGATTAAAACCAACCTGAGCAAAAACTTTTGAGAAAACAGTAAAAAAAGGGTTTGCAGTCATTTCGCCCCAAAACCACTTCGCCCTGAACCACGGCCTGTGCACGAAGTGGTTCTTGGGCGAAGTAGCATTTGGCCGAAGTAATTTGGGGCGAAATTGCACTCGGGCGAATTGAATTTTCGTCTCATGAGACAAAAACTAATTGTTTTATTCATTTCTCAAAGACTATAGCACTTCAGACAAAACCATTTCAGGGGAAGTTTTCTACGGTCATCATGTTTATACTGTGTAACTAGTTAGGCGTAAATCTGTGAACATTTCTGATTTTCGAGATACCAATCATGTATACTGCCTTTAAAACTGGTGTGCTTATAAACTTGCGTTGTCACCATTTTTGTAACAGTCTTTACTAAAGTCATGATTTTGTGGAATTCCTCACGTGCTTGCAGTACTTAAATGCATAGCTTGTACGTACACCTTGCAATGGTTCGGGTAGTCCTGTTTACCATTTTGGGTGATGATGGTAGTGGTGCGCTGATGTACATGTATGTAAACTTCTGACTTCAACTGTACATGCATAACATTGCCTTGGATTGACCGAACAGGTCGCACGTTTTGAAGATAACGAGAAAGATTGTGTGTATGGGTCAATTCTGCATGTATATAATATGGGTTGCTCTGTAGATGCATTTACATGTACTGTAATTTTCGGAATATAAGCCGCCCGGTGTATTAGCTGCGGCGTTCCAAAATCTTAAAAATAAGATTCATAAGTCGGCGTATAAGCCGCACCATCGTATAAGGAAATTTGCACAATATTTCGCGCGCATGCGACGGTTTTCAACATCGTTTGTTGACAATAAAAAATTCCCATTAAAAAATTGATAGAATTATTTCAGGAACCACAATACATAATGTATATGAGCATATAATGATTTCTATCTTTAGAGCTTGGCGTATAAGCCGCCTGGTTTATAAGCCGCTGTGACCTTTTTTTGTTGCAAAATCAACGGATAAGCCGCGGCCAATATTCAAAAATTACGGTTCTACTGAATTTGTCTAATTGACCTAGAATCATCTTGTGTTATTTTTTCTATGAATATTGTTACTGTTGATGAGCACCACGCCAAATATTGCAGCGCCTTGAAAACTAATTAGCACCTAGGGTAATACATAAATGTAGTTTTTTTTACATAGAAGCAAAGTGTCAAAGCCGGTATTCACAGAGATTAATATGACATTTTGAAGAGGAGATTCAACCCGAACAAAGAATATCTCCCTTTGATTTATATGTGCCATACTTTAGTAAATAGCAAAACATGTAATATATTCTCCGTTTTGTTTTTAGAACCACCCTGTATATAGACCGTATCCAACAGCTGCCATCTTGTAGGGCAGTTTCTTTGTTCTGTGAGAACATGCAAGGTTGCACATTTTGTACACACATTATGTACGTGAACTGGCGAACAAAGGATGTCCACACTTCGCAGAAGGTGACGACGTTATGTGGCGTGGCACACGTCCACAGTCAGGTTGTCCAAGCTTGAAAAATAGGGTTAAGGTGATTAGGTTAGGGTTTAGGGAACTGTTTGCATTTTGGAACAGTTTTCCTACACGAGAACAAAGGAATGTCCACAGTTAATGGAACTTAAAATGTGATGTGCTTATTTATTTGTTGACCAATTTAAATGTCTTCTCGACACTTTAGGCCTGTTCGTATTGGACTTTTTTGGTCAAACGTACCGAGACAATGGGTACTTTCCCATTTTTAATCCAGTGCGGACAGCCAAGGAAGTTTTCCTCTCAGTAACTTTTTCCGACCAACTGCTGCCCAGGAAAATTTACCAGGTAACTTTTCCCGAGACGATAAGTCCAATGTGGACACATCGAGTCGGTAAAAGCGTTTTGGAAGTGTACATCCGGGCCGTGAAGGTTATACTGCGAAGGGACACTGCACATGCTCTCCCACGGTCTCGGTAAAAATTTCCCGTGTCGAAAAAGTCCAAATGCGGACAGCGGTAAAACTTAGCCATTTTTTATTTTACCATAGTCTCGGTAAAACCTCTAGAAAAACAAGTCCAATGCAGACACGGCTTTAAACTATTGTCCAATTTTACACTGTCTCGTCTACCAGCAAATGGTAGCATTTTGATGTACATGTAGCTCAAGCTTGTTTGTGTTTGTATAAAATTGTGAAGTTATTTCATTTTTGTATATATATTATTTTCATTGGACTAATTTTATGAATATTCGCAAAGCCCCAATTTTAGTTAACTTTTTTGGTAAATAAAAGTAATCTCAGGGTTAGCGCAGAATTAAAAAATTGTAAGTCTGAAAGGTTGCCTCTTTTCCAGCTGGTATCAACTCTGGTGTGAAGTGATTTTTTCCAGCATGTTTAACACTTGATCCCGAACTCGGGGTCGAACACTCAGCTCCGGATCACACCCAAAATACTTTTCGGCAATGCTAGTGCTACTCTTTTTTGGAATCCAATGTTGGCATCTCTGCGTTTACACTCGGTTTGTGATCCGGAGCTGATCCTTGGTAGTTTCCCAAATTGTCATATTCGACCAGTAAAACCGTACTCAAATACGTGGTTCCAACTCTCCATTGCATGATTCCGCCTGAGATTATTTCTTTAAATAAGAAAACGATAACTGAAGATATAAACTTGTGGGCACAAAGTTTTCTTACAAGGGCGTCCTCATGTGAACGAAGTTAGGCCCCTGGCTACAGCTGCATGGCTGCGTTTACCATGCAGTATAGCCAGGGAACCAACCTAAATAGGACGGTGGTTTCGCGCATTTTCTTCAAAGGATGGACTTTTCCATTGTTTTCTAAGAACGCAAATGACGCACAAGCTATATAGGTTAATATTTTATCATACGTTTCCTCCATTGCTCATAGAGAATTTTAATCACGTTTTTAACAGTTTTCCAAGTCTGTATACGGGCTTTAAATTCTCTAATTAGGGATATGCACTAGATGAATCCAAAACAAAAGCCTAATCAAGACATGAAGCTTCCCCAAGAATAGGATTAATTAGAACAAAAATGTATAATTAAAAACCAGTAATTTATTTATCGTAAAGGGTACAGTTTTTAGAAAGACGTGCGTTCTAATATTTTGGTGACAATTAAAGAGGTTGTTTAATCCCTAATTAGGTTCTAAATATAGCAGTGCGTGGATAAAGCCAAATATGTTGTCAAAATCTTCACTTTCTTGTCACCTTTGAGGGGGTGGGCCTTCAACTGCCCAATTACAAACTAATTACTGAGTGGAAGATGCTAACATTTAGTGTTTCCTTGAAAGCAACGAAATATAATACTAACTTGATGAGTTGTAAACACAAAATATACCCTTAGCCTGTTCAACGCAGTTTTCAACTCGTTGGATAAACATACTCTGGTGGGTGTATTCTGAGTTTTCGAATGTGTTGCTAAACGGCGGCTGAAAGGGCAAATAAACCAATGGGGCCGCCCATCGCCCGAATCGGCGGCTAACCTCAACTTGGTGTAAACCGCAAAATTACGGCGTTATAACGCTCTATTATAACGCCATAATATTACGGCGTTATAACGCCCTAATAATAGGGCGTTATAACGCCGTAATTTTACGGCGTTATAACGCCGTAAATAGAGCGTTATAACGCCATAATAGGGCGTTATAAGGCCGTAACTTTAAGGCGTTATAACGCCGTATTAGCGCGCGATTATAACGCCGTATTAGAGCGTTATAACGCCGTAATATGGCGTTATAACCATTGATTTACATACATATACTGGATACGCCATCTGGGAGTGTTTGTGTAGAAATGCGCGGCCGAACAATGGCGGCGCGTAGGGAGGGTATTAACGCGTCACTTTGCGTGCTTTGCTGCAGTACGTGTACAATGCATACGAACAAGATTGTTGTTTACCCTACTTTGAAAACGCATGCGCGGACGCGATTCCAGCCAGATGCCGTCTCCAGTTATATATATATAGCTCAATGGTTATAACGCCATAATAGGGCGTTATAACGCCGTATTAGGGCGTTATAACGCCGTAAAGTTACGGCGTTATAACGCCCTATATATTATGGCGTTATAACGCCGTAATAAAAACAAGTAGTTTTGTTAGCGGAAATCAGCCACCGTACCTACGAGCGAAGTGGAGCGTGTGAACAAATTCTCTTCGCGGGCAAGCTTAGCTTACAATAAACGCGCAACATTTTTCGAGGTGACAACATATTATGTAACAGCTTATCATCAACACAAAACGCCCCCAGTTATGGCGGACGTACGAGGAGAGGACTTCAACTATCGGATTGGTGTATAGCCGGGCTGCGTTCCAAATACGCGAACGTTTGCAAACGTTGGCAACAGCTATTAAAAATACTTTTGTTGCAAAAATTCATCAAGCAGTTCCTGTTTTATGCTTGTTAAAATGTGCCAAATTTACGTGCGGAATCGTCAATAAAAATAAATAGACAGCAACTTTAAAAATTGTGATGTGATTTTGGTGATATTTTGGGGCGGAAAATCTCACCACTGCACAGGTGGATTTGCGTGATATTTGGCACAAATACAAAGAAAACCAGCCCCAATAGGCCTGTACCAAAACTAAATCAGCCTGGCAGATTAAATGACAGAAACTAAAGTGCAATTTCACGCAACAGTCTATCAAGCTTGCAAACTTCGGTTACGGATTTGACCAAGTTGACGTAATTAGTCACAAAAATTAATTGCGAAGTTGTATCTAGTGCGCGAATTAAGCCGCCTTCTAGCTTAGAGAAATTATGAAATAAGAAGGCCGGGGTCTTAAAATCGATTTATTCAGACAAGTAGGCACTTTTTGTTACGATTTTTCAGCTGTAATATAAGAAATATTCATGTAGAATCATCATCAATCAGCTTTATCGTCATAGCAATCGATTTAATTAGTCAAACAAATTAATTGCGAAGTTGTATATCCAGTGCCGGAATCAAGCCGCCTTAATCTTAGAGAAATTGGGAAATAAGAAGGGGTCTTAAAATGCGATTTATTCAGACAAGAAGGCACTTTTAATTTAGATTGTTCAACTGAAGCATAAGAACAACTCATATAGAATCACAATCAACCAGCTTTATAGTCAAAGCCATCGATTTAAATAGTCAAAAAAATTAATTGCGAAGTTGTATCCAGTGCGCGAAGCCGCTTTAGATATGTTTTGTGCACGCACATGCGTCGCTTGAGGCCGCTCTTTGCACCTCCTTCAAAATGAACAACAAATACACGTTTTGTGTCAAATTTGGGGATTCCGTGGCCTGCTTTTTGGAACAAGAGATGTTCGCCTGCTCGTCTGTTCACGCCAAACTGAGGGGCGCCGAAGCCAGTTGGCACGATCGATTTTGCTTGCATTAATACATTTCGTCATGAATCTTTGTGAACAACGTCGGCGCATGGTGGGTCGGCGCCTGTGGCCGGCTGTGCAGCTTCGCCGCCGAGTGGCTATACGCCTATAGCTAGGTAATGTTATGCACCTTGTACTGATACTGTATACGCGGGTCATTCTTCAGTAAGTGTCTATTTTCGTGTCCCGACACTTTGAGATGCTACATCTCAAAAACTATATAATGAAAATCTTATTTGTAAGCGGTAAAATAATCTTTAACATATTTCTGATTATATGCAGTGGTACAAATTCTTGAAAAAAATCGACAGGGTGCTTATTTTTTACGATGAACCTTCAAAATACCCCCAAAACGCATGTCCCGGTGGTGTCTCTTAAAATGTCCCCATTGCCATAATTTTTAAAATGAGCAGCTTAAAAAGATAATTATACTACCAGAAGCCAAGTATAGTATTAGTTGGTCTCCTCCAAATGCAAAATTTAAAATTACATCATTAAACCATATTTGCATGAAATCTGACATTTTAAGAGTCAAAAATCGTGTCCCTGGATTTTTGGTCATCTCCGTCACGATATTTTGGAGCATCATATCTGATAGAGAACTGACCATGAACAAGACTTGCATTAGTCCATCGGATACCTCAGAGCCTATATAGCAGGAAATAATCCATTAAAGAAGACTGCAACCCGTAATAGCCAAGGAATTGTGGACTTTCTCAAAAAATTACCCTAGTACCTTTATTCAACGTCATCTCCGAACGCTTTATAACATATCTTATTTGTGTTTTTAATCTTTAAAAGTATTCATGGAAACGATCACAATTGTGCAAACTTCCAAGCTTCTGTTGTATTTGGGCTTCAAACAGACTGTGGGTGGTGTTATAAAAGTTTAATTGTTTATTTAGTCATATCCGTCACAGTCAGTTCCATCACTTTTTGCCGTGATGGAGATGATTTTTTGGCATTTTGGGTCATCTCCGTCACGATATTTTGGAGCTTCATATCTGATTTTGTTTTGCATTTTCATTTGCCAATAATGGCAATAAAATGAGGACAATAAGTTGCGTTATATTCTGTTCAACGCCCTCTGTTCACTGGTTGTTATTCTATGTTTAAACTTTAAATTATCTTGTTTGAATTTACTCAGTTTCCGAAGTCACTGTAAAAATTCGTCATTTCCGTCACGAAAGTGTGACGGATATGATTTTAGCACATTTTTCCTATGCTACAACACTGAAAAGTTAATGTTAATAAAATTAAATAAAACTCCCCTAAAGATTGTGCCGAACGTTAATTATAGTTGTTGTGTACCTTAATGATCATGTTCCACTAAAAATAATCAACATTTGAACAACTTTTTTTTCACGATTTCTTAAGGCCAAAAATAGACACTTATTGAAGAATGACCCACCTATCGGTAAGAGTTGAGAAGCTGACCCTGTTGACTTATTAAGCATCGTTAAAAGGGTTAACATGTGCAGATTTGATGGGAAAAACCAATATTTTGGGTGAGAATAGGATTTTGTGAGGAAACACTTAGAAATTTTCCAGTCTGTTTGTACACGAGTTCTGAAGCCATAATAAACTTCTCAATTCTTTAAAGGTGAGCACAAATTGTTTTTGTATTTGTGAATATATACTCTACAATTCTTTAAAGATGCTCGTCATACTATAGGGACTGCTAACCCAATCCACATACACGCCCAGGATTCGAAACGGGTACGCCAGAGGAAAGGCGAGGAAATAACCACTACGCCAACCGGACCGCCCTTAAGCAAATTAAATTAAAAATGATCAACGGGGGTTTTACTGCAGGTTGTTTCTTTCTTATTTGTTTGTTTGAAAGAAGAAATACAAATAAAGCAAACTAACAAAACAGACAAAGTGAGAATTTTATCAATATAAATTTCTTTATTTAAATTTATAACAATTTAAAACAATGTAACGGTACAATCTGGACGATTCCAAGATTTTGGGTATCGTATCAGGCTATAAATAGTTTCATTATGTAATAATGTAATAATGTACATATACTCCGCGCATATGCGTAGGGACACAGTTATCTTGGAATACCATGGTGCATTACCGGTACGCAGAGTGCAATATGAGAATCGGAAGAGTAATATGAAACATTATCACACTGTTGGTTGCCATGGATCCACCAATCAAAACGACGGATTCAAGTTATCAACATTTGAAGTTATACAGGGTGTATCAGAAAAAGTAGACACTCACAAAATTGTAGATAAAATGAAAATTGTAGTATTTTTAGAAAATTGGCTCACAAAAATTGAAATATCGGTAGACATAGGTTTCGAGTTTCATTAACGTCGTCATCATGTTGGGAATTTCACACCTGGCTGAACAGGGGCTAGTTTTGTAAACAAAGCTAAAATTAACTTGCGCATAAAAATGGAAGATGCAAAACAGGATCAAGGAGCACGAGAGGTCAATTTGACATTTCCCTTTTTTGCTATCAGCTTATCAGAAAGTATAGCTTTACAGAAAGTGTGTACCTTGAAGGGGCATCGGGGCCAACTCAGCAGGGCATGAGGCCATTGGCCTTGGTAGCCTTGGTTAATGTCAAGGCCTGGGATAGGGTATGCTGGCCAAGTTGGCCTCAGAAAGTGTATATCTTGAAGGGGCATCGAGGCCAACTCAGCAGGGCATGAGGCCAACTCAGCAGGGCATAAGGCCATTGGCTTTGGTAGCCTTGGTTATAATGTCAAAGCCTGGGATTGAACCCTTTCGAACACGTGCGAATATGCCATTTTGGGAGTCAAATAATGCTGAGTCATTGTAGAAGCAATGTGCGTGCGCGTTGTGTGTGTCTCTGGTGGGCGTAACGCGGTTTAGTTCACCAATGGGAGCCTCATCATAGCGCGTTACGCGCGCTATGGACACACAATGCGCACGCACATTGCTTCCACAACGACGCAGCATTGTTTTACTCCCAAAATGACGTCATTGGCACGAGCTCAATAGGGCATGATGGCCAAGTTGGCTTCAGAAAGTGTATCTTGAAGGGGCATCGGGGCCAACTCAGCAGGGCATGAGGCCATTGGCCTTGGTGACTTTGGTTAATGTCAAAGCCTGGATTGGTTGCATTTCTGTCACAGTTGCTAATTTTTGTTCATTATGTATTCACAGATTGGAGATGGAACCCACAACAAAGATGGACGTGTTGCCATGGATACTGAAAACACAGGAGAGGTGAGTTTTTGGCCATCATTCCAATTTTATTACAGTTGAAATTCGCTATAATGAACACCAAAAAGAACATTCAGCTACAGTGAACATCGCTCATGGCTCCCAATGATTTGTTCGCGTCAAACGCCACCAAAACAAACATTTATGGTGACTTTCCACTGTATTAAAACTTGTCTAGCTTCCGCTTATATGCATGCATGGGTAGGGCTTCCTCAAAGATGATATAGCAGCAAAAGTGCAAGATAGTCCACCCATGCGAAATCAATTCAATAAAGTGAAGTATGTAAAGGCACCATTTTAGTAATAAGCAAACTAGACGCGCCTTGTGTCTGTTTGACATGCCTCTCGTAGTGTAATCTGTGTCGCGGCGAATAGTTACAGCGGCATCCGCACTTGGGATGAGAGAAAAGTCGTAAGGGCTTTATCAGGATTCCAACCTGACACCCGTGACTCACTGAGCAGAAGCTCTACCATCTGAGCTATAAGGCACAGTGGTATACTCCCTCAGATTTTCCCCAAGACCTCTGCCACACCAGGCAGATGCTCTACCAGCTGAGCCATAAGGCACAGTGGTATACTCCCTCAGATTTTCCTCAAGACCTCTGACTCACCAGACAGACACTCCACCAGCTGCTGAGCTATAAGGCACAGTAGTATACTCCCTCAGGTTTCCCCCAAGACCTATGACACACCAGGCAGATGCTCTACCAGCTGAGCTGTAAGGCACAGTGGTATACTCCGTCAGGTTTTCCCCCAAGACCTCTGACACACCAGGCAGATGCTCTACCAGCTGACCTATAAGGCAAAGTGGTATACTCCCTCAGATTTTCCCCAAGACCTCTGACTCACCAGACAGACACTCCACCAGTTGCTGAGCTATAAGGCACAGTAGTATACTCCCTCAGGTTTCCCCCAAGACCTATGACACACCAGGCAGATGCTCTACCAGCTGAGCTATAAGGCACAGTGGTATACTCCGTCAGGTTTTCCCCCAAGACCTCTGACACACCAGGCAGATGCTCTACCAGCTGACCTATAAGGCAAAGTGGTATACTCCCTCAGATTTTCCCCAAGACCTCTGACTCACCAGACAGACACTCCACCAGTTGCTGAGCTATAAGGCACAGTAGTATACTCCCTCAGGTTTCCCCCAAGACCTATGACACACCAGGCAGATGCTCTACCAGCTGAGCTATAAGGCACAGTGGTATACTCCGTCAGGTTTTCCCCAAGACCTCTGACACACCAGGCAGATGCTCTACTAGCTGAGAAGGCAAAGTGGTATACTCCCTCAGATTTTCCCCAAGACCTCTAACTCACCAGACAGACGCTCTACCAGCTGAGCTGTAAGGCACAGTGGTATACTCCCTCATATTTTCCTTAAGACCTTTTACACACCAGGCAGATGCTCTACCAGCTGAGCTATAAGGCACAGTAGTACATGTATACACCCTCAGATTTTCCCCAAGACCTCTGACACACCAGGCAGATGCTCTACCAGCTGAGCTATAAGGCACAGTGGTATACTCCCTCGGGTTTTCTTCAAGACCTCTGACACACCGGGCAGTTGCTCTACCAGCTGAGCTATAAGGCACAGTGGTATACTCCCTCAGGTTTTCCCTAAGACCTCTGACACACCGGGCAGATGCTCTACCAGCTGAGCTATAAGGCACAGTGGTATACTCCCTCGGGTTTTCTCCAAGACCTCTGACACACCAGGCAGATGCTCTACCAGCTGAGCTATAAGGCAAAGTGGTATACTCCCTCAGATTTTTCCCAAGACCTCTGACACACCGGGCAGATACTCTACCAGCTGACATAAGGCCTCTGACACACCGGGCAGATACTCTACCAGCTGAGCTATAAGGCACAGTAGTACATGTATACACCCTCAGATTTTCCTTAAGACCTCTGACACACCAGGCAGATGTTCTACCAGCTGAGCTATAAGGCACAGTAGTACATGTATACACCCTCAGATTTTCCCCAAGACCTCTGATACACCAGGCAGATGCTCTACCAGCTGAGCTATAAGGCACCGTGGTATACTCCCTCAGGTTTCCCCAAGACCTCTGACACACTGGGCAGACGCTCTACCAGCTGAGCTATAAGGCACAGTGGTATACTCCCTCAGGTTTTCCCCCAAGACCTCTGACACACCGAGCAGATGCTCCACCAGTTGAGCTATAAGGCACAGTAGTATACATGTACACCCTCAGATTTTTCCCAAGACCTATGACACACCAGGCAGATGCTCTACCATCTGAACTATAAGGCAAAGTGGTATACTCCCTCAGGTTTTCCCCAAGACCTCTGACTCACCAGACAGATGAGCTACAGGGCAGACGCTCTACCATCTGAGCTATAAGGCACAGTGGTAAACTCCCTCAGGTTTTCCCCAAGACCTCTGACTCACCAGACAGATGAACTACAGGGCAGACGCTCTACCATCTGAGCTATAAGGCACAGTGGTATACTCCCTCAGGTTTTCCCCAAGAACCCAATTGTTCTCTTATTGTTGCATGGGACCGCAACTGAGCAAAGTAACAAACACAATATTTCTACGGGGGTCAGCCCCTGGTAGAGTAGTCTATTGTAACGGCCGTCCCGATCCGCCGCTGGGGGCGCCAGCACCGTTTCACGGTGGGTCTAACTGACGTGTTGGTGGCGCCATTGCGGCTGCCCACGGAGCCGGGTGGCGTGAGCCCCTGCCGGAGGATCGGGATACCCGTTCCGCGCGGGGACGCGATTCTCTGCGCCATCTTTGATCTTTGTGTTTGTTGAGGAAAGTTGGACCCAAATAAACGTGCGGTACTTTCATGCTGAGAATTGTCTTTGCCTGTGTGTTCTTTTCGTGCCGAGTTTCATAACAAGCAGGGAATATTCTTGTTACACTGGCGGCAGCGGTGGGGCGGCACACTGAGAGAAATACAGGTGGAATTCGAGATTTTCAAGCAATGAATTCACGAGACCGGGGAGGTCTGGTATCAGACTCGCCGCGGAGCGGGGACATGCCAGAAAGTGACGAGTACCAGTACGGAGGCCAGACTGACAAGGCCCACAGTAGTACGTTCGTAACTGTAGATGAATTACTGTACTCGTTTGTTGGGGAAAACCCGAGAGAAAACTCCGGGTGGTGGGAGGATACTGGTAAAATGTTAGAGCCTGAGATTGTAGAGGGAAAAAGGCCGGTACGTACGGTACGGCCTGACCCTGCCAATCCGAGTAGTTTTTGCGGGGGGTTAGATCAAACCAGCGACCCATGGACAGACCTAAGTTCGACCCCGGTGCATTTTGAGCCGGGAAAGTTCCGGTGGGTTCCGGAGGATCCACCCCGCACCACACACGACCATGTTGGACGGCTCCCATCGGAGACCCGCATGCCGCGTGACTACGGCGCGGAACCTCCGGACCGACTCTGCACCGCACACGACCATGTTGGACGGCTCCCATCGGAGACCCGCATGCCCCGTGACTACGGCGCGGAACCTCCGGACCGACTCCGCACCGCACACGACCATGTTGGACGGCTCCCCTCGGAGACCCGCATGCTACCAGACTACGGAGCGGAACCTCCGGATCGACTCCGCGCTGCACACGACCATGTTGGATGGCTCCCATCGGAGACCCGCATGCCACGAGACTACAGCGCGGAACCTCCGGATCAATTCCGCGCCGCACACGACCATGTTGGACGGCTCCCCTCGGAGACCCGCATGCCACGTGACTACGGCGCGGAACCTTCGGACCGACTCCGCACCGCACACGACCATGTTGGATGGCTTCCCTCGGAGACCCGCATGGCACGAGACTACAGCGCGGAACCTCCGGATCAATTCCGCGCCGCACACGACCATGTTGGACGGCTCCCACCGGAGACCCGCATGCCACGAGACTACGGAGCGGAACCTCCGGATCGACTCCGCGCCGCACTCGACCAGGGAGAACAGCTCCGCTTGGAGCCCCGCACGCTACCAGACTATGGCGCGGAATCCCCGGACCGACTCCGCGCCGCACACGACCATGTTGGATGGCTCCCATCGAAGACCCGCATGCCACGTGACTACGGCGCGGAACCTTCGGACCGACTCCGCACCGCACACGACCATGTTGGAAGGCTCCCCTCGGAGACCCGCATGCTACCAGACTACGGAGCGGAACCTCCGGATCGACTCCGCGCCGCACTCGACCAGGGAGAACAGCTCCGCTTGGAGCCCCGCACGCTACCAGACTACGGAGCGGAACCTCCGGATCGGTTCCGCGCCGCACACGACCATGTTGGATGGCTCCCATCGGAGACCCGCATGCCACGTGACTACGGCGCGGAACCTTCGGACCGACTCCGCACCGCACACGACCCTAACGGACGGCTCCCACCGGAGCCCCGCACGCTACCAGACTACGGAGCGGAACCTCCGGATCGACTCCGCGCCGCACACGACCATGTTAGATGGCTCCCATCGGAGACCCGCATGCCACGTGACTACGGCGCGGAACCTTCGGACCGACTCCGCGCCGCACACGACCATGTTGGAAGGCTCCCCTCGGAGACCCGCATGCCACGAGACTATGGTGCGGAGCACGATAATTTGCTCCGCACTGCACAACCCTATGGTGCGGAGCACGATAATTTGCTCCGCACTGCACAACCCTATGGTGCGGAGCAAGTGAAATTGCTCCGCACTGCACAACCCTATGGTGCGGAGCAAGTGAAATTGCTCCGCACTGCACAACCCTATGGTGCGGAGCAAGTGAAATTGCTCCGCACTGCACAACCCTATGGTGCGGAGCAAGTGAAATTGCTCCGCACTGCACAACCCTATGGTGCGGAGCAAGTGAAATTGCTCCGCACTGCACAACCCTATGGTGCGGAGCAAGTGAAATTGCTCCGCACTGTACAACCCTATGGTGCGGAGCACGATAATTTGCTCCGCACTGCACAACCCTATGGTGCGGAGCAAGTGAAATTGCTCCGCACTGCACAACCCTATGGTGCGGAGCAAGTGAAATTGCTCCGCACTGCACAACCCTATGGTGCGGAGCACGATAATTTGCTCCGCACTGCACAACCCTATGGTGCGGAGCAAGTGAAATTGCTCCGCACTGTACAACCCTATGGTGCGGAGCACGATAATTTGCTCCGCACTGCACAACCCTATGGTGCGGAGCACGATAATTTGCTCCGCACTGCACAACCCTATGGTGCGGAGCATCAGGATTCGCTCCGCACTGCACAACTACATGGCGGGAGGCTCCCCTCGGAGAACCGCACTGCACAACCCTATGGGGCGGAGCATCAGGATTCGCTCCGCACTGCACAACTATATGGCGGGAGGCTCCCCTCGGAGAACCGCACTACACAACCCTATGGGGCGCCACCGCGGAGCGGGAACCCGGATGCAGACACTCCAGCCACCCAGCCAGCCACGGGGTCCGGTCCATCACCGGCACAACCGCCGACCGCGGGGCCCCCCGGAGGAGGTCGACGACCGATGATGCTTCCCGATAAGTTTGACGGGGTTTCCTCGTGGTCGGATTACCTGGTCCATTTTGAGAGCGTGGCCAGAGTCGACCAGTGGAGCGAGTCCGAGAAGGCAATGTTTCTGGGCGCCCATCTGAAGGGCTCGGCACGGGAAGCTCTGGCTGATATGGCACCGGAGGCTCGGACGGAGTACCTCCGTATCCTAGAGTACTTCGAACAGCGTTTCGGAGTCACGGCCCAAGTTCCACTGCATCGGGCCCAGCTGTCGATGTGCACCAGACGTCGGGACGAATCTATCAGTGGCCTGGGGCAGTCGATCAGGCGGTTGGTTTCCAAGAGCTACCCGAACCTCCCCACGCAAGCTCGGGAGGACCTGGCTGTGGATGCTTTCCGGAATGCATTAGGTGACGAGCAGCTGCAACGCCACGTTTTTTCGAGAAAGGCGACGACCCTGACCGAAGCAATCACCCTGGCAACGGAGATGGAGGCTTTCCTGGAGTCCCAGGTACAGAACAGGAAGGGAAGACAAGGAACCAGGGAAGTGAGGTCGGTAGTGGAGCTAGCGCAACCTACACCATACAGGAACACGGAGAGCACAGGCTACGCGCGTAGACCGCTCGACCGGTTGATGGTGGAGTGCTTTGGGTGCCACGAATTCGGGCACTTCCGGCGCGATTGTCCACTTAGGAAGCCGAGCCAGCGGACAGCCGGGGGAAGACCACCAGGACGGAACCAGACGACACCGAATGTGCCGCTGGGGGAAAACTACATTGCGGGGAAAGTTGTGTCGACGACTGTCTGCTTCTTGCTGGACACAGGAGCTTCGGTGAGCCTAATTTCCGAACGCATCTATGACGAACTTTACGGACCCGGGAAGCCAAACCTCCAGCCTCTGCCGGAGACTCTGAGGCAAGCGGATGGGAGCCCCATGCAGGTCCGGGGGAGGGCTACTTTTGAACTCCAGATCGGAGATCAGGTCTTGAGCCATGCCTGCATTGTAGCTAAAATTGAGCCGGATGTCATCCTGGGGATAGACTTCCTGTCGACATACTGTTGCCAGTGGCGGTGGGGGGACAACACAGTGTTGATCAATGGAAAGCCCGCGGCTTTAAGAGGCTACGAACAGCACCCATCGGTGGCAAGAGTTCATGTTGGACACAAGGTAAGGGAACTACAATGAACCAGGAGACGCGACCGGCCGGAGAGGGCCCGGGAGATAAAGTGAAAACTGAGGACCTGGCGACGCGGCC
The DNA here is from genome assembly GCA_037783545.1 of Henricia sp. BOLD:AAB3569. Taxonomy (NCBI): domain Eukaryota; kingdom Metazoa; phylum Echinodermata; class Asteroidea; order Spinulosida; family Echinasteridae; genus Henricia; species Henricia sp. BOLD:AAB3569. The sequence continues at coordinate 1,084,476 of JBBELK010000272.1, read as the reverse complement.
GCCGCCGGGAAACCCCGAGGAGGACGCGGAAGCGGGAGGCGCCCCGCCACGAGGCCGCGCCCCCACAGCTGAGGGCGGTTCGGAACCCGCCCCTGGTAAGGACGCGGAAGCAGGAGACCGGAGGCGCCCCGACAGCAGGGCGCACCACAAACGGCGGAGAGCGGGCCGGAGCCCGCCCCCTTATAAGGATGAGCAACGCCCAGTGCAGCCACTGCGACCGGCGGCTCACCCGCCTGTCGAACCTGAGGAGGCACCACCGAACAGCGTGCCCGGCGCTACACCCGACGATGCCGTTCGAGTGCCCCCTCGGATGCGGGAGATCCTTCTACAGGGATGACGTTAGGCATCGCCACCTCCAGTATTGTCCCCGGCGACCAGAGAGGGTGGCGACCGTGACAGTGGGCGACCAATTGGACGTGCACGCCAGCGACGACGGGATGGACGGCGAAGACAGGGAGCGGAGGGGGCTTGGCGGCCATTCGGAGCCGCCCCCTTGCGCTGAGGCGTCCCGGCCCGGAACCGCCCTGTCGGAGCCGCCCGCTCGTGGGGGAATCGCACCCCACCGGAGCAACCCCCGGTCGCCGCGGCACCCCAGCCGGACGCCCAGAGAGCCTCGACACCACCCCCATCGGAGCGGCCCCCGAGCGCTACAATGCCATCGCGGACAGAGAGCGGCACCCAGACGGAGACGCAGCGGGGACCACCACCCCCCTAGCTAATCAGACACTTTGTTGCCATGTTGTGTTTCTTTTTCTAACAGTTGTTCTTTGTTTCTTTTGTTCTGCAGTTGCAGTTGCCATGTATTGCAGGGAATCGTCTTCCCGGCGGAACTGGGCGTCGCCGCCTGCTTTGGGGACAAGCAGGGTCCTCGAAGGGGGCGGTGTAACGGCCGTCCCGATCCGCCGCTGGGGGCGCCAGCACCGTTTCACGGTGGGTCTAACTGACGTGTTGGTGGCGCCATTGCGGCTGCCCACGGAGCCGGGTGGCGTGAGCCCCTGCCGGAGGATCGGGATACCCGTTCCGCGCGGGGACGCGATTCTCTGCGCCATCTTTGATCTTTGTGTTTGTTGAGGAAAGTTGGACCCAAATAAACGTGCGGTACTTTCATGCTGAGAATTGTCTTTGCCTGTGTGTTCTTTTCGTGCCGAGTTTCATAACAAGCAGGGAATATTCTTGTTACACTATCTTGCAGCAGGCATTTAACTTTTATAGTTTGTGTAGTATTCAATTGTTCGTATTCAAATTTTTGCAAATAAATGCTTAATTTACATATTACTGCACCATTAATTAATACTGACATATTGATGTACTGTTCTTGCCTTAATCAAAATTATGCAAATCTGCTACTTATTTACATGTCACTGCAGCATGCTAATTTTACTATTTTGCCCTTGCTCATGTATGGTGTTCCCCTGAAGCGGAGTTCCAGTTTTGTTTTTTAGAAGTCACATCATGCCCATGGTTTCATCATGATGTTACCCAGAATGCCCCAATATTTTATCATGTTTATTCATGCACGGTGTCCCTCTGAAACTGAGTTCCAGTTTTGTTTTTTGGAAGTCACATCATGGCCATGGTTTTATCATGATGCTACCCAGAATGCCCCAATATTTTCTCATGTTTATTCATGCATGGTGTATACCCCTGAAACTGAGTTCCAGTTTTATTTTTTAGAAGTCACATAGTGGCCATGGTTTCATCATGATGCTACCCAGAATGCCCCAATGCATTGAATGAAATGAGTTAATACTGACATCAGGTGTACTATCCTTATCAAAATTTTAATTTTAAAAATTGCTCATTTACATACCATATTTCCCAAATATGTTTGTTTCTACTATGGTATGTTACTCACAGTGGCTCAAGAGTCCAAAAACATTTACTTCCAGCCAAAAAGCTACAAGAGTTGAATACACCTTTCAAAGATTTTTGCAAACTTTGTTTTGTTGATCATCATGTCTCTGTTAGGGGCCGTCCATAAAGGAGGGGGGGGGGGGGGGTGTTGACATTGCGTACAGGGGGGAGGGTCCAAGCCAATGCGTATGTACGCAAACTGAAAATTTGCTTTTACTAAAACGAGAAAGGAATTGGACAAGTTGACAAACATATTAGACAGGCCACACATTTTTTTCACTCATCTCACATTTTTTTCACTCCTCAATTTAGGTTTTTCCCATTAAATCTGCAGTTTCTGATGCTTGATGTCATTTTATGTGTAAACAAAAATGCAAAAACAATCTCATTTATGTCTGATTTTGGAGGCGACATGCGAATCGTTAGTAGTATATAGCACTATACATGTAGTACTGAACCATTTACCAATGCTTACTAATGCTGAGGTATATGGAATGCGTATGCGTACAGGGGTGAAGAGGTTGGAGCCACTGTGTACGCCATGCGTACAGGGGGGGAGGGAGGGTCTAAAAAGTTACTGTATTTCTAGCATTGTGTGCTATGATATCATTGGAAAGCCTGTTCATTTCTCTAACAGTTTGTTCTGTTCGTTATGAACATAATTTGTGGGATGAGCACCATCAAACAAATTTGTCAGTATGTTTTCCTCATTTCTGTTACTTAGAAAGTTGGTTTTTCTGTTGAACACTGTTAAGCCTAGCGTCCATCGACATTGCAACTGGAAGCAACTCGACCATCAGTTGCTGTCGATGTGTGCAGCAACTGGGAACATCCAGTTTTCAAAGCGCACACATCGACACGGCAAATTGGTAAAGCCTACAGTACATTGACCTTTCAACTGGAAGCAACTGTTGCTGTCGATGTGCGCGCACGTATTCAGACACACGCGTGCAACTGACAGCAACTAGTTGCAACTACGCGTGCATGTACATTGACGCAACTGACCGCAACTGGGTACAACTACAGTTGCCAGAAGGTAGAACATGAGCAACTCGCGGCAACTCCAGTTGCCAGTAGTTGCAAGTACGAGCACATCAACCTTTTTGAGCAACTGATCATGATCAGTTGCTCCAAGTTGCCGCGAGTTGCTTCCAGTTGCCGGAAACACCAGTTGCCACTAGTTGCTTCCAGTTGCAATGTGGATGTACACTAGGCTTTAAAGACCCACCCACATTCACAACAGAGTAATTAAGTAAACTTTACATACTCATGCATTTCATTTGATTTCCTTTTAACAGGACCAATTTATGAAGCTCCCTTGTGTTGCTGCCCATGCTTGGCCTCACCTGGACTATTGGACTCCACATACATGTCTCTCTCTTGTTGGAATTCATTTGTCATCATGAGCAGCTTTTAGGTATTGTAATCATCAGCTTGTTACTACTTCTCTACATTAGGAATAGCTTGCTCTTTCCCAATATAATCATACAGCACTTTTGCTTAGTGCTTTCCCAAGAACTATCATTATGTTAACAATTTGTGCTTGGGTGGGATTCGAACCCACAACCTTCTGCATTCTGAAGCAGTTGCCTTAACTACTGAACCCTCGGTGTGCTGGTGTCAAAGGGCCTGTTTGATTCTTGCAACATTTAGTATCAAAACTAATCCCTTGCCCTTTTCCGACAATTTATAAGAACAATTAAAACTAGACCTGTGTTCGTTCTTGACAACGAACACATGGCTGTTCCCTTCCTTTTTATGAACATGTGTGGTGTTCGAGACGACCTATTATCACCTATGTTGTTATATTTAACTATTTAATCATCTTGTCCCAAGAGAGCGCTATTTTATACGATGACGTCATCACTCACATTTTGGAAAGCTTGAGGCCCTTTGACATTAACACCCTTGACCCCGTATTTATACCCTCTACCATTTTCACACTAAAGGCCACTTCCCGTTTCGACCGGAAGTGAGCAAGGTCAAAGGTCACCAACCTATTTTTTTAGATACCCCACCCTAGTTGAAGTGTAACACAACTGACCTCGTCCAAATATCTTGCACCACTTTCAAATGGCAAGGCAAGATCTGTTTGACCAATAGGAAACGAGGTCAAGGGTCAAGGCGTGTGCACATTTTAAAGACCTTTGTTAGTCATCGTATATGGCGAAGGAATCAAGATCGTAGGTCAAACGGTTGATTTTGTATTGATTTTTTAATGTCTAATTTATTAAACATCATGCCCCTTTAATCTGACACGTGATGACGTCATCATAACGTAATCAGTTAAAGACCTTTGTTAGTTATTGTATATGGCGCAGGAATCAAGATAGTAGCTAAAATGGTTGATTTCTTACGGATTTTTTATATCCCATTTATTTTATTTGATGCCCCTTTAATCTGACACGTGATGACGTCATTATGACGTCATTAGTGAAAGACCTTTGTTAGTGATCATATTTGGCGCAGGAATCAAGATCGTAGCTCAAACGGTTGATTTTTTATTGATTTTTTATATTTCATTTATCTGTTTTCATGCCCCTTTAATCTGACATGTGATGACGTCGTCCTGACGTCATCATTTAAAGACATTTATTAGTGGTCGTATATGGCGCAAGAATGAAGATCATAGCTCAAACGGTTGATTTGTTATTGATTTTTGAACATTTAATTTTATCAAATACCCCTTTAATCTAACACATTGAGCAAGGTCAAAGGTCGCCACCATATTTTTTGGATACCCCACCCTAGTCGAAGTGTAACACAATTGACCCCGTCCAAATATCTTGTACCACTTTCAAATGACAAGGCAAAATCTGTTTGACCAATAGGAAACAAGGTCAAAGGTCAAGGCGTGTGCGCATCTTAAAGACATTTGTTAGTCATCATATATGGCGAAGGAATCAAGTTCGTATGTCAAACGGTTGATTTTATATTGATTTTTGAATATTTAATTTATTAAACTTCATGCCCCTTTAATCTGACACGTGATGACGTCATCATGACGTCATTAGTAGTGTGCACAACTTCACATAGTGACTAATGTCCATGTGAAGTTTGAAGTCAATCATGAATGTGCAAGTGCCCGAAATAGCGTCTGAAAAAAGTGGAAGAAGGAAAAGAAAAAAAACTAGAAATGTGTTCGTTGAAAACGAACACATGGCTGTTCCCCTCCTTTTTATAAACATATGTGGTGTTCGGGATGACCTTTGTTAGTGATTGTATATGAATAAATCACGATCGTATGTCAAACGGTTGAGTTTTTATCGATTTTTAAATATTGAATATTATTACATGCCACTTTAATCTGACATGTAGGGAAGGTCAAAGGTGTTGCTATATGTTTGGATACCCCACCCTAGTCGAAGTGTATCACAGTTGACCCCATCGTGATATATTGTACCCCTTTCAAATGGCAAGGCAAAATCTGTTTGACCAATAGGAAACGAGGTCAAAGGTCAAGCCATGTGCGCATCTTAAAGACATTTGTTAGTGATCGTATATGCAGAAGGAATCAAATTTGTAGGTCAAACGGTAGATTTTTTATTGATTTTCCAATATTTCATTACGTAATCATCTTGTCGCTAGAGGGCGCTATTTCGTACGATGACGTCATCACTTATATTTTTGGAAAGCTTAAGGGCCTCTGGTAATAACACCATTGACCCTATCTCAATACCTCCTTTCACTTTCAAACTAAGGGCCACTTCCGGTTTCGACCGGAAGTGAGCAAGGTCAAAGGTCACGGCCATATTTTTTGGATACACCACCCTAGGTCCAAGTGTAATACAGTTGACCACATCCAGATATCTTGTACCACTTTCAAATGGCAAGGCAAAATCTGTTAGACCAATAGGAAACGAGGTCAAAGGTCAAGCCCTGTGCGCATCTTAAAGACATTTGTTAGTGATCGTATATGCCACAGGAATCAAGATCGTAGGTCAAACAGTTGATTTTTTATTGATTTTTGAATATTTAATTACGTAATCATCTTGTCGGTAGAGGGCGCTATTTCGTACGATGACGTCATCACTTATATTTTTGGAAAGCTTAAGGGCCTCTGGTAATAACACCATTGACCCCATCTCAATACCTCCTTTCACTTTCAAACTAAGGGCCACTTCCGGTTTCGACCGGAAGTGAGCAAGGTCAAAGGTCACAAAAATATTTTTTAGATACCCCACCCTAGTCGAAGTGTAACACAAGTGACTTTGTCCAAATATCTTGCACCACTTTCAAATGGCAAGGCAAAATCTGTTAGACCAATAGGAAACGAGGTCAAAGGTCAAGGGGTGTGCGCATCTCAAAGACCTTTGTTAGTCATCGTATATGCCGAAGGAATCAAGATCGTAGGTCAAACGGTTGATTTTTTATTGATTTTTGAATATTTAATTTATTAAACTTCATGCCCCTTTAATCTGACACGTGATGACGTCATCATGACGTCATTAGTAGTGTGCACAACTTCACATAGTGACTAATGTCCATGTGAAGTTTGAAGTCAATCATGAATGTGCAAGTGCCCGAAATAGCGTCTGAAAAAAGTGGAAGAAGGAAAAGAAAAAAAAACTAGAAATGTGTTCGTTGAAAACGAACACATGGCTGTTCCCCTCCTTTTTATAAACATATATGGTGTTCGGGATGACCTTTGTTAGTGATCGTATATGAATAAATCACGATCGTAGGTCAAACGGTTGAGTTTTTATCTATTTTTAAATATTGAATATTATTACATGCCCCTTTAATCTGACATGTAGGGAAAGTCAAAGGTGTTGCTATTCGGTTCCAACAACACAACGGACGACGCCAACACCATGACTGCCAAAATTACGTCTCTCGGGGAAGCGCTTCAGCCAAAGAAAGTGACAATTTCATCAATTATCCACCGTGGAGTCGCGTCAGAATCTAGGCGTAAGGCCGTCGACGATGCGAATAACATGCTAAAACGCACCGCGGAGTGTAACAAATGGGGGTTCATCGACAATGGGGGGATAACGCCGAACCATCTTGTGACAGACGGCGTACATCTGAATTCCCAGGGTGTGTGTATTCTCGCCAAAAACATCATTCGGCACATCTACGGACCACCGAAACGGCCACATGCTGTCGACGGGGGGTTGTATTCCGACGCCCTCAAGAAACCGGCTACGGAAAATACACAAATGGATTTTCGGAAGGCAAACCAGTACCGTCCGCAGACACAACGTCAACCCACCCGGAACCACCCATACATCCCGAACCACCCATACATCCCACATCACGGGATGAGAGTCCCTCACCCCCGCACTCCGAACCAGGAATGGATAGAGTATCTCCAGGAGGTCAGACAACTTCTAAATCCACAAAGCAGGGGTCAAATGTAAGCCTAAAAGATGGTATCATACATAGTCATAGCGACGGGGACTTTTCTTATGCTCACCTTAACGTAAGAAGTATCATCAACAAATTTGACCAATTTAAGATACTGTTCTCAAGAAAACCATTTGATGTTATGTGTCTAAATGAAACTTTCTGTGACGGCACGATTTCTGACGGTGAGATCGCACTGCCTGGGTATTCTATTGTTAGAAAAGACAGAAATCGCCACGGTGGCGGGGTAGCCATGTATATTAGAGACACGCTAAATTTTACTCGCCGATGTGATCTTGAACATGATGATGTCGAATGTATTTGGGTCGAAATTAGGTGTAAGCAAAGACAGCCAGTACTTATGAGTTCTGTTTATAGACCACCATCGAGTACTGTCGAGTTTTTAGATAACCTAACCGATATTACTGAAAAGGCGTCCTGTGAATTTAAAGAAATGATTGTACTCGGTGACTTTAACAGTGATGCAGCGGATGTTAATGCACCCAATCCTATACTCTCTTGCATGAATCTCTTCCAAATGGAGCAGTTAATACAAGAACCAACTCGAGTAACGCAGTTCACCCAAACAACTATTGATCTGATTTTTAGTACGCATCCCGATCTTGTTAGCGCATGCGGAGTGTTGCAAACCCTCATAAGTGATCATTTTCTTATTTACGGCATACATAATTGGAAAACGCCTCGCAAAGGGTGTCGTTTAATTAATTTTCGACGCCTGAAGGATATTGATACCGAAACGTTTCACAATGACCTCCGCAATGCTCCATGGGAGTATGTTATAAACTGTCAACATGTTGACGAAGCGTGGTTTATCTGGCACTCGATTTTTATGGCTGTTATTAACCACCATGCTCCAATCAAGTCCAAGCGTGCTCGAAGCGGCACCATACCATGGCTTGATGGAGAATTGCTCCAACTAATGCGCCAACGAGATCGTGCACATAGTGTAGCTAAAAAGTCGCGCTCATCGAAAAATTGGGATATGTACAAAAAGTTAAGAAATTATGTTACTAACAAAGTTAGACAAAAGAAAAGCGAATATTTCACTTCGGCAATTGAGGAAAATAAGGATAACTCATCACTCTTGTGGAAGAAACTTAAAGAAGTCCTTCCCAATAAACAAAAATGTGTCCCGAGTTCAATCATCTCCTCAAACGGAGAATATGTTGATGACCCTACCGACATCGCAAATAATTTCAATGAATATTTTTCAACAATTGGTGTACGTATGGCCGCTGAGAATCACACAAGTTCAAATGAGGCCGATGATTCTCACGACCATTCTCTTGTTTCTTCACCAGATTACGAGCATTGTTCTCTCCCTAGTATCCCAGAAGAGTTTGTCAAAAAGCAAATTGCATCTTTGTCGGTTGGGAAAGCAACAGGCCCAGATGGTATTAGCGTTAATATGATTAAAATGGCTGCACCTTTTATTACTAAGTCTTTAACGCATATATTTAACCTCTCCATAATAAATGAACAGTATCCCAAGGCATGGAAACATGCTTCAGTTACACCTATTCATAAAGGAGGCGATAAGTGCAACGCATGTAATTACCGACCTATATCAATCTTGCCGATTATCTCTAAAATCCTAGAAAGATGGATACACTCGAACATGTACTCGTACCTTGATGAAAATAATTTCATTCCTGTCTGTCAATCTGGATTTCGGCCTTTGCACTCGACAGAAAGTACACTAAACGATTTAACAAACGAGTGTCTTCAAGCTATGGATCACGGGAGAATGACCGGAACAGTTTTCCTAGATTTCAGTAAGGCATTTGACTGCGTTGACCATAAAATTCTTTTAGAAAAATTAGAAAAGCTGAACATGTCGATTTCGGTAATAAACTGGTTTAAGTCCTATCTCAGTGATCGCAGTCAAACCGTTAATATTAGTAAACATATATCAAAATCCTTGCCTATAAGTGTCGGTGTACCACAAGGATCAATTCTGGGCCCATTATTGTTTCTTGTATATACATATGACCTGCCTCTTTATGTATCCGATAAGCTATATATGTATGCCGATGACTCCACACTAACTTGCAGTTCCGAAAGCATTGTCGAAATTGAAACTAGCCTTAACAAGTCATTAGACATGATTCATCTGTGGTCCGTTAAAAATAAAATCAAAATTAATGCCAGTAAAACTAAATGTATGCTAATTGGCTCAAAGAAAAAGATAAGCGCGCATGAGCTCAGAGTACACATTAATAATGATCAAGTGCATAACGTTAAATCGTTTAAATGCTTGGGTGTTATTATTGACGAAACCTTAAGTTGGAACCAACATGTCGAATATGTAAAGAAGACAGTTTTCTCGAAATTAGCTATGTTAAAAAGAATTCGCGACTGTGTAACTCAACAGCACATGAACACCCTTATGTTAAGCTTAGTCATGCCTAGTCTAGATTATTGTTGCACATTATGGGGTGACCGTTACGCATCTCATAACAATGTCTTGAACAAATGCCTCAAACGTGCAGCCAGAATAATACTGAAATGCGATTTCCTAACGCCATCAGCTGACATGTTTAAAAAGCTCGACTGGCTTGCCTATCCAGAGAGAGTTAAATACAAGAAAGCTATATTCGTCTTTAAAAGCATCAATTCCTTGGCCCCGCAGTATATGGCAAGTCTATTTACACCTTACGTACAAACTCGAGAAACTCGTCAATCTGCCGAAAAGACACTGAAAATTCCCTTTGCACGAAAGGGGTCTTACGCCTCGAGTTTTGCTGTAACTGGCGCCGCAATTTGGAACAGCCTTAGTGCTCACCTTAGAACTATGTCTTCTTTGAGCTCATTCAAATCGGCACTTCGCCAAACATACACATAATATTCACATGATCAACTTCAAGTGAGAAATGCTAATTTACGGAGTCGTATGACTTGGTTGCCATAAAATCAAACTTTAATTTTGGAGCCGGAGGGAAATTTTCCCATTTTTAAAATGTTGTTTTCTCTTAAAAAGAGTTTTTGCGGGTTTTTCGCCCTTCCCGTAATTAGCGTAAATTTTAGTGTCACATGCATGTATAATAATTACTTGTGATGTTGTTCTTCTGTAACCATTCGTGTTTTTTATGTTGTAGTTGTTGTACAAATGTATCTTATTCCAGTTTGTTAGTAATTATGAAGTTGTTCAATTTAGTATATTTGTTCTATGTGTGTTTGCAGGGCCCCAATGGAAACCAGTTTTTATAAACTGTTTGGGCACACCCTGGGTAAATAAATGGAATAAATAAATAAATAAATAAATAAATATATGTTTGGATACCCCACCCTAGTCGAAGTGTAACACAGTTGACCCCATCGTGGTATATTGTACCCCTTTCAAATGGCAAGGCAAAATCTGTTTGACCAATAGGAAACGAGGTCAAAGGTCAAGCCATGTGCGCATCTTAAAGACATTTGTTAATGATCGTATATGCAGAAGGAATCAAATTCGTAGGTCAAACGGTAGATTTTATATTGATTTTTGAATATTTAATTACGTAATCATCTTGTCGCTAGAGGGCGCTATTTCGTACGATGACGTCATTACTTATATTTTTGGAAAGCTTAAGGGCCTCTGATAATAACACCATTGACCCCATCTCAATACCTCCTACCACTTTCAAACTAAGGGCCACTTCCGGTTTCGACCGGAAGTGAGCAAGGTCAAAGGTCACAAAAATATTTTTTAGATACCCCACCCTAGTCGAAGTGTAACACAAGTGACTTTGTCCAAATATCTTGCACCACTTTCAAATGGAAAGGCAAAATCTGTTTGACCAATAGGAAACGAGGTCAAAGGTCAAGGGGTGTGCGCATCTCAAAGACCTTTGTTAGTCATCGTATATGCCGAAGGAATCAAGATCGTAGGTCAAACGGTTGATTTTTTATTGATTTTTGAATATTTAATTTATTAAACTTCATACCCCTTTAATCTGACACGTGATGACGTCATCATGACGTCATTAGTACTGTGCACAACTTCACATAGTGACCAATGTCCATGTGAAGTTTGAAGTCAATCATCAATGTGCAAGTGCCCGAAATAGCGTCTGAAAAAAATGGAAGAAGGAAAAGAAAAAAAACTAGACCTGTGTTCGTTCTTGACAACGAACACATGGCTGTTCCCCTCCTTTTTATAAACATATATGGTGTTCGGGATGACCTTTGTTAGTGATCGTATATGAAGAAATCACGATCGTATGTCAAACGGTTGAGTTTTTATCGATTTTTAAATATCGAATTTTATTACATGCCCCTTTAATCTTACATGTAGGGAAGGTCAAAGGTGTTGATATATGTTTGGATACCCCACCCTAGTCGAAGTGTAACACAGTTGACCCCATCGTGATATATTGTACCCCTTTCAAATGGCAAGGCAAAATCTGTTTGACCAATAGGAAACGAGGTCAAAGGTCAAGCCATGTGCGCATCTTAAAGACATTTGTTAGTGATCGTATATGCAGAAGGAATCAATTTCGTAGGTCAAACGGTAGATTTTGTATTGATTTTTAAATATTTAATTACGTAATCATCTTGTCGCTAGAGGGCGCTATTTCGTACGATGACGTCATCTCTTATATTTTTGGAAAGCTTAAGGGCCTCTGATAATAACACCATTGACCCTATCTCAATACCTCCTACCACTTTCAAACTAAGGGCCACTTCCGGTTTCGACCGGAAATGAGCAAGGTCAAAGGTCACGACCATATTTTTTGGATACACCACCCTAGGTCTAAGTGTAATACAGTTGACCACATCCAGATATCTTGTACCACTTTCAAATGGCAAGGCAAAATCTGTTTGACCAATAGGAAACGAGGTCCAAGGTCAAGGGGTGTGCGCATCTCAAAGACCCTTGTTAATCATCGTATATGGCGCAGGAATCAAGATCGTAGGTCAAACGGTTGATTTTGTATTGATTTTCCAATATTTCATTACGTAATCATCTTGTCGCTAGAGGGCGCTATTTCGTACGATGACGTCATCACTTATATTTTTGGAAAGCTTAAAGGGCCTCTGGTAATAACACCATTGACCCCATCTCAATACCTCCTTTCACTTTCAAACTAAGGGCCACTTCCGGTTTCGACCGGAAATGAGCAAGGTCAAAGGTCACCAACATATTTTTTACATACCTCACCCTAGTCGAAGTGTAACACAAGTGACTTTGTCCAAATATCTTGCACCACTTTCAAATGGCAAGGCAAAATCTGTTTGACCAATAGGAAACGAGGTCAAAGGTCAAGGCGTGTGCGCATCTTAAAGACCTTTGTTAGTCATCGTATATGGCGAAGGAATCAAGATCGTAGGTCAAACGGTTGAATTTTTATTGATTTTTGAATATTTAATTTATTAAACTTCATACCCCTTTAATCTGACACGTGATGACGTCATCATGACGTCATTAGTACTGTGCACAACTTCACATAGTGACCAATGTCCATGTGAAGTTTGAAGTCAATCATCAATGTGCAAGTGTCCGAAATAGCGTCTGAAAAAAGTGGAAGAAGTAAAAGAATAAAAAAAAAAAAAAAAAACTAGAAATGTGTTCGTTGAAAACGAACACATGGCTGTTCCCCTCCTTTTTATAAACATATGTGGTGTTCGGGATGACCTTTGTTAGTGATTGTATATGAATAAATCACGATCGTATGTCAAACGGTTGAGTTTTTATCGATTTTTAAATATTGAATATTATTACATGCCACTTTAATCTGACATGTAGGGAAGGTCAAAGGTGTTGCTATATGTTTGGATACCCCACCCTAGTCGAAGTGTAACACAGTTGACCCCATCGTGATATATTGTACCCCTTTCAAATGGCAAGGCAAAATCTGTTTGACCAATAGGAAACGAGGTCAAAGGTCAAGCCATGTGCGCATCTTAAAGACATTTGTTGGTGATCGTATATGCAGAAGGAATCAAATTCGTAGGTTAAACGGTAGATTTTTTATTGATTTTTGAATATTTAATTACGTAATCATCTTGTCGCTAGAGGGCGCTATTTCGTACGATGACGTCATCACTTATATTTTTGGAAAGCTTAAGGGCCTCTGGTAATAACACCATTGACCCCATCTCAATACCTCCTACCACTTTCAAACTAAGGGCCACTTCCTGTTTCGACCGGAAGTGAGCAAGGTCAAAGGTCACAAAAATATTTTTTAGATACCCCACCCTAGTCGAAGTGTAACACAAGTGACTTTGTCCAAATATCTTGCACCACTTTCAAATGGCAAGGCAAAATCTGTTTGACCAATAGGAAACGAGGTCAAAGGTCAAGGGGTGTGCGCATCTCAAAGACCTTTGTTAGTCATCGTATATGCCGAAGGAATCAAGATCGTAGGTCAAACGGTTGATTTTTTATTGATTTTTGAATATTTAATTTATTAAACTTCATACCCCTTTAATCTGACACGTGATGACGTCATCATGACGTCATTAGTACTGTGCACAACTTCACATAGTGACCAATGTCCATGTCAAGTTTGAAGTCAATCATCAATGTGCAAGTGTCCGAAATAGCGTCTGAAAAAAGTGGAAGAAGTAAAAGAATAAAAACTAGACCTGTGTTCGTTCTTGACAACGAACACATGGCTGTTCCCCTCCTTTTTATAAACATATATGGTGTTCGGGATGACCTTTGTTAGTGATCGTATATGAAGAAATCACGATCGTAGGTCAAACGGTTGAGTTTTTATCGATTGTTAAATATTGAATATTATTACATGCCCCTTTAATCTGACATGTAGGGAAGGTCAAAGGTCACGGCCATATTTTTTGGATACACCACCCTAGGTCCAAGTGTAATACAGTTGACCACATGCAGATATCTTGTACCACTTTCAAATGGAAAGGCAAAATCTGTTAGACCAATAGGAAACGAGGTCAAAGGTCACGACCATATTTTTTGGATACACCACCCTAGGTCCAAGTGTAATACAGTTGACCACATGCAGATATCTTGTACCACTTTCAAATGGAAAGGCAAAATCTGTTAGACCAATAGGAAACGAGGTCAAAGGTCACGACCATATTTTTTGGATACACCACCCTAGGTCCAAGTGTAATACAGTTGACCACATGCAGATATCTTGTACCACTTTCAAATGGCAAGGCCAAATCTGTTAGACCAATAGGAAACGAGGTCAAAGGTCACGACCATATTTTTTGGATACACCACCCTAGGTCCAAGTGTAATACAGTTGACCACATGCAGATATCTTGTACCACTTTCAAATGGCAAGGCAAAATCTGTTAGACCAATAGGAAACGAGGTCAAAGGTCAAGGGGTGTGCGCATCTTAAAGACTTTTGTTAGTCATCGTTTATGGCGAAGGAATCAAGATCGTAGGTCAAACGGTTGATTTTGTATTGATTTTTGAATATTTAATTTATTAAACATCATGCCCCTTTAATCTGAGACGTGATGACGTCATCATAACGTAATCAGTTAAAGACCTTTGTTAGTTATTGTATATGGCGCAGGAATCAAGATAGTAGCTAAAATGGTTGATTTCTTACGGATTTTTTATATCCCATTTATTTTATTTGATGCCCCTTTAATCTGACACGTGATGACGTCATTATGACGTCATTAGTGAAAGACCTTTGTTAGTGATCATATTTGGCGCAGGAATCAAGATCGTAGCTCAAACGGTTGATTTTTTATTGATTTTTTATATTTCATTTATCTGTTTCCATGCCCCTTTAATCTGACATGTGATGACGTCGTCCTGACGTCATCATTTAAAGACATTTATTAGTGATCGTATATGGCGCAGGAATGAAGATCATATCTCAAACGGTTGATTTGTTATTGATTTTTGAACATTTAATTTTATCAAATATCCCTTTAATCTAACACATTGAGCAAGGTCAAAGGTCGCCACCATATTTTTTGGATACCCCACCCTAGTCGAAGTGTAACACAATTGACCCCGTCCAAATATCTTGTACCACTTTCAAATGACAAGGCAAAATCTGTTTGACCAATAGGAAACAAGGTCAAAGGTCAAGGCGTGTGCGCATCTTAAAGACATTGGTTAGTCATCATATATGGCGAAGGAATCAAGTTCGTATGTCAAACGGTTGATTTTATATTGATTTTTGAATATTTAATTTATTAAACTTCATGCCCCTTTAATCTGACACGTGATGACGTCATCATTACGTCATTAGTACTGTGCACTAATTCACATAGTGACCAATGTCCATGTGAAGTTTGAAGTCAATCATCAATGTGCAAGTGTCCGAAATAGCGTCTGAAAAAAGTGGAAGAAGGAAAAGAATAAAAAAAAAAAAAAAAATCTTAACGAAAACAAAGGCTGTTCCGACCCGAATCGGAACAGCCAAAAAAAAAAAAAAAAAAAAAATCGTAACGAAAACAAAGGCTGTTCCGACCCGAATCGGAACAGCCAAAAAAAAAGGAATAAAAATCGTAACGAAAACAAAGGCTGTTCCGACCCGAATCGGAACAGCCAATAAAAATAAAAAAAAAAAAAATCTTAACGAAAACAAAGGCTGTTCCCAACCGTGTTGGAACAGCCAAAAAAATAAAAAAAAAAAAAATCTTAACGAAAACAAAGGCTGTTCCCAACCGTGTTGGAACAGCCAAATAAAAAAAAAAAAAAAATCGTAACGAAAACAAAGGCTGTTCCGACCCGAATCGGAACAGCCAAATATCATATCCTCATTGTCCTACATTCTACTACAACAGTTGACTTGACCACTCGGTGTGCTGGTTCAAATCATGGAGCAGTTGGGACTGGAACCTAGAACAGTTGCCTCACTCATTCGACCACTGAGTGTACTGGTCTCAAAGAGCCAGTTGGTTTCACAACTAATCCCCTGCCCTTTTCTGATGCAATTTATCAGCACTTTATGCTCGGAGCTTTCCCAAGAACTCTGTTAAAACCTGTGCTTGGGTGGACTTGAACCCACAACCTTCTGAATTCTAGAGCAGTTGTTTGTAACCTTTCAACCAATCATTACGCAGGTGTCAAAGGGCCAATTTGAATCATGGAAGTTGGTATCACAACTAATCTAGAGTAGTTGCCTCAACCACTGGACCACTCAGTGCGCTGGTATCAAAGGGCCAGTCTGAATCATGGAGCAGTTGGTATCACAACTGCCCTTTCTTGGTCAAATTTATAAGAACTGCTAAAAACATCAAAATGTGGTTGGGTGGGACTTGAACCTAGAGCAGTTGTCTCAAATTGTTCAACTACTCAGTGCATTGGTGCAAAAGGGTCTATTTGAATCGTGGAGCAGTTGGCATCACAACTAATCCCTTGCCCCTTTTTGACGATATTTATTTTTGCTATGTGCTCAGCGCTTTCCCAAGAACTATGTTAGAACCTTGTGCTTGGGTGGGACTTGAACCCACAGCCTTCTGCATTGTAGAGCAGTTGTCTTAACCACTCGCCCACTCAGTAAGCTGGTGTCGGACTGTCAGTTTGAATCATTAAAAACCAGTGCTTGGGTGGGACTCGAACCCACAGCCGAGCAGATCTTTTAAGCACTTTTGTAAGGCACATTTTTGTATTTTCTTTTTTAATTACTAAAACATCTTTTAGCAAATTCCGCTCAAACTCCATAACATTTTCGGGCCTGTTGTCTGTTTTGGCACCGATTTGGCACCGTCATATTTAGTTAGATGATAGCATTTCTGCGGTTGTAGCAGTGTGGATGAACTAGCTAAAATAAACCATCTTTTGTTTGGATCAATTCTGCTTTCATAAAATGCATTAAGTTCATTCATACCTCCACACATTTTCCACTTTAGTGTTAGATATTTGGTTTGAAGTCTTACATGTAGCTCTGATTTGTAAGTACCGTAACTTAGTTAACTTATATATTTTCTTTCCCTTTTAGTCTGTGGCTACTGTTCATATGCACCACCCATCATGTTGAGATTTGCTGGGAGAAGAAATCTGGCCAGTGTTGACCTACAGTATCAGTAAGTCACAGTCCATTGTTCTGTTCATCTTTACTGCAAATCCATTTTGGGTCAATTTTATGACAATAATTTTTTTTTTAAATCACAAGGGATTAGTCTAGCAGTTATTTGCACAAATCGGCATAAAAATATATGACTTTTTAAAAAATGTCTCAGAAATTATCAGGAAAACAATTTTTGCCCGTTTCCAACCTGTTTTGGTACGTTTCAAAGTTAAATTCTGAATCTTTTTTGTCTTTGCTGAAAATCCATACCGTCTTTACCATCCCAATCAACTCTGATTGTGAATGTAGCCTGCAGTTTATACAGTGAACACTCATTGGGGAAGATTCCACTACACATTCAAAACTTCACGTTAATTTCTCCAAAGCAGTTTATTTGTAAACTCCACCATGCGTGAGGCAATCCATGATTTTAAACAAATCAGATGTGAATCTTTGTAAGCAACCTAACGTGTCTTCATTTTTCCAGCCAAATTGAAAAATTCATCAACTTTTAATTTTCTCTAAACTTGCAGCATTTTATAACGTAGTCGTTATGTTTTCCTAATTTGTGACAGGTGACAAAGACGTGTGTGCCAAGCGATGTCGACCAGGAGCTAAATATTTTCAAGATCTGTTTTGGCAGACCTCACTGCATCGTCTTCAGAGTGGCCAAGATTGACCCACGGTGAGCCCCAATATACTGGCATTTTCCACGGTAAGGGGGGAATTTTGGCAACACATACCATATTTTCCAGAAAATACCTTTGTCTGGTCTCAAAATAAAAGAAATAAGTTTCAGTTGTTCTGAAGAGATAACTTGGGCCCAAAAAGGGTTACAAATAGTGTGGCAACATGCCTTTCTAAAAACCCTGTATACCAATTTCCAATATACACTCGTAACTGGGACGGCCTAAAATGTAACACAAGTGTCCGTCCCGGTTACGAGCGTATGTTGGAAATTTGATCACAGGGTTTTTAGAAAGGCATGTTGTCACACTATTTGTAACCCTTTTTGGGCCTAAGTTATCTCTTCAGAACAACTGAAACTTATTTCTTTTATTTTGAGACCAGACAAAGGTATTTTCTCGAAAATATGGTCTGTATTGCCAAAATGCCCTCTTTACTGTATAAAGTATCTCCAGTTTTCGAAAAATGACCATTGGGCCTTCAGGAGTTGCAGTTTACAGGCATGCAACTTTTCCTCATCTGCACCCCCGAAAATTAAAAAACACTGTACAAAGTCGGAGATTTGTTTGCATTTCCCTTGTAACACAGTTGCATGCCTGAGTTTACAGCATAGAAAAACATTATCTGATTCAACAAATATGGAAATGTTGCATTTGTGCCATCTGTAGATTTACTATACTGTTTAAAGACTTTTTACTTTTCCCTCGCAGACACAAGTTGAAGAAATCAGGATGATTGAACCTTCTGCCACAGAGTTCCCAAAAAAATCCAAAGCAACTTTCCAACAAGAAGCTCTGCTGTCCAAGCCTCTCTCCAAAAACAGTTTGTAAACATTGAATCAACTCATCAACTGAACCTTCCTAAGCACACAACTCTTCAGTGTCTCAAAAATGACTATCAGTTTGTAAACATTGAATCAACAGAAGAAAAAACCTTCTATCCATCCTACAGTCAGTTCCTAAGCACAACTCTTCAATGTCTCAAAAAAATGACTAACAGCTTGTAAACAAACAAGCTGTCCTAAATTTGTTCAAGCCTCTCTCCAAAAATTGATTAACAGTTGAATCTTCAATCCATCCCTAAGCACACAACTCTTCAGTGTCTCAAAAATGACTATCAATTTGTAAACAAACCAAAACTTTCTCAAAAAATGACTATCAGTTTGTAAACAAACGAAAACTTGCTCAAATTATTTTCTCAAAAAATGACTATCAGTTTGTAAACAAACCAAAACTTGCTCAAATATTTTCTCTCAAAAAATGACTAACAGTTTGTAAACATTGACTTGTACTTAATATTCTTGTCTTCATTTAGCAACAACCAATTGTATTTATTTCTCTTGTAGCATTGTTAAATGTACTTTAACAAATATAGTAATGTTTGTAAACAATCTTATTTAAATAGTGTTATATAGTTAAAGTAACTTCCAAAGTCAAAATAAAAGTCACTGACAACAAAAGTTTCATTTGTAAACAAGTCTCATTTTATTCTGTACTCCAATAAGTAAACCAAGTAATATATTCAAGTAAAATGTTCATTAACTTAATTTATGCAAGGTCCTAATTGCTATTGTCTTTACAGATAGTCCAGGGCGCGGTGGACCAAAATTATAATTTGAAAATCGAACAGGGGTTGCCCCCTGTCCGATTTTCTAACGTATTTAAGTGGAGGTTTCCCTCCTCTACCTGTTAAAGAAAAAATTAATAAAAATGGTGTACAAAGAAATACAATCACTGTAAAACAAGAAAATATAATTACAAACGATAACTGCAATTTCAAGAAACAAATCAGTAAAACACAACATTTGTAACTTGGTAAATCACAATTAAGTTACATATTGTTAGTAACAACATGACGAGAAAATTGACTTTCTCAAGTTTTCTGTCTACATACCCAATTGACTAAAAAATACCATCGGCAATTTGTTCCAGATTACGATGTACCACGGCACAAAGACATCACTCGCGAAAAGATTTAAAAACTAACGCGTATTCCGTCTGGAACCGAGGTTGTAGTCAAGTCCGTCAAACGTCCAGAAGCAAAGGATGAGCATGCACAAACGAATGCCTTTGTTGGAGTTCATTTGAGTAGCCTGTGACTTGAATTAAGACCCAGGGACTTGTGGTGGACTTGACTACAACCCTGCTTGCAGCCTCATGAGGTCCCATTTCTGAAAAAGAAAATTACAAAAATAAATTTTAGATCAACACAATTTACAATGCATTTCATACCAAAACAAAATGATTTTTTTGAGTTAAATTACTCATAACTTATTCCATTTGCCTAAAACAATTTACCAGTCGTACAAAAAAGTACCTTTTAGCTGGAAAACATGTGTAGCTTTTTGAACTGTATTATGTTCAATAAATTTCCTGTTGGTGAATACTTTTGCATTAATATAGCATGGAAGTTATCTACAGGGGTCACCTTATATAATAATACAGCATTTGTCTCAAATTTACTTGAAAATTTCTTTTTACAGGGAAAAAATGTCTGTTACGTGTGTGACATTTCTGACGTCACACACATAACATACATTTTCCCCCTGTAAAAAGGAACTTTCAGATAAATTTGAAACAAATGCTGTACTATTATAAGGTGCCCCCTGTAGATGACTACCATGCTAAACTCCTCAAAAAGTTTGGAAAGTCAAGTTTGACTGACGATTTTTCTCTTGTTACTAAATCATTTCCCTTGAAATTTGTATCATTGGAAAGCCCTGTTATTCCTCTATACAGTGATGTGTCATTGGGGGATGTATATAGCGGAATACAGGGGTGGGTGGAATGTCACAAAATTCACTGCTATTGTCGTGATTCCCCTTTTGCTTCGAGGATGGGAATGTGTCAATGCACTTTTTGACAATAGCAATGCATTTTGTGACATTACACCCGCCCCGTATTCAGCTGTACTGCACATCCCCCAATTGCTTAATCATAACAAATGACACATCGTAAAGAGGAATAACAGGGCTTTCCAATGATATAAAATTCAAGGAAAATTATTTTGCAACAAGAGAGAAATCGACAGTCAAACTTGACTTTCCGGAAATGCTTCAAAATGTCACACACAGGTTTATTTAAACATGTCCAGTTTACGTGATCACTAAATGGGTTGACAAAAAAATATCCACATGTTTAGTTTTATTAGAATGTAAAATGTTACAGCAAAAAATTTGCAGATTTAATCAGGAAAAACCAAAAATTTACCGGAAAAAATGTGACTTATTCTAAAATGAGTTGGATGTTGCACAGCCCGAGTCAAGTTTTTGCAAGTATAACTGGAAATAAGTGGCGGTTCTAGGCTTATGGACATTTCAAGCACTACCCAGATAGTGCCTGGATCCACTGCCAATTTCTAGTCATGATCACAAAAACCTGGCCCAGGCTCATGGACATTTCACATTTTCACATTTCATTTTCAACAAAAAAGAAAAGGTCAATTCATGTGGCGTGGATTGCATTTGAGACAATAGAGAGGTTTCGCAAGGTGACGAATACGAATACGGATAACGGTAACCGTTCACGTTGATGCGCTCACTGAACTGGGTTTCGCACTGTGTGACTACGTGCATACATTCATCTGCTAAATATGCTCTGCGCTTGGCTTTGTTTGCAGCAGATTTTCCTCACTTTCACGTGGGAATGATTCATTAAATTCGATCGGTATTCATGGAAGATACATCATAAAACTTATTAATCCATCACGGAAAAAGCGAAAAAATCTGCATAACCGGTATCCGTTTTTATGCTACGCGTATGGAGGACGATAACCGTTGTTCACGCATATGAAAACATGTGTACTATATACGGTTACGCGTCACGTACGAGACGCGCATAAAGTCATGACGTATCGGTATTCGTGACGGTGCGAAAACCTCCCTAATGATTAGTTCTAAACGTGGGTTCTCTCCACCCAGGAGTAAATGGGTACAGTGAATGTTGATGTTTGCTGGAATACATGTATTATAATGGCAGACAGTTCATGTTGTAACATGCAGTTTGTACTCAAATTTTAAACCACTTCAGCAAGTAAATTCATTCCCTTCGCACATATATGCAATAAGTAAAGTTTGTTTAATCTACATGCCAAACATATTTGATTTTGTGCTGTACATTTACCAGCATGTCTGAATGAAAATTGTGGCCATGCACAACATGGAACCTTCCGACTTTTGACACAGATATGTTTTGCCAAACATATTTAATCTACATGCCAAACATATTTAATCTACATGCCAAACATATTTAATCTACATGCCAAACATATTTGATTTTGTGCTGTACATTTACCAGCATGTCTGAATGAAAATTGTGGCCATGCACAACATGGAACCTTCCGACTTTTGACACAGATGAGTAGGTGAAGTCTGTACGATGTATGTATTCATGTAGCCTTTTCGCAAATTCAACTTGATGTGCACAGGTTTCAGGATGATATACGGATACAAATACGTTGCTATATTTTCTTCTTTAATAGCATAGTGCAGGTAATTTGCAGAATGAGTTATAAGTATCGTGGCAGTTTGGGTCATTAACTTACAAACTTCAGGTGGAAACACCCGAAGGTTGTGGTTTTCAGACTACTTGTGCCCTTGAGCAAGGCACTTTACCCCAATTGCTCCATCCTGTGGATGGGATGTAAAGCCCTAGGTCCAGTATTGTGTAATGCATCTTAAAGATCCTAGAACATTCTTTCGGAAGAGAAGGGGAATTTTCCCAATGTCTCTGGCTTAGCCGCCACTTGCCGATCCATGTATCAATATTGAGGTGGTTCGCATTGAGATGTCAAGAGACATGAAATGCGCTATTAAAGGACACCAGAAATTTATCAGTAAATTTATTTGTGTACACTGATTTTGCCACTGATTTCTCAAGCAATGAAATTGCGAAAAGGCCAATAATTTAGTTATTTTCCTAACTTAATTAGTTTTAAAATTATCAAAAACTAATGGTTTCCGGAAAATGCAGGTATTGATTTTCATCATCTCTCAAGCCAAGTTTCTTTCATGTCACTGCAGGGCCCCTATTCCAATTTTGTTTTAGTTTTACTTTTTGCCACAAGATTTAAATTTGGAGGTTAGTTCTTTCCTTCAAAATATACGTGGGGTTCATTACCATGCACGGACACCCAGGATTTGCCTTTTATGATCAATAAACCAAGTAAAAACACAAAAAAATGTCTGGGCCAATTTTAATATGAAATTTAGATATCCAAACAGTCAAGTGTCATGTACTCAATTAGACAGAATAATTCTGTCCCTACGGATTTCCCTTAGGGACAGAAGGTACCTCTTTCATACAGTGGATTGTTGTCATTTTGCCTGGAAATTAGAATCACACCCAAATATTTCCTCCTAGTTGTGTCCTACAGTGGTTTGAGATGTCCATGATTGGAAAATGATTGGAAAGAAATACTTACAACACCGTTTTTGAAGCCAAACGTTGCTCTCACATTCAAACTCAACAGCAGTTCCTGTCGTGACCGAGTTCATACATGTCTAAATCTCGACGTGAAATCTCGCGAGAATGTACACTAGTTGGGCCTGCCCAATGCCCAATTGCAGACAGACTGTATCAAGCCTTATCGTTAATCGGGCACAAATACATTTACACGTACGCAGTCCTTTCCGTGCCGCTAGCGCTGTACGCACTGAGGAAATGACTTGGCTGCTCTTTCCGACAGCTGTTTCATTACTTAACACTTAATGTTTAGGTCATTGAATCGCAATCATAGGTGAAAACTTGGGGTTGCAGGTTCGAACCTCCCCACGGCTACGGTACCTGTGCCCTTGGGCAAGGCACTCAACCACACTTGTTCCATCCTTCGGAAGGGATGTAAAGCCGTTGGTCCAGTGTGTTAGGTATGGAAACGCACTCTAAAGATCCCAGAGCATTCTTTCGTGAAGAGTAAGGGGGATCATCCCCGGTGTCTCTGGCCATTTCTAATTCTAATTCTTCATGGGTTTCCTCATGCTTGCGAGTGACAGTGCAATGAGCACTATTGAGGAATCCTTGGTATGAATACCAGAAAGAAATAATAATAATAATAATAATAATAATGTCACATGTTAAAAAGGCACAGGCTCGTCAGCAATGCGCGCCCGCCAAATTCGTGCTTGAAACACGCAGCTCCATGCCTTTGCTATGGAGCTGCGTGTTTCGTGGCACACATTTGGCGGGCGCGCATTGCTGACGAGCCTGTGCCTTTTTAACATGTGACATGGTTGACATTAAGTGTTAAGTAATGAAACAGCCGTCGGAAAGAGCAGCCAAGTCATTTCCTCAGTGCGTACAGCGCTAGCGGCACGGAAAGGACTGCGTACGTGTAAATGTATTTGTGCCCGATTAACGATAAGGCTTGATACAGTCTGTCTGCAATTGGGCATTGGGCAGGCCCAACTAGTGTACATTCTCGCGAGATTTCACGTCGAGATTTAGACATGTATGAACTCGGTCACGACAGGAACTGCTGTTGAGTTTGAATGTGAGAGCAACGTTTGGCTTCAAAAAAGGTGTTGTAAGTATTTCTTTCCAATCATTTTCCAATCAAACCACTGTAGGACACAACTAGGAGGAATTTTTTGGGTGTGATTCTAATTTCGAGGCAAAATGACAACAATCCACTTGATGAAAGGAAAGCTGACTGACTAGTACTCAATACCTTGGTTAATTCAAAACGTTGTAGATGTGCCTTTGGGCAAGGCATTTTAAATTACCATAAATTGCCTCTCCACACAGAACAATTTCTACTTTGGTGGTGAATGTATAAAACTCCAGTACTATTTATATCATTAACATCAACCTAAGAATTGCATGCCCAGATATTCATGGTAAAATTGGCTCCAAGCTCAAACAATGCATCTTTAAAGTTACAATAGAGACTATATGATACTTACATTTAAACTGGACCCTTGGCTGGTGATCAAAAACCTGAGGAGAAAAGACAAAGTATTGCTGTTAATAAAATAAATAAAAGGTTCCCAAAACCTAAACCATGATCATTCAAAATGGCCTCATTTTGTTGAATTATTGTTTTGTGGTAATTTTAATTGTTCCTATGTGGATTAAATAAGAGAATTCTAGTTAAGAGTTGAGAAGTTAATCAGAATTGTTTTCCTTTAAAATAACTTATGTCGCGCTTACCCAATGTATTTTCAATGTATAAGGGAAAAAATACCAGGAATTATTCCCAGTTGGCCGATGGGTTTAGTGCAGGAAAGCTTATGTGATGTCCGACTTGTAAATTCTTTCCAAAATTACACTATCCACTATAAAATTCATGTTTCGGTGAAAGTTGAGAAGATGATCAGAATTTGTTTTGGTATGAATTCCGTTCACTGGTTGCCACTGAGACGCCGTGTGTTAAATCTATGGAACAGGGCAGTATTTTCAAGAAAATTTGTGAATGTTTGTTACTGCACAATTCACTTCCCTTTCAAATATTAAGTCATAAGGAGAATAAGTGGCAGCCAGTAAACAGAATTCTTTCCTATTTTACTTAAATACCTGCATTATTTCATTCATACAGCTTATCTTCCGCTAAAAAAGTGAAATTTTGTTGTGAAAATATTATTTTAGCCTAAATAAAAAAAAGGTATTTTTTTTCGTTTAGGTTGAACAAAGATTTTAAGGAAATTACCTCTTGGAATCAACAGATAATCCAACCCTAAGATATACTTTCCAGTTTCCACATGCAATTTTGTCGCAAATGTTGCTTTTCTAAAGAAAAATGACATTTTCTTCTTCAAAAATTGCATTTAGTTGGTGCACAAGATGAACCATGTACGCTTGCATGCATGCAGCGGCCTCTATTGTCGCGCTTACTCGCTGTGATTTTGTCTTACTCTCTGCAGTACCGGTAGTTTTATTATTTATTTATCTGAGAAATGCAACATTTCCGACAAAAGTGCAAGTGGGAAGTATATCTTAAAATTGGATTATCTATTGATTCCAGGAGGTAATTTCCTTAACATCTTTGTTTAACCTAAACGAATAAAATAACAAAAAACCTTAATTTTGTTAATGAAGTCCATAAGACTTGTACAAAGAGTTGAAAGTCCAGGTATTAAAGTAAAATCTTTCAGGAATTTCTTCCAATTAAGAGTTTTAACAGATCCGCAATTTACCTTTTCCAAGAAGCCGCCGTCATACGGTATAGTACACGACTCCATCCTGAAAGCGAAAACAACAATCAGATTAGAAGGATGGTTACTTGGTTAAGCCCAAGGAATCATAACAAGTTCATTTCACTCAACCCATGGAGGAAGACAAGGTTACCTCGGCTCGAAATTTTTCATGTGGTAGCCTAATCTTTTAGAGATTACCACATGAAAAAATTCGAGCCGAGGTAACCTAAGCTTGTCTAACCATAGAGCAAGGAACTGTCCCTTGCTGACTATGGTCTAACCATGGAGAAAGAAACAGGTCTAACTCAACCCACGTATTTTAAATCCCGAACCCCACATAACTACTTTTCAGTCCCTTCTTCAAGTAGGTAAAAGACCCAGAGAAAATTTAATCTTTACCATTCCCACATAGCATGAAAACATAGGAATAGGATATTAAACCGTTACAATCGTAGTTTACGTACCTAAAAATCCCACTAGCGTAGATTGTCGAGGACGTCCCGTATCATCACCATCATCTTGACCGGCCGTCGGCAGTTCGTCTGTTGCAAAATCTACCTGCTGCTTCCACGGTTCATTGCGTCCGGAATGCGGTGCATGGTTACGTAACCGAAGAATGGAAACGCGGGCTTGGGCGACTCTGGACAGCATTTTTGGAATCGATTCCAATTCCAATCGATCGCAATTTTAGCTACCCGGAATCGATTCCATAAGTGGCACTGAGCGGTACTGAACATTCATGATATGATATCAGAACCAAGCCGAGTACTCTTGCAAAACCCCATCTTCCTTTCGCAAGAGTCTTTGCTGCACACCGGAAACCGGTGCAGCGTGCAGCAAAGACCCTTGCGAAAGGAAGACGGCAAAACCCGTGTATTTTGGTTCCGGAATTTCTAAGAATCGGCATTCGGCAACCTATCACTGGGGATCGAATCTAGATAAAAGGAATCGATTCCTGAAAATTTGGAATAGTGACTCAGATTCTTAAAGTGGAATCGATTCTACTCGACTCCAGCGTAGAATCGATTCTACTCGACTCCAGCGTGGAATCGCCCAAGCAGACGCCCACATAGCATCTGAGAGTACAATAGGAATGGGATAATGAATTTATTTTCAGGCAAAATTTTAGCTTGATGGACAGTAAAAGTGGAATGTGTGAGAATAGGCCATTTCGACATTTTCGCGGCCATTTTGAAGGAGGTGCAAAGAGCGCCCTCAAGCGCCGCATGTGCGTGCACAAAACATATCGAAGGCGGCTTCGCGCACTGGATACAACTTCGCAATTAATTCTTTTCACTAATTAAATCGATGGCTTTGACTATAAAACTGGTTGATTATGATTCTATATGAATTGTTCTTATGCTTCAGTTGAAAAATCAAAATTAAAAGTGTCTTCTTGTCTGAATAAATCGCATTTTAAGACCCCTTCTTATTTCCCAATTTCTCTAAGATTAAGGCGGCTTGATTCCCGCACTGGATACAACTTCGCAATTAATTTGTTTGACTAATTAAATCGATTGCTATGACGATAAAGCTGATTGATGATGATTCTACATGAATATTTCTTATATTACAGCTGAAAAATCGAAACTAAAAGTGCCTTCTTGTCTAAATAAATTCGATTTTCAGACCCCTTCTTATTTCCTAATTTCTCTAAACTAAGGCGGCTTAATTCGCGCACTAGATACAACTTCGCAATTAATTGTTGTGACTAATTAAATCGATGGCTATGACAAAAACCTAATTGATGTTGATTCTGTACGAATATTTCTTATATACAGTCTGAATAAATCGATTTTAAGACCCCTTCTTATTTCATAATTTCTCTAAGCTATAAGGCGGCTTAATTGGCTCACTGGATAAAATTTCGCAATTAATTTGTTTGACTTATTAAATCGATGCCTATGACAATAAAGCTGATTGATGAATATTTCTTATATTACAGTGGAAAAATCAAAACAAAAAGTTCCAATGTCTGAATAAATCGATTTTTAAGGCTTCTTTTCTCATTTCACTTTTCTTCCAATAAAGTTTCTTGGAATGGATCCAGGTGACATCGCTTAAATCGTCGTCAGATTTCAGTCCTTGGCACTTGGAACCATACGTCACATTGGATGCTCTATAGTCTATTTCGTCCTCTTTTATCTCAGTGGCGTCTAGCCACTGTTTATCACAAGTGCCGCAAAAGTATAGGTTTTTATTGATATACAGGGCACAGGTTTTGAAGAACACTGTTGCGCTCATTGCAACTTTTTTATAATGTTGTTTGTCAAAGGTATTTTTTTACGAACGTGTCCTGTTAAGTCCAGATAACAAAATAAAGCGGGCCTCCCACTGTGCGATTTTTGCCACGAATTAGGTACAATTAGCTACGATTTGGTACGATTGTGTGTAGAGTGTATACATAATCGACCTAAATCGTAGCTAATCGTACCTAATTCGTAGCAAAAATCGCACAGTGGGAGGCCCGCTTAAGACTTGTTTAGCCTCTGCTAGAGCCATCTGGATGTTGATCTGTGTGAAATAATTTTGGCTTTGCCTCAATCTCACCTCTCCGTCGATCTCGTGGAGAAAGTCGCATTTCTTTACTCCTTCTTTCACCGTGCTGTTCTTGATAATAAAAGGACACTTAATTTCAATAGTCGAAACACCATGACAATTTTGAAATCTTTATCATTTGTTCCAATAATCATGATCGGTTTAACAGAAACAATACAAATTTCCCAGGAAAAGATCATATTTTATCATGGTATTAATTAATAGCCTAAAGTGTAATAAGTTACCAGAAATGTTGACAATTGTATTTTGTTAAAATAATTATTGAAAGGGTTATGTTTATCCTTTCTTGCTGCGAACTAATATCAAGCCTGTTCACACTTTTTTTTATATAACATACTTCTGTGATAAGTGGTCAGAGACACTTCATTTTCCGAAGATATTTACTTGAAAAAAACAGTAGCAGGGAGAAACTGGGAGATAAAAAGGGGGGCCTTAAAGATCGATTTATTCTGACGAGTAGGCACTTTTTGTTAAGATTTTTCAACTGTAATATAAGAAATATTCATGCAGAATCATCATCAATCAGCTTTGTTGTCATAGCCATCGATTTAATTAGTCACAAAAATTAATTGCGAAGTTGTATCTAGTGCGCGAATTAAGCCGCCTTAGCTTAAAGAAATTAGGAAATAAGAAGGGGTCTTAAAATCGATTTATTCAGACAAGTAGGCACTTTTTGTTACTATTTTTCAGCTGTAGTATAAGAAATATTCATGTAGAATCATCATCAATCAGCTTTATCGTCATAGCAATCGATTTAATTAGTCAAACAAATTAATTGCGAAGTTGTATCCATTGCGGGAATCAAGCCGCCTTAATCTTAGAGAAATTGGGAAATAAGAAGGGGTCTTAAAATGCGATTTATTCAGACAAGAAGACACTTTTAATTTTGATTTTTCAACTGAAGCATAAGAACAATTCATATAGAATCACAATCAACCAGCTTTATAGTCAAAGCCATCGATTTAATTAGTCAAAAGAATTAATTGCGAAGTTGTATCCAGTGCGCGAAGCCGCCTTAGATATGTTTTGTGCACGCACATGCGGCGCTTGAGGGCGCTCTTTGCACCTCCTTCAAAATGGCCGCGAAAATGTCGAAATGGCCTATGCAGCATATACAGTTGTAGTCGGAAGTTTAAACTTGCATTGTAACCATTTTTGTAATTACTGAAGTAATTTTGTGGAATTCCTCACGTGCTTTCAGTACTTAAAACATAGCTTGTACACCTTGCAATGGTTCGGGTAGTCCTGTTTACCATTTGGGGTGATGATGGTAGTGGCCGTGTACATGCATAACATTGCCTTGGATTGACCAAACAGCTAGTTGCAAGTTTTGAAGATAACGAGAAAGATGGTGTGTACAGGTCAATTCTGCATGTATATAGAATGGTTGCTCTGTAGATGCATTTACATGTACTACTGAAATTGTCTAATTGACCTTTAGAATCATCTTGTGTTATTTTTTCTATGAATATTGTTACTGTTGATGAGCACCACGCCAAATATTGCAGCGCCTTGAAAACTTAGGGCCTATAGGGTAATACATAAATGTATTTTTTTTTTTACATAGAAGCAAAGTGCCGGTATTCACCGAGATTAATATGACATTTTGAAGAGGAGATTCAACCTGAACAAAACATGTAATATATTCTCCGTTTTGTTTTTAGAACCACCCTGTATAGACCGTATCGAACAGCTGCCATCTTGTAGGGCAGTTTCTTTGTTCCGTGAGGACATGCATGGTTGCACATTTTGTACATTATGTGGACTGGCGAACAAAGGATGTCCACACTTCGCAGAAGGTGACGATGTTATGTGGACTGGCTCACGTCCACAGTCGGGCATCCTTTTGCAACAGTGCCCCTTTAACGCACTCCCTAACTCCTGCGTACAGTGGCCCTGTTGAAAAAGGCTCCATTTCGCGGTGGGACGAGTAACAGAATCTTGTCGCCTCTGCTGGACCAATCAGGACGCTTGGCAGTGCATTGTAGCAGGATTGCAGGCATTCAAATGTAACGCGCGCAGATTGTAAACACCGTGCATGCATGTGATACATGTACTCGGTAATGCTGGCCGTTGTCCGCGTTGACGATTGGCTGCTATTTAAAGCATACTGGGGAATCCGTTCCATTACATTCGTCAGCATGCATCCCTGTTATTAATTTGAAAAACTGCGGAGTAAATTAAAGGAGTGTGACCAGATCACTTTTTTTTTACCCATAACTCCCCGGGACTTACCTTATGGGTCATGAGATGTTTATATCATAACATCCGTTATATTTTTCTGATTACGAAACTGAAACTCCCGCGCTTCTAGGCCGCATATTTCCGAGGATATCGTCGAAAATCCACCGATTATTTGTAAACTAATTTTCCAGTATCAACGTTTATCCGCTAAAAAGCATACTCGATAGTTTTGTTCAATTTTTTTTTGGGACATGGGAGGTGTGTATGGGAGTTACTTGATAATATTGGTAAGTTACATCGAAAACTATTTTCCAGAAACTCTGGTCACGCTCCGTTAAGATCGTCGTTTGAAAGTTTGGTAGGAATGGGACAGTCATAAGGAACGGAACCCAATACAATTTCTGGAAAGTATATTAATCGTTTCTTTTCGGCATAACATGACCGAATTGATTAAATTACATCAAAATGACTCGGGCGTGAGTTGGCTCAAGACAACAGCCGGCTCACTCCACATATTTGCGTGTGTTTCCTCAGCCGGTATTGTTACGTCGCTTTGCAGAGTGGAAATTCCCTGATATCTCAGGATGACAGTCAGGTTGTACAAGCTTGAAAAATAGGGTCAGGTTAGGGTTTAGGGAACTGTTTGCATTTTGAAAAAAATTACATTTTTGAAAAGTTTTCTTAGACGAGAACAAAGGAATGTCCACAGCTAGTATGAAATGTATTAAAAGCGTGATGTGCTTATTTGTTGACCAATTTCAAAAGTTTCCCTACAAGATGGCAGTTATTCGATACGGTCTATTATATGCTGTTGTTTTCTCGACACTTTAGGCCTGTCCATATTATACTTTTTTGGTCAAACTTACCGAGACAATGGGTACTTTCCCATTTTTAATCCAGTGCGGACAGCCAAGGAAGTTTTCCTCTCAGTAACTTTTCCCGAGACGATAAGTCCAATGTGGACACATCGAGTCAGTAAAAGTGCTCTGGAAATTGAGCGTGCGTCCGGGCCGTGAAGGTCATACTGCACATGCTCTCCCACGGTTTCGGTAAAAATTTCCCGTGTCGAAAAAGTCCAAATGCGGACAGCAGTAAAATTTAGCCATTTTTTTATTTTACCATCGTCTCGGTAAAACCTCTAGAAAAGTCCAATGCAGACACGGCTTTAAACTATTGTCCAATTTTAGTCTGTCTCGTCTACCAGCAAATGGTAGCATTTTGATGTACATGTAGCTCAAGCTTGTTTGTGTTTGTATAAAATTGTGAAGTTACTTAATTTTCGTATATTATTTTCATTGGACTAATTTTATGAATATTCGCAGAGCCCCAATTTTAGTTAACTTTTTTGGTAAATAAAAGTAATCTCAGGGTTAGCGCAGGATTAAAAAATGTTAAGTCTGAAAGGTTGCCTCTTTTCCAGCTGGTATCAACTCTGGTGTGAAGTGATTTTTTTTCCAGCATGTTTAACACTTGATCCCGAACTCGGGGTCGAACACTCGGCTCCAGATCACACCCTTTTTGACCCCGAGCTCGGGATCAGCTCCGGATCACAAACTGAGTGTAAACGCTCTCGGGACCAAATTGGCCCCGGATCAGATCCCGAGCTCGAATCAATTTGCGTTTAGATTTGCAATTAATCTTACTGCATCCATTCCACGGCAGTCGCAGGGAAAAACCCCGCGAAATTCAAGCAGCCTTACACACTGTACGTGCACACTCAGTTCTGTACACATAGAGCATGACCTTTGACTGCAACTTCTGACGCCGCGCTCGAGATTAACTCTACAGAATGTAAACGCGGCACTCGGGATCATTGTGGTTAACACTGACGTATATTCTTATCAGGGAATCAATCTTGATCCCGAGACCAAAATTAGCCCTGGATCAGACCCCGGGATCAGTTTGCAGTTAAATAAGCAATTAATCTATACCACATCCACTCCACAGTTGTTGCGGGGAAAGCGCACAAAATTCAAGCTACTAGCGTAGTACACTGTACGTTTATGCACATGTAGAGCATGACCTTTGAATTTAACTTCTGGCGTTGCACTCGAGATCGATGACAAATGTAAACGGGGCTCTCATTGCAGTTAACACCAATACATTCTTATCAAGGGATTAATCTTGATCCTGAGCTCGGAACCAGTGTAAACACGGTGTTAGAGTACTCAGATTGAGTGATCTTGGGCCAATCATTTTCTGATTTCAAATAGACTGCCGAAGTGAATACGTCATCTTTTGTTGATGGCTCTACACATACACTAAAAATCACTGAACCGTGTCCCTGTGTTTTTGCAATGGTACTTTTTCTGATGGCCATGTTTAGAGCCAATTACCATGGCAACACGTCACACTTCGGCTGTCTATAGGCGAATCTGAAATTAACCAATTTGAGACCGGTCTGCGCACTTCCAGGTTTGATAACGAGGCTCTTCTTGTTAAGCAAGTGAACTAATATACGCACACGAAAGCACTATCAGTCCTAAATGCCACGCAGAAAAGCACACGCACACACTCAGTCACTGTACAATACTGTACTTGTAGCGCACTCACACTGCAGACTTGACACGAAGAGCCTTGGTTTTAATGCGGAAGTGCGCAGACTGGGCTAATGAGAAATTCGTCTATTACATACTGAATCTGACAGCACACTCACTCAGTTGTCAAAGTTTGACAGAAATCATTCTGGAGTATTTATTTCAACATCAACATTCTCAAATTCTGAGTGATTAAAATGAATTTAAAGTTTGTTCCGTGTTTAATTTCACGGTAGCAATAAAATCATACAAAGAAAACATTGTATTTAATGTTCTTTTCTGTCACTTTCTACATCTATACCTTTTTGTTCACATGCTCAAATGTACAATTATTAATCCATAATATGTCAAATGATGTACTTTATTCTACATATATGTCACGGTCTCCAAACTTAAAAAAATAATCCAATCTAATAAAATCAGAAGACTTGTTCCAATAAAATGAAAATTATTTTAGCATTTCCCGATGCCAAAACTGCTTATCACAACCTGGGATGAAAGACCTTTGTAGCAATATGCTGTAGGACTTGAGTCTGGACACAGACTATACAAGTCCAGACCGACTCTGGCTCGGCCTCGGCCAGTGAAAAAAATACACCCAAGGCCATATGGGTCTTTCTATAAATTAGGGGTCCAAAAGTGTGACATTTGGTGTCCCCCGTTACACCTGATATGTGTTATTTTTCGTAAAAAAATCATTAAAATGGCTTTTAAACCATTTTGTATGAATTGTACTTTATGTACTCACTCTTTGAGATGGAAAGTATTTAAAGAATGTGTCCTGAATTTACAAAAACAAGATGTAAAATGTAACGGGGTACACCAACATTGAACCCCTAATTTATAGAAAGACCCACATGCATTAAAATACGTTTTACAAAAAGTATATAATTACAGGTTCCAGGAAATTAGTTCAAACACCTATTACAAATTTCAACCGCTTGAAATGATTTTGAGCAGTCAAAATGTATTTTATCTCTCAGAGAAATATTTTCTTCAGCCTAGAGCAAACTTACGAGTGCCATAGGCACAATCAGTAATATTTGACTGAATCCGAATTTACTGGCTTTGGCTCTTGCTATGGACTAGGGATGGGACGGTTAACCAGTTAATCGTTTAAAACGAAGAAAAAAAAATTGAAAAACCGGTTTTGCTGAACGTTTAAACAAAACCCAATTTTAAAGAATTTACAATAATTTTTAGAGGGTTATTTGTAATGACTTCATGAAACTGAAATAAATTGGGGTAGTAACATTTTGACCACTAGATAAATGTTATTTTTGGGGCCCAGAGGTATTGTGTACATTGCACATGCATCTATAAACACCAGCAACAATCTTTAGTGTCGACCGAACTGTTAACCGGTTTCTGAATTAACCGTAAATTCCCATCCATACTATGGACTGCCATTATCCGCCTGTAGCAACATCATGGTAACAGCCGAAGCCACAGCCAGTAATTCAGATGCAGCCTTTGAGATTAATGGACTTAAAATTGAGACAAGGACTCGGAAAGTGTGGACTCGACTACAGCCCTGATTTGGAGGATCGGAATAGATGCAGTAATTCTTTTTGGGGGAGTTGCAGGGACAGATTGGTTTGGCCTATAGACCGTATCGAACATCCGCTATTTCGTGGGGGCAGTTTCTTTGTTCCTTGAGGACATGCATGGTTGCACATATTGTGCTTCCATTGTTGAAGTAACAAAAGGTGCCCCACGAAATGGCGGCTGTTCGATATGGTCTATTGGTTAAAACTCGAAGGGCACGACTAGTGTCGAGTTTAACACAGTTGTAAAGGATTTCTAATATGTCCATCAGAAATGTTGATAATATGAATGCATTTTTGTCGCAAAGTCTGTCCCAAATGCAACTTTATTTAGCATTTGCAATTTGCTACACAAACTGTGGGGTACCATGGCCGAGTAGCTTGGGTCATTGACTCGCAATCATAGGTAAAAACTTGGGGTTGCGGGTTCGAACCTCCCCCGGCTGTGGTACCTGTGCCATTAAACAAGGCACTCAACCACACTTGCTCCATCCTTCGGAAGGGATGTAAAGCTGTTGGTCCAGTGTGTTAGGTAACGGTAACACACTTTAAAGATCCCAGAGCATTTTTTCGTGAAGAGCAAGGGGATTCCCTGGTGTCTCTGGCTATTTCAAATTTTTTAATTCTTCATGGGTTTCCTCACGCTTGCGAGTGACAGTGCAATGGGCACTTTAGAGGAATCCTTGGTATGAATACCAGAAATAATAATAATAAAACTAAATTATTTTTCAAATCACACTGTTTAATTAGTGGCCTCACGTTCCAGGCCTAGCAGAGTTTTCGTCAAAGCAAATGATTTTTCAAACGTTACACGACCCAGAGAAGTAAGCAAATACAAGTTAGTACACTTTAGCACCGACATTTTAACAAAATTATCGAAAGAGGTAAAATAAAACCTCTGAACGGTTTCTAAATGGCAAAATTGAAGAAGGCGCATTTCCCAACCATTAGATAGGTGTCCCTGCGTGAAAGATTTGCGGCTTTTACAGAATGACATCAATCCATCAGCTCTCCAGAAATATCCCTAAAAGTGTCGTGACGCGCGACGTGCGGTGCCGACCCACAAATACCATTAGAGTGCCTCACCGACTACTTAGAGTCCCGATTCAGTTGCCTAATCGTTCAGGTGCGTGCTTAATTGTAGAAGTTGATACAAACACTCCGTGACGTGTGTCACTGAATTTTGTAGACCCATTATTCCCCCGTCACAATTTACCAAGATTTAAATGGTTGATACTATTATATTCGGCTTAGTGGGTGAAAACACAAACAAAACGACGGAAAAAACAACTTGACATTTCCAAAACTTAATAACGGAGTGGTCAGTATTGGAGTAATTTGAATGACAAAGCAAGTGCGGAATGTCAACGGATGGTTTATTCACTATTGAGTAGGTGGGCACGGTCGATACCATATACTTTATAAATACAATTAAAAAAACTTAATGCATATCTGGCAATTTTTTGGCTTATTGTGTAAAATAGCCCGGAGATGGAAAGGTATCCCATAAGCCGATTTTTAAAATCTGAATACTGAACATGGCAAACTGCATTGACAAACAGATACTGGTCAAAACAGAATTAATTTCAAGACTGTGTTGAAATCTTTATTGGCTTCATAGCTCAATGCATAGTTCCGACCAATCACAACAGAGCTAGCAGAGATCACCCACATAGGTCAAAGTGCAATGTTTGCAACAACATCACGCGATGTTCTGCCCCATACAATTTGTACAGTGTTTCATGCGATGTTCCGGGTGTATTTTGGTTTCAAGGCCGGTCGTTTCGTTGTTCAAAGGTACGAAAGCACGTATGTCATGATATGACGTCCCTGTATTACTGGCCCTTTACTCTGTGTGTTCTAAGATAACTGTTGACCCTGAAACATAAATACCTTCGAATTTTCTTCAATGAATATGTGCTTTCCGTTGAAAGTCCCATTGCTTTGTGCGTTGTGTGTCGCCATTTTTGACGATAGCGTGTGAGCCATAGCAACAATGTCCAAGGGGGCGGGGTTAACTGGGCAAAATCGGAACTATGCATTGGTAGGGCGTCTGCACGTTAAGCAGAAGGTCCATGGTTCAAATCCCGGTGGTGCCAAGTTGTTTTTCACTGCATCCAGATTTCTCAAACTCATCTACATTTGTATAGAATTATTTCACCCTGGCGGTCCCTAGGTGATTATCCCTAACAAAAAAAAGTCACCTATTTGTACTAAATGCTTGCGGCAGGAGTTTGGGTCCTATCTTAACTGATCTCTGGGAGGGGTGGTTATCTCATTGAAGGGTTTATCCCTCTGTAGGGCTTGCTACGCTCACGTGATAGCCAACTGCAATACCGTGTTTCGAGACCACCAGTTGGCCTTATAGCTCAATTGGTAGGGTGTCTGCACGTTAAAGCAGAAAGTCCGCAGTTCGAATCCTGGTGGAGCCACATTGCTTTTCGATCATCACTGCTTCCAGATTTTCCAAACTCGGACATTTGTCTAGATTTCTATCAAATTATTCACCCCAATGGTCCTTGGGTCAATATATCCCTAAAAAAAAAACATCACCATCTACATGTATTCATACAAATTAAAATTAAATAATATTGCTTTCTCTATCTCTCAAATAAAAAAATAGAAAAAAAATAAAAATCTTGCTACATTCACAAAGGTATGAAAACAGAGGTTTTTTTTTCTTCAATCTGTTCTTGCAATCATCCTGAACTAATTGGACTAGGATTAAGGGGCCAGGCATTATTAAAACATCATCAGGCCTCCCTAACACGGGGCTTAGGTCGAAACTGGCACTCGATAATCCCATGGATTCTGGTCAGCCATTGCTGACGGGTCACACGCTGCACACTCCACTACAAACAGTGCGTCACAACCCCTTGACGAGTCTTGGTCGACACCAGCTCGCTACAAGGGATAATCTATGCTACATCACGCACCGTACATGCAGATGAGGCTCTCGAGGGAGACCGAATTACGATCAAGAGGGGTCGGGATGGAATGTCGGAGACTTAAAATACCCTCGCATTTAACTCCTTTTATCACTGCTATTACGGTTCACCTCATCTATCTACGTAATACAGTCTGTTATAGAACTCTAAACACAAAGATCGTCATTAGGTTTTGTCCTTGTTATAAATTGTTTTTCTGTCCTTGTGTACATGTACACACATTATCCCCAATAATGGCCAAGAAAAGGTTCAAATGAAGTGTTTTTGCAGTTTACGTGTTATTCACTTTTGTAACCTTTTCTTCTTCTTGGTAATTTTCATGACTGTATTCGCATCCCGATAAGGCCCTTACGATTTTTCTCTCATCCCAAGTTTGGTTGTTTCATTTCAATGGTGATCAGGCACCATACGAGATGTTGTGTTCGTTACTTTGCCTAGTTGCGCCACCATGCAACACCGAGAGAAGAATTGGGTCTATAGGGAAACCCTGAGGGAGTATACCAAATGTGCCTTATAGCTCAGCTGGTAAAGCATCTGCCTAGTGAGTCAGAGGTCTCGGGTTCGAATCCCGTTAAGGCCCTTACGATTTTTTCTCTCATCCCAAGTTTGGTTGTTTCATTTCAATGGTGATCATGAGGCACCATACCAGATGTTGTGTTAGTTACTTTGCCCAGTTGCGCCACCATGCAACACTGAGAGAAGAATTGGGTCTATAGAGAAACCCTGAGGGAGTATACCAACTGTGCCTGCTCAGCAGGTAAAGCATCTGCCTGGTGAGTCAGAGGTCTCGGGTTCGAATCCCGTTAAGGCCCTTACGATTTTTCTCTCATCCCAAGTTTGGTTGTTCCATTTCAGTGGTGATCAGGCACCATACTAGACGTAATTGTGTTCGTTAGCTAATGAAAGTGTCATAATTATTTACTGCAACATTCTTGATAACAGGAATTTTAAAATTAAAATTAAAAAAAAGATTGAAAAAAAAAAAAATAGTGTCTTTCAAACCAGAGAAAAGTCCTCATTGTACCATTCTGAGATCTAAGGGAATTTCCACTCTGCTAAGCGCCGTTACAATCCCCTGAGGAAATACATGCAAATCTGTGAAGTTAAGCGGCTTTTACACTCAGCGAACACACACGAGTCATTTTGATGTAATTTAATCAATTTTGTCATGTTATTCTGAAGAGAAACAATTTCTATGCTTTCCAAAAATTTGATTAGTTTTTTGTTCTTCATGATGACTGACCCCTTCCTACCGAAATTTTCGGCGACGTTTTTATTTTATCCGCAGTTGATCAAATTAATAACAGGTATGCATGATGACAAACGTGAATGGAACGGAATTCCCTATAGGCTTTAAATAGCAGCCAATCACCAACGCGGATATGGCCAGCGCAAGTTTGAAACGCATGGAATTTACTTAACAATAAATGAAATGCACTTATTTAGTACAGTTCTTGATTGCCATAGAAATGAAACAACCAAACATGGGATGAGAGAAAAATCATATGGGCCTTAATTATCGGGTTTCGAACCCGAGACCTCTGACTCACCGGACAGCTGCTGTACCAGCTGAGCTATAAGGCACAGTGGTATACTCCCTCAAGTTTCCCCTACAAACCAGAGAGAAAATTTAGGCTCAGAGGGAAAACCTGAGGGAGTATACCGCTGGGCTTTACAACTCTGCTGGCCTAGAGTTGAACTTTTAGTAAACAAGACAATTTTTAATTTCTTGTTTTTAAAAATTTCCTATATGCTAATAATTTCTACATATCTCCGATATCTTGGCTAACTTCTGTAACCTTTTGAAAAATATATACAGTACAAACATGTACAATTAATGCACCTTAAAATCAACTCAAAATGAATATTGCAGATGTTTTCAATTAATAGTCTAGTTTTAAGAACCTTATGACGCAGTTCTTTCAAATTTCAAGCCATTACTTTCAACTCTAACTGCTCCGTGAGTTGCACGAATGATGTAATCGTTTTTACACTTGTAAATTTAGCATTTTTGAATCCTGACATAGTGCAGTTGTTGTTATTTGCGTTAGGTGAGGTTCGGCCCTGTCTTAAACCATGACTGTTACTTACCGGCTTTTTAAAATTACCATTTGTGGAGTCGTCTTTCTTGTGTTTTTGGACCATTGGGCTTCTGGGTGGGCTAGTGATGCGAGTCTGAATACTTCCACCGCCTGCGAGGTGCTTATTGGTTGGAATCTTAGAGTTTCCTTGTGGATTGCTGGCTTGGTTGCTGGCAGAGCCCCGACGGCCCTTAGCAGTAGGGTTCGGGCCAGTCTCAGCGACAGGGCTTCTAGACAGTGGGCAAGACTTCTGATAGAGACTCGGCTCAGAGCGGGCAGACTTGAGGGTGGACATGTTACTGGGACGTTTCATTTTAGTCTTGCAGGGGGAACTGGATGTGTGGCTGTTGGCTCCCGTAGCTGTGGTCCGACTTCGGTGAAGGGATGTTTCGTTTGGGGAATCAGATGACTTGGCCTGCACACGAAGACAAAAAAAAACAAACTAGTCAAACCTCTATAATAAGAGCACTGTTAAAGGAGCGAGTTAAGATTTTTCCAGAAAACGGATTTCGTTTTAACCTAAGAATCATATAAAATACCTCCCCAAAATACTATCCATGGGAAGAAAACGGGAAATTTACAATCTCCAATTTGGAAGTGGAAGCAAGAGAGTTGGTGTAATTACTGCACAGCTTTATGGAACCAGATAAATTAGTTTACAAAACATCGGTGGGTTTTTGACGATATCCTTGAAAATACACTGATTGAGAACGCGAAATTTTAAAATGGTAATGAGAAAAATATGACAAATGATATGTCATCAAAATCTCAACACCCATGAGAAAAATGAAGGGCGTTCTACATGTACATGTACATGTACCTATATACAAGGAAAATGTCATGTCCAATATCATTTGTTCTTAAATGTATTCATTCCTGATAATACAAGGTTTTTCCTGCAACAAGGTATTCTGAAAAGTGCCTCTTTATTAACAAGGTTCAACTGTACAGTGTGTAAATTTAATAACAATATCACTGAAATGAAATGTGAAATTAACATGGAAGGAAAAACATAAAGCCCAAACTCTGCAATTTCCAAAAAGAAGAGTTGAAGCTGGGTAGGCACTAAGTGTAAACGCAAAAGGTGAATTGAAAAAGGCGGATCAGACCCGGGTCCGATTCACCTTTTTCAAGTCGACCTTTTGGGTAGGGTTGAACTCCGCAATTGCGGGGTTGAATCCCGCAATTATCAAGGTCGCTTGTAGTGTAAACGCTACCCGAATACAGATTCAACATTTTGAGTGTCCATGGGGCGGTGCCTGCAGTGTGGTAGGTTTAATCGATGAAACCATGCATGTGCTGCGGTCACAATTAACTGTGACTTATGCGGTTTGTAAACAGTGGTGAAGGCGAATTGAAGCCGAATAGATGTGTAGTGTAAACACGGCAACTGTTCAGTTTTGTGATCGCAATAAAAATGCCGGGTCTGTATATCCACCTTTGCCGTTTCAAGTGTAAACGCGGTGATACATGTAGATGGGAACCAACTTTGATGGCAGATTCTTTTGAATGCGTAGTTGATCTAGTGAGTGCATATTTTATTCCTGGAAGCTACAAAGATGAAGTTGTATACAAAAGACATTGTGCTAAACAAGTGCTACATTTTGGACACTTCTGTTACATAATTTTAGGCCATCCCGGTTACGAGCGTATATTGGAATTTGTACACGGGGTTTTTAGAAATAGGCATGTTGTCACACTGTTTGTAACCCTTTTTGGGCCTAAGTTATCTCTTCAGAACAACTGAAACTCAGTTATTTCTTTTATGTTGAGACCAGACAAAGGTATTTCCTCGAAAATATGGTCTGTGTTGCCAAAATGCCCCCCTTTACTGTGGAAAAGTACGTATGAGTTGCACATAAAAACTAGCAGTTGCTTTTTCTAGGCTCTTACTTACATTCTTATACATAAAAATAAGCAAGTTCTAACAAGCAAAAGCAAAAGCGATTTTCCTCCAAGCAAAAACTTCCCAGAATAGCAATTGCTTAAAAACGTATACATAAAAACAAGCTTTTGCTTTTGCCACTAAGCATTTGCTTGTAGTGTTTCAGGATCCCCAAATAGGAGCTTCAGCTCTTCCTTATCACACAAGATTCACTGTTACCAACCCCTACCAACCGTTATCTACCTTTAGAAACGGTCAGTAAATGTCTAAGAAGAGATCAGTTACAATTGCTACCTCATCAGTTTTCCAAGACACTTGAACTGTCAACTCAATGTGCTTTGCTGCTGTATGATCTTTACACATGATAAATAATTAATGCATCTTGGATCTGGCACATTCATTAATAACTCATTTGATCCAGACAGCGGACTCATGGATGCGACAACGCTATAGGGTTAATGGTGTCAGCAATTACGAACATAGGGGCATCTCTCAATTGAAGCTGCTCATTTTTGCTAAGTACTGCAAACGTCCCAGCTGCATGTAAGGGACACGTTTTCCCCACCGCGTGTCTGCAGACAAGAGCAGTCCCAAGAGGTTGACACCTGCTGGCTTCTCTACACACTTGTACATCTACTTGTACATGTACCCAATGTGTCAGGTCACTCAACCGGCCAAAACCTCATTGAAACTAGAACACAAGTCAAAAGCGGCACGTGTATGGGCAGACGTTGTCACAAAAAGGTGTTTACTTGCACGATGTAATGTGTATAATAACAATACAGTGCACAATTCAAATGATGTATGTTCACGTACACTTATAAAGCGTCTTCCACCTAAACTTAAGATACATACAATGTAGGTGGGTGGCGCCATTAATTGGCAGCCAACAGCCAGCTAGAAGGCCTTTTCACACTTGAAAAATATGGAAGTCTTGAAAGCGATTCCAAAGTGATTAATCGGTCGGTGACTTTTTATCTTGAAGTTCACTGTATTCAACAAACTTAAATTGACATTTTAAGAAAATTTAGTTTCTATTTAGACAGGTATATTTGAAGCATATTTGAAGACTGAATATATGTGACCTGATCTCAGAAAAGGTAGAATAAGTTAACACAGGCTAGGTCGAGTTTTCGTGACTATTCTGAGGCAGATCCACGCTCATTAGAATACCAAAACACAATGGAAATTCCAGGCATAACACAGACATTCCACGGGGAACACATACATCCCAGGCGTATCTGGGCACCGCCAGGAATTTCCATTGTGTTTTGGTATTTTAATGAGCTTGGATCTGCCGCATATTTCTTCTTATGGTCGTGAAAACTCGACCTAGCCTGCGTGACTTATGTTACCTTTTCTCAGATCGGATCACATATTTCTTTTACTTATTACTTCTGTGAATTAAAATTGAGGATTTTAGGCCAATTTCCTTTGAATTTTTTACAGGTAAGTGTTACACTACACATAAACATATCGTAAGGATGGCGATATACTGTATGAATTATCCAATTAAAGGGCCTGAAATGCTCAATAACTTTATGCACAGTTTTTGCTGCATACGAAGGATTTTTCATTTTTCAACTTTGAAAATTTCTTCACATAAACTCACAGAAAGAGGGCGCTGTTTGGGGCATGTCACTTTAGGAACACACAGTAGTAAAGCAAATAAAAAACATAAGACTTCAAACTGGAATTGTGGGAAAATGATGCAGTTTCCAGCCTTAGTTTTTTCATGGTTTGCAAGAGGCAACATATAAAACAAACCTAAACCGTCATGGGTTACAAAAGTTTCAGCAAGTTGGAGAAAATTGTGGAAACTTTTGTGCACAGTTGAATGAGATTTTCCTGTGTTTTCCTAATGTGACATCACCACTTTGCTCATGCATATGTAAATTTCATTAGCATAAAAATCAAAAACCTTGATTTTAACTCCCCAAACAACTTCCAAGTAGGGTTTTTATGATTGTAAATTAATGGACTAGTTCCATAGCACAGATTTCATTGATAAAAACACCATTTCAGAGGCCCTTTAAATCAAAATCTAATCAACTCAAAACACAGTATCCTATAGATACATGTATAGCTGCAACATAGCCTTGGGGCCATGGTTGAACTCCTTAAGGGATAAGCCTGAACTTTCACGCCTTTCCCAATCTATTTAATTACAATTCTCTAGTGTGTATAGAGGCTGGTGGACGAAGGACGAATATCTACATGCACAAGAAAAGAAAATCAATTCAATTCTCACCTTCATTTGAGTGTAATATTTATTCACAATGGACATAGCAGATCAAGTACATGTATGGCCTAAAATGACTTGAAATAAAAAATTCTGATTTATTCAGCTTTTAGACACACAAGAATTTAAATTCAGCTTTTAGATACACAAGAA
Organism: Henricia sp. BOLD:AAB3569; assembly: GCA_037783545.1. NCBI lineage: Eukaryota > Metazoa > Echinodermata > Asteroidea > Spinulosida > Echinasteridae > Henricia > Henricia sp. BOLD:AAB3569. The sequence continues at coordinate 1,040,354 of JBBELK010000272.1, read as the reverse complement.
TTTAAATTCTTTTATGACTGTGCAAATGTCGAAAGTTGTCAAAATTAAACCTTGCCTAGATTTATTGATTTTAACATTAATATACCTTGCATATTTAAAGATAGTACCCATGATTGGTAAACTGTTACAAATAGTTTTATCCCCCTGTGTGATTGAAGATATTCATGATAAAAACCAACCTGAGCAAAAACCAGTTCCGTACTTCGTCTAACTTTTGAGAAAACATGTCAAAAACGCATTTACAGTCATTTCGCCCAAAACCAGTTTATAGACCACTTTGCCCTGAACCACGGCCTGTGCACGAAGTTGTTTGGACGAGGTAGTGTTTGGACGAAGTGGTTTGGAGGCAAAATGGCACTCGGGCGAAGTGGTTCAGGACGAAGTGGTCCATTGCAAAATGGTTTTGGGACGAATTAAATTTACGTCTCGCGAGACATAAAATAATTGTTTTGCTAATTTCTCAAAGACTATAGCACTTCAGACAAAACCATTTCAGGGGAAGTTTTCTGCCGTCATCATGTTTATATTGTGTAAGTTATGTGTAAATCTGTGAACATTTTGATTCTTCGATATACCAATCATGTACGTGTACTGCCTTTAAAGCCACAATACATTGCAGTCACCTAAAATTGTACTTCACGAGTACACAAGGAAAAAAAAAACTACAAGTGTTGACAGCAATGGTAACAAACACCACATGTGAAAGAAAAGGCCAACTGTAGGTGTTTTTTTAAAAGGTTGTCTGCAGACAACCTTTTTACCTATCATTTATACACAAAAACCATGCATGGATTTTTAAGGTTTTCTTAAACTATAGACAGCCGAAGTGTGACGTGGGTTGCCATGGTAATTGGCTCTAAACATCATGGCCATCGGAAAAGTACTATTGCAAAAGCACAGGGACACGGTTGAGTGATTTTTAGTGTAGAGCCGTTGCCTAGGCAACTAACAAAAGATGACGTATTCACTTCAACAGTCTATTACAGTATGTGGCTGAAATTTCTACAAGGTACTTTATCAACATTCGTGACATTATTCTATAGTCATGTAATGCTGTTAATTTTTCCTGTTTTTGAAAGTTTTACAATAATGTAATCCGTCTTTAATTCCCATCTACATGTACGTATGTAAGCCATTGAAAAGAAATCAGGTTTATCACAATGACAAAAAATTGCCATAAATGACATTTGTTTTTCATTTTGTGACTCAAGCCATCTGGGTCGTGTTCCACTTACACAAACGTTGCCAATGTTTGCCGCTGGTTACAGTTACAGCTTTTGTGCACGTGTCTATGGAAAGCCGGGTACTGTCGCAAACGTTTTCAACGTTCGCCTTATTGAAATGCAGCCCAGGTATTCCTTTCAACAACACCAATTGAGCAAGGAATATAGATTAAATGCCAGTGATACTGTATTGACAGCTAATCCGTACCGGTTGTTATTAATTGGTTGAGGTGTTTACGAGCATGTCCACTACCTGGATGTTGGTACTAACATCTGGCCCTTATGAGTGGACAATCAATAATGATTTGAATGTCAAGCACATCCGGGCAGTGGACATAACCAAATTTGCTTCTCTCTGGATGCAAGTTTTTGCTGTTTGTGGTAAATTTGAAGAATTGATTGATATAGACATGTTTACTGCACTATTAACTCTCCAGCTTCCATTCAACCAGATTCACCTGGAAATCGTTGTGGTCTTTCTCAGGTGAGTTTGAATGATCTTTGGTGTATTTGCCATTGTACTTTATCAGTGTGACGGTGACATTGATGCAATTTTTGTAGTACACTGACGAGGGTGGAAATCGGCGAAGACCAGGAATGAATTAGGAAGTTGATCATGGCTTCAGACCTTGTGTGCAAAACATACGAGACAGGCCGAAAGTGTATCCTCACAAAATCTTAAATTGTTTCCACTCGAAATGTTTGTTTTTTACCATCAAATCTGCACATTCCAATGCTAGATGAGTCATTTTAAAGAAACAACATTTTTGGATCAACTCTTACCAATTTATTCCTAAATTTTATCAGTATGCAAGGGAAAAAGGTTTCGCATTAAGACCTGTCCACATTAAGGCCTGTCCGCATTGGATTATTTGGGGGAAAACTTACTGAGACAATGAGTACTTTTCCCATTTTAAGTCTAATGCGGACAGCCTAGGACATTTTCCTCTCAGTAACTTTTCCCCCCCGAGTCCAGTTGTTACTTTTCCTGGCCAACTGCTGCCCAGGAAAAGTTCCCAGGTAACTTTTCCCGAGACGAAAAGTCCAATGTGGACACAGCGATTCGGTAAAAGCACTCTGGAACCATACATCCGGGCCGTGAGGGTCATACTGCGAAGGGACACTGCCCATGCTCTCCAACGGTCTCGGTAAAATGTTCCCGTGTCAAAAAATTTAGCCATTTTACCATCATTTCATTAAAACCTCCCGAAAAACAAGTCCAATGCAGACACGGCTTATACATGTCCAAGTAACTTGGACCGTGAACTTTACAGCGTGCATCGTGCAAGGCATTAAATCATAATGGAAACAAAATGGTCTCGAAAATGGTCTCGAAATCGGACACGAAATTGCACTTTCTGTGAGAATGTAAGTCAGTCATTGTACCCCAGCTTAAACCTCTACATATGTACTTGTACCTCAGATGGTGTGTCAAGTGTATTTGTGGCCATTTTGCGGGTGAATACTGTTGAATTTGTTGGGCATGTACTGTGTGGGCCGGGAATTAAGGGAAATACGATACCTGCCAAACTGTTTGGACCCTACATATCGCCTGTCACGTACCCATGTGCCCATATTAGCTTGCAGTAGCGCGCTAAGAGCTTTAGCATATAATGCTTATTGAAAAGACAATGCCCTTTTAGCTTGTTAATAAAGCAGAAAATTTGTGCTGACAGGTTTTAATGAAACTGGGCCCTGATCCACCTACAAGTCAACATTGCTTGACCAAACCTGTCAATTAAATAACCATGCACTGATGCAGTAACTGACAATCTGCCATGTCCATCACTCCTACACATGGTTGGCCCATTTAAAAGCCTTTTGTAACATTCGCGATGACCCGAAATTTTAGTACAAGAAAAAACTTAGGCCTACTCAAAGTATTGATATCAATGGTAACAAACACCACATGAATTTATTTCTGTCCAAGATGGTACTTTCTGTAAGAAATTAACAACCGAAGATTTTTATTTAAAAAGTATGTGTGCACACACATTTTTTTTACCATTCACTTAATGTACAAATGCATGGATTTTAAAGTTTTTCTGAATCATCGATGCATCTATGACCCCTTTCTCACTAGAGAAATCACTTCGTTCGACGATGATTCGACGAAGAAATTTCCTGATGTAAACGTACGCCTCGTCATTCGACGAAGATTAAAACATTTTTGTTCGACGAAGCAAAATAGCTTCATTCGATGAAGAGATCGCTTCATTCGACGAAGCAAATTTGTAACAAATTCAAGCCACAGCTCTTTAGAAAGGCACGGAGCGGTCAATTTCGTGGCACGAATTTGCTCCTCGCGCGCATTGACAAGCGTGCGCTTTCAAGCACGTGCGTGCTTGAAAACGAGCATTGTTGCATCACCAGCGTTTAGCAAATTTTGCCTCTGAAGCTGGCAGACATTTAGCAGCGCTTATGATTATGGTCTCCATGAAATAGCCGGAGCCTCCGTTAGCACAAAATTGGCTGCTAAACGGCTCCATGACATTGGCCATTGGTGTAGTGTGGTCTTAAGTGGTGTTCCCATTGGACTAATTTTGGTAAAACTCCCGTGGTTGTGCGGGAGAGTAACAAAATTTAGTCCAATGGGGACGCACGGAGAATTAGTGTCCCTGTAAAGCTACCGCGACCACGATGTAAAACTTACAGGGTGAGAGATGCCGCGGAGACTTTCCGCTCAGCCGCGGGAGTTTTACAGGGCCATCGAAAAGTCCAATGGGAACAGTTTCGCCCTGTAAAATGAACACGACCCTGCAGTAAACTATGGGCCTGCACGGCAAAAGTTTACTGCAAGGTCGCGGTAGCTTTCCGCATGGGCACTGAAAACAATTGCAAATGGGAACGCATGGGAAGATTACACGAAGGAATGTTACCGAAGGTCGCGGTAACTTCCCGCGAGGCAAGTGAAAAAGAAAGTCCAATGGGAACATGCCTTTAGTATGCGACAGCAAAATAGACTGCTAAAGTATGACGTCAGCTGCCACAGTAATTTTGCCTAACCATTCACAATTTAACTTAAATGTCCATTGCTAAAGTGCATGCAGGGAAACAATTCACTGGTTTTAGGGTAGAGCAAGTAATCTTGGTAACACTATGGACTTCATGTAGATGAGATTATTCCAGAAACTGTTTGTCATGAGGCAGTTAGTCTGACAGTCAATTTGTCATTGGATCATGTGGGAGTGCTTCGATCAGCAGGGAGAGGATGGGAGATGGTTATTGGATTGTCAAGTATTAAGGATGTGGATCCTGCCTTATTTTCAAGGTCTGTGCATTTGGTAGCGCTTAGGGAGGGGAGGGAAGATCGACCTTGGGACCTGGATGGGGGACAGTTCAAGACAAATCATGGAAATTCCACTTGTGAAATGTTTACTATGTACATTTTGGATATACCCAGCACTTGATTTAGCAACCGGTTTGCAATTCTTTCAAGTGTCAGTTAACCGTTCGGCCGACACTAAAGATTGTTGCTGGTGTTTATAGATGCATGTGCAATGTATGTACACAATACTCCAAGGCCCCTAAAATAATAATTGAACCTTTATCTGGTCAAGTTTTACTACGACCCCATATTAATTTATTTCAGTTTATGAAGTCATTACAAATAACCCTCTGAAAACCATTGTAAATTCTTTAAAATTGGGTTTCGTTTAAATGTTCGGCAAAACCATTTTCCCCAATTTATTTTCCAGTTAAACGGTTAACCAATTATAATGTCCCATCCCTACCCAGCACGATATGTGACAAAGAGACTCCCCCTACCACCCTATATACCTCAACACACTCTTCCCTTTTGTTAACTCACCCCCGCTCCCCTAAAACCTGAAAATAATTCCTTTAAAATTCCTTGGATGTTTAAGACACAATGGGGAAACAAAGAAAGGGGGAGGTACCCTCTGCATGCTGCATTATGATTTTAGAATTTGTTTTAAGAATGTGGTGCAGCTTCACTTTCTTTCAATTTTGTGCGCTTTCTGGTTAATTTTGTTTCATAAAAGTCATATTTTTTGTGCCAACACTGCTTTCAAACATCAATAATAAAATTGGAATGATTCATTCTTTGACCATCGAAATAAACTGTTCTTTGAGTGGGGGTGTGTAATAGCATTAAGATGTGTGATTTAATGGAAGCACAGCAGAGTTGGCACTACTCAATGAGATAGTGACAAATCAATTAACATGGTTGGTACTGCGTGCAATAAACTGTTCTATTTACTTCAGACATTGTTCCAACGACTTTATTGTACAACAAGGTTTAACTTTGGTTCATCATAAGGCGTTCCATGAGTCACTGTTAACATTCCATCATGGTAATTCTTCCATGTGTCTGCACTTGGATTTATTTTTGGTAATTTAACCTTACAGTAACATTATTCAGGTCCACACAGAAGTCGCATGCACTCAAAAGTGGTTTAGTGGTTTTAGGGGCATTCTCTGGTGTAAGGCTCGGTGTAATCATGGAGGTAGGGTGTAATGACGTAACCGTGAGTAGTAAAACATGGTGGACAGTTTGGAATCGCGATGCGAGTACAAAGAAAAACACAGATTTATGACACAAAATAGGAGGGAATATGGCTGTAAATACATTTTGCTTAATCAGTAGATGTCTGTGGGCTTTGACAAAGTTTATTGCGGTACTTTTATGGCAACTAATTCTGCGTGGCACTGGCTTCATTTTTCATCGTTTACGAGTCAAATGATAACAGTTGGTTTAAAGCCCCACCCGGCAACATCCTTTCACCCGTGTTCCCAGAATTCAAAGCGAAACCCTGTGTCGTTCGTTTTGCATCTTCTGGGGGATTCCACCGGTATAAACCCCTGATACACGGTGTAAGCATCTCGAATGCCCCTTTTACACTGCCTGTCCGAATGGGACTTTCCAGTGATGTAAAAATATCAATGAAATTTGTTCGCACTCCAGCTCACCCCTTAAAACTTACAATCGACAAACGACGGCCGACAGTTAACTTTTTGGTGTTTTTTGGTCGTCTGCACTGGACTAAATTTTGTGAAATTAGCAACAATTATATCTGTAAATGTTACCAAAATTAGTTCATCAGTCGGTCTATTAGTTGCTGCCATGACCCATCTGTATTAAAGGTTCATAAAACCACACAAAAACGTGTACACACAGGTTGTTTATGACACTTGTCAGCATATACATGTACGTAACCAAAACTTATCTGCCATTTTTGTAAATTAGTGGAAGTCTTGGTACCGTGGCTGAGTGGTTTGGGTCATTGACGCGCAATCATAGGTGAAAACGTAGGGTTGCGGGTTCGAACCTTCCCCCCGGTTGTGGTACCTGTGCCCTTGAGCAAGGCACTCAACCACACTTGCTCAATCCTTCGGAAGGGATGTAAGGCCGTTGGTCCAGTGTGTTAGGCAACAGTTACGTACTTTAAAGATTCCTCACGCTTGCGAGTGACAGTCCAATGGGCACTTTTGAGGAATCCTTGGTATGAATACCATGCAGAAAGAAATAATAAAATATTGTGACCTCAGAAATACCATTTTTGGTCCAATTTGGCAATGTTTGAAAATTAAATTTTTCACTTACAAAAGATTCCACCACAATGAACAAAAAAACTTACAAATTAACACTTTACAAAAAACTTTAACAAATTAAAGGTCTCCATCCACAACCTTTTTACGGGGGAGTTTAAAGGAAGGTGGGTGGACTAGTTTGTGTATCATGCTTGATTAAATGCCACCCCAGTAAATGTCAGTGATCACTCTGACACATGTATCTCTGTGACTTGAGGTGAAAGTTACAGGAACCCACCCACCTACGAACAATTCCCAGCTTATCAGCGATTAAGCACTAATGCACTCAAGATCTTGTCAAGGGAGAAAACAGAGGCAAGTGGAGAAATCTCAAGTTGACTAAGATGTCAACAATCAATAACATTTGTAGAGGGGGTGGGGAGGGTGGGGGGGGGGGGGGGGGGGGAGGTGTTGGTCTGTAACTTATGCAAAAATGCCATAGCAATAATTTCCCATACTTAGTATGGTGCCTGAAGACAAAACAAAATCGCACAGAACTCCATTAAAAGCTAGAATGGAAATGAAGCCGGGATGTGCATAACGACGCTTTCTCATTAGCATAATTTTGGGCTCCCAGGGACAAAAATGTTCGGTTTCGCATCGCAAAATGCGATGCAATCCGCCAGAAATGCGAGACAAAACTAAACTGGTATACATGTAGCAATTATTGCGATTCAATTATTATTACGATGACGGTCGACAATGACAACACCAACTGAACCAACCATGCCAACGCAACTTAAAATAATGCAATAAGTTACACTCCCACTATTTCAACTTTTCCGCTTCGCATCACCATTTTTTTCCTGGCTGGATGTGTGTGTTTCGGGCAGTGTTGTAGTACTCGAGTCCAGGATTCGGACTCGAGTCCGACTCGAGTTACATTTTTCGTGACTCGGACTCGAGTCACATTGGAAAATGACTCGGACTCGACCATGATGACTCGGACTCGAACATGGTGACTCGTGACTCAAGTCACATATTTAAAAAAAAACAAAAATAATATATAATCTTGTGCTTAATGCAGGATTCTTTAGGGAAAAGCACAGTACGACGAGCGAATATGTACACTATTCCTACCAGGCCGGCGAAGAGCATCATTTCACACATTGAGTGTACCAAACTATAGCAGATTCGGTTTCATTTTGGTGAACAAGTGACTTGTGATTTGGACTCGAGGAAAGTGACTCGGACTCGGACTCGAGGAAAGTGACTCGTGACTCGGACTCGAGGAAAGTGACTCGTGACTCGGACTCGAGGAAAGTGACTCGTGACTCGGACTCGAGGCTAGTGACTCGAGACTCGGACTCGATATTGGTGACTCGACTACAACACTGGTATCGGGCATGTAATTTTGGTGCCACATTTGCATAATTTTGGGCACCTCATATGCACTGTTTTGGGCACCTTCCCATTGAATTTCACGTAAAACCTCTCGCATGCACACTTTCTCAATGTTTGTGACGATCGCGTGTGTTATGTTCGAACACAAGACGTGCTATGCCCGTACACGTTTCAAACCGACCCAAACTGGATACAGTGATTGTCATTGTAATGGATATCTGTGGTTTCTCGCTTGTTCGTATTATTGAGGATTTTCCTCCCACTTCCAAAAATTCCGCATCATCCGTATTCATAAAAATTTAATAACTGAACATTTATTCCATGCCTCTGTAAAAGCAATTATTGTCAAAGCATTTTCTGGCTTGAATTAAATTTAACTCATCAACTTTTTCTGTGACAATTGCTTTTCAGGATATATTGGAGAAATGTTGCATCTCTCTTCCTAATAACAACTGTCCCCTTTAGTGCGACTATAACACGTGAAGCGTCAGTGACTGAGTTTGCTATTAAAAATCATATTTCCCCTCCGGCTGCGTAGATATTAATCCTATTGATTGGGACGTCATACGTGATCCAAACTTCACGAACAGAAGGTCTCGCATTGGGCAAATATGCGTATGGAATCAGGCCTCCTATTAGAATTCAAGGGCAAAATTTTGCTACTGTGAAATTGCTGACGGCAATTGCGTCAAAAGGTTCTATTTCACATGCGACAGCTTTTATTATGTATGGTCTGATTGGTTCATTGGCACGTCATATACTGACCACTCCAGGTGAGCGCATCTAGATCATTTGCATAACAATGAATAATTCATTAAAGGAGCATGTTCAGATTTTTTTCCTCAAAATACTATCCATGGGAAGAAAACATGAAATTTGCAATCTCCAATTTGGATATGGAAGCAAAACAAAAAGGTTAGTGTATAAGTGCACTGCTTTATGTAACGTAGATAAATTAGTTTACAAAACATTGGTGTTTTTTTTTACGATATCCTTAAAAATATACGGATTGAGAGCATTAAATTTCAGAATGTTAATGAGAAAAATACATGACAAATGATATGGTATCAAAATTTCACCACCCATGGGAAACAAATGGGGGCTCAAAAATGTGATGTGACATGCTCCTTTAAAGGGGTAATCAGAGTTTGTACATGTACTGTACGAAGACTGGGCCTCGCCAAAAATCACGATTTATTTGAATCAGTCGATAGTCTATGAATAAAAATACAATCCTCTTACCTTTTAGATCCATTCACTTTATGATTTTTGAGTATTTTCCCAATGAAAAGTACCGGGTCGACGGGCAATTCATATGCAAATACAGTAGCAGTCACCAGGGCGTAGCTATGCACGTGATACGTTTGAATGTGTCGACGTACGCACAAAATCTGTTCCACATAGGCCATTTTCGAAACGCTCTGTTTTACGGTGAGGCTCAGTATTTTGAATTTGATGTCTTCCTTTGTGTGTTCGTGAATTATCTTGGTGTTAATAAATATGCTCAAGAGGGGTGAACGTTCAAATTAGCATTGATATTGCTGGGATACACCAGGCCAGAGCCACAGACGAAGACGGTCGTTTTTGAAAACAGCCGATGTCGAAGCTGCACAACAGAGGGCGCTGCTTATCGTGCAAAGATTCACATAATCCATTCGTTGTTCGCATAAAATGTAAGGTAAATTTACGATGAAAAATTTGTCCTTAATTTTTAACAGGGGTGGAATTTTCTTATTCTTATTCAGAATTTGCCTCTCGAGTAATCAAAGATCAATACAATACCTTTTTATTCTTGTAAAAAGCGGAGAAATAAACTCAGATTGCCCCTTTAAGCTACATATAGGGGATTTTCTCCACCACCCTATATATGCTACATACTCATACCTATAGATTAATATTCTGTAAATTTCAAGTGCAAGTTAACAACAACCACCAAGAAATATCATCTGTTTTTGCAAGTAATGATATAAACATTCACCATATATATTTATCATCCCAGCTCATTCCTCTGACTCAATTACTTGCGGCTAGTTCAAATCTTCTCTCAGCAAGAGCCAATTAGGCTTGTATGCCCCCTCAAGGATGCAATGGAAGATCCTGAATCACGACAACGGTATACATACAACGGGAGACGACTAGTTGGCTCTGAGAGGCCTCTGAGAGGCCAGCGACAATCGGAGCTTGAAAGCTGGAATACGATGTTTGTACAATGTGTGTGAGTGTAACTGGTCTTTAAGTTTGTTAGATAGATCTACTTATATTAGTGGCTGCAGGGGAGATTCTCTGAGTAATTTCATCAGGATCTAAGCTCCGTAGTGTATTTTTCGTAGACTTCCAAGTGTCTTCATTTCAGTCATCGTTCTTACAAATGGATTAATCCGGGCACCATCTACAGTGTATAGGCCTACCAGGTAAGAACCAAACACTCTGTTTTAATGGCGTTTGTAACGAGAGTATTTCAGAGCAGGTTGAATGAGATTATACGTAGCATCAGGACAAACATCTTTCGCACTGAAGCTAGACTCTCTTGCACAAAGTTTCTCTATTCTATATTTACAATTCAAGTTGCTGATCCAGTTTTTCCCTTTGTTTGTAATGATTTATATTTTCTCAGTGGAAAATGTCTTATGACATCGATCATAAAACTCCAAAATCATCCTCTGAATGGATTTTAGAAGCTATTCAGAAAGAGAAGAAAAATAGACTGCAGTGCAGCTACCAGGGCCCAATTTCATAAAACATGTTAGCACCCGATTTCTGATTAAGCAGCACTCTCTCCATTTCATAAAACTGTTTAAGCACTAGCAAACCAAACGGCATGCTAACCTACCGATTTTTTGCTAAACGTGACGCCATCTTTTTTCTTCTTGGCAAAATTCGAAACACAGTTTCCAACAGATTAACACAACTTTCAGCTGTTGTTGAAATATTCCAGTCAGCAACAGGCAAGGGTCTTCTGTGGTAGTGATAATCATCCCAAAATGGAAACATAACCGATAATGGTATTTGAAAATGTTGACGTTTACTTATGACAGCAGACGATGAATGCGTTCGAACAAAACAGACGACAGCGTTGCGCGCGCACTCTCCTTGCGCGCTTAGAACAACAAGCTTTATGAAATACGCCCTTGCTTGAGCGAATATTCCTGCTATGCTTAATCCAAATTTTTGATTAAGCGTAACATGTTTTATGAAATTGGCCCCAGAGCACTTCATTTTGTACACATAAAGTGCTTCAAAGCTGTGCAAAAATTGTATTTGAATACACAACACATACCATAAAACTGTACAAGCAAAAACAAGTTGGTGCTGAGCAAATAATCAGCATTTTACCAGTCGATTACGATGTTTCTGAGCTTAGTACTTTCTGCTGAACAGGCGCCAATTTCATTTTTGAAGCACAGAAATTTGCTATCAAGGTTAATTAACAAATCTCAAATTAGCACCGACAACCTCGTCTTGGATGCATCATGCTGAGCCATTGGGTGAGATCACAATTCTGTGTTACGTGTTAGTGTTACAGATCTGTTACCAGATCGTTATCTTAATCAGAATTGTGACCTCAGAACAAACACCGTGTTAACAGGACGTGTTAAAAGTCATGCGCAGAGCTGCAAATTGCAGCGAGTAAGGGGCGCAAATCTGTGTTGGGTGTTAGTGTTAGTGTAAGTGTAACTGATCTGTTAACAGATCTGTTAAATCGGCGTCTCGGGAAACCGTGTTAGTGTCAGTATCTTGGGAGATGGAAAGTCGGTAGGGTTCTGCACGACTTTCAACACTAACACTAACACTAACACAGAATTGTGACCTCCGGTCCGTGTTACACGAGCTTAACCACTAAGTGATTGAAATTTTCAAAATATTCACGGAGCCAAAACAATGTCTCAATTATTGTGGGTAGAATGCAATATCCAACACATTTATAAGTTGTGTTGAAAAATGAAACTCAATTTATTGAGAATCACGAAAGTTCTAAAATAATCAAAATTAACACCACCCACTTCATTCAGATTAAATTAACAGATCTGTTACACTAACACGATCTGTAACATGAGGTGTTGAACATCGAGTTAACAGTGTTTGTTCTGAGGTCACAATTCTGATTAAGTTAACAGATCTGTTACACTAACACGCAACCCAGAGTTATGACTTCGCCCAATGTACAGTGCAGAGAATTAACATGATGTGTTAACATGGTGTTAACCTGGACGTTCAGTTAGAGTTCAATATTAATGCCATGTTAACAGATCTGTTAAACTAACACTAACACCTAACACACAGAGAATTGTGACCTCACCCAATGTATTACGCTGTGTATCTTTTCATTTGCAAATTTTATCACCAACAAAAAGCAAAGAGACCATCGTTTTTGATGACAATTTGAAATTACTCAATATCTGCCGAAATCGTATTTGTGGACCTTGCAACAGTAGCCCATTTTTACAAAGCACTTGTGCTTAACAGCTTATAATACATGTAGGAGCTGCGTAGTTTGCGATGTTGCCAACATTTTCCACTGGTTACAGTGTCTTTGTGCACTTATCTATGGAAAGATGAGTACCCGCTGTTGATGAACATTGCAAACAAATAAGGCAGTGTTAGACGTAAAATATTTTTTTTCACTTTTTAAAAACTGCACAACGTTTCGAAAATCTATATTGAAGAACACTTGGAAATGGTCGCTTTTGTTCATAAAGCTTGCTGGGACCATATGTCTTGCACTCTACAATGTAAAGGGTTGGTGCAAAAGAATAACTATGCAATTAAGTTCAGTGAGCAGGTGGCAAACATGCTGATGAATGAGAAACAATACACCCAAGGATTTTACATGAGATGATTACGCAGGGTCATGGACGAATGTATGATACAATTGAAAATATGATACAATTGAAAATATCATATTTATAAGCCACAGTACATCATTTGCAGTTACCCAAAATTTTACTTAAAAGCCCTGTAGATGATCTGTTTTTGAGCGATTCTGCGAATAAAACCATTATAAATCAAAAGAAAGACATCAACAAACTCATCCGAAGAAATTTCAGCTTTGTCAAATGTACAACGTTTTAAAAAAAACATGAAAATCTATATGCGTTTTCCTGGTCTTGGCAGGGTGTTTCAAATATTCGTTCCAAGTTGATCGCCGGTACTATGTGGCTTGCGTCATGCACTCTGTGGCGCACATCATATACTGCGTGTGCGCACGATCCATAAAAATGCATCGCGTTGGAACACGCACACGCAGTACACAGCGCCCATGCATTTTGGACCGCGTAGATGCAAACCAAAAATAAGTAAATCGTTTGCAAACGATCTAAATAATTTCTTTTTTTTGGATTATTTTCTAGTAAAATTATATCATTTTGAGCGAAAACCTTTCAATGGATAGTTGCTATTAATTCAATCCTTACTTTCAGAACTTTTCCCCTGTAAACTCGTCGATTACTTTTTGGGGTCATTGCAAATGATACACTGGGCCTTTAATGAGTTGACACGAAAAACCAGACAAGTGTTGATAATGGTATAACAAACACCAAATGATCTTTCCTTGTGTAAAATGGTACCTTTGTCGGCGAAATTGCCAACTGAAGGTGCTTTTTTCTTTTGTCTGCAGAAAATTTTGTTACTATTCATTCAACCAAAAGCATGGATTTTAAGGTTTTCTGAAGTATTACTGCATCTATGTGGCTGAAATAACCAAAATATTCATCCATATCTTTTTGGGGTGCTCACTACTCGGTTTAATCAATTAAAGACAATGCAGTAAATTATTATATACATGTACTTAACGACATGTACTGGCCCTAGAGCAATTAGGTTTAACTTTAAACCTTCTTATCTAAAAAAGTATGTACAATTAACCTAACTTTAAAACCACCATGATGCATACATGTAGTTCCGACCCGTCAATCAAGCTGAACCCGCCGACCAATCACAACAGAGCTAGCAGACAGCGCCCACATAGGTCAAAGTGCATTGCCTCACAAACAATAACGCGATTTTCTGCCCATACAGTTTATTGTACAGTGTTGTATGCGGTAATCCGGGTGAATTTTTGGTTAAGGCCAGGCGTTTCGTTGTTGAAAGGCAAGAAAGTACGTATTTCATGATATGACATCCCTGTATTACTGGCCCTTTACTGTGTTTTAAGATAACTGTTGACCCTGAAACATGAATACCTTCGAGTTTTCTCCAATGAATCTGTGTTTTCCGTTGAAAGTCCCATTGGTTTGTGCAGTGTGTGTGGACATTTTGACGATAGCATGTTAAAGGTACACACCTGCCTACTGTTTACATGATTTAGTGATGTAGCAGCAATGACAATACTTTTTTGATGGTCGTTGCGAAAAAATTTCATCAAAATATCTCGTAATTTACTGAAGAAGTGCAAAAATAACGAAAACGGTCAAAAGACGGGTTATACGCTTTACCAGCCATTGCAACTACGCGAGAGCCTCACGACTTTGTCACAAATGATTCGCTCTTCTCCTGCTCAGGATATCTCCAATTTTCTGCTCACGATTTCACTGGACAGCCCGGACGACCGAATAGGAATTTCCGTTTTCTTTTGAGGAGTTGGCATCATGTTTTTTCTTCACGAACACCGAAGCAACACGCCCGTGTGTGTGTGTGCACTCCGGCTATTTGCAGTATACTGCGCGGGGCAAATTTCTACACTCCACGGTAGCCTGCCGTAGCACGCGCTCGCTCCCAATCTCCGGACTCTTGAAACAAACAATTATGTTCGAATTTTCATACTTATGTTTAATTTTGTTTCATACCTGTATAAATAGTCTCTTTTGTGAATTACTTATAAATATTGGGGGAAAATCAGAGTTGAATTTGGTGCAGTTCTGCAGTAACAAACTTTTATACGGCTGGAAATACAACTAACTCACAAGACCACGTGACTTTTCGGAACCAGAATTTGGTTCCGAAAAGTCACGTGACCTTGGATTTTTCAAAAGTGCTCAAAAACGGCTAAATTTGACGGCGTCTTTTCAGGATATATCTAATTTACTCTCGAATACGCTTCAGAATAATGTATGGGTCTATTTCGAGCCCAACAAAGAAGTTGTGTTCCTTTAACCGGGTTAACTGGGCAAAATCGGAACTATGCATTACCAACCCTTGAAAGACTATTTATAACGTCCTAGATATATTCACTAGAGACTCAGTGTAGAGAGCCCTAATTGAAAGGCATTCACAACACAACGACCCACATGGACTTCAAAATGAATGTGACCTACTGAGCCACATGGTAAAGGGGTAGGCCTACATTGGGGATTAAGATTCTCATAATTCCACATAAAGTAAGATGTATACCGGTATTACCCTTACAGAAATGTAAGCTTGCCGCAAGCTTGCATTAAGCTTGTAATTAGATTGCTGCAAGCTTATTAAGCTTGCCGCAAGCTTGTACAAGATTGCAGTGTTGTGTGCAAGCTTGTGCGCAAGCTAGTGGCAAGCTTGCATGCTTGCTGCAAGCTTATTAAGCTTGCCGCAAGCTTGTACAAGATTGCAGTCTTGTGTGCAAGCTTGTGCGCAAGCTAGCGGCAAGCTTGCAGGCTTGCTGCAAGCTTGCCGCAAGCTTGCAAGCTTGCCGCAAGCTTGCATGTGTGCCTGCAAGCTTGCCACAAGCTTGCGCTTGGCCTGCAAGCTTGCAGCAAGCTTGCAGCAAGCTTGCAGCAAATTTGCAGGCCATGTGCAAGCTTGCAGCAAACTTGCAGGCCACCTGCAAGCTTGCAGCAAGCTTACAGCAACCTTGCAGGCCATGTGCAAGCTCTGCATGCTTGCAGCAAGCTTGCACGTGTGTTTGCAAGCTTGCAGCAAGCTAGTATATATGTGTGCCTGCGAGCTTGCAGCAAGCTACATGTACATGTACATGTGCGTACAAGCTTGCAGCTAGCTTGCATACATGTGCCTGATGAGAAAAAATTTCCTATAATAATTTCCTACGTATAATAATCCATGTTTTTTATTTGCATTTTCTCAATTCAATAGCATTTTTTTACAAATGTTTTTGTAAACCTTTTCTTCATATAAATTAATTTCTAGATCTGCAACAAATAATTGCCTTAATTAGAAAGAAAAATATAAATCCTTAAGTTCTGTAGTCCATACAGTAATTGTCCAAACTTGTTTGGAAAACAAACAAGCTTCCAGCTTATAGCAACATAAATAAAACTGAACCTTTTTACTTTTATTTGTTTAGACCAAAAAAAAGAAAAAAAATTAATGCAATGCCAGGTTCCATTTATTTGCCTAATTTCCTACACTTTTAACAATGAAGATTGAGAACCAGTCTAGGGATATACACTATCTCTGGTTCCTTGACTCCAACATTAAACAAGTGAGCATACAGTAGCAGCTGGAACCAGACTTTTGTAACTGCATGCTGGTTTGAAAGTGTTGCAAGGGCTGGAAATCCAAATGTGGTGATATTTCTCATCTGAAATCAGCTTTATCAGGCCTCTTTTTACTTTACTAAGGTAATACTTGCACAAATTAACAAAACTGAAATAATGAAGAGTTTATTTTATGGATATTTGGCCACAGATCAGAGCAGGATCCATTTGTTTCTTGTGTAGACCATGGACTATGGAGCTACATGTAGGCCTACATGTATGTGTATAGACAAACCATTGTATTGTTCATTATCATGTTCACATATAATGAACAACATTGTTCATTATCATGTTCACATATAATGAACAACATTGTTCATTGTAGGACACTAGCCAGAACAGTTTTATTTAGTCTTAGATAATTATTTTACCTACAAATATCACTAGGTATCAGTGTCAGGAAGTGTAAATTTGACATAAAAATTAAGCAGTTAGTTTAGCTTAAATTTAGCAGAAAAAAAGATGCTGTGATACATGTATCAGGATAGCCATGCACTCTCAATCGGTCATGTCCTTGGTTTTGCATGTGTACTGTGATCTTCTCATAACACCTCTGATTTATGCCTAAATTCATTTTGTAGGACTGAGTTTTATTTTTTAGCAATTAACATGATTAATGCATTCCTTTCAGCTGCTCATAGAGCAAGGAACATGCAGTTTTATCTTGTTAGGTTTACTCAACAAAACTCAAAAGCTTCAAATTTGTCTAAGTTGTCCCTGCGGTACATATATTAGCTTGCAAAATTTCAAAAATTCCAATCCCGGCAAGTTTGGGGCAAGCTTGCTGGCGAGCGGTAGGTACGCATGTACAGTAGGCAAACTTGCAGTAAGCTTGCGGCAAGCTTGCGGCAAGCTTGCGGCAAGCTTACAGCGAGCTTGCAGCAAGCTTATACTGCGAGCTTGCGGCAAGCTTGCGGCAAGCTTGCGGCAAGCTATACCGCAAGCTTGCTGCGAGCTTGCGGCAAGCTTATGGCAAGCTTGCGGCGAGCTTATGGCAAGCTTGCAGCAAGCTTGCGGCAAGCTTATTGCAAGCTTGCCGCAAGCTTGCCGCAAGCTTGCTTGTAAGCAGGTAGGCAAGCTTGTCTGCAAGCTTGCGGCAAGCTTGCGGCAAGCTTGCGGCAAACTTGCAGCAAGCTCGCCCTCATTTGCATTTTTGGAACCTTGCAAGCTTGCACACGTGAGGTCGTTTGCTGAGCAAACGGTCATTCGTGGCCGTTTGCTCAGCACTTGGCTCACGTGTGCGGTGAAATTTTGCTGCATTTTTTGCCCCTATTCACGTGATATGAATACAGCGCGGGCAGGGCTCGAAATACCCACTGGACCGCATCCTGAGATATCAGGGAATTTCCACTCTGCAAAGCGACGTAACAATACCCTGAGGAAACACACGCAAATCTGTGGAGTGAGCCGGCTGTTGTCTTGAGCCAACTCACGCCCGAGTCATTTTGATGTAATTTAATCAATTCGGTCATGTTATGCCCAAAAGAAACGATTTCTATACTTTCCAGAAATTGTATTGGGTTCCGTTTCTTATGACTGTCCCATTCCTACCAAACTTTCAAACGATGATCTTAATTTACTCCGCAGTTTTTCAAATTAATAACAGGGATGCATGCTGACGAATGTAATGGAACGGATTCCCCAGTATGCTTTAAATAGCAGCTAATCGTCGACGCGGACAACGGCCAGCATTACCGAGTACATGTATCACATGCATGCACGGTGTTTACAATCTGCGCACGTTACATTTGAATGCCTGCAATCATGCTGCAATGCACTGCCAAGCGTCCTGATTGGTCCAGCAGAGGCGACAAGATTTCTGTCGCTAGTCCCACCGCGAAATGGGGCCTTTTTCAATAGGGCCACTGTACGCAGGAGTTATGGAGTGCGTTAAAGGGGCACTGTTGCAAGAGGATGCTGGACCAAGGCCAGTAATTTATGTCTCAGTCTAGTGCTTTCTCTACCATACTAGACCAGTAGTCCAGTGCATTTTTAAACTAACGAACAGTAAATCCACGTTCCTTGTAGCTTTGGTCTTGTAAAAATACCGTTGGTCCAGTAAATGGTTTAAGCTACTAACCCTGTGGTCTAGCAGATTTTTTTCATGAAATTTGAGCCCTGCCGCGGCGCGCGCGGGCACCGCCAAGGTCACCAAACTTATGCTAAAGTGTGGTGACCTTGGCGGGGTTCGCGCGATAGGGGATGGTTTTAATTAGCCAGATACATTTATTTTAGCTCAGCACCCCCACACACGGTGAGATTTTGGCCACGCGAGGCAAAAGAAATCAAACATGTTAGATTTTTGTCTCACAGCCTCGCAAGGCAAAAAACGCAGCAAAATTTCACCGCACACGTAGGACAAGTGCTGAGCAAACGGCCACGAATGACCGTTTGTTCAGCAAACGACCTCACGTGTGCGGTGGGCTTTACACAGGTGTCTTTTGTTACACGTACATGTACACAATATGTCACATGGACAATTTTATTCCGGGAGGTAAGTTGTCACACTATTAAAGTTACACTTTTTGGGTCCACAGTACTTGTAATTCTCCTTATTACAACTTAATTGGAAATATTACCCCGAGTGCCAAACTTTGAAATTTGAGTTACATTTTAGGCCGTCCCGCCTTGTATGGGAAAGGGCCTGTGACATGCTAAACAACTTTGTACCTAAGCTTTGCTTCATAATGACGTATTACTTGTTCAGCAAGACATACTATTGTTCGTTTGGATGTAAAATCAAAAAAAGGTAGCCTTTTTCAACTTTGAAGATTTCATTGCAATAAATCACAGACAGAGGGCGCTGTTTTGAGTGCATCACATAAGGAAGACAGCAGGGAAAAGTTAAGAAAAAACATAAGACTTCAAGTTGGACTTGTGGCGAATTGCTGCAGTTTCTACCCCCAGTTTTGTCATGGCTTACAGCAGGCAACATGTAAAACAAACTCAAACAGCCATGGATTACCAAAGTTTCAGGAAAATTGAGAAAAAAGTGGAATCTTTTGTGCACAATTGAATGTGATTTTCCTGTGTTTGCCTCTTGTGACATCGTGACCTTGGTCATGAATATGCATATTTTCATTAGCATAAAAACTAAAAACCTTTGTTTTAACCCCCAAAGCAAGCTCCAAATAGGATTTTTATGACTTTAACTGAGTAGAGTGGTTTTAAAGCATAGATTTCATTGATACAAATCCTAAATAAGGGGCCCTACAACATAATGTTTTAAATACATTGAAAGTGTGGCTACTACTTTCTTCAACATTGTGACAACTTGATAAGTATACGGAAGCTTTAAATTATTTCTAGCTACTCAGAAACTTCCAGCAGAGAATGTCAGCTTGTTTTAGTCCTTATTCAAGTATCAAATTTGCTGTGGTAATTATGAAGAATTTAAAAAGTCTCTAACTAATTCAATAATAAATGGAGAAAGACCCATCTTATGGTATATTCTTGTGGTTTCTGGAAAATGACAGCCATGAACTGTTAGATGGCATGAGTGAACTTATCCACATTCCATGCAGTAGTCTACATTATTATCCAGGTCACTTATGATAAACACGCACTATGGGGTATACCAGAGCCAAGCTGGTCCTCCCAAATTGAATTATCCTATACAACTTGAACGGATCTGATTCCTAGGATGCTGTGGCAACAGAGCATACGACAGCCTAGTCTATCACTAGTTTGATGCATGGTGACATGTACACCATTATATCTGTACCATTATACCTGGGGCACAATATTTTGCGATCGTTAGAAAGATTGCTAAATTCAAATCCATCGTTATTGCGATGGCGATGGATTTTGCATTTCACTAAAGCCGTCGCAATAGCGATGAGTATTAATTATAAATAAATTTATTGGACGAGGACGATCGCTTAGTAACGCGTAAACAACCAGAAATTCGGTGACTTGATGCACGATTCTGCAGCGCAGACACTATAGCGACAGATATGCCATGATGCTCGGATGTTGTGGAATAGAAGCATCCTGAGAGCCACAAATACTTGAACGGTTGCATCTATTGAGTGGCTCCTAAGAGTTGAAGGGCGGAGATGTAGCTCTAAAATGTCAATAATTCTCATGACACCATTCCGCGTAAACCGATAATATTTGTGCATCTTTTTGTCATTGTATGAATCCAGAGGATTTGTCCTGTCCCTGAAAACCCTCTCTCTCGGTAATGCTCTTACGTTGTTTATGTGTACAACAACTGAAAAGCCATTTCGAGACACACTGAAAATCACCAAACTTTCAAAATACTAAACAAATGGCGCGAAATTGTATTTTAGCGATGAATGTTTCCATTTACGATGACAAATTAGTCGTCGCTAAATATTAATCGCTAAATAACAACTAGCGATGGCCAACGCCATCGCTAAGTTTTTGTGAAATCGCTCTTCGAAGTTGATCGCAAAGTTGCGATGGATTTCGAGTTTAGCGATTGATTTGGGCATTAGCGATCATCGCAAAGCGTTAGTGAAATCGGCCCCTGTACTACCGTTGGCCGACTAGTAGATTTTGTTACTCGCGAGTAGTTGCAGCAATTACTCGCGAGTAATCAATTAATCGCGAGGAATCGATTAATCGCAAGTAATCGATTAATCGCAAGTAATCAATTAATCGCGAGTAGTTGGCAAAGTATCAAAAGGGAGGAAAAACAAAATGCATGTTTGTGCGTTTAAGTAACCAACTGTACAGCAGAAATTTGCCTAATCTGTGCCGCCCCGATTCTGTTTCAAACAATGCATAGATGGTGAACTTCAGCAAGGATTATTTATTTCGTATTTCTCTATACCTCAGTTACCTTTGAGTTATGAAAATCAAACGGTCTTGCTCCGCAATTAGACGGCATAAGTTTGCCATAATTCTCCTTTAACCCATGCATGTAGCTACTGTCCATTATGTAACAGCATGTATTAATCGTTAGTAATCGCGAATTTACGATAGCGCAATGAACCAGTTCATTTAACAGGGCGTACTACGTACAAGCAAATGACACGTGGAGATCTGCATGTCGTTGTACTCGATCGTTGTGGTTCAAAACATGCTTGTCGGACTTTCGACTAGCACAAAGGACGCAATGAATTGAAATAGTCGGCATTCACAACAAATATCTCACCCGCACACAGGTCGCCTTTTAAGTGTGCTGGGAAACAGGCCTGTTACAGTGTAACAATATAGCGATTAATCGTGAGTATGTAACAGTACTCGCAACGCCACGAGTACCGTTTACTACTCGTGATTAATCGATTTATCGAGCTATTCGCCCAGCGGTAACCTGTACCCTATTATTATACTACCCACTAATTAATAGCAAAATAGCACTTAAGATTATCAATCATTTGTGACACGGTACAACGTAATCAGGAATAAGTTGCAAATTTACTTTTTAAGATATGTATACCGTGAGAAAGGAAATTTCATAAGCTTTCTAATGATACCTATCACAAGCATGTAGCTTGTTCGGTTCTATAGTTATGATCCGATAACGATGACAAGCCATCTGTTGTTTACCAAATCCACATTCCAAGAAAACCGGCCTTGAAATAAACAGTTGTAATTTTAGTGCATTGTGAAATAATAAGCTTTATCTTTATTTTTATCTTTAAGTATCGTTTTTACAATAAAAACATTAATGACGGTAATCTATGACAACTACACTTCCTCAAATTACCAAAACCCGAAAATCGACTTTGTTCACGATTTCACCCACATACCCAATTGACTGGGCCATTACTCGAAATGGCATCAGCGACTTATTTCTGATTACGTTGTACCGGGTCACATTTGTCTGAACAAAAACTGAAATATTTCAGGAAGTTCTAGTCCCAAATTGCAGCCATAAAGGGAACCATTTCCTTATTAGATTTGTGCCATAAATTAATATTGAGCATATATTGCATCCATCACTCGTGATTAAACTTTCTACTTCGTGTCGAAAAAATTCCTACTTTTGATCCTAAATAACCAATGGATTTTAACCAAAATTTCAAATCATGTAAACAAGCTTTGACAAATTAATCTTCTCTGTATATATTTACATTGCAGATGAATTTTGAGGTCTTAAATTTTTCAAATTTAGGAAACGATATTTTGTAATTCAAAACCATTTACAACAGATGCTTGGCCATTTCCCAAGCATTTAGCAACTTCAGAACTAAACTCTTCAAAAAAAGTTCGGAAAGTCAAGTTTGACTGGCGATTTCTCTCTTGTTGCAAAATAATTTTCCTTGAATTTTATATCATTGGAAAGCCCTGTTATTCCTCTTTACGATGATGTGTCATTTGTTACATGATTAAGCAATTGGGGGATGTGCAGCACAGCTGAATACGGGGGCGGGTGTAAAGTGAAATGTTAAAAAATGCAAGCAAAAGGGGAATCCACTGCATGACAATAGCAGTGAATTTTGTGACATTTCACTTTCCACCCACCCCTGTATTCCGCTATACTGCACATCCCCCAATAGGCCGTATTCCTGAACGCGTGAGGGCGCTGTCAAGTGATCCGCGCCCATTGCATGTTGTGTTCGAACACAAAACGCGCTACGCGCGCACGCCTAGCGCCACGGGCCTGCGCGCTTTGCGTACGCGACTTTCCCCCACTTTTCTACTGTCGTCTATGGACATTTTCCCCCAAATCACCTTGTTCGAGCGCCTCCCGCGTTCAGGAATACGGTCTATTGATTAATCATAACAAATGACACATCACTGTAAAGAGGAATAACAGGGCTTTCCAATGATACCAAATTCAAGGGAAATGATTTAGTAACAAGAGGGAAATTGTCAGTCAAACTTGACTTTCCGAACTTTTTTTGAGGAGTTTAGAAAGGTTGTATAAAGTACAACTAAAAAACAAAAAATAAAAAATGTCCTACTTTTGTGCTAATTAACTGTCTTTTGCCAAATGATTTAAACCAAATTGGTGTGGTCTTTGGTACCATTGTTATCTACTCTTTGAGTAAGGTTTTTCTTGTCAACTCGTGAAAAAAAATTGGGGCCTCGCAGCTGGGAAGGTTTTGTCGCGCGCTAGGACGAGATCACCACCATGCGACGAGGAAACCTGAGGGAGTATACCACTGTGCCTCATAGCTCAGCTAGTAGAGCATCTGTTTAGTGTGTCAGAGGTCTTGGGGGAAACCCGAGGGGGTACACCACTGTGCCTCATAGCTCGGCTGGTAAAGCATCTGCCTGGTGTGTCAGAGGTCTTGGGGGAAACCTGAGGGAGTATACCACTGTGCCTCATAGCCCAGCTGGTAGAGCATCTGCCTAGTGTGTCAGACTCTTGGGGGAAACCCGAGAGAGTACACCACTGTGCCTCATAGCTCGGCTGGTAGAGCATCTGCCTGGTGTGTCAGACTCTTGGGGGAAACCCGAGAGAGTACACCACTGTGCCTTGTAGCTCAGCTGGTAGAGCATCTGCCTAGTGTGTCAGACTCTTGGGGGAAACCCTTGGGGGGGCGGGTTTGGGGGTCAAAACCCCTCCCTGCTCCAACACCAAAAAATATAATGTAATGCATTTTTTGTGTGTCCGCCTGCCCGAAACGAGCGGACATAAAAATCTGACGGGAAAACCCCCTCCCTGGTGGCAAAACCCCCTCCTGGAAAAATTCCTGGATGCGCCCCTGCATGTCTGTATAACTCTTGACATATTAATCAAGTTGGTATTAAAACTGAAAAAAACAACACTGAATAGATATAGAGAAAAAAGGTTATGTGCAGTCATCTGTAATGATTGAAACATAAGGCATACTTGTGCAGTGTAGAAGATAGCGCAGTGAAATGGAAAAGATCCCTGTAATACACAATGTACCACTGATGCATGGCATGCCTCTAGGCACAGATTAATGACTAAATCATATCAGTTCCATAGATAGCAAAACCAGACTAGATTACCATCAGGGTCTGGGTATGGATGCAGTATGTTCCAGGTCAGAGAAGTGGCACATACTGGGACAGGCTCATCTCTAATGAGGTTTCAAGTCTGTGATGTGTGCACGTATATGAATTGCCATAAGAAAAAGGTTTCCCCCCCAAACCATCCTGAGATCTCAGGGAATTTCCACTCTGCAAAGCGACGTGACAATACCCTGAGGAAATACACGCAAATCTGTGGAGCGAGCCGGCTGTTGTCTTGAGCCAACTCACGCCCGAGTCATTTTGATGTAATTTAATCAATTTGGTCATGTTATGCCGAAAAGAAACAATTTCTATACTTTCCAGAAATTGTATTGGGTTCCGTTCCTTATGACTGTCCCATTCCTACCAAACTTTCAAACGACGAACATTTACTCCGCAGTTTTTCAAATTAATAACAGGGATGCATGCTGACGAATGTAATGGAACAGATTCCCCAGTATGCTTTAAATAGCAGCCAATCGCCGACGCGGACAACGGCCAGCATTACCGAGTACATGTATCACGTGCATGCACGGTGTTTACAATCTGGGCGCGTTACATTTGAATGCCTGCAATCGTGCTGCAATGCACTGCAAGCGTCCTGATTGGTCCAGCAGAGGCGACAAGATTTCTGTCGCTAGTGGGCATTTCTATAAATTAGGGGTCCAAAAGTGTGACATTTGGTGTCCCCCGTTACACCTGATATGTGTTATTTTTCGTACAAACATCATTAAAATGGCTTTTAAACCATTTTGTATGAATTGTACTTTATGTACTCACTCTTTGAGATGGAAAGTATTTAAAGAATGTGTCCTGACTTTACAAAAACAAGATGTAAAATGTAACGGGGGACACCAACACTGGACCCCTAATTTATAGAAAGACCCTCGTCCCACCGCCAAATGGGGCCTTTTTCAACAGGGCCACTGTACGCAGGAGTTAGGGAGTGCGTTAAAGGGGTACTGTTGCAAGAGGATGCCCCCAAACAAAAATATGGTTCCCTACATTCTAAGGCCAACGAATGCATGAAAACCCCAGTTTTTCATCCAGTAGAATTTTTAAATAAAATGTTTAGATTTTTTTCCCCAAAAACTGCAAATTGTTTAATCTTTTATAAGAATGGGTCATTGTACTTCTAATGCTGAAAAATGTTGGTTGTGTATTAAAACCTAGGTTGTTACATGTATTTAATTAAAGGTGTTGTTCATATTTTTGTAGAAAATTAATTTTGTTCTAACCTAACAATCGTGTGAAATACATGTACATGTACGTACCTCCCCAAAATACTATCCATTGAAAGGAAACAGGAAATTTGCAAGCTTTAATTTGAGGTGGAATTAAAGTTGCACTGCCCGTGTTTTGGCCGATTTGGGCGTCAATTTAAAAAAAAAGAAGATAAATAGGTATTTTTCTAGAATAGAAAAAGTTATCAGCTTTCATTTGGTACCAAGAAAGCAAAAATCCGTCAAGGATTAATGCCAGTCGACTAAAAACAAGAAATTATTAAAAGGCTGGCAGGTCATTTAATCGACAGGGTTATGACTTAAATGTACATGTGCGCGTAAATGTGTACATTGTACACATACTATGTACATATGAGCGTACGCGCACATGTACAACATGTGAAGCACGTTTCAAGAAAATGCTTGTATCTCCAATTCCCGACGTCGGAAATTTAAGTTTTTGATATTTTTCGTTACAGAGACACGTAAGCTTTCTAAATTCGTTCGCTTGTGTAAATTAATTTTTTTAATCCTTTCACCGAAACACGGGCAATGCAACTTTAAGCAAATATTTGGTGTAATCACCGACTACTTTATGTAACCGGATAGGTTAGTTTACAAAACATCAGTGTTCTTTTGGACAATATCCTTGCAAATATATAGACTAAGAGTGTTAAATTTCAGAATGGTAATAAGAAAGATATGACAAATGATATTGTATCAAAATGTCAACACCCATTGGAAAAATGGGGGCTCATATTTGATCTGGACACGCTATTTTAAGTATAAATACATGCTGTTTTTCTTTAGTATGAATAGGTGATTTTGAGGGATAATGACCAAGGGGCTGCCCGGGTAAATTTATTTGGTAGCAAAAGGGACATGCCTGTGAGTTTGGTAAATCTGGATGCAGTAAAAAGGAACTTGGCTGCACTGGAATTTGAACTTGTTCAGCAAGACATGCTATTGTTCGTTTGGATGTAAAATCAATAAAAGGTAGCCTTTTTCAACTTTAAAGATTTCATTGCAATAAACCACAGACAGAGGGCGCTGTTTGGAGTGCATCACGTAAGGAAGGCAGAATGAAAAGTTAAGAAAAAACATAAGACTTCAAGTTGGACTTGTGGCAAATTGCTGCAGTTTTATCTCCCAGTTTCGTTATGGCTTACAACAGGAAATGTGTAGAACAAACTCAAACAGCCATGGATTACAAAAAATCCAGGAAGTTTGTGAAAAAAGGTGGAATCTTTAGTGCACAGTTGAATGTGATTTTCCTGTCTTTGCCTCTTGTGACATCATGAACAGGGTTCGACTTAGAAAAAAAAAATTACATGCACTGGTGCATGTAGACTAAAAAAGTTACATGCACAGAACAACTTTTACATGCACAGAAAAGAAAGAAAATTACCGTCTTTCCAAGAGTCATGGAAGTGGTACACTTTGACTTTTTCATTGCTGTCCATGTGGTCACGACACGGCCCAACATTGCAGCTGCGATCGCGGGACGCGGAGGCCGAATGTGCCGAAGTACATGTAGGCCTAGCCTACTACTATCGTCATGTTCCACGGTTTCATCATTAGTGCTGCCGCGCAAAGTCGCAGTTGAATCAGTTGGTGCCGAAATAGTTTCACTGGTCACATCACTATTGGCGGTTTTATTGCACCAAAATGACAAGAGGGTATTTTTCGGGGCGACTACCTGTTTCTTTTTTGGAGGCATGTTGGACACGACACACGTACAACAACAGTTTTTATTCAGGCACTATGTCACACCAAAGCTTCCAACCAGTCACAATGATCGCGCGCAAATGTACCATAGAGCGCATTCTACACACAGCGAAATCTCTACACACAGTGATATCGGTACACACAACCTGTGCCACGTGCACCTGCTGCATGCATAACATACGGCGGTGGGCGAGGGGTATATCCAATTGCTCAATTGCGATACCCCCTCATCTTTTTCCAGTCGTTTTTATACTACGCGCTCACGCGCTGTGTTGCTCGGATGGCGAATTGCATGTAGCAGGAACGTATAGACAAAGAAAGTGTTTAGAAAACGACCACATTCACGTCTACGTGCACACCAGCATATCCACGGCACATCATAATTGCAACGTTGTTAACTGTGTCAGTCAGTATGCTAGCTGGTCAATCGATCGCTGCGTGCGGCAGTTTTAATTATTAAATGGAAAATCGGGTGCGCGCGCGTTGTGACAAGTTGGTCTATGGATGGTTCGACATGGGAAAATTACCAGGTACGTAATTAGGCCTAACAAAAAGTACGTGCACGGCGTGCACGTAAATAAAAATCCTTACATGCACAGATAAAAAAGTACATGCACCAGTGCATGCGTGCACCCGTCTAAGTCGAACACTGATCATGAATATGTATATTTGCATTAGCATAAAAACTAAAAACCTTTGTTTTAACCCCCAAAACAAGCTCCAAATAAAATTTGTCTGAATGTAACCGAGTATATTGGTTTTATAGCATAGATTTCATTGATAAAAATCCCAAATAAGGGGCTCTTGAAGGTGCAGATGCCCTACCAATTGAGCTATAAAGCCAACTGGTGGTCTCGAATCATGGTATTGCAGTTGTTCCTCACTGATTGGGATTGGCTATCACTTGACCTTAACAAGCCCTACAGAGGGATAAACCCTTCAATGAGATAACCACCCCTCCCAGAGATCACTTAGACAGGGGTCGAAATTAACCTGAATTTCATGCTGGTCAGAAGGACCAGTAGATCAGAGAACTCTACTGGTCCTGCTGAAAATTTGGTGGTCCACTGGTGATTTTTAAAATGGCACCGAGATACTGCAACACTTTCTGGTTTAAGGTCATTCAGTGCAGGATGGATGGGATTGCTTTTTGATCATGTTGATCCAACACTGGGGTATGTCTGGAGAGATCGGAGAAAGAAATGAAGTTATCTGAAAATGTCTAAAGCGATCAGGAATTGTTTGTGGTAACCAGGAATGCATAGTTCCGAGATAGCAACAGTATCTAAAAAACTGGGCAATGTGCTCACAAGCCATCGCAAAAAAATGGTGACACAACGTACAAAGCAACGGGACTCGGCATGGAAAGCACAGGTTCATTGGAGAAAACTCAAAGGTATTTATGTTTTAGGGTCAACAGTTATCGTAGCACACACTGAGCGAAGGGCTAGTAATGCAGGGATGACATATAGTTCATAAAAATGCGCTTTCCTACCTTTGAACACCGAATCGCCCGACATTGAAACCAAAATTCACCCGGTCACTGGCGCATACAACATACAAACTGTATGGGCAGAAAATCGCGTGATTGTGTTATGATTGCATCAATTTGACCTATGTGGGCGCCGTCTGCTAGCTCTGTTGTGATTGGTCGCAGGTTCGGCTTACTTGAGAAGGCGGGAACTATGCATTGTTCGCATTGACTAAGAAATGTTTACTGTGGATTAGGCATCACTGGTCCACCAGACAAGCATTTTTGACAGATCTAGTGGTCCTTCTGATTTTTTACTAGTCTCGGAACACAAGACCAGTGCTATTTCGACCTCTGCTTACATGTAAGATGCAACCCAAAACCCCCTGCCCGACTTGTCCCAATTAATGTTAATTATTTATTTGTACTCATCCAAACTTGGGATGAGAGAAATATCGTAAGGGCCTTATCGGGATTCAAACTCGAGACCACCGACTCACACTGGGTAGATGCTCTACCAGCTTAGCTATAAGACACAGTTGGTATACTCCCTCAGGTTTCCCTATGAACCCAATTTCTCTCTTGGTACCCATGTAAGTATTATTTTTTTTTAAAGTAGACCATGCAACATAAAAGAATCAATTACAACCAATTTTAAAATTCTCTCGTCAAACTGTGAAATAAAACGGCAGAAAACAAAAAGTACGATGAAAACCTCGGCAGGTAAAAATAATAAAAACCAATATTACATTAACCCTGGATGCAGCAATAGGGCGACAATTCGGGAAGCCTTTCCCCGGGGACCACAAAAATTTCGGGAAAATCGAATCACTCAAATTGACACCAAATTTCTCTACCCA
This sequence comes from Henricia sp. BOLD:AAB3569, assembly GCA_037783545.1. NCBI lineage: Eukaryota > Metazoa > Echinodermata > Asteroidea > Spinulosida > Echinasteridae > Henricia > Henricia sp. BOLD:AAB3569. The sequence goes on along the minus strand of JBBELK010000272.1, from coordinate 1,010,642 downwards.
AAGCTTCCAAAAATGGTTACAGACCTAAGAGAGACGGTTCTAGACCTAATAAAAATGGTTCTCGATTTAAACAAAAATTGTTTTTAAACTCAAAAATATTAGGGCGACACCAAATTGTCGCCCTATTGAGCGTGTCGCCCTAATATAGCTTTGTTACACACAAATTGTCGCCCTATCGTAGCAAACAGAGTTTTTAATGTAATCTAACAGCAGAAAAATGTATTACTCCATCTACTATGTGTCAAAATTCCTACTTTTGATCTTAAATAACTTTATCATTTTTTAACGGATGTAAACATAAATTTCACATCATATAAACGAGGCCTGACAAATTTTATTGTGTGAGTTTCGTCAGTTTTGTCCAAAAGGGCGAGATTTAAATGCCATACGAAAAAACCTAAATTTAAGAATTTGCCACTTTCGACCTGGCATCCGCCATTGTCAAGAAAACTGCCTATGTCTGAGGTTCCATTTGCACCTCTTAAATTGCGCAAAATGATCGAGATGGTTTGCAATAACATTTGGAGTTATCCTGCCTTTCTTCAGAAGCTTTTGGCTGCAGCACACACATTCCACCACCGTCTTCAGCGTTTACATATTGACATTGAAGAAAGCTTAAGCCGTGGCCGCATTTGACTTGTTTTAACATCCTCTTGCAACAGTGCCCCTCTAACGCACTCCCTAACTCCTGCGTACAGTGGCCCTGTTGAAAAAGGCCCCATTTCGCGTTGGGACTAGCGACAGAAATGTTGTCGCCTCTGCTGGACCAATCAGGACGCTTGGCAGTGCATTGCAGCATGATTGCAGGCATTCAAATGTAACGCGCGCAGATTGTAAACACCGTGCATGCATGTGATACATGTACTCGGTAATGCTCGTCCGCGTCGACGATTGGCTGCTATTTAAAGCATACTGGGGAATCCGTTCCATTACATTCGTCAGCATGCATCCCCGTTATTAATTTGAAAAACTGTGGAGTAAATTAAGATCGTCGTTTTAAAGTTTGGTAGGAATGGGACAGTCATAAGGAACGGAACCCAATACAATTTCTGGAAAGTATAGAAATCGTTTCTTTTCGGCATAACATGACCGAATTGATTAAATTACATCAAAATGACTCGGGCGTGAGTTGGCTCAAGACAACAGCTGGCTCACTCCACAGATTTGCGTGTGTTTCCTCAGGGTATTGTTACGTCGCTTTGCAGAGTGGAAATTCCCTGATATCTCAGGATGTGTTTTAAGGGAGCTGGAGGTTTATGTAATAATGTAATGGTGGACACTTGTATAGTGCACATGTCTACCCTAGGGTACTCCTGGTGCTGTTGTCATTAACATCATCGCTGCCATCGGGAAATCACCAGAACCATTTCGCTTCAACTAGGTGGCTACCCGGCCAAGGCACACAATCCTATCAGCAGTTAGATTGTGGCATTCCCCTAACAGCTCCCCAAATATCGCTTGGGTTGACGAAGCAATTGAGATTGAGTGTTTTGCCCACGGACACAAACACGTTGGCACTGTTACGATACTGTTATATCGTTATAGCGCCCTCAGTGTTTGACATGTGTTGTATGTTAATTTAGAGTCGCCATCTTTGAAGCGTGAATGACATGTAGAATAAACCACATAGTCAGTTCCAGTAAATCATTCTCTAATGAAGTGATTTCATTAAGCAGCACACAACAAAACATAACATGGTGTCAGATTCGGGATCGTAGAACATACTCAACGACAAGTCGGAGCCCTCACATCGTGAAATAGCGATTTTTCACGGAACTTTTGACAACGAATGACGAACTCACGAGGCCGTGCGGGACCGCCCGCGCTGTTGCCTGTGTCACGTGTGTGTGTGTACGCGTGTATGGATTTACCACGTATGTAATGACCACGTCGGATACATCGAACTCTCGATAACGATAAAGACTACATCGGTGTGTTAGTTTCAGACCACAGCGATTAATAGTTGAAGCATAACTATAAGAGGTGTACAGTGTTATATCTTGTGAAGCATATATCGAGTTTTGATTGTTTAAATCCCGTATGATTTGAGATTGTGACTACATTTTTTGTCAATAAGCTTAAGCAGACAAGTAATTTGAAGTATGGCAACTCAGTCTCAGTCAGGGCAATCACATTCAAGCCGTATCCCACTCCCTAAATCCATCCAGCTAACGGGGAATTTAAAGAAAAACTGGGAAAAATTTCGCCAAGTTTGGGATAGTTATGAGATCATAACCAAATTGGATCAAAGCCCTGACAAGATCAGAATTGCTCACTTTATCACAGCCATAGGCACAGAAGCACTAGATATACATAATGGATTGCCTTTTAAGAGTGATGATGACAAGAAATCGTTCACAATTATTTTGGACTTATGGGAGCGTTATTGTGTTGGGCAAACAAATGTTACGTATGAGAGGTACATATTCAACAATTGTGTACAGCAGGGTGAAACATTCGACAATTTTTATGTGAAGCTACGCACGCTTGCGGCTACATGCGGTTTTGGTGAATTGATGGATGATCTAATTCGTGATCGCATCGTTTGTGGTATCACAGACAATACCACCAGAAAACGGCTTTTACAGGAGCCAAAGCTGACACTATCAAAGTGTCTGGACCTGTGTCGAGCCAATGAAGCATCCAAAGTGCAACTTACTGCAATGTCGAATGATCACACTGTTACTGACAGAACATCAGTTAATGCAGTATATCAGAAGAGAGGGAAACAAGACCCTCAAAAGTACACTATTGAATGCCTATATTGTGGGAGAAAACACAAGTTGGGTAGGTCAAATTGTCCAGCCTATGGAAAAGAATGCAAGAAATGTGGAAAAGCAAACCACTTTGCAGAGAAATGCAAACAAGGTGTTCATAGTAGTAATGGATACCGTAGTAATGAGCAAACAGGGACAACCTCGAAATACAAGCCAAGAAAAAAGGGCAGAGTACACGTAGTAGATGAAAATGATTCATCAGAAACAGAAGAAGAATGTATCTGTGTTACATTAGAAGAGATTGATGCGTGTGTTGTAACCCAGGGCACAAAAGATTTGAAGAACAAAATATTTGCGTCCATGGAGGTTAGAGGCTTTAGTGAGCCCATGAATATGCAAATTGATTCAGGGGCCTCATGTAATGTTATGCCAGCCCGTTTCCTCCCACAAGGTACAACACTAGAACAAGCAAAGCACAAGTTATGCATGTATAACAAACAAACTATGCCAGTAGAAGGGATGTGTAAATTGCATTTAAGAAATCCGAAGAATAGGAAGAAATACCTGGTAAACTTTGTTGTTATTAAGGGACAAGTTCAATCCCCATTGCTTGGAGCACGAACAGCTCAACAAATGAAGCTTATCGAAATAAAGTATGATAATATCGCTGTGGTCGAGCAAACACACACTGTGCAGGCACCAACGACTGCACGAAGCAAGCATGATGAACTATCAAGAGATAAGATTCTGCAGGAATACGCGGACGTGTTTGAGGGGCTTGGTCATATGCCTGGCCTGGTACATCTCAATGTGGATTCGGAAACCAAACCTGTAGTAATGCCCCCACGACGCGTACCAATCGCAATCAAGCCAAAGCTCAAAGAAGAGTTACAACGACTTCAGGATCTCGATGTGATCGAAAAAGTCACAGGCCCAACAGATTGGGTATCAAGCATGGTCACTGTTGTTAAGCCCAGTGGCAAATTGCGATTATGCATTGACCCGCAACATCTCAACATGGCCTTGAAGCGTGAACAATATCCTCTCCCGGTCATTGAGGATGTGCTCCCTCAACTCGCAAAGGTCAAGGTCTTCAGTAAAGCTGATCTTAAGGAGGGATTTCTTCAGTGTGAATTAGACGATGAGTCAGCATGCCTCACTACGTTTCAGACACCCTGGGGAAGATACAAGTGGCGTCGTTTGCCATTTGGTTTGTCTCCATCCCCAGAGTTATTCCAGGTGAAACTGGACCAGTGCCTTGAAGGCTTAAGCGGCATACATGTTATTGCAGACGATATTCTGATAACGGGACAAGGAGACACAACGGAGGAGGCCTGCCGCGACCATGATCAAAATATGAGGAACTTTCTTGCAAGATGCAAGGAAAAGAACATCAAGCTCAACCAAACCAAGCTTGAGTTCAAGTGTGATGAAGTCACCTTCATTGGTCACCGGTTGACGCAATCAGGACTTAAGCAAGACCCAAACAAAATTGAAGCAGTATGCCACATGGAAACTCCTACATCTGTGGAGGCGATACAGAGATTCATTGGAATGGTGAAGTACCTAGCAAAGTTTTTGCCAGACTTATCGCAAATGAGTGAACCATTACGACGTTTAACGCATAAAGACGTCGAATGGTCATGGACAAAAGAACAGTCAGATGCATTTGAGCGCATCAAACAGTGTGTCACATCTGACCCAGTACTAAGGTACTTTGACCCCACTATCACGACAGAAGGACAAGGTGATGCATCAGAAAAAGGCCTTGGATTTGCATTGCTTCAAGGAGGCCAACCTATCACTTACGCGAGTAGAGCACTCACACCTGCGGAAACGAGATATTCGCAGATCGAAAAGGAACTCCTGGCTCAAGTTTTTGGACTAGAGCGCAATCACCAATACACCTATGGACGGAAGGTGGTGCTTTGGACAGACCATAAGCCACTGGTCTCCATAAGTCGTAAACCACTAGCAGCAGCCCCAAAGCGTCTTCAACGCCTGCTTATCAGACTGAAGCAATATGATGTGGACATTTTCTACAAACCAGGCAAAGAAATGTATCTCGCAGATACCTTGTCACGAGCATATCTTAAGAACAACGAACGTTCTTCAGTTGAGGCAGAGACGGAAAGCATCCACATGATCGACGAACTCCCCATCTCAAAGAAAACTTACGAACTGATCAAAAGTGCCACACAGGATGATGAAAGCATGCAAATTGTTAAAACCTTCATCTTAAGTGGCTGGCCAGATCAAAAGACGGACTTACCAGCCGAGGCCCGCCCCTACTTCAGTATCCGCGATGAACTTACACACCAGAACGGTATCATCTTTCGTGGTACTCGCTGTGTTATTCCAAAGTCAGCGAGACCTCGAGTGCGTGAACGCCTGCACAATGCGCACACTGGAGTACAAGGCACGCTCAGGAGAGCACGAGATTGTGTCTATTGGCCAGGTATCACACATGACATAACAGACTACATCTCTTCCTGTGAAACCTGTAACAAATATCAACCACGACAGCAGAGAGAACCCCTCATATCGCATAACGTACCACAGCGACCCTGGCAGAAAATCGGCATAGACTTGTGCACAGTCGATAACATGAACTACATGTGCAGTGTGGACTATTTCTCCGACTATTTTGAAATAGACAGTCTTCCGCATAACAAAGATGCAAAGGCTGTCATCAAACGCCTCAAACGCCAGTTCGCTTCACACGGCATACCGGACACACTATACTCCGATAATGGACCACCGTTCAGCTCGAGGGAATTCGCTGAATTTGCAAATGAGTACGAGTTTGACCACATTACCAGCTCCCCAGAGTTTCCCCAGAGCAACGGCAAAGTGGAAAGTGCCATCAAAATTGCAAAGAGACTCATTCGCAAAACAAATGACAGTCACGGAGACATATGCCTCGCTCTACTAGCTTGGAGAAACACACCAACGGAAGGCATGACTAGCTCCCCAGCTCAACGCCTGTATGGACGCCGTACTAAAACTAACTTGCCCACAAAGTCGCAACTGCTGAAGCCCTCACAAAAAAGCCAACGGGATGTTCGAGCACAAAAGAACATCAAACAAGCCAAACAAAAACAGTATTTTGACAGACATGTCAAAGCACTTCCCAATCTCCAAGCAGGAGACACGGTCCGTCTCCTTCCCAAAGCCAATGCCAAAATTTGGGAAAAAGCCCAAGTACAGGAGAAGGTCAACATCAGATCATATAAAGTGATCACCGAGAATGGTCGTGAGTACCGCCGTAATCGGAAACACCTCAGGAGCACTCAGGAAAGTTTTATCCCACCAAGAGAGCCAAACACTCCCACTGAAGAGCCAATACCGGATAAACCAAACAGCCACGCAATACAAGCGAACACACACACAGAGCAACAAAACGCGAACATACACGAACCCATACGACACAGCACGCGAGAACGGAAACAACCAAGTTATCTAAAGGATTATGTGACTTGAACTCAGAACACAAACTTTTCAGTCAAATCATCAAGTACATGTTTATGGACATCCTTTTATTACATAACTCTATTTTTAATGTTTTAGAGTAATTTCTTAAGGAGAAATTAGTGTTACTAAGGAACAGTTTTAAAGCAAAGTTTTTCTGTTGTTTTAAACCTTTTAAAGAAGGAAAGATGTTACGATACTGTTATATCGTTATAGCGCCCTCAGTGTTTGACATGTGTTGTATGTTAATTTAGAGTCGCCATCTTTGAAGCGTGAATGACATGTAGAATAAACCACATAGTCAGTTCCAGTAAATCATTCTCTAATGAAGTGATTTCATTAAGCAGCATACAACAAAACATAACAGGCACAAGTGGGGCATGAACCTATAACCCTTCAATCACCACACGTGCTCTCGATGGTAAAATGAAAAATATATAAATTTTATTGCTGTCCGCATTTGGACTTTTTGACACAGTAAAATCTTACCGAGACTGTGGGAGAGCATGAGCAGTGTCCCTTTGCAGTTTGACCTTCATGGCCAGGACTAACGCTTCAAGAGCACTTTTACCGACTCGCTGTGTCCACATTGGACTTTTCGTCTCGGGAAAAGTTCCCTGGTCAATTTTCCTGGGCAGAGGTTGGCCAGGAAAAGTTACAGCTGGACTCGGGAAAAGTTACTGAGAGGAAAACGTCCTAGGCTGTCCGCACTGGACTTAAAATGGGAAAAGTACCCATCGTCTCGGTACTTTTTCTCAAAAAAAGTTCAATGCAGACAGGCCTCAAGTCAAAAGTGGCGAATTATGAAATTGCCTTTTTTTTTTCCCGTATGGCCATTAAATCTTACCTTTTCGGACAAAACTGATGAAAATCACTCAATAAAACTTGTCAGGTCTCTTTTACATGATGCAAGATTTTGGTTTTAATCCGTTGAAAATGACAAGGTTATTCAAGATCAAAAGTAGGACATGTTTTTAAACAACTCTGAATGCCGCAATGGGGCGACACTTCGGGAAGACTCTCCCCGGGGACCACAGAAATTTCGGCAAGAATCACTCAAAATGACACCTTATTTTTTTAACCGAAGCTTTCAAAAATGGTTGCAGACCGAAGAGAAACAGTCCCAATAAAAATGGTTCTCGACCCAAAAAAAAATGGTTTTTGACCTAAAAAAATTATTTTTAAACTCAAAAATATTAGGGCGACACCAAAATGTCGCCCTAATAATAGAGCGCGTCGCCCTAACATAGCTTTTTTACACACAAAATGTCGCCCTATCCTAGCATTCATAATAATTTTCTTACACGTACATGTAGTACATGTACGTGTATGCAGCCAAATGTCTCACAACAAACTAATCAACTTACAACAAACACAATGGCGCCAAACTGACAATTAGATCTTACAACAGCTTTCCCAGATTGATCCAGAAAAGGCAGAGTCCAATAACTTAATTAGGACATCCGAATTGTCACCAGTGATATCCATTTCCATTTCCAAAATACATTAAAATACATGATATAGTGCAAAGTGATTGGGGTAAAAAGATCCCAAGCTGATGAGACTGTGAGAGGTCTACTCGCATCTTTTTATAATGAACAGCTAAGAAGTTGCAAGTGAATTTAACAGAAACTCTTAGCCGTTCCCAGTGGCCAATTTCATGGCGCTGTTTAGCACAAAAATTTGCTTCGCACAGAATTTATTGGCTTTATATTGCAAAAAGATGAGTTGAATGCCAAAATCATATCGTCACATGACGAACAGGCATGCACTTTTTGAAAAATTTTGTATTTTGACATTTTTGGGGTTCTTGGGGTGCCCTTTTTCATTTCTGAAAATTTCAAACCAAACTATTGTCTGGTTTTCGAGTTATGAAACATCTAAAAATGGTGAACAACCCCATTTCACTTAAAATGTTTTTCCCATACTGACGAACATGAATTCTTGGTTGGTGACCGTTCACTGCTTCTGCATATTACAACAGAGCGTGCTGGTACCAACCAATATCGCGCAAAGCTGACCACCGTTTTCACGTAAGAAAAATCAATAAATAAAGAAATATATGGAATTTTACAAAATGTTAGTTTGTGGATATGGTACCTAGTTACCTAAGTGTTCATCAGTATAAAGATAAGTCTCGTCCGCAGCCCCGATGTAGTAATATAACTGCTAATCTGGAGGACCACCGCTCAAACACACACTTATTTCTTTTATTTTGAGACCAGACAAAGGTATTTCCTCGAAAATAGGGTCTGTGTTGCCAAAATGCCCCCTTTACTGTGGAAAGACCGTTTAAAAAAAAATCTAGCCAGTTCTTCAGCCACATTCGCCTAATTAGAGTGTACTACGTAGGTCATTCATTCTGATTTTTTTTTTAGAGGGTTGCCGGTTCTTTTTAGACATCAACATTCAGGATTTGTTTGCCCTCTTTACGATGTTGTGTGTCATATTTGCAAACCTGACACATACATGAAACCCAGAATGACGTCACAGTCCTGACACAAACAAAACATTTAACCTTGAGCACTTCAGTATTTGGAGTTAGTATAGTAACATTCCGAATTGAAGTGGAGGAAACACCACTTGCACCGCATTTACACTCGAACCGGCAAAGGTGGATACAGACCCAGCATTTTTATTGCGACCGCAAAACTGAACATTTTCCGCGTCCTACACTACACCTCGATCCGGCTTCAACTCGCCTTCAGAAACCGCAAAAGTCACCACTAGTTGTAACTGCAGCGCATGCGTGAGCTGTTAGGTGTTATGGCACTAGTGCCAGATTGGTCAATTAAATCTGCTACACAGCAGTTACCGCCCCAGGGACACTCAAATTGCCGAATCTCTATTCGGAAGCGACCTTGACGATTGCGGGGTTCAACCCCGCGATTGCAGGATTCAACCCCACAATTGCTGGGTTCAACCCTACCCCAAAGGTGACTTGAAAAAAATTCACCTTTTGCATTTACTCTGGACCTGCTTATCACACGAAAAGAGACTGACACCACTGTGCTGTCCGGCATCAACGTCATCGATGGTATCTCGGACCACTCAGCCATTACCTGTAACCTAAACATTGTAAGTCCGCTAACCTCACGAAAGACTGTTGTGTCACGTAACATCCAGTCAATACAGCCACACTGCTTTATTAAAGACTTGGATAAAGCTTCACTGATGGAGAAGTGCACAGTGAGCAACGCGGACCTTGCTGTCAGCAACTACAACTCAACTCTGATGGCTACTCTAAATGTGCATGCTCCTGTTCAAAAGCGATCAGTGACTGTCCGTCCAAACACTCAGTGGTACACGCCGAAAATCGCAGAAGAAAAACTCCTAAGTAGGCAGCTTGAGAGGAAATGGCGCTCCTCCAAGCTTGAAATACACCGACAACTTTACCGTCAGCAGTACCAGCGAGTCCAGTCTTTGATTCGCACAGCAAAGAAAGAGTACAACGTACAACAAATCAAGGACTGTTCCCGTGACTCAAAGCGACTTTTCAGAATTGCAAGCGATCTTATGAACAGAAAGCAGAAATCACCCCTGCCAACACACGTTTCCAATAAGGACCTAGCTTCTAGCTTCAGCATCTTTTTTGTTAATAAGATAGAAGCTATCCGGACCTGTCTACCAGACACAAGACCACCACCAATGACTCGTCAAACCAATGCAGTGTTTGACTCACTTACTCCTGCCTCAGAAGACGAAGTTCGCAACATCATTGCAAAGTCACCAGCAAAATCATGCGAACTGGATCCTGTCCCTACATCTCTTCTCAAGAAGTGTATGTCTGCCCTTGTTCCGGCCATCACTCAGATCATCAATACAAGTCTTGATACCGGAGTTGTTCCTGAAGACCTAAAGAGAGCAATTGTTCGTCCAACTTTGAAGAAGTTAGGAATGGATACAGAGTCTCTACAGAGCTATCGTCCTATATCTAACCTTCCGTACCTCTCCAAAGTTTTGGAACGAGTGGCATTCTCTCGTCTCTCACAACATCTGCAAGATAACATGCTGCTTGACAACCATCAGTCAGCCTACCGGCCTAACCACAGTGTGGAAACACTTCTTACCAACTTAACAGATGATGTCCTGCAACAGATGGACAAGGGCAACGTCACAGCTCTTGTACTACTTGACATGTCCTCAGCATTCGATACGGTCGACCACGGGATACTGCTTAACCAGCTGCGTTCTCTAGGAGTCTGTGGGACAGCCCTGTCTTGGTTTGCGTCCTATCTGACAAATCGTTTCCAGTGTGTGGGCATCAGTGATGCCATGTCTCAAGCAAGTCATCTTGCCTACGGTGTCCCCCAGGGATCGGTAGGAGGCCCCCTCTTATTTTCGCTCTATCTCCAGCCGGTGGGCAGCATTATCAAGACACACAACATCAGATACCACTGTTACGCAGATGACATACAGCTGTATGTGTCTTTTCCACCAACCTGTGCTGCAATGTCATTGGCTACAAAGCAAATTGAGACGTGCATCAAGGACATGAACAGATGGATGGACGCAGCTGGTCTGAAACTTAATCATCAGAAGTCGGAGTTAATCATCCTGGGCTCAAGGCAAATGCTGAACAAGGTTGCCACTAAGGACTCTTGCATCCATGTAGGAAACAACACAGTCTACCCATCTTCCAAAACTCGCAATCTTGGGGTTATCTTCGACACCAGCATGTCCTTCAATGATCATGTTTCTCACATATCGAGGTCCATAAGATACCAACTTCGCAACCTAAGCTTTGTCCGCAAGTACCTGACCCAAGATGCAACTGAACAACTAGTCCACGCCCTTATCTCTTCTCGTCTTGATTTCTGCAATTCCCTCTTTCTCAGCCTTTCCCAACAACAACTGTCTAAACTTCAACGCCTTCAGAACTCTGCAGCTAGACTGGTAACCCTCACCAAGAAAGCATGTCACATAACACCTGTTCTTCAGTCTCTTCACTGGTTACCTGTTGAAAAGCGAATCACGTTCAAAGTTCTGTTGTTGGTCTACCACGCAGTCCATGGCTTCTCACCAACCTACTTGCAGAACTCTATCCAGGCATATCTACCATCTCGCAGACTACGGTCGTCACACTCTTTGCTCCTTCAGGTTCCCCGATCACGGCACTCTTGGGGTGACCACAGCTTTTCCCACGCAGGCCCATCTCTCTGGAACAATCTACCTCTTCTTCTCCGCCAAGCTTCATCCGCTAGTTCTTTCAAACAACTACTCAAAACTCACCTGTTCACTTTGTAATTCTGTTTTCTTTGAACTGATTACCCTGCATTTTTACCTAAGTTAAGTTAGTCTTATATAGTGTTAATGTTGTATAGTTATATTGTATTTTCTTTTGTATTTGTATAAATTTTGCTTGTACAGCGCCATGCCTGACGGACCTGAGCGCTCTATAAGAGGCCACTATTATTATTATTATTATTATTATTATTTATTTACACTTAGCGCCTACCCGGCTTCAACTCCCCTTTTTGGAAATTGCAAAGTTCGATTCGACAAAGGCGAATCGAGTGTAAACGGGCCTTTGGTCATGCTATTGAAGCACCACACCATTATGATCTCAATGTAATAATAAACACTATAAATACATATTGTTTTTTATAAAGCAGGTCTATTTAAAGAACAAACAAATCAATATTTGGCATTAGCTGCAAATCGGCTTAGTGTGAAAAAAAAAACCTTGCAAGTGACCCCTATTCTTTGTTAAAGGCCTGGGAATCAATGCATAATAGTCATCTGTGCATTGAAACAATACGAGTTCTGGAGATTAATAATACACGTGCTGATACGATGTGTGCTCAATATGCCAATATGTAAAAATGAAATGGCAGTAAGGACAAGGACTTTATACTGATTATTGCAAAAAGAAAAGGGGTGTTTCAAGGAAACAAAATATCTGTCAACCAGAGTGTTAAAATTTCAGGTGACCAAGTAACTATTGTAACCGAGTCGGTGTACAATAAAATTCAAGACAACAGAGGGCATTCAAACCAACAGGTATACATTTGATTTATTTAATAAATTTATTTACATCGACACTTCAAGCTCTATTTCATTATCAAATTGTTTAGCTCAATGTGCTCAGGCAGGTACTTTCACAAATGCAGAAAGTTAGAAAGGATTGTAAAACGGCACTATCAAACGATACCGTAGCTTATAAGTGTTAAATGACAGTCAACTAGCAGAAACTTGGCAGCACTACGGCTCGAGCACAGCCCGAAAGGCAGTGTCACGGGCAGTCAGGACAGAAAGAACTCACTAGACCAGCAAGTAGCACTCCCTTATATCTGGTGTACAGTCATGGTGGATAATAAATAACAAAACATATTGTATCAGGAGGACATACCAAAAATACAAAAGAATTCCACAAGATGGTCACCACCCTCCAGCAATCAGGGCTATGGCACAAATACCATTAAATGATCGGTATGTGCATTTTTTAAAAGATAAAACCTAATGGCTACACTGGGGCTGAACTGTGACCGACCATGCATGAATGTAGGTCCGGTCACACTATCTCGACAAGCTTTGAAACAATTAGGGGTTTCAGACTATGCTGTTACCCGGGATATCTCGGGGTTAATGAAAAATTTAACCCCGAGATTACACGGGTAATTTGGAGCAATCACACTACACTTCTCGGGGTTAGAAATTATCTGGATTAATTGCCTCAAAACCCTACTTAACCCGGGTAATTTCTAACCCTGCTCGCGAGGTGGGTTAACCCATCAATCTCGGGGTTAACTGCGGCCTTGGGGCGATTCTCTGGGTTACCTTCAGTAGTGTGAATACTCGCCAGGTTTTCTTCAACCCAGGTACAATACAACCACAGCCGTTTTTTTGGCATGCTGCCAACGTCAAACAATGACGCAATTCATTTTAATGATATAAAATGACGTAATTCATTATAGAGGACACGTCGTCTAAAGACACCTCATGTTTCTCTTTACGGGTACCTAATAATAGAAGATGCATGTCTTTAGTGATCGGTAACTCGTAAATATATGGCATACGCTTTCTTTCTTGACCATAGATTCAGAAGTAGTAAGATCAAATGTTTTAGGCACTATTTTGAGATGTTTTAAATGGTTCTTGGGAGTGGAGAGGTTAGCTATGCATATTCTCCGGGTGGCCGTTCGTAGTCTGAATGCGAATCACAAATTACCGGGGTATGCACTTAAGCTGGTAAGCCCATTTGCGGGTTTAATTTTGTAGTGTGAAACGGATTCCCGGATTAGTTTCTACCCGGGTTTGGACTACTACCCGGGTAATTAATTACCTAGGTAGGTCAAGAATAAAGTGAAACCTGTAAATGTGTGCACCGCACATTTATCTTTGGAGACCATATTTTCCAGAAAATACCTATAATAAGTTTCAGTGGTTCTGAAGAGATAGCTTAGGCCCGAAAAGGGTTACAAATAGTGTGACAACATGCCTTTCTAAAAACCCTGTGTACAAATTTCGAATACGCTCGTAACCAGGACGGCCTAAAATGTAACACAAGTGTCCGTCCCAGTTACGAGTGTATATTGGAAATTTGTACACAGGGTTTTTAGAGTAGTGTTGTCACACTATTTGTAACCCTTTTTGGGCCTAAGTTATCTCTTTAGAACAGTTACTGAAACTTATTTCTTTTATTTTTAGACCAGACAAAAGTATTTCCTCAAAAGTATTGTCTGTGTTGCAAAAATGCCGCCTTTACTGTGGAAAGACCCATTTACACCTAGCACCTACCCGGCTTCAACTCACCTTTTTGGAAACTGCCGATCTATACATTGAACTAATTTACGAGTTGCACTTGTTGAGCACAAGGTCTTTTGTTTCTTGGGTATAATTCTCCTTTAAGAATAATTGATTACCCATGATCGTTACTGGCACTCATAATGTAATTGTTGTAAACTAACTGACTGCGCACAGAAGCACAACACTATACTGTCTTATTGTGGGTTACATAAACAGAATCGCTGCCAATGGCTGAGTCAGCGTAAATGTGTCTGCGATCCCACTCATCCTATGGCCTTCATGGCTGCTTTGACTCTGCAGTTACACATAGATGACCAATCTATATTCATAACGCATTTAAAAGTATCAGCATGTAGGGTACATGGACCTTTATATCCTTTAGTAATGTCTTCGAATGCAATTAAAGCAAGGTGCAAGAGGAGTGAACAAGAAGGCCAAATATCTTTATTTGGCCTTTGTGATGCACCATTGATTGATTCCGACGGACCATGACTGTCTTAAATGACGCACCCCCATCGTGTGGTGGTAAATGACGCACCCATGACGCACCTCTCCCGGCGGTCGTATAGTGCGTCACACAACCGATACGTGCATTATTCTCATCACTACGTGCCTTTACGGTTCCCCCACAATTCACTGCATGCGGTACATATGGCACAATCTCGTACGTACGTTTGTACACAAGTGAATGGGTTTCCGGAGTTCTTGGCCGCTTCAAACTCGTAAAACGCGGTGAATTTGTATTTTTTACTTAAAATGTTAACTGGTATTATAGTGTTCTACCTGACACCCTTATTTGCCTCATGTGCGGTCATGCATGAAACAATTTAATTAAACTGCTATCAAAAGACACAGGAGAACTTATCCAAAATACCTGTCAATACATCTTATATAAATATTGGTACACTAAAACACAAGTTTTGTTTTTACTCACACTGTTTAAGGCGGATTTAATGTGCTTGCAATTTAAAGATAGTATACATGATACATGTTTTATCCCCCTGTGTGATTGAAGATATGCATGATTGAACCATCCTGAGCAAAAACCAGCTCTGTACTTTGTCTAACTTTTGAGAAAACAGTCTTGAAAGGGTTTGCAGTCGTTTCGTCCCAAAACCACTTCGCCATGAACCATTTTGCCCTGAACCACGGCCTGTGCACGAAGTGGTTTGGGGGCGAAGTGGCATTTGGACGATGTAGTGTTTGGACAAAGTAATTTGGGGCCAAATGACACTCGGACAAAGTGTTATGGGGCGAAATAGCACTTGGGCGAAATGGTTTTGGGGCGAATTGAGTTTTCGTCTCGTGAGACGAAAACTAATTGTTTTACTCATTTCTCAAAGACTATAGCACTTCAGACAAAACCATTTCAGGGGAAGTTTTCTACGGTCATCATGTTTATATTGTGTAAGTTAGGCGTAAATCTGTGAACATTTCTGATTTTCGAGATTACCAATGATGTATACTGCCTTTAGGCCTGCTGGAAAAATAAAACACCTTTGGGCTACATGTACCTTGCTTGCCAGTGTTTAACTCTTTCAGTGCCAGCGTTTTTTTCAACATTTAACTTTAAAGTGCCAGACCTTTCGCGTTTTTGGTAATTCTTTGAAATTCTGTATAAAAATAAAAAATAAAAAATAAAAAAAAGTTGTAATCACCAAACTTGTTGTATATTGTACTTGTATAGGTTCTAGAATCAATGGAATTGTTTTATTGAGTGATAAATACCAATGTTTTTCACTATCCGAATCCGAATACTCAAAAACTTCCTCTGCGGAGAAGCGAGTGCATTTTACTGTGGGTGCCACCATCTTGGCTGCTCAGACTTTGCGCCCTCTTGAGGAACTTCGACATCGTACCTCAATGATATTGCATATTATGATAGATCAATGCGCCCTCTAACGATATTTTTAGGTCTAACATGTACGGCGGTTGGCACTTTCAGAGTACGTACGATAGATCGTACTTGTATGGCCTTGGTACTAACATTTTTTATTCAACAAACTTTCTAAATAAAGCAACTGAATTTTCCAAAATGGGTTGCAGGTAAAACAATTCTGATATAAGTGACTGCGTATTTCACACCTGCGGCAGTTATTTAGCGCAAAGCCTTAGGATGTGGGATAATTTGCACAGACACCGTCACAGACCTTGATATTTCGCCCGATGAAATGTTTAAAACTGTAAATTGAGAGCCTGGGGCCGTATTCATAAAACACACTTAACTTAAGTGCAATACTTACAGTTAACTTTTAAGGGATTCCCTTAACTAAGTGATATCCTTTAAGTGATATTAAAAAAACACTTAAGTGTAATCCTGAAAATTTCCCACATTTAAGGGAATCCTTTAGCCAAGTTGCACTTAAGTGTGTTTTATGAATACGGCCCCTGGGGAGGTAACTTATGCATTTGCACCCTTCCAATACATCTTTAGGTATGTATATTGCGTCTTGCTGACTAGCATAATCAGATAAAGAACATCTTAGGAGAACCCCAGGAGACATTAACATGTCCCAATGCGATATTAGGTAACTTAGTCAACTTTAATAGTCTACACCCTTATGGCGTAAAAATATCATTTGTGTGCAACTTCGGGTACAATCTTTGATTTTTTCATGGATTACTCCTTGGTTAGTGGGAAACCCAAATCCGCTTGTTGCCTAATTTTGCTGACCCCGAAAAGGTGCTTTTTCAAGGTTTTTTGGAAATAAAAATGCAGACGACGCGACGTGGAATTTAGCGCACGAAGCAATATTACCCAATCACGAAGATGCCCAACTAGGAACCCTTCTGTATTAAGAACTGTACACACTGCGTTCGAATTTGGGTTCCATTCGCAAAGTGATGGTATCGCACACTACAGACAAGGCTAGCTTTTACTAACAGTTTATGCAGTCACAAGATACATGTACGTGTTAATTTTGGCCGTGCCGTATCGCCATGTGAAATCACGTCTGTGAAGTTGTCAGCACATCAGGTTTGTTTATGCATGCTTGTATAGGAGGTAGGAATTTTCTTTTCCTACCTCCATGGTATAATGAAAGAAAGTTTGCAATAATCGGGTTTTGATATCGTTTTACGCTCAATGTTTCCCACACTTAACAACATTGCAACAACCATCGACTGTCCATTTCGTGGGGCAGTTTCTTCAGTTTGTTCCTTGCGCTTTGCACATATCGTGCTTCCATTGTTAAACGGTTTAAGTTACAAAAGGAGTCCCACGAAATGCGGCTGTTCGATACGGTCTATACAGGATAAAGCTGGGGTTACTTTGGGGGAGGTGGGTGGTTTTCATACATGGGAATAAAGTTGTCTGGAGAGACGAGATGTTTTGGACGCGTTGTACAAGTCGAGCTGTCTTAATGTAGCTATAGTATACTAGGCCTACAGTATATGTTTATATTTCGCTGATCATTCGTGGCAAATTATTAGTTGTACCCTTTGCTTAATTCGAGCGAATAAGTACCTGATGAGGGTATCATTTTCAGTGACCCCATTTTTTCTGAGTTTACAAGAAAAACCGGAACGAACACTCAACACTGTACTCGGACGTTATTAATTTTCCTTCAAACGATCTTTTAAACATGAATAAGTGTAAATCTAATGAAACAAATTGGAGGGGCAAATACGAAGATTTTACTAGGAACAAAATTAGAATTCTCCCGAGTTGCCTCATCTATATGTTTCGTGCAAGAGGCTTATGTGACGACGCCCTACCAATTGAGCTATATATATGAAGCCAACTGGTGGTCTCGAATCACGGTAGTACAGTTGTTCCTCACTGATTGGGATTTGCTATTACGTGAGCTTTATAGCAAGGCATACAGAGAAATAACCACCCCTCCCAGAGATTAAATTTTGTTAGTTTTGTTTTCATAATAATCGTCTATAAAACACTAATTTATTACAGAAAAACAACTCTAACAAGCCTGAAATTTTTCATATCCTTACCATATTTTGAATCGTGTAAATTTTGAGGAATGGGAGTCTTTTGGCTTAAGTTACAAGAGTGTGAGAGGCAGCTGAAGGAATGACTGCAAAGAGACATTTCAAGAAATACATGTACATCATTTCGGGGGTATTTTATTGACAGATTTGCAGAAAATATGTCTAGCCTCCTTAGATCAGTTCAAAGTCCTTTTTACAATCAATGGAAAATGCCTTGTGGTACTGGCTCACAACGTATCTGCGTGGAATTTGGCCCACTCCGCTAGTCTCCAGGTCCGGCTTTAAGGTTGAAAGGCTCTCCCCCATCTCGATTGAGTTGAGGTCCGGACTTTGGCCTGGTCACTCTACGCCTGCAGCATTATCCCGGAACCATTTCGTGACTGCCTTGGCAGTGTGTTTTGGATCGTTGTCCTGCTGATATGTCAAAATGCTCCCTGAGTTTCTCTGCGGACTGCTTGATGGTTTTTCTCCAGGAACTTGATGTACTCAGTCACACACTTTGGCGGGCTTTAATGTTAAATATCTTCATTACGAGTTAATTGAAAAACCCATTACAAGTTCTGCTAGACAGTTGTCCTTATATGCGTTAGCCGGCATAGTTATGAAGAATAGTTTTCGAAGTTCCACGTAATATTGTTAATCTTGATCACATGAATCTAAAATGTTTTCATCTTAAGACTTTCAAAAATAAATCAACTTGGCATCCTCAGAACCTTGAAAGAACCTCTCCCCTCCCATCAAACATTCCGCTAATGGAGCCCAGTACGATCTAAGATAACCTTGACCTTATTCACACGACCCTGACTTGTCTTTAGATATTCACTTTGCATTCTCAAAATCCGAGAAAGAAATCACCAAAATTACCCAAATTGTGCCAGCGAAGCCCAAAAAATGCAATACACAATTTCCATCGACCTCGGCCAGGTAAGTCCGATGTCCAAATTGACCTTGACCACTGACCTTAGTCACATGACCCTGACATATAAACATCCTGGAATCTAGACTTCATAAATAAACTCTACATCACCATACACCTTGCAAAAAACATCTAAATGGATCAACCGAGACTGAAATTAATACATACAATTTCCATCACTCTGATCCATGGGGAGCCAGGGGTCCTATTAAAGTGGCCTTGACCCTGGCCCTAGTTAAATGAACGTAGCATCCTGTAAATCGTAGTACAGACAACCTGTTTGTTGAAATTGACCAAACAGGGACCGACAAAGTACATTTTTTTATGATTAGTGACCCCCTGTAACCTTTAAATTAACCTTTGACCTTGAAGATGTCCTTAAAAATATTGGAGACTTTAATAAATAAACTCAGCATCCTGTAAATCCTACAACGGACACCACGATTCTTAAAATTGACCAACGAGGGGCCGCCAAAGTGCAATTTTAAGATTTTTTACCCTAGTTGTGACCTTTAAATTGACCTTTAAATTGATTTTTGACCTTGCAGATGACCATACAAATCTTAAAGACTTTAATAAATGAACTCAGCATCCTGTAAATCCTAGAATGGGCGCCACGATTGTTGAAATTTACCAACGAGGGGCCGCCAAAGTGCAATTTTAAGATTTTTGACCCTAGTTATGGCCTTTAAATTGACCTTTAAATTGACTATTGACCTTGAAGATGACCATAAAAATCTTAAAGACTTTAATAAATGAACTCAGCATCCTGTAAATCATAGAATGGGCGCCACGATTGTTGAAATTGACCAACGAGGGGCCGCTAAAGTGCAATTTTAAGATTTTTGACCCTAGTTATGGCCTTTAAATTGACCTTTAAATTGACTTTTGACCTTGAAGATGACCATAACAATCTTAAATACTTTAATAAATGAACTCAACATCCTGTAAATCATAGAATGGACACCACGATTGTTAAAATTGACCAGGGAAAGGGCCGTCAGAGTGCAATTTTGTGATTTTTGACCCTCTGTGACCTTTAAATTGACTTTTGACCTTGAAGATGACCTTAACAATCTTGGAGACTATAAAAAATGAACTTAGCATCCTGTCAATCCTCGAATGGGTGCCACGATTGTTGAAATTGACCAACGAGGGGCCGCCAAAGTGCAATTTTATGGTTTTGACCCTTTATGACCTTTAAATTGACCTTTGACCTTGAAGATGACCTCTTAAAAATTGGCAACAACCGGATTTGAATTCCTTGATATGAAATTAACATATCCTCAAATTTGCCAAGATTGTACCCGAAAATGCATATGGGGCCCCTTAGTGCTGTAGACTATAAGGCCATATACATGTACATGTAGATGATCTGTTTTTGAGCGATGCTGGGAACAAAACCATTATCAAAAGAAGGACATAAAAAAAATGCCTGACGATATTTCAGCTCCGTCAAATGTACTACGTTTTCCAAAAGCATGAAAAATCCATTTGCGTTTTGCCGCTCTGGACGAGGAGTGCGCGATCAGTCCAGAGTTGCCAATCCTGGCATGGATAAAACCCTCCTGGATTGTCAATTAACAACCTTGGGAATTTTTAGATGTGTTTGGAGTCACGGAATGAACCTCTTTTCCAAGATGTCTTCCCCAAAATCCGGGAGGGTTGGCAGCTCTCTCACATGCACAGCCTAACTGTGTTACATTTTGAGACCAGACAAGGTATTTTCTGGAAAATATGGTCTGTGTTGCCAAAATACCCCCTTTACTGTGGAAAGACTCACATGCATGTGCTTTGCAAAAAACCCTAACATTAATTACGAATAAAGGGAAGAAGATACACATTTTAGTAATCACTTTTCAGACTGCAATAAAATTGCTGTGTTAGAGGAAGGAAGGAAAGAAAAATACAAACCAGACTCGTGACAGAGCCAAGATTCAATATATAAAATGCCAAGACTTCCGCACGCACAATGATTAACATTTTGCTGGATGAAGACGTCAGCACTAATTTTCTCTGGCACAAACTTTTCTTTGAAGGTGTGTATTCGGTGAAAATGCAAAATTCCCGTTCTTATCGTGTCACCATGCTGCTGTTAAAGATTTTTATACTGAATATGTTGGTGTATAAAAGTGGCTGCAACAGTTTCTTCTTGAAACCACCACAGAAAACCTTGGCCGTGATAGGAGATAACGTGACATTAAGTTGTACACTCACCGCTACAGCGTGCGGTCCTTTTCGACCCGATAGATATGCAGATAACTTGTTTCATTGGCAACGCAAAGCCTTTCCTAACAGTGACCCAGTCAGTCTCTCCAATTGTATGTCCACATTCCCAGATAAGGTGGATAAGAGATTTACTGTCTCGTCCCTACATTCTGATTGGGCTTTGCACATACAATATGTTCAACAACGTGATGCGGGAAGGTACAGATGCGATGTATATTCGTATGTCACCTACCAAATGGGACATCACTATTCACCATTTGCACCACTGAATGTAGTGGACCCAATAAACACAGCTGTCACACCGTCTCTCCACACCAAGAGAGAGGGCAGTCATGCTTCGTTCCGCTGTGAGGCTCATCTTCAGTCAAATGACTCATATGCTTGGTTCATATCAACCGACGGACATTGGGAAGAAATAAAAACTTGGGGCCCTTTCAGACTAACTAGGAACGGAATGAACCTGACCATATTTTCTCTGAAAATGGAACACAACGACAGTAGAGTGGCGTGTGAGGTGTTCAGAGGTAGCACTTCGTTAACGAGGCAGAGACAAACTGCCTTGTTGATAGTTCAGCCCCAGAAAAACTCCATCACCACCGAGCCTACCATGGGCACATTGCAGCCCCCATCTCCATCTGCTCACTGGAAGAACCCAGTCGGAACTGTCAGTAGTGAAACTGAAGAGCCCCAAATTCAACCCACAGCTCCTGTACCTTCCCCCACATTAGTGCTTGTTGTAGGGTGTGTGTCGGCCTTCGTCTTGCTGTTCGTCATCGCATTTCTCCTGTATTGGCATCTCTGCAAAGATCGTAAGAAACCAAACACCGACCCTTCTTGCAATCCTCAAGCGAGTCCCGACAGTGGACTGTGCACCAGTGTGACGGGTAGCGCCGAGACGCAGCTCGATCTTGGTGCAGCCACCACGTGCTCAGCATCCCCTGGCAACTCGGCCGAACCTCAACAGACATCGGCAATCGTGGAAGTGAGACAAGACCAACAGTCAGGAACTGAACATGATTACAGCATTGTTGGAAGAAATTCTCCCACTGCCACAACCAAATCTCTGCACATGGTAGAAGGAGAAATGAAGAGGCACACAATCGGAGGAAAGGGTTCGGAGGCTGTGTATGCCATACCTGATAAACGGGCCGCTAAAACCAAGACACTTGGTGGTGTCCTTGCAAAAAGCACCCCTCGGAATGCACCGCAGAATCCAGGAAATGAGCAAGGCACATCAAAAAACAAACCCAGAGATGGAGTGACCCAAACACCAAAAATAACATTCAAGGACGATCTGGGCACCACAGCCCAAAAGCTGACCGTATCTGTCAAGCCTTCCTTGGGTCCAACACATGATGTGAGTGCCCGACCGACCGGCACCGCAAAACCACCTCCCATCACGCCATACCACGTCTACAAAAACCGTGCTCAGTTGACCCCTGAAGTCCCTCCCCAACCAGCAGATGACCCTCCGGAGACCGAAAGGGAAAGCATGCAGCAGAGGAACGTAGAAGGGCTGGTGTATGCTGACCTGGACCTAAGGAGGGGAGAAGTTGGGGCCACCAACCGAGAAGAAGAGGAGACAGTGTACGCAGACATCACAAACAAGGATTAGTATCAGAATAAGAGTTAAGAAGTTGATCAGAATTTTTTTCTTAAAAATGACTTATCAAGCATTGACAAGTGCAGATTTGATAGAAACAAAATTTGAGTGAGAACATCATGGGTTTCCTCACGCTTGTGAGTGATAGTGCAATGGGCGCTTTTGAGGAATCCTCGAACCAGAAAATAATAATAATAATAATTGTAATTTAAACAACTCTGAATGCCGCAATAGGGCGACATTTCGGGAAGACTCTCACCAGAGACCACCGAAATTTCGGCAAGAGTGACTCAAAATGACACCTTATTTTTTTACCCAAAGCTTCCAAAAATGGTTGCAGACCGAAGAGAAACAGCTCCTGCAGCCGATTTCACGAAAAATTGCGTAGCTTGCGCAACTTTTGGAAATGGCATAAGCCCCATAGGCTTTCGTGTAATTATCACAGGAATGTTGCGCAGCTTACGCAATAAAAAGGTTGCGCAAGCGAGCTTACGCAGTGCGTAAGGATTCGTGAAATCGGCTGCAGTCCCGATAAAAATGGTTCTCGACCTAAAAAAAATGGTTTTTGACCTAAAAAAATTAATTTTAAACTCAAAAATATTAGGGCGACACCAAAATGTCGCCCTATTGAGCAGGTCGCCCTAATATACCTTTTTTACACACGATTTGTCGCCCTAATCTAGCATTGATAGTAATTTGCCACAAAGTATTGGTCCAATGTTTAAGGTTATAATCGCCAGACTTATAATAATTTTCCTGGATGCCGCAATAGGGCGACACTACGGGAACCATTTCGTATACGGTTTCGGTAAAAACCTCTCTAACAAACACCAACTTTCTGTACCTAAAGCTACAAAAAAATGGTTTGCAACCTAGACAAAAATGGTTCGTGACCTAAAAAGAATGGTTGAGAACCTAATAAAAATGTTTTTTGACCTAATAAAGATGGTTTTGAAAAAATAAATAATAAGAGCATCAGTTATGTGTCGCCCTATAGTAGAGTGTGTCACCGTAATATATATTTTTTACGCATTATGTGTCGCCCTATTAAACCATGAATGCTTATAATACTCAGCTGGGCCAAATAACGTACGGCCACAATAATAACTTGACCATAATAAACCTCAGCAACTATAACCAAGTTTACGCGTGCAAAACTTTGGGGCCGTAACATAGCACAATGCAGGTAGTACATGTACCGGTAGTCCTCCGGCTAAAACCACTAGTCTCAGACTAGCGGATTAGAAAGGAATATATAATCTCTACGAATTCTGTACTCAGTGGTATACAAAAATGTTTTTAGTTTTAGTGTGACTTATACCTTTATGAATTTAAAAAAGAGAGATGCATGCCTCAATTTATTATCGCCGCCTTAGAATGTTTAAGGTTCAGATTTCTCGAAGGTGTTGTACATACATGTAAATGTCACTGTGCTCGGTGAAAATTAAAAAATTCTCGTCTTCCTAATATCTTTGTATTTGCATTTTTTTGCAATTTTTTTGCCAGTTTCATGTAGATTTTAGACAATTTGCGTAGATAAATTTCGGGGTTACAACTAATGCTGTTACATTTAAAACAGCAGATTGTATAAACTCTTTAATTGAGATGAAGCGCATGTTATTTGGCTGATTACTATCTCTGGTGTTTATTAAACATCAGTAGTTTGTCATTTTGATAAAGTTTATATTTCAATGACTAGAAATATCGAGATGGCAAAATTGTAAAAATTAAAAAAATATATAAATTACTTTTGATACTATAGGTTTTCCTACAAATTTAAAAATTTGTTTCAATCAAATTCATAACCTGCTAACTTCAATTTCGTCCCAAGACGAGTGAAAAGCACAAATGCTACAATTGATTTGGTCTTTGGTCTTTCCAAATGATCAATGGTCAACCAATTTAAATATTTGTCCATTCAATGTCGTCAGATTTTAATCAAATTAGTCTCACCTAAAAACCATCTACATCATGTAAAGATTGAATTCGTCTTTGTTCAACCGACTTCAATAATTTGTCGATCAAATTCGTCGGATGGTCAGACTGTATAATATGTGAAATTGATTTCCAATTGACGAAATTGCTTCATACGTTTGGCAACTGCTGACGACGAAATGGTTTGAGATGGTACGAGATGGTTTGGAAAAATACGAACATGTGCGACCAAATACGAAATTGAACATAGGAAATGCAAGGTCAGAGTTTTTCGAGACGAAATTGAAGTTAACCGGTTATGAATTTAAATGAATTTTTTTTAAAAATGTGCGGGAAAACCTATATTAAGGATATTTTTACTGAGTATGTGTATCGATTGAAAAATTTGCTTGCTAATTTTAATCAAGAAACTGTCAGTATAAAGACGGTTACAAGAACCTGTTAGAAAAATAAATCAGGGCAATTCCATGATCAGGTGGACATTTTCACAAAATTTGCAATTATATATTTGCTTATAAACTGACTTTAAATGATAGCATATGACAAAATATTCTGCAAAAACGTGTTTGGTGTTGAATTGTTGTGGAAAATGTACTACAAATATATTTTCTTGTGGGAAATTTCATAAATTTTGCAGGCATGGGACAGCTGTAACGTGACTAACTGTAACGTTACTAACCATGATTTTTTAATAGTTCTTGAAACTGGTGAGAGTAGATGTGACTTCTCATACACAGAAACACACGGCAGTAAACAAGCATTGAAAGAAATATGATGGTTTGTTTCAGTTGTGTCCCATTTGAGGAAACGTTTTGTTTGAAGACATGCATTTTTCCCCATGTCCTATTTTTGTAACGTTGCTAACCGAGATTCAATTTGTTATTACTATTTACAAACTGGGGCTAAATGATTTTAATTATTACTGTCCAACAGATGTTGGTAAGATGCATTGATGGTACTAAAATGGAGAACTGACAGGCATGCGTGTTGATATAACAGAGGATAGAACTCCAGTAAATTGCTAAATTTGTAACGTTACCATGGAATTGCTCATTAGTAGGATAGTTTTAATTTCAAGCTAATTAAGAAGTTAAAAATTAGTTACTTTTTGTAGTTGTTCTGGAGCTTGAAAGTTATGTCATATATGTATTTAACTGAGAATAGGGTTATCACTTTGATAGAAACGACTCGGAGTAGAGTCTTTCCACAGTAAAGGGGGCATTTTGGCAACACAGACCATATTTTCCAGAAAATACGTTTGTGTGGTGTCAAAATAAAATAAGTAAGTTTCAGTTATTCTGAAGAGATAACTTTGGTCCAAAAAGTTTTACAAATAGTGTGACAACATGCCTTACTAAAAACCCCGTGTACAAATTTCCAATATACGCTCGTAACCGGGACGGCCTAAAATGTAACACAAGTGTCCGTCCTGCTTACGAGCGTATATTAACAATTTGTACACAGGGTTTACAGAAATGCATGTTGTCACACTATTTGTAACCCTTTTTGGGCCTAAGTTATCTCTTCAGAACAACTGAGACTCTATTTCTTTTATTTTGAGACCAGACAACGGTATTTCCTCGAAAATATGGTCTGTGTTGCCAAAATGCCCCTTTTACTGTGGAAAGACCCAGTATAGGTTTAGAAAACTGATTCTGCATGTTATTGTGACTTTGGATTGGCAGTCAAGAATTGTTGGGTCGTATATTTGTTTGATTTTTCCTGTGGGAACCATTGCAATGATTATACCTGTAATGTCGCAATTAAACATAGCTTTGAGTATTTCGCATAACACAATTTTAGCTAAAACCTGGGCTCATATAAATGTCTTGATACAGCACATGCATTTCCCAAGCGTAATTTTTGCTACATGTATTTAGTGCAAATAGCATCATGGGAATAAACCTTATCGATGTTCTCTATGCATCATGGGATTGGATGAAAAAATTACCCGGCTAATTGTGCGTAAACCTATGAGGCAGACGCCAACTCGGCAACTTTTTTACTCATTTTCACGAAAACCAAAAGGATTTCAAGAATCAACCTCTCACCACTTTTTCTTTGATACATATCAAACATACTGACAAACATGTCCTGAAATGGACATTTTGCAAATGCGAGAGATCATCAATTAGGGGGCTTAACAAGCCCTACAGGGGGACAAACCCTTCAATAAAACCTTTTTTTATTTTCCTTATTAGGCCAATGAAATTAGATTACTAGTTTCTCGTCAGCGCCCGCATGTGATTTTGACCCCGCACCAAAAAAAATCCATTATGCCAAAATTTCATTATTTTTCAAAAAAAAGGGAAAAATCAGATGCAAACTACTCCCATACGAAACGTTTCCATTTCAGTTGTGCAATCGCGATCTGTGTTTTGCAGCTTTTGTGTTCATAACCAGACATTTTCCTTTGCTATTTCCCATGATTTTGTCATCTCAACTTGTTCCTTCAAACACAAGCTACCAAGTATAACTCAATGGAATTGATACTGGCACCAAACCATTTCTGGGCGAGTTTAGAGCCTAAATAATCAGTTTCTAAATGGCAGTTCGTGTATGTGTAAAGGTTGTATTTTTCCTTGATTAAATAATGAATAATGAAAAAAAATCCCTCACCAACATTTGATAAATGGTTGACGAGAAACTAGTAATCTAATTTCATTGGCCTTAGATAAAAGCATTTGTAGGAAAATATACATGTACCAAGCAACAAAAGAAACGCACAAATTTCCTCCACACTTTATGATTGAAAAACACAGTCAATCTGAGAGTGGGAATTTTCAACAATAATGCATAATGAAGCTGTTATATGAATATTCAACTTAATTACAAAAGAAACTTTCAAGTTTTGATTAAACTGAAAATTTGCATTACTTTTGTTGCTTGGTACATGTACAGTACATTGTATATTATCTTGATCGCCGAAAGGACCTCTAGACACGAGAAATACCCTTTTTTTTTCTTGTCTCAATTTGGCAGGGTTGTAATGACGAGTTAAACTCAAGTCCGACTCCAATCACACTTTTTGGCAATTTACCTTCAGCAGAGCTGCCAACCCTCTCGGATTTTGGGGAAAACATACATGGAAAACAGCAGTGTTGTAGTACTCGAGTCCAGGCCTCGGACTCGAGTCACAATTTCCGTGACTCGGACTCGACTCGAGTCACATTGGAAAATGACTCAGACTCGACCATGATGACTTGGACTCTGAAATAGTGACTCGTGACTCACATATTTCAAAAAAGAAAAAAAATATATATTCACACGCTTAATGCAGGATTCTTGGGAAAAAACACTACGATGCGTGATTATGTACACTGCCCCACCAGGCCGGCATATAGCAGATTCAGTTTCATTAATTTGGCGAAAAAGTGACTCGTGACTCGGACTCAAGGAAAATGACTCGTGACTCGGACTCGAGGCTAATAACTTGAGACTCGGACTCGAGGCTAGTGACTCGACACTCGGACTCAATTTTGGTGACTCGACTACAACACTGGAAAACAGGTTCATTCCGTGACTCCAAACACATCTAAAAATCCCCAAGGTTGTTAATTGACAATCCAGGAGGGTTTTTATCCATGTCGGGACTCACAAAATTAGTAATTTTCCGAAGAATCTGTTGCAAAATCCAGGAGGGTTGGCAGCTCAATTATTCTACTTCACTCAAGTCTTGCAAAAAAGGAAAAAAAAAACAACTGAACTCGAGATTTTGAATCTAATGAATCAACGAGAATCAATTCAGTTGCCCAAAAGACTTGTGTCATCGACTTGTTACAACTCTGTAATTTGGTGTAAATAAAATGCTGCAATTCTTG
Source organism: Henricia sp. BOLD:AAB3569 (assembly GCA_037783545.1). Taxonomy (NCBI): domain Eukaryota; kingdom Metazoa; phylum Echinodermata; class Asteroidea; order Spinulosida; family Echinasteridae; genus Henricia; species Henricia sp. BOLD:AAB3569. The sequence goes on along the minus strand of JBBELK010000272.1, from coordinate 982,253 downwards.
AAAAATGTCTCTAACAGGTTTTATTTTAATGGCGGAAATCACTCAGCACTTCACATATTGCCAGACATCAGATTACAGCTCTATACCCACACAACGCTGATCTGTAGAGTTCATTGTCTGCTGGCAGAATTCAGTGCGATGATTTTATTCTTTATAATCCTGTAAAATGGGCACTCTTGCTCTTTGAAACATTCTGGCAGTTGAAGGAAGAGCTTCTCTTACACTAGGTAATAGTATCAGGTTTTGCCTTTAAAGGTAGTATACATGATTGGTAAACCGTTACAAATAGTTTCATTCCCCTGTGTGATTAAAACCAACCTGAGCAAAAATCAGCTCCGTACTCCGTCTAACTTTTGAGAAAACAGTAAAAAAATGGTTTACAGTCACTTCGCCCCAAAACCACTTCGCCCTGAACCACAGCCTGTGTGCAAAGTTGTTTTGGGGCGAAGTGGCATTTGGGCGAGGTAGTGTTTGGGCGAAGTGGTCCAGGGTGAAGTGCTTCAGGGCGAAGTGGTCCAGAGTGAGGTGGTTTTGGGGCAAACTGAATTTACGTCTCGCGAGACGAAAAATAATTGTTTTGCTCATTTCTCAAAGACTATAGCACTTTTAATAGACAAAACCATTTCAGGGGAAGTTTTCTACCGTCATCGTGTTTATATTGTGCAAGTTATGTGTAAATCTATGAACATTTCGGATTCCTCGAGATACCAATCATGTATTCTACCTTTAAGTCTGATGTAGCGATCACTGCTTTGGGAACAAAATAAATGTTTTCTCAGACAAAATTAAAATGGTCAGGAACAAAAATAAAATGACATTTTTGTCACAATACAGGGAAACCTTTTAACAGAGAAATTATAGGGGGCATTAGGAAAGCAATTCTTTTTTATTAGACTAACCGAAATGGCAAATTTTAGCAGTGTGTAACAAAATGCTGTATCGCTTGACCACTCCTAAAAGGTCACCTACAAATGCTTACGATCATTCAATCGACTTAATTGCCAAGAAACTTGATACATGTAGGTTACAATGGATCCACAGTATCAAAGGAAATGCAAGCCATTGAAAAATATCATTTTGTTGGCAAGTTTAAATGTTTATACAAGTAGGTCATTTCAGGAAGCTTCCTCCAAAAGATTGTACAAAACCTTAATTACTTGAAAATGACCTTTCTTAGCTTCAATCAGCAGATATGTAGTGGGTGGGAGTCTATTGATTGTGGTAAAATTGTCTCATAATGGTGCCTAGGAAGTTGGAATTTTTAGATGCTCGGAGTCTCAGTGACACAGACAATACCTGCCATTTTCTTTTCACAATTTTAATTCAATAATCTGCCTGATTTAATTGTTATAAATACATACCTCCCCCAGCTTACAAAAATAAATTTGCGGAAGTCTATTTTGAGTGTTTGTGGTCCCTTCCTCCCACTAATTAAGAACCTCATTCACACCAGAATGCTTAATAAGACACTACTTAGCTGCAGATTAGGTCACATAAAAATCAGCATTCGCAGCAGCAACTCTGCCAAAAGCTTTTCTAAATTTGATTTGTGCACATCGGAGACAGTTCTTTGCTCGGTACGACAAACAAATCTGTAAGTATTGATACAGTGATTTAAATTCACTTTTACATCGACCTGGCAAAGTTCGTCCGAAGCCGAATCAAGTGGTTTTGAAAACGGCTACAGTGCAACGTATTCGCGTCAAATACACGTGGCAAAATTTTTTTTTTATACGTTTTTATATACGTCAAGGCCTGGGGTTTAGTACCAGTTTATCTCAGAGACGGAATTAAAAGTGTCAGATTTATAGTTTTATGAAATTTTTGTTCAATAAACTTTTCGCACAGGTAATAAATGGGATTTTAAGAATGTTTAAAGTGGACCACAAATTGGTAGGGTAAACTGCTAATTTTGACATGGATTCAAAATGGTACCGAAAACACGGTCGCCGCACGCGCTAAAGCTCCTATACGGGTCTCCGGAAGTGGATGAATCTCGCAGCGTACCGCAAGTTCTCTAGGTCAACTTACACCAGTGTTGTAGGATTCGAGTCCAGGACTCGGATTAGAGTCCGACTCGAGTCACAAAATTTGTGACTCGGACTCGACTCACATATTTCAAAAAAGAAATTTATTTGCCCGCTTAATGCAGGATTCTTAAGAAAAAACAGTCTGATATGTGAATATGTACACTGCCCCACCAGGCCGGCAAGGAGCGCACGAGTACGTATGTCATCATTTCACATATTCTGTGAACGAAATAGCAGATTCAGTTTCATTAATCGGCCGAACAAGTGACTTGTGCTCGGACTCGAGGAAAGTGACTCGTGACTCTGATTCAGACTCTAGGCTATTGACTCGAGACTCGGACTCGAGACTAGTGACTCCTGACTCGGATTCTGACTCGAGGCTAGTGACTCGAGACTTGGATTCGGACTCGAGGCTAGTGACTCGACTACAACACTGACTTACACGGTCTATACATGTACACATTTCAGCAAACTTAAATTCTTCTTTGTTTTGCAGTTAACAAGAAAGATGTCTCTTCAGATGTCAAAGATGCCCCATCGCCACGCTCCACTGATGTTTCTTCTGTTCTTATTCCTCCTGCTACCACAAACAAGTCACGCAGCAGCATTACCAAAGCCACGGAGCGAGGCCTTTTGGCACAAATTCTGTGGTTTCTTCTGTCCCTACCAAGTCAGTTGCGACTCCAACGTGTACCTCAGCAGACAACAGCAGGTGGATCTTCTCAGCAGCCAGGAGTTTCTCGACATCTTGGAGCTCTTTCCACAAATTCTCTTGGAGAATGAGAAGCTCCAACACACCACCTTGGTCAGACTTGAAGACCATCAACGAGACTTGATCCTCCTCCGCTACAAAGACTTCTTTCATCCAAGAGAAACTTTACCGCTGGCTAGAAATAAAATCGTAAGTCAGCTTACTAAAGACCAAGAAGGCTTTGAAGGGATTCCAGCTGCTGAACCCCCACCTCAGAGAATTGCGCAGTCAAATGAGATTCATCTCACAGCAGATCAAATACAACAACTTCTCCAGCAAAACTCTGGCCCAAGCAATAACCAGAAACATCCAGACAAGCAAACGATAGAGGATGAAAAACTCGGAACGCCAAACTGGAATGAAGCAGAAAGGTTTATACGGGATTATGTCGACAAACAGCGCATGGAGCAATCGTCTGTAGAACATCTGAAGAACGAAGAGCTCGAGAATCGTGCTTCATCGTACGCTAATCAAGGAAAAACTGATAACGGCAAAAGCAGAAATCAGGCAGTTGCTCTCAACATCAACGAACTTCAAGACGAGGGGTCCCACCTTAATGTTGAGCAAATTCTGAAGGAGTTGGAGAAAATGGGCCACTCATTAGACCTGAATAACTTGGGTTCTGATAAAAACCAAGATCTAAGCGATTCCCCAGAAGCTAAGTCAGTACCAGAACCACACAGAACAACAGTAAATGATCATGCACTAGTACTACTAAATCGGGAACAAAACGAAGTGAAGGAAACTAGTAGAAGTACAAACGGTGACTGCAAAACGTCCAAGAAAGACAAAGAATCCAACATGAGCAATCTAAATCGTATATCGGAGAAAAGATCTAAAAACAGCAAAGAGCCTTATTCAGACTCACACGATGCTAAAACAATAGAAGATTACTTCTATCGCCACCAACGTAATAACTTGCCTTCAAAACAGCAAATTTCTCAAGCATTAGCACATCTACACAGCGTGCCCTCATCGTACAGGAGTACACAGATTGAGAGGACTGTTAACGAAAAGACACTGGCAGAATCTGACACTCGTAGGCGAACACACCGTCACCATCCGGATGGGTTTGTACACGAACCAGGCGGAGGAGGCAGGGACACGAGCGGGTCTCCTCGAGTAGCTAAGAGACACTCGAGGAAGAAGCGTGAGGTGCTAGGAATACAGGTCTGTCCAGTATTGGAGTCTTGGTCTAATATGATCCTTGCAGAGACAGAAAATGGATCGCTGGTACAGGTTGCGCAGGTAAGCCTATAGAGTCCAGATTATAGTGTCCGTCTTAAATTATTCAAACTAAATGTAACAGCATTTCCACCTATACAAAAGGTACTACTTGTAAATGTACCATAATGTCAGGGTCTTCAACTGAAGTCTGTCAACTTACTTTAAACTGGACAACTGTATCTACACAAAGCGTTAGGTATCTCTGTGAGAGCCTGTACAGTGTGTAAATACATAAATGCATGTATTATAGGAATATTCTGTTGTATTGTTGCTTGTGTTGGCCGAATAAATAATAATAATAATAATAATAATTTCATTGCTTAATCACCAGATGAACAAAACAAATGCATACTTTTGTTTTTTTTCTTAACAAAAAGTGGCTCCTCTTGTATGTGGGTCTTTCCACAGTAAAGGGGGAATTTTGGCAACACAGACCATATTTTCCAGAAAATACCTGTGTCTGGTCTCAAAATAAATGAAATAGGTTTCAGTTGTTCTGAAGAGATACATGTACATGTAACTTAGGCTCCAAAAGGGTTACAAATAGTGTGACAACATGCCTTTCTAAAACCCTGTGTACAAATATCAAATATATGCTCGTAACCAGGACAGACACTTGTTAACAACCTCCTGGAATTTTTATTTTTAACAACCTCCTGGAATGACCTGGATACTAGGCAGATGTCAATAACTATTATATAATGCCCAAGTAGATCTGATTGGACGATATCAGGTCACGTGTCATTCAATATTTAATCCATTTAATGCTATGTCACTAACCATACAATTTTGTTCTATTTGCCATGCAATTTTGTTAGAGCGCATTTGGAAGACCGTGTTCCTCCTTCTTGAAAAAATATTTTAATAGCAAGCTTAAACATTGTGAACTTATCATTTGTCTCATTTTCTTATCCAACTGCAGTTCCCTGAAAACAACCTGGAGCAGTGGTTCTTAGAGGAAAGATGTCTATATGAGGAATCTAAGATCATCAGGGGAGTAACCTGCGAGATCAGGGAACGTCTTGTGGATGCCGTGGTAATACCTGTTGTCAATCCCACACAGCCAATCCAAATGACTAAGATTAAAATACAGTGCTGTATGAGTATGTTTAATGTGGATCTGGGCTTTTAATGGCACTCGCTTCGGATGTGTGTGCATTTAGAACTTTGTCAAAATTATGTCACAAGCATAAAAAACCCTGGTCAAAAAGTAAGATATTACACTGAAAAAATGAAGGCATAGTATTAATCTTGTGCGTTCGTCGTCTGCCTCTTAAAGCAAGTATCTGTGAATTTAAAAAAAAATCATCATGCATTCACTTTGGTTTGGTTAACTACCATAGAAAATCCTTGCCTATAGTGATTGGGTCATTTGTATGACCTCTAAACTGTGGTTTCCTTTGGAAAATTTATCTACACTCCTCAAAACAAGTTCAGAAAGTCAAGTTTGACTGACGATTATTCTCTTGTTACTGAATAATTTCCCTTGAATTTTATATCATTGGAAAGCCCTGTTATTCCTCTTTACGATGATGTATCATTTGTTATGATTAAGCAATTGGGGGATGTGCAGTATAGCGGAATACAGGGGCGGGTGTAAAGTGAAATGTCACAAAATGCATTGCTATTGTCAAAAAGTGCATTGACACATTCCCATCCTCCATGCACTGCATGACAATAGCAGTGAATTTTGTGACATTTCACTTTCAACCCACCCCTGTATTCCGCTATACTGCACATCCCCCAATTGCTTAATCAAAACAAATGACACATCTTCGTAAAGAGGAATAACAGGGCTTTCCAATGATATAGAATTCAAGGAAAATTATTGTGCAACAAGAGAGAAATCGTCAGTCAAACTTGACTTTCCAAACTTTTTTTTTTTTTTTGTTTCATCGCATGTTGTTAAATCAAACATGTGTGCCTGGCACAACAAAATGAACATGATAAATATGAAAAATTGTAGTTACTGATCTTGCAAATGGGTCTTTCCACAGTAAAGGGGGCATTTTGGCAACACAGACCATATATTTGAGAAAATACCTTTGTCTGGTCTCATAATAAAAGAAGGGCAATTCTTGAAATTCAAATTTACACTTCAGAGACTTTGAGAGCTTGTAATGCTTCACGTATTCAAGTTGTTTAATTTTAAACACATTTTCTTCAAGCATCATTGATGGAAGTGTAATTCCTGAAAAAGGGATTGCAATGCCATTCTCATTAAGTGTGTAGGGTCCCCAAAACCCTCGGTTTCGATTATCGGGTACGAAACCGAGATTTTTTTGATGTACCGCGCATATTGAGAATGGCTTAACAATAAGTTTTTTAGGAATTACACTTCCATCAATGATGCTTGAAGAACATGTGTTTAAAATCAAACAACTTGAATATGTGGAGCATAAAGCCCTCAAAGTCTTTGAAGTGTAAATTTGAATTGCCCAGAAATAAGTTTCAGTTGTTCTGAAGAGATAACTTAGGCCCCAAAAGGGTTACAAATAATGTGACAACATGCCTTTCTAAAAATCCCGTGTACACATTTCCAATATACGCTCGTAACCGGGACAGCCTAAAATGTAACACAAGGCATGTTGTCACACTATTTGAACCCTTTTTGAGCCGAAGTTGCATGTATCTCTTCAGAACAACTTAAACTTATTTCTTTTATTTTGAGACCAGACAAAGGTATTTCCTCGAAAATATGGTCTGTGTTCCCAAAATGCCCCCTTTACCGTGGAAAGACCCAAATACCAATGGTTAAAATTCAAAAGTTTTTAATCATTGTGATCGTGTAACTCTGTCAACCAGTACATACGTGCATGTACAGCAGAGGGGCTATCTGTGTCATATCATAACGATTTTAATATGGAACACTTTTGCCATTCCAATGTCTATATCTTTTAATCTTCTCTTCGTCCCAAATGTTTTTAAAATACAGGAGAAATACAGGCCAACCTCAGTCATTGTAAAGTTATAAAATTATAAAGCTGAAAGTACCCGTATTGTTTTGTTTTTAACTTTTTGGGGGAGGGGGATGGGGTGAAGAGATGAAGGCTATTTGCTGTGCATAAATCAACCAATTGAACACCAGAAACATTTATAGTAATCCAAGATTTTTGGGTAACTGTGGAAAAATTGAGGAGAATACAAATAGCGTAAACCATTACAGCACGGTAGTAGCACAACAGACCAAACAATGCCTCCTGGCAATGACGCTACTTAACCTATCACATTAGCACACAATCAGCATGGTCACGCATGCACAAGCAGAATTAGCGGGCAGAAAGAGTAAATTAGCACGTATTTCTGGTGACGATCCAGGACGAGAGGGAGACAGTTTGGGAATTAAGTGGCGGTTTACTCAAAGACGGTGCCCACTGCAATCAACGTCAGTGGAGGCGTTTCATTTCAAGGAGGGCTTAAGATGCGGATATTGACACCCCCTCAAAATGCCACAGCACTGGTTTGCTTGCAATTGGAGATGATGGCCCAAGAAGTTGGTTTGGTTTCTGCAGCACAATGTACTGTGTGTCTAAAAGCGTGTCTAACTTTTGATCCTGAATAACTGTCATTTACCAATGGATTAAAACCAAAATTTGAGATGTAAAGAAAGCCTAAACAATTTTACTGAGAGAGCTGCATCAGCTTTGTCCGAGAGGGCGAGATTTAAAAGCCCTAGGCCCTACCCAAAAAAATAAAATAAAATAAATTAAAAATCAATCTGGGTCTTTCTATAAATTAGGGGTCCAAAAGTGTGACATTTAGTGTCCCGCACCTAATATGTGACCCACTCTGCAAAAAAGGGTCTTGGCTAGTATTCTTTTTGCGACCATCAAAAGAAATCCGTGGCAAATCCGCGCTCAATAAAATACCAAAAACACAATGGAAATTCCTGGCGGTGCCCAGATACCGCCTGGAATGTCTGTGTTCCCCCTGGAATGTCTGCGTTACGCCTGGAATTTCTTTTGTGTTTAGGTATTTTAATGAGCGTAGAAATGCCACAGATTTCTTTTTATGGTCGCAAAAAGAATACTAGCCAGCGCGACTTACGGTAAGACCCTTTTTTGCAGAGCGGGTCACATATGTGTTATTTTTCGTACAGAAATCATTAAAATTGTTTTTTGTTTATGCATAGTACTTACTCTTTGAGATGGAAAGTATTTAAAGAATGTGTCCTGAATTTACAAAAACGTGATGTAAAATGTAACGGGGGACACCAAAATTGGACACCTAATTTATAGAAAGACCCATTTCAGAATTTACCACTTTCAACTTGGCATCCTCTAATGTTGATACATGATCGCTGGACTCAGGCAGAGAGCGCATGCTGTAGCGGAAAGCTACACCGTCTTGATTGTTTTGTGCAACTTATTAAGAGGTGCAAAGGGAGCTATGACAGGATGCCAAGTTGAAAGTGGTAGATTCCGATTTTCTTTTTTTAAATGACAAAGCTGATGCAACTCACTCAAAATTTGCCATACTTTGTTTTCATGATCTGAAATTTTGGTTTAAAGGCAGTATACATCTTTGGAAATCTCGAAAATCAGAAATGTTTAAAAAACATACAGATTTACGCCTAACTTACACAATATAAACATGATGACCGTAGAAAACTTCCCCTGAAATGGTTTTGTCTGAAGTGCTATAGTCGTTGAGAATTGATTAAAACAATTAGTTTTAGACGAAAATTCAATTCGCCCCAAAACCATTTCGCCCAAGTGCCATTTCGCCCCAAACCACTTCGCCCCAAACCATTTCGCCCCAAACCACTTCGCCCAAGTGCCATTTCACCCCAAATTACTTTGTCCAAACACTACCGTACATCACCCAAATTCTATGTCCTGGTCAGCGCGTATTGAAACACGCACAAGCACAGAAACTGCACGCTCGAAAGCAAAATGTGCACTTAAGTATCCAGTCGTGTGCGTGCACTTACAACTAGTCTGCATTACGCGTAACGCACACGATCGAACACAAACATCTTGACACACATCTAGAACGCAGTGAATGCACAAACATAGCAAAACGACAAGCTAATTTTGGTGAGTTTTTTCCCGTTTACACAAAAACACATTTATGAAGGTATTAAAAGTAGGTTTGGATAGTCTTATACAATCCATTTTAAACCGGCTAGGGTCGTCTGCGCTGATAAAAATGTGCATTTCGCCGTAGCTCTGTGCACAAAATTGTGAGGACTCAGCTAGCCAAAATGGCGATCTACTTTTTGGCTACCTGAACCTGAGGCTGTGATTGGTCAATTCCGAAATGGGCGGAGCTTACTGGATCGGTCTATTAACCAAGACTGTGGTTACTTTCGTTTAGTTTCTGTGAATAAATTCCAATTCCCCACAATATCATGAGGCTTGTATATATTAATAAAAACAAAGATGGCCGTGGCACCCCTCAGTTGGCTAAAAGTGCCCCTTGAAATTCGGACAAAATCAAGGGCAAAGTGACCTACCTCTTATTTTCATAATGTCTAGGCCTGATACATTTGCATCCACTGAAATTAAAGTTCTTTTAAAAAGAAATTAAAATGTCAATTTTCAACCTTTTAGTAAAAACGTCAAATAAAGTTGTGTGATTCATCATCTGACATTTTTCGATACTCTCCATACTCGAATATCGTGTATACATGTATATGGTTGGCACTGCAAAGAGCTCAACCTATTTTAGATGTAAATCTTGGATGTAAAATCTTATGAAGAAGTGTATATTCATTTAAAACTGTACATGTATTATATGGCAGAAAACTTTGTGCCCTGTATGTGTATGTATGTAAGGCTTTAGAAGTGTAAAATTGTAAATATAGTCCGAGTGATACAAGCGAAGTACATGTACATGAGTGTGAGCCCAGATGGCTAATGGATATAATAAAATGGCAATCACTTAATAAAAGGATGGAAAGGTAAATGGACGGCTTCTAGATGCTCTGTGGTGCGATCTGAGGCAATATTTAACCACTTTAAGCAGAAAAAGTGTGCACAAAAAGTTGTTTTGTTTTTGGTTTTTTGGGGGGGATAAAAATCCACCATTATTATTATTACATTCCTTGCTATTTGCTGCTAAATTTTTGCACATTTGCAGTAATTTTTTTGTTTCCCAAAAAAGCTTTAATATTAAAGTTGGGAGTGTACCTTATACACGGTGCGCAAAATGTTGCGCAAAAAGCAAAATCCAAACTCCAAACTCGCTTAATAATTAAAGCAACAGTGAAAAGAACAGGGAGGAACTTACCTTCTCCATCTTGTCTGCTTTTCCGTTCTTCCCGTTGCCAACAAAATTTGAAGCTTTCTTCTTTGGAGACAGCATCTTGGTGGATGGAGATGCCGATCTCGCTCTCGGCTCTGGGATTCCACAGAACATTCTTGGTAATCTACTCTTGCCAGGAGAGCCCAGTCTGGTTGGGCTTCTCTGACTCGCTCGAACGGATTCCTGGGACGGCTCCTGCGGTTGCTGAACGTCTCTGTTGATCTTGTGAGAGTGGGCAGGGAGGTTTTTCCTATGACCAGTACCGTTCTTTATGAATCGTCTACCGGGAGGCGGCTCGTTATCAGGATCACTTGAGGTAGTATGGATGATGTCGGATTGGCTTTGCTCGGTTTGGTTGAGAGATGTTGGTAAACCAGAATCGGAACTTTCTTGAAATAATGGGGAAACAACGTGCGTTGTCTCCGACAAAGCATAACAGCCAATCCCCGAAGAGATGTCCTTTTGTTCCCTTTCAATTTTACTCATAATCCTTGATACCTCGTTGAGTCCTGCACGATGATCACTTCTGACGTCATCATTTGCCAACGTCAAAGAAAGCAACTCTAAATTCAGGGCATCCAGTTCCACGCTTTTCATTGATTGGCTGTCGAAAGTGACAGGGGTGAATGGAAGTTTAGCAGCTACTTCGGATTTCTGAGGTGAGAAATTAATGGCCAGCTTGCTCGTTTTGAGTTTGGGTTTAGAACACTCGCCCGATTCTTCGCTTGATGGTCCTGAATGCGACAATGAGCTCGGATTACAAAGTCTTTTGGGAGAAGGACTGCGGCTTCCATCGTCCCGAATCAACAAATTCCTCATGACTTTCCGAGCGCCTCGCAACGAACCTTCCCCAGACTTGGTCGCTCGTATTTTAGACGTTTTTGAAGACCGGTTATTGCTCTGTATCTTTACAGGGTCAGTGGCGTGCATTTTCATGGACAAGACATCACAGGAAGATGAAAAGGCTGAATTCGCCCCCGAGCATATCTCTTTTGGTCCTTCAATGTTGAAAACTGGCAAGAAACGGTCATCTGGGATTTGTGTATCTCCCTTGTCAAAGCAAAACTTGTCTTCCAATTGTATCAGCGACTGGAAATCCTCGGGACACTTCAAGTTTAGCCAACTACTCGGAAAGGATTCAATTTTATCTTGATAAGACGGGAAAAAAATGACGTCATTTTGGCCATCTTTACGATCCTCGCAGTCTTCCTTAAATGCATGTTCAGTGGATATGGGTTTTCCACTAAATGTTTCGGGGATTTCCAGCGGTTGTGACTCGGAGTTATCCGGCGCCAAGGAATGTTGTCCAGATGAATTGCTGCTTGTCCACGATTTTCCACCATCCTGCGCAGATCCTGATTCTGTTGAACTTCCAGAAGCCACGTTAGTCGATACATCACTTCCTGAGCCCCCTCCTCCGCAAGAACTATCGCCATTTGGGTCTTCCCTGGGCAAAACAGGACCCGTGAAACCGTCCCCAGGTGGACCAGCGCCACCTAAAGCCGACTTAATAGCCTCCTCAACAATCGCAAGACTCATCTCACGAGCGACAGCGTACGCAGCAAATTGTTCAATTTGAGAATCGTCAATTACGCGTGCTTCTGACGAAGGCGATACGCTCCTACGTTCCTCGTCATCACTTCTTGAAAACCTGTCATCTTGTTCAACCTGACCACTATCTCCACCTGAAGAATTATCCTCCGCGTTCTTTTCAACAGCTTCATTATTGCCCTCTGTAGGCTGAACAGGCAAACTTGTCATATCTTGCACGTATTGATCCTTGTCGGTGATTTTGCTGCTTGAAGGAATTTCAACACAAACGGCGTCAGATTTAAGAGACTCCTGGGTTGTGGTGTAGGCCTGCACAGTGAAGCTGGAAAAAGCAAAATTAAATTTAATTTGTTACTGTACAATACCAATGAACTAAAATGAACTGCCAATTTTCCAATGTACTATAGGCCTTTCCCACTAGTCCAAATCTCGGGGGTGGCCCCGGGGCGACGCGGGGGTGAAAATAAGCCTGGTTTCCCACTTGAGATTCTCAACTCGCGCCACCCCTGAGCCACCCCCGAGATTGCTCTTTCCCCGGGCGAGTTTAACCCTGCTCAGGACCAGGGTTAAAATTTTTGGCCCCGGGGCGAGACACATTCCCCAGGGCGAAAACAGTAGTGTGAAACGGCGCGGGGGTGAGTTCGCCCCGGGGCGAGCAATGGCACTAAGTTTGATTTGCGTCAAGACCATAACAAAAGCGCAACGTAAACGCACATCTTTTTAATTACAAGTTTATACATGCTACAGTACATACGCTGGCAAATCGTTTTCAACACGTGCGATTCTGATATTTCATGTCTTTGGAGTTCCATTGCCCAGAATAAAAATATCACTTTTACTTGATAGGCGCTCGCCCCAGGACCGACTTGCTCAAGTGGGAAACGAGGGTGCCAATCCCCGGGGCTAGCTCGCCCCGGGGTGAAACATGTGTGGTTTGAGAAAGACAAGTATGAAATGACGCGGGGTTAAACTCGGGGGTGAAAAATCACGCGTCACCCCGGGGCGGCCCCGGGGTGACCCTTGGGCGAGTTCACCCCGGGGTTTGACATTCCAGTGGGGAAAGGCCTTAATATGTCTTCTATTTTTCACTAAAACATTGTAAAAGTACGTGCATATTTGCTCAACAACATGCACCAAATGGCCTTTTATACTAGACTCCTCTTACATGGATTGAAATGAACCCAGGGCCACTTAGAAGCGCATCAGTCTAGTAGATACTGGTTAGAAGCGCAGTAGTCTAGTAGATAGTGCATTGGACTTTGGGGCAGTAAGCCCATGGTTTGAGGCGGGGTCACCACTATCACGTTGTGTCCTTAGACAAGACACTTTACTAAGCATCGTCTCTCTCCACCCATGTGCACAAATAGGTACCACATGACGTACTATTGTATGATGTTGCACGTCATGTGTGCTTTTGCATGCGCGCTCATGTGAAGCAACCAGCGGTGTTCAAGTTTGCACAGACAAAGCCGAAGTGCATTAACATTGGGTGTACTTTTGCTCCCAGCAAAACACAATCATGGAATACCAATCATGGGACCAAACAAATTAAAAATAAAATAAATCTATGAGGTATAGCAACAAACTGCTGGGTCTTTCCATAAATTAGGGGTCCAATAGTGTGACATTTTGGTGTCCCCTGTTACACCCAATACGTGCCATACAAGTACAAGTATCATTAAAATGGCCTTCAAATCATTTTTATGAATTGTACTTTATGTACTCACTCTTTGAGATAGAAGGCATTTAAGAATGTGTCCTGAATTTACAAAAAAAAACAAGATGTCAGATGTAACGGGCCACAAAAAAAAATGACTCTGCTCCTTGGAAAGGTACAAACTACTGTCCCTAGATGATCTTGAGACGGTATGCCTGGGACCTTGGAGAAATAGCAGGCATACCATCTCAAGATCACCCCGGGACAATAGTTTGCACCATTCCTCTCATAAACAGTCAGTATATTTGTGAAATACTGACTGTCACTTCATTTTCTGACCTGTACGTGCCCGGCAGCAGCCCTCCCAATATAGCTCGAGTGGTTGGCACTTCAATGGTCTCCAGAAGGCGCTCTTGCTTGGTTACATGAAGGCGATAGCCGCAGATTGTCGTCGTCGGAAGACCAGAGCTTTTCTCAGAGGTTGGTGATCCGTTGATGACAGAAGGTTCCCAGCTAAGGCACAGGCTGGTATCTGAACGCAGGGTTGCCTGCAGGTTCTTAGGTTGGCTTGGTTTTCCTGTAGCAACCTTTGATGAATGCTGGGGTGACTCGAGCATCTTAAAATGCAAATAAAGTACAGAAAAATGTTTTAAAGCTCCAATACATCATTTGCAGTAACCCAAAACTATACTTCGCGAGTTGACAAGTAAAATCTGACTAAAAGTGTTGATAGCAATGGTAACAAACACTACATGATTTTTCTGTGTAAAATGGTACCTTTGTGGGAGAAATTATTATTATTATTATTATTTCTTTCTGGTATTCATACCAAGGATTCCTCAATAGTGCTCATTGCACTGTCACTCGTAAGCGTGAGGAAACCCATGAAGAATTAGAATTAGAAATGGCCAGAGACACTGGGAAATCCCCTTGCTCTTCACGAAAGAATGCTCTGGGATCTTTAGAGTGCGTTACCATTACCTAACACACTGGACCAACGGCTTTACATCCCTTCCAAAGGATGGAGCAAGTGTGGTTGAGTGCCTTGCCCAAGGGCACAGGTACCGCAGCCGGATTCGAACCCGCAACCCCAAGTTTTCACCCATGATTACGGGTCAATGGCCCTAACCACTCGGCCACGGTACCCCACAAATTGCCAACTGAAGGTATTAAAAAATAAAGTTGTCTGCAGACAGGAGGAGGGCTTGTAAATGATGTCGGATAAGTCCAATTTCCGGTTTAGACGATGCAAGGGATCTCCATTTTCAGACCATTAGACTGGTATTTCGACCACCGAAGAAGGCCATATACGCGTAAAACAAACTTTTCAAAACAGTCGCTAGGATCAACCGCGTTTGTTTTTTGGGATTGAAGCTCAGAGGGTTAATGTGTAACTCTGGCGTTTTTCTTCATTAATTACCTGTGGTGTCTTTATTTTTGGTGGAGGTGAGGATGATGTCGGTGCTCCATTACCAGACAGTGCATCATTCAAACCCCCTGCAGATATCAGGTGAAAGATAGCATCCATAGACTCCTGAAGTCTCGTCACCTGTGGAGAATAATCCAAAACATTCACAAAGTTACATGTGGGGTTTTTCAAAATAATATGAATTTCAGAATCATGCACTGTAAGGCCAGTTTCAAATACACGCTTGTGCCATGTCGAATAAAATTTGATTTAGCGCGACGGTAGCACAGCGTAAGCATGGCAGTGGTTTCAAACGTCGCACTTAATTGCAAACTCCAAGTCGAACTTACATGTAAATACATCCAACATGGCGGATGAGTCGTGTGCACGTCATGCCATTGTAAGTCGCCATATTTATTAATTTGATTATTTCTTTGCTCACATACGAGCTGCGAGCATGCGCATTCCTAATTATGAACACAATTGCGGCCCAACAGGAATTAAATTCGACACGGCAGAAGCACATTTGAAACCGCGCCGTGCTACCAATTTAGTCTTTACTTTGAGGAAGGTTTTCCAAGTCAACTCGTTCATTAACTTTTTGGGTCATTGCAAATGATACAGTGGGCCTTTAATGACCTTGCTGAAAAGTACTTTATGCATTGCCACTTCCCAAAAGGTACATGTATGGTACATGTACACTGGTTTAAAATCTGTAGAAATAATTATTTCAGGCCACTTGAAATGTTGACACTGGTTGACATATTTCATGTTAATATTTGGAAACATCTTGGTTATTCGCTGGCGACGTCAGCTTCCGTCCAGGTCACATGCACATCCATGACACTGGTTCACGCACAATCCCTAACAACCAGTTTGATCACACATAAAACATGGAGCACACAAAAAGGTCAATTTTCAACTCGCAATAGTGGCGAAATAACTGTAAAAGATGGTGAACTGGTTTGCAGCAGGTTGTAGAGGTAATTATTTTCTCAGCAAAATTACAAGAAATGCATTAGGCATATGCATATGCACTACAACACAGACATGAAGGACTCACCTAAATTTGTACACTTTTCCCTTTTTTTTATACTGAATTTTACAACCCCTAATATACGTCCAAGGATCGTCTGAAATTCTCTCAACATGATTTGATTTAACATAACATTTAACATAACATTTAACATAACATTTAACATAACATTTCCAACATTTATTTCTCTTCTCATCATGGCAGTTGTCACGCTTCTGGTAGACATACAATGTAGTAAATATATTAAAAATCCTGTGATTTAGACAACATCAAATTCAGTCAGTGGAGAAGAGTTGGCAAAGCCTAAAAAACATAAGCTTGTGGCAGGTTTGCCAATGTATAAAACAAAACACAACAAACAAAGAAAACAAGTAAACATCTATAAACATGAATGCACAGGTACAGTGATTATAATAAGGAAACATTACATAAGGTTTGATTTCATTGCGATTTCTCCCTTGAGACGTGGTGGTCTAGTGGATAGCGCATCAGACTTTCGGGTGATAGGTCCATGGTTCGAAGCCTAGTCACTGCTATCACGTTGTGTCCTTAGACAAGACACTTTACTCCACATTGTCTCTCCCCACCCAGGCGTATAAAAATATTGATTGGGAAACCCAACTAAACTGCTGGGGGTAGACCTGCGTTGGACATGCATCCCATCCAGGGGGAGTAAGAATTCTCCTAGTCACTCCATGCCAAGGAAACTGGGGACGAGTACCGGCCGTATGAGCCAGCTTGGCTCATGAAGCGACTTTTCTCCCCTGTGAACTGCTTTTGGATAGCCCTGAAAATATACCTGTAACATTATTCCGTACATCATGTTACTGGCATGGTTTAACACTGTCACTGTTTGTACGTGTGCGCTTGTTCTCCCAAACAATCGTGGATGTTTTAGGGAGGTCTAACAAAGAGAACAATATCGTCCGCGATTGGCAAGCGAACGTCCGCGATTCGCTCCTGTACAAAACCAACGAGAGTAAGGAAAAATAGACTATGTCCAAACAAAAGAGGAACAAAGGGACGTCCGCAATTGTCAGTGACCTGTGTGTACATGTAAAGCGTATGAACCGTGCGCGTGGCATGCATGAACCAATTGCTATGGTTGTGGCTGGTTGACCTAGGGGTGACGTCACGACTCCGCCAGCCAATAGGGCCTTGATACCCACCTGTTGCTGTAGGCTATCTTGGCTTGAGTCTGCCTGACTAGTCCTGAGCTCTGGGAATACAAACACCTCAGTGCCATCAGCATTGGTAGTGAGAAGCGGTGACGTAGCCACACTCTTAGTTTGTTTTCGATCTGGGAATCGGTCCTCACGGAGCTCTACATCATGCTTCCAGTCATGTAATGTCTTCACCTGTACATGTACCAAAAACATACAGTTGTAGTCAGAAGTTTACATACATCTGTGTTAAAAATGGTGTGCTTAAAGGCCCAGTGTATCATTTACAATGATCCCAAAAAGTAATCGACGAGTTTACAGGGGAAAAGATCTGAAAGTAAAGATTGAATTAATAGCAACTACCCAATGAAAGGTTTCCGCTCAAAATTATATAATTTACCATAAAATAATCCGTAAAGATGAAATTATTTAGATCGTTTGCAAACGATTTACTTATTTTTGGTTCGCATCTACGCTGTGTACTGCGCACACGGAGTATATAATGTGCGCCACAGAGTGCATGGCGCAAGCCACATACATGTAGTACCCGATCAACTGAGATCTAACGAATATTTGAAACACTCCGCCAAGACCAGGAAAACGCATATGGGTCATTCTATAAATTTGGGGTCCAACGTGTGACATTTTTCTGTCCCTGTTACACCTGACATACTGCCATTAGCTATACAAGTATTATTAAAAATGCCTTCAAAACACAATTTTATGAATTGTACTTTAGTGTAATCACTCCTTGAAATAGAAGGCATTTAAAGAATATGTCCTGAATTTACAAACTACAACATTTTACAAGACGTAACAGGGGACAGAAAAATTGGACCCCAAATTTATAGAATGACCCATATGGATTTTTATGTTTTTTTTAAACGTGGTACATTTGACAAAGCTGAAATTTCTTCGGATGAGTTTGTTGATGTCTTTCTTTTGATTTATAATGGTTTTATTCGCAGAATCGCTTAAAAACAGATCATCTCAGGGCCTTTAAACTTGCGTTGTCACCATTTTTGTAATTACTAAAATTGTGATTTTGTGGAATTCCTCACGTGCTTGCAGTACTTAAAACATAGCTTGTACACCTTGCAATGGTTCGGGTAGTCCTGTTTACCATTTTGGGTGATGACGGTAGTGGTGTACATGTATGTACCGGGTAAACTTCAGACTTCAACTGTATATGTTAAAGCCCTAATACATCATTTTACTTCATGAGTTGACATGAACAAAGTGTTGATAGCAATGGTAAGAAAGACCACATGCCTTTTTTCTGTGAAAATGGTACCTTTGTAAGAGAAATTGCAAACCGAAGGTGCTTTTGTTAAAATTAAAAAGCATACATTTTTCGAGTTTTCCAGCTGGAAACAACAAATAAAGGCCGATTTCCAAGTATCAGGAACATTTCCTTAATAAAGGGACACTGTCTGTCTATCAACAGAAAACAAATTTTAGTTAGGATTTGTTTTTGCCCGTGCCCAACATAACTTCCCCGAGACACTGAGAATAACTTCATTGTGTACTCAGACGGGACTCAAACCCACGACCTGCATAGTGTATACTAGGCAGATGTCTTTCACTCAGCTGGCAGGTATTAAATAGCCGGTTTGAATCGTATAGCAGCGGGGAACGCAACTGATGATGGAAAGGGATTTAGCTTGAGTCAAGGAGACTAAATGAAAAGTTTTATCGCAAAACGCTGTAAACGCCATATCCACAAAAATTAAGATAAAGGTGTCAGTACATTCTCGATTGGTGGTCCTATTCATTTTCAAAAGGGCACGGCAATTTTCTCTTAGTAAAGGGCACCTAAATGAGGAAATGGAAAATTTGTGTTAAAACTTTTTAAGGGCAACACGGCAAAAGCATAGGACACCGATGGCAATTTGCCGTGGTGCCGTGGGTTATTTCGAGGCCTGAATAGGTTATATTGGCAAACTGTGTTAGGCCTAGTCTTTCGGAAAGACTGCCTTTTTGCGCGCAATACACGATGTACATAGACTATTCATCATTGGCCGCCAGAGGGCGCACCTGAAATACAGTCGAAAAGACAGTCTTTCATATTCCGTATAAATCGCTCGCAAAATACCGAGCGAATTCCTGGCATACCTTTGTGTGACACGTTGAAATGCGTGACGTCATCTAATTTCCATAATTCACAACAGCTCTGGTCTGTCTGGTACCCAGAGTACACACTGGACAGGACAGTGCATACAAATGTCGCTGCTTTTCCAGTCGCTGATCGATCGATCGATCAGCAGTCAGCAGGCAAACATGATATGAGGCAAACACGTTGTCCACGGACAAAGCTATCTTGCGCGTTAATTGCATGCACTCAGTGGCTCGCCTGTACCGTCGTCCGGGCCTTACCGCTTGCCGGCCTGCGTTGCTCGTATACGGTCGGGTTAGACCCGTGAACGGGTCAACGGTCGGGTGTGATGATTGGGCGGCCAGTGAAGACGAAGTATTTCGTTCCAAGTTGATAATCGAAAAGTTCAAAGGCTATCAAAGACTGGCATTTAGAGATTTTCTTAGGGCATGTTCTGCTTGGTCACGATTTTTTTTCATCGCTTACGCATGGAGGAAGAAAACGACTGGGATTATTTTCTTCTCCTGTATACTATATGGCATGCTTTTCATATTATTGGCTTCGGTAAAAAAAAAGTGCTAAACGATTTCAGAGAAGTTATCCACTACTATTTTTCCCTAAAATGACTTGCAAGCATCAGTTAGTTTAGATATGATAGAAAAAAAACCGAAATTTAGGAGTGAATTAATCTGAGTGAAGAACCACCCACTTTCTTAAAAACTACTACTAGTAATTTCACTCACTATATCACATGCTTTGTACACAATGTTTGAAGTATTATAAATTGTTGGGCAGATTTTAAAAAATTTCAAAATGCCCTTATTAAATTTTTGTAAGCTTAATGTTGAAAGGAGTCTCTCAAAGCCACATGGTTTTACAAAAGTAATTGTACATTTTCTAAAGTCAAATATGACCCATTTGATTTTCATTTAGGCCAACAACAAATAAGGCAAATTGTTGTGACCCAAGGATCGACCTTTTACGGCCTATTTAAAACAATACTTTTTTTCTGATTCTTCGTGCATGTTTTTGTTTTTACAGCAAGCAGAATTGCAGAAAATTAATTAGAGCAACTTGCTTGCATAAGCCTCCGAAAATATACTGGAATAACGTTTAATGGAACAAATTTAAATTTGATGTTTATTAGTTTGCTAAATGTTTAAAATTTCACCCTTTTCAGTGCTCTGAGGAGAATGCTTTGAGAAGGCCCATTAATTTTGTGGATATGAAGCTGTTTTTACGAATTCCAGGGAACAACAGCATACTACTTTGTAGATAGGACAGAAGCCCTTGAAGGAAATTTGCACAGTTTGGTTAACTAAACAAAAAATGGAAATGTTTGTCAACATTGTCTGATTCATTAGTTCAATATTTGACTTCAAGTGCAGAAATAATTTGAATTTTTAGGTTAAATTTCATATCCGACCACTATAAACCTCTTTATTTTATATTAAATGAAAAATAAACAATGCATGTTAGAACAAGTTTGATGATAAAAATGAGAAATAAAATTATGACATGTCTGATTTTAGGCCCCCAGCCTGGATTTCCATTGTTATAAAACTATGTAAAATTTTAGTTTAGTTGTAAAAACCCAAAACTAAGAAAGAAAAATTTTCATGATTTTTAAATTTTTCCCCACTGCTGTCCAACATTGTCCAAGGAAATGTTCGTCAACATTGTCTGATTCATTAGTTCAATATTTCACTTCAAGTGCAGAAATAATTTCATTTTTTAGGTTGAATTCCATATTCGACCACTATAAACGTCTTTATTTTATATTAAATGAAAAATAAACAATGCATGTTAGAACAAGTTTGATGATAAAAATTAGAAATAAAATTATGACATGTCTGATTTTAGGCCCCCAGCCTGGATTTCCATTGTTATAAAACTATGTAAAATTTTAGTTTAGTTGTAAAAACCCAAAACTAAGAAAGAAAAATTTTCATGATTTTTAAATTTTTCCCCACTGCTGTCCAACATTGTCCAAGGAAATGTTCGTCAACATTGTCTGATTCATTAGTTCAATATTCCACTTCAAGTGCAGAAATAATTTCATTTTTTAGGTTGAATTCCATATTCGACCACTATAAACGTCTTTATTTTATATTAAATGAAAAATAAACAATGCATGTTAGAACAAGTTTGATGATAAAAATTAGAAATAAAATTATGACATGTCTGATTTTAGGCCCCCAGCCTGGATTTCCATTGTTATAAAACCATGTAAAATTTTAGTTTAGTTGTAAAAACCATGGTGTAAAAACTAAGAAAGAGAAATTTTCATGATTTTTAAATTTTGTCCCACTGCTGTCCAACATTGTCCAAGGAAATGTTCGTCAACATTGTCTGATTCATTAGTTCAATATTTCACTTCAAGTGCAGAAATAATTTGAATTTTAAGGTTGAATTCCATATCCGACCACTATAAACGTCTTTATTTTGTATTAAATGAAAAATAAACAATGCATGTTAGAACAAGTTTGATGATAAAAATGAGAAATAAAATTATGACATGTCTGATTTTAGGCCCCCAGCCTGGATTTCCATTGTTATAAAACCATGTAAAATTTTAGTTTAGTTGTAAAAACCATGGTGTAAAAACTAAGAAAGAAAAATTTTCATGATTTTTAAATTTTGTCCCACTGCTGTCCAACATTGTCCAAAGAAATGTTCGTCAACATTGTCTGATTCATTAGTTCAATATTTCACTTCAAGTGCAGAAATAATTTGAATTTGTAGGTTGAATTCCATATCCGACCACTATAAACGTCTTTATTTTGTATTAAATAAAAAATAAACAATGCATGTTAGAACAATTAAGTTTGATGATAAAAATGAGAAATACAATTCTGACATGTCTGATTTTGGGCACCCAGCCTGGATTTCCATTGCTATAAAACCATGTAAAATTTTAGTTTGGTTGTAAAAACCATGGTGTGAAAAATAATAAAGAAATTTTCATGATTTTTAAATTTTTCCCACTTCTGTCCAACATTGTCCAAAGAAATGTTCGTCAACATTGTCTGATTCATTAGTTCAATATTTCACTTCAAGTGCAGAAGTAATTTGAATTTTTAGGTTGAATGCCATATCCGACCAGTATGAACGTCTTTATTTCGTATTAAATGAAAAATAAACAATGTATGTTAGAACAAGTTTGATGATAAAAATGAGAAATAAAATTATGACATGTCTGATTTTGGGCACCCAGCCTGGATTTCCATTGCTATAAAACCATGCACCACGGTCACTGCACGAAAATGGCCCGATATCATTTTCGCGCGGCACGGTGAATCACTGCACACGTACAAATGTACACGGCAAGTTACCATCCCACATGACCTAGTTATGGAGGCATCGCTTTCTCTTCTACGCAGGCGCCCATAATTTTTGACCTTGCTGTTTAATTATTCATGTGCTTCCATAAAGGTTATCGAACTTTTTTCTTACGGAGTAATCAAGACCGAGTTTTCGAGTTCACGTTGTAAGTGTAGGTACGCCCTCTGGCGGCTAAAATGAACAATGTGGGGATCGCGAACTCGGTCTTGCATCAAGACTATGTTAGGCCCTGTATATCCGACAAAAACTGTTTTACTTATTTGAATTTGCCATTGCGTGTAGTACTTAGTTGTAATACAAAATGGCAGTTTTCTTAAAAGCCAAAAATGGATATACAGCCTTTTGCAATGAAGCTCTTCAAATGTTAATTAGGGTTTGTTTTGCCCTTACCTAAAAGGCCATTCAAAATAGTCAATGTCAAAAAATTTCATATCTTTTTTTGAAATTATTTTGACCCACCCCGAATTTTGATGTTTAAATCTTGAACACCACAACCACAAACGTACGCCTATACGTACAACCGTTGCACAATCTACTCGCTTTCCTGAACAGCGAACGTTATACAAGTCAATGGGACATAAAAGTGTCACCATTACACAATGTCGCACACGCACAATAACATCGAGGTGCGAATGTTTTCGGTTAGGCAACTGGTCCCGCCCAAAACGCTGCATCAACTTAATAACTGATGGGTACCAGTGCGATTGTGCCTGTAAACGACTAACCATCATACAATTTGTTAACGCGATATCCGTGCACGTGGAGGAGCTGCAGTACGGTATTCATAATAATAATAATAATAATAAAACAGTTCTTATAGAGCGCATCACACATATGCAGCATGCGGCAGAGGGTACGCCCCCTTCTATTGTTCCCCATTGTGTCTCAAACATCCAAGGAATTTCAAAGGAATTCTTTTCAGTCCCTTTGTCCCATATCATGCTGGGTATAATGGTATCGAAACAAGGTTCACTGAGGTCAAAAGAAACAAAGCACGACTTTCAATTTTCAGTTAATTATTTTGACCCACCCACCCGCAATTTCGAAAAAATATTGAATTTTGTTAACATTGACTATTTTGAATGGACCCTAACCTGACATAACTTGATTTATAAGCACTGTATACTCAGCACTCAGAAAAACAATTTCACATTAAATTTCTTTAATTTGAGAGGAATACCGTCTCAAATTAAGTGTTTACTGGAGATTCAGTTGACAAAACAAGTAGGCAGAACACCCACACATTCAGGCCATGTCATTGATATGGAGACAAATTGACGGCTTATTATGTTTGTAACATCAGCATTCAATCTTAAACGGCTAGATTGAGCCTAAGTTGACCGACCCGAGAGTCTCGTAATTTGATTGTGCCACTCTCGTGGATCAATACGTTTCCATTTACCAGGTTTTAAAGGAGCGTTTTCAGATTTCGTTCTAACCTAACAATCATATAAAATACCGCCCCAAAATACTATCCATGGGAAGAAAACAGGAAATTTGCAATCTCCAATTTGATGTAATCGGTGCACTGCTTAAAGGCCCAGTGTATCATTTGCAATGACCCAAAAAAGTAATCGACGAGTTTACAGGGGAAAGATTGAATTAATAGCAACTTCCCAATGAAAGGTTTTCGCTCAAAATGATATAATTTTACCGGAAAATAATCCGTAAAGATGAAATTATTTAGATCGTTTGCAAACGATTTACTTATTTTTGGTTCGCATCTACGCGGTCCAAAATGCATGGGCGCTGTGTACTGCGTGTGCACGTTCCAACGCGATGCATTTTTATGGATCACACGCACACGCAGTATATGATGTGTGCCACAGAGTGCATGACGCAAGCCACATAGTACCCGATCAACTGAGAACGAATATTTGAAACACCCAGCCAAGACCAGGAAAACACATGGATTTTCATGTTTGTTTTTAAACGTGGCACATTTGACAAAGCTGAAATGTCTTCGGATGAGTTTGTTGATGTCTTTCTTCTGATTTATAATGGTTTTATTTGCAGGAAATGGTTAAAAACAGATCCACAGGGCCTTTAATGTACCCAGATAAATTAAAATATCCTTGAAAATATATGGATTGAGAGTGCTAAATTTCATAATGGTAATGAGAAAAATATTAAACATTATATTGTATCCCCATGGCTATTAGTGGGGGGTGGGGAGGGGGGTGTAAAAAAAAAAGGAAACTGGTCAACACCTTTAACAGTGTCAAACCCATTTTTTTCCATTTCAACTTTGCAATAATATTCCATAAAAATTGCCATGAAATGGCACTGTAACTAGGGTTGTACATTTGAGGGAGCACCTGGGGCACACATTTTTTTCAGGGAGGGGATGGGGGGTGGGGAGGGGGAGGGGAATTTGGGGCAGTGATCTCCACTGCCAGTTTTGTCCGGGCGGCGCGCCCGGACAAACTCATCACATGTACCGTTAGCGCCCGGACAAACATTTGCCACCCGGACAAAAAACTCGGCCGCCAGGACAAAAATAATGAATTTTCCCCTCTAAAACACTGCGAAAGTACAGCCAAGTCATTCCAAAATGAGGTGTAAATTCACCAAACATGATTTGCTTGCTATTATCGATCACTTAACACGCAAATCTATCACATCAACGTTGATATAACGTCCATGACCAGATGACAGTTGCATGCATTTGTTTCGAACAGCGCCCTCAAGTGGTGAATGTGTTCATTCATTGAATTCTTGAGCTGAGCGAAATTGGCGCGCCCGGACAATAAATTTTGACCAGTGGAGAACACTGGGGGGTGGGGGGAGGGGTGATTGGTGAGGGGGATTTGGGGGTGCCGAAGGGCACTTCTAAAATACTGTAAAATTATGAAAAATACCCATTTCAGAATTTTAAATGCACCTGGAAAGTGGGGAGGGGCTTGGGGGTGGGGAATGCCACACGGACATGGAGTGATTTTAGCATCTGCCATTACCATCTCAGGGGTCGAAAATAACTTGAATATTTTGGTAGCCCACAGGACTAGTCAGATCAGTGTTTCACTAGTCCTCCTAAATTGTTACTAGTCCGCGCCACCGCACTTCATTATGTATTTTCATCTTTATTCAAGTTTTATACAGTTAGTACCAAGGTAAGAGTTGAGAAGTTGATCAGAATATTTTTTATTTAAAATGACTCATCAAGCATTTGGAAGTGCAGATTTGATGGAAAAACCCAAAATTTTAAACAGCTAGAATCCCCCCTTCCACATTTTTTTCTGTTTATCATGGAGGTGTACATGTATGTGTCTACAACACCATCACAACTTGTTTTTCACAAAAAATCGACAGGCTTTTGCTTAAAATGTAAAGCAGTTCCGACCCTCTTCACCCGAAATTCTGAAACGCTCGAGGTCACTTGGTCTGTTTATCAACAGGGTTTTGACGTCATCCTGAGAAACATACAAAAACGGTGAAATTGTGGCTCACAATGAAGCTCTTTTGAAGTAAATACTGGTGCATTGCGACGGTTGGTTTTGTCACGGAACGAACGGCATTCACAGCGGTCTGTGTACAGCATTGAACGGTTCCCTGCGGGCCGTATAGTTTCCACGTGTTACATCGGCCGGTACAAGTTAGAATGAGCGACTCATTTTTCTCTCTCTTGGTAATAGAAAAGAAAATCTTTCTGCTCTTTTTTTTTCATAGTGTCTGGTAAAACATACAACCACGCAGCTACTGGGCATATATCTGGCTTTTTGGACCAACAAAATTCTTCAAAAAATACCATCTAACAGAGACGGTTTTCCTTGAAATTTATCCACTTAAAACCGACAATTAAAAAATAATAAAAATCCACGTCGGCAAGAGGGATGTTTGGACTATCGAAAAAAGCCTAAATGCTGGATTTTCGTCAAGGGGGATTCTTCCTCTTTAAGATTTCGTGAGGAAACACTTATCAAACTTTTTACAACCCACGGTTAGGCCAGTAAGGTAAATTTTGGGCACAATTAAAGGTATGATTTTCAGCATAAAATCTCAAGACCCAAGTCCCCCTTTAAGACTTTAAAAACTACTTACCTGGGACCAGAGTAGCTTCAAGGCTTCCATCTGCAGAGTTCGTAGCTGCTTCTCTTGTTCATACAGCTGCCTTGTTCTACATCAAAGCAAGAAGAAACGGTGAATTTTAGGTCAATCAGGAAAGTGGTTTTCTTGTTTAAATGATGGGACAATAGAACCACAAAGTGTCTACTAATGCATGATGCACAGTGACGTGACAACATCACTGCCCCCTAAGATGGCCGTCTGTGCAAAGAGTCTATTTACACAATTAAATAACAACAAGATGGAAAGCATAATCCACTAATTAAAGTCTTGGCTCAGAGCATTTTTGTGACTTGTGTGAATGGTAAACTAAAGAACAAACTGGACGAATAGTCAGGACAGGGGAAACAAAATGTGTTTTTGTTCGAAAATGTCACATGCAGGCGTTGTGATACATTCAAATATTAAGCATGTACTCCTCTTGTACCAGTGAAAGTGTTTTTTATTTGATTCACACTATAGTCTATTAAAGAAAGACATCTTATTCAGTGCAACGACCACGGCGCAACAACCAAAAGCAAGGTCATTTTACCAGATGTACTACAACCAATGTGCATTTCTCACTCATTTAGCTAGTTAGCACTTGGGCCACATGGGTCATGATTGTAAAAATGACACCAGCAGTCTATAGTTCATCGTGGTGTGTATAAACAGAATACACCAGAAATATTGTTGCACTGACCATGCATATGGCTTCTACATCTCACTGAATTGACAGGACGAATTCAAATCCAGACCTAGATATAAACTGTTGGGAAATTAACACAACCTGGGGCAGATTGCAAATAAATTGACTTACATGTAGCCACAGGTCTAAGGCCCGCTTCAAACGTCGCGCTTATGCCGTGTCGAATTAAATTAAACTTGATTTGTTAAATTCGACACGGCACAAGAACGACGTTTTAAGCCATTTGGCTCGGCAAAATGAGGTCGACACGGCAGAAGATTTTAGCTCGACAGGGTCTGCTGTGCTAACTCTATTTAGTGTGGCACAAGCACGACTTGGCTTCAAACGTCGTGCTTCTGCCATGTCGAATTTATTTCCAGTTCGAAGTTGGTCCGCAATTTCGTTCCAACTAGGAATGCGCATGCTCGCAGCGCGTATGTGAGTAAAGAAATAACCAACAAACAAGTGCATCAAAATAAGAAAAATAGCGACGTACAATGGACAGAATGGAAAACGCACGTGTACAACGTCCATGACGTGCACAATACTCATCCGCCATGTTGGATGTAGTTAAGCTCGATTGGGAGTTTGCCATTAAGTTCGACGTTTGAAGCCACTGCCGTGCTTACACCGTACCAACGTCGTGCCAAGTTGAATTAAATTCGACACGGCATAAGCGCGACGTTTGATGCGGGCCTTAGACTGGTCTTTTATAGCCAGCTATCCAACTTAGCCAGTCTTGGTTTCGTCACTAATTTAGCCCATTGCAATAAACCAGTCCAACTGAAGTACGGCTGCGCCAGCCGAAAAACACACATACCTTAATGGAAAGTGCTGCAGCCGGCTATACTTGCGTGATTTCAAGCCAAGTAAACGTCCTCACGAAGCCACTTGATGGCAGGTGCGCTTCCAAAGGATTTTAAAAATAAAACTGGGCGCGAAACTGTGGCTAACTTTTTCAAGTTTTGTCGCCGGGTTTTGCATATCCTATTCAATCTTTGCCATCCCTTATAAATCTTTAGTAATTTTGGCAGTGGTGTACTTGTCAACGTCCAGGATGTCCTGATGCATTACTTTTTACTTGGAATCGCACTGTTTGCCGTATTTTTAAGCCGCTAAACATCACCGGGTGTGGGGCCGTCGTTAAAAAGAGAGTTTTTTCATCCCACCAAAAAACATGACAAAACATGACAGAAACGGCATCGAATTATATGAATGACATGGTTGGATACAGCAATTTGTTTAACCTTGTTTTTCATCAAAACTGACATGCTTATTTGGTCCTGACAGCAATTTTACATCATACCTTCTGTCCTTGGAAACAAATGCGCGCACACGATGTACAATGTAGTTGAATTCTGCGTATTGTAAACACTCATGGACGAACACACTGCCCATGCGGCACATGCTGGGTTCACGATGTACACAATAGCACACGCACCAATGGCGTTGTGTAACGAAATTGCACTACATTTATGTGAGCCCGCACATATGTCAAAATATGAAAGGATTTGGCGCATGCGCAAACCGTGACATAGCCACTTTAAGAAGGCACCAATGGTGGTAATGTGCGTTCTGTTCACAACACACTTCGTCATCTTTCAGCACAAATTACAAGATGTAGCGCCATGTCCAAAACGTTTAGATGATTATAGCCTGCTCGCCGCAGGCTTAAATTTTAAGACTGGTCTTACATTAAGACCACGATATTGCAAGAGGGCTATAATTTTAGACCTTTAGTCTTAGTGGACGCTGCATTAGCCAGCTAAGCCTATAGCCTGGTCTTAGACCACATTGCAATCCGGCCCTGATGATCAGGTCACTATCAACATACCTATCAAGCTCATTGTTGAGGAATTTGATGTGGTCATCCACTCTCTGGACTCTGATGGCATTCTGTGTGTCAATGATCACAGGATCATGGCGTCTTGCACGATGACCTCTCCAGAAGGCTTGGACCTTAATTGCTGCCTGCACTTCCCTATCGTGACTGAAGATGAGAAAAAAATCATTCTAAAATTACTGGGCTAAGTATTTACCGTAAAAACCTGTGTATAAGGCGTATTTTTTCTCCACGGCAAAAATCAAAAGTTGGGGGTGCGTCTTATTCACGGAGACAGCCGGTCAAGGTAAACAGAGTTTTGAGGTATTCGTTTTCGACTCAACGAGATTTTACTGTACAGAAAAAACATTTTCTGGGCAAATATGTTTGAAATATGTGACAAAACACTTTTACAGAACTGCCAGTTCTGGTATAAAGACAATGGATTATTATAGCTACCTTTTATCCATAGCAGTGCTCTCAGAATGCAGATTCATAGTGGAGCCTGAATGGGCAGATGTGTCCATCTGTTGAGGCCGACTAACACCATGACCTTTGACCTCATAACCTCTCTGTTCAATCCTCTCCACAGTGACCCCTCGCCTGTCTCTCTTCTTAGTTTGTTTAGTTTGCGACGGTGACGCAGGTGGCGGTGTCTTTCCCACTCTCCGGCTGTTAGCAATCTCCTTAATCCGTTTCAGTTCCGCACTGCTGAACGCGTCGTCTTTCCTCGCATCCTCCCTATTGGGGGAGCGGTGGCGAGTGGGCGTGCCGGGGGTTGGGGTTCCTGGCGTGGGCGTGTTAGGACTAGAATGCCTGCCTGGGAGCGATCTCGGTTTTCGCGACCCCGCATTTGGGGTCATAAGATGCGATGTTGCCTTAGGCGCCATCTTTTTATCTTTTTTCAACGGTTTAACTGGCCTGCTATCGTAAGCCTCATACTTTGTAATTCCGTGGCTTGTAAGAAAGGACTCCTGGCCTGTATCTATATGAGCTGTAGCCAAATCCTGATTGAATGGGAATGCGGTAGCTAGCCTGGTATCTTCTGGGCCGACATCCCGGGATGGGATGGGGTGTGGAGAGGCAGTCAAGGGCCTCTGGTCATGAGACTTGGGAGGTGAGGTTTCATTGGTAACTGGTATATAGAGGGATTCGGATATGAGTTGACTGCTGTTACTCATGGTCTCTTCATCTGTGCAAATAAAAATTAAAAAAATAACATAAAAAATAATACTAAATAAATTAATCAATAAATAAACTTTAAATAACACAACTGAAAATTCAGATTACTCATGAAACGGTGTTTGCTTAAAGATAGTATACATGATTGGTAAACTGTTACAAATAGTTTTATCCCCCTGTGTGATTGAAGATACGCATGATTAAAACCAACCTGAGCAAAAACCAGCTCCGTACTTCGTCTAACTTTTGAGAAAACAGTAAAAAAAGGGTTTGCAGTCATTTCGCCCTGAACCACGGCCTGTGCACGAAGTGGTTTTGGGGCGAAGTGGCATTTGGGTGATGTAGTGTTTGGACGAAGTAATTTGGGGCGAAATGGCACTCGGGCATAGTGGTTTGGGGCGAAATGGTTTTGGGGCGAATTGAATTTGTCTCATGAGACGAAAACTAATTGTTTTGCTCATTTCTCAAAGACTATAGCACTTCAGACAAAACCATTTCAGGGGAAGTTTTCTACGGTCATCATGTTTCTTTTGAGAAAGAGGGTTTGCAGTCATTTCGCCCCAAAACCACTTCGCCCTGAACCATTTTGTCCTAAACTACGGCCTGTGCATGAAGTGGTTTTGGGGCGAAGTAGCATTTGGGCGATGTACCGGTAGTGTTTGGACGAAGTGATTTGGGGCGAAATGGTTTTGGGGCGAATTGAATTTTCGTCTCATGAGACGAAAACTAATTGTTTTACTCATTTCTCAAAGACTATAGCACTTTAGACAAAACCAATTCAGGGGAAGTTTTCTACGGTCATCATGTTTATATTGTGTAAGTAAGGCGTAAATCTGTGAACATTTCTGATTTTCGAGATTACCAATCATGTATACTGCCTTTAATTCGTCAGTGACACCACAAAGTGACACACAGTGGTACTTGCATGCGCGCCTCGCGTTGAAAATTACACCAGCATGTAATTTTCGTTTTCACTTAGTGACATGCAAGTACTGCAATGCAGAGCTGCCAACCCTTCCTGATTTTGGAAAAAATGTCCTGGGAAAAAATTGCCGATTTTGTCAAGTTCTCCTGACAAATTAAAAACTCTCCTGGGCCCTTTTTCAAATATCGACTCCGTCTTCAGGCTCCAGCTTCATGCTGCTCCGGCTCCAACCGCCTCCAGCCTCACTTTAGTGAAGCCAAACCAAAAACTGTTTTGAACACTAGTCGGGCCTAGTAGGCCTACCACTCCTTTTCACCGGCTTTTTTTAAGCGCTAGCAGACGAGTTTTGTCGGCGGCAAAGTTTAGCCATGGAAGAAGAAACATGAAGGTTTAGCAAACCTGCAAAAGTTCACAAAGTTTTTGTTGCTGTCACATGATTTTCCAGTTCATGACGTCACGAAGCCGGCCGAAGTCACCTCTTAAGTTGACTTTGTTTTGGAGCCTCATTTGGGCCAAAACGAAGCCTCAAAATGAAGCCTGAAGCCGAGCTGAAGTTTGGTATGCGGTTTTAAGATGGCGGAATGGAAACGGAGCCGGAGACGGAGCCGAAGCCGAGATTTGGAAAAAGGCCCTTGGTTGTCAGTTAACAACCTCAGAGATTTTGAGATGCATCTAAAGTCGGGAGCTCAACCTATTTTCCGGGTGTCTTCTCCAAAATCAGGAAGGGTTGGCAGGCTCTGCTGCAATATTATGTGTGTTCTGAACATTTTCGTTTTCACAAATAACAAATTAGAGTGTGTTTTGGTTACATTTTTATACGCAAATAGAGTGAGTTGCGTCTCAGGTGTCAGAGACGGGCAACGACGGGCCAAAGGCTGGACATTGGCCTATGCGGGCAGGCTGGGGGGAGCGCTTGAGGGAATGGCTTGGGTAAGCGCTTGAGGGAATGGCTGGGGGAGGCGTTTGAGAGACTGGCTGCTGATATGCACCCGGAGATGATGTGGTCGGCCTTCAGAGCCCACGTCTTGGAGGCTGCCAGTGAGTGCATTCCGGAGAAGCAGAGAAGGCAAGACCGCAGGATCTCCAGGGAAACTGCTGAAATTATCGAGAGGAGCCGCAGGGCGAGGCTTGACGGCAAGACCAGGCAGCACAGGGAGTTGCAGCGTGCGTGGGGACCTGGAGGGCAGAGGCCGGGACCTCTGTGATATGGTCGGGGGCCACCTAAGCACAAGTGACTCCCAGCCGGCCTACGGGGCAATGGCTGTTGCACCCGGACAAAACTGGTCATGGAGAATGCTGCTATCGTAAATTAACTAATTAGGGCGTGTTTCAGTCAGATTTTTACTATACTGCACAAGTATATGAATGATATTATTCTTGTCTAGCATTTTCAAAGCATTTTTTCGAATCAATTCAACGTTTAAATGGGTGTCAGTTCGTGGAAACCGAAATTCAGGTGTTTTAAGTCCAGTGTACGGAGTGCACGCGCACACTCTGTCGGTTCGTGAAAACTTGTGTCCCCCACTGTGCGGTTTTCAAGAACTGTAACGAAAGTGCACTTTGGTGTCACTTCATGGTGTCAGCGACAAAAGGTAAGACAATGTTCAACTTCTAAACCAATCAGAATACCTGTAAATGGCAGATCTCCGCTGTTGGATATTGGAATAAATAAGTACAGATTTGGCTCACATGGTATTTCTGGTCACATGACAATCCACCAAAACGGCATGAACAATCTTGCTCAAAGTTCTATAGTGCAAACTGGGACTTCTAGTAACCTTGAACAAGCATGAACATCATGAGATTTTTACCTTCAAGATCCTGCAGCACCATATCCAATAAGTTTTCACGTTCCATTGAGATAGCTTTGGAATGCACACTCTGCCCCTGGGAGTCATCCCATGCAGTGGTGTGCCCAGCGTATCCGTGGGCTCTCCTGTCCTGTTGTGAGGGGGCTGTGGGAGGCGACACTGCAGGCAGCTGCTTGGGGGAGGTCTTGGCCACGGAGGGCCTGGATGAGCTCCGTGGAGGCGAGTAGTGTTTGGTAGGTGATGGGGTCGTTCGGTGTGGTGAGCGATGTCTGTGGTTGGATGGGGCTGGTGTATGCTGAGATTGACTTGAGGTAATATTGAGAATTTACGTCAAGTTCAAGTTAAAAACATGGTGAACAATGTCAACCGTGGAAGACAGCGGCAAAGCCAATATTTTAACTCATTATTATTATTATTATTTCTTTCTGGTATTCATACCAAGGATTCCTCAATAGTGCTCATTGCACTGTCACTCGTAAGCGTGAGGAAACCCATGAAGAATTAGAATTAGAAATGGCCAGAGACACCGGGGAATCCCCTTGCTCTTCACGAAAGAATGCTCTGGGATCTTTAGAGTACGTTACCATTACCTAACACACTGGACCAACGGCTTTACATCCCTTCCGAAGGATGGAGCAAGTGTGGTCGAGTGCCTTGCCCAAGGGCACAGGTACCGTAGCCGGATTCGAACCCGCAACCCCAAGTTTTCACCCATGATTGCGAGTCAATGGCCCTAACTCGGCCACGGTACCCCACAACCCCAATGACGTCATTTTGGAAGTCAAATAATGCCGCGTCGTTGTGGAAGCAATGTGCACGCGCGTTGTGTGTGTCCATAGCGTGCGTAACGCGCAATGCTAATGCTCCCATTGGTGAATTAAACCGCGTTACGCCCACCAGAGACACACACAGCGCGCACGCACATCGCTTCCACGATGACTCAGCATTATTTGACTCCCAAAATGGCGTATTTGCATGCGTTCGAAGGGGTCAATACATTGCCAGAACGTGTTTACACGTCCACCGGTTAACAGTTTGGCTGACATTTTGAAGGTTGCAGCTGGTGTTTATATTCTTGGGTTTCACTTGGCTTGACAACCGGTTGCTATCCGCCATTACTGTGTCCATACTATGACACGCCAAAGCGAAAACATTTTTTAAAAACGTTGACGCATATTTAGTTGTTGATGTCACGCGTATGGCACGCAAAGGCGGAAATAACTCAACACTGATAGTTCTACCATCAATCCTAAAAAACAAGTTTCAACATTTTTCAAAAGTGGCCATCAAAAGTACGGTATGCAAGTTTCAAACAGTCTATTAACATTTAAAAGTCATGTCAACCTTTTTTTTTTCATTCGCAACATTTGCGAAAATATGCGTCAACATTTTTAAAAATTACTTTTGCTTTGGCGTGGCGTGCCATAGTATGGACACAGTAATGGCAGATAGCAACCGGTTGTCAAGCCAAGTGAAACCCAAGAATATGCATGTGCAAAATACAAACCACCCCTGTGGGCCCCTAATAAAAAATCCTTGGCCCAGCGGCATAATGAAAATATCCAACAACAAAATATATGCAATGTATAAGGTTGTATAAGTTGGCCAATCAGTGAGAAATTTATCTAACTTGTATTTGAAACCTCCATTGATGCAACCCAGTACTATGTTCTATTGCTAGGCGACTAGTGGATTTTGCTACTCGCGAGTAGTTGCAGCAATTACTCACGAGTAATCAATTAATCGCGAGTAGTTGGCAAAGTATCAAAAGGGTTTTTGTAATGGTTTTTGTAAAGGGTTTTTGTAATGGTTTAGCAGTAAAAGGTCCTAACCTTGGAGTGTGTTGATCTAGTAATCCAGCATACAATGGCATGGGAGTCTGCTGCAGCTGCTTCTGGTGCAGTCGCTGCTGCTTCAGCACTTTGATCAGCTTCTCGTCTTCTTTAGACTAAAAATGGACATTAAAAAAAAAAAAAATTATACTCCGACGCAGAAATCAAGGAGGCCAGCCGACAGATGTGGCTTATTATATAGGTCAGTAATGTGTATGAACACCTCATGTGGCAAGGCTGACTGCAACACTACAGCCTCCGTAGGAGCCACTGTGGCAGGGTGTGCCACTTTGCCTGAAGTGCCTTCCTGAGAACCTGCACTTCTAGGATTGTTTCCGAGATGTGATGCTTCAGAGGTCAGCTCATCTCACACAGGTTTAATCAGGCTGATACCCCAACAAAATTGGTTTTCTGAGAGCCCTTTAAAATTACAGGATCTCAAGTGAACTTGCCTTTAATCTACATGTACAAGGGTTAATTTGGTAAGTGCACACGCCCTGTTTATATTTATAGACTTCCTGAAACAATATCCTTCAGTAAAATTGCAGGTTATTTTTCTTAAAGGTGTTGACCCTTAAGTTAAAAAAAAAAAACTCCTTTGTTCAAAAGCACATTTTCCATGGCTTTTCACACTGTACAAATCTCATGCAGCTGTCACGGCTGTTATCGGCCAGCCGCAGATTGGGTTGCCGATGCGATAGATATGCATTGTGAGTGAACAATAATTCCACCAGCCAGCGAATCATGTTTATAATAATAATAATAATAATAGCAATCTTATATAGCACCAAATGCCAGGGCCTCTAGGCACTTTACAGTATAAAAACAAAACCAAAGCGATAACATACATATATATACATGGGTCTGTCCACAGTAATGGGGTACATTTCTGTAACATTCAAGATCTTAGGTCCGTGTTCACTTCAAATGTCTTAATTTTATCTTTAAATTATCAAGCTTAACTGAGGAAATAACTTTTTCACCAAGGAGTAAGAAAAATTGTCCTACAACATACATTTCTGAAAACCCCGTGCACAAATTTTCCTATTACGCGTGTAACAAAGACGGAAAAAAATGTCACAAAATGGTCTGTCCACGTTACCTACGTAATAGGAAAATTTGTACACAAGCTTTTCAAAAATGTATGTTGTGGCAGAAATTTTTTACCTTTTTGGGCAAAAGTTATCTCCTGAGAACAAAACAAGGACATTTCTTTAATTCTGAGATAAACTAAAGACATCTGAAAGGAATTATTGACTTACTTTTCAAATGTACCCCATTACTGTGGACAGACCCACATGTATGTATAGATAAAAAAGATTAAACGTTAAAACCAAAGAGCATCATCAAGAGCTCTGGTAATACTGAACAAAAAGATGCGTATTAAGCTGGTACTTGAAATTACTGATGGAATGAATTTGACGCATGCTGTTAGGAAGACCATTCCAGAGGTGTGCCGCTGAAAAAAACAAATGATCTATCACCATAGAATTTTGTTGATGAGCGAGCAGGTACCCTCAATTGACAGTCCGATGATGATCTTAGAGACCTAGATGGGGTATACAACTGGACAAGGTCAGAAAGATAACCCGGAGCATAATATGAATGGCCTTAAAGGTAAGTAAAAGAGTCTTAAATGCTAATCTTTGCTTGACTGGAAGCCAATGGAGCTGAAAGAGAACTGGTGTAATGTGCTCACGTCGAGAGACACGAAGTACAAGTCGTGCCGCAGCATTCTGCACCCGCTGAAGTTTAGCAATTTCTTTGTCCGGTAATCCAAAAAGTAAGGAATTTTGAAATAACTCCGCCATACATGTACTTCTGGGGTGGATTGCTATATAATCGTCTTTAAAGTCTGAGACACGTCATATACTATCCTAACTGAATTTATGACATCTTACCTACGAAACATTTAAAAATATTTTGCAATATCCAAAAGTTAGTACGTCTTAGCTAAGACATAAATGTTTGTATGTCTATATTGTTGTGAATGGCATTTCAATCGCATTCGGTGTGTTTGCATACCATCGTGCATGAGCATTACATTACTTGCCGGTTGTTGGTACCGTACGTACGCGTGACAGTGGCGTAAAAAACATCATGAAAACTATCGAATAAACATCAACCCAGATTGAACCGTAATTACCTTTCAGTGAAAACTGAGTGTAAGAAGGACAAACTATCAGAAATGAACATTTGATCCTAGTCACAAGGCTGTTGTTGTCGGAAATATAAAACAATTTTCTAAAGACACAGCGGCCTAGTTGAAGCGAAATGGTTTTGGTGATTTCCTGATGGCAGCGGTAATAATGGCAACAGTGCCGTGATGGAATGGCACTATATGAAAACCTGCTATTATTATCATTATTATTAAGAACACAAGTTAGGACACAAATTGTTATTGA
Source organism: Henricia sp. BOLD:AAB3569 (assembly GCA_037783545.1). Taxonomy (NCBI): domain Eukaryota; kingdom Metazoa; phylum Echinodermata; class Asteroidea; order Spinulosida; family Echinasteridae; genus Henricia; species Henricia sp. BOLD:AAB3569. Next base: position 945,032 of record JBBELK010000272.1, on the reverse strand, counting down.
AAGATAAAATAATATATGTCATAGTGATGTCAGGGTTAGGACGTCCTAAGAGTTAGGCTGGATCCGAATTAGTGGTTTTGGCTGTGGCTATGGCTGTTGCTATGGGCGGACAATGAAAGTCCTTAGAAACAGCATAGCAACATCCGCAGCCACAGCCAAAGCCACTAATTCGGATTCAGTCTAAGGATGTCCTAATTTTCTGTATTGCAATCCACCAATGGATATGTTTGTCCAGACGGACGAGTTTTTTGTCCGGGCGGCAATTTTTTGGACGGGTGCTAACGGTACCTCTGATGATTTTGTCCGGGCGGCGCGCCGGCGGACAAAACAACTTCTGGAGAAACCTGCTATGTATCTGAAATTTCTGCATGCTAGTTTAACAACATTATTCTTTCGATATGTTAGGCCCTTTTTCTGTGAATCCGTAAAAGTTCCATCTCTCAAACGATACATTGGGGCCTTTAAAGATAGTATACCGGTACATGATTAGAAAACTGTTACAAATAGTTTTATCCCCCTGTGTGATTGAAGATATGCATGATTAAAACCAACCTGAGCAAAAAACAGCTCCGTACTTAGTCTAACTTTTGAGGAAACAGTCGAAAAGGGGTTTGCAGGCATTTCGCCCCCAAAACCACTTCGCCCTGAACCACAGCCTGTGCATGAAGTGGTTTGGGGCGAAATGGCACTTGGGCGAAATGGTTTTTGGGCGATGTGAATTTTCGTCTCATGAGACGAAAACTAATTGTTTTACTCATTTCTCAAAGACTATAGCACTTCAGACAAAACCATTTCAGGGGAAGTTTTCTATGGTCATCATGTTTATTTTGTGTAAGTTAGGCGTAAATCTGTGAACATTTCTGATTTTCGAGATACCAATCATGTATACTGCCTTTAAACCAAGCATTAATCCCTGCTAAAGGACACTGCCAAGAGAGATTAGCGAGCTGGCCCGAAGCGAAACCGGAAACTCAGGCTCAAGTCTTGAGCTACATTGGCTAATGAGCAATGATTGATAGATCCTGAGGAAGGGATGTACTGAGGCTGTGTGTTAATGATAACAGTGACTTGAGAGGAGACTCCCAGGAGAGCTTGCTTAAAGGAATACTGTCATTAAAGACGAAGATGGCTTTGAAACAGCCCCAAGTAGTGACTTGTTAGTGTACTCATTTTCATTTTGCATGTTTCCACATGGTTTAAAAGTAAAACTAGAAAAAGGAGGCAAAATTACCCTGTTTTGTATTGAATAGGCCGCGCAATGCTTTTATTCAAGCCATGTTTTCGCGCTCCAATAACCCGAAGGACATGATGTCACGTCAGCTGCGTTCGTATCGCTGGTACTTTGCACGGCCCTCTGGCAGCAAAGCAGTCTATGCTGCACTATGTAGCTCAGCTCTACGATCAGGCAGCCAAGCTGACGTAACGATGAAAAGCGCCCGCTAGTGGTAGATGGTGGAGAACGGCTTGCACAGAGTCATTTTTATTTCAATTTTTAAACAGATATATTCGTCCTATGACGGCAATTTCCATGTTATCCTTTAAATCAAACTGTTCTCTACAAAATGAGACAATTTTACCATCTTCTGACAGTATTCCTTTAAACAGAGAGAAAATCAAGAGATATCCTACAATGGGGATTATAAAGGAGAGACGTAGAAGGTGACCTCCCAAAGTGGTATTATTCAGAGATTATTAAAAGTCGAGCAGTATTCAGACTTGGTTCTGCCTCAGAAGGGTAATATTTCATCCTTTGTTTATAGACCGTGTAAGTCTCGCGGTGGGTCACACTTCCGGAGACCAGTCAGGGAATCGCAGTGGGGTTTTAACGTTGCGACGATCTTCTTTGAATTATCACTTTACCGTACTGCGTTTGTAAGCGGAAAATGGAATGGCACCTTCATTTACGTATGCAACGGTGGACAGACAAAAATGTCACAATTTTGTCTGTCCACCGTTACATACGTAAATATGGAAAATTTGTACACAAGCTTTTCAGAAATGTATATGTTGTGGCAGCATTTTCTTACATTTTTGGGCAGAAGCTATTTCCTGGGAACAGTACAAGGGAATTTCTTTAATTCTGAGATAAACTGAAGACATCTGAAAGGAATTATTGACTTATTTTTTAAATAGGCCTATTAGCGTGGAAAGACCCACCTGCGCCCTATGTGACCACATGTGACGTCACTTGTATCACGATTTCCAACTTGCCTAGTGTCTGTAACCACTTTATGCATTAGTGTGCCTTTCAATTTTTGCCAGTCACAGGACGGGTATTTTTTAACTGCACCTAAGTAGGACAGGCAGTTTGGGAAATCCTAGATGAAACCCTGCTCCACATCCACGGGAAAATTAGGGGCGGTGTCAAAAATTGTGATCTGGACACGCTCCTTTAAAGGAGAATTAAATGTATACCCCAAAAAACGAAAGACATTGGGTAAGGTCGCAATTCTGTGTGTTACATGTTAGTGTTAGTTTAGCAGATCTGTTAACACAGCATTAATCGTCAAGGTTGACACCATGTTAACAGATCTGTTAACACGGTATTAACACCATGTTAATTCTCTGCACTGTACATAGGGCGAAGTCACAACTCTGGGTTGCGTGTTAGTGTAACAGATCTGTTAACTATAATCAGAATTGTGACCTCAGAACAAACTGTTAACTCGATGTTAACATGGTGTTTAGGACGTGTTAGTGTTACATCTCATATTAGTTCACCTCGTTACATGTCGTGTTAGTGTAACAGATCTGTTAAATTAATCTGAATGAAGTGGGTGGTGTTAATTTTGATTATTTTGTAACTTTCGTGATTGTCAATAAATTGAGTTAAATTTTTCAGCACAATATATAAATGTGTTGATCTTGCATTCTACACACAATTGAGACTTTTTGGGCTCTGTGAAGATTTTGAAAATTTCAATCACTTAGTTGTTAAGCTCGTGTAACACGGACCGGAGGTCCCAATTCTGTGTCAGTGTTGAAAATCGTGCAGAACCCTATACTTACTTGACATTTCCTAAGATCTATTACACTAACGGTTTCTCAAGACACCGTGTTAACAGATCTGTTACACCAACACTAACACGTAGCACAGAATTGAGCACTCACTCAATGCAATTTGCAGGCAACTTTTAACACACTATAACACGTACGTCGTGTTAACACGGCATTTGTTCTGAGGTCACAATTCTGATTAAGATAACAGATCTGTTAACAGATCTGTAACACTAACACACACAGAATTGTGACCTCACCCATTGTGTTATTAACAAGTACAACCCGTGATTATTGTAATGCACAGAAAAAGAAATATGACCCACCGAAAGTGGATACCAACTGCAATAAAGAATGGCAATTGCAGCGACATGCCGCCATTTTGTTCAAAAACTGAGCAAAAAAGTTTTGTTTTTTTGCGTGCAACTGTTTTATATATTGCCATAGGAATGCATGAAGGGGTTTTATGCACAAAAAAAAAATCATTCCTTGCCCAGTTTCTGGACAAAATGGCATTGCTTTAAATATTGCTCCATTTGCCATTTCTTGTGCAGTTCATATTCAGTAGGTCATATGTTTTGTTCTTTGCATTATAGTAATGTACAGGTTGTATGGTTGTACTTTAATACAATGTCTTTCGTTTCTTGGGTGTACATATAGTCTTTTAAAGAGATGGACACTATTAAAGGGAAAAGCACAAGAACAGCATTAAAGGACCTATGACATGCTAAACGTGAGTTTTCTTTTCGGTATTGTACGACAGGTGTAGCGCGCTATTTAAAGCGCGAGCTTACATAACACGTTTTTGTGTTCATGCCTATATATTGGGCTATTTGCTTCTTTCGAGTCATTCTCGGTTGAGCAGCTATACCTCGCCTTACCCTCCCTCCCTCCCTCTGAAACCACGGTTATCGTCACTCGGAGCAAGGGGGCGTGACCTTCGTCCAACATCCGGGTCACGCTCACGTTTCCTCCACAAGTTCGGGGGTTTTTCGTGGCCACCGAGTGCTGGTTCTGGGAACCAGACTGGTGTTGGGCGCCGAGTTGACGTCGCAATTTTTGCGTTCGGTACAAGTTTGTGCAGACTTATGACGATGAGATCGTCCGCAGAATTTCATAGATTAGCCGTTTTGGCATTTGTTTCAATAACCTTTTTGGTTCTCGTAGCAATTTGTGCTATTTGCCAGTCTTTCTGGTTGTATTTTGTATTTTGTTTTTCAGAGGCATGGAAGGAAATAGCTCGCAACATCGCCGAACCCAGTCTTCAACGTGTGGCCGAAGACCAACTCCCAGCCTTGCTCATTTCAGCTATGCCAAAGCCCCATCCACAGTTAAAACCTACAAATCAGCTAGCTTGGCAGCGTTGGTATCGGGAATCATAGGCATTAGCCAAGACATGGCAGGACTACCGTCGCCGACAGACGACCCAATCGTCAAGACCGCCATCCAAGGCTACGACAGACTTACGGCTTCGCCACCGAACCGGAAAGAACAAGTATCTTCGGACATACTTTTACCACGGCCACGTCATTAGCCGATCTGTGCGTGTGCTGTTCATTTGTTTCATCGGTTATGCGGGGTTGTTCTTCGCTTCAGTGACCTCGGAATCCGACGCAAGGATTGTACCATGAGGTCTGACGGTCTGCTCATTCACCTAACTAAATCAAAAACTGATCAGTTTCGACAAGGTGCAGACATTGTAATTGCCAGGGTCAGTAATGAAACCAGTTTGCTTCCCTCGTCAGCTTTGGGAATATGAGAGTTTATAACGTCGTTCCGAATGTGAACGTACCATTATAAAGCAGATATTAAGAGAGTGATGTGTTTACGTGAATTTGACATATATGTTGTTGAATAAAGCGAGGTGAGCATGCTCCACCTTCCCAAATGTGCTCCAAAAATTTGGCTTTGTATCTTTCATTTATTACTGTTTTTAACACATGAGGGAAATATAGAAAAGAAAACGTTTTCTTTCGGAAGAATAGAGAAAGAAAAACTTTATGCCTAGTCTCTGTTGCATTATGATTGATTACTTGTTTAGCAAGACGTTACTATTGTTCATTTTGATGTAAAATCAATAAAAGGCAGCCTTCTTCAACTTTGAAAATTTCATTGCAGTAAATCACAGATAGGGCGCTGTTTTGAGTGCACCACTTCAGGAAACACAAGGGAGAAGTAAAGAAAAAACATAAGACTTCAAGTTGACGTTGTGGCAAATTGCTGCAGTTTCTACCCCCAGTTGTCATAGCTTACAACAAGAAACATGTAAAACAAACTCAAACAGTCATGGATTACAAAAGTTTCAGCAAGTTTGAAAAAAAAAAGTGGAATTTTGTGTGCATAGTTGAATGTGATTTTCCTGTGTTTGCCTCTTGTGACATCACAACCTTGGTCATGAATATGCATATAACATTAGCATAAAAGCTAAAAACCTTTGTTTTAAAGGCAGTACACATGATTGGTACATGTATCTCGAAGAATCAGAAATGTTCACAGATTTACACATAACTTGCACGATATAAACATGATGACGACAGAAAACTTCCCCTGAAACAGTTTTGTCTGAAGTGCTATAGTCTTTGAGAAATGAGCAAAACAATGATTTTTCGTCTCGCGAGACGTAAATTCAATTCGCCCTAAAACCATTTCGCCCTGGACCACTTCATCCTGAACCACTTCGCCCAAGTGCCATTTCAGCACCCCCAAACCACTTCGTCCAAACACTACTTCGTCCAAAATCCACTTCACCCCAAAACAACTTCGTGTACAGGTCGTGGTTCAGGGCGAAGTGGTTTTGGGGCGAAATTACTGTAAACCCTTTTTTGACTGTTTTATCAAAAGTTAGACGAAGTAAGGAGCTGATTTTTGCTCAGGTTGGTTTTTATCATGCATATCTTCAATCACACAGGGGGATAAAACTATTTGTAACAGTTTACCAATCATGTATACTATCTTTAAGCCCATTGATAAAAATCCCTAATCATGGACCCTTTAAAGATGAGATGACTCGCCTGAAAGGAGACAGTTATTGGATATTAAAAGCAAAGTTTACTGACATTTGATGAGCTGGCGTTTTATTTTATTTACCCTTGATGCAAAAAATGCACGTTGCAACCGTAGTTGTTGACTTTTAAGATGGATTTTCAAAAATTATATGGACAAATTCTACCGAAAATCCATAGACACATGCAAGGGAAGGTTCTCAAGAACTATCAGACGAAGTTTGGTGGGAATTGGGCATTAGGTTATCGCGCTTCTACCTATGGGGGATATGTAGACCCTCCATAGTTCTAGGGGTGAGCAAAAGGCGAAAACCTTTCACGGTTCGGGGTGCCAGAATCCCACAGTTTTTATTTGCGATTATCCCTCGCAAATCCGTAGACATGACCGTGGTGTTCCAGGATAAACCCTCATGATTCCACAGCCTCGTTTTTTCCCCACGGCTTGATTTTCAAACGGTTTCATTTTTTCCTGTCACCATCCGTAAGTGACCTTAAAAAACTGTAGCACAACCGTAGACACACTGGAACACAACTGTAGCATATCCGTAATCTATCCTGCATTAACCATGGTCAGAAATGGTGTCCCATTTCACCAAGGAATGCGACGGATAGGCTATGGATATGCTACGGAATCGTGAGGGTTTATCCCGGAACACCACGAACAGAAACTGGTACTAGGGTAATTCCCAAAATTAGGGGTCCAAAATTAAGATTTCCAAGTGTTTTTAGTGATTGAAAGTAGTTTCCCAGTAAAAAATTATTATTTTTATTTCAACAAATGCCACTTAAATTTAATGTTTGTGTGTAGATATGGGACCAAGGTTAATGCAAACTCATTCTACAGCCAATTTTCATTGGCGTAGGTAACCCTGGACACCAAACTCCTATTCAATACCATGGAACAAATTATAAGCCTTTATGGTCTTTTGTTTTGAATATTTTTCAGGAATCATAGAACAAAATATTCAAGAAAATGAAGCTGCCCCCTATGATCACAGGCCACAGTCCATTACTGAGAATTTGTGATCATGAGTGGTGATTTTTGAAGCAGAGAGTGTCGTACGTAACTGGGACACCAAACATTTTGGACCCCTAATTTTGGGAATTACCCACTATATAGACTCGGACTTAATAGAGGAAATCATGTTAATTAGGGTTTGTTTTGCCCTTTTCTGACGAAATTATTAACATTGTATACTCGGTGCTTACCCAAGACACTATGAAAAATTCATAGTGTGCTCAGGTGGGACTCAAACCCAAGACCTCCTGCAAACAAACCCTAATTAACATTCAGTCCCCCCGACACAAGTTAAATGAATTTGTGAAGAGGAAATCAAGTGAGAGATTTCACGTGCCTGTTCTTGATAAAACTGCCTACCTCTGTTTCACTGGTGACTGGACAAGTATGGCTGAGGTAGTCAACCAGTTGTGCATGATGACCAGGGTGGAAACATCGACCCCTACCCTGGCTGTATAACCATTCACCCTTCAAACTGAAACAGAAAGACAACGAATACTATCCATTTGTATTCGTATAAAATATTTAATTCGATACAAATGGGGACAAAAGGTCCGCAGTTCGAATCCCGGTGGAGCCAAGTTGCTTTTCACTGCATTCAGATTTCCCAAACTCATGGACATATGTCCACATTTGTATCAAATTTATTCACCCCGGCGGTCCCTGGGTCACGATCCCTAAAAATAATCACTTATTCATACTTAAAATATTTTATATGTAAAAATTTGCTCCGATTCTTTGGCCTGATGTGGGTCACACAGGAAATATAGTAAACTAATTCCCAGGTAGCTCGGAATTAGTTAACTACACTATCACTTTTGGACGGATAAAAGCGTTTGTTCGCTGGTAAAAAAATATAAATAACCACTGGCACGTGATGGTAAATGGACCAGTGAGAATGGGACTCTCATTTATGAGTATGAGGTATGGTAATAGAAAACAAGTGAACTGGATCATGATTGGTTTCAGGTCAAAGGTCATTCAGGTGATCCTTGGTGGCTTTATTCCCTGCCTTCAACTAGGTGCCATCTCCACTTCTGAAGTTCAATTTCCTTCTTACTTTCGAAAGCCGGCATTGACATACATGTGTGAGAGCCGTGTGCTATTTATAAACTATTATTTTGATAAAGTAGTTAACATTTTAGTCGCCTCCTGTCTGGAGAATTATAAGGATAAAATCATTTACTTCTTCCTCTCTGTAATTACAGGCAGAGTTAACATTTAAGGTGGTACATGTATCCCTGGGAATTATGCCATGTATCCCTGGGAATTATCTCATGTCTCAGGTTTTCAAAGACTAATTTCGTTGTTCCTCTCATTTTTGATTGTTTCTTTCATGTTTAATATTACTTCGTTTGTTTTTTAGTGTCTCTGCGCCCTCACCACCCAGCAGGGTGGATATGTGCGCATTACAAAAACTCTGGATGCTAGGATAGGGCGACAATTTGTGTGTAAAAAAGGTATATTAGGGCGACATGCTCAATAGGGCGACATTTTGGTGTCGCCCTAATATTTTTGAGATTAAAAATAATTTGTTTAGGTCAAAAACCATTTTTATTAGGACTAGAAATGTTTCTCTTTGGTCTGTAACCATTTTTGGAAGCTTAAATAAGGTGTCATTTTAAGTGACTCGTGCCGAAATTTTGGTGGTCCCCGGGGAGAGTCTTCCCGAAATGTCGCCATATTGCGGCATCCGGAGTTCTTACAAATCTTATTATTATTATTATTATTATGTTTTTGTAACACATTCTTCAGCAATGACAAGGAATTTCGACCACTGTATACCAGGGTTGTAATGACTCGGACTCGAGGCCCAATTTTCACTGACTTGACTTGACTTGAGACTCGAACCTCAAATGACGACTTGAATTGAGACTCGAACCTCAAATGACTTGACTTGAGACTCGAACCTCAAATGACGACTTGACTTGAGACTCGAACCTCAAATGACTTGACTTGACTTAGACTTCTACATTTTTTGACTTGGGTCTGCCAAAAATTAAATTAACCTTTTATGCATTTTTTGTCGGGCCTTATATACACGATTTAAATTTTGGTTTAAATCCGTTGGAAAGTTACGAAGTCATTTAAGTATGAATAAGTGATTATTTTCAGGGATTATGACCCAGGGACCGCCGGGGTGAATACATTCTATACAAATGTGGACAAATGTCAATGAGTTTAGGAATTCTGGATGCAGTGAAAAGCAACTTGGCTCCACCGGGATTCTAACCGTGGAGCTTCTGCTTAACGTGCGGATGCCCTACCAACTGGTGGTGTCGAATCACGGTATTGCAGTTGTTCCTCACCTAGCAAGCCCTACAGAGAGATAACCACCCCTCCCAGAGACCACTTAAGATACGCCCCAAACCCCTTTATTTAAGATCAAAAGTAGGACATGTTTTTTTTGACACGTAGTACAAATACCCTGCCCATTCTGAAGCATAATGGGCATTTATGCCACGTTGACTAAACCGAGATGAGCCATTCACCATGTACACAAGTTTGTTGTACAAATAAGTCAATATTTGACTGTTATAAATCCAACAAACATTAAGTTAAAACTAACTAATTACCTAACGACCTAAAACTTGCAGTATAAACACAAATTCATGCTACACAATCTTGAAGCTTCAAAGAGCTCAATTCTAGTGCAAACACCAACGTGTCTTAACACCCTTAAAATTCACACTCCTGTGCAATGTATTAGAATTGCTTTCCATTCTGTTCTACACCCCAAAAACAGTACAGACCTAGGGCGCGTTCAATAGCACAATACGTACGCCGGTATTGCATACCGAGAATGTTGAACGCAACCGAACGCACGGTATTCCCAATACGTATTGCATCCCAACAATCCCAACTTGAACGTGGTACGCTTTCCATACCAAGATGGCTGACGGATAAATTGTGACTACGGCCTCAGGGTTTCAAGTTAATATTTTGCTTCATAAGAATTCAACATTCAGCGTGTCGAGAAGAATTTCGAAGTGTTTATTCTTCGACTGTGGAAGAGTACCGGTTGAGTTAGCAGTTTTGATTTGCTATTTAATGCATAGTTCCGACCTGTCAATCAAGCCGAACCCGCCGACCAATCACAACAGAGCTAGCAGACAGCGCCCCCATAGGTCAAAGTGATGCAATCATCACAAAAATCACGCGATTTTCTGCCCATACAGTTTGTATGTTGTATGCGCCAGTGACCGGGTGAATTTTGGTTTCAATGTCGGGCGATTTGCTGTTCAAAGGTAGGAAAACATAAATACCTTTGAGTTTTCTCTAATGAATCTGTGCTTTCCATGCCGAGTCCCGTTGCTTTGTACGTTGTGTCGCCATTTTTTTGCGATGGCTTGTGAGCACATAGCAACAATATCTAAGGGGCGGGGTTAACTGGGCAATCTCGGAACTATGCATTGTCAGAATCTTTGCGTTAAGCGTGCAGCCGTAGTGCTTTGCAAACCGCGTTGTCTGCAGTAGCCATGTTTGATCGTACGTTTTGGAATGCAGTCGTTCAACAAGCCATTTCGGTTGCTGCATGCTGACACTGCCATACGTATTTCAGTATTTTGCTGTTGAACACGCCTCAGGGTTGTAGTCGAGTCCATCACAAGTCCATCACAAGTCCCTGGGTCTTAATTATGTTATTTCAAGTCACAAGCTATTCAAATGAACTCCAACAGAGGCATTCTTTTGTACGTGATTATCATTTATTTCTTGTTACTGGACTTGTGACGGACTTGTGCAGGACTCCCCACAGACTTGTGATTTTTATCGGCTCTAGACTTGTGATGGACTTGACTACAACCCTGGTACAGACGTGTAATATGCCCCAAGAGGGCATTGAAGTGAATACAATACCTTTCTTTCTGTGTGACTGCATAGCCATCCAGAATGTGGATGCTCAGACACCAGTTGATGATGTAGGGTCTGTAGTCAAAACAGCTGGTTAGTGGCAGAATGTCAAGGAACTTGGTTGGACACATTGGGTTGCGGGATTCCTATCAAAGGTTGGGGTCACACATTACGACATCCCGATTTCCTTTAGTATTACTACAGTACAAGATTTTGTGCTTCTGACCCCAAATTTATTGTAATTGTATCATAATTAGTCAACGACGAGAATTCTCATTGTTGAGTCGTTTTCGATTGTAATCCGATTATAATCAATTGACAAAAACATTTTGCGACTCCATCATCCTCACCGTATTAAAATCCATCCCATAAGCTTCTCCTTAAAAAAGACTCTTGGAATATTGTGTCGCGCTCAAACCACATGGAATATTCAAAGCGTGAGATTCAATGCTCGATGCGCTTGTTTGTCCAAGCCTCGAGTCAATTATGACCTTGTAAATCCACTTGTGTGTGTGTGTTGACCCCACATTATTTAAAATATGATTACAATTTGATTACAATAAGCATGTCATGTACATTTAAAGCCCTTTTCACACGAGGCCAAAAACCTCGCAAGGCTCGAGATATTTTCTCATGCTTGAGAAAATCTTACAAAAGTGCCATCGTGTGAAAGGACACCCGTGCTTGAGAGTGACAAGCATTCCTTGAGAAATGTTCCCAATCCTTGAGATATTTTGGCGGAGGTCCAGACCTACGACAAAATCTTCCGCTAGCGGAAGATTTCTCAAGGTATCCTTGAGAACGACCGTGTGAAATGATTTGTTCAACGTCCTTTGCGACAGTCAATGCGCATGTGTGGATACATTTATACACTATACACATCCTTTGTGACAGCTCAGCATGCATGTGGCATGGTCCCGTGAAATTTGAAGCGAATGTATTCAGCAAGTACATGTACAGTTGAAGTCGGAAGTATAAATACATGTACACCACTACCATCATCACCCAAAATGGTAAACAGGACTACCCAAACCATTGCAAGGTGTGCAAGCTATGTTTTAAGTACTGCAAGCACGTAAGGAATTCCACAAAATCAAGACTTTAGTAAAGACTGTTACAAAAATGGTGTTAGCACACCAGTTTTAACACTTGGTTGCATACAGCTGCATTTATACATGTACTTCTGACTTCAACTGTACGTCCACCAGTCATGGCTCTGATCTCCATTCCGATCCTCGATACTTCCAACAATTTTGACCATGTCGTCCATTTTTGATTAGATTGTGGATGACTCCAACGCAGCCCCATGTCTTACATGTATTTTCAAATAGAATTTGTCACTTCGGCTGTCACAATACACTTTCTCGCAGGTATGTTTTTGGCTGCTGGTACCAGCAGCATTTATGCACAAAATCAATTGTCTGCAGGCGACCAGTGGAAAAAGCATTCTCGTCTCAAGGAACGCCAGTGATGCTTTTGCTGTATCATGTGAAGGTACGCCAAATTTTCCACTGTCAGCTATGGCCATTTTCCCCCAAATCACCTAGTTCTAGCACCCTCACGCGTTCAAGAACACAGGCTATTGTTTTATGCATGTATACATGTAACTCATGCATAGCATTTGAACCTGGATCCAAACAACTGATTTGGCATTGACTTTTTAATGCAGGTGGTGAATTTGCTCCCTTTCCCCAATTTAAATTGTTAAATTCTTACAAAAAAGTACCGATAGAAATAAATTAATATGATGTTTGTCAACACTGAGTAGGTTTTTTTTTTCAACTCGTGAAGTAAAATTTGGGGTCATTGCAAATGATACAATGGGCCTTTAACCCAAATTTCTTGGAGTTTACACGTCTACTCAGAATAATTAGGTCAAGAATTTGCCCACCTTACAAACTTCTCCAAACTGTAAAACTAAAATTCATGCAAATTAAAAAGGGCAGTGTGTGAAGTTAGGGCTGGGTTGCAGAGGGACATTATAGGCAGCAATCCAACTTCCTCCCTGGCATTAAAAAGGATACGAGTCAGATGATGATGTCGCCATCATGACGCAGGGATTGTTCATCATAGACAGCTGTTGGAGCTTTGCCAAGCATGAAAGGTAAGACACCTGAAGAGAAACAGTTCAAATCAATTCACACATTCTACATCCCAGACCAGGGGCTAATTTCATGAAAAATGTTGCGCTTAATCAGAAATCTTGGATTAAGCATAGCACAAAAATTCGCTTAAAGGGAACACTGGCTTACTGTTTACATAATGTAGCAATCTAGCATCCTTGACAATAATATTTTGATGGTCGTTGTGAAAAAAATTATCAAAATGTCACGTAATTAACTAGAAATGTTTAAAATTAACAAAAGAGACAAATGTTGGGCTATACGCTTTACCAGCCGTCGCGATGTATTATGTGTTTGTAAATAAAGGTGGCATTCGATATGGGTCGACACGTGTTTAACCTCGTTTCCTTGTTTTCCCTGACTCATTACACCAGGCCCGTAACCAGGGGGGGATCGGGTGGATCGGACGATCCCCCCGCGGAACAGGGAGTTCCGCTGTACAAAAAAAAAATCTATATTTCGAATAATTCAATTTTTCGTCGCACAATATAGCCAGTTGTTATTGTATTATGTTGTTGTATATCACACAGTGATCATACCTGAAAGGGGGTCATCTACTTTTCCATGCATTCTTCGTTATGTATGCAATGTTATGTATAGCCGGCATTTTACTGTTTCAAAACTTGTGCCCAACGGCACTATTCGATCCCCCCCGCAAAACTGGCTGGTTACGGGCCTGTACACCTTGCATGATCCCTCAGGTTAGCGCTGACTCGAGGAAGCACATTGAACGCAACGTTTTGGTGTCTTTAGCCCCTCAATAGGCCTTTGCTGTTTTTTTTCTTCGCTGCGAACGCGAAGCGAAAACACGAACATCTGAGAGATTCTCTCGTCCATATCAACATCCAGAAACCCTTCTTATGAAATTTGTTGGCAGATTTGTGTACATATTGGAAAATACGGTATATGTAGGCCTACATGTACATCGTGTTCGTAGGACATTATTTTCCAACAAGAAGAGAAACCAACCGCGAATGACAAAAGCAACTCGCACTTCGCGCTGGTTTCTACGGCTGGAAATACAACTAACTCACAAGACCACGTGACGTTTCGGAACCAAAATCTGGTTCCGAAAAGTCACGTGACCTTCAATTTTTGAAAAATGCTCAAAAATTGCCAAATTTTCAGGATATATTTAATTTACTCTGGAAAGCGCTTCAGAATAATGTATCATAGTATGGGTCTATTTCGAGCCCAAAATAGCCCAACAAAGCCGGTGTGTCCCTTTAAGCAAGGGTGTATTTCATAAACCTTGTTCAAGCACGTGAAGACAGTGAGTGTGCAATGCTGGCGTCCGTCTTGTTCGAACCTAATCATCGTCCGCTTGCTTTGCTCAACATTAACATACTATCATCGGTAATGTATCTATATTGGGATGACTGTTACTACCACAGAAAAACCTTGCCTGTTGCTGACTGGGATATTTCAACAACAGCTGAAAGTTGTGTATCTGTTGGAATGTGTCTCGAATTTTGCTTAATATGGCGACGAAAATAGATGGTGTCGCGTTAGCAAAAAAAATTGTAGGTTAGCATGCGGTTTGGTTTGCTAGGTCAACGAGTTTTATAAATGGAGAGAGCACTGCTTAATCAGAAAACAGGTGCTAAAGGGTTTTATGAAATTAGCCCCAGACTACATGTACACGTATTGCAGACTACTGTGTGTATCACATTAGGGAGCTTGAGTTTCTTGAGTTTGGAACACAGCTATTTGGTCTTCAGGCATTACTACTGTTCAGTCCACAAACATTGAGAGAATACAGAGACGAGCACTTAGGATAATAACATACCATAATGCCTCGACATATTCTGAGGTTGTTTATAATTTTTGTTTACCAAAACTTGTTTCCAGGCGCGAGCAGTTGGCTCTGCGTCTTGGAACTTCTATGCTGAATTCGGATAGGCATCGCCATTTATTGCCTAGTACAATAAACTCTCATTATAGCGCTCTTCAAGGGACCACAATAATTTGAGCTTTATATCCAGAGAGCGCTATAACCAATACATACACAATGCAGAGAATAATGGCTGGGACTTAGGAGCTTTTATATCAAGAAGAGCTTTATATTAGGGGGTGTTATAACGAGAGTTTACTGTACACGTCAGGCTGTCTCTGAACGCGATCTAAGACATTCGCATTTACTGGAAATATAGCGATTTAGGATGCAAAGATAAACTAAAAATAAACCAACCATGAATGAATGAATGAATGAATGAGCTTTCGATTGTCACGTCGACTATGGAAACTGCAACATGACGGCGTCGACGTTGAGGCTGCGTGCATGTGTCAAGATGTTTCTCTTGTCTGCTGCCACAATTGAGAATGCCAAAACCACAGTTGCCACGTTCTCGATTGTGGCAGAGGACGAGAGAGACAACGGCGCATATATTAGCGCAAAGTCTCAATGTCAACGTCATCATGTCGCAGTCCACATAGTCGACGTGACAATCAAAAACTCAAAATCAAAAATTTTGGGTGGTTCTTTAATATACCAATATAAGTCTGTTTTCAATACTGGAGAGACTTTTTCACCAGGATCATAACTCTGTGCAATGCCAGTTATCTTCTCTCAAAACAAAAGAAATATCATAAGACAGATCTAAGAAGATAACTTAAGCAACAAATAGTGCAACAACATACCTTTCTGAAAACCCTGTGTACAAAAATTCCTATTTAACGTATGTAACATAGGACACATACTTTGTGACTTTGTTGGTGTCCTTGTTAAATACGGTATATTGGAAATTTGCACACAGGGCCTTCAGGAAGGTATGTTGTGACATTATTCGTTGCAGTTCTTTAGCTGAAGTTATCTCCTTAGATCCATCTTAAGATATTTCTTTTGTTTTGAGAGAAGATGAATGATATTATACAGAGATATAATCCTGGAGGAAAAGGTCTCTCCAGTATTGAAAACAGACACATATACCAAACCGGTCAGTAGCAATGAGGCTGGATTCACACCGAGCCTGTTCATGTGTTAAACACATGTGAACTTGATGCACATTGTTTTGAAAAACACGGCACTAAGAGAATTTGGGCAATGACAAGGGGCCAATTTCACGTTGCTGCTTTTTACGTTAGCTAAAATGTGTGTCAACTGTACCAGAAACGTTGTGCTCATGTTTCCTCTATTTCACGGCCATGGTGTGCTTAAGCATGCACGTGCTTAATTGTTGCATCACTCGTGTTTAGCAAATTTTGCCTCTGAAGCTAGCAAAACATTTAGCGCTGCTTACGATTAGTCTCCATGAAATAGCCGGATTACCCATTAGCACAAAATCGGCTGCTAAACAGCTTAATGGAATTAGAAGATCACAAGCCATTAATGCCTTCCTATTAAACCCTCCATAAGCATATCAAACTGCTTACCTCTGCAAGGTCAGGTATTTCATTTTCTGCTAGGGACAGGATTTCGATGCTTGTGGAGAAATAAGCAGGGATACTCCTCAATGACGTCAGAATGTTGCCATGAAGTAACAGGGTCTAAAACAAATATGGAAAACAAAAATATTTGTATTAATTCTTTCACTACGGAATATTTTCATGGTCTGTGCGGTAATTAATTGAAGGTCACCATTTCTGTATGTAAAGGCGAGCCGCTGGCAGGCCGTAAGTAGACATATCTCTCGAGCCGCTGTGAGCGGGGCACCGTAGTGAAATAGTTAAATGTCATTCACAAATACCTTGGACAGTTTATGCATTCCTATTGGCCAATAGCATGTCACGTGGGTGGTCTTAAACGGATGATAAAGACCGACTGGTTTTAAACATTTTCTATTCTAGCCATTGCCAATTTCACCACATATGGAATATATGAACGCAAACAAAAACTGCACATACCTGAAAACAGATTTGACGCAGTGTGACAAGAAATCGTGTAAGGTTACTCGGCCGTGTGCACGTGCATGCAACACATGTGCAATCGAACAGAACTCGACGCGCAGCACCTTGAATTAACGCGATGTATGTAGGAAAGTTGGCTTATTACAAAATGACAAAACAGCGAAGTTTACTGTGGAAGAATTTTTTAATTTTTTTTTAAAAGATCTAAAAGGTCTTTGATGTAATAGGGAAACTGTCTCCCAACCTCATGGAATGAACCACACAGAATTGCTTCCCTAGAACCCATGTGGCTATCTTATGGATGCCAGTTGGCCAATTTGTCTATCGTCCAATATTAATATACACAGATGTGTTTTCCCTAAACATGCTAAATATAGCTTTGATGCCTTTTCGCAATGATTGCTAATTTCCTGTTGACTCTCTAGTTTAATATGCATACTTTAACGGCCACGATTGACTAGGAAAACCTTCCTCAAAGTAAAGATTGAAAACTATCCAATGAAATGTTTCCGCCCAAGATGATATAATTTTACCAGAAAATAATCCATGAAGATGACATTTATTTAGATCGTTCGCAAACGATTTACTTGGAAGCCCGCCCTCATAAGATTGATATTACTTAGTTGGTTAGCATCTGGGCGGTCCGAAATGGGCGCTGTGTACAGGCTGCACGATTCAGGCTTTGCACACTCTCCATACATTGTAGGTACATGTAGGTTACACTGTGCATGTGTACTAGACTGGTCACGTGCACAACAATTATGACAAGTGCGAGCCACAGAGTGCAAAAGTACGTACGCGACCAGCTGAGAATGAAGAGGCGAATTTAGAAAAAGTCACGAACAATCATTTTGAAACTCCTCGTCAAGCTCCGGGAAAACGCACATGGATTTTCATGTTTTTTGGAAAACGTGGTACATTTGACGGAGCTGAAACATCTGCAGATTGGTAAACTGTTAAAAACGGCATGATTTCCACTGGTAATTGAAAGCATAGGTCGAGAAAACTACCTTGTAGAAATTTCAGCCACATACCGGTAGATGCAGTAATACTTCAGAAAACCTGAGAAATCCAAGTACGGTTTTTGTGCATGAATGAATGGCTCTGTAGGCGATCTTTGGAGATTCAAATAGTTTTGTCATTTTTCTCATGAATGGGGGCAATTTAGACGAAATAATTTCACAGGATTACTACCATTACCATCTTGATAACAAGTAAACTTAAAGATAATAATTCAGATTTTTTTTGGAAATTCTGAAATTTTGCATTCTTAATCTGTATATTTTCAAGGGTATCGTCAAAAACTACCAATGTATTGTTAACTAATTTATCTGGTTCCATAAAGCAATTCAGTGATTTCACCAACCTTTTTGCTTCCACATCCAAATTGGAGATTGCAAATTTTCTGTTTTCTTCACATGGATAGTATTTTGGAAAGGTATTTTAAATGATTCTAAAAAAAACAAATCTGAAAATCTCCTTTAAGCAAAACCATTGTCTCAAGCAAATTGGCTCCATCTACATGTGGGTCTGTCCACAGTAATGGGGTACATTTCTGTAACATTCAAGATCTTAGGTCCCAGTTCACTTCAAATGTCTTAATTTTATCTTTAAATTATCGAGCTAAACTGAGGAAATAACTTTTTCACCAAGGAGTAAGAAAAATAGTCCTACAACATACATTTGTGAAAACCTTGTGCACAAATTTTTCTATTACGCATGTAACAAAGACGGAAAACAATTCACAAAATGGTCTGTCCACGTTACATACGTAATAGGAAAATTTGTACACAAGCTTTTCAAAAATGTATGTTGTGGCATTAATTCCTTACCTTTTTGGGCAAAAGTTATATCCCGAGAACAAAACAAAGACATTTCTTTAATTATGAGATAAACTAAAGACATCTGAAAGGAATTATTTACTTATTTTTCAAATGTACCCCATTACTGTGGACAGACCCATGTACAAACAAAACATACAGATCTGCCTAGGGGGTGCATGAAAAAGTACACCTGTACTTAAACCTAAACATACTGTACCTTGAGATTTGTTAACATGGAAATATCTGTGATTGACGATATGCTGTTATCAGATAGATCCAGGTGTTTGAGCTTCATGTTGCAGTTCAAATGATCAATAACCTGTGTGTAAAATCAAAAAGCAAAGTCATGACTTCATGAGAAATTAATTGTTCAAAAATACTCACAGACAATACAGTTAAAGATACATGATTGGTAAACTGTTACAAATAGTTATATCCCCCTGTGTGATTGAAGATGCATGATTAAAACCAACCTGAGCAAAAACCAGCTCCGTACTTCGTCTAACTTTTGAGAAAACAGTCAAAAAAGAGTTTGCAGTCATTTCGCTCAAAAACCACTTCGCCCTCAACCATTTCGCCCTCAACCACGGCCTGTGCACGAAGTGGTTTGGGGGCAAAGTAGCATTTGGGTGATGTAGTGTTTGGACGAAGTAATTTGGGGCGAAATGGCACTCGGGCGAAGTGGTTTGGGGTGAAATGAATTTGTGTCTCATGAGACGAAAACTAATTGTTTTACTCATTTCTCAAAGACTATAGCACTTCAGACAAAACAATTTCAGGGGAAGTTTTCTACGGTCATCATGTTTATATTGTGTAAGTTAGGCGTAAATCTGTGAACATTTATGATTTTCGAGATTACCAATGATGTATACTGCCTTTAAAATTGTGTACACAAACCACATAATAAACAAAAGGATTGCACTTGAGATAAGCAGGTGTAAAATGTCATTGAACCTGTACATATTCTAGAAACAGTATTTTGAAACCATGATATTTATTTTGCATTGTTTGCATTGAAGAATTTGGTCCGGGACTGGACAAAGGATCAGTGAAGATTAAGGTTATGTACTCAAATAAGAGAAACTCGCATCTACTTTCATCTGCCAATTTTAAATCAATTTTG
Organism: Henricia sp. BOLD:AAB3569; assembly: GCA_037783545.1. NCBI lineage: Eukaryota > Metazoa > Echinodermata > Asteroidea > Spinulosida > Echinasteridae > Henricia > Henricia sp. BOLD:AAB3569. The sequence continues at coordinate 925,248 of JBBELK010000272.1, read as the reverse complement.
TAAAAGTTATGCAACATGTCTAGTAGACCAAACGAGGACACAAGCTTAGACAATTGGTGCACAGACAATGGAGCCAGAATACTATGTTAGTCAGGGGCTTACATGTAGTTTCGTTTGTACTACGTGTCAAAAAAACCTGTCCTACGGTACTTTTAATCTTGAATAACCTTGTCATTTTCCAATGGATTCAAACCAAAATTTTACATCAAATTCAACTGAGTGAGTTTCATTAGTTTTGTCCAAGAAGGTGAGATTTAATGGCCATACAAAAAAAACCTAAATTTCAGAATTTGTCATTTTCGACTTGGCATAATAAAATGTTGGAAGCGATCGAGATGATTTGCAATAACATTTGGAGTTATCCTGCCTTTCTTCATAAGCTTTCGGCTGCAGCACACATTCCACCACCGTCTCCTGCGTTGTACTAACATTGAAGGAGGCGAAATCAAGTGGCGAATTCTGAAATTAGCTTTTTTTCGTATAGCCATAAAAGGGCCTGTGACATGCTAAACAACTTTGTGCCTAAGCTTTGCTTCATAATGACGGATTACTTGTTCAGCAAGACATACTATTGTTCGTTTGGATGTAAAATCAATAAAAGGTGGACTTTTTCAACTTTGAAGATTTCACTGCAATAAATCACAGACAGAGGGCGCTGTTTTGAGTGCATCACATAAGGAAGACAGAATGGAAAAGTTAAGAAAAAACATAAGACTTCAAGTTGGACTTGTGGCAAATTGCTGCAGTTTTATCCCCCAGTTTTGTCATGGCTTACAACAGGAAACATGTAGAACAAACTCAAACAGCCATGGATTACAAACGTTTCAGGAAAATTGAGAAAAAAGTGGAATCTTTTGTGCACAGTTGAATGTGATTTTCCTGTGTTTGCCTCTTGTGACATACTAGTGACCTTGCTCATGAATATGCATATTTGCATTAGCATAAAAACTAAAAACCTTTGTTTTAACCCCCAAAGCAAGCTCCAAATAGGATTTTTAAAGCATAGACTTCATTGATAAAAATCCTAAATAAGGGGCCCTTTAAATCTCACCCTCTTCGACAAAACTGATGAAACTCACTCAGTTAAATTTGTCAGGCCTTGTTTACCGTACATGTGAAATTTTGGTTTAAATCCGTAGGAAAATGACAAGGTTATTCAAGATTAAAAAGGACAGGTTTTTATGACACGTACATGTAGTAGGTTGTTCATGTCAAAAAAAAACATAATACAAATTAATCTTTAATGGACCTCTCTTAAATGATGTCTCTTCCTACAGACCTGCATCAGGATCTTGGATGTAGATTTTTGTGACGCTCATCAGCTGTGCCGTATTTTGAACAAAATATTGAGCAACACGTGTCAGTGTTTGGAAATTTTTTTTATCGTGTGCATACGCATACCTAATGACATTTAAGACAGTTGTATTTTCCTACGAGAATGGCCGTCTGTAAGAAATGGCCGTTATAAACAATATCTAGAGCGGAATCATTTTACTGAACAGTTGGAACCATTTCTATCTTCCATGTAACTAACGTTTTTCCAGTCAAAATGGTTTATTAAAATTTTGCGACATTATAAATCATGTCTACACTCTTTAACAGCTAACTACAGACGACCTTACCTTAATGCTATTACCAGACAGATTGAGCCACTCGAGGTTAATCAGGTCTCGCAAGCCCTCAATAGACTGGATGCTGTTATTAGGCAGATTGAGAACACGTAGGGTGGTCATCTTTGAAACCCCATTCATACGCACAAGGCGATTGCTGGCAATGGACAACTGGAAGAGGAAAATCAAATTTACACTTGAACATTTTCAAGAAAGACCGTGCTTTTCGTTTGTGACGTTCCCTCAGCTTACACTGTTTACACCGAGGAAGCCTCCAGAAGGTGCAAAACGAATGCCATGGGGTTTCGCTTTGAATTCTGGGAACACAGGTCAAAGGTTGTTGCCAGGCGGCGCTTTTAAAAACACATTTTGAAGCTAGTGCCACATGAAATTAGTTGTCTAAAGCCGTGTTTACACAGGCCGTTTTATTTGGTCGGCCAAATTTGTTTGCCGATTTCGAGAAAAACATGCAGTGTTTACACTGCCCGATTATCGCCCATGTGCCTACATACGGCGTTCTGTGAGGGCCACCCCACTTGTTTAGATACCGAGACCGAGTTGACTTACATCAATTTAAACGTGGAATAAGTCGACTTGGCGAGATATTATTGCCAAGTTGACTTGCCGAAATCAATAATAGTCGTTGACTGAAATTTATACATGTTTATAAGTCGATTTACTGGCGATATATTTTGGTTGCCAAGTCGCTTTTCCAAATCTACTAAGTCGACTTGGTAAGATAAGTATGTAAGTCAATTCGTGTTGGCAACAAATTATTCTACCAAGTCGACGTAATCATTGAATTCAGGAGGTTCACTTTGCGACATAAATTATCTCGACGTAGATCAACTTGGCAAGATAAATTATCTCGGTACCTGTACAAGTACGATGGCACTCACAGAGCGCCGTAATTATCGGGCAACTCGACTAGCTTAAATCGTCATTTGCACGTGCTTTGCATAAGTTTATCGGCTGACGTAATCGGTATCACATTTTAGCCGTGGTTACACAGCTCGATTTGCTGTTTACACAGCCCGACATCGATTTTATCGGCCGGCTGGTATGTCAGACTCTGATCGGCCCCTGGTTTTGTCGGTCGATCTGCCAAAATGAAGTGTTTACACAGACCGATAACACCAATTTTGTCGGCCGACAAGCCAGTCGGCCGACTAAATCGGTCTGTGTAACCACGGCTTAAGGGTAAAGTTAAACTTTGTCAATGCCAACAGACATTTATTGAATAAGGAAAATGTATACACGTATATATACACTCCTATTCCATCCTACTTGTGTCATCTGTGGCTGTGCTTGTTTTCGTACTTACCGTACGTTGTGCAATTACATGTTTTACTACTCACACCTTCCGCACGGTTACTAGGTGATGTCATTTCACCGAGCCTTACACCAGAGACCCGCCCGTAACTCTGGCAGTGGTGGCTGCCACTGGGGCAGACTTGTTAAATTTGTAATGAAATTAGCAAAATGCTGGGTCATTCTGAATGATCCATTCTTGATAAAAATCGCAATAACTCGGCCTTATTCTCCACTGAATTGCAATGAGTCGGTCTAATTCGGCTTCCAATTCGTACTTAGTTCTTGATTATTCTTGTTTAATTTTTTAGTGATTTTTACAAACAGCGAATTGGAGCCAATTTCTCTAGATGTCATTTTGGGCAATAATTCAGGAATGCGTGTATGTTCCAATGTGGGGCACTGATCAAGTGGGTTAGGTTGCCGATTCTCAACAGGGGTGAAAAATTGGTTTTGCGGGTTCCATACCCGACAGGGGTACCTGTGCCTATGAGCAAGGCACTCAACCACAATTGCTACCTTCAGAAGGGATATGAAGCTGTTGGTCCAGTGTGTTGTGTAACGCACTTAAAATATTTTTCTTTAAAGAATAAGGGATTCCACAGTGTCTCTGGGCGTTGGCTGCCAATGGCACCACCCACCCATGTATCTCAATGTTTAGGTGGAACACACTTGTAGGTTTTATGCAATTCGGCCTACGAGCTGCGAATTGAAGTCCATTATAAAACCCATTAAATAAAAAAAAAATAGTAGTAAGGAGAGTTCATTGAACAAGGCATAACGCCTTGTTCAATGAACTCTCCTTAAAGTTGCACTGCCCGTGTTTTGGCCGATTTGGGCGTCAATTTAAAAAAAAAAAAAAATAAATAGGTATTTTTCTAGAATAGAAAAAGTTATCAGCTTTCATTTGGTACCAAGAACGCAAAAATCCGTCAAGGATTAATGCCAGTCGATTAAAAACAAGAAATTATTAAATGGCTGGCAGGTCAATTAATCGACAGGGTTATGACGTAAATGTACATGTGCGCGTACATGTGCGCGTACATGTGTACATTGTACACATACTATGTACATATGAGCGTACGCGCACATGTACAACATGTGAAGCACGTTTCAAGAAAAAGGCTTGTATCTCCAATTCCCGACGTCAGAAATTTAAGTTTTTGATATTTTTCGTTACAGAGACACGTAAGCTTTCTAAATTCGTTCACTTGTGTAAATTAATTTTTTTAATCCTTTCACCGAAACACGGGCAATGCAACTTTAATACTATTATTTTTTGTTATGGTTAAAAAGGACTTACGTATGTCAAGATAGAATGTCTTCTTTCCTCACCTGTTGAAGGCAGTGATACTCCTCGAGATGTTCCACCTTTGAGATGGCATTCGTGTCTAGAATGAGTGTAGTACATGATGATGGTGAGGCATCACCTGACGCTGATCGTGTCCTGTCAAGCCTCTTGAGTCCCCTACCAGACAGGTCAATAATCACCATGTTCTCTGCAGAAACAAGACATTCAAAAATACATCTATGAAAGGCTCAGTCATAAATACCTTGGACAGTTTATTGGCCGAGAGCACGTAACGTGGCCATTCTTAAAGGGACATACTGTACTGGCTTTGTTGGGCAATTTTGGGCTCGAAATAGACCCATACATGATTCTGAAAGTCTTTCCAAAATAGACCGAAGAGAACCTGAAAAGAAACCACCAAATTTGGCTGTTTTTTTAGCATTTTTCAAAAAAAAAGGTCACATGATTTATCTGAACCAGATTTCTGGTTCGGATAAATCATGTGTCCTTGGAGTTAGTTATGTTTCCAGCCTTATGGCCGTATGATAGTTTATTCCGGGAGTTTATTACTGCAATACTGCATCAAATTGAGCTCTGATTTTTTTTCTTCAAAATATTTATGAGTATTTGACAAAAGAGACTATTTATTCAGGTTATGAAATAAAGTTAAACACAACTCCGAAAAAAATCGAACAACTGAAGCGAGTTCCACCGTGGACAGTCTACCGGACAATGTGACATTTAGCACCACGGCACACACACGTACATTGGGACCGTATTCGCAAAACTCACTCTAAGCGGAGTACTTAAATCTGCCTTAATTCTAAGCACCTCACTAGGATAACTGGAGCACTCAACTTCGTATTCACAAATGATTTAAGCACTCCGCTTGCCTTAGTGGTGTACTTAATCAATTAGTGCACGCTTACATGTAACTCTGTCATGTAATAAATGACTCTGCTATCAAAGCAGCGCAGACCATGCGCAGACGTTTCAAAACTAGTCGTGAATACCGGCCCCAGGACGCTGATTACAAGACTGTTCAAAATAGGTGATAAAGTAAATCCACCCGTGTGTAAATCAGCTCATTACCTCACGTTCCGAGAAAACAATACAAAACTGTTTTCATGTTTTCATGAAATTGTGCAAAGCTGCCGTCCCTTTTTATAGGCTGGTTCTGTGGTTCTAAATACTGCATGAACAACATAACCATAATGCCACGGTAGTTAGGGGCTTAGTTTATTTCACATGTATGCCCTCGTAAAAAATGTTTGCACACTGCAAAAACTGTGGTGTTAAATTCACACCAGTGGTCTTATATAGATACCAAGCCTGGTGTTAAAATTTAACACCGTAGGTGTCAGTTTTAATTCCACATTTAGAATAAATGCATTATTTTTAACACCCTAGGTGTTAAAAATACTTGTGGTGTTAAAACTTAACACCAGGCTTGGTATCTACATGTATATAAGACAACACCACTGGTGTTAATTTCACAACTCAATTTTTGCAGTGCACGCACATTATAAATTATTCTCCAATAATTCATATCATCAAACTGCTGTGGGTTAACCTTCAAAGTGTAATTATTGTAGTATACGTACATTTTGCATGAAGGTCAAGCTGAAATATGAATTAATCAAACACTATTGAGCGCCAACTTCATAATGACATGTACTGTACATGTAATTTGTATCTTGTAATTAGCAGCAAGGTGCATCTACACATGTAAAATAATTGTCACCGTCAATGTACATGTACAATGTACATGTCACAGTAATGAAAATGAAGCATCTTTTTTAGTATATATAGAAATACACACCAGATCACTGGACCAAAGCCAGTAATTAAACGTTGATCTATAGTGCTCTCTGCGCTGCACAAGACTAACGTTGAAGTGTTTGGCGATTTTATATATTTTTAAAATTTAAACGGCAAATGTACATGTTTTTATGGTCTTGTATATTCTGTAGGCACCTAAATTCGCGTGCACGTAATTTCGCAGGCACTTTCCTCGGCGTATCTTCTCAACAAATTCACGCACTGACGTCAAATTTTTCTTGAAAGTTGTTTGTCACATCATCTTTCAATTTGCATAATTGAGTAACTGTTAATTTAGGGTACAAAATTCTACCTTATAGACTAGGTACATGTACAAAATACTACAATCAAAATGGTTCTGAGAAATCTTTAAAATTCACGAAAACTTTCACCACCGATTGTCTACTTACATGTACATGTAGTCTTCAGGCACTTAAAAATCAATATTAATTAGGTTTCACTTTCTAAAAGAGGGCGCTTTGAAAGGTACGGGCTTAGGGAAAGATATGCGTCTTATAACTTTTCAATTCAAAATTTACTGCTTAAAGGGCCCCTTATTTAGGATTTTTATCAATGAAATCTATGCTTTAAAACCACTCTACTCAGTTAAAGTCATAAAAATCCTATTTGAAGCTTGCTTTGGGGGTTAAAACAAAGGTTTTTAGTTTTTATGCTAATGCGAATATGCATATTCATGACCAAGGTCACTATGTCACAAGAGGCAAACACAGGAAAATCACATTCAACTGTGCACAAAAGATTCCACTTTTTTCTCAATTTTCCTGAAACTTTTGTAATCCATGGCCGTTTGAGTTTGTTTTACATGTTGCCTGCTGTAAGCCATGACAAAACTTGGGGTAGAAACTGCAGCAATTTGCCACAAGTCCAACTTGAAGTCTTATGTTTTTTCTTAACTTTTCCCTTCTGTCTTCCTTATGTGATGCAATCAAAACAGCGCCCTCTGTCCGTGACTTATTGCAGTGAAATCTTCAAAGTTGAAAAAGGCCACCTTTTATTGATTTTACATCAAAACGAATAGTATGTCTTGCTGAACAAGTAATCCGTCATTATGAAGCAAAGCTTAGGCACAAAGTTGTTTAGCATGTCACAGGCCCTTTAAGAAATTTGAGTCAATGTGGATTACACAATGTAATGCTACATGTACTTTTATTAATAATTAGTAATTTTACAAAAAAGTTTCTTCACGAAAAGAAATTTAAATACCTCTATACACATTTTGTATTTTGTTAATTTTTTTAAATAAAAAAAGTAAACCTTTAATTGCAGGGCCCAGGGGGTCATTTGCATAATTAATTGTTGGAGCGGGGTGACCAAAAGTCATGATCACTTAAAAAAGGGCAAGACAGGATATGTATTCACAATTGCAATTTCTCACAGGTATCATTTTCTTTCCTATCACATGTCTGTTGGAATATGAACGTTATGTAAAAGAAAAATTTTTTGGCTTCTTTTGCAAGTGTTAAAATTTTACGCTACATTACAGGGCGAAAGAATTACACTGTCAATTTAACATTGCTGGAAGGTCACTTAATGTAAAACCTTGATAAAACACACCTTATGACCATGTAACATCCTCAGGCATGTTTCTATTGGAGAGGCGGAATATTACTGGTAATCTCATTTAACGATAAATACTAATATCGGGTAACGGGAAGTTTCTACTGAGCCGATCTATTCGGAAAATAGCGGAGCTTAATTGCTGGCCTTCGTCACACATGCGCGAATTTGCTGGATAAAGGTCACATGTGCAGTCACGTGTTTACATTTTCTCCCCTATATGCACACTCGGCAGAATAAATTACTGGGTAAATTCTCCGGCATTTTCCTTCGTCGAGAAGGAAAATTGCCGGGGGAAAAATCTCCTAGCCATTTACCGGAAAATAGCGGATAAGACCTGTTTCTACTGAGAACAATTTGTCTTTTCTGGCATTATCCGGTAAATGGATCACAATAGAAACACGCCTCTTCACCAGAGTAATAAGGCGACAGTTTTTCCAAGGTTTCACGTGGCGAAGGACATTCTATGGGCCGAAAGTAAATTATCAAAGTGCAGATGCACGGAAGAATTACCACGATCCAATGTTAACGGGGACTCGCATTTTACAAAAATTAGTCCAATGCGGACACAGCTGAAGTTGTGCCTACCTTTAAAATCTCTCTCCTCATCATATCCCTCTTTATTTGCCCTGTCCTGGCCCGTCAGTGTCAGGTCCGAAAATGGTATAGATTCCATAGTAAGAGTTCTAATTACGGTACATGTACGTCCACACTTCTTAGCACAAGATAGTCAGGATGATTCCACAGAACAACCATGCCAATTCCAAGCAAAAACAGTTAAGATTTCCACATCTATACAGCTGTTTTTAAAATGTACATGTACATGTACAGAAATCTGTCATCAACTACAGCAGCCTTAGAGCTACAACTGTACAATGTACGTAGTCTTGACATGGCAAGTACAAAATCTGGGGGGAAAATCCTTTGGCTGTTCACCAGTCAGTCTGGAGTGCCAGGCAGGAAGGAATCACTAAAGCTCACTGGAAGTACTAAAGTAAGGCAGATTTAGTCATCATCACGTAAAGAAAAACTGGGAGGAGAAAGACTAAACCAAAGTTTGGAATACGAGGGGGTGTGGGAGGGGGGAGAGGGGGTGTGGGAGGGGGGAGTGGGAGGGGGGAGGGGGATGGGAGGGGGGAGGGGAAAGGGGGTGGGGGTAGGGGAAAGGGGGTGGGGGTAGGGGAAAGGGGGTGGGGGTAGGGGGTAGGTGGGAAAGGGGGTGGGGGGGGGAAAGGGGGTAGGGGAGGGGGGAAAGGGGGTAGGGGAGGGGGGGAAAGGGGGTAGGGGGAGATACTTGGACAGGTTGACAGCATGCAGATACTCAATTCAGCACCGGTTGCCAAAAATGATTGGAGCTTGTCCAGATCACATTTTTGACTCCTCCATTTTTCCCCGTGGGTGTTAAGATTTTAAAACCATATAATTTGTCATATTTTTCTCATTACCACTCTGAAATTTCGCACTCTCACTCCGTATATTTTTAAGGATACTGTCAAAAAACAATATCAATAAAGAGCGCACTACGGTACGTAAAGAAAAAAAAACAAAGAGAGCACTACGTAAACTTATTTTTTGTCTTTTTATTCTATACCCAGCACGATGTGGCAAAGGGACTCCCCCTAACGCCCCTATTCCTCAACACACTCTTCCCTTTTGTTATTGCACCAATCCCCTAAAAAACTGAAAGAATTCCTTTAAAATTCCTTGGATGTTTGAGACAATAGAGAAAGAATGGTAGGGGAAGTCCCTCTGCCACATATCGTGCTGCATATGTTCTGTTCATCTTTTTTGTATCAATGAACCTATTCATAATCTGGCACAAAGCTATTTCTGATAGGCTCACTTTGAACCATCCATGCCAATACCCGTTTCATACAGGCGCACCAGAGTCGCGCCGAACTAAATTATCCCAGAAATTTGAATTAAGTTCAACGTATGAAACAATTCGGAGCGACTTGGTTTGCCAGAAGTCGAAAGATCGACTGTTCCAGTCGGTTGGAACGACTAAAGAGTGACTTGGTTTCAGACGTTGATCTTTATAGTGTGCGTATACTGCTCGCATTAAGAACGCCTGTCTGAAACCAAATTTTAATTGGAGCGACTCAAAACAATTAGTTCGGCGCGACTCTGGTGCGCCTGTATGTAACGGGTATCAGTCACCCATGAAGGTCTTCTGGATTTGTTGGTGTCATAAGAGCTAGGACACAGTGATGGAATGGATGAAAGTACATGTAGTTGCCATTTTCCAAGTAATTAGGCATTAGCAACTTTATCTCGGTTTCCTTTTCGCTGGGAAACCCTGTATACATTGTACTGTGGGCTGTTGCCTTTTTCAAGTAACCTTTTGGGTAGGGTGACTTGAACCCCCGCAATTGTCAAGGTTGCTTTGCAGTGTTAAAAGCTACTCGAATACAGATTCTGCAATTTGAGCGTCCATGGGATAGAGATTGTGCAGTGCGCAGCATGTTGATGTCGAATCTAGTGGTAGGTATGCAACGCAGAATAGCTCGTACCAGAGTCCTCACAAGTCCTTACAAGCCTTCACAAACTTAATTCAATTAGTCACAAGCTATTTATATGAACTCCCACAAAGGCATTCTTTTGTGCATGTTCATCCCTTGCTTTTTGTTACTGGACTTGTGTGGGTCTTGTCATAGACTTGTGCGGGACTTGTCACAGACTTAATTGTGATTTTATCGGCTCTGGACTTGTGATGGACTCGACTACAGCCCTGGCCCACACATGCGCTGTGTGCACAATTTGCGGGGTGAATTTTGCCGACATTGCAAAGACAAATTGAGGCCAAATCGTGTAAACACAGCAAATTTTTTGTTTTGCGGTCGCAATAAAAATGCCACCTTTTTCAGTTCGAATGTAAACGCAGCATACACAAGGTTCCAGAACATGGCAGAAAAACAAGCTGAGTCAAACCAGAATCTTAACATTAGAACAAACTCACTACACAGTGTTAATAGCACTGTGTAATAAAAGAGGACTTGGGTGTATTGAAATAATCAGGAACTTCCAGCGAGATTAGCACACTATTAGCTGCTTCCTCTTAGAACAATGCAATGAGTGTTTGTGAAGGTAGAGAACATGTACGTATACAGGTGAACCACCTACCTCCATGGGTGAACCATGGAGGAAGGAAAGACTTTCCTTCCTCCATGGGTGAACCAACATTCTTGAGACTTTGCAGATCAAACCTTGCTTTAAAAAACCTTGTACATGTGTTCTAAAGGGGGAATCAGAGTTTGTACTGTCCGAAGACTGGGCCTCGCAAAAAATCACGATTTATTTGAACCAGTCGATAGTCTATGAAAATAAAATACAATCCTCCTACCTTTTTAGATCCATCCACTTTATGATTTTGGAGTATTTTCCCAATGAAAGGTATCGGGTCGGCGGGCAATTTATATGCAAATAGCAGTAACCAGGGCGTAGCTATGCACGTGATACATCTGGATGAGTCGACGTAGACACAAAATCTGTTTCCACATAGGCCGTTTTCGAAACACTCGGTATTTTGAATTTGATGTCTTAAGAGGGGTGAATTGCTCAAATTAGCATTGGCCCAAGATGTTTCTTAATCCATTAATATTGCTGGGATACACCAGGCCGGAGCCACAGATGAAGGCGGTGGTTTTGAAAACAGCCAATATGTCGGAGCTGTTCACTGCGCAACGATTCACATAATCCGTCCATTGTTCGCATAAAATATGAGTAAACTTACGATAAAAAATTGTCTTTAATTTTCAACAGGGGTGGAATTTTCAATTTTTTTATTTGGAATTTGTCTCTCTAGTAACCGAGGATCAATACAATACCTTTTTATTCCCATGAAAAGCGGAGAAATAAACTCTGATTCCGCCTTTAAAGGCACAGGCTCGTCAGCAATACACGCGGGCCAAATTCGTGCCTTGATATACGCAGCTCCATACATGTAGCAAAGGCACGGAGCTGTGTATTTCGTGGCACGAATTTGGCGCGCGCGCAATGCTGACGAGCCTCTGCTTGTAAAAACCTTGTACAGTATGTGTTTTAACAGGAATGAAATCAATGAAGAACTAGAGATAGCATCTGAAACGAGTTACAGACGCAAGGTGTTCGGGGTTAGTTAAGGAGAGAGGTTCAAAGCAGGCGCGGATCCAGAGGGGGGGTTTTGGGGGTCAAAACCCCCCCCTGCTCCGACACCAAAAAATATAATGTAATGCATTTTTTGCGTGTCCGCCTGTCTGAAACAAGCAGACATAAAAATCTGATGGGCAAAACCCCTCCCTGGTGGCAAAACCCCCTCCTGGAAAAATTCCTGGATCCGCCCCTGCAAAGTTTGAATGAAATTATAATGAGGTCACCGATGACATCTTGTCGTCAAACAAAAGTCGGGATGCCAGTCTAATATATAAGATTATACCAAGTTTGAAGCTCATAACATTGTTCTGTTTTCAAGTTGGAGTGCTTTTTGTCCAAAAATCCACTTTTTAAGAATTGTTAAAATATAATTAGCCAACCCACGATGTCACAGTGATATCACACAAACGTCGGGATCCATAGTCTAAGGTCAAGTTCCGTTTTCCAGTTAGGCCGCTTTTTGTCAAAAAAACCATTTTGTTTTGCATTTTCAAATTATTATAATTACATAACCAATGACGTCATGGTGACGTCATACAAACATTGAGATCCCTTGTCTATGGTATAAGACTGTACCATGTTTGAAGTTCATAACACGTTCCGTTTTCGAGTTAGATTGCTTTTTGTCCAAAATCAACCTTTTAAGTATTTTTAAAATTATCATGAAATACCATTTCTGTTTAATTACATTGATTTCATTGAAGTAGAGTAAATTTAAACAATTTTGTCACATACCGTACCTAATTATTGTAAAGTGCTGTGATTTGTTGTAGACATCACTATAATAAATTATTAGTACATGTATTATGTTAAAAAAGCGATATTTAGGGTCCAAGTTACTCAGACTAGCGAATGTAGTTTTGGAATTTACAGGAAATACACATTGTAAACTGAAATGACGTAACTTACAATCAAAATTAAACTAGACTTTCATTTTAAATGTTTTACACAAGTCCCTACTTTTAGAAGGCTAAAAGTGACTTTTTGACATTTACATTTGGAAGGAATGAGTCACTTTTAGCGGCTTAGCTATATTTTTTTAGCCGCCATATTGATTTTTCCTATGCTTTCTAGTCAGTTTACACGTGTCAGAAATCTCACCTTCCATTAGCCAAAATCAAACATTGAAAAACATACCATCGAGGACGAGGTCCTTCGACTCTCAAGAATTCTGTACAGTGGTCTCAAGAATTCTGTACTCGTGCAACGTTATTTTCCTTAAGATTTTTCCCGTAATCTTGACTGCTTCGAAATTGTCATCGTTGAGGCGCATTACGTCCAGCCCAAACAATGCAATAACCACAAGAGGACGGGCTTGCTATGCGCTGATTGGCTGTGAGCTGTGGCCGTGAGCCCCACAGTCAACAGTCGGGAACTTTCGCTACATTGAGCGATTTCGCCCAATGGAACGGCGCGGTTGTTGAAGCTGCCAGGTTTAATCGCTCAATCAGGCTGCGGAAAGAGGCGATAGCTCGTTTGGGCGTTGGTGGGAGCAGCTCAATAAACCTTATCGACGTTCTCAAAGCATCATGGGATTGGATGACAAGTGAAGCTGGCAATTTTCACACAAACCTATGGGGCTCTGGGGACATGACAATGTTAATCGATTTTATTCTCGTTTCTGTGAAGCGATTGACATGTGATCTTCCCACACGTTCTTCATCAAGGAAAATGCAATTTTTCACAAATATTTTTATTCTAACTGTAGTAAAATGAAATATAGGCCTAATAAAAATATGAGAATTAAAAAAAAATTCACTGCACCAGTTTGTACTTTACAAAAGAACGCACCCGATTGGCTCTAACGTGGTAGCTCAACCCTGGCTCAACTAATCGTACGTGACAGCCCTTCTATAATCATAATGGTACAAACTGGCGCCGTTCAAAAAGTCGAGTTTTCTTGGTTTATTTCATCTATTAACCTGAGCAATTAAAATAAAAATTATATTTGTCAAATTGTATCACAGAAATAATTGCTTCACAGAAATGAGAATGAAATCGATAAACGATGTCATGTCCCCAGAGCCCCATAGGTTTGTGTGAAAATTCCCTGCTTCGTCTGTATAAGCATGGGTATAAGGTTTATTGGACGATATTAGGATCAAGATTTTACAGCTTAATTAATACAGAAATATATGACACAAATAATTGAAAAAACTGATGCCCTCAACTGGGGCCTGAGACTGAGTGTTCCCTAAGGCCAATGAAATTAGATCACTAGTTTCTCGTCAGCGCCCGCATGTGATTTTGACCCCGCATCAAAAAATTTCATTATTCATTATTTTGCAAAAAAACGGAGGAAATCCGACTCAAACTACTCCCAAGTGAAGTTTCTGTTTCAGTTGCGCGGTCAGTGTTGTGCAGCTAGCTTCGCAAAATGTATCACAGAATGCAGTGTTTATATACCAACCGTACAGCATATCATCGCTACCCCTGCACCCAGTGGGTACCTGCGAAAACCGTTCGTTGCAGGTCGAGTTCGGGCGGTCTGTTCTTTAACACGAGTAACTCGTTCTCGATGTGTGATCCTGTTCCAAGTGCAGTGTTCTCGGGTCGCGTTCCCGCCGTTCGGGCGCGAGAACACTGTTTGCGTGTCAATAACAGATCGACCGCCCGAATTCGACATACGGTATTTGTGACCTCGTTTCCAGATCGCGTTATCTGCAAGGCCTTTGTACATGGAACTCGGGTTGTATATTTTTGCCGTGGTCACGAGGTTGGACCGATCGATTCCATTTGTTCTGGCGCACATTCGCATGCAGATTTGTGTCTTTTGCAGTTTTGTGTGGATTTTTCCCGCTATTGAGCTTGTGCCAATGACGTCATTTTGGGAGTAAAACGATGCCGCGTCGTTGTGGAAGCAATGTGCGTGCGCGTTGTGTGTGTCCATAGCGCGCGTAACGCGCTATGCTAAGGCTTCCATTGGTGAACTAAACCGCGTTGCGCCCACCAGAGAGACACACAACGCGCACGCACATCGCTTCCACAATGACTCAGCATTATTTGACTCCCAAAATGGCATATTCGCACGTGTTCGAAAGGGGTCAATAGAATATGTTTTCCCTGGCGGTTTATGATGAAGACAGGTGTGTGGTTAAATAGAAAATTGTGGACATCGGGAATGAGAGCGATTCATATGTTTTTATTCAACTTTTCGACAAACTGAAGCCGGTTTGGTCGATGGTATTGACGAAGCAACGGAGTGGTTTCGCAATCGGAACTGTGCATTGGTTGACACTATACACAAACAGTGACAGCAGCGTCCACGGATTTTGGAACACGCGCATCTAGAGAAGGTTTTTATGGGTAGGAACTTACCCCTAGAACTATGGGGGATACAGTATCCCCCATAGGTTATGTTGTTTTTTTCCAATATGGCGGCGCCTGAACTTTAAGATCGGACCGATACGGTTTAAGCTAGCGCAATAATCCGCTCCCCAATCGCCACCAAACTCCGTCTGATAGTTCTTGAGACACTCACCTTGCGTGTGTCTACGGAATTTCGGTACCATTTGTCCACTAAATTCTCCGAAAATAATGTTGGGAAATGAACGGGAACATGTGCGATGCATCCACATGCATGATTGAGGCATTCGGTAAAATGCATGTGGATGCATCACACATGTTCCCGTTCATTTCCCAACATTATTTTCGGAGAATTTAGTGGACAAATGGTACCGAAATTCCGTAGACACACGCAAGGTGAGTGTCTCAAGAACTATCAGACGGAGTTTGGTGGCGATTGGGGAGCGGATTATTGCGCTAGCTTAAACCGTATCGGTCCGATCTTAAAGTTCAGGCGCCGCCATATTGGAAAAAAACAACATAACCTATGGGGGATACTGTATCCCCCATAGTTCTAGGGGTAGGTAGGAACTGTACCGATCTTATGGAATGCACACCATCTCTGGGGGCCGTAAAGGCCTGCCATATTAAAACGTATTGCTCTCTCAAAACTCCTTTGTCATTTCCCATGACTTCTGCCATCTCAAGTTCTTCCTTCAAACACAAGCTACATGTATAACTCGATCCATGGAACTGATACTGGCACTAACTTTCTGGGCGACAGTACTTTTGGAGCCTAAATCAGTTTCAAAATAGCAGTTAGTATATATGTATAACGGATGCATTTTTCATTGATAAGAAATAATGAATAATGAATAATGAAAAAAAAACCTCATCAAAATTTGAAAAGTGGTTGACGAGAAACTAGTAATCTAATTTCATTGGCCTAACGTGGCGCACTCGACGCTGATTGGGTGAAATGTTGAGAACCGTGCCACGGACACGATGGCCTGTGATGACCATTTGGTCGAGTTGGCCAGGGGGCGAGTCGATCAGGGGGCGAGTTGGAAAGAGGCGAGTAGTTAGGGATCGAGTCGGCCATGCAGGGCCGGCCCAGCATGCCTGGCCTGGCATGCCTGGCGAGTTGACCGTCACCTAGCTAGGCCCTAGCCTCATGACTGGCCTAGGCAGCTAGGCAGGGCGCTAGGCCAACAAAAATGTTTTGCACACAAGGTCTGAAACCAAGATCAACTTTCCCCCTGCCTTCTGCCTAAATCGCCCGTCACGTCCCATGTTAAAAAAGCGATATTTAACGTTGGAGTCCAAGTTTACTCGGACTAAATCTAGGCTCACCTTTCTCTTGCAGACGACTGTTACTTCTGTGGTCCGCCATTTTGAAGATCCGCGCTCGCTCATAAAAAAATCGAATCAAAAGAGGGCGCCACTACTTTTTGCTTAGACTAATTTCAAGTCTAGTCCATCCAAAATGTTTCACATACATACGAATATTCGTATTGAAAGGAGCTAATTGTTGTTCTAACCACATGTTCTTTCTCCATGTTCTAACAAACAATCACATAAAAATACCTCCCCAAAAGCTATCCATGGGAAAAATACATAAAGTACTGCTTTTCGGACAAATTAATTATGATTGATAGCCTACGGAATGAAAGCGCGAAATGACAAATAATATGGTATCAAAATCTCAACTACCATGGGAAAAACTGGGTGGTCAAAAAATGAGGCACTTCTTTTCAGAATCACATATCTTCAAGGAGACATTTCACATGGTGCTACTGCAAATCGTTCACACACAAATATTCAGTTTTGGCGCGACTGGTGATGACGTCACATGCGAAAGTGGTTATCCGGTTAAAATGAAACAATGAATGAGAAAAATCGCCCAAGACCTCTGACTCACCGGGCAGACCCTCTACCAGCTGTGCTATAATTAAGGCACAGTGGTACATGTACACTCAGGGATGTGATTTGTTCCGGTTTTTCCCGGAATAATCTTTGTCATAAACTAATGAGACGAACGAAAGTTCCGAGAAAAACCGGAACAATGACATCCCTGTATACTCCCTCAGGTTTTCCCTATGCTAATTTGCATAAAATGTTAATTTTAAAATGGAATCGTTGACCACAAAAACATAGGTCTTGTCACCTTCATTACCAACTTTGGACAAGGATTGGCAGATATACAAAAAAGTTACATTTTACCTAATGAGGCTATAATTTGCATATTAATTTGATTTGTAAAAAAATCCTCAATAATGTACATACACAGTCAAACGCATGTCTTTAGGTCTTTGCAAATTACCTTGCAAGAGAAACATTTTATTTGTACATGTATTATCAGAAATAGATTAATTATTACATTTATACAGCATACATTTTTTATGAATATCATGGTGGGTGGTGCCATTGGCAGCCGACGGCTAGAGACACCGGGCACTCCCCTACTCCAATAACGAAAGAGTGCTCTGGGATTTTTTAAGTGCATTACACAACACACTAGATCAGTGGCTTTACATCCCTGCCTTGCTTATGGGCACAAGTACCACGGCTGGGTATCGAACCACCAACACCAAGTTTTCACCCCTGTTGCGAGTTAACGGCCAAATAAACTACTTGACCATGGTACTATACAGTGTGAAACCAATGAACAAGCAACTGCATGGTTCTTAACATTTTGTAACAGTTGTATTGCTCTTATTATTGGCTTCAACTAATCATACAAGCTTAAAGACAGTACCGGTATACATCATTGGTAATCTCGAAAATCAGAAATGTTCAAAGATTTACGCCTAACTTACACAATATAAACATGATGACCGTAGAAAACTTCCCCTGAAATGGTTTTGTCCGAATTGTGCTATAGTCTTTAAGAAATGAGTAAAACAATTAGTTTTCGTCTCATGAGACGAAAATTCAATTCGCCCAAGTGCCATTTCGCCCGAGTGCCATTTCGCTTGAAATTACTTTGTCCAAACACTATATCGCCCAAATGCTACTTCGCACCAAAACGACTTCGTGCACAGGCCGTGGTTCATTGCGAAATAGTTCAGGGCAAAGTGGTTTTGGGGCGAAATGAATGCAAACACTTTTTTGACCGTTTTCTCAAAAGTTAGACGACGTACGGAGCTGGTTTTTGCTCAGGTTGGTTTTAATCATGCTGCATATCTTCAATCACACAGCTAGGGGGATAAAACTATTTGTAACAGTTTACCAATCATGTATACTATCTTTAATAGCTACATAAACATCAAGTGATTATAATATGTGACAAAAGAACTGCTTTGAATACAAAGTTGTATTGTAGTCCTTGAGATGATATGATGCCAGATTATGCAACAATGGGTCGATTTCACAAAGACTTGATATGTGTCGCAGAACCTGTGGCAAGCTTACAAAGGGTTTGTTGAGTTGCAATGGATTTTGGTACTTGCGATGCGTTGCAAGTACTTTGTGAAATTGACCCAATGTTATCTATTTCAAACATCCTGACAGATTTTATATACATTATTTACGATGCTGAACTAAAAAAAAGAAGAAAGGTCAGAGTTATCACAAAATAACCATCCTGGATAAATGTAACTCAACTGATCAGTTGCTGTTGATGTGTGCGTAGCGCGCACATCGACAGCAACTGATCAGTTGTGCAACTATACCGGCAACTCAGAGCAACCAGCCAGGTCTACATGCATTTCCACAGTTACATCAACCTTGCAACCGGAAGCAACTCAACTGTCAGTTGCCGTCGATGTGCGCCCATGTGATCAAACGCACTCATGCAACTGACAGCAACTAATTGCAAGTACGCAGACATCAACACAACTGACCACAACTGGATACAACTAGTTGCCATGAGCAACTCGCGGCAACTAGGATTTTTCCAGTTTCCAGTAGTTGCAAGTGCGCATACGTCAACCTTTTTATGCAACTGATCATCAGTTGCTCCCAGTTGCCACAAGTTGCTTCTAGTTGCCAGAAACATCAGTTGCCACTAGTCGTTTCCAGTTGCAATGTCGATGTACGCTATAGGCTTTAGAAATCATTCAATGAAATTAGAGCACCAGGTTTTAGTACATGTAGTTTTAGAGAAAATTGTGGTAGATGTATCTTCTCATTTTAGATTATCTAACAAAAACATGCAACATTAAACCTGGCTTTGCTCTGTTAATCAGTATACCTGACCAATAACCCCTTCGATCACATGTCCAAATTCCTGACTGAAGGGGATGTATGGCACTATTGTTTTCCCCATGATCCACAAAGGTATATAAAGTTCTTTTTGATTTGATGTACAATGTTATATACAGATATGATATTGCAAGTTGAAGTATAGTGAAACGCAAACGAAACTTAACACTTGTTTAAAATGTAATGAAATTGTAACAGTTAAAAATAAAACAAACCAACAATTGCTAATTGAAACATTGGCATTTTATTTATTAAATGTCAAGTTTTTGACCAAGATACACCATCTCATCAGTTTGTTCTGCAGTAGAGAACAGAAGAGGGTGCGATGTCAGTCCCCCTTCAATAGCATGTGTGGCCACCATTGATTTGGATACAGGCAGTGCATCGTCGGCGCATACTGCCTACCATGCAGTTGGCATGTTGCTTGAAATGCCCATTTTGCACTGGCCTTTTTAAAGCCAACATCAAGACATCACGTGCAGCTCATTACAATCATCCCATACCCCTTGGCTAATCACCGACAGTCAAAACAGCTGTGCCATGAAGTGACCATTGAAGGTTCAAGTGAACTTCAGACACCGTTTGGTCCGACAGTGAGGACACTATTGTCCACAAATAAGTTCACACATTACTACACGCAGTGTTATTGTTGCTATTTAAAGGTTTAAAAGGTGGTAATTAAGTTTCTTTTGCGTTTCAGTATATTTCAGTGCAACAATCCACTCCACATTCAGCAAAATGTTGGCGCCAACATTTTTAATGTATGTGTAAGGCAGCCCAGAATTCCAGAGTGTTATAAAATAAATATAAACAAAGGGCATGTACATCACATCCCAGTCAAAATGAATATTGCTCATGTTAAACAAGTTCCAACAAGTGGGAATTGTTTATGATGAAAAAGTGCCTCTCATAAGTGTACAAAATGACAGCTGCAGCCAATTTCACGAAACTTACGCAGTTGCGTAAGCCCACTTGCGCAATATTTTATTGCGCAAGTTGCACAACATTCTTCCGAAGATAACACGCAAGCTATGGGGCTTGCGCCATTTGTCAAAAGTTGCGGAAGCTGCGCAATGTTTCGTGAAATCGACTGCTGGATAGCTAAGTCGGCTTCAAGAGACTTTAGCATATTCTGGGTTCTGCAGAGAGCCAGCCAGTACTCCTAAATTAGTCTTTTGCGTGTTTTACATAGCGTCTGATGTACAGACGTACTTCCTTTCACATAAACACAATGGCTGCGTTCGAGCGTGCAGTTCTCGTTACTCGGGAGTAATGCGTGCGCATTGCACTCGGGTCACATCACGCGAACGGCAAGTTCGCAGTCCGCGTGCGCGAATGACAATCAGTGAAGATGGCCGTCTCTTGCCATCACTGCACAAGAAACGCCGTTTAAATGCTCACAAGAAACTGAGAAAATGCAGGCCGTAAGTCGTGAGAACCTTTGATGCCGTTCAAAACAAACCTTAGTGAGTTGTTGTTGTTTCAGTTATCGAGTTGACACGTTGAGCAAATTCACTAAAAATCCCACCCATATTTCGCCATCTTCGTACACATCACATGACTCTCGTTGGGAGTAAGAGCACACTCCCCATTTGTTGGGGAGTAGCGAGAGCGTACTCTCACTGACCCAAGTGTCGTTATTGTTATTCTTGCCGTTCGCGCGCGCAGGAGTATACTCGTGTTAACACGAGTACACGCCCGAATGCAGCCAATAGGTCTAGCATCCACGTGACTATACTAAATTTGTTGCTACTGTATGTATTGACCAGGTTCACGCGGCAAGTGTGAGGTACAGAATCAATACCAAGTTCACTGTAGGAGACAATGGCATAAATTAACCAGACTGTTGGTTGCTAGGCAATGGATTGCACCACGTAGTTTTAGATTGTCGCGTCCACTTTGTGGACTGCTATGCGACGACAATGTTGAAGCTTTGTGCATGCGTCAAGTCGTCTCTCCCGTCCACTGCCACAAACAAGAATGCCAAAACCACAGTTGCCACATTGTGGCAGTGTACGAGAGAGACGACCTAAAGCATGCCTGAACATATGCAGCACGATATGTGGCAGAGGGTATCCCCCTACCATTGTTCCCCCATTGTGTCTCAAACATCCAAGGAATTTCCAAGGTTTTAGGGGGGTGTTCGTGCGTTGACAAAAGGAAAGAGTGTGTTGAGGTTTAGGGTGGGTGGGTGGGGGGGGGGGTGGGGGGGGTGGGTGGGGGGGGGGGTGGGGGGGGTGGG
Organism: Henricia sp. BOLD:AAB3569; assembly: GCA_037783545.1. NCBI lineage: Eukaryota > Metazoa > Echinodermata > Asteroidea > Spinulosida > Echinasteridae > Henricia > Henricia sp. BOLD:AAB3569. The sequence goes on along the minus strand of JBBELK010000272.1, from coordinate 903,773 downwards.
GGGGGGGGGGGGGGGGGGGGGGGGAGTCCCTTTGCCACATATTGTGCTGAGTATATGCCCAAAGCCTCAACATCGACATCATGTCGCAAACCACATACGTGTAGTTGACATGACAATTTAAAAGTCCCTAGCAACAAAGTATGCATCCTCCATCTTGCAACAGGGCCTCTTTAACGCATTCTTCTACTCATGCATCCAAGCCTCTGTTGAAATTCATCCTATTTCGTTGTGGAAGTAGCGACAGAAATCTTGTCCCTGCTCTGGGCCAATCAGGACACTTGTCAGTACATTTGGCATTCAAATTTCACTACTCATGCAAATATTGTAAATACAGTGCAGGTCCACGCCCAGCGATTGTCTGCTATTTCTATTGACAGGGCCAGGGGCATGCATTACGTTTGTCGTTCTTCACTCCCTCTCATTGATTTGAAAAAACAGAGTGAATAAAAATAGCGCCAGAAATTTCGGTAGAAAGACAAGAGCGTAAAATTGGAACAAAAGCTCAATCCAATTATAGAAAAAAATATATAATGTATTTCTTTTCAGCGTAACAAATTTATTTACATTCAAATGACTCACGTGTGCGTTTGCTAAACCTAACAGCTGCTTAACTTAAAAGATTTGCGTGTATTTCCTCAGGGAATTCCTCAGTGGAAAAACCCTGAATATCTCAGGATGCATAGTATGTGGAGTTTGTGGACTTTGATGAAGAATTTGAGGCGTCATGCAGTCATAGTGCAAGGGTTACACGCAAAAAGCTAATTTGTCCCAATCTGTCATCACACCAAGCTCAAAAGACATTAAAGAATGGAAACTCTGCCTTTTCTGGTTGCAATAAATCAGCGAGGAAGCATGCCGTCCCAGCCAAACCTTCGTACAAGCTGTAAGGGTTGTCGGGCACCCGGGCCTCCCTCCGAAACTGATCTTCCTCAATGAATGCGGCGAACTGAAGCGCTCGATGGAGATACTTCTTGTCGGAGGTCAGCCGATACAGCAGTAGGAACACATAGCCATTGCCAGCGACCCCGTGACAGATGCCAGGACCTTTCTTAAGAAGACCCTTAGTCCAGGTCAGTTCTGCACACATCTCACAGGCTTTCAAGTAGGCTTCTTCCTTCCAGGTCAAATAAGCCTTAGCGAATAGGTAGACAACTCCTGCAAAAATCAGTATGAAATGGAAGCTAGCATTTCAAGATGGGCAACACCAGAAAAAAAATACCAAAATACCTAATAACGGAAACTTTGTATTATCGTGAATAAAAACAAAAACAGGTAAAGTAAATGTTGTCCGTGGTTCTCAGCAAATTCAAATGAAATAATTTTTAAAGCAATTACTTTATTTTAACGAAAAAACATCATACTTTCAGAGATGCCAACGTTGCGGACACCCGCTTTGAACACTAAATTTTTATAAACTGCATCCAAGCCCCATTTAAAACCCACATTTGAAACTACACTTTCTAGAATTATGTCACAATATTGATCGTCATTGGCTGAAACGATTGTACAAACTACGCCTATATCGTAAATGTTGGCATCTCTGCACTTTGTATTTTAGACATTGGCAACCCTGTGAAAAACGCTGGTGGACCGCCAATAATTCGAAATATTGACAGTAATTGTTTGATAACTAAACGTTGGTCGATTTTTTTCTTGATGTCTCATTTGAAAGCGAATAACTTTTATTTTTAATTTATATTTTTCCCAAAAAAATATCACTTCAATTTTTTTTTTATTATTTTTTTTGTTGAGGTGCCACATCCAAAATGCAAGGACAATACATCTTTAAGTAGAATATTGTAACGCAATGCTTATCTAAAAACATTTCGACAGCCGTTTTGCATTGTACTTTTCTACATGCTTCATGTTCATTCAAACTGCTGTGCATCGAGTTGTTTTTGTTCGTTTACGCACATTGTGCATATTGCTGGCGTGTTGTACATGAACGCACATAACTGTAATTATCATGTAATTATTGTCACAGTGTGTCTTATTTTCTTTCGGGCGCGTGTATGTGCATTTTCCATATGCTCTGAATTGACCAGAAAGTGTTTAAAATCGGTCTGTCTTTATCATCCATTTAAGACTGGCCATGTGACGTGCTCTCAGCCAACAGGGATGTGTAAACTGTAAGGTATTTATGAATGTGGTCTTACTAATACTAGGGTCTTTCCACACTAATGGGCCTATTTGAAAAATCAGTCAAATTCCTTTCAGATGTCTTCAGTTTATAGAAATTCCCTTGTACTGTTCCCAGGAGATAACTTTTGTCCTAAAAGGTAAGAAATTGCTGCAACAACATGCATTTTTGAAAAGCTTGTGTACAAATTTTCCTATTACGTATGTAACGTGGACAGACCATTTTGTGACATTTTTTTCTGTCTTTGTTACATACATGTACGTAATAGGAAAATTTGTGCACAGGGTTTTCGGAAATGTATGTTGTAGGACTATTTTTCTTACTCCTTCGTGCAAAAGTTATTTCCTCAGTTTAGCTGGATAATTTAAAGATAAAATTAAGACATTTGAACTGAACTGGGACCTAAGATCTTGTATGTCACAGAAATGTACCCCATTACTGTGGAGTATCAAAGTTCCACTGCTCCTTACAGTGTAAATAAACAAGCAAATTAATATATTACCTGGTGCTCCATGACACCAGTGTACCAACTTGTCTTCCGCTGGTCTTGTCTGCCACCCACATTCATTTAAAGCTGGTGGGATGTTTCCTCCATGATCACTCTGACATTTCACCAGGAAGTCTACAGAAGCTTTAATGTCCTTCTCTGCTGAGGAATCTGACTTGAGAAAATCTGGAAAACCAAGGAGAACTTGCAGGATTCCAGAAAGACCATGGGCTGCACCTATCAAAACAAAAAAGCCAACAAACATTATAAATTATATTCACCCCGCAGTCCCTAAAAGAAATCACCTATTCATACAAAGGGGGATTATACCCAAGAAATAAAAGACCTTGTGCTCAACAAGTGCAACTCGTAAATTATATTAAAGGAACACACCGGCTTACTGTTTACATAATGTAACGATCTAGCATCATTGACAATAATTTTTTGATGGTCGTTGTGAAAAAAAAATTCTTGTAAAAATGTCATGTAATTAACTAGAAATGTTTAAAATTAACAAAAGAGGCCAAATGTCGGGCTATACACTTTACACTTTTTTTACTTTTAGGATCTATTTAGTTTATTTCAGAAAGACTTTCAGAATCATGTAATGGGTCTATTTCTAGCCCAAAATAGCCCGGTGAAGTGAAGCCGGTGTTTCCTTTAATGCAAAGAACAAGAAATACATGTATTACCCACTGAAAAGTTAATACAAACTTTACAAAAAATGACAATTTTAGCGATGCATCGCACTATGGGCACTGTTATTTTGTCAGAATACTAGACAAAGAATAACGTTTTTGCGCACATTTTCGTGTACTGCCATAGAAATGCACGAAGGAATTGTACGCAAAAATGTTATTCTTTGCCCAATATTCGGACAAAATTGCAGTGCCCAAATGTCACCTCCAACAAAGAAAACGGAAAAGCTGCCAAGAGAAGAATCGTTTGCGACAAAGTCGTTGCAAGGCTCGCGTGATAGTGAACGGCTGGTAAAGCATATAACCCGACTATTGACAGTTTTTGTTAATTTTTGTAAGCTTTTTCAGTTAATTACAGGACACTTTGATGATTTGTTTTCACAAGAACCATCTAAAGATTATTGTTAAGGATGCTACATAACTAAATTATGTAAACAGTGAGCCAGTGTGTTCCTTTAGGAGTTGTTCAAGGTAAAAGATGGTACATCTAGACGGCAAATTCAGGTTCAGTTCGGCAAAATTTCTAACTTTCGACGTGGCCGAAAACCATGTTAAACTTACCTCAAAAACTTTTAATAGAGACATTTTCTGGGATGGTTGTCGAACACAAGTACCCCTCAATTATGAAAAAAAATTTCCAACATATTTTGTAGAACACGAGTGATCATTCGGAACCACTACTGAACTGAATGAAATGTTCAATTTAGGGATGGACGTTTAACCGAAAAACAACTGAAAATGGCCGAACGTTTAAACAAGGGTTATTTGTAATGACTTCGTGAGAATGAAATGAATTTATATGGGGTCGTAGTAAAATTTTGACCAGATGAGGGTTCAATGATTATTTTGGGGGCCAAGAGGTATTGTGTACATTGCCCATGTATACTATTAACACCAATCTTTAGTGTCGGCCGAACGGTTAACCGGTTAACCAACACTTGAAAGAATTGCAAACCGGTTTCTGAATAAACCGTAATATTCTCATCCTTATTATATCAGCCGTGCGCAGCACACTGATATATTGTGATCGTCCGATTTCTTTCTTTCTTTCTTTCTAAATTATTTCTTTCTTTCTTTGGGCAAACGGTCACGTGACATCACATATCTGCTAATAACTGCCAAATGCCGTAGCCGATTTCAACCAGATTTGGACAGAGTCTTCCTTGACCGGAGTCCTATCTTGGGTGACCACCACGTGATGTCAATGGTCAACTACTGGTCACTACTGGTCATTTTCTTCAAAAATATAAAATGCTTCTTCCACAGTCTTGACCCAATTAATGTCAAATGTGGTCAGTAACATCTTTGGACCAAGCTACATATGGGTTGTTCACAGAATTTGGCCATCGGCTACCTAATGGTCAGTACGGGTCATTTTAGTAAGGGGCCGTAGACTGTACAGTAACGAGGAAAACGCCGTATTGGGCATTTCGCTAGTGCAGAGGTAATTGCAATAGACTGTACAGTAACGAGGAACCGCCGTATTGGGCACTTCGGTACTGCAGCGGTAAGAGCCATAGACTGTACAGTAACGAGGAAACACCATATTGAGCATTTCGGTACTGCAGAAATGGGTCAAATTTGTTTCAATCTAATAGTGCATTGCAAAGGACGCCCTCTGTTGGTGAAAAATGATTTGCGATATGGTCTATGGATCAGCATCTTGATTTCCAGTCAAATAATTCCCCAACCTTCTGCAGTGTTCAAAAGTCAGAAAAACCTTTCATAAAAGCTATTTCAGGCTGATATTCGTGCTTCGTGAAGCACATAAGCTCTAGTTTTGATTCGGTTCGGTTTGGTAGTACCACGTTCGGTAAAATCTTGTTCAGTTTCAGCACTAACGTCTAGTTGGGAAAGGTTTCAAAAACTTTGGGATATAGCCAAACAAACACAGCATACGTACCAAGATATTCAGTGTCGTTGTAAGAGTACATTAACGGTGTTGGTGAGCAATGGCGTTTGGAGTAACTACGGCCAGATTCAACAATCACCTTGCACAAAGAATTAACCACGTCGGGGCTCAGCACCTGGGGGAAACAAAATACAATTATAAACATATTTTACCAATCGAGCTAACTAGCGCTTAATAAGCCCACCCTCTTGTGGCTATTCCATTGTATTGCAGAAAGACATGTCTAAACGCTGATAATGTCAACGCCAACAAGTTTACGAGAAAAATCAAAAGAAAAATAAAGTTGGATGAGTTTTTTTGCTGTTTAAAAGATTCATTGGGAAAAACCAAGCATTGCACAGAATTTCTCGAGAGGAGAACGAACTCCATGGTATGTTTTACACAGTTTAATGTTGACTGACATACTGTTAACTGACTATATATTACAGATCTCAACACCGATGTAATGGTCATCATGGTTTTCTGCAAACAACTTAAAGTGATGTCTTCACGTCCAAAAGTTAACGTCAAAAAATTAACATCCAAAATTAACTTTAAGCCTTCTTAAAGTATCGCTGGCCCTAGGGTCCACTAGGGCCCTAGTAGGGACTTGCTAAGTTTTACTACGATTTTAATTTCTTCCCGGTTGATCTCGGCAAAGTATTGCACGCAAAACTCCACCGGTACATGTTGCCGATTGACGACAGTTGATAAGGATCGACTGCGGGTCACTAGGTTTGACTAGGATTGACTAGGATTAACTACGTAGTCCAATCGTAGCGCCACCAGGATGCAAAACGGGTAATATGTGACTTTAGCCTAAACTTGCCTGCTTTTTAAGTTTTTGAGACAGTAGCAGAACCCCACACAGGTAGCCGGCTCTCCCCACCAAAAGCTCATCAGACCCACATGATCCAAGGAACCTCTCTGGTGCGCAGACGCTTGCAAAACTTGCGTAACTGCGAGATAAATAGTAAATGATTCAATCGTGCATACATGTACATCTTCCCATTTCCCCATAATTCCCTGCATGCAGTGCATAATGATATACATGCAGTCAGTGATCTGCACTGCCGGTTTTGTCCGGGCGGTGCGCCTGCACAAAATCATCGCAGGTACCGTTAGCGCCCGGACAAAAACTTAATGAATTTTCCCCTCTAAAACGCTGAAAGTACAGCCAATTAGTCATTCCAAAATGAGGTGTAAATTCACCACTGATTCGCTTGCTATTATCAATCACTTAACATGCAAATCTATCGCATCAGCGACGATATAACGGCCATTACAGTTGCATGCATCTATTTTTAACAGCGCCCCTCAGCGCAGTGGCGTACATGTAGCAAGGTATGGATGGCCGTGGACGCGTTGTGGCCTAAAGCAATCTTACGAGCTGCCAAAGATCACAGGCACGATTATTGACACTTGATATTGAAATAAGGACTCGGCCTGCTGAGGACTCGGATGTTTGCTGGACTCGGACTCAAGGACTCGGACTCAGAAAGTGGTGACTTGACTACAGCCCTGCTGGACACCAATTCATTACGAATGAACAAACCTTTCCAGCAGCTGGGTAGCTGTCTGATTGTTGCCCTCAGACTGGGAAGACGATGTCAGGTAGTAAAGTGCTCCCACAGCGTGGACTCCGCAGGTTCCGCACAAAAACGACGACCCTGTTTCTTTCTTGCTCTGCTTTTCATACTCGATTGAGGCATCTGCATACTTCTTGCAGAGACTCAGGTAGCGCAGGGATTCCTTGTGGAATTTCCCCGTCATGGTCACATACCACAGGGCATAGGCAATCCCCGCAGATCCAACATAGAGGCCCCCATCGCAATTCTGCAAGTTGTGTGGCAGCACATTTTGCACGATGACATCAATAATGGATGTGACCCGCTGGTGGAGGCTGCTTTCTGGAATTTCTACATCCTGCTCTGGATTGTAATCGGGCAGACGGTGCGTGAAGTACCTCATTGTGTCGCTGGTTCTGTGGAACTGCAAAAGATGAAGATCAGCTGCATGCCTGGGACAAGAACCAATAAATTTGGGGGGATGTCAAAAGCTGTAGGTATTACACTGAATTCGCACAAAATAATGTCTTTGTTGAAGTTCATTTGAATAGCTTGTGACTTGAATTACGACCCAGGGCCTTGGTGGACTTGTGAAGGCTTGTGATGGACTATAGCCCCATACTATGGTCAAGACTCCGTAGGCTCCGACTTGGCCACACAGGTGGATAGGTCGACCTTTCGTTAACAACTCCAACGAGTGCTTTTGAACTACAGAGTTTCAGAAGCCATAATTAACTCACACTCTTGTTACCTTACCTCACCCTAAAAAGATATGCATTAGGTAGGGTATCGCACGATGCCTACTTTCCGAATAGGCCTGGGGCCACTTTCATAAAGCTGTTAAGCAAAAAAATGTTCTTAATCAAAAAATTGTTTCCTTTATAAAAATGGGTTAATGGTTGAAATTGCATGTCAACTTGTGTTTTTCACAAGAATATCTGCTGTTCTTGCTAAAAACACAAGTTGACATGTAATTTTGACTATTAACCCATTTTTATAAAGCAAACAAATTTTTGATTAAGCAATTTTTTTTGCTTAACAGCTTTATGAAATTGGCCCCTGTGCATTTTCAAAAAATTTACTATTCTAAAATTTTGTTTTTATTTTCAATCGAATATTCAATATGTGATGCATGAAATTATCTCGCCCAAAGTTTTTGCAAAAATTAATCTCGGTTCAAACTACAGACTATGTTGTAACTTGCATAATGGTCTCTCACCCAAAAGAGTTCTTTGCAAAAATGATCATCGGCTCGTATCTCACCATAGACCTTCTGTTCAATGTGTTGTATCCTGTACACTGGACTCAAAGTTGGATGCAAATGTCATTAAAGCGACTTTTTCGGCGACGGAAAAGGGATTTTCACCTTTTCTTAACTGATTGACATGTTTGGTTTGGAGTGGAAATTAAAGCACATCATACCGAATATTCGATTCGGTAAAATGCTATTAGAATATTCGATGGACGATTGGATATTTGATTCGTTAGGCACAGCCTTATTTCCGAGTACTGTATGTACCGATGGTACAGCGCATGCACGTTGACAATTCAATCTTGGCACAACGCGCATGCGCGGTATCGTCGGTACATACTGTACAGTAGTGTTGCGATGTCGGTCACTTCGCCCCATGTTACCCCATACCACTTCGCACCATTACCACCTCACACTATGAACATCTACTCGGTTAAAATTACCGTTTCTCGGTTAAAATAAAATCAACCAGTATTTGAACACCTTTTTTAACCGTGTTTTTTTCGCCACCGAAAGTGCCACATTTCAACCGTGTTTCAACCCTTAGCGTTGCGCTAATCCTTCCATTGTTATGCATGAATGCGATGCTGGCAGAACGCACACATTTTAACCGTGCTGAGAATCATTGGACCACGCTACAAACATAACGGTACTGCGGTAGGATCCTTTGGATCAATGTAATTGCCGTAGGATACTGCAATTAGCACCTCTTAAAATGACACATTGGAATCGGTTCAAGGCCATTAAATCTTTGCTGGCAACAGCTCTATTTTGAAACCTTTCGCAATCATGCCTTTTCGGAGTTACGCTTGCGCATTGTCGCATAGCACGCCAACTCACCAGTTACTCACCGTTCTTTTTGATTTAGCCTTTATTGACGTGACATGTATTCTTAATACTCTGCCATTTTTAAAAATTGCGTCACTCTATAGTTAAGCCAGCCGCGTACCTTTGCGATTTACCGGCACACGCGGACCATCGAATGCGGATACAAGTTCGACTTGCCCTGGTCGTCGTGCGGTGTAGGCCTACGGTCAGACCGGCCCGAATTGTTTTAGCGCACGTCTGTACCTTTCCGTTTCGTGTGCCGATAGACGCGATTCCGACGTCAATCAAGCATTTCGCGGCGAGCTTCCTGTTCCGTTTCAGCATTTTTTTTCTCGATCGCTCAATTATTTGTAATGTATCAGCACGCATGAACCCATGCGTTCGAAATATATGAAAATACACAATCTGAAGCCCGGTGTGATTTATTTGTTTGATTTAAAAAAATACAAGAACGCAACTCGCAATAATTTTATTTTAACGATATTTTCTTCTCTTTCTCTCCGGCAGAAGTTCTTTATTGCTGTCACAATGCTGGCAAATTGTGCAATACCACGCGGGACCTGGCGAACAGCAGACTGAGTCGAGCCAGATATAAAGTCCCACAATTTTTATTGTATGCAAGTAACATTGGTTATGACTGCTAAATATGTTTTGAAGGTTTTTAAAAGGCAGAAAAATACTTTGTTTTCTGTATACATTTGTAACTTGTAAGATCAAGGAAAGGGAAAATTGATCCGTGGGAACATTTACTGTCTATAAATGGGGTGGAGATCGTCAGATAATTTCAATCAGTGGGACATAGATTGATCATCATTCATTGAAAATAACAGTGAAAATAACGATAATTAAATTATTAGAGCTTAATTAAGAGCATCCTTTTTATATCAAATATCCAACGTTGGGACATGTCTTTTCAATCAACTTTCAAACTCTGCCAACATGTACTGTATATAGGCCTACCATGAACTAAATCGGCCATCATTGTCCATGATCCAGGGTCTTCAATTCGGCTCACCGCCCGCACATGCAGTGTTGGGAGTGCGTGATGCATGCATACACACATATGTATGCATGCAGCAGGAGCTCGCAACACGTGGTCCTATCATGCAGCAGACGACTGTTCATTGGCTGTAATGCAGCCCTAGTGTATGTGGATTACTACAGGCAATGTACCACGTACGTACCAGCTCCTGGTTTGTTTTCATAAACTGATACACGAAACAGTAAAAAGTGGCATGAATATTAATGAGAGTTCACGATTGGTCACCACAATATCCAGGGTTTGGTGCAAAATTATTCTTCCAAGCGTGGATTGGAGGACCTGTTCAATTAGATTTGTTCGCTTATTGAGAAAATATAGGGATCGGTAAAGGGCAGCCATGACGGGCAGAATTCTGCCCGTCACGTAGCCTTGTCCAAGGCCGTATGCAGGTTTTTTTGCTGTACGAGGGAATATTTAGTCTAGCGCATGCAAACTGCACACGGCATCAAAACGAGCCACTTTGAGATAACGACTTCTGTAGTAAACCCGTACGGCAATACATACTGCGTACTAGCTGCGTACGGCCTGGTCTAGCTCGATATACAGCCTTGTGGAGTCTGTCACTTCCGGGTTTAATGTGTTTCTTTATATTTTCGGCCGGTTTTGGCCGAAAATGGGCGGGCTTTGGATATGCAAGGTATGAATATTTAACATTTGTCTTCAGCCAATCAAGAGCTTCATGAGTAGCACGTAATGCCGCGAAGCATGCATTATGCATGTCATGGCGTCCTCATGTTACGAGAACCGTGGCATGATCGATGGACGAAAACAACAAATATTCTCGGGTTCGTAGCATTTATTGTGCTTGTCTGTTTACGTATTTGATTACACTTCTGGGGGACAACGGTCGTAATATGACAGCTTTCCTGAATGATTTGTGGGAGCTCTTAATACTGCCTCGGATAGCTCCATGGATGAACAAACTGGGGATCGCAGATCATAGCGTTTTTCAAACATAGCCTGGCGTGCGTCGACCAATGAAATCTCAGGTTACGCTGGGGTAGTTTCCCTATATTACTGTAATAAGTTTCGCTGGCTGAATGCAGAACCATCCAGGCTTTGGGTTTATACATCCTCTTGCAACAGTGCCCCTTTAACGCACTCCCTAACTCCTGCGTACAGTGGCCCTGTTGAAAAAGGCCCCATTTCGCGGTGGGACTAGCGACAGAAATCTTGTCGCCTCTGCTGAACCAATCAGGACGCTTGGCAGTGCATGATTGCAGGCATTCAAATGTAACGGGCGCAGATTGTAAACACCGTGCATGCATGTGATACATGTACGCGGTAATGCTGGCCATTGTCCGCGTCGGCGATTGGCTGCTATTTAAAGCATACTGGGGAATCCGTTCCATTACATTCGTCAGCATGCATCCCTGTTATTAATTTGAAAAACTGCAGAGTAAATAAGGTTCGTCGTTTGAAAGTTTGGTAGGAATGGGACAGTCATAAGGAACGGAACCCAATACAATTTCTGGAAAGTATAGAAATTGTTTCTTTTCGGCATAACATGACCGAATTGATTAAATTACATCAAAATGACTCGGGCGTGAGTTGGCTCAAGACAACAGCCGGCTCGCTCCACAGATTTGCGTGTATTTCCTCAGGGTATTGTCACGTCGCTTTGCTGAGTGGAAATTCCCTGAGATCTCAGGATGGGTTTATAGGACCGTAACGATACATGTACGTACGTGCATGTGTGCATAGTTGTAGCATGGAGGTAGCGCGGCGCGTTGTGAGCCAATATACGTGCAACAGATTCCGTATAGCTCGTAAGCGCTTTGTTCAGTTTTATCTTCAGCGGGCCGCCTGGAAGGTTACCCGTCACGTGGTTATTATTAGTTTTATTTTTTTTAGTAAGTGCGCAGATTTTGCATTGACATTTGTAACTTGGCCGCGAGTGTCGAACATATCCAATGATGTAAATAAAGTACATGGCCCAAAATTGAGGATGCGACAACATAATTGGCCCAAATTTGACGTATGATGTCGCATTGATAACCTGAACCATGTATCCAAAAATTGTACAGCTTGAATCAGTTTTCAAATTTAAAAAAAAAAATGTGACATGATGATGGACTTTTCTCATGCACTAAGTGTACATCTCCAATTAGCTGTTTTTGGCCCAAAATTGAGGATGCGACAACAGAATTGGCCCAAATTTGACGTATGATGTCGCATTGATAACCTGAACCATGTATCCAAAAATTGTACAGCTTGAATCAGTTTTTAAATTTTTTTAAAAAAAATGTTACATGATGATGGACTAGTTTTCTCATGCACTAAGTGTACATCTCCAATTAGCTGTTTTTGGCCCAAAATTGAGGATGCGACAACATAATTGGCCCAAATTTGACGTATGATGTCGCATTGATAACCTGAACCATGTATCCAAAAATTGTACAGCTTGAATCAGTTTTCAAATTTTTAAAAAAAAATGTTACATGATGATGGACTTTTCTCATGCGTGTACATCTCCAATTAGCTGTTTTTGGCCCAAAATTTAGGATGCGACAACATAATTGGCCCAAATTTGACGTATGATGTCGCATTGATAACCTGAACCATGTATCCAAAAATTTTACAGCTTGAATCAGTTTTCGAATTTTTTTTTAAAAATGTGACATATAGTCAGGCAGCATGTGGTAAGAAATTAAGGCCCGTGGGCATCGGATGATTAGAAAATGCCACATAGCTAGATGTCTTAATTACACCCCAAGGAACAAGAAAAACCATGTTGGCAAAATCTGAGTGGTTGCAGACGGCGGCCATCTTGGATTTCAAAATAGCCGACATTTTATATCCATTTTCTGCTAGAAAAAAAGTTCCCCAACCTCCAACAAAATTTAACAAAAGATTTTTCAGTGGTTATTGGTCCTACTGAATGTGGTGAATGACAGGAAAAAAGTCTACCAAAATCAAGTCACCAGAAATGGGTGAAATCTGGGCCAATTCCAAAATGGCCGCCAATAACCTTGAAAATCGTTAAAATGGCTGTAGCTTCTGTAATATTTGGAGTAAAACGGTGACTTAAATGTCTACCCTGGGGTTTTCAGTGTCAGGGAATTCACTGGTATCCATGATATTTCAATCCAACCTTCGACAAACAATAAAAGCAACAAATTCAAAATGGCGGTCATAATATATAGGCATGGAAGGGGGTAGAGAAATTGGCTTCTGTAACTGCTTATGTCAGATGTAGCTTCTTTTATTGGTCAGTAATGTGCTTAACAAGACCCACCCCCCAACCACCCCCCTCCCCCCCCCCCCCCCCCCCACCCCCATCTAGTGGCAAGACTGGCTGCATCAGCCACCGTACGAGCCGCTAAGACAGGGTGCGCCACTCTACCAGAATTGCCTCTCTGACAATCTGTATTTCTAGGACTGTTTTAGAGACACGTGGTTCAGGAGGTCAGTTCATCCCACACGGGTTTTATTAACAAATTACCATCCCAGCCCAACCCTAAGCCATCCCGAAGCTCCGAAGTCTAGCCCGAGACTGTCCCAGCCCAGCCCGATGCTACCCCAGCCCATGCAGCTCGAAGCCATATATGTCCTGCCTGAAGCCACCCTAGCCCATCCCGATGCCATCCGGCCCAGCCCGATGCCATCCAGGTCCAGTCCGATGCCATCCGGCCCAGCCAAAGCCATCCTAGTCCAGCCCAAAGCCACCCCAGACCGAAGCCACCCCAGCCGAGCCTAAAGCCACCCCAGCCCAGCCCCAAGCCAATCGCCCCCAGCTGGAAGTTCAGCCCAGCCAGAAGCCACCCCGGCCCAGCCCCAAGCTACCCCGGCCTAGTGCAAAGCTACCCCGGCCCAGCCCAACCCAAAACCACCCCGGCTCAGCCCGAATCCACCTCAGCCTAGCCCGAGGCCATCCCGGCCCAGCCCGAAGTCACCCCAGACCGAAGCCACCCCAGCCGAGCCCAAAGCCACCCAGCCCGGCCCGGCCCCAAGCCACCCGACCCCACCTGGAAGTTCAGCCCAGCCAGAAGCCACCCCGGCCCAGCCCCAAGCTACTCCGGCCTAGTGCAAAGCTACCCCGGCCCAGCCCAACCCAAAACCACCCCGGCTCAGCCCGAATCCACCTCAGCCTAGCCCGAGTCCATCCCGGCCCAGCCCGAAGTCACCCCGCGAAGCCAGTCCAAAGCCACCGCAGACTGAAGCCATCCCAGCCGAACCCAAAGCCACCCCATCCCATCCCCAAGCCACCCGACCCCAACAGGAAGTTCAGCCCAGCTGGAAGTTTAGCCTAGCCGGAAACCACCCCGGCCCAACCCAAAGCCAGTCCGAATCCACCCCGGCCCAGCCTGAAGCCACCCCGGCCCAGCCTGAAGCCAACCAACCAAACCATCCCCATCCGCCCCAGCCCCATCCCCATCCCCGCCCATCCCAGCCCCCACAGCCGCAGCACACCCCAGCACAGTTCAGCCCCCACAAGTCCCAGCTCAGCTCGGCTCAGCCCAGCCCAGTCCAGTCCGGCCCAGACCAGCTCCAGCCCAAGCTCAGCCCAAGCTCAGCCCCAAGCCAGCCAGCTAGCCAGCCCAGCGCCAGCAGCCAACTCGGCCCAACCCAGCCCAAAGCCCAGCCCAAAGCCAGTCCAGCTAAGCTTGCCAGCCCAGCCCCAACCTGGCCCAACCCACCCCAATACAGTACAACAAGGCACTGATCGACAACCACTCTGAAAACGTTTCAAAACACTTCCGCTAGTCCAGTTGTACCTTCGATTCATACAGCAATGAATAATTTTCTACTTCTAGTGGAGAATTTTGCAGTTAAAGGCTCCAATTAAAGGGTTTTTATCCTGATTAAACCTGCGTGGGATGAGCTTACCTCCTGAATCGTACATCTCAAAAGCAGCTCTAGAAGTGCATTTATACAGAGTGGCGCACCCTGCCTTAGCGGCTCTTACGGACGCTGATGCAGCCAGCCTTGCTACAAGACGTAATCATCCATGTTACTGACCAATAATTATAAATATTACGTATCCAACACTAGCAGTTAAAAAGAAGTATAACTAAGCACGGGCGTTCGAATTCTCTCTACCCCTATACCACTGGGGATTAATGACCACCAACTTGAGATTGTGGCTTTTATCGTTTGTTGAAGGTTGGGTTGAAATTTTATTGATGTCAGTCAATTGCCTGACCATGAAAACCCTAAGGTAGACATTTACATCATTGTTCTACAAAAAATATTAAAGAAGTTACAGCCATTTCAGCGATTTAAGGCCAACGGCAGCCATCTTGGAATTGACCCAGATTTGAAATTGACCTCATCCTTATCACGTGACCCTGACCTCTCATAGTTTAAAACCTCAGAATGCGTTTCAAAACACTTCCGCTAGTCCAGTTGTACCTTCGATTCATACAGCAATGAATAATTTTCTACTTCTAGTGGAGAATTTTGCAGTTAAAGGCTCCAATTAAAGGGTTTTTATCCTGATTAAACCTGCGTGGGATGAGCTTACCTCCTGAATCGTACATCTCAAAAGCAGCTCTAGAAGTGCATTTATACAGAGTGGCGCACCCTGCCTTAGCGGCTCTTACGGACGCTGATGCAGCCAGCCTTGCTACAAGACGTAATCATCCATGTTACTGACCAATAATTATAAATATTACGTATCCAACACTAGCAGTTAAAAAGAAGTATAACTAAGCACGGGCGTTCGAATTCTCTCTACCCCTATACCACTGGGGATTAATGACCACCATCTTGAGATTGTGGCTTTTATCGTTTGTTGAAGGTTGGGTTGAAATTTTATTGATGTCAGTCAATTGCCTGACCATGAAAACCCTAAGGTAGACATTTACATCATTGTTCTACAAAAAATATTAAAGAAGTTACAGCCATTTCAGCGATTTAAGGCCAACGGCAGCCATCTTGGAATTGACCCAGATTTGAAATTGACCCAGATTTGAAATTGACCTCATCCTTATCACGTGACCCTGACCTCTCATAGTTTAAAACCTCAGAATGCCATTTAGCACCTCGGAAAACCATATAGTATCAACAGAACGATCTTTAAAATCGGCTGATGATGTACCTACACCTGACACTGCCTACAACTGGCACCTGTTAATTTTAATGGCGGCCATATTGGAAATGACCCAGATCCTCGGTCTAATCACGTGGCCCCGACCTCTCATCATTTTGAAAACCTCGGAATTGCATTCGGCACAACGGAAAACCATAGTATAAACACCATGATGTTTAAAATCGGCTGAGGTACCTACACCTGACACTGCCTATACACCTGACACCTGTTAATTGTAATGGCGGCCATATTGGAAATGACCCAGATCCTCATCCTAATCACGTGACCCTGACCTGTCATCAGTTTGAAAATCTCAGAATTGCATTTAGCACCACGGAAAACAATAATATCAACACCATGATCTTTAAAATCGGCTGATTAGTTGCCTACACCTTACATAGTTATATGCAATAAGGCTTAAACTGGCGGCCATTTTTAAATCCAAGATGGCCGCCCTCTGCAACATTTTTGAAATTGCCAACAATGTTTTTTGTGCTTCTGAGCACCCTTGTAATACATCTAGGTAGGTGAGACCTTCTAATCATTAAGGTCCCACGGGACACCACATGCTGCCTGACTAATATGATGATGGACTTTTCTCATGCACTAAGTGTACATCTCCAATTAGCTGTTTTTGGCCCAAAATTGAGGATGCGACAACAGAATTGGCCCAAATTTGACGTATGATGTCGCATTGATAACCTGAACCATGTATCCAAAAATTGTAAAGCTTGAATCAGTTTTTAAATTTTTAAAAAAAAATGTTACATGATGATGGACTTTTCTCATGCACTAAGTGTACATCTCCAATTAGCTGTTTTTGGCCCAAAATTGAGGATGCGACAACATAATTGGCCCAAATTTGACGTATGATGTCGCATTGATAACCTGAACCATGTATCCAAAAATTGTACAGCTTGAATCAGTTTTCACATTTAAAAAAAAAAATGTTACATGATGATGGACTTTTCTCATGCACTAAGTGTACATCTCCAATTAGCTGTTTTTGGCCCAAAATTGAGGATGCGACAACATAATTGGCCCAAATTTGACGTATGATGTCGCATTGATAACCTGAACCATGTATCCAAAAATTGTACAGCTTGAATCAGTTTTCAAATTAAAAAAAAAAAATGTGACATGATGATGGACTTTTCTCATGCACTAAGTGTACATCTCCAATTAGCTGTTTTTGGCCCAAAATTGAGGATGCGACAACAGAATTGGCCCAAATTTGACGTATGATGTCGCATTGATAACCTAGCTGAACCATGTATCCAAAAATTGTACAGCTTGAATCAGTTTTCAAATTTTTTAAAAAAAATGTTACATGATGATGGACTTTTCTCATGCACTAAGTGTACATCTCCAATTAGCTGTTTTTGGCCCAAAATTGAGGATGCGACAACATAATTGGCCCAAATTTGACGTATGATGTCGCATTGATAACCTGAACCATGTATCCAAAAATTGTACAGCTTGAATCAGTTTTCAAATTTTTAAAAAAAAATGTTACATGATGATGGACTTTTCTCATGCATGTACATCTCCAATTAGCTGTTTTTGGCCCAAAATTGAGGATGCGACAACATAATTGTCCCAAATTTGACGTATGATGTCGCATTGATAACCTCAAACATGTATCCAAGAATTGTAATGCTGGCATCAGTTTCTCCAATTTTATGCCAAAATGTGACAAGTTGATGGACTTTTCTAATGCACTAAGCATTTACATTGTACATGTACTTTACGTGGTGGGGGTCCGTGTACACGGACTCGCAGTGCCGATATACGGCGCGTGTTGCCGCATTGCGCATACCGAGCTGCAAGCGCGGTTCTCGGACTACTCTCCCACGACGAAGGGATTGAATCCACAATGTTTTCTCACATTTACAACATTTCTGTTTAGGGACATGTTTGTCAGTATATGTTAGATATGTAGCAAACAAAATGAACTCTTTTTGGTTCTTGTAAAAATTAGTCAAAAAGGTTGCTACGGTTGCAGAGAGAAACAGAGAGTGCATCCCCAGCAGGGCCCAGGGGTACGAGACTCGTAGTACCAGACACATGCGCTATCATCAGTCCGCTATCATCAGTTTTACGTGCGCTGTATGCATAGAATTTCAGTGTGTGACCTGGCTTTGCATATTTAATGACATGGGAAGGCCTCTGGAATTCGGTCCAAAACCTTCATTTTGTTTGTCATATGTCAACATTAATTGCGTTTTGTTTCAGATAATTAGTTGGTTTAGTGACCATGCATGTGGAATTTATTTGCATTTACATTTTGGTAAACGGGTGAGAGTTGCTGAATATTAATATTATGCAATCGAGCCTGAGACACGTTTCTACCTAAAGAATGAGCAACAACAATTCATCAGATGCAATGTAGGCGTAGCATGAGCTTTCGTACCAACAATAGCTAGATAGCCGAAGTGTGACGTGCGTTGCCATGGCAATTGGCTCTAAACTATCATGGCCGTCGGGAAAACTACCATTGGAAAAACACTGGGACACGGTTTAGTGATTTTTAGTTGAGAGCCAATTTCCTAGGCAACCAACAAAAGGTGACGTATTCACTTCGGCAGTCTATTATAAGTTCATCGGATGCAATGAAATGTTATGCAGTCAGTGTTCACTGGAGTGTGAAATAAACAGTTCGGGAGTTTATTCTTGGTCCTGAGCCAGGAAGCCAAGGTCCTTGCTAATTGCCACTGGGCCCAGGTTGATGCAGTCAAAGTGATGAATGATCTTTTGTTCGGCTGCAGCTTCTCTTTTCATCCTGCTTTTGAAGAGTCTCTGTTGTAAAATTGCCACTCGGAACTGACTCAGTGAATGGCCTGGTATTAAGTGTTCATGCATGAACGGGTCACTGGGCGTCTATGATCCAGTGATGATGTAGCATTGTTAGGTTCGATGACACAGTTGCTGGCCCAGGTTTAATTGATGCTAAAATGTGACATTTTGATGGACTTTCCCCATGCACTAAGCTAAGAGGCCTAAGCTTCCATATAAGGTACATGTACGCATGTACGTATGCGCGATGAAACACGTGCCGTATATTACGGCATGGCGCTCGATCGTTGGATTGAGTGTGCACGTACATGTGCTGCACTGAGAGTCCGAGGCCGTGTACACGGTCTCCCCCGCCACAAAGGGAATCCCGAATTGCCGGTAGGCCTAGTTAGTGACCATTCTATACGAAATAATCTCATTTCAGATATATTTTTGCACTTTATCCATGGGAGTTAACAATATTTTCCATAAAAATGACGATCAAGCAAACCATGGTCGTTGCGGTGCACGAAAAAAAATCACACAAATTACGATCGACAGTCCAGCTGATCTACGTGCAGGGATCCGCATGAGTTAGACTGGTTACCGCTCCACTAAAGTCGGGAATCTTTGGGTCCGGACCTAGACCAGCAACGAGTTGGCCTCTTAACAAGCCGCTCACTCGGATTTGCCGTGTTCACGCCTATTGCTCTTCACAGGCTTTTTGTGTCGTTGCACAGATAATGTATTGAAACAACTCATACAAGGCTAGCTACAGTACCATCATGCATGCACGGTGCCGCGCTGCAGCGATAGCGAAGCAGCCGCGCTGTGGACCAGCACCGCACCGGGGACCGGGCCGAGCTGTTTTTGGCCGGCCGTGCGAATCAGAAGAATGATCGGAGTATTTTTGTGTTCATGAATTCTCTGTGTGGTTCTTTTTTCACAAAAGAAAATTTACGAATGCTAATTTTATTGTATTCTTTAGCAGCACCACGTGTGATATTTTTGATATTTTGTTGTGCGCGTAGCCTATCGGGAGCTGAATTTTAAATTTTCCTGGGTGTCGTGCCGGATTATTCAGCGTATCGGGCCGATGCGCACGTTTGTACGTGGGAAGAACTAGGAGGTAAAATGTGGTACATATACAGTAGTAAGTTTACTCATAACGGAATCTGAATGATTCCAGAAATAGTTTATTGTTATCTCATGCTTGCACAACCCATGGGCATGATTAAATACGCCAACGTTTCTTCGTCGAACACTTAAATGATGTACGACCTCCCCGGACCACTTAAAGGCCCAGTGGATCATTTGCAATGACCCCAAAAAGTAATCAACGAGTTTACAGGGGAAAAGTTCTGAAAGTAAAGATTGAATTAATAGCAACTATCTAATGAAAGGTTTTCGGTCAAAATGATATAATTTTACCAGAAAATAATCCGTAAAGATGAAATTATTTAGATCGTTTGCAAACGATTTACTTATTTTTGGTTCGCATCTACGCGGTCCAAAATGCATGGGCGCTGTGTACTCCGTGTGCATGTTCCAACGCAATGCATTTTTATGGATCGCGCGCACACGCACCACAGAGTGCATGACGCAAGCCACATAGTACCCGATCAACTGAGAACGAATATTTGAAACACCCCGCCAAGACCAGGAAAATGCATATGGATTTTCATGTTTTTTTTAAACGTGGTACATTTGACAAAGCTGAAATTTCTTCGGATGAGTTTGTTGATGTCTTTCTTTTGATTTATAATGGTTTTTTTCGCAGAATCGCTCAAAAACAGATCATCTACAGGGCCTTTAACATTTTTAAAAACATTTCCGATTCATGTTCGATCGAAGTTATACGCCCGACGTTTCCACCTCATGCAACTGCAGAAGAAAAAACAAAACAAAAATGTTTTGAATTAAATAATCAGTTTGCCTTTGTGTACAACATTATACCATGTACATGTAGGCCAATACGTGAAGCCACAAACATCGTTAGCGTGGTCGTCCACGGCCGTTCGGCAGAATTTATGATAGGCCTATAGCAAAAAAAACCGGCAAATTTCCGTACGATATCGGCAGGACAACGCAACCTGCTGCCGCAGAAATATTCGGCGTCGGATCTTGTCGCCAAAATATCTACTGAGAAGTCGCACAACAGCTAGCAACGATTTTCAATCACGAACCAAGTTCATTGTACTGCTGTGCAGCGTCGTCCGATGAGCCGATAATTCAATCGCCCGTAATCTTCAGCGCAGGGTGACTGACACTCGGATTAGCAACGGACTAGCTGACCGCAGGAATGCCACAGACTGGAAGACCACGTTTTAACCGAGAAAATATGCAGATTTCGTTTGGCGCAGAGTTAATGAGCTGGCCAGAACAGGAGTTCAAAAATTCACCTCAATTTAACCGAGTGAAAACGTGACTCAAAATTTAACCGAGTTCCGGCACGGTTAAAATGCGTGCCTATAAAATTTTAACCGAGAAACGGTAATTTTAACCGAGTAGATGTTCATAGTGTCACCCCATCTCCTGATGTTATTGTGAAAGATAGCGATATGTCTGTATTTCTTTTTCCACGATTCTTTTGCTTACATTTTACTGTTTAGACATTAGATATTTTATTTCCTGCAAAATTGGCATCATTTTTTTGGCTGTTCCGATTCGGGTCGGAACAGCCTTTGTTTTCGTTTTCAGACGCTTTTTCGGGCACTTGCACATTCATGATTGACTTCAAACTTCACATGGACATTGGTCACTATGTGAAGTTGTGCACAGTACTAATGACGTCATGATGACGTCATCACGTGTCAGATTAAAGGGGCATGAAGTTTAATCAATTAAATATTCAAAAATCATTAAAAAATCAACCGTTTGACCTACGATCTTGATTCCTTCGCCATATACGATGACTAACAAGGGTCTTTGAGATGTGCTCACCCCTTGACCTTGGACCTCGTTTCCTATTGGTCAAACAGATTTTGCCTTGCCATTTGAAAGTGGTACAAGATATCTGGATGTGGTCAACTGTATTATACTTCGACCTAGGGTGGTGTATCCAAAAAATATGGTCGTGACCTTTGACCTTGCTTACTTTCGGTCGAAACCGGAAGTGGCCCTTAGTTTGAAAGTGGTAGGAGGTATTGAGATGGGGTCAATGGTGTTATTATCAGAGGCCCTTAAGCTTTCCAAAAATATAAGTGATGACGTCATCGTACGAAATACCGCCCTCTAGCGGCAAGATGATTACGTAATGAAATATTGGAAAATCAATAAAAAATCAACCGTTTGACCTACGATCTTGAATCCTTCACCATATACGATGATTAACAAGGGTCTTTGAGATGCGCACACCCCTTGACCTTGGACCTCGTTTCCTATTGGTCAAACAGATTTTGCCTTGCCATTTGAAAGTGGTACAAGATATCTGGATGTGGTCAACTGTATTACACTTGGACCTAGGATGGTGTATCCAAAAAATATGGTCGTGACCTTTGACATTGCTCACTTCCGGTCGAAACCGGAAGTGGCCCTTAGTTTGAAAGTGGTAGGAGGTATTGAGATGGGGTCAATGGTGTTATTATAGCGCCTTCTAGCGACAAGATGATTACGTAATTAAATATTCAAAAATCAATAAAAAATCTACCGTTTGACCTACGAATTTGATTCCTTCTGCATATACGATCACTAACAAATGTCTTTAAGATGCGCACATGGCTTGACCTTTGACCTCGTTTCCTATTGGTCAAACAGATTTTGCCTTGCCATTTGAAAGGGGTACAATATATCACGATGGGGTCAACTGTGTTACACTTCGACTAGGGTGGGATATCCAAAAATATAGCAACACCTTTGACCTTCCCTACATGTCAGATTAAAGGGGTTATGTAATAATATTCAATATTTAAAAATCGATAAAAACTCAACCGTTTGACCTACGATCGTGATTTCGTCATATACGATCACTAAAAAAGGGCATTCCGAACACCATATATGTTTATAAAAAGGAGGGGAACAGCCATGTGTTCGTTGTCAAGAACGAACACAGGTCTAGTTTCTTTTTAAAACTTTAGCAGATAAAAAATGTTGTAAGCCATTTTTAAGTGGCGATGGGGCTAAGTGGCGATGCATGGGGCGAAGTGGCACTGGGGCAAAGGGGCAAAGTGGCACTGGGGCAAAGTGGCACTGGGGCAAAGTGGCAATGGGGCGAACTGACTGTAAAGCAAGTGTTGAATGCAAACAGTGAAATTTGGGTGGAATTTTCGCTGTATTGTTTTTAGAAAGTAGGCATCGTACATGTATGATACCCTACATGTACCTAATTTTTAGGGTGAGGTACATGTACATGTAAGGTAACACTAATGCACCTATCAAATGTTCCCCTATCCCCCCAGGCTGCCCCACCCCTTAGGTGGGGATTTGGTCACGATTTTCATGCCCCAGGGTGGTAATTTTGACACACAAATCCAATTTTCAGCACACCTGGGGGGAAACAGGGGTGGGGATTTTGTCATGCGAAAAGTCACAAACTATACTTCTAGAGTGTTGACTTTAATATGGTTTTAATATGTTATTTAATTGATGTTGTAGAAGCTATATATAGTCTAAACAGCTGTAGCATAAAAATTCCAAAATGTGGTATTTAGGGGCCTTTTTGCACGGTTTGAAATGGTACATGTCATGGGTAATTGAAAATGTTTACTGCATTAAAAATAAACAATAAAATGTGACAATGTTTGCAAAAAATGATTAAAAGACGGTCTACAAATTACCCTTTTCTCCGTGCCAGTCACTTGGCTACATGTACCGTATATCATCACATAAAATTTTCAATTTTTATTGTATGCTAGATTCCGTTTTTTAAATTGGAATTTCCACCTTTTGATGAAGTTATTTTTGGTAAAATTCCATGTAAACAACGGGGTTAGGTTAAATTCTAAAGCAACTGTGCAATCGAACGAGTGTACTGACAGTTTTCCATCAACGATTAACGCGATGCAGAAATTTTCCGAGAGCCGAGGACCTGTTCTCTGTACGTCAGCCATGCAATGTAACTGGGGGCCTACCAGTGCCATGAACTGTATGTTACATTATGTTGTTGAAGCCTGTGCACACAAAGGAGGCACGTTGTGCTGCTGTGCACTATTCAATTTTAACAACAACAAAGAACGCATGGCACTGGATGGCCCCCAGTTATGGCGGACGCGCAGGGAGGGAGTCCTTACTTACCGGATTCGTGTATACCGTGTGAACAATTTTTACATATTTTCTATATTTCTGGTGTTCATAATCGTTCAAGTGATCATTCCCAGGGTCAGTGCACACTGTATAATTGTTCATGAGGACAAGGTTGAAACTGCACTCGGTGACAGGGTGAATACATACATGTAATCTATAATTTCTTAGCACAGAATAGTGATCGAATTAAAGCTCCAAAAATGATGATTTTAAAATTACTGATACATTGCAGCGTTCAAATTACATGTAGCACTGGTCCGTTGGCCAAATGACAGTTGAAATGGTCTCGGGCCAGCTGGAAAGCCTTCCCAATGGTCCGGCTGTCCAGTTGAAATAAAACAGACCCACGCCGTACTAAATTTAAAGGAGTGATAAAATAACTTAAGACGTGTTTCCATTGGACTTCTTTTTCCGCGCCCTCGCGGGAACTTTCCGCGACTCCCTGTAAACATTCTTTCCTGTAAATCTCCCGTGCGTTCCCACTTACCATATATTTTACACGACGCGAGCGAAAAATTTAGCTACTCCGCTGGCCAATTGAGGGCATGGTTTACATAACCTTTGACCTAACAGGATGTTTGACATGCCATGCGATGCACATATTGGCGCGAAATTATTAATTGTGTGCATGCTGCACGAAACCTAATCAAATTTCGAACAACTTCGATTAAACTTGCCATTATATTTGCGAAGAAAAGAGCATGGAAAAAACACGTGCGTACGTACATACAGGGCCCGTACATAATAACCATTTTTTTTGCGCGCAATGTGTGGTGGGATTGCACGATGCAGGAAGTGACATCATCCATTTGGCATTTTACACAGCGGCAGCGGTAGTTCTACAGGGCGGCGCTGTTCCAATTGGACTTTTCGAGGGCCCTGTAAAATGTACATGTGACAACGCCATAAGGACTCCGAATGCGTAGTGGGGTCGTGGCAGGCACGCAAATGTTACCATTTTCGCAGCGTCTTTGCGCTTGCCACGCGTGTACTGCGCGTGTACTACGTTCATGTGGATGTTACGACGCTTGTCTCACGACCTTCGCGACCCGTACCCACCCCACCGCGTTCTCAGGTCAGATCGCAGAACCTTGGCGTTTGTTTTGAACATGCTCAAAACAAACGCTGTGACTCGGCGACGTCGGCGATCATTGGCGACCACAGAACGATGTATGGCGTTTCCAACATGCTTATACCACGCTTATGGCGACCTTGACGCGCTCTGTGCCCATTTGTCGTCGCCGTACTAGCACAGTAAGGACGCCACCCTGGTCTGACGGTGTGACACGGAGACAAGCGTCGTAACATCCACATGAACGTAGTACACGCGCAGTACACGCGTGGCAAGCGCAAAGACGCTTCGAAAATGGTAACATTTGCAATGGCGAATTCGTGGCGTCCTCACCACGACCCTCTGACGTTGTCAGGGTGATATTACATGTACGATGATTTCACGTTGCGCGATTGCACCACGTCCTCATGGGGCTCCGGCTGCGCCTATGGCGTTCTTATGGGGTTCCCAATATGCATTAATGGAGTTCTTAATACGACCATGGCGTGGTTTACCAAGCTTGCACTACGCTCCTCCTATGGCGACCATGCTTTTCAGGTGCAACCTTAACCTAGCTGCTATAAATACTGGCGTTTCAAAGTTCATACATCAGTGTGTCTGTCGTCTTCATCGCTGTATGTCGTGTTAATAATCATGGCAGAAGATACCCAGAACGTGGTAAAAACGCCCTAATAGGTCGCCGTGCAGTAGCGATACACGTAGTAAGAAACTATGAGCGTGGTGAGAGCGCCGCGGTATCGCCGTTGCCAAGCCTATAGATCTCAATAGAAACGCCATAAGCGCGGAGAGGTCGTGTCGACCGCGTCGTGAGAATGCGGTATGATCGCACAGGTCGCGGTATAAGAGTTTTAAATTTTTTGGAAGTTTTTTTTCGCATTGTGTTTACGTTTGCCGGCGATCTTGTACATTTTCTGGTCGCCGTAAGGTCGCGGATGGTCGCCGTCACGCGTCCAGTCTGACGGGGGTATATGATTGGATGATAGCACAACCCGCTGTGATATTTTCGCAACGCGTTGCCGCAATACGTTATATGACTTTTGGCTTGCCATACCGACTCAATTGAATAGCGCCCTCTTTCTCCGTGACGCGCACAGTCCGCCATTTTAAAACATACCGGTAGAGATGATCGTGCAACACGAGGTCCGAGATTTTTCTTGGAATATTTGGGTTTTAAAGACGAATGTACGCTACTTTTGAGGATATTACGGCCAGGTACTTTTAGAAGGCTAAAAGTGTTTATTTGACGTTTATATTGGGACGTTTTCATTTTTTATATAACACTTTTAGCCCCTTAACATTTTAACCCCCTTCGTCGTGTGGAACATTCCTGCACGCCCTTTCTGGTCCAAATACCCGTGTGAAAAATCTTACCGTACACAAAAAAAAGGGCACCATGGAGGTCCTTGTAATCTAAAGACTTTTGCACCCTTGTCGTTCTTTTTCCATGATGACTCAAACATCAAAACAGGATAAAAGGGAGCAAAATTTGGAGTAAAATCGACAAATCTCGAACAGACTGGGGACTTGACTTCGCTGGTATCGCGTCAAAAGGAAAGTAGTCCCACCAACGCGGATGGATTTTGTTTACACTATGTTAAGCCTAGACTAGTCCCCTGTTTATGTGCGCTACGCTGCTCTCGCTCATATACGATGCGTGGGGAAGTAAATATGTGGACAGGGGGCCAGTCTAGGCTTAAGAGGTGTAAACAAAATCCATCCGCGTTGGTGGGACTACTTTCCTTTTGACGGGGGAAATCCGACACAAACTACAGTACTCCCAAGCGAAGTTTCCGTTTCGGTTGCGCGGTCGGTGTTGTGCAGCTATATAGACAGAATGATTCTGTCCCTACGGGATTTCCCGTAGGGACAGAAGGTATACCCTTTCATACAGTGGATTGTTGTCATTTTGCCTCGAAATTAGAATCACACCTAAATATTTCCTCCTAGTTGTGTCCTACAGTGGTTTGAGATGTCCATGATTGGAAAATGATTGGAAAGAAATACTTACAACACCGTTTTTGAAGCCAAAAGTTGCTCTCACATTCAAACTTAACAGCAGTTTCTGTCGTGACCGTGTTCATAAATCTCGACGTGAAATCTCGCGAGAATGTACACTAGTTGGGCCTGCCCAATGCCCAATTGCAGACAGACTGTATCAAGCCTTATCGTTAATCGGGCACAAATACATTTACACTGTACGCACTGAGGAAATGACTTGGCTGCTCTTTCCGACGGCTGTTTCATTACTTAACACTTAATGTCAACCATGTCACATGTTATTAATATGTCCCCCAACGTGGCGCGGCCCCTAACGTGGCGGGCTTTACTTTCCGTTCTCTCTTGGCGCAATAAACAATCTGTTGCACTTGGCATTAAATGGAAATAAAGTTCTCATAAGTATCTTCATAAATTCCAAAACTAAAATACGGAGAAGAATCATTCAGTAATACTAGAAATTCACCGGAATGTGAAGGCATCGCCGTTCGCTTCAGGTTGTCATCACATGATACACGGAAGCCTGTAATAGGCATTTCACGTGAATAAAACCAGGCATATATGGCGTTGTGTACAGTGTCACAGTGTGTGCGTGCAAGTGGTCTTTGTGAGCCATCGTAGTATTAATTACATCAAACCGTTTCAGCCAATCAGCGACGCGCTCCACGTTAGGGGACAGTCTGGGCGATTTTGGGAAAAAAGTGTTCATCGTTTTGTCCCGATTGTTTGTGTTATTTTGTACTTGTTGATAAGTCAAAATATTAAAGTATTACTTTTTCTTGGAGCCTATGAATTATACTACAAGGTGTGTAAGTTTCAACTAATCCTGCTAGGGGGTTTTGCTATAACTTAAGGTGAGCGGATTTCCAGTGAGTTGTCGAAGTGCGCCAAGTTAGGGGACATCACTATGTACGCTGATCGAGCGAAAGTTCCGAACTGTATACAGCCTAGTACTAGTAGCAACCATTGCAAGTTCGTTCATCCTTCTGGCGTACGCGTGCCAATACAGCGCACGCGTCGTGAATGGGGCTTTGCGTACACTACCCCTAATCACGTGTGCGCATCACGCGTATCCAAACTTAAAGGATGTGACGTGAGTCACGCGACAGCAGCTTTCATCTGTGCGCATATGCGAAAACCCATGTAGAAACTCACGGTGCCCAAATTTACGGTGCCCAAAATCATGCAAATGCAAATGAGGTGGCCCAAACCATGCAAATGAGGCCCAAAACTATGCAAATAGTTATGCAAATGTACCCAAAAGTATGCAAATGAGATGGCTATAAATATGGTAATGAGAAGGCGCAGTTACGCGCGTACGTACGGCCTCTGTACGTACGTGATTCTGATTGTGGATCTGATGCACTAACTCTGATGAACTGTTCAATTTCCGCCCGATATTTAGCATAACATATTTATCGTAAATAAACAATCACACAAAATATGGGTAATTAAGATGTTATTCTGACATGATTAAGCAAAAAATAATGATTTTGTTCATCTTGCGAGTGGATGTCAAAGGATTTTAAACACATGATTCAGCAATGTAAAAGCAATCACTGATCACGTACATGGCCGCCATGATGGCCGCGTTGCTCGCGCGCGCAACAGTCGACATAAAAATCCTACTTCGCATCATGACATTACGAAGAAATTTCACAAGGAACAATTACTGTACTACATACCTTTTATTTGGTAGTGAACATTCAATCCGTGATTTTGAAAGCGTCAAGTCATGAAGTAGCCTTATTAGCGCCTACAAAAGCAGCAAGGTCTCGTAAAAATTCGAAAACGGTGTGGAACTTGTGGAAGAGCGAGAATTTATTACGTCATAGCAAAAACGTCAAAGGGCTTACTCAGCGACAGCCAATGAAAAATGCGCATTCCGGGGAATAACCCTTAGACTGGTTCCCGCTCCACGATGCCTTAAACTTAAAGGGGGAATCAGAGTTTGTACTGTCCGAAGACTGGGCCTCGCCAACAATCACGATATATTTAAACCAGTGGATAGTCTATGAAAAAAACACAATCCTCCTACCTTTCAAATCCATCCACTTTATGATTTTGGAGTATTTTCCCGATAAAAGGTATCGGATCGGCGATCAATTTATATGCAAATACAGCAAAGCACGTGATACGTCTGGACGAGTCGACGTAGACGCGGACCGAAATAGACTAGTTCTCTGTCCTTACATTTCACAAATCGCTACGGAAAGAAAACAAACCAAGTCTATCATCGAGCAGTATAGTCTTAGCTTAATAGTTTTATGATAGTCGTAGGCCTAATATTAATATTTTAAGAATTTATGTTTAGCTCCATGTTATAACCGTTATTAACCAAACTGTAATTAGGCATATAACATATTGTTATGCTCATACCTTTGCGGGGTCGTAAAGTTTAATAAACCAACCAGTCAACATTCAATGAATGAATACGAGTACCGGCTGCCGTAGTTTTTAAAATAGTAGGCTACATTAGTAGTGGGACGGAATTTACGTCTCGCGAGACGAAAAATAATTGTTTTGCTCATTTCTCAAAGACTATACGTCAGACAAAACAATTTCAGGGGAAGTTTTCTGCCGTCATCAAGTTTATATCCTGTAAGTTATGTGTAAATCTGTGCACATTTTATGACATTTTTCGAGATACCAATCATGTGTAGCCTACTGCCTTTAAATCAAATTAAATCAAATCAAATTTAAAAGCATTTGAATTTAAAAAGAAGGCATTATGGCCAAAATAACATTAGGTGCGTTAAGACGATCGTTGTTAACTTACAGTTGGTCGTTGCCTCGTTGGTCGTTGGTAGTTGGTCGTGGGCGCTCGTGAGTAAGCTCGTAAGTAGTGACCGTGTAGACGCACTTACTTACAATTAAAGGTACACACCGGCCTACTGTTTACATGATTTAGTGATGTAGCAGCATTGACAACACTTTTTTGATGGTCGTTGTGAAAAAAAAGATCATCAAAATATCCCGTAATTTACTAAAGAAGTGCAAAATTAACAAAAACGGTCAAAAGACGGGTTACATACGCTTTACCAGCAGTTGCAACTACGCGCGAGCCTCGAGACGACTTTGTCACAAACGATTCGCTCTTCTCCTGTTCAGGATATCTCCAATTTTCTGCTCACGATTTCACTAGACAGCCCGGACGACCGAATAGGAATTTCCGTTTTCTTTTGAGGAGTTGGCATCATGTTTTTTCTTCACGAACGTACACCGGAGCAACACGCCCGTGTGTGTGTGCACTCAGGCTATTTGACGTGCTGCGCGCGCGGGGCAAATATCCTACACTCCACGGTAGCCTGCCGTAGCACGCGCTCGCTCCCGTTCTCCGGACTCTCGAAACAAACAATTATGTTCGAATTTTCATACTTATGTTTAACTTGTATAAATATATAGTCTCTCTTTTGTCAATTACATATAAATTTTTGGGGGAAATCAGAGTTGAATTTGGTGCAGTTCTGCAGTAACAAACTTTTATACGGCTGGAAATACAACTAACTCACAAGACCACATGACTTATCGGAACCAGAATTTAGTTCCGAAAAGTCACGTGACCTTGAATTTTTCAAAAGTGCTCAAAAACGGCCAAATTTGACGGCGTCTTTTCAGGATATATCTAATTTACTCTCGAAGGCGCTTCAGAATAATGTATGGGTCTATTTCGAGCCCAACATAGCCCAACAAAGCCGGTGTGTTCCTTTAACGACGATTTACCATCGAGAAATCGGTAGCGCACTACGAGCGCGCACCATTGGTATATGGGCCGTGTGCATGCTTGCGCGTCGTTGTTAAAGCACCGTTGGACACGCGTCGTTGTTAACTTTACTTTTAAAGGCAAGGCTCGTCAGCAATGCGCGCGCGCCAAATTCGTGCGACGAAATACGCAGCTCCACGCTATTGCTATGGAGACGCGTATTTCGTGGCACGAAATTGGCGCGCGCGCATTGCTGACGAGTCTGTGCCATTTAACTTTACCTTCGAAGGTAGTGCCCGACTAAACATGACTATTTTTGACCAAAACGGGCCAGAGATCACCCAAAATGGGCCACCCTGAAATAATGTGCAAGCTACGGCAATGTGAACGAGCATATTTGGATTCAGCATATTCAAATTAGTACAAATTGCCTTTAAAGGCACCGTGACAGGCTCGTCAGCAATGCGCGCCCGCCAAATTCGTGCTCGAAACACGCAGCTCCATGCCTTTGCTATGGAGCTGCGTATTGCGTGGCACACATTTGGCGGGCGCGCATTGCTGACGAGCCTGTGCCTTTAAAGGCCCTGAGATGATCTGTTTTTGAGCGATTCTGCGAATAAAACCACTATAAATCAAAAGAAAGACATCAACAAAATCATCCGAAGAAATTTCAGCTTTGTCAAATGTACCGCGTTTAAAAAAACCATGAAAATCCATATGCATTTACCTGGGGCCAATTTTATGGCGCTGCTAAGCACAAAAATTTGCTTAGCACAGGATTTATTTGCTTTATAAAATGGATTACAAGCCAAAATTATACGCCAACTTATGTTCTTCGCAAGAGTAGGAGAATACCTTTCAATACACGTCACTTACGATTTTTGCTGGCAATCCATTTTTGCAAAATAAAGCAAACAAATCCTGTGCTAAGCAAATGTTTGTGCTTACCAGCGCCATGAAATTGGCCCCTGGTCTTGGCGGGGTGTTTCAAATATTCGTTCTCAGTTGATCGGGTACTATGTGGCTTGCGTCATGCACTCTGTGGCGCACATACTGCGTGTGCGCGCGATCCATAAAAATGCATCGCTTTGGAACACGCACGCGGAGTACACAGCGCCCATGCATTTTGGACCGCGTAGATGCAAACCAAAAATAAGTAAATCGTTTGCAAACGATCTAAATAATTTCATCTTTACGGATTATTTTCTGGTAAAATTATATCATTTTGAGCGAAAACCTTTCAATGGATAGTTGCTATTAATTCAATCTTTACTTTCAGAACGTTTCCCCTGTAAACTCGTCGATTACTTTTTGGGGTCATTGCAAATGATCCACTGGCCTTTAAGTTGCCTCTCCCCGTTTGCTATTTATATTGGCCAAGTTTTGGTTTTAGTCTCATTTCCAGTCGCGATTTGAGTCGACCAGGTTCTAACAGAGTTCAGTCGCCCCTCCAGTTGCTATAGACCGTGTAAGTTGACCTCGAGAGCGTGCGGGACTCCGCGAGACTCGTCAACTTCCGGGAACCTCGTATATAAGTTTTAACACATGCAGCGACCGTTTTTTTCCCCGGTACTATTACCACACCACGTCAAAATTAGCAGTTTCACCTAACGATTCGGGTCCGGTGAAACATCTTAAAATCCCATTTGCGAAAGGTTCACAAAATGTTCACAAAATGTTTAATCTTACATTTTATTTCCGTCTCCAAGATAGACTGGTAACCTTATACACGCGTCGCTGGTATAGTCCGCAAGTGGCGCGAATATTTTAGCGCCGTGTAGTTGGCGCGAATACGTTGCATTATAGCCGTTTTCAAAAGTTCTTGATTCGGCTTCGGATGTTCTTTGCGATTTCTGTCTTGTACGATTTCCGTCCATATATACTCTATTTGTTTAGGACTTTTGGTGGTTTTATCTACTCTCGACAGAAGTGATGAAACGTTCCAGTTGGCGTTCAAACCAGATATTTGATTTAGTTCATATTTGATTTAGTCTATATAGTTGGCCAAGTTTTGGTTTTAATTGGGGTAAGTCTCCTTCTTATTGAGTTCAGTCGCCCCTCCAGTACTATTTTGTTTGATTGGGCTTAGTCTTCTTTCCAGTCGCTATTTGGGTCGGCCAACAAGAACCTCTTATACTAACGAGGCACGGTTAGACCACGCATTGTACAAGTGGCTTGGATCTTATAATGGTTGTGTACACGAAGAGGGGTAAAATGTGCTTTATTAGCAATGGTCAACTGGCCACTGACCTTTTAGAAAAAAACACCATGCAACACAGTATTTTTAAAGACGTTTATTTCATAAAGACGTTTTTGTCTTTTTGATGTGAGCAAATACGGCTTTAATAAAGTTTCCCCGATTTCCCCCCCCCCCCCCCCCCCCCCCTCCTGCCCCACCCACCTCCCTCACCCCACCCCCTCCCCACATCTCCGGGCTCCCATCTCACGATCCCACCCCTCTTCTCCCAGCCCTACAAAAAAAAAGGTGGGCACTCGAAGGTCCAAGGATATGGTCAAAATAGAAACCGTCTGTATACCGGTAAACGATTCGAGTTAATCCCTCTTCAAATCGTTTCTCTGTTTACAGAAAACCGTGTGCCGGTTTGAAGGGAACCGTTTCCAACTTGCTGGGTTGGTCGATGGTTGACAGGTTTACAACTAGCCGCCTGCACGAAGGGAACAAAAGGCTGCTACTGGCCAACGACTTCAAAAGGAGCCGCCCGACCCTCCAGCCGGGCGCACCCCGGGGCATGAATGGGTTGTGGTTAAACACCCTGTTCGGGCGGTCACGTAGTAAACAGTGGCAGCGAGTCAGCCAGGAGTAGTCACACAATGGCCCGTAATCCGATAAGCTCTCTCACTATGAACATCTAACAATGGAAATTGGGCACACACCATTGTTACTAACAATGGGGTTACAATGAACATGTACATGTTCTTGCTCATAGTGCCTCTTGCTCAGCGAACTTTGGCCAAGTTGAACATTGCCAATTATCTATCGTCTGGCCGCGCCAGAGCTAGAGAAGTTAAATCGTGTGCTTTTTCACTGAAAACCGTGCAACGGTGTATCGTTTATGTACCGTTTCCCCGGTATACAGACCGTTTCTATTTTGACCTCGCGCCTATAACTGGAACAAGATGCGCTACAAAGAAACTAGCCTTCAACTTTTCACACACCAATTATTTGATTATGCACATATTTATCTTTTCCCAAACACCTACATCATACATTTGACGAACTGTTGCAGCTACATATATACATTGTACTAACTAGTGATATCATATTATGAGAACAGAATATCTTCAAAATCAAAAGCAGTGTCCTACAGAAACAAATACACCCACCAACTTGGTAGGGGCATTGTTTTAAAAGGTTTTCAAACAATGACGACATAACATCACATTTTACTACTTTGGTTATGTACAAATATCAAATTGGCTTTCGATTTTCAATCAGTTGCCATGTGCATATTTCGTGGCATGCACACTTGTGTATTTACATCGACTCTTTGCAACAACGGCCATGACAGGGGGCAGGTTTTCATATTTAAATGATATTACAATAGATCCAAAAAGTTCCTACTCGTGCATGACACACGGTAACAGTGTGACTGCCCCCTGTTATGGCCGCCCGGCCGTGCAAAGGGTCTGCGGGGATGGACAACGTACATTTTTAATTTGCTGTTCGGTTGCAGGCATTCCATACTAAAGGCCCATTGTATCATTTGCAAGGACCCAGAATTTTACTTCACGAGTTGACAAGGAAAATCTTATCCAAGGCGTTGACAGCATTGTAACAAACACCACATGAATGTATTTAAGACGGTACCTTCTTTAAGAAATTAACGATTGAAGACGTTTTAAAAAATGTGTGCACACGATTTTGTTACCATTCATTCTACAGAAAAAGCATGCATGGCATTTGTGCAGCTGAAATGTCTGCAGCCTAGTCTACCAACATTCTTCTTTAAACGTGCAGGCGTAATTCCCCTTTTTCCAGATATCCACAAAAAGTTCCATCTTGCAAATGATATGCTGGCATTAAAAAGCCATAATTTTCAAGATAAATTGTTTTATAGATTTCTGGATTAAGGACATAACATATTTCGAAGAATATTGGTCAATTAGTCTGCAGACATTTCAGCTACATAGACGCATCACCAATGTTTTAGAAAACATTAAAATCCATGCATGGCTTTTTGTGTTAAGTAAATGGTTAAAAAAACGTTGTGCACTTAAATGTATACTTGTTTGGTAAACTGTTAAAACGGCATGATTTCCATTGGTAATCGAAAGCCCAGGTCGAGAAAACTACCTTGTAGACATTTCAGCCAAATAGATGCAGTAATACTTCAGAAAACCTGAAAAAAAATCCAAGTAGGTTTTTGTGCATGAATGAATGGCTCCGAAGATCGCTTACAGGCGATCTTTGAAGATTCAAATAGTTTTGTCATTTTTCTCATGAATGGGGGCACTTCAGACGAAATAATTTCACAGGATGATTACTACCATTACCATCTTGATAAAGATAATAATTCAGAAATGTTTTGGAGGGTAATTACCAAACAAGTAGACTACATTGGTAAACAAACAACTTTGTGCACTTAAAAAAAAAACATCAGTTAAAGGAGCGTGACCAGAGTTTCTGGAAAATAGTTTTCGATGTAACTTACCAATATTATCAAGTAACTCCCATACACACCTCCCATGTCCCAAAAACCCGAAAACATTCGCAATTTCCAGTAAAAAATTGAACAAAACTATCGAGTATGCTTTCAGCGGATAAACGTTGATACTGGAAAATTAGTTTACAAATAATCGGTGGATTTTCGACGATATCCTCGGAAATATGCGGCCTAGAAGCGCGGGAGTTTCAGTTTCGTAATCAGAAAAATATAACGGATGTTATGATATAAAAATCTCATGACCCATAAGGTAAGTCCCGGGGAGTTATGGGTAAAAAAAAGTGATCTGGTCACACTCCTTTAATTTGTTACAAAAATTTGTTACCGTTGCTATCAACACTTTGGGCAAGTTTTTTCTTGTCAAAACTCAAGTACAATTTGGGGTCCTTGCAAATGATGTAATTGGCCTTTAAGCATGGGCAGCAGCTTCCTTCAAAATAGCCAGCCGAAGTGTGACGTGGTTGCCATGGTAATTGGCTCTCAAAATAATGGCCATCGAAAAAAGTACCATTTCAAAAGCACAGAGACACGGTTCAGTGATTTTCAGCGTATCGAGCCATTACCTAGGCAAATAACAAAATATGACGTATTCACTTCGGCAGTCTATAGAGTACTAAAGTGAAAATGTCACCCTTTCTGTGTTGCTAAGGTTACTGGGTCTATACACTAAAACCAGTTAACCGTTTTCCTATGCTTTAGCAATGGTCTTTGCAAATTAGCAGTAAATGCTTAGACCCAGTTACCCTGGTAACTGACGTCACACTTGTAGTCTACATCTAATTATGAGCAACATAGCACTCCCACAAGTTTAACATCATGAATGGTCTAATTTAACAAACATGCACATGGCACTGCCACAAATTTAGACATGGCTTAGGATTGGGAAAGATCCAGCTAGAATTTAACACCAAAAAAACGAGCAATATCCACAGCATTTTGATTTAGAAAATCACACTTCAAAGTATAAACTACAAAGTTAAAACAACATTAAAAATTGACAATGAATGAATGCATTTTTCATCATCTAAGCTTAGTATGTTTACAAACTAGAAATTCTTCACACTAGTTGCTAGCGTTGCTTAACAAACAACATTTGTCAGTGTACAAAAATGACTAGATATTTACCAATCCGCTACCATCCTGTATAAACCCTCTCCCACTATTAAAACTCACTTTCAAGTCAGCACAGGCTCTCTATTTGAGAGTATCTGTGCACAGTAGTTGTCCAATGTCCATGCCTCTATTTGAGGCCATCGCAAGGTGGTGATGTCCTACATTCTTGTTGCAGTCTTGTACTTGTTCACTGACGATTCCGAGGTTCTCGCCGCTCTGCGTTGGGTCTCAATTTGAGACCAAGTGTTAATATTTACAATCCTTACCTTTAAGCCAACTACTACTGTAAGTAAATTTGACAAGTAAATGCATTTACAAATATGGAAACAATGAGCTGACAAAAGTTGATAAATATGTCCGCATTACTTTCTTCAATGCTATTTAGACTTTTACAAATACATTGTTTTTTATGTGCATGTAATTTTTCTTTAACTCCGACACAAAAGTATAAACTGTCCTACAATGAAAACCATATTACACAACATGTTACTTTCTGGAATAAAGTAAAGAACTCGAACAAATCAACTTGTGTGAACTCATTATTTCCACACAAAAATGAAAGGATAAATCATAAGATCTTTACAGGAATGAGCAAAATCAAACTGGGCATGCACAGAACACAAATTACAGATATTTTCTGCACCTACTTGACCGTCTCTAATTGACATATTGAAATATTTCACTTGCACAGCCAAGAATATTTTGGTAGTTTTGGTAGTTTTTGTCCATCTTTTGGTGGAAAGTTCAGTAACACGCCAATTCGTTTAAGATGTCGATTTTGCTTGTATACTGTAATCAGCACATTATGTACATAGCGCAAGGAGGAACAAGTCAAATTCACTATTTTTGTTTCAGTTATATTCAAGCATGCACTGAGAAATTGCTTTCTAATTCTAAATTGACAAAAATGAACTTTACAAGTAGTGCAGTTTTTTAAATGTGCTGTTAAATAAAATTACATGAATACAGTCGATTCTCGTTTTTGACTCCATAATACAGCAATCACATTTCCAATAACTCACTAAGATTAGTAATTTCACGGTTTTTCCATTCCTGATCAAAATTCCAAGGATTTTGCTGTAAAAGGAAAATGAGAATCGAATGTAATTTGCACTACTGCAAGTACATCAACAACGAACACAGAATCCATATCATATGTAAAATTTTTAATGCATTGCCAAGATTTCACTGCTTAAGAATTTGGACAAATTACACGTGGAAAGAATGTGGATGGATTATGATATGGAGCCAACACATAAACACGTCTGAAATCCATACTATGGATCCAGCAGACATTATGCACAGCAGTCATCTTAGAGGGGACTTTCTGTCAAATCTCCCAACAGAAGCCAAAAATGACACATTAATCCTCTCAGGTGACATTCTGTGCATATTAAAGAAGCGTGTCCAGATCACATTTTTGAGCGCCCCATTTTTTTCCACTTTGATACCACATCATTTGTCATTTTTCTCATTACCATTCTGAAATTTTGCGCTCTCAATCCGTATATTTTTAAGGATATCATACAAAACCCAATGTTTTGTTAACTAAGACCCTATTCTCACTAGAGAAATCGCTTCGTTTGACGATGATTCGACCAAGAGATTTCCTGATGTGAACGCACGCCTCTTCATTCGACGATGATTAGAATCGCTTCATTCGATGAAGGAAATAGCTTCATTCGATAAAGGAAATAGCTTCATTCGACGAAGAGATCGCTTCATTAGTCGACGAAGCAAATTTGTAATGTGAACGGCTCCCTGCGTTCGACAAAGCTATTTGGCAGGCCTGTTGCACAAGCGTGTTGTGCGTCGAGAGCCTAGCAAAGAGTTGTTTTTGACACGCCCCTGGAAAACCACACAGCGCGACTAGATGCTTGATACGCGACGCACATGTACCTCCCACGACTTCATTCGATCTTTGTTAGCAGTCGCTCCTGGTTCGATCTGTGAACAAACGCTTCATTAACTAACGATGATTAACTAATCTTCGTCGAACAAAGTGATTTCTCTAGTAAGAACAAGGTCTAATTTATCCGTTCCATAAAGCAGTGCAGTGATTACACCAATTTTGTTTGCTTCCACATCCAAATTGGAGATTGCAAATTTCTTGTTTTCTTCCCATGGCTAGTGTTTTGGGGAGGTATTTTATGTGATTATTGGGTTAGAGCGAAATCCATTGTCAGAAAAATAAAAGTCTGAACAAGCTCCTTTTAAGGTCTATTGTTGAATTTGTGACATATTTTGTATTCCCTAAAACGTAACAATCTCGTACCGTAACATAATCCACCGTAACATAACCGGTAAAGTACAGTACCTGCCAGTTTTTCATATTAAAAAAAAGTTAAAAGGTTGAGAATCTATACAGCTAAAATAACAATTTTACTTTGCACTGGATCAATCAATGAATTAAAAAAAAAATGTGCGCTCACATAATTACGTTTAAACATATGACCCTCCAAATTCATATAATATTGTGATTATAGGAGTGGTGCTTCTCCAAAATTTGATATCACAGGACTTTTCCAATCAGACATGAACAAGCACACTTTCAGAAAGTGATTTAAATATTTGTTTTGCCACATAAAGCAGAAAAAAAGAGGTTGGGGCAATAGAATCCTGTAATGTTAACAGGGAATTACACCCAAGAAATAAAATACATTGTGCCGAACAAGTGTAACTCGTACATTATTTTTATACAAGGAACAAGAAATTTGAAAATCAGATACGAGCTTCACAATGGGCGCTGCCATTTTATCCAGAAACTGGGCAAAGAATGACGTTTTCGCAGACATCTCCTTCGAGTACTCCTTTTGCGGTACATGTACTACGGATCTCTGGAAGTGCCACTTGTTGAGATGCTGAGATAATTTATCACAGGATGACAACATTCAGTGCAAAATGTCGTCATCCTACATTCTGGATATCTTCCACTGAATGTCGTCATCCTACATTCTGGATATCTTCCACTGAATGTCGTCATCCTGCGATAAATTATCTCGGAATCTCAACAAGTCAGATGGCACTTCCAGAGCTCCGCAGTACTGCAAAAGGAGTACAAGAAGGAGTTGTCCGCGAAAACGTCATTCTTTGCCCAGTTTCCGGACAAAATGGTGACGCCCATCAGCCATTCTTTGTGAAGTTCGTATCCGATTTTCAGCGGGTCAAATTCCTTGTTTTTCTGTATGAAAATAATGTACAAGTTACACTTGTTCAGCAGAATGTCTTTTGTTTCTTGGGTGTACCGTAATTCCCCGTTAATACACAGAACTTCAACAGCCAGAATACATGTACTGCAAAAGAGTTTTGGGCACCTCATTTACATACTATTGGACATAGCGGAAAATGTCGCAAAAAGAAGAGTTAACATGCCAAAAATGCTGTTTCTCTTTATCGCGCGTGTTATGTTCGAATCCAAAATGCACTACACGCGAACCATACCGACCAAACCGGTTACAGTGCTGTGCTATTCAACACCGACGCTTTACATCTGGCTTAATGGAAATCTGCGTGTTAGCGGTGTTTCTTCGAGGGCTGTGAAATGCACCTTCTCATATAAGGAGTGGATTGCAATAAGAGGTCTAAGGCCACTCTGTACCCTTAGCCAACTAACGCAGCACCTGCTATGACCGATCTACATGTACACTCAAACCAAACAAGTTCCGTCACCAGTAAGACATTTACAGATATTTATTATTAAATTGGATTTAATGTAGGAAAATAATATATCAAATTTTAGCTGAACATATCCCTCAAAGGAATAAAGCTCAAGAGAGATCATGATGGCAAGCTTCACTGAACATGAATGCAACAAAGGAGTGTGGGGTCAGAATGAAAAACACCAAAGAACAATGTAACTTGTGATTTGGGCAATTTGTGTGTAGACAATTAGGACATTTTTAAGTGAGTTTGGATTTATCAATGTCTTGTCAAAAACATCCAAATCAAAATGGTTAAATTGTTCAATCTGAATCGTGCCATTGCATTAGGTATGGTGGAAGCAAAATACTGAACTGTAACTCCCCTTGCTTGAGTGCAATAAAGTTGACATCGTTATTTTTTGGTGTTTTTCATTCTGACCCCACACTCCTTTGTTGCATTCCTGTTCCGTGAAGCTTGCCATCATGGACTCCGTTGAGCTCTATTCCTTTGAGTGATATGTTCAGCTAAAATTTGATATATTATTTTCCTACATTAGATCCAATTTCATAATAAATATCTACAAATGTCTTACTGGTGACAGAACTTTTTTGGTCGAGTTTATAACTGTGACCCATTCTGAAGAAATGAGTCCGTTGTCTGATACTCTGGGCCGAGCTTTTGCAACCAATACTGGAAATTAGTGGCGAACACGGCAACTATAATCGCTCCGCAATATTTAGACACGGTGCTACATCTTGTAGTTATTGATGAAATAGGATGAAGTGTTGTGAAGATAATGCGTATATCCCCGTCAGTTACAGGAATTTGGACAGAAAAATAAGTCCCTTTTAACAAATTTACACATGTGATCGAAGGGAATATCACATTCATTTTCGTGCAAATTTGGTACGAATTACCCGAGTAATCACTTGAAATTATTGAAAGTATTAGTAGTAGCAGGCTACATCACTTCCCCCTTTTTTGTTACTTCCTTTGTTCCCCAGCTGGCGAAATTGTAGGTTAGTTAGACTGTTTATTACAATGGGCTAAACCAGTGACTAAGCTAAGACTGGCTACAGACAGGTGGCTAAGGCCCGCTTCAAACGTCGCGCTTATGCCATGTCGAATATAATTTAACTTGATTTTTTTAATTCGACACGGCACAAGCACGACGTTTGAAGCCATTTGGCTCGGCAAAATGAGTTCGACACGGCAGAAGATTTTAGCTTGACAGGGTCTGTCGTGCTAACTCTATTTAGTGCGGCACAAGCACGGCTTTGCTTCAAACGTCGTGCTCCTGCCGTGTCGAATTTAAATCCAGTTCGAAGTTGGTCGCAATTTTGTTCCGACTAGGAATGCGCATGCTCGCAGCGCGTATGTGAGTAAAGAAATAACCAACAAACAAGTGCATCAAAATAATAAAATGGCGACGTACAATGGACAGAATGGAAAACGCACGTGCACAACGTCCATGACGTGCACAATACTCATCCGCCATTTTGGATGTATTTAAGCTCGACTGGGAGTTTGCAATTAAGTTCGACGTTTGAAGCCACTGCTGTGCTAACGTCGTACCAACGTCGTGCCAAGTTTAATTTATTTTGACACGGCATAAGCGCGACGTTTGAAGCGGGCCTAAGACTGGCTACAGACAGGTGGCTAAGACGATTTGATTGCAATCCACCCGTGAAGTTTTTAAAAGTAATATTACATCTGAATATTGGAAAAATATCCAAAATATTTGACTCCAACTTTTACCTCAATGTTCCATCCACAAATATTTGAGCTACGTTTTACTACGTGTAGAAGATATTAACTGAGGTTTATACCCATGTAGAGAAATGTATATGGAGAATTCGTGTCTGTATAAATTTGAGTAATGCCCACTAGAAAACATTGCTGACCTTTCTTTTAACACACTATTTTCACTTTTCATTGTTTCTAATCTTAAAAGTTAAATCTTGGCAATCTCCCTCAGAGAGGAATTTGTACTAATAAAAAGCATATGTACATAATGGTGAACATACTCGAGGGGTAAAATATTAATTACCAGGAATCTAACAAGATGGACCAAAAGCACTGTTTAAAGGTGACTTTAAGGATGTATTTTACGCAGTCCAAATCAAACATCACGTTGTATTTGGTGACGTGGTTAAGTAGTTCAACCTGTCAATTTTTCACTCTCCTGGGCATTTTCTGCACTTTTGGGAGCTTCAACAGCTTCCTCTACACTCTCAGTTGCCGAGACTTCCGTTGTCTTGATGTCACTTAGCGAACTGACTTTGATTTGACTGGCGTCCAAGTCCTTTCTCTCAGCAACAACTGGAAGGGCGTCGCACGCAGGGCCGTTGTTCTGCTCCTTTGGTTGTTGAGACACCTGAGGAATTTGTGGCTTCGTCGAGGGGCCTTGTGCTGGGTCAGGGACACTTCCAAGAATTGTCTTTGGAGAGACTGGCCTTGGGGCATCCTTTGGCACAAAGGTCTCTGCAACAGGATTGAGTTTGTGTGGCTCAGGCCCAGCTGCAGCTATTTCGGGTTCTTTGCTTTTCACTGGTGGTAGCCCTTCGAATAAAAGCGACGATTCTACAGGAGATTTAGTAGGAGATACAATTTTTTCTGAAACTGGTGGTACAGGAGCACCAGCTTCTGTCATCTCATTATTGGAAGCTGCTTTTTCAGATATCTTGGTTTGGTCAGGTGGTGGCAAACTCATTAGTGGTTTTATGTCTGGCTGTGGAGCAGAATCAGACATCTGTTGATCTTTCTGCGGCAAAATTTCAGTAGTTTTATCTGCAGCTTTTTCGACGTCTTGCGGTTTGTCATCACGTCGCTCTCGGTTGTCTCTGTCTCTGCCTCGGTCGCGTTCGCGGTCGCGATCACGATCTCTTCTATCCCAATCATGTTCCCTGTCACGATTTCGACTTGCATCTCTCTCACGATCCCTGTCACGATCCCGGTCTCGACTTCTGCCAAAGTCTCGGTCGCGATCTCTGAAGCTAATCCGGTCATCCTCGCGGTCTTTCATACCTCGCTCCGATTCCCGGCCTCTGCCCGCATCTGCCCGGAACTGATCCCTGTCTCCATCTCTATCTCCTGGACGTTTCCATTCCCTTCCAAAATCTGGTCGTCTAAGTTCTCTATCGTCGGGTCGTAGAAAGCCCCTATCATCACGATCTCGGCTCCAATCCGGACCCCTCGGCCCTCCAGGTGCCATTCTCCAATCCTGGTCGCGCAATCCAATATCCGTCCTCTCCCGGTCGTCGCGGTCGTGCCATCCCCGTTCTGGCCACTTTCTTTCCCGCATATCAATATCCCTCTCGCTGAATTCCTTCTCCGGCTTTCCCATGAGAGGTTCCAGGCCGGTTCTCCCCTCTTGCTGCGTTCTCCCCTCTTGCTGCATTCTCTCCCTCTCTGGGGAAGGTGGAATTGGCGGCCCCCATCTGCTGCGCCCTGGTGCACGCTCAGGGGTACCATCTTGACTGCGATCGCCATCAGCTCTCCTGCCTTCCAGTTGAGGTGGCCCTCCACGCTTGAAGGACTCCAGATTCTCCGATTCCTGCTGTCCTGTCTGATTAGCTCTGCCAGGTTGTAGTCTGCTGTTTGGTGGTAGGCCTGTTGGCGGCGGCATTGCTCCCCGAGGTGGCATGTTACCAGGTGGCAGGGGTAACATCCCTCCCATGGGTGGCATTCGGACTGGCTGGGGCATCCCACCAGGTGGAGGCATGCTGCCTGGTCTAGGAAGCCCTCCCGACGTCATGATTCCTGGCGGAGGATGCATGCCTCTTACAGACCCACCCATCATCCCAGGACGTAGCTGTCGCATTCCCATCATCTGAAACTGAGGACCTATTTGCATTCCTTGGTTTGGTATGCGGATCATTTGCCCCTGCATCGCAAACTGCTGGCCTGGTCCTGGAAGTCTCATCCGAAAGCCTGGTGCCACAGCTCTCTGAATCAAGGGCTGTCCCTGGATGCCCAGTACAGGCCGCATTAAACGCATGCCAGGGGGCATTCGGTTAGGATCCGTGACAAGCTCTTGGGAGAGCGGTGGACGTATTCCCATCTTGGCCTGATCAGTATGACCTTCGGGGCCGGACTCCATGTGATTAGGTGCAGACAACACCCCCTTTTCATCCCTCATATCCACATCCTTCTTACCCGGTGTAATTGGCATGCCAGGTGAAAGACCCCTTTGTCCGATGTGATCTTTGAATTTACTAGGTACTGAGGTTGGTGGCTTTGGTATGGTGAAAACCCCTTGTGGGTGTCCCATCTCTCCTTTGTCAATGAAAAGTGAAAGTGTCGGCCGGGCCTCTTCTGTTTTGGCTTGCTTAGCGGGATCCAAGACACCTTCTGTGTGAGTAAAAGGGACCGGGCCAGGTTGTCTCATGAAGGGAATTCGCATAGCAAGTTGCATGTCAGGATTGAATCCTGGTGGTAGTACACCTGGAGGGCCTCCGTGGATGGTCATTAGATTCGTCGGTATGCTTCCTTGCGGCATGGAGCGCTGTATGGCAGCCAATGGATGTGGGAACCCGGGCCGAGGGATTCCCACAACCTGCATGCCTGGCAGCTGGGGGGAAGTTTCTGGCAGGCGAGATGAGGAAACTGGATCTCCTCCCAGGCCTGGAATCTTGAATTCAGACTTCCCACTGGTTGTAGTAGTAGTAGCAGTTGATGCAGCGGAGCTTGTTGGTTTAGCGACAGTGCTCACTGGGAGCGAAGGCTGGCTGCTCGGAGGTGGGACGCCTCGCGGAAAAATCACAGGCGGAGGGACACCTGATGGTGTGACCGTA
Source organism: Henricia sp. BOLD:AAB3569 (assembly GCA_037783545.1). NCBI lineage: Eukaryota > Metazoa > Echinodermata > Asteroidea > Spinulosida > Echinasteridae > Henricia > Henricia sp. BOLD:AAB3569. The sequence goes on along the minus strand of JBBELK010000272.1, from coordinate 858,811 downwards.
CTGATGGGAGGGTTGAGAGAGGTGGTTGGGACTTGGAATCCCGGAGGGAAGCGGAATCCAGGAGGCGGCATCGACGGACTGTACCCCACAAAAGGTGGGAGGACGCCGGATTGGAAAACAGGCATGCGCACCATGTCTGGCCTGATGCCTGAAACTAAGCTTTGTGATTGGCTGGAAGTTGGCGGCATTGGGACTGGTATTCTGGTTCCAACTGGCATTGCTTGGATGGTGTTGGGGACTGCGTGCCCGACGGTCGGAATGGGTGATATCATGTTGGGCCTGACCATACTTAAACCAGGCATCATGACACCCAAGGGTGGGTGTTGGGCTTCTATTGGTAGAGTACTCATCGGCGGACGCTGAATCCCGGTTGGTGGCAGTTCAACTTCAGGTTCTTCACTTGGCACCTCTGAGAGAGACAAATAGCATTCCATTAATCACTTTGGTTTGGGTATGAATTCCGGGTAAAAAGGGAAATAATTGCAATTTTCACTTTATTTTTATTTTTCAGAAACAAATATATTTTAAAAAAAATTATATCCTAATCAAATCGCACCATCCTCTTTTGTTGCGCCATACTTTTAAAAATGCTCATGTGAAAACCTCACACGAAAAACTCGCATGAAAGTTTCTGATGTGAATTACTTGGGTTAAAGCCCCAATACATCATTTGCAGTTATCCAAAATTTTACTTCAAGAAAAAAAATGACTAAAAGTGTTGATTGTAATGGTAACAAACACCACATGATTTTTTTTCGCTTAAAAATGGTACCTTTGTGGGAGAAATGGCCAACTGAAGTTGTTTTTTCTTTTCTTAAAGTGGCTGCAGACAAATTTTTACCATTTATTTATGCACAAAAACCAAGCATGGACTTTTCAGGTTTTCTGAAGTATTACTGCATCTAAACTCCTCAAAAAAAGTTCGGAAAGTCAAGTTTGACTGACGATTTCTCTCTTGTTACTAAATCATTTCCCTTGAATTTGGTATCATTGGAAAGCCCTGTTATTCCTCTTTACAGTGATGTGTCATTTGTTATGATTAATCAATTGGGGGATGTGCAGTATAGCGGAATACAGGGGTGCGTGGAAAGTGAAATGTCACAAAATTCACTGCTATTGTCATGCAGCGCATTCCCCTTTTGCTTGGAGGATGGGAATGTGTCAATGCACTTTTTGACAATAGCAATGCATTTTGTGACATTTCACTTTACACCCGCCCCCGTATTCAGCTGTGTTGCACATCCCCCAATTGCTTAATCATAACAAATGACACATCATCGTAAAGAGGAATAACAGGGCTTTCCAATGATATAAAATTCAAGGAAAATTATTTTGCAACAAGAGAGAAATCGTCAGTCAAACTTGACTTTCCAAACTTTTTTTGAGTTTATGTGGCTGAAATTTCTACAAGGCAGTTGATCAACATTATTCTTGAGTTATATGTTGTTCCTGTTATTTTAAAGTTTTTAAATCATGTAATCTGTTTAAGTTAAAAGAATAATAAATAAATAATTATTTAATTTACAGGTTAGCTTCTCCAACATAATGACAAACTTTTTAGAAACAAATATATTTTTACAAAAACAGTATACCCAAACTGCCTTCGAGTCCCAAGTCAAGTCAAACTGCCTTCGAGTCCCAAGTCAAGTCAAGTCAAACTGCCTTCGAGTCCCAAGTCAAGTCAAGCATGTTGGTCAAGTCGGTTTAAGTTAAGTATTGACAACAGTAAATTTGTTCAAGCTAATCCCAAAATGAGTCTAAACGCTGAAACTTGCATTCATGCATGTCATGTAGGGTATTTTTGTTGTTCTGGACAAGAATGCTCTATGCTCTTAGTGTATCCGTAGTGTTGAATTACAATTTGGTCGTCAAAAAAAAAAAAAAATTAAGTCCGAGTCTAGTCAAGTCATTTGAGGTTCGAGTCTCAAATCAAGTCAAGTCATTTGAAGTTCGAGTCTCAAGTCAAGTCAAGTCAATTGAAGTTAGAGTCTCAAAACAAGTCAAGTCATTTGAGGCTCGAGTCTCAAGTCAAGTCATTTGAGGCTCGAGTCTCAAGTCAAATCATTTGAAGTTCGAGTCTCAAGTCAAGTCAAGTCATTTGAGGCTCGAGTCTCAAGTCAAGTCAAGTCATTTGAGGCTCGAGTCTCAAGTCAAGTCATTTGAAGTTCGAGTCTCAAGTCAAGTCAAGTCATTTGAAGTCATTTGAGGCTCGAGTCTCAAGTCAAGTCAAGTCATTTGAGGCTCGAGTCTCAAGTCAAGTCATTTGAAGTTTGAGTCTCAAGTCAAGTCAGGTCAAGTCATTTGAGGCTCGAGTCTCAAGTCAAGTCAAGTCATTTGAGGCTCGAGTCTCAAGTCAAGTCATTTGAAGTTTGAGTCTCAAGTCAAGTCAGGTCAAGTCATTTGAGGCTCGAGTCTCAAGTCAAGTCAAGTCATTTGAGGCTCGAGTCTCAAGTCAAGTCATTTGAAGTTCGAGTCTCAAGTCAAGTCAAGTCAGAGAAAATGGGGACTTGAGTCGACTCGAGTCCGAGTCATTACAACCCTGGGGACAGCTCACATGAAACGCTCATATGTAAAAGCTGTTTGAAATCTCACAAAACTTTCACCACCTGATGGGAACCACTAGAAGTAACAGTCCCACTTTAACTATAACACCTGAGGCAAACTCACCTAACTTGACGCCTGGTGGAAGTGTGTCCTCATCAATTGTTGCTCCTTCAGCTAACTCCTTCAGATCCACTTCAGCTGGTAGATGATCCCAAGGAATGTATGTGACGCCCTTCTCCACCTCCCAGAACTCTGAAAACTGTTTATATTCCTTGACGCCTCTTCCTGGAGCCCAAGCAATCTGTAAGAGAAAGAAATGCAAATTATATCTGACCGAAAGATCGAGGAGGCTGATAGATGTAGCTTATTTTATTGGTCAGTGACGTGTATAAACACCTCTTGTGGCAAGGCTGACTGCACCAGCCTCCGTAAGAGCCGCTGATGCAGGGTGAACCACTCTGCCTGAAGAGCTCCCTCAGAACCTGCAATTCTAGGGCTGTTTTTGAGTAGTGCGGCTGGTCTAGAGGTCAGCTCATCCCTCACAGATTTATATAGAATGAAACCCAACAAAATCGTTTTTCTGGAAGTTATTAGTAGCTACACAATACTCTTAAAAACATTTTATTGCCCGGGAATCACTTTGTTCAAACAGGTCCTCTTGGACCTGGGGCCAATTCCAGCTACAGGGTAACATGAGCACAGAAAATTCAAACATGAAATATCAATCAAATTTGTATATGGGTGCAGACTTCGTATATAAGTCTGTTTTCGAAACTGTTTTCGAGACTTTTTCACCAGGATCATAACTCTGTGCAAAGCCAGTTATCTTCTCTAAAAACAAAAGAAATATCTTAAGACAGATCTAAGGAGATAACTTGCAACAACATACCTTTCTGAAAACCCTGTGTACAAATTTCCTATTTAACATATGTAACATAGGACACATACTTTGTGACATTTTTTGGTGTCCTTGTTACATACAGTATATTGGAAATTTGCACACAGGGCTTTCAGGAAGGTATGTCGTGGCACTATTTGTTGCAGTTCTTTAGCTGAAGTTATCTATTTAGATCTATCTTAATATATTTCTTTTGTTTTGAGAGAAGATGAATGACATTGTACAGAGATATAATCCTGGAGGAAAAGGTCTATCCAGTATTGAAAACAGACCCATATCCAAGTACAACTTCCCAAGGAGGCCAGATGTTGAAGATGGCGTTAAACCCCACAGGGCTTTTTATGGCCTTCTCACAGTCATCAACCATGGCCCAAATGATGTTAAATTTAGGGACCTCGGTGAGTCAGACATTCAGACACATTACAAAAGTTTGAGAAAGTTGCTCCACTGAACAAGTACATGTATACAACTTATAGCTTCCTGAAGGTGGGGGGTGGGGGTGATTTGCATGTGAGGAGTTTGTACTTTGAAGCAAGTAGTGCCTAAAACATTATGACCTGGGGCCAATTTCATAGAGCTGCTCAAGCATCAAAAATTGCTTAAGCATAAAAAACCTTGCTTGATAAAATGAGGTTACCAGCAAAAAATTCACATGATTGTTATGGTAATGAAACAGTCCTATAACACTGGTCATACAATACTTCTATCACATGAGGATTTCACTGGTAAAGTTCTCTACTAAGCAAGAGTTTTTTGTGCTTAAGCAATTTTTTCTGCTTAAACACCTCTATGAAATTGGCCCCTGCCATGCCTGCTGTTCTGTTGAATAAAAATGTTTAATGGTTGTGAACACCACAGTATGGTCAACTTCCAAAATTAGAATCTACTGGTAACGCGAGTAAAGTAACGTGAGTAAAGCAACTTTTTTGCGATTTAAATTACGCCTCATTTTTAAAAGAATTTCGCCTATCACTCGTCACGGCAAAGGAAAATATGACCGCCTGCGGCTGCTGTATATATGCCGGGCTAGCTTCGCGATCGGCAAGCAGAAGATAAGCGACATCGGTCACTGCATATACTCCATGCATTCGTACAGATAAGACGACCCAAGGAAGAGTTGGGCCGTGTTGCTATGGGAAATAGGACGAATTGAACGCATCTTAACTTTTGTAAAATCGATCCTAGGATTGGTTCTAAGATAAGATGAAAAACGCCTCCTAGGACAAATCTTAGAGCTTTGTGCAATCGGCCCTAGCTCTGCCCTGGTAGTACTGACCCAGCTTATTCTGTATAACCACCCCAAGGCATACACACTGACTTGAGCCCAAGCCAGCAAGTTGAGAGACCAGCTCTGCCCTGGTAGTACTGACCCAGCTAATTCTGTATAACCACCCCAAGGCATACACACCGACTTGAGCCCAAGCCAGCAAGTTGAGAGACCAGCTCTGCCCTGGTAGTACTGACCCAGCTAATTCTGTATAACCACCCCAAGGCATACACACCGACTTGAGCCCAAGCCAGCAAGTTGAGAGACCAGCTCTGCCCTGGTAGTACTGACCCAGCTAATTCTGTATAACCACCCCAAGGCATACACACCGACTTGAGCCCAAGCCAGCAAGTTGAGAGACCAGCTCTGCCCTGGTAGTACTGATCCAGCTAATTATGTATAACCACCCCAAGGCATACACACTGACTTGAGCCCAAGCCAGCAAGTTGAGAGACCAGCTCTGCCCTGGTAGTACTGATCCAGCTAATTATGTATAACCACCCCAAGGCATACACACCGACTTGAGCCCAAGCCAGCAAGTTGAGAGACCAGCTCTGCCCTTGTAGTACTGACCCAGCTAATTATGTATAACCACCCCAAGGCATACACACCGACTTGAGCCCAAGCCAGCAAGTTGAGAGACCAGCTCTGCCCTGGTAGTACTGACCCAGCTTATTCTGTATAACCACCCCAAGGCATACACACCGACTTGAGCCCAAGCCAGCAAGTTGAGAGACCAGCTCTGCCCTGGTAGTACTGACCCAGCTAATTCTGTATAACCACCCCCAAGGCATACACACCGACTTGAGCCCAAGCCAGCAAGTTGAGAGACCAGCTCTGCCCTGGTAGTACTGACCCAGCTTATTCTGTATAACCACCCCAAGGCATACACACCGACTTGAGCCCAAGCCAGCAAGTTGAGAGACCAGCTCTGCCCTGGTAGTACTGACCCAGCTAATTCTGTATAACCACCCCAAGGCATACACACCAACTTGAGCCCAAGCCAGCAAGTTGAGAGACCAGCTCTGCCCTGGTAGTACTGACCCAGCTAATTCTGTATAACCACCCCCAAGGCATACACACCGACTTGAGCCCAAGCCAGCAAGTTGAGAGACCAGCTCTGCCCTGGTAGTACTGACCCAGCTAATTCTGTATAACCACCCCTAGGCATACACACCAACTTGAGCCCAAGCCAGCAAGTTGAGAGACCAGCTCTGCTCTGGTAGTACTGACCCAGCTAATTCTGTATAACCACCCCAAGGCATACACACCAACTTGAGCCCAAGCCAGCAAGTTGAGAGACCAGCTCTGCCCTGGTAGTACTGACCCAGCTAATTCTGTATAACCACCCCCAAGGCATACACACCGACTTGAGCCCAAGCCAGCAAGTTGAGAGACCAGCTCTGCCCTGGTAGTACTGACCCAGCTAATTCTGTATAACCACCCCTAGGCATACACACCAACTTGAGCCCAAGCCAGCAAGTTGAGAGACCAGCTCTGCTCTGGTAGTACTGACCCAGCTAATTCTGTATAACCACCCCAAGGCATACACACCGACTTGAGCCCAAGCCAGCAAGTTGAGAGACCAGCTCTGCTCTGGTAGTACTGACCCAGCTAATTCTGTATAACCACCCCAAGGCATACACACCGACTTGAGCCCAAGCCAGCAAGTTGAGAGACCAGCTCTGCTCTGGTAGTACTGACCCAGCTAATTCTGTATAACCACCCCAAGGCATACACACCGACTTGAGCCCAAGCCAGCAAGTTGAGAGACCAGCTCTGCTCTGGTAGTACTGACCCAGCTAATTCTGTATAACCACCCCAAGGCATACACACCGACTTGAGCCCAAGCCAGCAAGTTGAGAGACCAGCTCTGCTCTGGTAGTACTGACCCAGCTAATTCTGTATAACCACCCCAAGGCATACACACCGACTTGAGCCCAAGCCAGCAAGTTGAGAGACCAGCTCTGCCCTTGTAGTACTGACCCAGCTAATTCTGTATAACCACCCCCAAGGCATACACACCGACTTGAGCCCAAGCCAGCAAGTTGAGAGACCAGCTCTGCCCTGGTAGTACTGACCCAGCTAATTCTGTATAACCACCCCAAGGCATACACACCGACTTGAGCCCAAGCCAGCAAGTTGAGAGACCAGCTCTGCCCTGGTAGTACTGACCCAGCTAATTCTGTATAACCACCCCCAAGGCATACACACTGACTTGAGCCCAAGCCAGCAATTGGAGAGACCAGGGGCGGATTGCAATAAAATCGACTTAGCCACTGGTCTAAGACCGATGTTTTATAGCCGACTATCCGACTTAGCCGGTCTCAGCTTAGACACTTCTTTAGCCTATTGCAATAAACCAGTCTAACTGAAGTACGGCTGCGCCAGCCGAAAACACACACACCTTAACGGAAAGTGACGCAGCCAGCTATCATTGCGTGATTTCAAGCCAAACAAACGTCCTCACAAAGCCACTTGATGACGCGTGTGTGGTGCAGTTTTTGCAGAGAAACTGACCGCGAAAGTAATCAAATAGCACTATAAAGGCTCTAATGGGCACAATGTGCATTTTGTTCGTCTTTTTCATGCAAGATTAGGAGATGTAGCGCGGTGTCTAAAAATTATAGCCTGCTCGCCGCGGGCTTAAATTTTAAGACTGGTCTAACTTTAAGACAACGATATTGCAAGCGGGCTATAATTATAGACCGGTCTTAGTGGACGCCGCGTTGGCCGGCTAAGCCTATAGACCGGTCTTAGACAGCATATTGCAATCCGCCCCTGCTCTGCCCTGGTAGTACTGACCCAGCTAATTCTGTATAACCACCCCAAGGCATACACACTGACTTGAGCCCAAGCCAGCAAGTTGAGAGACCAGCTCTGCCCTGGTAGTACTGACCCAGCTAATTCTGTATAACCACCCCAAGGCATACACACCGACTTGAGCCCAAGCCAGCAAGTTGAGAGACCAGCTCCGACCTGGTAGTACTGACCCAGCTAATTATGTATAACCACCCCAAGGCATACACACTGACTTGAGCCCAAGCCAGCAAGTTGAGAGACCAGCTCTGCCCTGGTAGTACTGACCCAGCTAATTCTGTATAACCACCCCAAGGCATACACACCGACTTGAGCCCAAGCCAGCAAGTTGAGAGACCACCTCCGACCTGGTAGTACTGACCCAGCTAATTATGTATAACCACCCCAAGGCATACACACTGACTTGAGCCCAAGCCAGCAAGTTGAGAGACCAGCTCTGCCCTGGTAGTACTGACCCAGGTAATTATGTATAACCACCCCGAGGCATACACACCGATCTGAGCCCAAGCCAGCAAGTTGAGAGAACAGCTCTGCCCTGTTAGTACTGACCCAGCTAATTCTGTATAACCACCCCAGGGCATACACACTGACTTGAGCTCAAGCCAGCAAGTTGAGAGACCAGCTCCGACCTGGTAGTACTGACCCAGCTAATTATGTATAACCACCCCAAGGCATACACACTGACTTGAGCCCAAGCCAGCAAGTTGAGAGACCACCTCCGACCTGGTAGTACTGACCCAGCTAATTATGTATAACCACCCCAAGGCATACACACTGACTTGAGCCCAAGCCAGCAAGTTGAGAGACCAGCTCCGACCTGGTAGTACTGACCCAGCTAATTATGTATAACCACCCCAAGGCATACACACTGACTTGAGCCCAAGCCAGCAAGTTGAGAGACCACCTCCGACCTGGTAGTACTGACCCAGCTAATTATGTATAACCACCCCAAGGCATACACACTGACTTGAGCCCAAGCCAGCAAGTTGAGAGACCAGCTCTGCCCTGGTAGTACTGACCCAGGTAATTATGTATAACCACCCCGAGGCATACACACCGATCTGAGCCCAAGCCAGCAAGTTGAGAGAACAGCTCTGCCCTGTTAGTACTGACCCAGCTAATTCTGTATAACCACCCCAGGCATACACACTGACTTGAGCTCAAGCCAGCAAGTTGAGAGACCAGCTCTGCCCTGGTAGTACTGACCCAGCTAATTCTGTATAACCACCCCAAGGCATACACACCAACTTGAGCCCAAGCCAGCAAGTTTAGACCAGCTCTGCCCTGGTAGTACTGACCCAGCTAATTCTGTATAATCACCCCCAAGGCATACACACCGACTTGAGCCCAAGCCAGCAAGTTGAGAGACCAGCTCTGCCCTGGTAGTACTGACCCAGCTAATTCTGTATAATCACCCCCAAGGCATACACACCGACTTGAGCCCAAGCCAGCAAGTTGAGAGACCAGCTCTGCCCTGGTAGTACTGACCCAGCTAATTCTGTATAACCACCCCCAAGGCATACACACCGACTTGAGCCCAAGCCAGCAAGTTGAGAGACCAGCTCTGCCCTTGTAGTATTGACCTTGCTAATTCTGTATAACCGAGCCATTCATATTGGGGCCGCCCTTGTGTGCACACACATATAAATTTATTTTCAAATTTCATTTTCTTATAAAAAAAAATCTCGGGCGGAATTATTGCATTGGACAGTTGGAACCACCTCTATCTTCCATTTGAGTAAGGTTTTTCCGATAAAATGGTTGATTAACATTTTGGGACATTGCAAATCTTTTATGTATACAGGCTTTAAAGGCAAGGCTAGTCAGCAATGTGCACGCGCCAAATTTGTGTCATGAAATACGCACCTCCATGCCTTTGCTACATGGAGCTACGTATTTCGTAGCACGAATTTGGCGCGCGCATTGCTGACGAGCCTGTGCCTTTAAAGGTACATGTAGAACACATGATTGGTATCTTGAAAATCAGAAATGCTCACAGATTTTCACCTAACTTACACAATAGACCGTATCGAATAGCCGCCATTTCGTGGGGCAGTTTTTTTGTTCCTTGAGGACATGCATGGTTGCACATATTGTGCTTCAATTGTTGAACGGTTTAAGTAATAAAAGGTGCCCCACGAAATGGCGGCTATTCGATATGGTCTATATAAATAGTAGAAGTAGAAAACAGTAGAAAACTTTCTCTGAAATGGTTTTGTTTGAAGTGCTATAGAGAAATGAGTAAAACAATTAATTTTCGTCTCACGAGATGAAAATTCACTTCGCCCCAAAACCACTTCGCCATGGACCACTTCGCCCTAAAGCCACCTCGCCAGAAAAAACAGGTTGGCCAAACACCACTTCGCCCCAAAACCACTTCGTGCTCAGGCCATAGTTCAGGGCGAAGTGGTTTTTGGGTGAAGTGGTTTTTGGGTGAAGTGGTTTTTGGGCGAAGTGGTTTTTGGGCGAAGTGATAACAACACAGTTTTTGACTGTTTTCTCAAAAGTTAGATGAAGTACGGAGCTGACTTTTACCCAGGTTGGTTTTAATCATGCATATTTTGAATCACACTCATAAAAACTCACAAATCACACATACCTTAGAGGAGTTGCCGAACATCTTGCCACGCTTCAGCTTCTCTAAAGCTTTGTAAGCATCCAGCCGAATCTCCATACAGACATAGGCACAACCTCTCGGAGGAACCAGCTGTGAAAAATAAAAGTCAACCCGTTAGGCCCCCGTCACACATTCCCGGTTTTGCGTCTCGGTTGGCCCCGGTGCGTCCCAGTGTCCCTCTGCTTTGAATTTCTGATCTCACAATTTTACCAAGGAATGCAGGGAAGTCCAATGCCCCCAAGAAGCAACAGCAGTGGCCCAGGTTCAATTGAGGTTTTTCTCCCACATGCTTTTTTGATGTCTGCGTTCAAATCACGCGGATCAAATGCTCATACATGGAGGATTACAAATTTGCAATATCAAGGCTACAACTTCACCGGTTGTGGAAAAAAACCAACTCCTGTTGGTATTTTACATACATATACATGTACATTATGTATTACTGGTTCTGAAGAGGACAGCTTTTTAACAGAAATTATGAGTACAAATTTTAAAGGTCTAAATGGGTTTTTCCACACTAATGGGCCTATTTGAAAGATAAGTCAATAATTTCTTTCAAAGCTTGTGTAAAAATTTTCCTATTACGTATGTAACGTGGACAGACCAATTTGTGACATTTTTTTCTGTCTTTGTTACATATGTAATATAGGAAAATTTGTGCACGGGGTTTTCAGAAATGTATGTTGTAGGACTATTTTTCTTACTCCTTGGGGTAAAAGTTATTTCCTTGGTTTAACTGGATAATGTAAAGATAAAATTAAGACATTTGAAGTGAACTCGGACCTAAGATCTTGTATGTCACAGAAATGTACCCCCTTACTGTGGAAAGACCCAAATACCAGTTTTACCGCATTAAAACAGGGTTTATTGTTTTGGCATACATGTATAAACTAGGCACCTAAACTCTCTTTTAGACATTTTGTTGTCATGTGGAATTCACAAGGATTTGCTCTATTTTGATGGGTTTTGGAGAGGACATTTGTTTAACAGAAAATGGCATGGTCCACATAAGTAATATTAACTTTCGATTGCCTCGATTGAATTTTCCTGAAATTTGGAATGGATGTAGCCAGGATGATATTTGTCGTTGCTATCTATAGTGTGTAACAGTCAATTTTTTTTAAACACCTGTATAATAACTTTTCCCTCAATTTGTTTACCGACATCTCAGTCGATAACTACAGGCAGGGATGCCAGTGGCTCTTACCTTCAGGGCCGGAAAAAAATCCACTATCGTAACTGCATGTATGTGTGCACATGGACTCGCCAGCACAGTATACTGTACAGTATGTACATGGGTCTGTCCACAGTAATGGGGTATATTTGAAAAACAAGTCAATAATTCCTTTCAGATGTCTTTAGTTTATCTCAGAATTAAAGAAATGTCCTTGTTTTGTTCTCAGGAGATAACTTTTGCCCAAAAAGGTAAGAAATTGCTGCCACAACATACATTTTTGAAAAGCAAGTGTACAAATTTTCCTATTATGTAGGTAACGTGGACAGACAATTTTGTGACATTTTTTTCCGTCTTTGTTACATGCGTAATAGGAAAATTTGTGCACGAGGTTTTCAAAAATGTATGTTGTAGGACTATTTTTCTTACTCCTTGGTGAAAAAGTTATTTCCTCAGTTTAGCTTGATAATTTAAAGATAAAATTAAGACATTTGAAGTGAACTGGGACCTAAGATCTTGAATGTTACAGAAATGTACCCCATTACTGTGGACAGACCCACATGTACATCGACAGTATGAGTGCACTACAATGGATATGTCAGTATTTATGTGATCTAACCACTGCTGTATGGATACAGCGCCCTCTATAATTTCTGATCGATAGTCTGGTTTTGCGATACTTTAGCCTTGAATGATTATGGCCGGGATACAGACATACTACATGTGTGCAAATCATTGGGAAAATGTGCTACTGTACGTGCGTGTACATAGGCTGTACATATACATGACATAGGACCTACATGGCATATCCGGACATCGTTGATCAGTAAGTGAGACAATTTTCCACGTTTTTTGGACTTGAAGAGTTGAAAATATATTCTCCTTATATTTCCGGCCGTTTACTTTTCTGGCCTGGAAAAAAGGCTTTGCCGGATTTATTTTTCCAAAATAAGAAAAAGCCGGAATTCCGGCTATAGCCGGAAGACTGGCATCCCTGTACATGTAGTAAATTCGGTAAACTGAATTTTTCTTCACCCCCAACCCCCAAGGTTAAATTGACCTCAACACAGACAATACATTTTCAATGTGATTGTGAAATGCACACGTGAATTGAAATGCACACGTGAATTTTACTTACATCAACTTTAGAAACTGGGCCAAAATCTTCAAGGTAGTTCCTCAGCTCGCTCTCTGGTCCAAACTTTGGCAATCTGCCAATCCACAATGTCCTGGTGCAAACTGCATATATGTACACGTAAAACAACATTCATAAATACCTTAGACAGTCTACGCATCCCTATGGGCTGAGAGTACATCACGTGGGAAGTCTTAATCGGACGATAAAGACCTGGCCAGTCTTAAACACTTTTGGGCCTGACTTGGGCTCGCCCTAGTCAGCTTCAGCGCGTATGGAACACGCGCACACACACGCAGTCGCGCATTACGTACGCACTGTGGACGTTTCTTTGTATTCGTGCACTTAAGAGAATTGGTTGGAAAATCGTTTCTAAACTTTACTCCTGAACCCTAACCTTTTTTTTTTAACCCTCCACCCTAACCCCTTTTCCCAAGTTTGGACAACATGACTGTGGACTTGAGCGAGCGAGTGCAGGTCCACAATCCGTCACTTTTTCCCACAAATTGTGGACTTGAATGGGTTTCGAGTCCACACCACGTACGCAAGGTACGTACGCAAGGTGCGTACACAAAAACCGCACATGCACAGAAGCAAAATTAATGCAGCGTATTTACCCGGCCGTGTGCGTGCGCGTACAGCACGCGTGCCTGCAATGCATGCTACATGACATTATCGAACAACACATTGAACAACATGCACGTTGCATGCAGGAAAATACTCTAAAAAATGGCCAAACAGCGACATTTATTGTCAAAGAATTTTGGGAGTTTTACTGATTTACACAAAAAGGTATTTATGAATGGGAATAAAAGTGTGTTTTGCCAGTCTTAAACAGTATGTTTAAAACCGGCTGGGGACACACTTTTCTTTCTTTTAGTAATACATGTATATTTTTAGATAGGCATGTTGTCACACTATTTGTAACCCTTTTTGGGTCCAAGTTGTCTCTTTAGAACAACTTAAACTTATTTTTGCGACCAGACAAAGGTATTTCCTCGAAAATATGTTCTGTGTTGCCAAAATGCCCCCTTTACTGTGGAAAGACTAATATGGATGTAATTTTGCCAATTTATTACAAACATAGGAGTAGACCTACCGCTCAGATGCTTTTCACGCAGCGGGGCAAAGCCTTTCTTCTCTCTCTCCCTTTCAAGTTCTCTCTTTTCCTTTTCCTTCCTACGTTCGTCGTCATCGCGATCTTTCCTCCGGTCGTGTCTGTCTCGCGAACGTGATCGCTTGGAGCGCCGGGAGCGGCTTCTGGAACGAGAACGCTTTTTACGTTTGGATCGTGATCTTGAGCGCGAGCCAGAGCGGGACCGGGATCGGGACCGGCGTTTCTTCGGTGATTTCGATCTTGACCTGAATGTACATGGATTTAAAACGATTAAATTTGTGTTGTGCAATATGTGCGCTATTCAGGGGTGAGATTGAAGGAAAACAAAAATTCTGGAAGAAAAAAAAATCAGAAGGGGCGTGGCTTCCTTGGGGTAGGGGGCGGGGAGAGAAGTAGACACCACGAAGACTTCAACTTTTGGAATAATTTTAAACACCACCGTCGTGCAAATTGCAATGTCGAAAACATTTTAACCAGGTATCACAAGAACCAGTTTTGTTTTATTTACCTTGTACAAATGTGGATATATTAAAAAGGATGGATCGTTGAAGACGGTGAAGCAGAGGGTAAAATTGGTTCGTTGCCCACTGCTTGCCGCATCGCAAAAGCCGCACGTGCACACGTGCACGCATCACACACCACACGCAACGCACGACCGTTGCCAGTTTACGTACGTCTTCACAAGCAGCATTACGTCTTCACTAGTGGTTCACACTATCGATGCATCCAACCACATTAAGTGGAGATGAACAAAACACACGGGAAGCACACAATGCACCATTTTTATCCGTTCCTTCCGCGAGCAAAGCTAGCTCAGCGATCCAGCCGCCTGAGTTCGGCCACATGTTCAAAAACAAAGAATATATCCACCACAGGATTTTTTTCCCAACGAACCGCTTTAAAAAATCATCTTGTGGTGGATGTATTTTGATTGCGCTGTTGTACGTACAACGGACGTGACGGATGAAAAATTGAGCGGACAAGTAGACCTCGGATCAACTCTTTCGTCATCTGTCAATTTGACGTATGAAACGTTCGGATACATTGATTTTTCTACTCGACGTACGTAAATGAAGCTGATCTTTGAGACGGTTCACATTGAAAACGCATCAACGGACCAAAAACCGACGTACCGGAGACGACGTACATCAATTTTATGTACATCTGACGAACAAAAAATAGTGCAGTGTGAACCTGCCCTTACACACAATTCCCATAACTATGGAAACCTTCCATGTATGTCCGCTGTAGCTGGGACGCGACCAGTGCATGAACTACATACGTTATGTGATGATGCTGACCCATTAAATTGTGTCGTCACTTTAAACAATTTGCTTGTTTATTGTAATAACACAAAACGCAAAGTCCATGCACTGGAAAAAGTTGCGTCTCAGCTATGGCGGACGTGTACAAGAGAGGTGTCCTTAGGATGGTCTATACATACCTGCCAACTTTGCCGAGTAAAAAATCGAACTGTAATGAAACTTGCAACGGTCGAGTTGGTACAACGGTCGAGTTGGTACAATGGTCGAGTTGGTACAACGGTCGAGTTGGTACAACGGTCGAGTTTGTAAAACGGTCGAGTTGGTAAAACGGTCGAGTTAACCTAGTACTGCACCCGTTTTCATGTACACAACACATGCGGCGCGGGCGGGGAGTCAAGTAAAGTCGACCGTTTACAAACTCGACTCAAATACCACTTCGCCTAGCCCAGGTTGGACATCGTTGTCTTCACTGCATTACGACCATCCGCTATGTAGTATGCGGTAATAATAAGGAGTCCAACCTGCACTTCGGCCAAGCGGCATCACGCGTGGATTAGTCTTGGTTCAAAGACGCCTTTCGTGGTGCGCGATCCGATTAATCATTCTTGCAGCACGCACGCACGGTATATTATGTGATTCATTATAACAGCGCTAAGAATTGGACACTACAGTTGTAGCAATATGCCTTGTCGCCGTGCACGGCCGCTACATGCTGTACGCACAGCCAGTGTGGCAGAAACCAGATACGTTGTTTCTGTACGTCGTCCACGCGCAATGCATGGTAAATAGACTGTACATTTTGTGTGCATGCGGTTCTAGTTCTGTGTACATGCGATGCAATCACAAATTACGGTATTCTCGCTATTTTTGTTTTCCTCTCGTTTTCAAAAATCGTACTGTTCCGTTTTTCAACACTTTTAACACTTAAAAATCGGAACAAAGCCGATTAAATCGGACTAGTTGGCAGGTATGTCTATACCTGCTTCTGTCCTTGTGCCGAGACCGCTTGTGAGTGGAAACAATCTCCCCTTCTTCCTGGTCCTCTACGTCATGGTGCCACCTGCTGGACCGACGCTCATGCTTCTGTTGCTGCTCGTCTAAGGCTGCTGCTTCCTCCTGTAGCTTCTGCAGCGACAGCATTTCATCCTCGGTTTCTTGTAGTTCAACTGAGACTTGGTCAGTTTCAGGATCTGCTGGGGTTTCGGGCTCAGGTGGCTGTAGATCAAACATACCAAATATTGGTTTTTTGGGGGTGAATTATAGACTTGTTGCAGGGCAGACAGGCACGAGGGACTATTTCTCAGGGTACTCTACTAGCTGTTTTACCCAGGGTTGCTGCCCGGACAAAATTTCAGTGGTGCTGTTTGCACAAAAATAATGCATTTTCACTCTAAAAACACTTCAGAAGCAAGGCCGAGTCATTCCAAAATTAGGTGTGAAGTCTCCAAACATCACCCACTGGCTGGTAGCATAATTATCATTCAATTTTTATATACCGCCCAAGTAGATCCCCGTCATTTGATTGGACGATAGCAGGTCACATGACATTAAATAATTAAACCATTCAATACTACGTCACCAACCGTGCATTTTTGTTCCATACGATTTTTTCCAATGCACGGCGCGCCTGTTTCTAATGCACGGCACGTGCACTGCATGCATTTTTACTGCAGGCGCGTGTTCGTGTACGCGCGTGACATTGCTTGACGCTGAAGCAGACGGGCGTGTGGTAGATGAGTCGGATTCGGTCAGATGTTCTCAGGCTGTCAGATGTTCTCCAATCAAATGACAATGACGTTGGTATATTATACAAATAATGAATGTTTTTCATTCGTTCAATGGAACGAATATTTTCATTCGCTGAAAAATGGAATTATTCCATTCAACTCGGCTCTGCCTCGTTGAATGTAACATTCCATCTTTCAACTCATGGAAATATTTGTACCATTGAACTCATAAACATTCATTATTTGTATTTATAATATACCAACGTATATCCATTGTACCATTGACCCCAGTTGTGTGCATCCACGTACATGCATCCATTTAGAGCAGTACCCTCACGTGGTGAGCATTGGGTTGGTCAATGTTCGCCTCATGAGGGCATTGTTCAGTGCGTCCTACAGAACTCCATTAAAAGCTGGAACCTAATACTAGCTGGGACGTGCATAACTTCGTCTTTTCATTTGCTTGGTTTTTGGGCACTCATTTGCATGGTTTTGGGCACTAATTTGCATGGTTTTGGGCACTAATTTGCATGGTTTTGGGCACTCATTTGCATGGTTTTGGGCACTCATTTGCATGGTTTTGGGCACTCATTTGCATGGTTTTGGGCACTCATTTGCATGGTTTTGGGCACTAATTTGCATGGTTTTGGGCACTCATTTGCATGGTTTTGGGCACTCATTTGCATGGTTTTGGGCACCTCATTTGCATGGTTTTAGGCACTTCAACCTTGAATTACACGTAAAACCTTAGGCATGTGCACTTTCTAAATGTTTGTGACGATCACGCATGTTATGTTTGAACACAAAACGCGCCACGCGAACCAAACCGACTTAAACCAGTTACGGTGATGTGCCATTCAATAACACACTTGATTCCTATATTTAGCTTGTAATGTGTAATTGGTTTAGCTTGCGTCGGGGAGAATGAATGTTAATTAGGGTTTGGGCAAAAAAACAAACCCTAGTTAGCTTTTAAAGGAGCGTGACCAGAGTTTCTGGAAAATAGTTTTCGATGTAACTTACCAATATTATCAAGTAACTCCCATACACACCTCCCATGTCCCAAAAACCCGAAAACATTCGCAATTTCCAGTAAAAAATTGAACAAAACTATCGAGTATGCTTTCAGCGGATAAACGTTGATACTGGAAAATTAGTTTACAAATAATCGGTGGATTTTCGACGATATCCTCGGAAATATGCGGCCTAGAAGCGCGGGAGTTTCAGTTTCGTAATCAGAAAAATATAACGGATGTTATGATATAAAAATCTCATGACCCATAAGGTAAGTCCCGGGGAGTTATGGGTAAAAAAAAGGTGATCTGGTCACACTCCTTTAATGGAAATCTGGGTTGCACCTGGAAAAGACGGCAAGCAGTGGAGAACCCTGATTTAGCACAGACCTGGTACACATTTTAAATCAACATGGGAGCTGCACTCACACTCCTTGACATTTTCCAATGCAAGAAGTGAAAAAGGCCACTTCTGAGGTAGCAACGGTCAGAAAAGTTGCTTTTGCATACCTGCACAAGCTGGTTGTAATTAGGAGGTGCAGGAGGCATTGGAGGCACCGGAGGCATGGGGGGCATCTGAGGCAGTTGCTGCTGATGCTGCTGCTGTTGCTGTTGTTCTTGCTGCTCCCGTAAATGCTGGTCTCGCAGCTTTTGCCGTAAGAACTCTTGTTGGCTTTGAGCATTCTTCAACTCTTCGGTGAGTCGCTGGACTGTCTGCACACTAGACTCCATACCAGACGTTGGTTGCTGGGCCGACATATGAGGTTCTCGACTCTCCTCTTCATCCTCGTCTCCATAGTCAAAGTCCAACAATGCCTGAGACAACGAGATAATTCAAGGATATTAAAGAGGCTTCGCAAGCCGACAGATACGCGTACGCATACTTTCATGAGAGCGCGTGTGGTCTAGTGGGTATGAAGGTTGGGGGTTCGAGCCCCACTTCGACCAACGTGTCTGTGTCCCTGGGCAAGGCACTTAATCCCAGTTGCCTCGTCAACCCAAGCGATATATGGGAAGCTGTTAAGGGGAATGCTACAATCTAACTGCTGATAGGGTTGTGCGCCTGACCAGCAGCCACCTAGTTGAAGCGAAATGGTTCTGGTGATTCCCTGATGGCAGCGGTAATAATGGTAACAGCGCCTTGAACACCCTGCAGGTTGGATATGTGCGCTATACAAATCTAATCATTATTATTGTTTAGCTATCCATCGGGGCAATTCCACAGCATTAGGGACAAAATTCAAGTACTTTAATGTTTTTCTGGAGTTTTATTGCATTCTACAGGGTGTCCCAAAAAAACGGAACAGTTAGGAAAATCGTGATTGTGGGAAAACCAAATATCACAACCATATAAAATTGGTTTTGCTAGATGTGCCAGAGCATAAGCTTCATTTTCATACCAATTTAATGTTGGTACAGTTCCGGATGGCTGCACTATTATTGTTTGACTGAGGTCAAACAATAATAGTTATGTTCCGTTTTTTCTGGGACACCCTGTACATACATTAACATGTTTAATTATCAGTCCTTCCTTTTGTTTAATAGTACAGTACATGCCTACAATTCAATCATGTCATCATAAACAATATCCGTTAATGACGGTACCTAGTACCAATTTCAGGGGCGGATCCAGGATTTTGAAAAGGGGGAGAGGGGTGCGTGAAATTTTTAAGCATGAAATGCTAATGACAATGAAATAGCGAGCGCGTAGCGCGAAGCCCTAACGGCTTCTAGATGGATTATAGATGCTCTGTGGTGCGATCTGGGGCAATATTTAACCACTTTAAGCAGGAAAAGTGGGCACAAAAAGTGGATTTTGTTATTTTTTTGTTTTGGAAAAGGGGGTGCGTGCGCCCCCCACGCACCCACCTGGATCCGCCCCTGAATTTGATGCAGGTCCTGCCTACATTACTGATCAATTTGAAGTAACATTGTTTTAAATATTTGCCTCTGTCCCTTAGTGGTTTAAAAAGACAGGTGGTACTAAAGTGAGTTCAACCAGTTTAGGAGACAGTTGGTGTCAATAGAGTCCTCGTGTAGCTCGGCGTAGATTGTTCATTTACTCCTGACCAGTGTACATGTTTTTTTTTGCATGTCATGTGATCGATTCTCAACCAATAAAAATCTACAATCTATTACCGTGGTATAACGATTGTTTGTAAAACCTTTTGAATGCAACTGTACAAGAAGCACATTGTGGGGGAGTCAATTCTTACTTTCAAATGACTAGACTTACTTTATTGAAAGGAACAGCCTTGGCGTCCGTGCCCGGCGCAGGTACCGGGGCACCTGGCTTAATACCGCTTTCGTTAGGCTTGCTGGTATTGACACTGTTATTGCTGTTGGCACTGCCAGGAATAGCAGCCTTGCCGGTCAAGGTTGAGAGATACGCTGTCAGGGTCTGAATCTGCCCCACCAAGTTGCTGTCTAACACCAGGGCAGCGCTAGCACTGCTTGCCGATGATACGCCAGCTGCTTGCTTCTGCTTCTCAAGTTGCTGCTGTAGAAGCTGCAACTGCTGCAGTTGCTGCTGTTGCTGTGTGTAAAACAAAAATATTTTGGCATACAAATACAACACGGTTTGACAGGCGGGATATAAACTCCTCAAAAAAGTTGGAAAGTCAAGTTTGACTTACGATTTCTCTCTTGTTACTAAATCATTTCCCTTGAATTTGGTATCATTGGAAAGCCCTGTTATTCCTCTTTACAGCGATGTGTCATTTGTTATGAATAATCAATTGGGGGATGTGCAGTATAGTGGAATACAGGGGTGGGTGGAAAGTGAAATGTCACAAAATTCAATGCTATTGTCATGCAGTGCATTCCCCTTTTGCTTGGAGGATGGGAATGTGTCAATGCACTTTTTGACAATAGCAATGCATTTTGTGACATTTCACCCAACACCTGTATTCCGCTATACTGCACATCCCCCAATTGCTTAATCATAACAAATGACATATCACTGTAAAGAGGAATAACAGGGCTTTCCAATGATACCTAATTCAAGGGAAATGATTTAGTAGCAAGAGAGAAATCGGCAGTCAAACTTGACTTTCTGAACTTTTTTTTAGGAGTTTAGTATACACTTATGGACTGGCAATGGGGTCACTAGTGCATATCTAAGCGCCCCGAGGGACTGTGAGTGACCACAAGAGGGTCCTATTTGCTGAGGTGATTGTGATTCTGTATGTGCAATAATGTTATAGTTCAGCTCAAAATTTAACGCCCATAACATTCTGTTGCAGTTCCTGAACTTTGAAAAGCTGTTTCTCAAAAATACGAGTCAACTATGGGGCTGTCCATAAAGTATGTACGCATGAAATGCCAACTTTTTAGATGCGCCCCCCTGTACGCATGGCGTACACAGTGGCTCCAACCGCCCTCCCCCCTTGTACGCATACGCATTCCATATATACCTCAGCATTGGTAAGCATTGGTAAATGGTTCAGTACTACATGTATAGTGCTATATACTACTAGTACGATTCGCATGTCGCCTCCAAAGTCTAAGATAAATGACAATGTATAGATTTCTTTTGCATTTTTTGTTAACTTAAAATGATACATCAAGCATCAGTAACTGGAAAAACCTAAATTGAGGAGTGAGAAAAATGTGAGATGTGTGAGAAAAATGTGAGATGTGTGAGAAAAATGTGTGGCCTGTCTAATATGTTTTGTACATAAGGTATGAAGCCATGGTCAACTTTTCCTGATTTACTAAAAATTTCCTAATTGTCTACACACAAATTGCCCAAATCACAAGTTGCATTGTTCTTTGGTGTTTTTCATTCTGACCCCACACTCCTTTGTTGCATTCCTGTTCAGTGAAGCTTGCCATCATGATCTCTCTTCAGCTCTATTCCTTTGAGGGATATATTATTTTTCTACATTAAATCCAATTTAATAATAAATATCTATAAATGTCTCACTGGTGACAGAACTTTTTTGGTCGAGTGTATATGTTCCTACTGATGTGGGAATGATCAGAGACTCAAAACCTTTCCAGAAAAAAAGTGTTTTGGTTTATTATTCTGGTAAATTCTGGAATCAGCAAGCTATCACTGGGAATCAAATCTAGATGAAAGGGGAATCGATTCCTACTGGGAATCGATTCCTCAAAAATCTGGAATCGCGATTTCGATTCCCAAAGTGGAATCAATTCTACTCGACACTGGCGTGGAATAGACCGATCCAGTAAGCTCCGCCCATTTTGGAATTGACCAATCACAGCCTCAGGTTGAGGTAACCAAAATGTGGATCTCCATTTTGGTTACCCGAGTCCTCAACATTTTGTGCACAGAGCTACGGCGAAATGCAGCACGAGTGACGCAAAAACACCATAAACATCATTTTTATCAGCGCAGAGGACCCTAGCCGGTTTAAAACTGATTGTATAAGACTATCCTAACCTACTTTTAATCCCTTCATAAATGTGTTTTTGTGTAAACGGGAAAAACTCACCAAAATTAGCTTGTCGTTTTGCTATGTTGTGCATTCTAGATGTGTTGAGATGTTATTGTTCGATCGCGCGCGTTACGCGTATTGCAGGCGTGTTGTACGTGTACGCACACGACCGGATACTTAAGTGCACATTTTGCTTTCGAGTGTGCAGTTTCTGTGTGCGTGTGCGTGTTTCAATACGCGCTGACCAGGGCGCGGACGCTGACGCACGGCACGGCCACGCGACTCTACAGAACACGTGTCTCACATGTGTGGTATGTTGCTAGGCAATTTCTAAATGGGCGGAGCTTACTGGATCGGTCTATTCCCAAGCCTACTTACAATCTGCTGCTGCTGAGTCTGCTGCAGGATCTGCTGTACTGCTGACATGGGTTCATCCTTGGGAGGAGAATCGCCTTTTGCAGGCTTTGACTCTGTACCTTGAGACAGCCATGCCTTGACGTCAGGTTTGTCTTGTTTGATAATGGCAGGGGCAGTTGTTGCGGCCTCCACTGCAGCTGTTGGGAAAACCAAAAATTATGTTGTAATTCTAATTTTCTGAACACTCTTTTTACTCACAAAACAGTAAGCAGTAAGGCGCACCCAGGAAACCTCTACTTTCTGTCACGTGCGACATCCAAGAGTGTCACGTATGTAGAGGCGTGTACCAATCAACGCAAACAGACATATTTTCGTTTTAATGAATGAAAAAAAAAAATCGGAAAAAAAAAAAAAAAAAAACACCGTTGGAAATTTCTTCCAAAAAGGTAAATTGCTCACATAAAAAAAAATTTATTCGGGTTTTCTTGTCAACTCGTGAAGTAAAATTTTGGATAACTGAAAATTTAAATGTACTAAATTTAAAAACATCCACTGAATCAGCATGTACGCCGTGTACAATGTTAAGATCGCAACTAACCGGTTCCTTTCAGAACCACACTTATTCACAAGAGAGATTGTTTCATGGTGTACACATTAACGCAAGTCACCTTAAAGCCAAAGCTCGTCAGCAATGCGCGCGCGCCAAATTCATGCCACGAAATACGCAGCTCCATAGCAAAGGCATGGAGCTGCGTATTTCGTGGCACAAATTTGGCACGCATGCATTGCTGACGAGCATGTGCCTTTAATTGAAATTCTTTGTTTTGTGTGCAGTTTACTGGGAACACAGGTCAAAGGTTGTTGCCAGGCGGGGCTTTAAAAACACTGTTATTGTTTGACTCACGATGAAAAATGAAACTGGCACCATTCGAAATTAGTTGTCAGTGCCCACAGACAAATGTTAAGGAAAGGTATATACTGTACATGCAGATTCTTTCCTACTTGTGTCATAAATCTGTGCTTGTTTTCGTACAACCACGTCGCGCAATTCCAAATTGTCATGTTTCAGTACCCCCACCTTCCGCACGGTAAGTAGGGGACGTTATTACACCAAGCCTTCCACCAGAGACCCACCCGCGAGCTCAGACAATGGTGGCTGCCACCGGGGCAGACACAAGTATCACGTGATGGCAAAAATAATGCTCTGGTGTTACATGGTGTAAGCTTCTCGAGCGTCATTCAAGTTTAACATAAATATAGTGATGTCCCCTAACTTGGCGCACTTCGACAACTCACTGGAAATCCATTCACATTGCAGCAAAATCCATCAGCATATGAGGTTCAGGCTTAATCCAGAATTATATCCCTTCCAGAAAAACAGCCATTCACTTATTTTGGCCAAGTACAAATGATAAAAATAATGGAAAAACTGCGACCGATGCCGCAAAAGTTTACTCACGGAAAATCGTCCGAGTGTGCCCTAACGTGGCGCAGTCGACGCCGATTGGATGAAATGTTGAGAACCATGCTACGGTGGCCCGTGACGACCATTTGCATGCACGCACCGTGTGTACAGAACACAACGCCGATAGACACAATTTTATTCACGTGAAATGTCTATTATAGGCTCTCGTGTATGACGTCATGTCAACCTGAAGCGAACGGCGCTACCTTCAGATTCTGGTGAATTTCTCGTAAATGAATTATTCTTCTCCATATTTTAGTTTCGGAATTTGTGAAGGTACTTCAGAACTTTATTTCCTTTTAATGCCAAGTGCATCAGATTGTTTATCCAAAAGAGAACGGAAAGTAAAATGCGCCACGTAAGGGGCCGCGCCACGTAAGGGGCCCCGCCACGTTAGGAGCCGCGCCACGTTAGAGGCCGCGCCACGTTAGGGGATATGAACAATACTAACCTGCTTTCTCAGGGTTCGCCATATCAAGAAGTGGCTGGATAATATCGGCAGTAAACACAGAGTTCTTCTGCCAAAGGTTAAGGACACGGACAATCTTGGCTCTGCCATCGGGAGGACACTTGAACAAGAGCTGGAAGGTGCTGAAGATGTTCTTGGCAAAACGGGGTGCAAACACATCCTTCTCAGGTCCAAACTGTCCAAAATTAAAAATTATCACATTTGCAGTACTAAGTGATTACACCAGCAAGCAGCAACACACTAAATCTGATGTACACAATACCCCTACATGTAGCAGGGCTCAAATTTCACGGCGGCCACGGCCGCCGATGCCCCTCTTACTGACTTTGATGCCCCTCAAAAATTTGGCCCTTTCACGGCCAAAAATGCCCTGCCTATTTTCGCCGATGGCCGTCGTGCCCCTTTTTTGCATCAAGATAAAATGGGCGATAAACTCTGCCAAAATTCCTAGAAACTGAACGAACAACATATCATGGAGTAATCTTTTCCTACCTCCATGATCATATCAACAAGCGAGAGCACAGCGGGCGCGCCATGTGACTCGACTATGGCACGCAGTCGGTCGTCAATGCATAGCGCATGTACAGTACACGTGTACAGTACATGTACATGTACTGCACTGATAAGCCACACAGCTCATACATTGTCTATGGTGGATACACCAGCGCATGGAAGAAAAAAAGTACATGAGCCGGCATTTGCATTACACACTGTATGCTTTCACTGGTATTCGTCATGTACATGTACTGGGTATACCGCCCAGTTAAGTTTTACCGGCGTGGCGTGCGTGGCGAAAACGTTTTGTCCAAACAAACTCGGCCCCAATTGCCTTGTGTACAAACTCGGCCCCAGACCAACTCTGTCCCAATTGCCTTGTGTACAAACTCGGCCCCAGACCAACTCGGCCCCAACTCATTTGTGTATTCCTCGGCCCCAGACCGACTCGGCCCCAATTCATTTGTGTATAAACTCGGCCCCAGACCAACTCGGCCCCAATTCCTTTGTGTATAAACTTTGCCACCAGACCTACTCGACTCAAAACAAACATTTGTTTTCATTGTTTTTTTCCTTGTGGCCTTGTTGCCCTTTTTCAAAACTAAAGTTGGCCTTAGTGCCCCGCCTTGTGGCCTCGGTGCCCTTTCTAATTTGCCTTCATGCAAGGCCAAAGTGGCCTTGCCCTAAAAACTGCGAAATTTGAGGCCTGATGTACATGTACATGTAGGCCCCCAAAATAATCGTTGCACCTTTATCTGGTTAAAGATTCAATTTCAAGTCATTACAAATAACCCTCTAAAAACTACATGTATAGACTACCGAAGTGAATACGTTACCCTACACATGTACATGTATCTTTAGTTGCCTAGGGTTATCTTTCTGACCTTGTCCAGTTGTATACCCCATCTAGGTATCTAAGATCATCATCGGACTGTAAATTTAGGGTACCTGCTCGTTCAAAATTCAGCGGCACACCTCTGGAATGGTCTTCCTAACAGCATGCGTCAAATTCATTCCATCAGTAATTTCAAGTCCCAGTATTACCAGACTTGATGCTCTTGATGATGCTCTTTGGTTTTAACGTTTAATCTTTTTAAATTTTTTTTATCTATACATACATGTGTACCGTATGTTATCGCTTTGGTTTATACTGTAAAGCGCCTAGAGGCCCTGGCATTTGGCGCTATATAAGATTGTTATTATTATTATATTAATGGCTCTACACTAAAAACCACTAAACCGTTTCCCTGTGCTTTAGCAATAGTGTTTTATCTGGCAGCCATGATGTTTGGAGCCAAAAGAGCCTTTGCACGGCGGCCATGACAGGGGGCAGTCACATTGTCACCGTGTATCAGGCATGAGTAGGTGCTTTGTGGTTTTATTTAAATAAGAAAACCTGCCCCCTGTCATGGCCGCCGGTGCAGAAGATCTATTACCATGGCAACCCACGTCACACTTCGGCACTCCATTATAAATTCTTGAAAATTGGGTTTCAGTTTAACGTTCGGTAAAACCGGTTTTTCGGTTTTGTTTTCGGTTAAACAGTTAACCGGTTAAACAGTTAACCGGTTAAACAGTTAACCGGTTAAACAGTTAACCGGTTAAACAGTTAACCGGTTAAACAGTTAACCGGTTAAACAGTTAACCGGTTAAACAGTTAACCGGTTAAACAGTTAACCGGTTAAACAGTTAACCGGTTAAACAGTTAACCGGTTAAACAGTTAACCGGTTAAACAGTTAACCGGTTAAACCGTTAACCGGTTAAACCGTTAACCGGTTAAACAGTTAACCGGTTAAACAGTTAACCGGTTAAACAGTTAACCGGTTAAACAGTTAACCGGTTAAACAGTTCACCGGTTAAACAGTTCACCGGTTAAACAGTTCACCGGTTAAACAGTTCACCGGTTAAACAGTTCACCGGTTAAACGTCCCATCCTTACTTTCCGCCACCGTCTCCAGCAATGTATCGACATTGGACGACGCCAAGTCAAAAGTAGCAGATTCTAAAATTAAGGTTTTTTTCTTTCGTTTGGCTTTTAAATCTCGCCCATTCGAACAAAGATGAGGCAAGTTGCTTAATAAAGTTTGTCAGGCCTTGTTTACAAGATCTGAAATGTTTGCAAATTTTTTGATGACCTGCGTTTTTTGACACGCAGTACATTCAAACATTTACAAAGCAGTGTTAAGCTTACCTGGTGTCGTGATTGCCGAACGATTGAATCAATGACATATAGACCGGGTACCTTATACTCTGGCCGACACTGCAAAGGGACATAAAACAGAACTTAGTAAAAATTTACTCCAAGCTGATGTGGATTCGATTTAATTTCCTTGAAATATACGTATCAGGCTAAAAAGATTCTCCTTAGGCTTTTTTTTGGGGAGGGAGTGTGAGGCATGATAGTACATGAGGACTTTTTTTATATTGCACATGGATTCATTAATTTTTAAAAATTATTTAATGGGTTTAATGAACTTCAATTCGTAGCCTGGAGGCTGAATTGCATTAAGTGTCTTCCACCTACATTGTAAACATTGAGATACATTGATGGGTGGCACCATTGGCAGCCAACGGCCAGAGACACCGGGGAATCCCCCAACTTCTTGAAAGAATGCTCTGGGATCTTTTAAGTGTGTTACACAACACACTGGACCAACGGCTTTACAATGTACATCCCTTCAGAAGGATGGAGCAAGTGCGTTTAAGTGCCTTGCTTAAGGACACAGGTACCCCAGCCAGGTATCGAACCTGCAACCCCAAATTTTCACCTGAGTATTGCGAATCAGTGACCTAATATAAACCACTCAGCCACAGTACCCCACATTTTTACGAATGTTTTGCCAATATATGCGACTTCGGAGTTTTTAATGCACACGTCACTTTGACAGTTGACCTCGGGGAAAAATCAGGAAAAGTCCAGCAAAAAAAGTAGGCTTGAGTCAACTAAAACAAATTGTGATTCCACTTGGAATCGATTCCATTTTTTCACCCATAAACAGTTAATATACCGAGCATGCATATACGCTGACGAGACTACATACATACATGTAGTACATGTATATTGTGCAGGCGACGACCAAACCTTTGGCACCAAGCGGCACTAAGGCCAAACAAAATAAATGGTGCGTTTACGGTAACGGCCTAAAAAAAATCCAGGTAGGTAGGTAGTAAATCTTTTACATTTTGTAATTTTGTTTTTACATTTCAGTTCATGCATTTGCGTGTTGTTTTGCAATGTTTGAAACTCACTATTAACCATGTTCATGTACAAGTGTAGAAAATGTTATGTTCGTTGGAAATTATTGCAAATAGTGCTCATTTAAAATTATCAACTTGAAAATTGGCAATAAAAGGTTTGAGCTTGGCAATTTGTCCTAAAAAATTCCAGGTACATGTAGGTCGGGTTACCGTAAACACACCATTTATTTTGTTTGGCCTAAACGCCACGTCCATGAATGATGCCGGCCTGTGCCACAAACACGTTCCTAACAATGTTGAAATTATCAGAGGTTGTAGAAGTCAAATATTTTGGCTTAGGAATTGCCAGGTAATTTCTGGAATTGGCAAGCTATCACTGGGAAGGGAATCGAATCTAAACGAAAGGGAATCAAATCTAAACGAAAGGGAATCAAATCTAAACGAAAGGGAATCGATTCCTTGTAAATCTGGAATCGTGACTCTAATTCCCAAAGTGGAATTGATTCCACTCGATTCCGGCATGGAATCGCTAATTGCCCAACATGCCCAAGCCTATTGATACGTAATGGGGACAATGAAAACAAACTGTGGAAAGTGCAAAATTTCTTATTAGGTTTTTAGCATGTCATTGTGTTTAGCAGTCAGGCAGAAGTAGTCTGGGAAAAGCGTATCCTAGTACATGTACTGTAGTAATACTATTACCATTCTGAAATTTCGCGCTTTCAATCCATATAAAAAATAGGCTCGGGGGTGCGGACGCACCCCACCCCCCTCCCCCGCCAGCAGCAAAGGAATTCCGTCTTGCAAATTTATTTGTTTTCGCTCAAATGTCAGGATTTAGAAAATTGCATCCCCCTCTCATGCCAGAGATGTTGTTTGAAAACCATCAATGTTTTGTCAACTAATTTATCTGGTTACATAAAGCAGTGTACTGATTAAACCAACCCTTTTTGCTTCCACATCCAGATTAGAGATTACAAATTTCCTGTTTGTTTCCCATGGATAGTATTTTGAGGAAGTATTTCATATGATTGTTAGGTCAATACGAAATCCATTCTCTGGAAAAATCTAAACACACTCCTTTATTCATCCTGAGATATCAGGGAATTTCCACTCTGCAAAGCGACGTAACAATACCCTGAGGAAACACACGCAAATCTGTGGAGTGAGCCGGCTGTTGTCTTGAGCCAACTCACGCCCGAGTCATTTTGATGTAATTTAATCAATTCAGTCATGTTATGCCGAAAAGAAACGATTTCTATACTTTCCAGAAATTGTATTGGGTTCCGTTCCTTATGACTGTCCCATTCCTACCAAACTTTCAAACGACGATCTTAATTTACTCCGCAGTTTTTCAAATTAATAACAGGGATGCATGCTGTCGAATGTAATGGAACGGATTCCCCAGTATGCTTTAAATAGCAGCCAATCGTCGACGTGGACAACGGCCAGCATTACCGAGTACATGTATCACATGCATGCACGGTGTTAACAATCTGCGCGCGTTACATTTGAATGCCTGCAATCACGCTGCAATGCACTGCCAAGCGTCCTGATTGGTCCAGCAGAGGCGACAAGATTTCTGTCGCTAGTCCCACCGCGAAATGGGGCCTTTTTCAACAGGGCCACTGTACGCAGGAGTTAGGGAGTGCGTTAAAGGGGCACTGTTGCAAGAGGATGTCCTTTATTAAGAAGCAGATATATGAAGTTTTTGACATACCTTTTGAATGAACTTCTCCACACTCTGGACAACGTGCTTGTAAAACTTGATGGCTTTGATGGCTAGTTTGGTGACCTGTGTCATCTTAGCCCTGGAGATGGGCGGTTTGCTTTCGTATAAGCCTGATAGCTGAAGAAAGAAGAAGAAATGGTACAAATGCCAATGTCAAATGAACTTTGTGTCTATGTACACAATGCCATGTTTTATTAATTCGTTTTGTGCCCAAGTCGGGCACAAAAGCGAGAAAAAAAAATTATGAAAGAGGGCGCCCTTTGCTTTATATGCGACATAACGAGCGCAACTTGTCCTTTGAATGAATATTGCGTTCCTAAATCTTGCGCCAACAGTTGGGCATGCTTACGCAGGAAATTATCACATAAAAAGAACTTTATCGTAAAAAACAACAGATTTGCCTCACTGCTCACCCTGAATAGACACCTGAAGTGTGACGTGGGTTGCCATGGCAATTGGCTCTAAACTATTATGGCCGTCGGAAAAAGGTACCATCGCAAAAGCACAGGGACATGGTTGAATGATTTTTAGTTAAGAGCCAATTGCCTAGGCAACCAACAAAAGATGACATATTCACTTCAGCAGTCTCAGGGTTCTCCCCACGTACAAACGTGCGTATCGGCCCGATACGCTGAAATTCCGGCCCGATACGCAGGAAAAATTGCCGATCAAAAAAATTAGCTCCCGATACGCACAACAAAAAATCAAAAATATCACACATGGTGCTGCTAAAGAATACAATAAAATTACCATACATAAATTTTCTCTCGTGAAAAAAGAACCACAGATAATTCATGGCAAAAAATACTTATTCTGATTCGCACGGCAGACCAAAAACAGCTCTCGATACGGTACAGCCGGCCCGGTCCCCCGGTGCTGGTCCACGGGTGCCGGAACGTGCCTAGTCTGGTTTCCGGACCAAAAGATTCCCGACTTTAGTGGGGCGGTAACCAGTCCAACTCATGCCGATCACCGTTTTGTTAACTTGAACTTCATTGGCCAGAATTTACTAGCAACAGGTCATATTATTTTTATCAGCCAATCAGCATGCGTTTTACAACACGAGTTGGCCTCTTACTCTGAACGGGAAATTCCCTGCACGTACGTACACATGGTACAGGAAATATATAAAACTCGGAGGTGGTCGGAGGTGCCCAAAGGTAGATTTTGTTGCTAACGTGTAGTTGTTGCGTTGACGGTGGCTCCGGAGCTACATGTACATGTACCGGTATGTGGTATTAAAATTAGCCGGTTGTAGCATGTACTACACGGTCACAACAAATTCTACCTCCGCGTTACCTCCGACCTCCGGGTTTCAAACACACCCCATGGTAAATGTAGATACTGTAGCTGGGTTGTCGATCGTAATTTTTGAGATCGTTTTTTCGTGCATCGCAGCGACCGTGTTTTGCTTGATCGTCATTTTTATGGAAAATATCGTCAACTCCCATGGATAAAGTGCAAAAATGTATTTGAGAATATTTCGTGTGGAATGGTCACGACCGGCCGGCGGCGCGGCGGCCGTATCGCGTCAAGCCTGCCGGGCGGGCTGCCACTCTGGCTGCATGCAGCACGCGGGTAATGGACCGGGAACCAGGAAGACTTAGCCTAGGGCCAAGGCCACATGAATGGGTGTGGTATGGAAAATAATTGGGTACATGTACATGTACAATACATGATCATGGCTTCAAACCTTGTGTGCAAAACAGGAGGCAGACTGAAATTTTGTTTAGGAAGTGTTTCCACACAAAATATTAAAATGTTCTCACTAAACATCAAATCTGCACTCACCGATGCTTTATTACATGTATTAGTTCTCCTAGTCTTTTAAAGATTTTTTTTTTTTTTTAAAATTCATCTGCACATAAAAAAATCTTAAAGAATTCATAACAAGCCCTTCAACACCCCAGGATAGCTCTAAAATGCACCAGAAAGCTTGTAAAGTCACAAATTTTCACGGGGCCCTTAAGCGGGCCCCGGACCCCACGCCCTGGCTTCGCAGTTGAGCCCCCACACATTTTCACACAACCTGGGGAGAACCCTGAGTCTATGATCTTTTAATATAAAACATTTTCAACTCGAACAATGAACACCAATTCACTGACGATCGTGTGAGAACTTGAGAAGGAAAATGGTTTTGGCCGCGGTTGGGGCGGTCAAAATGGTTTGGTCTGTATAAAGACTACGAGTACTGGTAAACGTACTTGCATATCAGACCTGCCAACCTTTGGAATCACGAAATTGTATTCTGAAAATCCAAAAGTCGTATTCTTCATAAGAAAACTGTATTTAAAAAAAAATATGCATAGATGAGCTTACGAACAAAGATTGAACATTGCTGCAATGCTCCAACTTTATTAGTTACAGGCCGTGTGCGCAATGCTAAAATCCGAACCGCACAATGTACATCGTACATGATTTTCTCCTTTCTGCGATGGATGTATGAAGTCCCATTTCTCCGAGTATTCTGCTTTGTACGATTGCTTCCCATTATCTTTTTTGGAGGTCGAAGCCATATTTAAATATTCACTTCACGATCAAGCAAGGATCACAAAATTATTGCCAGCAGCATGGACGGCACGGTCTGCATATAGACCGCCATTCATCTATTCTAATGCCTAGTGCTTTTGTATGCAACGCTACGATTGGCTAATACGCCCGGTCCTACAGCAGTATTGTACACCCCGTGCACCAATTACGGACATTCTACCGGTAGCTTATGAGAGCGCGATGTAGTGTCAAGCCTCGTGACGTCATGTCCTGCATAGTCTTGACTCGCAGCCATTTTTACTATCAAGCCTACATGTAGTTACCACTCGCTACCGCGCGCTAAAACCAGGATTTTTTTAAGGCGTGTCAAGACGGTCAAAACCCGTATTTTTGTAGGGGAAAACGTACGGTCGTATTTTCAACAATTTCCCGTACGAAATACGGCCAAATCGTACTACATGTAGTTGGCAGGTCTGGCATATGTATACTACATGTACCGTATGTGCTTCCACAGGACAACTCGACTGCTAAAGCTTGCACGCACTCGACTGTGCTGCGCGGTGAAGTTGCAAGACACGTGTACTGTAGCACTACATACGGCAGTACGGGTACGCTTACGCAGTAGCTGTGTCATGTTGTGCGACGACATTTGTAGTGTCCTAGCCAAGATTTTACGTTTG
Organism: Henricia sp. BOLD:AAB3569; assembly: GCA_037783545.1. Classification (NCBI taxonomy): domain Eukaryota; kingdom Metazoa; phylum Echinodermata; class Asteroidea; order Spinulosida; family Echinasteridae; genus Henricia; species Henricia sp. BOLD:AAB3569. The sequence goes on along the minus strand of JBBELK010000272.1, from coordinate 825,944 downwards.
AAAGGACAATTCTTTCATTTTTCATGCTGTTTATTCGTAAGCTTACAAAAGTTGTTTTTCTCCCACTTGTTGTTTTATTTCTTTACCGGTATTTTTATTTCCCCCCCCCCCCCCCCCCCCAAACTTTAAGAATAAAAAAAAAACACTCTGTTCTGTGTACGTATTTCTCAAATTACAAGCGAGTAGGTCCCATCGGTACGGTACCGGTTTGTGTTATCATAGTAGTGCAGGGTGGTTCTAAAAAACCCAAACCAAAATATTATTGCTAATTACTGGTAGGCTGCATGCGTGACCACGGAGAAAGGCGAGACAAACTTGTGGTACATGTATTTTTACAAGTATGCGTACATGTACAAAGGGCATCGCGTGCTACTCGTTTACAGTCGTTGTTTTCAATTATCGATATCAAATATGTGTATCGTATCGTGAACAAATGTACATGTACATGTATGGTGAATTACTGATACTGTGTATCGATAATAGGGTTCTCCCCAGGTTGTTTGAAAATGTGTGGGGGCCCAATGCTGTAACGACTCGATAACCTGCGAAGCCACGGCGTGGGGTGACTTTACAACTGCTTTCTGGTGCATTTTAGAGCTACATTGTATCCTGGGGTCTTGAAGGGCTTGTTATGAATTCTTTAAGATTGTTTTTGTGCAGATGAAATGTTTTGTTTAAAAAAAAAATTGATGGAAAAACTCGAAATGTTTGAGTGAGAACATTTTAATATTTTGTGTGGAAACACTTTCTGAAAAAATTTCAGTCTGCCTCATGCCTCGGCCCTAGGGCTCAGTCTTCCGGGTTCCCGGACATGGACCCGCGTTCTGCATGCAGCGCAGCCACAGAGTGGCAGCCCGCCCGGCAGGCTTGACGCGACACGGCCGCCGCCGGCCGGTCATTGCCGGTAGTTGGTGACCATTCCACACGAAATATTCTCATTTCTCAAATACATTTTTGCACTTTATCCATGGGAGTTGACGATATTTTCCATAAAAATTACGATCAAGCAAAACACAGTCGCTGCGATGCACAAAAAAACGATCACAATAATTACGATCGACAACCCAGCTATCTACATGTACATGTACGTGCAGGGAATTTCACGTGCAGGGAATTTCACGTTCAGAGTAAGAGGCCAACTCATGTTGTAAAACGCGTGCTGATTGGCTGATAAAAATAATATGACCTGTTGCTAGTAAATTCTGGCCAATGACGTTCAAGCTAACAAAACGGTGATCGGCATGAGTTGGACTGGTTACTGCCCCACTAAAGTCGGGAATCTTTTGGTCCGGAAACCAGACTAGGCACGTTCCGGCACCCATGGACCAGCACCGGGGGACCGGGCCGGCTGTACTGTATCGAGAGCCGTTTTTGGTCGGCCGTGCGAATCAGAATGAAGTACTGTTTGGCATGAATTCTCTGTGGTTCTTTTTGGACGAGAGAAAATTTATGTACTATATGGTAATTTTATTGTATTCTTTAGCAGCACCATGTGTGATATTTTTGATTTTTTGTTGTGCGTATCGGGAGCTGAATTTTTTGATCGGCAATTTTTCCTGCGTATCAGGCCGGAATTTCAGCATATCAGGCCGATACGCACGTTTGTACATGTACGTGGGGAAAACCCTGGATATATCGTTTGAACACCATGAACACTGCTAACTGTATCATGAGTGGTTGAAGGCAGAATGCCTTAAGTTGGAGAAATTTCCTAGTTGCCAACTCTGTAACCATCAACGAGTTTGTATGAATTCATACGTACATTGTACATATGTACATGTACACAGCCTCATCGTCTCACGATGCTGAACCATTGAGGAAACACAGGAACCTACATACATGTACATGTACATGTACATGTAGTAGAGGAACAACCCTACATGTAATGTTCGGTGTTCCGCATGTTCAGAGACAAAGGTTTGAGAGTGGTTTTGGGTTGCCTGAGTGTTAATGAAAAAATCTACATGTACTGTAGCTTGGGTAACCCTCAACAAAATGTCAGCAATTTTTTGTAGGGGTCAAAATAGGATCAAACTGGGGTCAATGGGGTCAAATTTAAAAAATGCCACAATCGTAACAATCATTTAATTAGTCATTGTTGTGGTACTTGACAGTCATTAATTTGATTAAAAGTGCATACTAATATTTGATTACAAGAATGGAGACCTTCAGATAATTGTTTAAGGTACAGTAAACTCTGGCTAAGTCGGCACTCTTGGGACCCGAAAATTTGTGCCGACTTACACGAATGCCGACATATGCCGTAAGTCGTCATTTTGCCGACTTACACAACGTTAAACGAACGGTCTATGCATATGGTTAATTGCAGCATGGAGGCTTTGATTTACCTTGGTTTAATCTCCTTGTTTTGGGGGTCGATTCCAGCAACGAAATCCTTTATTGATTTATGTCAACATCGTGTTTTTATGGACACGCTAAATACGCGCGTGCGTGAGCGAGCACGTGTGAAGTTCTATGACGACTCCCAAAATGGAAAGTGCGCATGCGTACAGAGGAAACCCCTTTTTGAGTGCACGCAATCTCACACATGGCCAGGGCTGCGTTCCACATACGCGAACGTTGCCAACGTTTGCCACTGGTACAGTGCTTTTGTGCACTGGTCTATGGAAAGCCGGGTACCGTTGGCGAACGATGCAAACGTTTGTAATGTTCGCGTGTTTCGAACGCAGCCCTGGCTGTAACATGACGACACCGATACACTGGCGACCACGGTCCGTGCAAGCCAATAAACAGATGTCAGTTAAGCAGTGTTTGTCTTTTCACTCGATACTTCTTAAAAAACGCAGGGAAGGAAATCGATGCCATATTATGTGGTTTTTTCAGGTGCTGACTTACACAAAGGATTTTGGATTGCATTTTGTTGAAATGGACCGAGAATAACATGCCGACTTGGGCGAAATGGCGACTTACAAATGCCGACTTAGAAACATACATGTACATTTCAATGGAAATGCATTGTAGACGATTGGGACTTTCGTCGGACGGCCGACTTAGGCGATTTGCCGACTTGTACGATGTCGACTTAGCCGGAGTTTACTGTAATTCCAGTTACATTGTGACAAGATGCTTTATTTGCAGTGACGTTAAGCAGAATTTTGATAAATTAGCTTGCCAAATTGTTTTTGACATATAACAATACATATGAACACATGCTTACTAAAATCTACTTTTACAAGTTTACTGAAGCTTGGTCTTTTCAAATATTGCCCATTTATACCAGCCATTGTCAGATTTTTGTCCAAAACGTAGGCAGCGTGGGGGTTAGTTGAACATTTTTCACAAAATCGTCTATAAAATACTAACATAATTTATTAAAGAAAAAACAACTACATGTGAACTACACGTACACTGTATACCACTTGGAGCTTATAAAATGTTAAGACTCGTTGATGGTTTCTCGTACATGTATAATCCACCTTGAACATGCCACGAATTTGCCACGAAATTGCCACGAATTTCACCGCGCTCCATACCTTGCCCGAGTAGGGCAGCTGCTCTTACAATCCCAGAGGGTGGTAGGCTCATTATTTATGCGAGCTCGCCACTGTGTTTATGCGTTGCTAGGCTAATCGAATTACGCGCGCGCTTAGTTGTGTGTGTTGTTGTACAGTATGTCGTTTGTACAAAAGAGTTCCCATACGGTCAATTCAACCATCTACGGGTACCGGTATATGACACCTTCTCGAAGCAAATGTGACCATATCTGTAATATATCTGTGAATATGGCTGAAGGGTCAGTCCATGTTAAATCACCCAAAAAATTTGACATTTTAAACCTGAACCCTCTCGGATTTTGGTGAAACTTGGTATACTTGTTGATTGGGATCCCACAGCACCAAATATCAAAATTTAGTTCAATCGGACCAGTGGTTCCAGAGATACCGGTACGGCCCCCCGAATTTTAGGATTTTTGGCTAAAAGCGGCATGGACATCCACCTTTGAACCCTCATATCTCAGGAATTACTGAGCCAATCTTCACAATGGGTGTTGTTGGAAAGGTGATTACATGTAGTCAAGGATTCAAAATTTGCCATTATTTTTGGGATTGAAGTATGCTGGGGGTGCACTGACCCTTGACATGACCTCAAATTTAATCTCCCACTCATTAACTGAAACGTATGAAATTTTCAGAGGTGTAATATTCTTTGTTTAGCAGTAATACTAATTCAAACGTTAGGCCCGCTTCAAATGTCGCGCTTATGCCATGTCGAAATAAATTCAACTTGGCACGACGTTGGTACGACGTTAGCACAGCAGTGGCTCCAACATGGCGGATGAGTATTGTGCACGTCATGGACGTTGTGCACGTGCGTTTTCCATTCTGTCCATTGTACATGTACGTCGCCATTTTATTATTTTGATGCTCACATACGCGCTGCGAGCATGCGCATTCCCAGTCGGAACAAAATTGCGGACCAACTTCGAACTGGAATTAAATTCGACACGGCAGAAGCACGACGTTTGAAGCCAAGCCGTGCTTGTGCCGCACTAAATTGAGTTAGCACAGCAGACCCCGTCGAGCTAAAATCTTCTGCCGTGTCAAACTCATTTTGCCGAGCCAAATGGCTTCAAACGTCGTGCTTGTGCCGTGTCAAATTTAAAAAATCAAGTTAAATTTAATTCGACATGGCATAAGCGCGACGTTTGAAGCGGGCCTTACCCACCTGCAGAAATGAGTGATACAGTGCATTACAATGTGCATGGATCAAGTACATACATGAACATGTGTATTGTACAATGTACATGATGTAGGGCCAATGATTTTCCGTTTTAGAAAAGGGCAAATTCCGTTTTTGAAAAACATGAATTCCGTTTCAGACAAAATAAATTCCGTTTCATGTTCTTTAATAGATAAAAGGTTGTTAATGCCCAGGGAGTCGATTATAAACAATTTTCTCAATTGTAAAAACTTTCGTTAAACTTTTTAACGGAATTATATTGAGATGCAGATCGTAATTTTTTTTTTTTTAAATCAACGGCCGATTCAGTTCCGGAGTTGGCAATTTCTAAAACGTAATGCACTGACTCACTGACTGATCGCTGCAACAAAAACAAGAAACATGTAACAGCCGTTGCACTGCAGTATCATTGCATGACGTCACCGTGTTCTTCTCCTCCACACAGAAACAAATTGTCAGCCATTTTGTTTTCGCTTTGGCGACAAAATGTTGAAAGTTTATGGTTGATTTTAGACCTTTCCGAGATGAAAAATCAATGTGTGTGTTCATATAAAGCGTAGGTAAGCTAGTTTGAGTATAATTGTTGATAACAGGGAGGGAGAAAATGCAATTTGGGTGAAAAAAAATGTAAAGATCGTGCCGTGAATGTGATGATTATGCCCTCACGTCTAACGTGTATTCATTTGCAATGTACATGTACATGTACATCTGGTCGAGTCAACGGTGAATCTCGTAACTTTTTACGGTCTGATTTCTGATGCTTTTTTAGTTTAACAAAAAGAAGCTTAAAGGGCCCCTTATTTAGGATTTTTATCAATGAAATCTATGCTTTAAAACCACTTTAGTCAGTTAAAGTCATAAAAATCCTATTTGGAGCTTGCTTTGGGGGTTAAAACAAAGGTTTTTAGTTTTTATGCTAATGAAAATATGCATATTCATGACCAAGGTCACGACGTCACAAGAGGCAAACACAGGAAAATCACATTGACCTGTGCACAAAAGATTCCACTTTTTTCTCAATTTTCCTGAAACTTTTGTAATCCATGGCTGTTTGAGTTTGTTTTACATGTTGCCTGCTGTAAGCCATGACAAAACTGGGGGTAGAAACTGCAGCAATTTGCCACAAGTCCAACTTGAAGTCTTATGTTTTTTCTTAACTTTTCCCTTCTGTCTTCCTTATGTGATGCACTCAAAACAGCGCCCTCTGTCTGAGATTTATTGCAATGAAATCTTCAAAGTTGAAAAATGCCACCTTTTATTGATTTTACATCCAAACGAACAATAGTATGTCTTGCAGAACAAGTAATCCGTCATTATGAAGCAAAGCTTAGGCATAAAGTTGTTTAGGACGTCACAGGCCCTTTAATAAAGAATGCAGTGTTAAGTTAGCTTGATCAATTTCAATAGGTTTGGCCTTAATAACATGAAAAAAACCTACGTTTTTGTCACTATATTTACAATTTTGTTTACTTCAAACTCAAATCCCGTTTTCCGTTTCAAAGGGCAGATTCCGCGAATTCCGTCCGTTTTCCGCGATCGCGGAAAATCATTGGCCCTATACATCAATGTTTTCTTCATAATACTTATTAGGTTCTTATATCATAATTGTATTAGACTGCTTTCCTGTGACTTCCAGTCAAGACACTGTTCAAAAAGTCAGGGTGGACCAGTCAAGATAAACTGGTACTTCAGTTCTTCAAAACAAAGTACCCACAAGCGCATCATGGGTGGCATTTTTACATGTAAAATTTACATGTAAAAAATGGAGGACCAACTCAAGACGCTGGCCGACCAGTCAAGATGTGACCACAGTGGTCCGGGTGTCCAGTGTTAAACAAAGGTTATGGGGAAGCCCTGCAAAGGGTGTGTTTTCTGTGATAAATATTTGATTTACGTGTTGCATGACCCTGCATGCTGCACACAGCGCACACCTCGCTAGACTGCAACGTGCAATCACCCAGGGCAATCACCTCATCATGCGTGTTTAGGCTTTCCTATTAAAACTAGGTCACGGTCGCACACTGTGTGAGCGCTACTGTGCTTGGTAACTTACGATTGACGCGCTGTATTATTTATTAATCGATGGTAGGCCTGCATTCTTGAAAGTGTTTTTCTTACTAAACGTAATTTTAATGAGGCAATTAGGTGAATGTTAAGGTGACATAATTTCCATCCGCGAAAATAACAACTCTCGCAAATGTCAGTGATGTTGAAATGCGCGAAAATATCTGTATGCTTTTACAGTAGGTTATTAGCCTGCACCATGGCCCTACACCCTCTGGGACCGTAAAAGCGGCTGCCCTACTATACACCAATCCGGTAACTAACACCGTGTTAGTTACTGGATTCATTGAACAGAACACGACAAAAATAATCTAACAATACCAACACGAGCATGTTTCGTCCAGTACGAAAGAAAATATCCGCAAAAGAAAGGTGAAAATTTTGGGATTTTCCAACTGCACTTGTACACATGTTGTAACCGGGCCGAGCACCGCCGCATTGCATTAAAGTTCCGCGACAGAGACCATCGTGTCAACAAACTAGTCCTCAAAGAAAACCCGGACTGTTTTTTTGTCTAGACGTCTGCTCAAGCAGTCAGATATTACAAGTGGCGCAAGTCGCATTTCTTGCCCATGACCGCAAGGCACGCGTTATTCATGTGTATAAGAATGCCTTGAGAAGAAACTACTCTCTGCCAAACTGCCAGCTTCACGTGATGCCTTTTGTGGGCGTTTGACCAATGACAAAATGTCATTGGTGCACGTGGCTTGCAACTTGAGGGATGAATACTTCCCGAGACTTGGAAATGTTCGTCTTCACTTCTTGCAAAAGTCGGGGCGCCCAATTAACAACTCGTTTAATACCGGTAGTTAATTTAGATGAAACTTGGCAGGATGATAGATAAAGAAGTATAGAAAAATGTATGAATTCCGTTCACTGGTCGCCACTGAGACGCCGTGTGTTAAGTCAATGGAACAGGGCAGAAAATGTTGAAGTGTTTTCAAGGAAAATGGTCAATGTTTTCACTCCTAAAATCACTTCCCATTGAAATATTAACACGTTTTGGTGGTTATTAAGTTATTATAAGGAGAATAAGTGGCGAAAAGTAAACGGAATTCTTTCCAAGATAAATATTCGCATACACTGAAAAAAATATTTCAACGATTTTTATGAGGGGAAAAAGTTGTTTGTCTGTTTTAGCACACAAAAATGATTATCAGTTACTCTTTTTGAGCGTCGTCGAGTGCGTGGTTTTCATTCCAGGCGTAAATATGTGCTCTTACACATAGTGAGCGCCCTCACATGTCAGCGCACAAAATGTTTTACAATTTTTGTTTAGCAGCCCTTGCTAAACAATTACGACTTTGCTTAGCAAAACCCATATATTGATTAGCAAAATAAACGAGCGAATGTAAGCACTTCAAAGCGACCATTCACGTACCGTATTTTCAACAATCATACATGTGACAATAGAAGTAACAATACTTTTGTCACAGGCTCACATTGACAAGAAGTGACTGTGTTTATTCAGAGACTGAAAACAAAGGAAAATACTGGAAAATAATAAAAATGTTAACGTACGTATTGTATTCAACGTAAATAAATACAACCTTTGGCCTCGTGCTGAATTGTGTTTATTTATTTATCTCCATATATCGTTCAACGATGCTTTTCACTGATATTTTGGGGCAGGTACCAGGGCCAGTTCACAAACTACGATACATAATGTATATGAGCATATAATGATTTTCATCTTTAGAGCTCGGCGTATAAGCCGCCCGGTTTATAAGCCGCCGGGAACTTATAAGCCGCGGCTTATATTCCGAAAATTACGGTACCGTACATACATACCGGTACACGTGTACATGTATGCAGTCCCAGCGCACCCGGCATTACTGCAAAAAATGAAGCGGAGCGTCACGGCATTGCGTCGGCGCGGCATGTACGTAATTGTTTAGTTGGTGTTGTCATTGTCGACCGTCGTGGTTAATAATTGAATCGCAATGATTGCTATACCGGTTTGGTTTTGTGTCGCATTTCTGACGGATTGCATCGAATGTGCTATGTACATTTGTTGCATTGAGGCTTCCTGACAAAGCTTTAGTTGAGCAGAAAAGGAGACTAATCAGACTTGAAGTTGAAGATATCTTCGTTGGCTTGGCGCAATATGTCACTGTGGGGGCGCTTCATACTGCATCGCATTCTTCGAGCTCTCTCCTAATCAGTTTATACACACGATTTCGCGGGAAAACGGCCGATTCCTAAGGTTAGACGCACATCTCGGCTACCGCTAGACAGAATGATTCTGTCCCTACGGGATTTCTAGTAGGGACAGAAGGAACCCCTTTCATACAGTGGATTGTCATTTTGCCTAGAAATTAGAATCACACTAAAAAATGTCCTCCTAGTTGTGTCCTGCAGTGGTTTGAGATGTCCATGATTGGACAATTATTATAAAAAAAAAATTACAGCACCGTTTTTTAAGCAAAAATTTGCTCTCAGGTGCCTCTAATTTCGAGGCAAAATGACAACAATCCACTTTATAAAAGGAAAGCTCACAGACTAGGCTACCGCTTGCTCAATTTTAGCCCTAAAGTTAGGGCTGTAAATTGCTCGCTTTTCAAATCTGACTTGTTACAGTCGCAAATCACAGCCCTAAACTAGGGATGTACCCGGTACGACAATACTCAGTCTGAAACTGCTCAAATCTGACAAAGTTCTACTACAAATATCGTCCGAAGCACATCAGACCGAGCACTTTCACATACACCATTGTAATCCTGGGAGTCTAGTGTTTCATAAAATAACAGTAACGCTTACGGAATCGTCAATTTGGCCATCTACGATGTCTGGAAACATTGGACAAATTTCGGACAATGTTCTGAGCCGCATTCCCTGGGTGACGCCATCTTAGCTGATATGCTGGACGCGTGGTGGCGCTTCTGAGATGATATTTTCAATCAAAATCGAACTTTGATTTTTGTTTTCCAAGTCCCTACCTAAACATATGTGGGTTAACGTATATGCGCTGCGCGCACGGTTCGAAACAGGTGCCCGGGATTTGAGCATCTGAAAGGTGATTGGGCGTGGCATAAGAAGCGGGAAATTTGAAAAGCGCAGGTGCAAAAAAAAGCACACAGTGATAGGGAGAGGTTTGCTTGTGCAAACCACTGCAGGAAATTTTTGGGTGTGATTCTAATAAACCTTATCGACGTTCGCAATGCATCATGGTATTGGATGACAAAATTGCCCGGATAATTGTGCATAAACCTATAGGGCAGACGCGAACTCGGCAACCTTTTTGCTAATTTTCACAAAAAGCAAAAAGAGTTCAAGAACCAACCTCCCACCACTTTATCTCCAATACATATCAAACATACTGACAAACATGTCCCGAAACAAAAATGTTGCAAATGCGAGAAATCATCGGGGATTTCCTTCGTAGTGGGGGAGTCCGTGTACCGCGCTCGCAGGTCGGTATGCGCAATGCAACACGCGCCGTATAGCCACGGCGTGGTTGGATTGAGTGTTCTGCACTGCGAGTCCATGTTACACGGACTCGCCAGCCACGAAGGGAATCCCCGATGATTTCTCGCATTTGCAACATTTTTGTTTCGGGACATGTTTGTCAGAATGTTTGATATGTGTCAAAGATAAAGTGGTGGGAGGTTGATTCTTGAACTCTTTTTGGTTTTCGTGAAAATGAGTAAAAAAGTTGCCGAGTTGGTGTCCGCCTCATAGGTTTATGCACAAATTGCCGGGCAATTTTGTCATTCAATACCACGATGCATTGCGAACGTCGATAAGGTTTATTTTGAGGCAAAATGACAACCATCCACAACATGAAAAGGGTGTGCACAGACTAAGGGGTAGGGTGCCTGGAACAACAGTCGAGTTGGTACAACATTCGAGCTGGTTCGAGTCGAGTTGGCCAACGGTCGAGTTGACCTGCGCCTGAGTCGACTTGGCAAACCGACAATGAAACTGGTCGAGCAAACCCGATACCAACACCAGCGTTTCTAACTTATTTACTTACCTCATTGTTAAAAAGCCTCACAGCATCCATATTTATCCCAGAGAATGCAGAACCACTGATTAATATTTTGGTTTTATAATTTTGGTATTATTTTAGTTGAAACATGGTGTTGTAAACGATAAAAATTTTCCATCCAACCGACCGAACCATTTATTTTTCAGCATGCCTTCCCACATGCACCATGTACACACACACACGCGCGATACGTCTTGGAACAAATCGTGAAGAACACGTGATATCCCATAATTTTCATCTAGCCTTTCAAAGACATCCTATCATTGGACAAACGGCGGCAGAACCGCTAATGTAAACCAATAGCGTTAACGCTTGCATTGACAATAACTTCGTTACAGATAGTCTGGTACCCAAATTACTAGACTGGTTACCAGTCGAGACGATTTTGCTAGACTGGTTTCCAAACCACATATTCTCAAACGCACACGCAAATTTATGTTCGCGTCACCCGAAAGCCACATATTTATGTTCACTTCTGATAATGATATGAGTTCAAACTGCAATACATAAGGTTTAAGACGCCCTGTTCAAATTGCAATGTATACGTTTTTAAAATGCTTTTTCGGTAAGGCCCTTTATGCCATCAACTAAAGTTTTGAAAAAAAGGCTTGTATTATGTTAAGAAGAGGCATTTTTAAGTAGAAGTTGATAACATGCTGATTTTAACATAATTTTAGAGTGCCCAATCCAAAAAATTGACAACAAAATATGTATTTTGAGGGTAAACCCCTAATAAACATCCCACTCTTACTTAATTTGGGGTAGCTAAATCAAACAAATGCGGTTACCAATTAAGCTGCATTTTGAGAGGAAAGGTCCTTTTGATAAAACTGGTTTTTTATTAAAAAACACTACTGCTATACTATAGTATCAAAGTATCATACGTCTCCTTAGTCGTCTGAGTGGCCTGATCCTATATATAATGCTCTTCGGTTAACTTAGTTGCATTGTCCGATTTTAGGCCGATTTGAGCGCCATAATTTTTAAAAAGTTAAATTGCTCTTTTTGTAGAATAGAACAAGTTATCAGCTTTCATTTGGTACCAAGAACATAAAAATCCGTCAAGGATTAAAGGTACATATATACACACCGGCCACTATGCAGCACGATATGTGGCAGAGGGACTCCCCCCTATACCATTGTTCCTCTATTGTGTCTCAAACATCCAAGGAATTTCAAAGGAATTCCTTTCAGTTTTTAGGGGGGATTGGTGCGTTACCAAAAGGTGAGAGTGCGTCGAGGAATAGGGGCGTTAAAGCCCAGTCACACACTACCGTTTCAGCTGAACGCACGCCTAACGCACCAAATTATTTTCCTGCGTCGAAATGCGTTGATACACTGTAGAGGTGCGTCAGAGGTTCGTCCAGATTCGGTAGAAGGCCGGCGGTACACGGCGATACACGGGCATGTGCGCCTATGCCAAAAAATATTTTTGAACATGCACTAAAATTGTGAACGTACGATAATTACGCGCTGTGTGCGGCAAAATGCGTCCGAGGTGCGGGGAATGCGGTAGAGCCGCGGTAGGGCTTCGTTGAGTGCGTTAGCAGTTCGGTACAGTACGGCCACAAAAGTTGGACGACATCTTCAGCGTACACCCCGAACGCACAGATCGCGACTCTACCGCGCGTCTATCGCGCGTCTACCGATTGTGAACGCACGTATAGCGTTTGTGGACGTATGTCACCGCACATAGGACGTTATCGGACGTCTGTATGCCGTAGTCCTACCGCACCCAGCGCATGTCTACCATGTGTCTACCGTGTCCAGCGCACCGCCACCGCATGTCAGCGCACGTCTAGCATTTGGCACTCGTACGTCGAGAAAACTATCTAAAAAGGCACCCAAATCTGGATCTCCTCGTGTTTCTTTGTGCTCGCCATCAGGGCACATCGTAAACCATGGAGGTAGCTCTTCTGCAACACAACCATGACCTGCCGGGGGCGCGTCCTGGTGCGGTCATGTTCGGTCGGCATGCGCCGAGTGCGTTGTGTTACCGGTGGGGGCGCGGTGGCTAGCGGTGGGGGCGCGTTGACTTTCGGTGGCTTTTGGTGGCCTGCGCTGACAAACGGTGGGTATTTACAATTTCTGTGCGTTGGCATGCGCTGCGTGCGCTCAGCATGCGCTGAGTGCGTTGAGTGCGGTCCTGTGCGGTGTCTACGTTCGGCACGCGTTCAGCCCGCGGTGAACATGCGGTACTAGTTTACTATACGCTCAGAACGGCCGACTTGGGGGTATTTTTGTGCGTACAAAAATTATTGGTTGCACGCTTCGTGCGCTGATGGCGTGCGCTAGTGTGTGACGACAGCATAAAGGGGAGTCCCTTTGCCACATATCGTGCTGGGTATACACCGGCCTACTGTTTACGTAATTCGGACACAGCATCCTTGACAATAATTTGTTGATGGACCTTATGTAAAAACAAGATCGTCAAAATGTCCCGTAATTAACCACAAAAGCTTAAAATTATTAAAAACGTTTAATAGTCGAGTTATATGCTTTACCAGCCGTTCACTATCGCGCGAAACTCATGACTTTGTCGGAAACAATTCGCTCTTCATTTCCCTATTCCCTCCTATTTTGTGCCATAAATGTGTGTGTTTTCTTCGTATACCCCCATCACACCGGAGGCGCGGTGCCACTGCAGTGCTTGTACGGCATAAACCGCAGTGGCACCGCCATGATCGCCGTGGTTCCGCAGTGGTTCCGCCATTGATCGCCGTAGCACCGCGGAAAACTGTCAAAACTTTGAACATGTTCAAAACTTCCGCAGTGCTGCACCGCGGGTTGGGCCAATCCGCAGTGGGATCGCTGCGGCACCGCCATGACCGCCGTGGGACCGTACAAGGACCGCAGTAGCACCTCCATCACCGCCGTGCCTCTGTGAAGCGAGCCGGCTGTTGTCTTGAGCCAACTCACGCCCGAGTCATTTTGATGTAATTTAATCAATTCGGTCATGTTATGCCGAAAAGAAACAATTTCTATACTTTCCAGAAATTGTATTGGGTTCCGTTCCTTATGACTGTCCCATTCCTACCAAACTTTCAAACGACGAACCTTATTTACTCCGCAGTTTTTCAAATTAATAACAGGGATGCATTGCTGACGAATGTAATGAAACGGATTCCCCAATATGCTTTAAATAGCAGCCAATCGCCAACGCGGACAACGGCCAGCATTACCGAGTAGCCTACATGTATCACATGCATGCACGGTGTTTACATTCTGCGCGCGTTACATTTGAATGCACTGCAAGCGTCCTGATTGGTCCAGCAGAGGCGACAAGATTTCTGTCGCTAGTCCCACCGCCAAATGGGGCCTTTTTCAACAGGGCCACTGTACACAGGAGTTAGGGAGTGCGTTAATTGGGGCACTGTTGCAAGAGGATGGGGAAAACTATGAAAAACTACTGGCGGTGTCACTACGTTGATGGCGGTTTTGACCAAAAACCGTAGTGGCACCGCCAATCCGGTCTGACGGGGGTAGTACCACGTCACGATTCCAAACTCTCCGCCATGTTTTACTAGTCGCGGTTACTAGGTGACGTCATTACACCTTGCTTTACACCACAGACCCGCCCGCGAGCTCGGGCAGTGGTGGCTGCCACCGGGGCAGACTCGTGTAGCTAAAAGAACGCTCCGGTGTACGTGTAAGTTGGTGTTACCCGGTGTCAGCATCTCGAACGCCTCTTATGTACATATGAGCTTACGCGCACATGTACAACATGTGAAACCCGTTTCAAGAAAAAGGCCTGTATCTCCAATTCCCGACGTCAGAAATTGAAAGTTTTTAAAATATATTTTTCGTTACAGAGACACGTAAGCTTTCTAAAATTGTTTTGCTTGTGTAAATTAATTTTGTAATCCTTTCACCCAAACACAGACAGTGCAACTTTAACGATCTTCCGCCATTCTTTTCTATTTATGTCAAGCTGCTTCCCGTGCACACGTACACAAGTAACGCCCACATGTCCAGTTGCGGCTGATATATCCTTCAAGGATGTTTTGGGGCGCCCACAGTGACCGCTTGCCATATGACGAGGCATCCACCAGTCTAGTAGGAAGTATAATGAGGTAGCCGCTTGTCTGACATTCTCACGACATGCCCGTACCACCACAGCCTGGCTGAGGCAACCATGTGAGTCCTCCGCCTTTACGGAGTTTGCTTGCCTGCGCCTCAGCAGGCAATAGATGTGATGATACCACTTGATCTTCAGGATGCGACGGAGACTTGGCCGATGGAATGTCTCTATACACTGTTTAAAAAAAGCTGGGTAAAATAGAGTTGGAGAATTTCATTTTGACGTTTGTTAATTGGGTCATATTTCCTTAACATATGCAGGCGCGGATCCAGAAGGGAGGGTTTTGGGGGTCAAAACCCCTCCCTGCTCCGACACCAACAAATGTAATGTAATGCATTTTTTTGTGTGTCCGCCTGTCCGAAACAAGCTGACAAAAAAAAACTGACGGGCAAAACCCCTCCCTGGTGGCAAAACCCCCTCCTGGAAAAATTCCTGGATCCGCCCCTGATATGCAGAAAATGTTCTGTTGGATAAAACATTTAGAACACCAGCGTTGGTTACATGCAAAGTTCTGTAAATTGGGGAAACAGCGGCTATTTATTGGGTATTTTTTACCACATCCAACAGCGGAGAGACCGCCAATTACAGGAATGGGAGCAAGTGTGGTTGGGTGCCTTGCTCAAGGGCACAGGTGCCACAACCCGTCGCAGTCCGGAATCGAACCTATACATTCTAGTACTAGCATGCACAGGAACTTAAGTTCGACGCACTAGACCGCTCGGCCATAACACCCTCTTGCTGAAAGTATTAAAAGGTTGAGCATATTGTACAGACAAACAAAATTTTTCCCATCTGTTGGAGATTGTGAAGACAAGAGAGGGCGCTTCAAAGTATACTGTACAAAATGCTGGGTAAAAAAGGTTGAAGAATTTCATTTGGACGTTTGTTGGGTCATATTACGTCAACATATATATGCAGAAAATGTTCTGTTGGGTCAACCATCCAAGCAACCAACATTGGTAACATTTGAAGTTCTCTACGGCCCTAAGGATTTTTCTCTCATCCCGAGTTACGTTGGTCAAAGGGTGTCCATTTATTGGCCACTTATTATACCGTGTGCTGAAAGTATTTTAAAAACGCTGAGCAAATTATACACTCATGACAGTTATATCCAGTTATTAGGGAATTTTCAACACAAAGCAGGACGTATTATATCAACCGCAAACCTGGGAACAACTGCATACCTGCACTGTAAATAATTATGGGTAAATGTTGCCCAACTTTTACCCAACTTGGTTCAAATATCAACATGCCCATCTTTGGGGCGCAAAATACCCTTGGGTGCATGGTATTTATGTACAATATTGTTGGTTAAATTCTATAAGCCAATGTTTGGGTAGATATGTGCATATCTAATCGTTGGTTAAAAGTTAATTATCCAACGTTTGGGTAAATGTGCTCGGCCAATTGTTGGTTAAATTCAACATAAAGCAGAAATCTTTTCGTATATGGCCAACATGTTGTGTATCTCGGGCCAATATGCTCGACTTTTGGGCAAGCCGTGTTGATGATGTGACCATGCAACATGCTGCAGAAAATATTTGCTGTATAATTACCCAATGCGTTGAGCAACCCAGGTCTAATTTGCTTGGATTTTGGTGATTTTTCTCCCAAATACTAAAAACCACACCACTTCGTTACCAACATACTGCTAATGGCCCGGTCACACATAGACGACGCACGAGGGACGCTCGGCCCGCGCATTGAAAATTTGCAATTTTGGCCAGTGCGTTGTCGTTCGCTAGGTGTGCGTCATTATGCGTTACTCGTTCGTCGAGCGCGTTGGACCAACGTTATGCATTCGACGTCATTCGCTGTGTGCGTCGGGATTTTTTGTGCATGCACAAAAATGTGCGCGGAGCTCGACGCATGAATGTACACGTCAAAAGGACGCCAGACACGCGCAGAGCGCGCTAGACCAACGCCAGACATACGCGGAGCGCACACTGTGTATTCGTTGTAATGGCCCGGTCACACATAGACGACGCACGGGGGACGCACGGCCCGCGCATTAAAAAATTGCAATTTTGGCCAGTGCGTTGTCGTTCGCTAGGTGTGCGTCATTATGCGTTACTCGTTCGTCGAGCGCGTTGGACCAACGTTATGCATTCGACGTCATTCGCTGTGTGCGTCAGGATTTTTTGTGCATGCACAAAAATGTGCGCGGAGCTCGACGCATGAATGTACACGTCAAAAGGACGCCAGACACGCGCAGAGCCCGCTAGACCAACGCCAGACATACGCGGAGCGCACGCTGTGTATTCGTTGTAAGTTCGGCGGCTGAGGTCTAGCGAACGCCTAGTGCACACCTAGCGCACACCTAGCGTGCTTTAAACGCATGCCCAGCGAACATGCGGCGAATATGAGCGTGCTGAACGGGTCTCTAACGCACCCAACGTTCTTCTTGCGTGTTCCTAGCGTATACCTGGCGTGTACGTAGCGTGTAGTCATAGGGTAAATAAGCGGGTCCCGCACCACCTCCTCATCACTTCTCCTCCGACCCTCATGAGTGATGACAGAGGTTCCTACTGATCGTGTCTAGAAGAACCATCTCAGAAGATGAAATACGATCACGTGACCGCTGCCGTTCGCGGGCTGTGCGTTGAGCGCGCGGTGCATGCGCTGGCCATTCGTCCCACACGCTAGCAACACGTGATGTATTCGTTGGGGTTTTTGACACGTGCGCTCTGTATACGGTCTGTATGCGCTTTGTATGCGCCCAGTATACGCGCAGCGCGTCAGCAACACGTTATGCATTCGGTGTCAGCTAGCTATCCTCTCCCAGACCCTGACAAAAGTTGGGCGCACAGCGACGCACTGATCCTTTTTGCTGAATTTTCAGTGCGCGGGCCGTGCGTCGTCTATGTGTGACCGGGCCTTAACAAGCTTGCTGTATATCCAACGTGTTGGGCAGCAGAGACGTCATTTGTTGGATTGCGGTGTTAGTAATTTTATCACAGACTTGCAAATAATAAACCCGAAACACAGCGTGACATATTGTAGAAAAGATTTTTGTATGTTAAGATGAATGGAATGGGCCTTTTTGTTGAGTTTCCTCGGCTTGCCAATAATAAACAGCAATATAGTGTATGTACTGACTATTTGACCAGAAGGTTGTTGAAAAAAATGTTTAGGAGCGCATGTTTATTTACGTGTTCTTTCCACACTTCTCATGATGGAGTTGTTTCAGATGTATATTCTGATTTAAAAATCCTTTAACTGGAGCCTGTAACTGCAGAATTTTCCACTAGAAGTAGAAAATGATTCATTGCTGTATGAATCGAAGGTACACCTGGACCAGCGGAAATGTTTTGAGAGCGTTTCCAGAGTGGTTGTCGATCAGTGCCTTGTTGTCCTGTATTGGGGCGGGTTGGGCCGGGTTTGGGCTGGGCTAGCTGGGCTGGCAATAGACTACTATTAAAAGTAAAAACGTCACCCTTTGTGTGTTGCCATGGTTTTTGGGTCTACACTAAAACCAGTGAACTGTTTCCCTGCGCTATTCTAATTGACGTTTCAGATTACCAGCGAATGTTTAGACCAAATTACCATGGCAACTGACGTCACACTTTAGTAGTCTATTAGCTTGGCTGAGCTGGCTTTGGGCTGGGTTGAGGCTGGGTTGAGGCTGGGTTGGGCGAAGTTGGCTGCTGGCGCTGGACTGGCTGGCTGGCTTGGGGCTGGGATGGGGATGGGGAATGGGGATGGGAGATGGGGGATGAGGGATGGGTTGGTTGGCTATGGGCTTGGCCGGGCTGGGCCGGGGTGGGTTTGGGCTGGGCCGGGGTGGCTTCGGGCTCGGCCGGGGTGGCTTTCGGCTGGGCCGGGGTGGATTCTGGCTGTGCCGGGGACGGCTTTGGGCTAGGCCAGGGTGGCTTTGGGCTGGGCCGGGGTGGGTTTGGGCTGGGCCGGATGGCATCGGGTTGGGCCGGAGATGCTTCAGGCTCAGCCGGGATGGCTTTGGGCTGGGCGCCATGATGGCTTCGGGCTGGGCTGGGGTAGCTTCGGGCTGGGCTGGGACGGCCTCAGGCTAGGCTTCGGGGCTTCGGAAAGGGCTGGGATGGCGTAGGGCTGGGCTAGCATGGGATGGCCGTTTGTTGATCAAACCTGTGTGGGATTAACTGACCTCCTGAACAACGTGTCTCAAAAACAGACCGTACAGATTGTCAGAGAGGCAATTCTGGCAGAGTGGCTTAGCGGCTCGTATATACGGTGCCTGATGCAGCCAGGATTGGGGGAGGGGGGAAGGGGGGGGGGGGGGGGGGGGTTGTGGTCTTGTTATGCACATCACTGACAAAAGAAGCTATATACACTGGGCATTTTACCCGTTATTACCCGGGTAATAACAAATAATATCAAAAGTTATTACTGGGTAATATCATATTCAGGGGTAATAACGGGGAAATAGTAGACCAATATTTCACCGTTACAACCCATTGTTACCCATATTTCCTCTGATTACCTTGTTGTAACTCGGTAAAATCAGAAACATTATTTTTATCAGTGCACTGATCAAGTTAGTTGTTTCATGCCGACCAGATTTTGTGTTGTCCATTGCAGCAATATCATCTGCATAGTCCAAGTCCATAACCGCCACTTCACGCTGCCTAGAGCTCATCCTCTTCTGAAGAATGGCGCCACGAGTAAGGGCTTTCATGTTCCAGACTGCGCCATCTCATGCAGTGCCCAGTTGATGCACAGATTGAAGATGGAAGAGCCCCGAATGACGTCCTGACCGGTAGCCGATGTCACTGGGAACCAAGAGGATAATTCACCAAAACATGACCACACTCACAAACCCTTCGAAAAAGGCTTTCATAATACGTAAATTATAATGCGGCAGTCCATAATGTTCAAAGCTGCGCCAAATAAAATTATGGTAAAACAGAATCAAAAACAGATCTAAATTCAATAAAATTAACAGAAAGCGGCAGATTAAACTCCAAACAATTAAAAATAATATTTCGCAATGAAAACAACTGATCAATACGCGAGCGATTACATCTAAAACCACACTGAACCAGTCTGGATCTCTTTCAAAAGATTCTCAAAATATTCTCAAAACACTATTTTTGGACAAAATCGGGTATTTTCAACTAAAACATGATAACATGATAACCTTCCTTAGTTCGAGATTTTACCAAATGCAACAAAAATGTAATCAAACAAGATCACATTGATATGAAGAACAAAGGAACTTTACTCATACACGAATATGGTAACGCTTTAGCTTAAAATAGAAAGAGTTAAACAAAATGACAGTACATGTACATGTATATAAGGTTATGCTAGTCACGCGAGGGGTTAAATCCATTTGTAACAGTTTTCTAGTCATGTAATTTGTCTTTAAATGGAACTTATACATGTAGTCTCGTGACATACAGGTATGACTTGCAGACCTATTATGGTGTGTCAGATTGCCCACAATAGTTTGGTAGGAAGTCGCCTACACTCAAATAAGCTGTGACCTTGGCTTGGACATCCGGATTCTGTATGATAAAGTACAGTTCATTTTAAAATCAGTACCATTTCGTGCAAGGTTACAAGAAGGGAAAATATTTGGTGTCTGTGTGTTCTCATGCGGATGATGACAGGCATTGAGAGTATTACACTGCAGACGTTAGACATGTTTCATTTTGCGATTTTGATCGTTTGTGGAGTAAGTGGAGTCTTCAGCAACAACGCTGCTTCCATGGGCTCGGACAACAGCTTGACACTAACAATTTCAGCAACCGAGCCGCAAGAGTTTGGCCGTACCGTGTTGCAGTGTGACGGCACTGTAGAAAGCAATCAAATGTTGGCGATTAGCAAGGACAACCAGCTCGTTGCTTGGGGTCGAGATTTACTCCCGAATGACCAGTATGCAGGGAGTCTTGAGTCCTCGCGATTTGTCCTGGCGGGCCAGATGACGAACGGACCAGGGGGTAAGATGCGCGTAGTTTCGCTCCTTACCATTGATCCAGTGTGCAAGCGTGACAAGGGGAACTATAGCTGTACAACATATGAGAGAAGAATTGACTCAGGGTATGATGTCGTGCAGACAGTGTCGAAACAGATCACATCAGTGACGGAGTTTGATAATAGCGCGATCTGTGGACCGGCTGGGCCCATCTCAGTCCTAAATGGCGACGAAATAGACTTGGTTTGCAGATGGGCGAGTGCAAGCGCCACTTTGGAAATGACAGACGCCGAGGAAACTGTCGTTGGCTCGGCGATCACGTCATCCGATTACGCAGTGCGAAAGCTGGGAATAAACGTAACAATGAAGCTGGACGAAGCAGTGTATCACTGCACGGCCACCTTTAATGGGTGTGCCGGCAGAGAAAGACGTACATGTACCATCGGTCCCATCACTGTCCTGTCTGAGCCACAGATAACAGTCAGCCCAAATCCCAACCCTACCGTGTTAGGTAGTACGGCCGAGTTTAGTTGCTTAGTTCTGCCGAACGTCTCAAGCCTTACATACTCGGTCAACTGGCACACGTCACCCCCTCTCGAGTCAAACCGCGCGTTTTTCTCCTCGAAAGGACTGCGCCGAATGCGTTTGGAGACAGTCGTAGCAGAGGACCAGGGCACTGTCGTCTACTGCACCGTTTATTTTCAGGACGGAACGAGTGCCATTGGGAGATACGAGATGGTCGTTGTGCCACCTTCATCGCCTTCACCTCCATCTTGGAGTGAGAGCGTGGCATCTTCAACAGATTCTATCGACGGAACTCCCACCGTAACTTCCCCACAACTAAACTCCACGTTCCTGGGCTCCTACCCCCTAACTATAGCCGTGTTTATTGTTGGATCAATACCCCTGGTATTATTTCTGGTGATAGTCGTTTTCTGTGTCTGCCGTAAGAAGAAGCGACCGAACAAACAGAGGGCAGGTAAAGCGGCACTCCGCGTATCACCAAGTACTTTCGGAGAAACTACGCCCGGACATGAAGTTCCTGGTACGGGTACCGACGGTATGTACATGTATGCAACGATATTTGAACCTGACGAAAAATGGGGCGCAACAATTGGTCCGGGACCCTCACGGGCTCCCACTATGGTGGCAGTGGATAGTCACGGCTACCAGCAGCCGGTGAGTGGCGCATCAACACCGCCCATTTATACTCAGGCTGGCTTTGCAGTTTCCGATAAATCTGAGTACATGGAGACTGATATTGATTCTTCGAAATCCCCGTCAGATAAATATTTTGAAATTTCTGCCCCAGGTGGCATGGTTGGGAACGCCCTCTACCGGTCGTCAGGCGAATACGCCACTCCTGAAAACGTAGACCAGAATCAAGTGAACAAAGAAATGAAGGCATTCCGCGCCGAAGCTAAACTAGCACCAGGTTGTACCATCGCCACTCCAATGACAACAGGATACCTTGCAATTGGCGAGGTACCCAGCAAATTGGTTTCTGGTGAGCCCCCGAAAAGAAAAGCAGACCCAGTAACATACTTGGAAATTATTGATTAAGAACAGTATCACAAAATAAACAAACGCATGTATCTAGTGCAGTATCTTTTTATTAAAGGAGCCCAATCCCACGAAACAATTAAACGGTACTTAAAGGCCATTATATCATTTGCAGATAAACCTTTTACGAATCCCAGGAACAGCAATATATACTGATAACTAAAGATAATGTTGATAAAATTGTGAGCCACTCCACCAAAAGTAGGCTCTTGCATAACAAAAATAAAAATGGAGCTAATGACCTAATCATATAGAGTATATTATAAGCTTCACAAAACTACAAACATTGTGTCAATCCATCAAAAATTGACCAAGTTATGACCATTTCCGTGATGACCAAGAGCACATTTGTTTTTAAAGAAGCGCTTTAGAGAAAAATGGCGTAGAAAGTTGTACTTCTGTTAAGGCATAAAGTCCTTAGCAACCATGCAAATTCTGACTCCAAAAGCCTTATACCTATAGGAAAACGTGTGTGGTGTTTCAGCAAAAATGAACAAGAATAGTTCTCAATGAAAATAAGCATGGAATATCGGTGATTTTCCCATTGTTTTAGCCAAATTATAGCCTAGTTTCATGAAGGTATACGCTTTAGAAAAAAAAACACCGAAAAGCCGTTTTCTGGTAGTATATTATTCACTTAAACTCCTTTAGGTGATAGATGGATACTTAATAGGTGGTCTCATGCAGAAATCCTGGTATCGATAACAAAAATGCCCTACTTGACATTCATGCATAAATTAGCCATTATCCCAGTTCTGGCCTGTGCGACAAGCGCCTACTGTCGGTGGAGCGGCTCAAAATGTTACTTTACGAGTTGACAAGAAGAACCCGAATAAAAGTGTTGATTGGCAATAGCAACAAACACCATATGATTTTTTCCCGTGTAAAATGTACCTTTGTGGGAAAAATTACCAACTGAAGGTGCTTTTAACACAAAAAACATGCATAAATTCTGAAGGTTTTCTGAAGTATTACTGCATTTACGTGACTGAAATTTCTACAAGTCGGTTTATATCAACATTATTCTGTAATGCTGTTGTTCCTGTTTGTAACAGTTTCCAATCATGTAATCTGTCTTTTAATGAAATAGCTAAGTAACATTATACGGAGAAAAATATTCCAAAATATTACATTAAAGGCTAATCTTTGCAATTGTTTAGATCGGTGCCGTTTGTTTCCCAGGCTCAGCCACTCTTTAAGGACGGAGGCTCGTCAATGCGAGACAGACAATTTCGTGCCACGGATTTCACCGCGCTCCATACCTTGCCCTGGCAACCGCTCTTACGGTCCCAGAGGGTGTAGAGCCATGCTGCAGGCTAATAGCCTATAGTCCATTCTGCAAATAGGGTGTGTATCTTTTCGAAATCAAATATTTATCACAGAAAACACATCCCGCTTTGTAAATTGATGTTTTTAGCTATATTCACATTATATTACTGATATGGTCACATTTGCTTCAAGAAGGTGTCATATAGATGGTTGAATTGACCGTATACGGGAACACAACCCATGCAGCGCGCGTGATTCGATTAGCCTAGCAACGCATAAACACATTGTGGCGAGCTCGCATAAATAATGGCCTCCAGCCCTCCACCCTCTGGGATTGTAAGCGCAGCTGCCCTACTCGGGCAAGGTATGGAGCGCGGTGAATTTCGTGGCACGAATTTGTTCGTGGTGTATTGACGAGCCTGTGTCTATATGCACCTTTGAGTACTATTTATCTAAGCACTATACATGTATGTATCTGTAGTCGGATATTTATTAAAGTTCGGAGTTTCCGAGTACATTAAGCAATAGAAGTTATATTCGAATATAAGAAACATTTGGCACTTCAGAGTACAGACGCAAAATAATTGTTTAAAAGCTAACTTTTGTTGATTGGTATGTAGTACACTTGTAATATATGCATTCTATTAAATATTCTTCTGTTAGAGCCAGAACTACATGCATTTTTGCCGATCCTTTTTGTCATCAAAAATGTCTGAGCTCCTTTGTATACAATTTATGTATAAGATCTTTGGGAATGTGAAATGTCTGCACGTCGCGTACTAAGTCCAGTTGCAGATGTTTAATTGTGTAGGCTATTGTTATTGGGTTACGTCCAAGGCAGGAAGGAAGCTATAGACACCAACAGAAACCCAAAAAATCATGACCTCGCGTTCGTCACAAACCGACTTCCTTTCAAACCAGGGCCGTAAAATAATGTCTTTAAAAGGGGAGACTTTGGTCTCGAGATTTTGTACCTTTGTTAAAGGGACACACCGGCTTTGTTGGGCTATTTTTGGCTCAAAATAGAACCATACATTCTTTTGAAGCGCTTTCCAGAGTAAATTAGATATAGGCCTATCCTAAAAAGACGCCGTCAAATTTTGCCGTTTTTGAGCATTTTTTAAAAATTCAAGGTCACGTGACTTTTCGGAGTTAGTTTTATTTCCAGCCGTATAAACCAGCGCGAAGTGCGATTGCTTTTGTCATTCGCAGTTGGTTTCTCTTCTTGTTGGAAAATAATGTCCCACGAACACTATGTACATACCGTATTTTCCAATTTGTACACAAATCTGTCAACAGATTTCATAAGAAGGGTTTCTGGGTGTTGATATGGACGAGAGAATCTCTCAGATTTTCGTGTTTTCGCTTCGCGTTCGCGGCGATAAACAATATCCGAAGAAAAAACAGCATAGGCCTATTGAGGGCGCTAAAGACACCAAAACATTGATTTGGAGTTGCTTCCTCGAGTCAGCGCTGACCTCAGGGATCATGCAAGGTGTGATGAGTCAGGGAAAACAAGGAATCAAGGTTAAACACGTGTCGACCCATATCGAACGTCACCTTTATTTACAAACACATGATACATAATACATCGCGACGGCTGGTAAAGCGTATAGCCCAACTTTTGTCTCTTTTGTTAATTTTAAACATTTCTAGTTAATTACGTGACATTTTGATAATTTGTTTTTTACAACGACCATCGAAAAAATATTGTCAAGGATGCTAGATTGCGACATTATGTTAACAGTAAGCCGGTGTGTCCCTTTAATGTTGTTGTTGTTAATTTTACGACATTTCCAGCAACTAAGGCCCTTTAATGCCATTTTTTATGCGGTATAACAACTTGATATGATAAGAGAACATGCAGACTGTTTTACACTTGATCCCGAGCTCGGGATCGAACACCGAGCTCGGGATCAGCCCCGGATCACAAATAGGTGTAAACGCTCTCGGAACCAAACTGGCCCCGGATCAGACCCCAGATTCCAGGAGAGCCCGCGCTCTTATTATGTACACGTGTACACGTAGTACAATCATACACACAGGTACCACTGGTTCCATGCATTGTGTGCAGGCATATATGCCATGACAAAATGCATGATACCCGTACCCCGACGCGATCGACTCATGTGATGCAACACTGAGAATCTCGCTGGCGTCCGTTACGAAAACACAACGTACTACAAACGTAATTGGTATCCTGCATTCAGCAATCTCTTTTGCGTGTCCGATACAAACTTCACACGTTGAGAAAAAGTGTTTCTGTATTTCCTCTACTTTCTGCATTTTCTCTACTTTCTGCAACTATCTAGCGACACTTTGTCATTATCATACAGCTTAGTTTTTAGTTGTTATATCAAGGATTTCGGAGTGTTATTCAACGATTTCCGACATAGCATAAGTTGACATTATTTCGTCGTGAAGAGAAGTTGACGAAGACGAAGTAGCCGAGTCGAGTTGTCTTCGTGTGAAAAGATGGCAAACGAAGTTCGCGGGCGCTCGTGGAGCAACGACGAACTGGCGAAGTTTTTGGACATTTGGGCCAGCGCAGAAATAATGGCTAAACTGGACGGAACATCTCGGAATTCTGCTGCATTAGCTTGACCTTTGACTGCAACTTCTGGCCCCGCACTCGGGACCAACAACAGATATATAAACGCGGCACTCGAGGCCATTGCGGTTAACCTCAACACATTTTTATCAGGGGGTCAATCTTGATCCCGAGCTCGGGACCAGTGTAAACACGGTCTTAGAAGTGGGAGGAAAAAGAGGGTCGAGTTTTGGGACTGCAAACCCAACCCATACCTGAAAGTTGCCATTTCTGGCCCAGGCCCAATCGTCGTACGTGCGCTGTTCAGCCGTGGGCCAAGTATCCTCCATTGGCGCACCCAACCCGGATGCTTTCTATTTTTATTTTCCGACAGAAATAGCACCTTTCGTGGTTTAATGGCCATTAGCCTTATTTCTTGATTGATAACGAGGTTTTAAAATTTTCTTAGTCTGGTCGTTATAAACTTGGGTGTCCGTGGAGTTATCGCCAGCTCATCCTCAAAACTTATCCGCGAGGTCACGCAAACACATATACAGCAAAAGGCACTACTATATACAAGGGTGCATACTACTAAAATATGCAGAGATCCGTGCGCCGAGCTCATAAATAATTATGTATGCCCCTCCAATTTATTGTTCTAGAGAGTTGCAAGCTGAACGAGTGTGGTCTAGTGTAGAAATTGGCCATCGTCGAGATGTGGGGTATTTTTTCTTCCAACTGTAAACACTTTGGACAATGTAGCCCTATTTTGCCCAGTAGTGTAGGCCTATGTGACTTTTTTTCCCAAAATGGACGCTGGTCTGTTTGGAAATTTCTACTCTTGCAGCTAGGGGTAGTTTTGTTGAAATTAGGGAATAAAAGTGACGCATTACCCCTATTAAATTGAACAAAATTTAAAAGATGAGACTTTAATGAGTATTTAGGTTGTTGTCCCCAGAGGCTGAGAGAGCTGTATTTTAAAATGATTTTTGAAAATTTGGTATTTAAGCATTGGTTCATATGGGGGACCGATTTACTTGTGTGCACCCACAAACGCAACCGCGGAGTCACCCTCATTAGTACGGGCAAAATTTACCGTTTAAGGGCGAAATCGAACGGTTAATAAGTGTAATCCTCAACAAATTTAGATTTGTTCATGAAAGCTGTTCGTCACGCTTAAAGTACAAGTACCTCACATATCAGGATATTTCGAGTATTTTATTGGTTTATTTTAAAGGTCATTACATTTGCAATTCTGTCGGTCGGTGCCAGGTCACATCCGGTAGGGCTTAAGTGAAAACAACGGTGTGCCCATGGTGACAAGCGAAGGGACAAAGCCGTTGTCTACGCAACACGTACACGTATCTAAGCATGAACGAATTTGTCTTCACTCCAGTCACGGTGCGATGCCCGTATACAAACTAAGCATAACACCGGGACACAAAAGTGCCAGGATGTGTGACCGACAGAATAGCAAAAGGATTGGAAGGCAGGTCAAATGATTGGAATCCAGGTTGTTGGCGTTGTGGAGATCTTGACCATTTTCGGGCACGTTGTCCCGTGATTCCAGCCAATCTACAGGCTTTAAACGAGGGACAGCCGAACCTCGGGCCCAATGTTCAGCTCGAAAGCAACAAGGGCCCCACCCCGTAAAGCCCGATAAATTGAAAGCCGAACCGCCGGTACAGGCAGCCGCACCGTCAGTGCTATTAGCCCCACCGCCGGTGCTGGCAGCCCCACCGCCGGTGCCGGCAGTTCCACCGCCGGTGCAGGCAGCCCCACCACCCGCGTGGGCAGCAGTACAACAGGCCACACCCGCCACCTCGAAGGAATCGACATTTGCGAAGCCTGGGGCGGGACTACGACTTGCGTCTTCTAAAGAGACAGGCTTGTACATCATGGGTACATTAATGGGTGTGGCCATGAGTTTCGTATCCAAACGGTTCTTCGAGAGGACAGATCCCAAGCTCAGGCCTGAATGCTAATCGCGTGTTTCGTCAAGCAGACGGAAGTGAGCTGCGAGTCCTGGGGTGTGCAAGGATGTCCATCAAGGTTGGTGGGGATGAACTTTTACACAGTGTTTGGGTTGCCGACATTAGCGATGATGCCATTTTGGGACTAGACTTTTTGAGAGAGCAAGTGCCAGCTGGTTTGGGACGAGGAATGCTTCGCGGTCAGCGGTCACACAGCCTCAAGAACCAGCAGTTTGCCGAGTGCGCCTGGATGAAAACGTTCTCATCCCCCTGCATCGGAAGTGCTGATGGAGTGTCAGGTGGTTAGTGATGGCCCTGGAGAGTTGCCAGTACGGGGTGTGCTACAGAACAAATAGACATCCGCCAAAGACCGCGTAGTTTTGGTGGCCAATGCTCTTGTTTTGGGGGGTCATGATACCTGCAAGTGACAGATCTCTGCTGTTGTCGAACACGAAGTCCTGAAACATATGCCAAATTGAAGAAAAAAATCGAGGTGGGGTGAAAAAGGGCAACCAGCCCAACCAGCCCAACCCCCTCCCGCTGAGCGACTTCGGACCGACCACCCAACTTAACGTAGTCCGCTTTAAAATAAAGTCACTCTTAATAATCAATAGAAAAGCCTGTTTTTTTTTTATTACAGCCTCCAAACGGTTCCTGTATCGGCTTACAAGGTCAAAGCATGTTTCCACCAGGATTTCCCCCAATCCTCCTTTGCAAAAGACTCAAGGTCGTTGAGGTTGGAAGGCTTCCTTGCCATCACCCGAGTCTTGAGTTCCCTCCATAGATTCGCGATCGGGTTGAGATCCGGGCTTTGGCTCGGCCACTCCACAACGTCCACATGGTTGTCCTCGAACCATTTCGTGACTGCCTTGGCAGTATGTTTGGGATTTTTGTTCTGCTGGTAGGTCCAATGCTGACCAAGCTAGAGTTTCTGAGCGGACTGCTTGATGTTTTCATCGATGATATTAATGTACTGCTCCTATTTTTCATGATCCCAACCACTTTGACGAGATTCCCAGTCCAATTTGCCGAGAAGCACCCCCACAGCATGATGCTACCTCCTCCATGCTTGACGGTTAGGACCGTGTTATTTGGATTGTACGCTTCCCCTTTCTTTCGCCAGACATAAGCAACATCCAAGTGCCCGAAAAGCTCCATTTTTGTCTCGTCCGACCACATAATCGATGACAGAAGCTTGGATCCATGTCCAGGTGTGCTTTAGCGAAGGCCAGACGAGCTTTCCTCAGGAGTGGCGTACAGGTCGGCGGCCATGGAGACCTCCCTGATGTGCGCTGAAGTGTCTGCCTGGATATCTTGGTCCCAGACTCGCCAAGGCTGTTCAGGAGAACCTTCGTGGTAATGCAGGGATTGTTGCTGGCTTCTCGGCACACTTTTCTTCCAAGACGAGGTAACACCTTAGACTTACGACCACGCCCTTTAAGGTTTCTCACTGTGTGGAACTCCTTGTACTTCCTAACTATGCTCTGAACGGTGGAAACTAGCACTCTAAACTGCTTCAAAAGGGCCTTGCAGCCTTTCCTTTTTTTGTGGCCATTGACAATAGCCATGCGCAAGTCCATAAACTGAGAATGAAGGCATCAACTCCTCTCACTTTATAGCCTACAAGCAGATTGCTCTTCTATGACATTCTTTGATTTAAATTTAATTGAACAAATATGTTAATGATTCAAATCTTATGCAAACGTGTTAGGATAACTGTTGAACAACAAAAAGGAATCACTGGAATGTTGAAAGCAGGTGCATTATCACAAAAAAATGGCCTAAATGCTGATATTTTGTAAGGGGTATGAATAATTTTGAACAGGCACAAAAATGGAAATTACTATTGTTATGCAAATGATGCCTACACTAAGAACATTGTAGCCCACGATCTGATCTATATGTCTGCCAAATATAAAGACCCTGTGTCATGTGGTTTTATAGAGGGAAACAATTACGAAATGCATTTTTTGGTCATTTTCATGACGAAAATCCACTTTTTTGCCACTTTTAAATTATTATAATTACGTAATCATTGACGTCATGGTGACGTTCTACATGGTGGTGGAAGTTTGTGATGGGGCCAATTCCTGTACCTAGTTTTATGAACATCAAGCGTACTTTAATAGCTAATATTGCTTCATACGTACAAACAAATACAAGAAAGGTGATTTTGTAATTGGCTGAACTTTGACCTTCGATTGACCCAGGAAGGGTCAGATGAAAATGCCTACACGAAGAACATTGTAGCCCATGATCTGATCTATATGTCTGCCAAATATGAAGACCCTGCGTCACACGGTTTTGGCAAGGGAAGAATTTTCAAAAGTGCATATTTTGGTCATTTTCGGCTTTTTAGGCATTTTTAAACTATTGTAATGACGTAACCGATGACGTCACAATGAAGCCATTCTTAGGTGCACACCTCTTATACTATGTCTTTGATGTGACCAAGTTTGGTTAAGATCAATGTTTGGGAACAACCTCAAAAAGCGCCGACAACGCCTATGCGCTTTGTCTATGGGAAAACAAATCAGAAGAAAACGGAAGCCAAAAATCAGAACGAAAACAAAGGCTTTTTCGCCGCAAAGCGAAAAAGCCAAAAAAATCAAAACGAAAAACAGGCTGTTTCGCCAATAAATCGGACGATCACAATATACCAGCGTGCTGCGCACGGCCGGCTGATATAACTATGGTCATATCACGTAATCACCAAATGCAGTGGATGACTATTATGCTAAATGCACAAATAACCGCCACAAACTGGTCATGATGTACAAGGTTCAAACGGTCGTGCACAAACGAAAACGAAGGGTTGTACATGTACAACACAAGCTCTAATACCAAAACACACACTGTATGCAGCCAAAATGGACGACCAACAAAAAGAGCCAGAACATGCCCGGTGGCAGCTCCCGTTGTTTGAGACATCGACGTGGGTTCTCATAATCTCGTTGATTCTTCTGCTGTTCATGTAAGTCCAATCAAGCTCCGACTTTTTGAAACAACGAGCTGGCGTTGTGGACCGCTATACACACGATACAGTGTGTGACGTACGTACACCATCATATAAAAGCCGTATCAGCATGCACATTCCTAAACTTTTAATGAACTATTTGGCCGGGAAACTCAAATGGAAGATAGAAGTGATTCCAACTGCCCAATGCAATGTTTCCGACCGATATATCTTTTATACGAAAACAATAGCCGAAGTTGAATTTAAATAAAAATGTGTGCACACACTTTTATTTACAAGGGCGCCCTCATGTGCATAATTCAAAATCATGTTGTTGTAGCTCCGTGTTCCGTGCAGTATGGCCAAGGAACCAGTCTAAATAGGACAGTGACTTTGTACAATTTCTTGAACTTGAGCATCATTGTTTTCTTGGATCGTAGATAAGAAACGAAGTGAACTGACTTTTAAACTGTCATCGAAAACGAGGATCAAACTTTACATATGAAAAGAAGCGTGACGTAATACAATTGATTAGCATCTAAAATAATGCTAATTTGAAATTTGTTTTCATCACATCCGTACGAAGACCCAGAGGGGACATTTAAGTATTTTCCATTTTTGTTTTTTTAATACGTACGTACCTGATAATACTACGTACGTACGTGATAATTGTACGTACGTACGTGATAATAATACGTACGTACGTATTATTATCACGTACGTAGTAGTATTATCACGTACGTACGTGATAAATTATCACGTACGTACGTGATAAATTATCACGTACGTACGTAGTATTATCACGTACGTACGTGATAATAATACGTACGTACTTATTATTATCACGTACGTACGTATTAAAAAAACAAAAAAGCACAATACTTAAATGTCCCCTCTGGGTCTTCGTACATCCGCAATCACACATATAGATAGCGTACCGTTTGTAACAGTTTTCTAATTTGTGACCCGCTCTGCAAAAAAGGGTCTTAAGTCGCATTGGCTAGTATTCTTTTTGCGACCATAAAAAGAAATCTGTGGCATTTCTACGCTCATTTAAATACTTAAACACAAAAGAAATTCCAGGCGTAACGCAGACATTCTAGGGGGACATTCCAGGCGGTATATGGGCACCGCCAGGAATTTCCATTGTGTTTTGGTATTTTATTGAGCGTGGATTTGCCGCGGATTTCCTTTTATGGTCGCAAAAAGAATACTAGCCAGCGCGACTTAAGACCCTTTTTTGCAGAGCGGGTCACATTTAAAGGCGACTGTATATTTTGAAGTCAGCCAAAATATTACTTAAAGATAGTATACATGATTGGTAAACTGTTACAAATAGTTTTATCCCCCTGTGTGATTGAAGATACATGTATGCATGATTAAAACCAACCTGAGCAAAAACCAGCTCCGTACTTCGTCTTACTTTTGAGAAAACAGTCAAAACAGGGTTTGCAGTCATTTCGCCCTTGAACCACGGCCTGTGCACGAAGTGGTTTTGGGGCGAAGTGGCATTTGGGCGATGTAGTGTTTGGACGAAGTAATTTGGGGCGAAATGGCACTCGGGCGAAGTGGTTTGGGGGTGAAATGGCACTTGGGCGAAATGGTTTTGGGGCGAATTGAATTTTCGTCTCATGAGACAATTTTTTAAATATTGTTTTACTCATTTCTCAAAGACTATATAGCACTTCAGACAAAACTATTTCAGGGGAAGTTTTCTGCTGTCATCATGTTTATATTGTGCAAGTTAGGGGTAAATCTGAGAACATTTCTGATTTTCGAGATACCAATCAAGTATACTGCCTTTAATGGGTTGTTACGGAAAACCTTACCCAAAGCAGTGGTAACACATGCCCATTGAAGTTATTCTACACGAGATGGAATTGTTTTGAAGAAAATCGCTGTAAAAGATGGTTGTAAAAATAACCGGTATTGGGTACGTAAGGAGCCATTTCTATAGAAACGTGCGCAAAATTTAAATGACACTTATCTTCTTTTTACCGGAAAGGTAGCGAACTGGAATTTGAAACATTAATGGTTTGTGTGCCCCAATAAGTCAGGTTTGCGCCCTAATTTTTGTTAATGAATTTTTGAAAATTAGGGAGACACCGAAAATGTCATTCTAATTCGGAAGGTCCCCTAATACCCCATTTTTACCCCAACGGTGTCTCCCTATATAACCTTTTTTGTAAAAATAAGTGCGCACACTCGTTATTTGTCATATATGTTCATGGCAGTACGTACACTGCAAAAAATGCGGTGTTAAATTTCTAACACCAAGGTTTTTTAATTCTTTGGGTGTTACATTTGTGTCAAACGAACACCGGTGTAATATATTAGCAGCAGAAGAAGTGGTGTATAATTTGCATGGTGTTAAACTTGATAAACTGCCCATAATCACAATGCATCACGCTTAGTATTCTAATCCCATTGGTTGATCTCGAGAAAATTATGGGATGTCGGTCACGTGTTTACTGCAAAAACATGTTTTGGTGTTAAAAAATAATGCTAAGAGAGCATGCGCGGAAATCCAGCTATTTGATTGGCTACAGGCGCTTCTGATCATTTTCCCGCGTTTGAGCATACAAACTGTATTCATCACGTTGTACTTATGGCTAGGCTATTTGAAATTTTTGTGTTGATTTTTGTGTTGATGTAAGGGGGATGTGAAGAAATCATGAATTATGGTTGATCCTTCGCTGATTCCCGTTGATGTAAGCGTTGCTCACTTGAGTGGCCAGTACGTCTCTGGGAATGGCGTCGGATAATTTTGTAACACGATTGCATCCGTGTCTGTGGTCTTGAAGATTGCTTGACCTGGACTGGTAACGATTGTGCTAGGTATTACTGGACTCGGACCAGTGCGTGTTTTATTCGGACGAATAAAACATTTTAAAAACCGAATTATGGTTGATCCTTCGCTTATTCCCGTTGATGTAAGCGTTGCTCACTTGAGTGGCCAGTACGTCTCTGGAAATGGCGTCGGAAAATTTTGTAACACGATTGTATCCGTGTCTGTGGTCTTGAGGATTGCTTGACCTGGACTGGTAACGATTGTGCTAGGTATTACTGGACTCGGACCAGTGCGTGTTTTATTCGGACGAATAAAACATTTTAAAAACCGAATTATGGTTGATCCTTCGCTGATTCCCGTTGATGTAAGCGTTGCTCACTTGAGTGGCCAGTACGTCTCTGGGAATGGCGTCGGATAATTTTGTAACACGATTGCATCCGTGTCTGTGGTCTTGAGGATTGCTTGACCTGGACTGGTAACGATTGTGCTAGGTATTACTGGACTCGGACCAGTGCGTGTTTTATTCGGACAAATAAAACATTTTAAAAACCGAATTATGGTTGATCCTTAGCTGATTCCCGTTGATGTAAGCGTTGCTCGCTTGAGTGGCCAGTAGGCCTACGTCTCTGGGAATGGCGTCGGATAATTTTGTAACACGATTGCATCCGTGTCTGTGGTCTTGAGGATTGCTTGACTTGGACTGGTGACGATTGTGCTATTACTGGACTCGGACCAGTGCGTGTTTTATTCGGACGAATAAAACATTTTAAAAACCGAATAAACATGATGAAACCAATGGTATTTTGCCAAATCCATTACTGTTCCACCGCGAACAGATCACTGTTAAAATATTTTAACACCAAATGCTGGTGTTAAATTACACCATGGGTGTTCCCCCATTTTACACCAACTGGTGTCGGCTTTTGATTCTGTAGGTGTTACAATTTAATTCCACATTCAGGTGTTAGTTAACACCAAAAAATCTTGCCCAAAATAAACACCAAGAAGAATACGTTGACACCGGATGTGGGTTAAAGTTTAACACTCTTCTTGGTGTTAAAAAATATTGATTCCCAAATTGGTGTTACTTAACACCCAAATCCTTGCCCAATATGGATACCAAGGATGAATCAAATTTTACACCAGTGGTGTAGATTTTTTGCAGTGTAGGAGATAGATTGCATAAAAATTCTACCCTTCTTAACTATATAGTAGCCCATTTCATCCATGCTTTATTTTCAGGTACAATCGATGGCGCCACCAATATTTGGCACGATTAGGATATTCTGGCCCCAAGCCAACACCATTTGTTGGAAACACACTGCAGTGGATGAGACACAAAAATGTAAGCACAACATTCTGTGTACACAGGGGTTTATGGGGTACATGCATTGTTGTCCTATTTTCCCTTTTCTTTAGAATTCCTCTGTGGGGTACCACTGTTCCTTTTGAATTTCTTTATGGGGTACCATTGTTCCATTGTGTTTGGTACCCCACAAGTGTGTCCGTGTTAGACCATACTGTCTCGTGAGTGACTCGAGTCGAGTTATTGGATCAAGTCGAGACAGGTTTTTCCCCAAGTCATTATTGTCTAGTCACAGAGTATAACAAATTCAAAACCACGCCCTTTGAAATTCAGACAAAATCAAGGCTGGGGTGACATGTCCCATATTATTTACAATTTCAAAGCCTATACGAATGTATTATGGTGACTCGACTTGACTTGAGTACTTAAGTCGATTCGAGTCGAGCAGCGGCGTAGCTAAGTATCTCTGGGTACGTCTGTGGTGTGAAATACGATGGTGTGATTGTATTATATGCCAAGCGACTTGCGCTTGTCTGGCGTCCCCTCTGGCGTAATGTCTCGGTACATCCAGCTCCCCAGTTGCCCCCTATGGAGAGAACCCTGGCCGCCGGAGTCGAGTCGCCGTAAATTTTGTCTCAAGCAAAGTTAAGGCCTGTTGAAAACCCCACTTACTCTAGCCTCTTGCCAAGGCTTTATGGCTTTGGGCCTTGTTTGGTTAATGTGGGATAGTCGGGCGTCTTGAGCGGAGTATATAAAGGCTATAGGCGAATTTACATAGGCCGGGTGACCTGCACGTGACCGGCTGATTTCGCTGCCAACTTTGGTAGCGATTATAAAGAAAAAACATAAGAATTCCTCGCAGTTCGAAAAAGGCCAAGTGAATGAGACACTCGGCGTGTGTAGACTCTACTCAAGTCACCAAATCGCCCAAATTTACGAGGCCTTGTCAAAAGGCTACACTAATGTTCCAGCAGATGTGCGTAGGCCCCCTATACTTCTTTGGCAATACACAAGCCTACAAACAGATTGGTATAGGGACTTTGTGAAAACTGTCAGACATCCTTTCTCTAAAAGCACTGTACGATATCCTTAAAATGTAAGGATTCTGCATGTCTTATCTGAATTCAGCTTTTTAATCTTTTGCTTTAAAGGGAATAACTGGACATCACGAAGACAACTTTGCCAAGTTTGGAAAGGTTTTTGGGTTTGTAAACCTTAATTATTTTGAACTTGTAATCTATTCAAGTCAGGAACCTTCCCTAATAAGACGTGAGGGAAGAAAAATCGAGTTTAATAGGAAGAGACCTTTAAAGCAATCTACATTAGATTGTCTAAAATGAATTAGAAAATATTGTCTTGAATTCGCAGGAATAATTAAGTGTTTTCTTGTCAGTTTTTACGCAGGATTTCGGCCCGTTCTGCTGATCGCCGATGCAGATCTGGTCAGACAAATCTGCATCAAAGATTTCTCAAGTTTCATAAATCACATGGTACGGATTTATTTGCACCGAACAGAAGATTGATGGCCTTAGGGTAGACAGTAGCAAGATATCAGGCCTGATGAGCCGGGCCAGGTAGTGGGTTTTCCACTGACAGGACCTCACCAAACCTTTCGGACTGGCCTTAGGGTAGACATCAGGCCCAATGGCCTGGGCCAGACTGGGCATTTCACTGGCTTACCAGACCTTTTGGACCGACTTTGGTGCATACAGTACAACAATATATCAGGCCTGGAGGCTTGGGTCGGGCTGGGCTTTTCACTGGCAGGGCCTTACCAGACCTTTTGGACTGGCCTTATGGCAGACATGTGGTGGCGAGATGTCAGGCCTGATGGCCGTGGCCAGGCTTGGTTTTTACTGGTAGGGCCTTACCGGACCTTTTGAACTGGCCTTATATGGCATACAGTAGCAATATATCAGGCCTGATGGTCTGGGCCAGACTGGGCATTTCATTGGCAGGGCCTTACCAGACCTTTTGGACACTACCTTAAGGGCAGACAGTAGCAATATATCAGGCTAGTTATGTCTTTACCAAACTTGTTTGACTGGACGTTAGGTAGCGAACGTCAGGTCAACAGGCTAGTGATCAATACATTTACAGTTTGGAAGCTCGTTGTATGAGTCAAATAATTTCCTAAATTTTGTTCATTTTACCGTTATCGTTTAACTCAAGCTTGGCGCCATGGTCTCATACTTGTGACTATTTTGTTCTTTGTTTTAATAGCCCAGCCCAATTGAGAATAAGCCGTTTGGCAAGGCTTTGAGCGTACTGCGTGATGATTATTGGAAGGATGTTAGAGGAATACTTAGTCCAACCTTCAGCGGATCCAAAATGAAAATAGTGAGTTTTTATTTTAACAGCATGACCAGTCCCATCGTCTGGGACCTACACGTTCTTACATATGCTTGTCTGAAACAGCGGTGACATTTGCGGTTAGAAAGGCGCACTGAACCCGAATCGAGACACTGTAAAACGAGGCAGGTTTTCAGATCTACTGTCGCATTTAAAAGTTAAAGGTACACACCTGCCTACTGTTTACATGATTTAGTGATGTAGCAGCATTGACAATACTTTTTTGATGGTCGTTGCGAAAACAATTTCATCAAAATATCCCGTAATTTACTACAGAAGTGCAAAAATAACGAAAACGGTCAAAAGACGGGTTATACGCTTTACCAGCCGTTGCAACTACGCGCGAGCCTCACGACTTTGTCACAAACGATTCGCTCTTCTCCTGCATGCTCAGGATATCTCAAATTTTCTGCTCACGATTTCACTGGACAGCCCGGACGACCGAACAGGAATTTCCGTTTTCTTTTGAGGAGTTGGCATCATGTTTTTTCTTCACGAACGTACGTGCACCGTGCCGAAGCAACACGCCCGTGTGTGTATGTGTGCACTCAGGCTATTTGCCGTATACTGCGCAGGGCAAATTTCTACACTCCACGGTTGCCTGCCGTAGCACGCGCTCGCTCCCGTTCTCCGGACTCTCGAAACAAACAATTATGTTCGAATTTTCATACTTATGTTTAACTTTGTTTCATACCTGTATAAATAGTCTCTCTTTTGTGAATTACTTATAAATATTGGGGGGAAATCAGAGTTGAATTTGGTGCAGTTCTGCTGTAACAAACTTTTATACGGCTGGAAATACAACTAACTCACAAGACCACGTGACTTTTCGGAACCAGAATTTGGTTCCGAAAAGTCACGTGACCTTGGATTTTTCAAAAGTGCTCAAAAACGGCAAAATTTGACGGCGTCTTTTCAGGATATATCTAATTTACTCTCGAATGCGCTTCAGAATAATGTATGGGTCTATTTCGAGCCCAAAATAGCCCAACAAAGAAGGTGTGTTCCTTTAACCCGAATCGAGACACTGTAAAACGAGGCAGGTTTTCAGATTTACTGTCGCATTTAAAAGTTAAGATCTGTATCCACCTTTGCCGTTTGTATTGAGTGTAACAATATTTTATCTGCTCTGTTGCTAAACTAAAGTCATTTGGGAGTTTGTCTATATTCCACTTTGGTCAGTGAATTTGATTTCAGTGAAATATATCGTCGTTATGATAGCTAATATACTTCAGGTTACATGGATGTGCACTATTGCCTCAATGCCAGTCAATATGCATATATTTGACTGCTTCTGTCAACAGATGACGCCGCTGATCAACAGCTGTCTAGACCCAATGATCAGAAAGGTCACAAAATGCCACAACGAAGGAAAGATCCTGCAGTTAAAAGAGTTAGTATAATATTGTTTTATAATAATTGTTAATTTACATGCACATGTATGTCATAACATAATATACAACCTGAAAATGATGACCTTTTGGTGTTGTTGGATTGTAATGGAAAAGGTCAAGGATGATTGTTTGCGACAAGCAAAGTTGATTCTCCCTTTTCTCCCCAGGGTCATGAAGACAAAATGGTATGTGCCTATACTTTAATACATGTAACATGTATGTGCCTATACTTTCATAAGATTTTGCTCAAATTTCCTCCCACCCCTCTTTTTTATATTTATTCCAAAGCATCTACGGCGGGTATCTGATAGACGCCATTGGAACATCTAGCTTCGGTCTGAGCATCAGTTGCCAGGAAAAGGACGATGACCCTTTCCTTCTGCATGCTAAAGACATTTTCGCCCTGAGATTAAACTTGACCACCCTTTGTCTAAGTAGGAGTTTAACACGTTCTTGTCAGGGGTTTGGGGATCGGGCGTATCTAAAATAATCTCTGGGAGGGGTGGTTATCTCATTGAAGGGTTTATCCCTCTGTAGGGCTTGCTATGCTCACTTGATGGCCAATCCCAATCGGTGAGGAACAACTGCAATACTGTGATTCGAGACCACCAGTTGACTTCATGGCTTAATTGGTAAGATGTCTGCACGTTTAGCAGATGGTCCGCGGCTCGAATCCCGGTGGAGCCAAGTTGCTTTTAACTGCATCCAGATTTTCCAAACTCATGGACATTTGTATCGACGCTCTTGTTTCAGATAATTCTGATTATTTTTTAAACCTGGGTATCATAGCTAGTTGCAGGTTGAATCCTGATGAGGACCGTATGTGACCCGCTCTGCAAAAAAGGGTCTTTTAAAAGTCGCGCTGGCTAGTATTCTTTTTGCGACCATAAAAGAAAATCCGCGGCAAATCCACGCTCAATAAAATACCAAAACACAATGGAAATTTCTGGCGGTGCCCAGATACCGCCTGGAATGTCTGTGTTCCCCCCTGGAATGTCTGCCTTACGCCTGGAATTTCTTTTGTGTTTAGGTATTTTAATGAGCGTAGAAATGCCACATATTTCTTTTTATGGTCGCAAAAAGAATACTAGCCAGCGCGACTTATGCTACGTTTACACCATGTCCCCGGCAGTCCCGGCGCCCCGGTTTGGCCAAAACGTAGCGTGCCGTGGAACTTTTGTCGTCTTTTTATTACTTTGGCTCGACTCGGCCCTAGTTGGGCCGATGTGTTGCGTTCTACCACGGTGCGTTACGTCCCGCGGTACGTAAAGCGTGGCGCGCCGTGCCGGTTCCGGGCCGCGAGGCGGACGGCGCGCTACGTTTTAAGCGCCGTTCCACTACGGATGGGTCCACGTCCCAGGCCGGCCTGCTAAGTTCTGATGCGGTGCCTCACGTCCGTCCCGTTCGTGTCACGTTTGTTGTCCCGGCCCAATACGTTCCCGACGGTGTGCGAGGGTCTGCTGCTACGTTTACACCATGTCCCCGGCAGTCCCGGCGCCCCGGTAGAGGATCACCGTGGAGGCACCGGGATGGACGTCGGGCAGCGTAGGGGAACGGGGTGGCGAAACGTGAATGACCGTAGCTCACCCTTGCCACCGGCCAGTGAGCAGCTCTGTCAAAAATTTTGCCCCGGCAGTCCCGGCACTAATGAGAATCGTCCTGGGCCGCAGTGGGACGGGGCTTCCGTCACAGGGCGTGACGGACCGCAGTGTGCCTTGACTCACCGGGGTGTGGCACCGTGGGGTGCCGGGGACCTCTGATCGCCTCACGCTCCGCCACGTTTGGAAGCCCGGCACCCCACGGTCTGCCAGGGCCCGTCTCGGTAGTGGCCACAGCATGATGTGAATGCGGCCCGGTGAGCTGCGGTGCGCCAAGGTGTGTGACGGTTGTTGCTAAGGGCCAGTTACGCCTCACTGCGTCGCGCTCCAGGACATAGTGAAAATGAAGGTGTTGAGCGCACTATTTATACCCACCGGGAGACCACCGGGTGACCACCGGGGCGTGAAACGTGACAGCTGCCACGTTCAGTCGCAGGGCGCCGCAGCAGACCCTCGCACACCGTTGGGAACGTATTGGGCCGGGACAACAAACGTGACACGAACGGGACGGACGTGAGGCACTGTATCAGAACTTAGCAGGCCGGCCTGGGACGTGGACCCATCCGTAATGGAACGGCGCTTGAAACGTAGCGCGCCGTCCCAGTTCCGGGGCGCGCCGTCCGCCTCGCGTCCCGGAACCGGCACGGCGCGCCACGCTTTCCGTACCGGGACGTAACGCACCGTGGTAGAACGTAACACACCGGCTCAACTAGGGCCGAGTCGAGCCAAAGTAATAAAAAGACAATAAAAGTTCCACGGCACGCCACGTTTTGGCCAAACCGGGGCGCCGGGACTGCCGGGGACATGGTGTAAACGTAGCATAAACGTAGCATTAAGACCCCTTTTTTGCAGAGCGGGTCACATATGATATTTCTTTCACCCTATGTTTGTGACTGTACCAAATATTGCATTCGTTAGATGACAAGAGTGTTTACAAATATTTCCCACAGTCTTTGCTCCGTTCTTTGCACCCATTCTCAACTACTTCAACATGACTACGTTCGATCGCCGAACTTTGAACTTTTTTGAGAACATGATGGACCAGGCGATACATTTTCGGAGAAGCGGTGCTCAGAAGGTCAGAATACACTTTGTGAAGTCAGTGTAAATTTTGAATCACGAACAATCAGTCCAGTTTGCAATCTGGGGCCAATTTCATAGAGTCAACAGTCGAAATTGCATGTCAACTTGTGTTTTTCACAAAAATATCTGCTATCCTTGCTAAAAAAAACAAGTTGACGTACAATTTTGATTATTAAACCATTTTTATAAAGCAAACAAATGTTTGATTAAGCAAATTTTTCTGCTAAACTGCTTTATTAAATTGGCCCCAGGTTTGTTGCGCGGACGCGGAACGCGTGGCGGGATGCATAGTGGGCCATGGGGTGCGTGGCGCGACGTGTCTTGTATACGTGACGAATCGGAAGGTGTGGATAATTTTGATTTGTGGTGTAACGTAAAGTGTGACGTTTGTTGTGACATGTGGTGTAATGTGCCATACAGTGTGACTTGTTTGGTATGGCATGGCATGGTTTTGCATGACATGTGGCATTGCGTGGTGTGCACTGTGCAACACGACAATGTGGTTTGGCATGTCATGTGCGATGTACCATACCCATTAGATACTTGCTGTGTGGCAGAATGGTAAATCAATAATGTTCCAGACCAATTATTGTGATCATTACAGTCAAATCACTAAAGTGTAACAGAACGAGTCTTGGTTTTAAAAATATTTCAGAGAGTGGACCTTCTTCAGTTGATGCTGGATGCTCAGGAACGGGCCGACGAAGACAGGTCAGAGGAAACAGAAGAAGAGAAACTGGAAGACGAACATCGCAAGAAAATGTCCAAGAAAACTTTGACTAGGGAAGAGATCCAATCACAGGTTAAGCATGGGAAAAATAGTTTAGTGTTTCAACCATGCCGTACGCCAACGCATTTAGCATGAAAATTCTTTCAAAAACTGCGGTGCACTGATCAGACACTGATCAATCTGTGTGGTATGGCCAAACAACCATGTAGCCACATACATGTAGATGAAGCGAAACTGATGGTTCTGATGCTTCCCTTATGGCAGCTGCAATAATGGCAAAAACGCTTTTATACTTTGATAAAGCTTGATAAAGCACGAGAGAAAGACTAGGTCCTTATGGAAATACAAGGGGGAGGGGGAAAGGCTGGG
This sequence comes from Henricia sp. BOLD:AAB3569, assembly GCA_037783545.1. Classification (NCBI taxonomy): domain Eukaryota; kingdom Metazoa; phylum Echinodermata; class Asteroidea; order Spinulosida; family Echinasteridae; genus Henricia; species Henricia sp. BOLD:AAB3569. Next base: position 783,297 of record JBBELK010000272.1, on the reverse strand, counting down.
GCGGGGTGGACATAGGAGAATAAGCCCATTTTGTTGGTTGCTTTCACAGGGACTGCTTTTCTTTCTTGCTGGATTTGAGACCTCGAGCATCACAATGTGTTTTGCCTCGTATCTCCTGGCGACCAATCCCGAAATACAAGACAAACTAATCGCCGAAATCGACGCCGTGGCTCCTGAACGTGACGACGTGACCTATGAGAATCTCACCAAAATGACCTATCTCGATTGCATCATCTGTGAAACGCTGCGCCTTTACCCTGCTGCAATTCTGTAAGCTCGCATTTCATTATCGATGAAGTTGCACTTGCAGAGATGTATTCTTTGTTTTTACCATATTTCAAACATTAATACAATTTCTACAAGTCTGATACTTAATTCTTTTTCATTACATTTGGCGAGACCAGTACGACTCGTGAGACTGGCAAGGAGTACAAGCACCAAGGACTGACTATCCCAAAAGGGATGGAAGTTTTTGTTTCCATCTGGCTCATTCATCACGACCCGGAGTATTGGGAGGACCCGAATACCTTCAACCCAGACAGGTACATGCATATGAACTCAGTGATATTCTAGCCTAAGACACTTACTTTGCCACACCGGCGTAAAACTTAGTTAAACAGCTAGTAACCCCCATCCATGTTTAGTTTTCTTGTTTATCATGGAGGTGTATGTTTCTACAACACGACCACAACGAGTTTTCCGCCAAAAACCGACAGTCTTTTGTTTAAAACGCAATTCAGTTCCGACCCTCTTCACCTGAAATTCTGAAACGCTCGAGGTCACTTGGTTTGTTTACAAACAGGGGCGTGACGTCATCCTGAGAAGAACTCAAAACGGCATGTGTAGTATTCAATGGAAAACATACGAAGTGTATGTTTCGTCCTTGTAATTCAAATTACAAACGTGAAAAATACTTTCTGTACTATGACAACAATTTATTGTTATCTTTAAACAAAACAAAAAAAATGAAATTGTGGCTCACAATTATGCTCTTTTGTAGTAAATTTCAGTGAATCGCGGCCGTTGGTTTTGACACGAATTAATTGGGTATGAATTTAGGAGTTGAATTCCACATCTTGTTATGAGCTGTAAACCACGAGTAAACAGTGAGAGTTTGATGGAAAAAGAAGACGACTGAGACAAAGTTATGATTTTTACTAAAGCAAAACACATGAGTGCCACAGCCAGTTGGCAAACGGTCGAGCGTTGTTAGCGACTTGATTTCAAAAATACCTTTGTTGCAAAAATTCATCAAGCGATTGCGTCCAATTTATGTGCGGAATCGTCAATGAATATGAATTGTGATGTCAGTAATGCATAGCCCCTATACGTGCGCACACACGGCAGCCTAGCCGGTACAAGTTCGCCTATAAGTACACCTTCGCGCGACTCATTTGTCTCATTCTTCGAAATAATAAAGAAACTGTTTCTGTTTTTTTTTTTCATAGTGTCTGGTAAAACATACAATTAACTGGGCATATCTCTGGCTTTTTGGACCAACAAAATTCTTCAAAAAACACCATCTAACAGAGACGGTTTTCCAAGTTTTTTTGCGTGTAAACGTATGAAGCTAACAATCGTGTTGACTTCTCTTTCTCAGGATTGCGTCACGGGGTCACGCGCATATCATTAATACCGAAACGTCCCCCACAATTAAGGGAAACCTGGCTTTACACACATGCGCTACACGCGTAGGATCCTCCGTGCTTGATGGCATGAGCAGTCCGTTTCGGTCCCTTGCCGTACGGTACAACACACGCAGCCTGGCCGGCTCAAGTTCGCCTACTCCTTATAGGCCTAACTTTGTTTACGCGCGACTTATTTTTCTCTCTCTTGGAAATAAGAAAGAAGATATGTCTGCTCCTTTTTTCATAGTGTCTGGTAAAACATACAACCACACAACTACTGGGCATAACCATGACTTTTTGCACGAAAAAATCGTTAAAAACATCATCTAACAGAGACGGTTTTCGGAGTTATTTGCGCGTAAACATATGGAGATGCCGATCGTGTTTACTTCTCTTTCTCAGGATTGCGTCACGGGGTCAGGCGCATATCATTAATACCTAATCAGAAATGTTTGCTTGCGATTTATCCACTTAAAAAGGGCAATTTAAAATAAACTGCAGTATAAGCTAGAGGGATACATGTAAAATGGTACTTTTGTAAGAGAAAAATTCCCGGACGAGGTGCTTTTTTCCCCCATTCATTAAACGCAAAAACCATGCATGCATTTTTCAGCTTTTCTGAAGTATTACTGCATTTATGTGGCTAAAATGTGTACGAGGCAGTTTATCAACATTACTCTTTAGTTATGATAGTCTAGATGCTGTTTTTCCTGTTTTCTAATGTTTTTTTTGTAATCTGTCTTTAAGAGTTGACCATGAGTTTACAGTAACCTTAAGCCCGCCGCACACGTAAGGTCATTTGCTGAGCAAACGGTCATTCGTGGCCGTTTGCTCAGCACTTAAGTTGGCTCACGTGTGCGGTGACTATTTTGCTGCATTTTTTGCCTCGCGAGGTCATGAGACAAAAAACTTACGTGTTTGATTTATTTTGCCTCGCGTGGCCAAAATCTCAAGTGTGCGGGGGTGCTGAGCCAAGTGCTGAGCTAAAATAAATGTAGCTGGCCAATTAAAAACCATCCCCTATTCACGTGATATGAATACAGTGCGGCGGGCACCGCTAAGGTCACCAAACTTTTGCTAAAGTGTGGTGACCTTGGCGGGGTTCGCGTGCGCGCGTGGTTTTAATTGGCCAGCTACATTCATTTTAGCTCAGCACTTGGCTCATCACACGTGAGATTTTGGCCACGTTAGATTTTTGGCTCACGGCCTCGCGAGGCAAAAAACGCATCAAAATAGCCACTGCACACGTAAGCCAAGGGCTGAGCAAACGGCCACGAATGACCGTTTGCTCAGCAAACGACCTCGCGTGTGCGGCGGGCTTTAACAGATGACAAAGTGTAAAACAAACAAATCATAAACGGAAAGATTAAATGGAGACTTGACTCCTGACCTCTTCAAGGTTTTTGCCTGGACAGCGTCAGAAGAACCATCCGTGTGCTTGGATCCCGTTTGGCAGCGGACCACGCAATTGCATCGGGATGAGATTTGCTCTGCTTCAGGTGAGTTTGGATCAGGATTGTAAGTCAAGACCAGGTAATCTGAGACCAAAATCCGAACAAGACCAGGCAGTTAAAGATCAAGAACAAAACCAACACAAGGTGACCCGAGACCAAGATCAAAACCTGCAGTCCAACACCAAGACAAATGCCAGGAAAAGGATCGAATTCTGTTACAATTAAGTTAAAGTCTTCAACCTATAGTCTTAGACCGAGAACAAGACCAAGACAAGGCGAGCTGAGACCAAGACCAAGACAAGGCGAGCTGAGACCAAGACCAAGACAAGGCGAGCTGAGACCAAGACCAAGACAAGGCGAGCTGAGACCAAGACCAAGACCAAGACAAGGCGAGCTGAGACCAAGACCAAGACCAAGACCAAGACCAAGACCAAGACAAGGCGAGCTGAGACCAAGACCCAAGACCCAAGACCCAAGACCCAAGACCCAAGACCCAAGACCCAAGACCCAAGACCCAAGACCCAAGACCCAAGACCCAAGACCCAAGACCCAAGACCCAAGACCCAAGACCCAAGACCCAAGACCCAAGACCCAAGACCCAAGACCCAAGACCCAAGACCCAAGACCCAAGACCCCACCCCACGACCAAGACCCCACCCCACCCCACCCCACCCCACCCCACCCCACCCCACCCCACCCCACCCCACCCCACCCCACCCCACCCCACCCCACCCCACCCCACCCCACCCCACCCCACCCCACCGGGTCGTTTAACAATATGAACAAAAGGTCCGCGATTGCCAAGGACGTCCGCTATTTATAATCGTGTGCAAAACAAATGAGAGCAGTCGCCAAAAAAACTAAGTCCAAACAAAAGAGGAACAATGGGACGTTCGCGCTGGGAGGTGGGTTCACGACTACATGCACTCGGTTATGCTCTGAAGTACTGAGTACGGGCCGAGAGGCCGAATGGCCTATGGACCGACCCGTGGGGCGTGTGGGGCAGTCATAGTGCGTTTCGGGCGTTGAAAATGCAGTACTTCATGTAATTGTGTTTTTACAATTTTTTTCTCCGTTTGCCAAATTTCTAGTGGGGGCGACTGGTGGTGGGGGTGCGACGATTTTTCAAGATCCGAGATCACAGTTCGAGACCAAGACAATTAATGCAATCTGGACCAAAACTTAGACCAAAACTTGTAGTCCACGCCCGAGATCACTACCAAGGAAAGTGGTGACAGCCAAGAACATTACAAAACATAGTTATTGGGAGTAAATATCAGAATAAACAATTCTAAGGAAAAATATAATGAAACAGAAAAATAGTGAAAATATTGCCAAGTTTATAATTTTTTTTTATTCCTGCAAAAGAAATTGTAATTTTCCATTTGACTTCTGTAGATAAAGCTGGGGTTGGTGAGAATGCTGCAAAATTTCCGCCTTAAGACATGCGATGAAACTGAGGTACGTAAACTGACAGGTGCCAACTAATTAAAGGTTCCAACTTAAAGGCTAAAATTCCATGACTTATTAGTCCACCATCTCTAAACTACCTCCCATATCGTCGACTGATTATTCATAAGCATTTTCAGACGTGTCGAGACTCGGGAGTAGGTTTCAGTTTATTCCCGAGGTCGAGTCCACACATTTTTATTGCCCAGAACACAGAGGAAAGCCCCTATTTCTGTAAATAAGTGTTCTGGGATCTTTGCACAACGTGTTATTTTCCATACCATCCAATACATAGTTCCGACCTGTCAATCAAGCCGTACCCGCCGACCAATCACAACAGCTAGCAGACAGCGCCCACATAGGTCAAAGTGATGCAATCATCACAAAAATCACGCGATTTTCTGCCCGTACAGTTTGTATGTTGTATGCCCCAGTGAATTTTGGTTTCAATGTCGGGCGATTCGCTGTTCAAAGGTAGGAAAGCGCATTTTTATGAATATATGTCATCCCTGCATTACTAGCCCTTCGCTCAGTGTGTGCTACGGTAACTGTCGACCCTAAAACATAAATACCTTTGAGTTTTCTCCAATGAATCTGTGCTTTCCATGCCGAGTCCCGTTGCTTTGTACGTTGTGTGTCGCCATTTTTTTCGATGGCTTGTGAGCACATAGCAACAATATCTAAGGGGCGGGGTTAACTGGGCAATCTCGGAACTATGCATTGATGCATGGAGGTATAAGTGTGGTTAATGGGAGCTTGGCTTTGTTTAACAAAGCACGGTCTTGGTTTTTCATGAAAGACTGTTTTGTGAAATGTTGATGACTTCATAAAATCGGGCATGATGAGTAAACAAATTGTCTTTACATGTACAGATTCCCCCTGTTCTGGGCAAATTTGGATTCCTGTCTCCACCCAACGGTGTTAAACTGGCGGTTGAGCCTCGTTTGTAAGGCACCAGATTGACAGAGCAAGCCTGCAACATGTTTTGTGTGCAAGCATGCTATACCAGCAAAATTGAAACTGTATACATCTCCTTAGGCCTATGCTTGCACATACATATAATACTTTGCCCAGTGTATTTAATGCAAAAATGTCTACAAAAAAATTCGAAGCTAAAAATGGTCTCAGTGGCGCAAAAACAAATCGACTAACACCTTAACAAAGTAATTTGATGTGAAGTTTTGAGAGGTAAATTTAAGTTCATCTAAGTTTGTCAAGCTTTTATTCGCTAAATGTAAGTAAGTTTTTGTTAGAAAAGTACAATGGGTTTGTAGGCCTATACAATGTAGAGATAACTCTTTTTCGAGTTGTCCCTTATAGGGCTCTTTTTCTGTACTGATTTCCACTATTTAGAGTGGTTTAGAGGATTTTCTGTTATTTTCACTCTTTTTAAAGTGGTTTTCACTCTTTTGGAGTGCTTTTATAAGGGAATAACTCTTTTGAAGAGTGAGTTTTTCACTATTTTGCATTTAGAGAGTATACGTGCACACATGCTGAAACAGCGTGTACACATGTACTTAAATTTCTGGAGTAAATCTTTCTCAGTTTAGGCCTACTGCTTGTTTGGTAGGTCATAAAAATAGTTTTGATACGACATGATCTTAATCAGGAAAATGGTTAAATTTCAACGAAACAAAAAATGCATGATTTTTAAGGTTAGAGAAAAAGTCGGAAATGCCAAATATTTGTAAATTTAAAAACATTTATATAAAGAGGTATACAAATTATAGCTGTACATAGATTGACAACCACAGGTTTTTACTGGTGGAAGCAACATAAAGACAATATAAATTGTTGACTGGTGTGGTGTGGGATATGGAGTTTTAACACCCGAGGGAGCTCATAGCACCCGAGGCAACGCCGAGGGTGCTATGAGCTCCCGAGGGTGTTAAAACCCATATCCCACACCACACCAGTCAACAATTGTTTTGTTATATCCCGTCTCATGGTCTCCGTACAGCATAATAATATCGTTTCTATTATTTGGAATGTTGAAATTGTAAAAACAATTCGTCTCTGCACTTTCGCTAGTTTTCGGACTACTACCTGTGCGTGTGTAACATTGCGAAAGTAGCACGCGCACAGCGTGTGGAATAATGCGATGTGCGTGCGCGTTGTGCGCCTCTAGCGGGCGTAACACGCGGTTTCTTTTACTAATGGGGCCCATTGATTTACATACATATACTGTGTAGAAATGCGCGGCCGAACAATGTCGGCGCGTAGGGAGGGTATTAACGCGTCACTTTGCGTGCTTTGCTGCAGTACGTGTACAATGCATACGAACAAGATTGTTGTTTACCCTACTTTGAAAACGCACGCGCGGACGCGATTCCAGCCAGATGCCGTCTCCAGTTATATATATATAGCTCAATGATGGGGCCTCATACAGCGCGTTACGCGTGTTATGGACAGGGGCAAAGAACACGCATAGTACGGCCGGGTGATATGAAGTTAAATTCGCATACGGCAGGGTGATATTATACAAATATTGACTGCAATGAGGGGCATGGTTAAGATTATAGGCCCAAGGTGATCTCGAAGCCATGACTATGCCCCGAGGCGGAAGCCGAGGGGCATAGTCATGGCTTCGAGATCACCGAGGGCCTATAATCTTAACCATGACCCGAATAAACAGCAGTCAATATTTGTTTTATATACCGAATGTGTAGATTTTGTCATCTGGTTGGTTAAAAGTAACGATACATCATACAGTCATGACAGTGGTCCTTCGCGTTTCGATTTCGGAAGCTGATCTACGGCGGAAAAGTTGTATATATTTACAGCAAACATTTGTAGCATAATCACCTGGCACTTAAGTAGCACATTTCACCTGACACAGTTTTCACTGTAGGCCACTTCTCTTACTTTCTTAAGGACTATCATCTACGACAGACGACAAAATGACGTCGAGATTCCGCCATTACCGTCCTGATTAATGTTTACGTGAAGCGCACAGCTGCATAGTTGGTGCACAGCTATAGCTATGCTAACACATGTAATGCGCGCGTCCGGAACCCGCTAAATGACTATGCCCAGCTGCATAGTTGGTGCACAGCTAGCTATATGCTAACACATGTAATGCGCGCGTCCGGAACCCGCTAAATGACTATGCCCGGGGCATGGCAAAGACTATTGACCAGTTGGCATACGCGCCGGGTCTAGCCGATTCAATGCCCTCACTTTTAACCAATCAGATGACAGGAATCTACGCATGAGGTATATAAGAGTTTTTATCACATGGACATGTGACCGTTCTGGACCAATGAAACTGCAGTATACCAAGACGGGGTATAACAATACATTTTACAACACAAATTGAACTAGAGCTTCGCGTTTGTGTTTTTTACAAACGCAAGGTGATCGGGTGACATGAACATTGATCTTATGATGACGTCACACTTTTAAAATTGATTGAAAACTTGAGTTGGTCGATGTTGCAAAATAAACATTAACATATCGATTGCCAGTATTGGAATTCTTAAGACATATGACTCTTTGATTATTATACGCTAACATTTTAGTGTGTCTGATGACGTCATTATGGCCCAGTCAATCTCACCATGACGTCACTATTGTGTGCACAAATTGCTCAAGGATCTACTGAAGAACAAGTTCTTACATGTGGTGAAATAATCTTTAGAATATATATTACAGTTCTCAAGATTTTGTCATTTGAGATCATATTACGTAACCACCGTGCACGTGATGACGTCATCATTGGTATAGTCATAAAGTCCACATGTGTGGGAACAATTCGTTCCGTAGAACTATGGTCAAATTCCCTACCACTGTGGCTCTATTTGCATTCAAAATGCTAAAAAATGGCACATTCTCGATTAACTTCCGGTTTAGACCGGAAGTAGGGGTCACACAGGGGTCATGTCAGTGTATGATTTGTATAGTTCATTTAGACCTATAATGCTGTGAAAGAATTGTTCAAGTATCTATTATGGTTCTTGGGATATGAATTTTTGTAATTTGACACCTGTGACGACATCATGACGTCACAATTTTGTGCACAAATTGTTCAACAATTTGATTAACATCAAGTTCTTAAATGTGGCGAAGGAATCATACCAATATCTGTTGTAGTTCTCAAGATACAGCATTTTAAAACAATTCAGCTCCACATTTGCGTAATTTGACACCACATTACGTAACCACCGTCCATGTGAAGACGTCACCATTGGTATAGTCAAAAGGTCCACATGTGTGGAAACATTTCGTTCCGTAGAAATATGGTCAAATTCACTACCACTTTGAATCTATTTGCATTCAAAATGCTAACAAATTGCACATTTTCGAACAACTTCCGGTTTGCACCGGAAGTAGGCGTCACACAGGGGTCATGACATCATATGATTTGTTCAGTTCATTTAGACTTATCATGTTGTGAAAGAATTGTTCAAGTATCTTTTACAGTTCTTGAGATATGAATTTTGGAAATAATAACCTTTGAATTTTTTTAATTTGACACCTGATGACGTCATGATTACGTCACACTTGATGCCATCATGATACTATACATGCTGGAGAAAGTTTGCCATAGGGCCTATGTCTGTATCTAATTTACTAACGATTCAGCTTGGTTTGATGGGCATTGTTGTTGGTAAGTGTAAAAACTGAGATTTTCGTTTTCGTTGAACTTTGACCTCCAATTGACCCCAGAAGAAAGGGTCAGATGAAAATGCCCACACAAAGAAAATTGTAGCACAGAATGTCATCTATAAACCTGCCAAATACGAAGATCCTGGGTCACGTGGTTTTTGAGACGGAAGCATTTTAAAATATGCATATTTTGGTTTTTTGGGGGTGTAATTTGATACTTGATGACGTCACGATGACGTCACGCTTGATGCCATCATAATATTATACACGCTGGTGAAAGTCTGCCATAGGACCTATGCCTGTACTTAGTTTCTTAAAGATTCAGCTTGGTTTGATGGGCATTGTTGCTCAATAAGTGCAAAAATTGAGATTTTCGTTTTCGTTGAACTTTGACCTCAAATTTACCCCAGAAGGAAGGGTCAGATGAAAATGCCCACACGAAGAAAATTGTTGGCCATGATCTGATATATAAGCCTGCCAAATACGAAGATCATGAGTCACGTGGTTTTCCAGACGGGAGCATTTTAAAACATGCATATTTTGGTCATTTTGTTGTTGTAATTTGATACCCGATGACGTCACGGTGACGTCACACTTGTATGCACACCTTCACATTGGGGTTGATGTTCCTACCAAGTTTCAAGTTGATAGCTTGAACCGTTTCGAAGAAAAGCTCTGGAAACGTTTGAGTGGAAAAAGAAAAAAAAAAAAAACTAGAGCTACGTCTGTTCTATGAACAGAGCGTAGGGCTTTTTCTAATTTTTTTAACTTCAAAAATGAGCATGCTTAGCTTGCAAAAAGTATATAAAGTATTTAATTAAAAAAATGTTTACCTTTAATGTGTTACCTTTAAAGGATTGATGACGTAATCAATGTTTTAACAATACAGACATGTTTGGTGGTCGACGCACTCTATATTCACCACTATTGGGCTAATTTGCGCAAACACTGCTATCAAAGGGCATTTTAAGACTTTTTAATTTTGCCGCTAGAGGGCACCCTTTTATGGAATGACGTAGAAACTTACATTTTTGGAAACCCTATTTACCTTAGACACTAACACTACCAACCGCATCTCGGCAGCTTTCCCCACTTTTACGAAATAGGTTCATTTAAATGCACTTCCGGTTTCTACCGGAAGTGAGCAAGGTCACGGCGATTTTTTTTGGATACCCCACCCTAGTCGAACTCAAACACCTTTGACCCCATCCAAATACCTCTTACCAGTTTCAAATGGCAAGGCAAAGTCTGTTTGACCAATAGGGAATGAGGTCAAATGTGAAGGCATGTGGGCATCTGAAAGACCTTTATTAATTATCGTATATGCCGAAAGAATCAAGATCGTAGGTCAAACGGTTGATTTTTTTATGAATTTTTGCATATGGAAACATTAAATTTCATGCCCCTTTAAACTTACACCTGATGACGTCATGATGGCGCCATTGTTGGGTGCACACCTCTTCTAATATGTCTTTGATGTTACCAAGTTTGTTTAAGAACAACCTCAAGTTTGGGAACAACCTCAAAAAGTGCCGACAACGCCCATGCGTTATGTCAATGGGGAAAACATTAGAAGAAGAAATAAACGGAAAAGCCAAAAGTTAACGACCTTTGCTAGTGATCGTATATGGGAAGGAATCAAGGTTGTAGCTCGCATTTGTTAATATTTCATATTTATAATATTTGTATCACCTTTAATCTGACACGTGATGACGTCATTATGAGATCATCAGTTAAATACCTTTGTTAATTACCGTATATGGCGCAGGAATCACGATCATAGGTGAATCGGCTGATTTGTTACGAATTTTGAATATGGAAAACATTAAATTGTATGCTCATTTAATCTTATACCTGATGATGAACAGTTTTTGAGTTGTGTCAGTTTGCCTGAGTGTACTGCTATACAGATCTGCCACTTCCAAATGTTTGATGAACTGTGAGATACCAAGTCATGGCACAGGTAAAAACTTTTGATTACTTAATTAGCTCCTTGAGGAGTATGTTCAGGATTTATACTAAGAGAGTCTTGGGCGAAATTTCATATAAAACAAAATAACATGTACATTATGTAAACAGTACAGTTACCTTCATCGATTGAGAAAAGATTTGTTTAGATTTGAGAATATGGCAATTTTCAGTTTTTGCACTTTTAAAAACATTAATTAAGTTACTGTAAAATTAGTACTATTTGTAATAATGTCACATGGCGTTATAAATTAAATATTTAAAAAGTTTATCCTGAAAACTCAGTTTAGAGGCAAGTTTGATTTCCCTTTGCGAATTCTAAACTGTTCATTTTTAGTTTGTTTTGTTCACATTTGGGATGGAAACGCGATGTTTACTCGAAATACTGATATACATATTAGTCATCAAAGGCAGAAATCAGAGCACATAATTAGTTAAGATTGAAAAGAGTTTGGCCAAGGAGGACAATTTCGTAATTAGATTTTTAAAAGATGGTTCAATAAAATCTAGACAATGACTTAATTATTTCAGGCCTATATTAAGCTTTTGTTTTTAAATGGGACGTGCACTGCATGTTCGCGCAACTTACAACAAGTACATGTAATATGTTTACACGTACTGCGCATTCTCTCTTTAGCTATACATGTATAACTATGAGGGCGCTATATCACTTTCACGGTAGCAAAACGCGAGTGCATGGCCTGGGGTGGTGGGGTGGCTTATGCATGGTTTTACGCAAATTGCGACTTGGCTGAACTTTGGCCTTCAATTGACCCAGGACGGAAGGGTCAGATGAAAATGCCTACACAAAGAACATTGTAGTCCATGATCTGATCTATAATGTCTGCTAAATATGAAGACCCTGGGCCATGTGGTTTTATAGAGGGAAACATTTTAAGAAATGCATTTGGGGTCATTTTCATGAAGAAAATCCACTTTTTTGCCACTTTAAATTATCATAATTACGTAATCAGTTATGTCATGGTGATGTTCTACATGGTGGTGGAAGTTTGTGATGGGGCCCATGCCTGTACCTAGTTTTATAAAGATCAAGCGTTGTTTAATAGCTAATATTGCTTCATAAGTACAAAAACATACAACAAATGTTATTTTTAAATTGGCTGAATTTGACCTTCGATTGACCCAGGAAGGAAGGGTCAGATGAAAATGCCTACACAAAGCAAAATGTAGTCCGTGATCTGATCTATAATGTCTGCTAAATATGAAGACGCTGGGCCATGTGGTTTTATAGAGGGAAACATTTTACGAAATGCATTATTTTGTCATTTTCATGACGAAAATCCACTTTTTTGCCATTTTTAAATTATTATAATTACGTAATCATTGACGTCATGGTGATGTTCTACATGGTGGTGGAAGTTTGTGATGGGGCCCATGCCTGTACCTAGTTTTATAAAGATCAAGCGTAGTTTAATAGGTAATATTGCTTCATAAGTACAACAAAATACAAACAATGTGATTTTTGAATTGGCTGTTATAATGACGTAACGGATGACGTCACAATGAAGCCATTCTTGGGTGCACACCTCTTATACTATGTCTTTGATGTGACCAAGTTTGGTTAAGATCAATGTTTGGGAACAACCTTAAAAAGCGCCGACAACGCCTATGCGCTTTGTCTATGGGAAAAAAATCAGAAGAAAACGGAAAAAAAAAAAAAAAAATCTAAACGAAAACAAAGGCTTTTTCGTCCTAAACGAAAAAGCCAAAAAAGAAAGAAATCGTACAATATCAATAGGTGATCGGGTTGAGCCCGATCACCTAATTATATGCAGTAATGCGAGAAACAAAGTTTCATAAAAAGCAGAAATAAAAATAGTTGAATCTTAATGTCCGACGCCACGAGGAATTTAGTAACTAAGTACACTGTGAAAAACACATATGCATTGCCCTAAAGGCACAGGCTCGTCAGCAATGCGTGCGCGCCAAATTCGTGCCACTAAAATTACGCAGCTCCATAGCAAAGGCATAGAGCTGCCTATTTCGTGGCACGAATTTGGCGCGCGCGCATTGCTGACGAGCCTGTGCCTTTAGGCCAGTCCAAAAAGTTTGGTAAGGTCCTTTAAAAAAAAATCTTCTTATTCATTCAACACAAAAACCATGCATAAATTTGTAAGCTTTTCTGAAGTATTACTGCACCTATGTGGCTGAGATTTCTGCAAGGCAGTTTATCAACTTTATTCTTTAGTTATGTAATGCTGCTGTTCCTGGATTTCGTAAAAAACAGTTTTATCTACAAATTATATAATAGGCCCTTAAAGACAGGAGAAAAAAAAACAAGAAAAGCGAAAGTTTGTAAATTATTATTACCTTTATGATGTGATGGTGCTCAGTTCAGCAGCGTAATCAATGCCGACACAAGATGTCCTCTTTTCGCTATATGCAGTCGATCCTGTCTCATTTCGTTTTTCGCTTTCTTGGAAGTAACATCAATTTCTCATACTCCTTTCAGCCTTTCTTGCACTTTGGAGAAGCTGATCAAAATAATTGAAAGACCAAATAAACATCACGTATAGACAAGAGTGAAGTACCGTATCACATTAATTCGACGACACCATATATACCCCAAACCCATCGCCCCCTCCGAAATCCTGAGGCCCAATACGTTATTTGCAAGGCACATATCCAAAGAAGAAAGTGGGAAACTGAAGAATGTTTATATACGTGGATGCACTTTTATCTCATGAAATATCCTATGTATGAAGTACCTATATGTATAATTTCCAAGAAAAAACTTTTTACTGATTCGTGGAATGAGAGTGTAACATATCCAAGGAAGAATGTATGTAAACTAGCCTGAAGACATTTTAGCTACTTAGATGCATCCATGCTTCAGAAAACCTTGAAAATCTATATATGGATTTTTTGTACAAGTGAATGGTAAAAAAGCACGGGAATTTTTTTTAGAAAACCACCTTCGGTTGTCAATTTCCAACATGAAATAACATTTTGGACGGAAATAAATTCATGTGCATGGTGTTTGTTACCATTGCTATCAACACTTTGAGTAAGGTTTTTCTTGTCAACTTATCAAAAACAAAATTGGGTCATTGCAAATGATACAATGGGCCTTTAACCCTTTAATTACCAATGTGCCAAACGGGCTCAAAATATTTTAGACGGTTCCGTACCATTGTGCCACTGACGTTCACAAAACAATGTTATGCTGGGTACCAACGTGCCATTTCTTTCTATTCTTTCTTTCTATTAGGCTACGTCCATATCCGCTGTCGAATGAAGCCCTCCTCATGACGTTTCCAATCACTTCTGTTTCTGGCTGTCCTAGTCCAAGTCGCTGTTCCCATATATGTAGTTATATCATCTCTCCATCTTTTCTTTGGTCTTCCTCTCCTTCGCTTTCCCATTCGTGGTTGCCAATCTGTTAATCTGCCTGTCCATCTATTATCCTGAATTCTTGCTACATGTCCTGCCCATCTCCATTTTGCTTCGTTGACTTTCTCTATGACATCTTTCACCCCAGTTTTCTGCCGAATTACTTCATGTTTTACTCTATCTCGTAGGGATAAGTGTAGCATCTGTCTTTCCATAGCTCTCTGTGCTGTTGTGAGTTTCTGTTCAAGTTCTTTAGTTAATGACCAAGTTTCTGATCCATAAGTCATAGTGGATAGCACACACTGATTGAATAGTCTTTTCCTTAGTGATATTGGTAATTTGTTGTCTGTTAGCATGTCTTTGTGTTGACCAAATTTCATCCACCCTGCTTTGATTCTCATCATCACCTCTTCTCTCGTGGTGTCCTTCATTTTCAGTGTCTGTCCAAGGTACTTATAGTTGTTCACCTTCTCTAGTTTTCGTCCCTCTATTTCTATGTCTTCCTGGGTCTCAAAGTTTGTCATGTACTTTGTTTTGTCTTTATGCATGGTTAAGCCAATTAGCTTGCTTTCTTTGTTTAAGCTGGATAGCTGCTCATCCATACCTTTAATAGTTGTTGAAATCATTGCCACATCACAACGTGCCATTATATATCGCCAATTCCGGAGAGACTCACACTGTAGATTGTCCATGTGTTGCAATCTGACCCACCCTTGAAAGCTAATGGACGTGCCTCATTAGACATTCAAGATTTCACGCAAGAGCGACTCCAAGGAATAATAGCCTGCATCTTCCAGTATCCCAGTGTCTTTTGTCATTTGTGTGCAGTCTGATCGGACGTGTTTTTTCACGACTCCATTTTTTCTTCGTGGTGTAGTTTTTTGCTGTTTTTCAACAGGTTTTTTTACTCGGTAACCATGCCCAAAGAAAGCTCACGTCCACGGCACAGAGTTTCTACGGTCTCGGCAAGTATTGCTTCAGCTCCGGACTCGGAAAATGACGTTCCTGTGGATATTTTAGCGTTGGCCGCTAAAGAAATTTCTACCGACCGGGATCTACAAGCGGAGGCTCAAGATCGGCAGCCACCGCCTGGCCCACCATGGGCAGGCGGTTTTGTGGGTCACGGGTCGCCATGCTCAAACCCCCCGGGCACCGGGCCGCCATACCCACAGCCCGCTACAACTGCTGCCTCGTCGGTTAAGTCTAAGACGACGACAACGTAGCCGCTTTCGAACGCGTTTGACCCTCCATCGACAAGCGAGTCATCGGCTAGTCGTTCTGCTCACGGGGCTACGTCTACCGTTCACACCCCCAGTTGGCATCAATATATTTTGCTGGCCATCCGGTTTCGCAAGCGCAGAATCTTTCAACCTGGAATGCTTTTTTAGCAATGCCGGCGGTGCAACCATACTGCGTTCCTTCTTGGCCAGGTATGCCGGGTGCGATGTCGGCCCCGATAACAGCCCCAATGCCGGGCCAGTGGTTTCCATTTACGCCACAATACAGAATGCAATGGCCTGGTCAGTCGTCTTCTGGCGTTGACATTTCGTCGGGCCAGCAAGCTACCGTTGCTGACGAAGCTACTGAATCCCAGACGAAAGCTTCGACTGAAGACAACAGTAGTGATGACAATTCGGTTGTTTCTTTACATTCTGCGGTCTCACGTGCTCCATCTACTCGGGATTTTATGCGCAATCCACACAGGAAAGAATCCGGAAATATTGTGTCTGAGAAGATTATTCAATGGTGGGAGGAGCTCCGCACCCATAAACTTTCAGGTGATGATCTCAAAGAAAAAAAAAACCAACAAGCTTGCCGCTAAGGTGACAAGCACCAAGTTTTCTGCTACTTCTTCAATAAGCAAGCGATACACACCTTATCAGGCAGTCTCACGAGCCTCTAGAATGCGTCGTGGATCATTCCGGCCTTCACGTCGGAATTTTAATCCACGTTCTTCGGGGTTCAACAGTTCCGGCTATTCTGGAAGACCTCGGGCTACAGCGGATCCAGGTAGTTCAAAAACGTTTTAGAAGTTGGATGCTCATCGAGTCCTTGTGTAAATATTGCTGTAGCAGGCCGTCTTCAGCATTGTGCACCAATGGTTCTACATCACTCAAGATCCCTGGGTTCTTTCATCCATTTCCGGTTATCGGATTGAATTTCTCGAAGAACCAGCTCAATCGTCTGCCCCAATTACTCGTGCTCAGCACTTCAAGATGGAGAACATCAGTACGGTACAAGACCTACTAACTCCAAAGGACTGGCTAGCATCCATAGACCTATACAGGACGCTTACTTCACTGTACCAATTTGCCAATCTCATCGCAGATTTCTTCGATTTTCCTGGCGGGGAACGGTTTTCCAATTCACGTGCCTGCCTTTTGGACTGTCCAGTGCCCCACGCACTAGTTTTACCAAGATTCTAAAACCTGTAGCCGCCTACCTCCGCGAGCGTGGGATAAGGACAGTGTTATATCTCGACGACATCCTGATCTTCGGATCGACACAGCGAGAATGTGCTCAGAATGTCACAATGGCCGTCAATCTCCTTCAAGGGTTGGGTTTTGTGATCAACATCAAGAAGTCTCACCTCGACCCATCACAGAGTCTTCTATATCTGGGTTTTGTGATAGACTCCCGAAACTGTTCACTTTCTCTGAGTCGAGAGAAGATCATCGACATTGTAAATCGGTGTCAATCAATCCTCGCAGCAGACTCTGTAACAATACGAGAGTTGTCCAGCCTGATAGGGAAGATGTCCGCTACCATACAGGCAGTTCTGCCAGCTCCCATTTTTTATCGACATCTCCAAATGGATCAGATCACCGGTCTCCGACAACACCTCAGTTACGAGACACAGACAGTTCTGTCTCGGGACTCGAGGGAAGAACTCTCCAAGTGGATCCAGTATCTTCACGCCTGGAATGGACGCAGCACCATTCTACGGAGTCCCGATGTAGTGATGCAGTCGGACGCATCACGTCTCGGCTGGGGTGCTTGCCTCAATCTCAAGCATGCAGGGGGACGATGGACGCCCTTCGAAAAACAACATCACATAAATTTCCTGGAGCTCCTTGCAGTTTGGTATGGACTTCAAACTCTCCTACAGAATCGTCGCAACCTGCACGTTCGCATCCAATCAGACAATGCATCGGCAGTAGCGTACATCAGCCACATGTACAAAGGGGGAACTCGTTCCCATCATCTGGCTCAGTTGGCTATCAGCCTCTGGACTTTGTGTCTTCAGAGAGATCTTCTTCTATATCGGCAGAACATCTACCGGGGACCCACAACATCACAGGAGATCATTTGTCAAGGGACTTCCCAGACAGCGCAGAGTGGCGACCTCTCCTCGCGTCTTCCGATCAGCCATGGAATCAAGTTGGAATGGGAGCCATCTGTACTCACCTGCCATATAATTGGAATTATATGAGCCAATGGAGGAGAGACTAAATTAACCCTCCCTTATTTGTTTGGTATGCTTTCTGCAGGTTTTTTTTACCCTCCCTTATTTGTGTATGATAAAGATATCGAGGGGACTGCTCCTAGCTACAAAGAGACACTGGGATACTGGAAGATGCAGGCTATTATTCCTTGGTGGTTGATGCCTTATCCCCATCACTGTCGAACTGAAAAATGAATAAAAATTTAACATTAATAATTGGCACCGAGGGTTGAGAAGTTGATCAGAATGTTTTTCTTTTTTTTAAATGACTCATCAAGCATCGGTAAAGTGCAAATTTGATGGAAATACCCACATTTGAGTGAGAAAAAAAATATTGTGAGGAAACACTCTCCCATTTGTAACCGAGTTGGTTAAATAAAGATATAAAATAGGGATGGCGAACAGAGGCGTAAAATAATGCACGAAACAAATCTGTAATTCAAAAGTAGTGGGTTATTTATTTCAAAATGATTATTCAAACGCTTACAGTATTAGTTTATTTCACATTGTATTGCACGGTATTGGTGTATGCAAAACGAAACTAAACAAAACAAAACCAAACCAAACGAAACAAAACGGCAGTCATGTAGCATAGGCATAATGTTGATCAAGCTACAAGAAAGCAGAAAAAAAGGATTTTGAATAAAAAGGATTGAAAAGCAGCAAACGTATTCAAACATAATATATAAAATAAGCTACTTTTCAATTAAAGAAATAAACTCACTTGATAAATGATGACAGGCAGTAGTAGCAGTAGTAGCAGCACCACGGCCCATGCACAGGCAGTGCACAGCCTGTGTTCCACCAGCAGCCAGAACAGAAGAACTGCAGAACCTGGCCTGCACTCCCTTTATATAGGAACACAGACTGAGCACCTGGAATCTCAAGTATGCCAGAATACAAACACAAGAATGTAGGCTAGCTCCTGCCACCTGCAGCCAGGGGACCCACTGTAAATGCAACTGTTCCTCACAAAAGAATTCCAGACATTCCAAGGAACAATTGCACACAGTGGCACCCCAAACATGCAGATGGCAGAGCTTTTTTTAAAATACCGTGACCAGACAGCTGGCCTGGTCACACTCGCCCCTTGATTTTTAAAAAAGTAAAATATATATATAAAGGACACTTCTATATATGAAAGTTTGAACATGCAATTTTCTGCGTCCCACTCATATTCAAGTTGAATAAAATTGGCAATTTCATGTGCTTCTAAAACACTAAATTTGACATGATTCTGGGGTAACCAATCCTTAACTGTATAGCCATTGGACAAATCAGGTGTATCATAAAAGGTCGAGAGGCTGCGTACAATACGTCCACTTCCAGGATGTCCCTGGAAAATGCGAGTTTACCTCTAAATGGACAAGTACAAATAATTCCTCCCAATTTGGCCTAAATATCACCAAAGCCCAATATTCCACAAATCTGGCTACTAAAAAGTATTTAAAATAAGATTCTCAAACAGTCTATTTACAGACCGTAAAAAGGAATAAATTTACTACATACTGTGATTGACAACACGTAGCTACAAATATTCGTATTTAAAAAGTCATTCCCATAAAAGGATCAATACAATCCCACAACCAACGTCAATACTCAATTCGGGCTTGCTAATTCCCGAGGCAATTGAGCAAAGACGAGGTTGAAATCGAGAATAAAATTACCACAATCGTGGTTTCAACCACACAGAAAATTAATGGCAACTACCTAAAAACCAGTACTACCGAATGAAGTGTTTAAAAGCATCTGGACCTTACAAGAAAAAGCTTTTTTATATAGTGGTTTCCAAGATATATATAAAAACACGCGACATTAGCATTTGGTGAAACGGCACATATATGCACATTAGTTTTTGTAAGTTATTACCGTATATCCAAAATTTATTATAAATTGCTTAAAAATTACTAAAATAAGATCTGGCATACTTGCAATCAACG
This sequence comes from Henricia sp. BOLD:AAB3569, assembly GCA_037783545.1. Classification (NCBI taxonomy): domain Eukaryota; kingdom Metazoa; phylum Echinodermata; class Asteroidea; order Spinulosida; family Echinasteridae; genus Henricia; species Henricia sp. BOLD:AAB3569. The sequence goes on along the minus strand of JBBELK010000272.1, from coordinate 763,451 downwards.
TGTGCACGAGTCGTAGGCAGCCGCACAAATATCTGCAAAAATAAGAAAATCATATCTGCCGTTATAAAACAATACACAATACATTTCCACAAACACATCACAATATTAACATCAAAACTAACGAAAAAGAAAATTATACTACGCGAGTTTTCTGCCCTGGCTGCCGAAGGTGGAATCCGGCTGCATAAACTTAGCCATGGTGCTTGCTCGAAGCTGCTCTTTCATGGATCCAGAGTTTCCAGACATCAGTCACCCCACAGGGACGTCCCGAGCATGCTGCAGAGAATCCGGTCTTGTTCAAGCCTCGGTACAGCCAGATTGTCTACTGACTGCCGTTTTAATTTTAGTCGTTTTATTTTTTTTATATAATTATTTTATAAAATCCCACTCTTCAAAATCATTGGAATAATAAGTGCATCACCTGAACGCCACCCTGCCGACTACGCCATTTGTAACCGAGTTGGTTAAATAAAGATATAAAATAGGGATGGCGAACAGAGGCGTAAAATAATGCACGAAACAAATCTGTAATTCAAAAGTAGTGGGTTATTTATTTCAAAATGATTATTCAAACGCTTACAGTATTAGTTTATTTCACATTGTATTGCACGGTATTGGTGTATGCAAAACGAAACTAAACAAAACAAAACCAAACCAAACGAAACAAAACGGCAGTCATGTAGCATAGGCATAATGTTGATCAAGCTACAAGAAAGCAGAAAAAAAGGATTTTGAATAAAAAGGATTGAAAAGCAGCAAACGTATTCAAACATAATATATAAAATAAGCTACTTTTCAATTAAAGAAATAAACTCACTTGATAAATGATGACAGGCAGTAGTAGCAGTAGTAGCAGCACCACGGCCCATGCACAGGCAGTGCACAGCCTGTGTTCCACCAGCAGCCAGAACAGAAGAACTGCAGAACCTGGCCTGCACTCCCTTTATATAGGAACACAGACTGAGCACCTGGAATCTCAAGTATGCCAGAATACAAACACAAGAATGTAGGCTAGCTCCTGCCACCTGCAGCCAGGGGACCCACTGTAAATGCAACTGTTCCTCACAAAAGAATTCCAGACATTCCAAGGAACAATTGCACACAGTGGCACCCCAAACATGCAGATGGCAGAGCTTTTTTTAAAATACCGTGACCAGACAGCTGGCCTGGTCACACATGTCTCATGTTTTGTGCAAAAGGTCGGAAGACATGATGAACGGTATAAATACCGTACACGTTCGCCACTAATTCTTCTAATAAAAGTAATAATGTCATGAACATATTGCCCCAGAAAGTGTAAAATTTGGTTAGGAAACACGATGAGAAAAGTTTTTCTTTGAAAACACTTGGGATTTTTTTGTCATGCTCCATAGACTAAGTGCATGGAGTTTCAACTAGCGAACGTGCATGTTAGTTTTTCCATGACCAACCACCAAATTCTCTCCGAATGTTTCGCCCGTGACCGGTCGAGATGTCTAAACGAGACGACTGTCGCTGTCACTTGTTCACTGTATACCGTGTACACTGCGCTGGTGCCTGCAGTGTGTTTTTTAGTTGTGAATTTATGCCACTAAAATCACGAATTAGCAAACACGGACCGATAGCAACATCCGAAAAGACAATCAATCTGCATAAAGCTAACAATGCTATTTTTACCTCCATTACTTACTTTATTTTTACGAGTAATTTGTTGCTCATATACACAGCAATCTTTCGCGATCCATCGATGATGTTGCTGCTGGCCGGCGCCACGCGCGCCGTACGAAAAGGCATTTTAGTCTGGCTCTCCGACATGACGTTAAAATAGCCTTATATTTATATTTCACAGGCCTGGATCCCAGACTTACGGGCCAATCATCAGAGTGGTCGATTTTATAGCAGGAAATGCACAAGAAAAATAAGCACATCAACGATTTAAATTTTTAAACTAGAATAATTTATTCTACTGCAGCATAATGTTAAAACATTTTAAATGTTAAGCTACAATTCTGATGGTGGCGTAATGTATACATTGACAATGTGCTTCAATTTTCATATACCATGCACGCACCCCACAAACAATGGTACGGTCTGTCGCGGAGGGACAATTGACTTTCTGTTTAATGGCGATGCACTCGTTGTGAATCCGGGAAAAACAAAGTAGTTCCAGCGTCAAAAACCGAAAAAAAACGCAAGATGGACCCTCAGAATTTCTTTTTAACATCGATTTCTACTTTCAACAATAAATAAGGACTCAACTTGTTTAGGTCTGGTTAAGTTTAAAATTCCTACACGGACGTCGAAATTCCGACTGACCTATTAAGGCCGGGGTTGTGAGAAATATACCGATTAAAGTCTTTTACCCGTCTTCACAAATCATGATGAGAACAATGGCATTTGCCAAGCACACTGCAGTTTTACCTCGACGGATTAGTGTGGATACATTTAATAAGAGTTACTGTAAATTAAAAACAGAAAAATAATGTAAAAATACAATAATGATAATAATAATGGACGTTTTACAGTGATTTTGTTTGTCTTCAAAATTGTCTTCAGTATTGACACCAGAGGAGAATACAAGTGACACCAATTATTTAACAATAACACTGGTTCTTAGTGTAAAAAATGCACCATAGTTGGTGTTAAAATATGTTAACACCAAGTGCTGGTGTTAATTTACACCATGGGAGTTGTCTTATATACATATATATACCGGGAAATAATCAAAATTAACACAGAGGGTGTTATTTTTAACACCCGAGTTAAAAAAAGAAAAAGAACCGAGGCTGTCATAGCTAATTTTACACATTTCTGATATGTACAATGTATACGTTATCTTAGGTTGCACAAAAATTATATTCAAAATCAACTCTCATTATTATGGTAATATCACAGACGTAACCAAAATATTCAATTTTTAATTACTACAAGGCCCTTTTCCAAATCTCGACTCCGTCTTCAGGCTTTAGCTCCGGCTTCATGCGGCTCCGGCTCCAACCGGAGCGAACCAAACCAAAAACGTTTGGAACACTATAGTCGGGCCTAGTAGGCCTACCACTCTTTTTCACCGGCTTTTTTTAAGCGCTTGCAGACGAGTTTTGTCGGCGGCAAAGTTTAGCAAACCTGCAAAAATTCACAAAGTTTTAGTTGCTGTCACGTGATTTTCCAGTTCATGACGTCACGAAGCCGGCCGAAGTCACCTCTTTAGTTGACTTCGTTTTGGAGCCTCATTTGGGCCAAAACGAAGCCTCAAAATAAAGCCTGAAGACGAGCCGAAGTTTGGTATGCGGCTTCAAGATGGCGGAATGGAGACGGAGCCGGAGACGAAGCCGAGCTTTGGAAAAAAACCCTCAAGTACTGTTCGAGAATCACTCGTTTTCTTACACCAATAGACTACTAAAGTGAAAACGTCACCTTTTGTGTGTTGCCATGGTTTTTGGGTCTACACTAAAACCAGTGAACTGTTTCCTTGCGCTATACCAATGGACATTTCAGATTACCAGCTAATGTTTAGACCCAATAGACTACTAAAGTGTGACGTCGGTTGCCATGGTAATTGGGTCTAAACATTCGCTGGTAATCTGAAACGTCCATTTGTATAGCGCAGGGAAACAGTTCACTTGTTTTAGTGTAGACCCAAAAACCATGGTAACATACAGAGGGTGACGTTTTCACTTTAGTAGTCTATTACCATGGCAACTGACGTCACACTTTAGTAGTCTATTGCAATGTCCGTTTACCTTTTCAACAATTCTTATTCCATTATAAATTACAGTGTACACAAATTACAATACAGTGTACTAACAAAGTCTGAGCTTCCATAGACACAAGAAAAATGAATCAAGATCACACTGATATAAAGAACAAACAAAAACCAATAGCACGTTTACAATGATTAGGTAATACATGTAATAAAAGTAATAATAATACATGTAATATGGGCATTTATATAGTGCTCTTACACGATATTTCACAGCGCTAGCTCTTACATCCATTGTATACCGCCTAAACATCGAGATACATAGGTGGGCGGCGCCTTCAGCATGCAGCCAAGCCAGAGACACCGGGAGATTCCCCTTTATACTCTTCATGAAAGAGTGCTCTCGGATCTTTTAAGTGCGTTACACAACACAAGTACACTGGACCAACGGCTTTAAACCCCTTCGGAAGGATGGAGCAATCATGGTTTCGAACCCGTAACACCAAACACCCAAACATTGCGAGCCAACGACCCAAACCACTCAGCCACGGTACCCCATAGGTTATTAGTGTTAAATTAAAAAGATACTAACGAAAAGGTCTTATATGAGCAAGGACTTGGACATGCAGCTTTGGGGTCACATATGTAAGCTTCAAATGCTGACTTATAGACCCCCTCGTATGCAAAATTTGTGACATGGTCCATTTACTGTAACATTGGCATTCGCCTTCGCGCATCCCCTCCCTCCCCCCGCAGACGTACATGTACTTCAATGGCCCTTTATGATAGAGACCAGTGTTAAAGGACGTATGAAATAGGATTTTTATTACATAAAACTATAGTACAGGATGTGTTTTACACATTTCAATCAATTTCAGAGAATTTGATAGTTGCGTTTTGGAGTAATTGCAAGTTTTATATTTTTATTTTTATGCTAATGAATTTCCATATTCATGAGCAAAGCTGTGATGTCATCTCAGGACAACAGAGGAATCATCCATAGACCTGTGTACAAATGTTGGTGTCATTTTCAGTGGCTTCTTGATATCATGAACTGTATCAGTTTACTGAGTTTGTTTAGTATGTCATTTGCAACAATCCTGACAAGTTTGTTTGAGCCAAAAATGGATCAGTGGGGTACTGTTACTGACTGAAATGTAATGTTTTTCAACTGTGGGTTCCCTCAATGACTAGCTTTAAACAGCGTCCTCACCTGTTATGAAAATTGGAAGTAAAGAAAAGGTCACTTCTCTCTGAAATAAAAACAAATTTGAGTTTGCCCCTTTGTCTGCAGCAGTTTGATCCTTTGATTTGTCTATAAAACCAGCTTGTTGTTAATGTTCACTTCACAAATCCTTTAAGTGGTCAAAGTGTGCTTTAAAAAAAGAGGTTACTTTAGCGGCACGACGAAAGTTAGCCTTCCGGTAATTACAAAAAAGCGCCAGCAGCTTCATAAGCACATTGTTTAGGCCTGGCAGTTTCCTGTGAAGTGTGACACATGACTTCATTGGACCCACATTATATACCCGTCATCTGATTGGTTAAAAGTGGGGGCACTGAATTACATGTAGCTAGACCCCGCACCTGTACAATTTGACTATGCCCCGGGCATAGTCAGTCAGTGGGTTTCGAACGTGCCCGCCGCGTGTGTAGCATAGCTGTGCACCAACTGTGCATGCAGCTACATACTACGCGTTAACATTTCACTCTACATCAGGCCAGTAATGGAGGAATCTCAAAGTCGTTTTGATTTCATAGATGATGAAGACTTCAAGGAAATAACAGAAGCGGCTTACAGTGAAAACAGAAAGTGACAGGCAAAATATGCTACCAATATTATGATGTGAACCTTTTCTCCGTATATCAGCTTTCGAAATCGAAACTCAATGGACCTACAAATTGTCAAGTCTAACTTTCATAACTGTTACTTTTAACCAATCAGATAACAAAAATTTACACATACGGTATATAAAACAAATATTAATTGCTTTTTATTCGTGTCATGGTTAATATTATAGGCCCTCGGGCTTCGAGATCACCTTGGACCTATAATATTGGACCTATAGTATATTATGTACTTAGTGGTTAAAGTTTAATTAAGGCTTGTAGCTATTTCGTTTTAAACAAGTAAATAATAACCAATTCTGTTTTCAACAAATAGCGTGTTTCTATTGGGAGCACCGACATTAAACGTTTTTTGCCGATGCGGTGTGTAACGTACGTACGCCTTGAACGATTATCTTGCCTGTTCCCACCGGCTGTTTCTACTGGCAAAATACGTTTCGCGCTTCGGCAAAACGTTTCACGAGCAGGTTTTAATTTGTTGTGTGCACCGGCAAATGCTGTCTTTAGTGGTTCTGAAGTGTTTCGAAAACCGTTATTGCGCTTAATCAGTAGAAGAAGAAAAAATGAAAGACATCGAGAGACAAAAATCAAGAGATGCAAGTATAAATTCCCTTTCTACGTAACAGAAAACCAAATATTTATGGCAATGCATTTTGGTTCTTAAACTTGTCTACCATTTGCCTGGTGATTGTCAAGTAGAAATTGGGGTCATTGGGAAGATAGTCTGAATACTTAAAGCGTCCGTTAGGCCTTGGAACAGCACTCTCAATTTGGGTACCTTCGTGCCACTCATTGTAAGATGTGATGGAAATAATAGCAGGAGAGTGGTTCATTGCTGCCATGAATGCTTCTTTGTAGTAAGCACCGTCTCTACGCGAGTGGGTGTTGATGCCATTCCATGGCCTGACTCTGGTGTCATCATAGCCTGGACCCACGCTGGGAATGAACATCATGCTGTTACTCTTCGCAAACTTAGCAAGAATCTTCCAATTTGTCCAGTGAGATGCAAATGTGAACTTGTTGGCAGCAAAATAGGTGTAGAAGCCATCGAAACCTCCTTTTAGCAGGTCGTTGCCATGTTTGTGCTCCACAAACAGACCGACAATTAAAGCGTCATACTTTGTGCCACGGATGCTCAAAGGAGCATTCTTTTTGAAGATGCGAGCCCAGGACATCGCCGGTGTTAGATAAGAATCATAAAGGTACACCAATGGGAGGTCTACACCATTATGTTGACATCTGTAAAAGGCGGGGTGGCTGCCATACGTGTCTATTATGTACTTCAGGTCTTTCAAGAAGGTCCGCTCACTTCGGTTCTTGTAAGGCTCACTGTGAAAGGCAAGCTGTATGAAAAAGAAAGGAACAAAAGCTTTGAAAGTTTTGACGACAATAATTGACTGAATAAGTGTTTGGTAGTTGGTAGTGCAAAATCGGAAAATATAATTAATTGACGACAAAGACATGCGTGCGAGGCACGCGTGCAGTCGCGTAAACACTTTTGAATCTGGTTTGTGGCCTGGTCAGCGCGTATGGAATACGCACACGCACATGACGCATACTGAAACTGCACGCTTCCGAAAGCAAAATGTGCACTGTGACAAGTATCCGGACGTGTGCATGCGCAGACAAAACGCTTCCTTAAAGCGTTACGCGCGCGATTGAACATACGAACGCGGTCAAGGAGAGTGAATTCAAAACATGGCAAACGGCAAGCTAATGTTGGTGAGTTTTATCGATTTACACAAAAAGGTATTTATAAGTTGGTTAAAAGTAGGTCTGGCCAGTCTCTGTTTAAAACTGACTAGGGTCCTAGATCCTGCATGGGCGCTGATAAAAATGATGTTTATTGTGTTTTTGCGTCAATTATGCTGCGGTTTGCCATATCTCTGTGCAAACAATTTGGAGATCAACTTTTTGGTTACCTCAACCTGGGGCTGTGATTGGTCAATACCAAAATGGGCGGAGCTTACTGAATCGGTCTATAGCGCTCGCACGTACTGCTCGCAAAAGAAAACTCGATACAAGATAGACATTGCAGACGGGGCAAGAAAAAACTTCTTTTGGTCACACTATTCTGCTGCACAGAAGGGCACCTCTGGTGTTGGATTTACCGTCTCCAATGACATCGTCAGAAATCTATCTAAAGTCTCAAATGGTATCTCGGATTGCCTATTTATGATCTTTGAATCCTACTCAGCAACACTACCTTTATAACATTGGCAGTGTCTATGCACCAACCATGTCTAACGGCGCTGAAACAAAGGAGAGTGGTGTCCTTGAAAAATCAGTACCAGCAACAGACAAAGTGGTAGTGTTAGGCGACTTAAAATGCATTGCTTGGGTAATGGTCACAGGGCCAGCTGCTGGGAATAGAACTGGCTTTTTCAAATGGCTTTTTCAACTTGCCCGAGTGACAACTGCTGCATGTTCTCCTGGCAGGTCCAAGCGATGGCATCTAATCGACTACATCATTACACGTAAGAAGCACCTCGCAGTTGTCTGTGTCACTCGGGCAATGCATGGTGCTTACTGTTATACAAATCACTACATGTGCATAAGCACAGGCTCAACTTCTCTGGACTATCCCCCAAGCTTCAAGAGAATCGGCCACTAATCAACGGATCCCTTTTCGTTCAACTGTTTATTCTGCTGCAGTCAAGACACTAGACCGATCCAGTAAGCTCCGCCCATTTTGGAATTGACCAATTATCAGAGCCTCAGGTTCAGGTAACCAAAAAGTGGATCTCCATTTTGGTTACCTGAGTCCTCAAAATTTTGTGCACAGAGCTACGGCAAATGCAGCACGAGTGACGCAAAAACACCATCATTTTTATCAGCGCAGAGGACCCTAGCCGGTTTGAAACGGATTTTATAAGACTATCCTAACCTACTTTTAATCCCTTCATAAATGTGTTTTTGTGTAAACGGAAAAAACTCACCAAAATTAGCTTGTCGTTTTGCTATGTTGTGCATTCACTGCATTCTACAGTAGATGGGTGTTGAGATGTTTTTGTTCGATCGGGGGCGTTACGCGTACCGTATTGCAGGCGTGTTGTACGTGCACGCCCACGACCGGATACTTAAATTAAGTGCACATTTTGCTTTCGAGCGAGCAGTTTCTGTGTGCGTGTTTCAATGCACGCTGACCAGGGCGCGGACGCTGACGCACGGCACGGCACGGCCAAGCGACTCTACTTCACACGTGCCTCACATGTGTTTCATGTTGCTAGGCAATTTCTACATGGGCGGAGCTTACTGGATCGGTCTCTTGGGCACCCACATCAACAACTGGCTGGCTGGATGAAAATGACCCTGAAATAGAGAATCTACTCACTACCAAACACTCAGCCATCCAAACCAGACTTAAAAACCCTTCATCTCCTGCAACTTCTACAAGTCGTCAGTATGCAAACTCACAGGAAAACCTACAGCGGAAAGTGAGACACATGGAAGATGAGTAGTGGGCTGCAAATTGCGAAAGCCAAAAGTGTACAAGATGTATGTATTTATGGACCTCAATTGGAGTTTGGTTTGCCATACCAGTCATAACTTGGTTATAGTACTGTAAACTCTGTGCTTCCCTCAGACACCATGACAAAAATCTCATAGCATGCCCAGGCAAGGGAACGTATTTTAGTCGCTTCAGAAAGTGTATGGCCCGTGTCACTTCTCTGCAAACTTAGTCCCTAAACTCTGATGGTCGTAAACTGCCTAAATCTTCCTTATACATGTAGTACGGTAGACAAAGCTGTTCCTGAGCCAATCCATCAGTGACCCGTTAATTCGGAGCTCAATGGACTGAATGAGAGATGACTTCAACACCGTAAACAAAACCACGTAGCACAGGGGTTCATTGGATTGTTTGGAGTACTATCAAATGGCCTACATGTATATGGGGTTTTGTGTTGGTCCGTGAATTTGACGTGGTTGGTGCTTTGCTAACCGTAAAACTTTGTTACCAAATACTGCAGAGACTCTTCAGGGGTAGCCCTCGTGCAAGAGGCTAACTGCATGCCAATCAGTTGAAAAGGCGATGTAAACTACAGCAAATTTGACGAATGTAACACAAACTCAATGAGCGTTGCTTTAGCGAGTGCTCCATTTAATCCCATCATGTATCACGCGGAGAGGTAAAATGTATTGTTAAATCATCTCGCTTGTGGGTCTTCCTATAAATTGGGGGTCCAAAAGTGTGACATTTAGTGTCCCCCGTTACACCTGATGTGTTATTTTTCGTACAACAATCTTCAAAATGGCTTTGAATTTTTTTTTTATGAATTGTACTTTATGTACTCACTCTTTGAGATGGAAAGTATTTAAAGAGAGTGTCCTGAATTTACAAAAACGAGATGTAAAATGTAACGGGGGACACCAAAATTGGACCCCTGTTAAATTTATAGAAAGACCCTTGTGGGTTATAGCGCAGGCACCAAAGAAGTTGCTTCTGCAGAAAATGGTACCGGTATACCGATTACTGTTAAAGGGACACACCGGCTTACTCTTTACATAATGTAGCGATCTAGCATCCTTGACAATAATTTTTTGATGGTCGTTGTGAAAAAAATTATCAAAATGTCACGTAATTAACTCGAAATTTTTAAAATTAACAAAAGAGACCAAATGTTGGGCTATACGCTTTACCAGCCGTCGCGATGTATTATGTGTCATGTATTTGTAAATAAAGGTGGCGTTCGATATGGGTCGACACGTGTTTAACCTAGATTCCTTGTTTTCCCTGACTTATCACACCTTGCATGATCCCTCAGGTCAGCGCTGACTCGTGGAAGCAACTCGAATGCAACTTGTTGGTGTCTTTAGCAGAATCTAGTTCCGATAAATCATGTGACCTTGATTTTTTGAAAATTCTCTGGTGTCTTTTCAGGTTCTCTTCAGTCTATTTCGGAAAGGCTTTTAGAATCATGTACATGTATGGGTCTATTTCAAATAAAGCCGGTATGTAAATTGCATTACATGCATACGCTCACCTTAATCTTGTACTTATGGCATGCATCTAGTAGTGTTTGCACCAGGCCATTTCTTGGAATTCCTGAGTCATCAGATTTGTCAGGAGGATACCATGACAACGCCAGCACCCCTATTAACATGATTGAACATAAACTGCGTCAGGTACAGTAAACTCTCATTATAGCGCTCTTCAAGGGACCGAAATAATTTGAGCTTTATATCCAGAGAGCGCTATAACCAGTGCATACACAATGCAGGGAATAATGGCCGGGACTTAGAAAAAGGAGCTTTATATCGAGAGGAGCTTTATATCGAGAGATTTACTGTAAATTATGTTTTTATTCAAAGAATGTTTATGTGACCAAATGGCCATGAACAATACTAAAAACCTTATCCCAGGAGGTTAAATGTAATTTAAGAATATAAAAATACGAAAACCTGTTTATACAGACATGCAGTTTGATATGGTCCCCAGGGTGGCCACTACATGTATATACAAGTTCCACTGTATACAGTAGGCTAATGGGTATTAATAGAGAGGTTTCGCAAGGTGACGAATACGGTTACGAATACGGATATGATTACAATAACCGTTCACGTCGATGCGCACACTGAACGGGGTCTCGCACTGTGTGAATGTACGTGTCATAATCTGCTAAATCTGCTCTGCGCTTGGCTTTGTTTTCAACAGATTTTCCTCGCTTTCACGTGGGCATCACACATTAAATTTTGATCTATATTCACGGATTATACATCAAAAGGAAACAAAATGCATACAAGTTATTAATCCATCACAGATAAAGCGAAAAATCTGCATAACCGGTATCCGTTTTTATGCTACGCGTATGAAGGCCGATAACCGTAGTCAACGCGTATGAGAACATGTGTACTTCGGTTACGCGTCACACGAAGCACATAAAGTCATGACGTATCCGTATCGGTATTCGTGACGGTACGAAACCTCTCTATTGTTGCAATGTACTACAAATTATGCCGAATCAGGATTCCAAGCCAATTAGCCTTCAATCTATAAATGGACTGGCCCACTACAAACTGCCATCTGATCCTACATATGTGTGTTGGTCTGTTCTTCATCAAATTCCAACTGTTTTTGCAACATGGCTTTTAAGTACACTGCATTAGCACATTCAAAGCCTTCTCCTGATATTGATGAATTTATGATGGAAGGCCTTGGACTTTCTGTTGGATTTTTCTGTCCATGAAATGTGCTGCAGTGGACACTGATTTAAATTTTGAAGAATTTGGTCCAGTGCTCCAGTGAAGTTTGGTTGGGAAATAGTTGAATTAATTTAATAATAATAGTGGATTCTTTTATAGCGCACATGTCCACCCTGTGGGGTGCTCCTGGCGCTGTTGCTATTATTACCGCTGCTGTCAGGGAATTACCAGAACCATTTCGCTTTTAACTAGGTGGCTGCTTGCCAGGTGCTTAACCCTATCAGCTATTGTGGCATTCCCCTTAACAGCAACTGGGAGTGCCTTGCCCAGGGACACAGACACGTTGGTTGAAGTGGGGCTCGAACCTGCAACCTCTGATTGGGAGTCCCGCTTCATACCCACAAGACCACACGCGCTGTGTCACATGATCTATTTTCAACCAATCACTGAATGTAAATGTACTAGCATAAATGTCGCCAGGTCCGTGACCTCTCCACCCTTTTGATGAATAATGGCTGATGAATAGGATGGCAACCTAACGGACCTGGCGAATATGCCGACATTTACGTTAGATACTGTACAAAAAATTCACCTATTCCAGCTGCCCGCAACTGCTGCATGTGAATTTCGATCACGTGTGGATCTTTAGAACTATAGCATCCAAGCTCTGGGTAGAAACTAGCTCCAATATCATCTGGTGGTATGTGGCTGTCTGTGGAAAACTTCCTAGTGATATTCTTGTTCCAGTGTGGTAACCTCGGATGATTCCAGTGCAGATACCGTCCGTCAAACTTGGGACTGCCATACCATGGATAATAGAACGCATGGATGTTGTAATTTGGTGGTGGGATAGCAGATGTGTCGTACAAGTCTGGCATTAGCTTATTTCTGCCATTCACTGCATGCACATTGGGAATTGTATTATTACGTTTCACGTTCTTGTTTGTTTCATTAACTGACTTTTGTTTTACCTTTGGTCGAACATTTAACTGTAAAATTTTCAAGCTGTCCATCATGATTGCATGTCTCTTAAAATCATCATCTTTCCTGCTTTCCTCTTTTGTGATACTCTTCAGTGCTAGGACACATCCACCAATAAAGATGACAACGATGCATGCTGATAAGCACTTTAAGGACCGTCGTGTAATCATGGTTGACTCTGGGATATTGCATCATTTCGCAGAAGTCTACTATATAGGCAAGCTGGATGACATTCTGTAAACAAAAAATAAATGATTATCATTTAGGATTTGCTTTGCCCTTGCAAAATGGTTAAATGGAATAGGTTTAACTAATCCATGTCGCGTGATCTACTTTTAACCAATCACTGAATAAGAATCAATGTATCGCAGCGGTATAATTAGTGTTGTATCTTGTTGATTCTCATTATTAAAATGATTGGTTAAAAGCAGATAACGCGACATGGATTAAACCAATTTCCTCGCACAAGTGAAAAAAGTACTATTGTTTGACCTTTCACGTCATAGGTCAAACAATAGTATACAAATATGTAGTTCCCTGAGGTATCATGGAAGTTGACATGCTAGATCCCAAGGCCGAAGGAACTACATATGTAGCATGTCAACTTCCAATACCGAGGAGAGCTAATATTGACTATCGACCCAAAATGAAACATGTGATATTTGTTTTAATACCGCACCACATACAGGGGCGGATCCAGGAATTTTTCCAGGAGGGGATTTTGCCACCAGGGAGGGGTTTTGCCTATCAGATTTTTATGTCTGCTTGTTTCGGACAGGCGGACACGCAAAAAATTACATTATATTTTTTGGTGTCGGAGCAGGGGGGGGGGGAGGGGTTTTGAACCCCAAAACCCCCCCTCTGGATCCGCGCCTGCATATTCTTCCCCAGCTGCGGTCGCTCAACTCCCGACTCCTTGGCTTTTGAACCTGCATTTAACCGGGTGATAGAGCCGACTCCTGCTCGGGTCTGCAGTTTTCTTCCCCAGTGCAAGCACCAGGTACCTATTACCCGTTTAATACACCAGCTCATGATTGGCTCTAACATGGTAGCTCAACCCTGGCTTAACCAAATGTCACAGCCCTTCTATAATTGCTACAAACTGGCACCTTTCAAAAAGTTGAGTTTTCTTAGTTTATTTCATCTAAGCTAGGGACTTGGAAAAAAAAGTTCAATTTGGATTGAAAATATCATCTCACATTACAGATTATTTTCTGTAAATTCCAAAACAACATTCATCGCATAAATTGAGCAAGCGGTAGCCGAGATATACATCTTAGAAATCAGCAGTTTTTCCGCGAAATCATGTGTGTAAACTGATTAGGAGAGAGCTGGAAGAATGCGATGCAGTATGAAGCACCCCCACAGTGACATATAGACCTTTATCACGGTGCGTCCATCTTTGTCTTGTTCCCTATAGTACGTGTCGGTACGATCAGTGCATCTGCGCGTCCGCGCGTGTAATCTACCGTTAAGAATCACTGTCCACGCTGCGCGCTCTCTTGATAGCGCAACGCCTGTGCCATTGTGAAGCACACAATGAACAATTTCAAAACAGGACCAAACTATTTTTTTCTGCAAGCCTCGCTTTGGTTACGTTCATTTTAATAGGCGAAAAGGGAAGATGGCTGCACCGTGATAAAGGTCTATTGCACCAAGCCAGCGAAGAATTCCTCAACTTCAAGTCTGATCAGTCTTAGTTCAACACGCGGTCTCGTTTTCTGCTAAACTAAAGCTGTCACGAAAGCCTGCAGCAGGAGTACCGGTACGTAGCACGTGGGGCGCGCAACGTCATTGTCAATGTGTAATATAATAGCACACATTTATGCCTGGAATGAAAACTACGCACTCGAGGAATCTCACAAAGAGGAACTGATAATCATTTTTGTGTGCTAAAACAAACAAACAAAGTGCATGTTTTTTACACTGAAATTTTGCACAAACACAGACAACAATCTCCCCAAACTGTTTGCTGGTTTCACAAGTCTGTTTCTCAACACAAACTACCCTTTTTGGAACAGAAATCTCACCGCCAAACAAACATCTTGCTGTGTTCCAATTTAAATATTTAAAAAAAATCATTTTAAAAACAAATATCGTCAGAAAGTATTCTTTATTTTCAGCATCTATTTAAAAAGTTGGAATTTAACAATGCTGTGATGTTTTACAGCTCATTTCTCACGATGCGCCACTTCGCATACGGCAGAAATCCACTGTGAAACTGACCTTAGTGGCTGCGTTCGGGCGTGTACTCGTGTTAACACGAGTATACTCCTGCGGGCGTGAACGGCAAGATTAACGACACTCGGGTCAGTGAGAGTATGCTCTCACTACTCCCCGACAAATGGGGAGTGTGCTCTTACTCCTGACAAGTGTCATGTGATTTGTACGAAGATGGTGGAATATGGGTGGGATTTGTGGTGAATTTGCCCAACGTGTCAACTCGATAACTGAAACAATAACTCATAAGGTTTGCTTTAGACGGCATCAAAGGTTCTCACGACTTTAATACCGCCTGTATTTCCTCAGTTTCTTGTGAGCAGTGAAACGGCATTTTTTTGTGCAGTGATCATGGCAAGAGACGGCCATCTTCACTGATTGCCATTCGCGCACGCGGATTCGACTGCGGACTTGCCGTTCGCGTGATGTGACCCGAGTGCAATGCGCACGCATTACTCCCGAGTAACGAGAACTGCACGCCCGAACGTAGACTGGTCCCCTGTCCATGTGCACTACGCTGCTCTCGCTATACAAGGACAGGCACACGCCGAGCAATAACCACGGGTGATTGGCCGTTGTATTACCACGCGTGATTGGTCGTTGTATTAAATATATGCATGATCTATTTTTAGAGTTTGCTCAACAACGAGTGAATTTCGCAATCGTTAATTTTGTCGCTGGGTTTTGCATATCCTATTCAATCTTTGCCATCCCTTATATTTATTTAGTAATTTTGGCAGTGGTGTACTCGTCAACGCCCAGGTTTGTACTGATACATTACTTTTTACTTGAAATGGCGCTGTTTGCCGTATTTTTAAGCCGCCAAACATCAATATCACAGTGCGGCCGTACGTTGTTCAAAAAAAGTTTTCCATCGCATAAAAAAACTCGACAAAACATGACAGAAACCCCATCGAATGATACGAATGACATGGTTTGATATAGAGCTATTTGTTCAACCTTGATTCCCACCGAAACCAGGATGTTTATTTGGTTCTGACAGCAATTTTACAGGCATATCTTCTGCTGTCGATGCAAAATACCGCTGCTGCCGCCGCTGTAATTTTCCCAGACATTGATTGCGTATATAGCGCGCGCGATCGATGCCAAATCGAACGAAGGCGCGCAACACGCTGTATTCTGGGCGCCTGCTTGGCGCTTGCGCAAACCGTGACACAGTCCTTTGAATTTGCATAAACATCCAGGAATTCCTGGATATTTATGCCAAACATGGCGGCGTGTACCTGTCCTCATATACGAGGGAGGGGAAGTAAATATGTGGACAAGGGAACCAGTCTAGCCCGAACGCAGCCTAAAGTGTACGCGCGCGATGACGTCACAGATTTCCAAGTCCCTATCTACCATGTAGGTAACATGTCTAAGCTCAAATAAAATCATATTTGTCAAAAATTGCATCTTTCCTTGATCGAAAACGTGTGGGAAGATCACATGTCAATCATTTCACAGAAATGAGAATGAAATCGATGAACGTTGTCATGTCTCCAGAGCCCCATCCTCGCGTGACCGGTTTTCGACGATGTAAAGGCATTGTTTTCAAATTGATCAGAATAAAGGAAAGTAAAACATCAAACAATGTCTCAGTTGCCTTCTTCAATAATCTCCCATCATGCCTCTCGTCCGAGGTCACACAGTAAATACACACTTACCAGAGAGGGCGTCCTAACAGTTTAACGGTCTCATCTCTACCAACGTAAAGTACAGTGAATATGTAATGTCCATTTATACAAAGCAAGTCCCGGCCCAGCAGAAGAAAGTGATCGCCTGATCATCCAGCCATTGTAAGTTGCCGTCATTTTGGTAAACAAATCAAGGCCCGAAGAACACTAGCACTAAATACTTTTAGAAGGCTAAAAGTGTTGTTTTTTACGTTTATATTGGGACGTTATCATTCTCTAAGAAACACTTTTAGCCCCTTAACATTTTAACTCCCTTCGTCGTGTGGACCATTCTTATCTTAATACACGCCCTCATAGAGTCGAAATACACATGTGTAAATCCTTACCGTAAATTCCAAATCAGACATTTAAAAGCACACCATGAAGGTCCTTGTAATCTCAAGACTTCTGTACCCTTGTCGTTCATTGTCCATGATGACTCAAACATAAAAAAAGGATAAAAGGAAGCAAAATCTGGAGTAAAATCGACAAATTTGGACAGACGGGAGACTTGACCATGTCATGCATGTTGACTTCGCTACTATATGATCGCATCAAAAGGAAAGTAGTCCCACCCACGCGGATGGATTTTGTTTAGCCTAGACCTGCCCCCTGTCTATGTGCGCTACGCTGCTCTCGCTCATATACAACGCGTGGGGAAGTAAATATGTGGACAGGGGTCCAGTCTAGGCTAAACAAAATCCATCCGCGTTGGTGGGACTACTTTCCTTTTGACGCGTCTCAGCATGAAGTCTGTGTACCGCGCTGGCTGAAAATTAAGTGATCGCCTGATCATCCAGCCATTGTAAGTTGCCGTCATTTTGGTAAACAAATCAAGGCCCGAAGAACACTAGCACTAAATACTTTTAGAAGGCTAAAAGTGTTGTTTTTTACGTTTATATTGGGACGTTATCATTCTCTAAGAAACACTTTTAGCCCCTTAACATTTTAACTCCCTTCGTCGTGTGGACCATTCTTATCTTAATACACGCCCTCATAGAGTCGAAATACACATGTGTAAATCCTTACCGTAAATTCCAAATCAGACATTTAAAAGCACACCATGAAGGTCCTTGTAATCTCAAGACTTCTGTACCCTTGTCGTTCATTGTCCATGATGACTCAAACATAAAAAAAGGATAAAAGGAAGCAAAATCTGGAGTAAAATCGACAAATTTGGACAGACGGGAGACTTGACCATGTCATGCATGTTGACTTCGCTACTATATGATCGCATCAAAAGGAAAGTAGTCCCACCCACGCGGATGGATTTTGTTTAGCCTAGACCTGCCCCCTGTCTATGTGCGCTACGCTGCTCTCGCTCATATACAACGCGTGGGGAAGTAAATATGTGGACAGGGGTCCAGTCTAGGCTAAACAAAATCCATCCGCGTTGGTGGGACTACTTTCCTTTTGACGCGTCTCAGCATGAAGTCTGTGTACCGCGCTGGCTGAAAATTTTTGATTTTACTCCAGATTTTGCTTCCTTTTATCCTTTTTTGATGTTTGAGTCATCATGGACAGTGAACGACAAGGGTGCAGAAGTCTTGAGATTACAAGGACCCCGATGGTGTGCTTTTAAATGTCTGATTTGGAATTTACGGTAAGAATATACACGCCGGTATTTTGACTCTTGAGGGCGTGCATCAAAATTCACGATAGCGAATGGGGTTAGAATGTTAAGGGGCTAAATACAGAAAATGATAACGTCCCAATATAAACGTCCAAAACAACACTTTTAGCCTTCTAAAAGTAAGCACTAGAGTAGTAGCAGCAGCCGATTTCACGAAACTTTACGCAATCCACTTAGGCCTACCAGCTTACGCCATTACTTGCGAAATAATTTATGGCATATAGCGTAAAGACTGAGTTAGTATAAGTAGACGCGCATATTATTTTGATGTCGACCTTTTTGGCGACCCGACCGCTTGCCAACCCGACCGTTTGCCAACCCGACTGCTGCGCTGTATGTAGCGAAGCTATAAATGTAGGTAGGGACTTTGAAATCTGTGACGTCATCGCGCGCGCACTGGGTACACTGGTCAGTTTCACAGTGGATTTCTGACGTATGCGAAGTGGCGCATCGTGAGAAATCCGCTGTAAAACATCACAGCATTGTTCAATTCCAACTTTTTAAATAGATACTGAAAATAAGGCCAAACAAAATAAATGGTGTGTTTACGGTAACCTGACCTACCTGGAATTTGAGGCCAAATTGCCAACCTCAAACTTTTTATTGCCAATTTTCAAGTTGATAATTTTAAATGAGCACTATTTGCAATAATTTCCAACGAACATAACATTTTGTACACTTGTACATGAACATGGTTAATACTGAGTTTCAAACATTGCAAAACAACATGCAAATGCATGAACTGAAATGTAAAACAAAATACAAAATAAAATTATTTTCCTACCGATGTTACCGTAAACGCACAATTTATTTTGTTTGGCCTAAAGAATACTTTCTGACAATATTTATTTTAAAAACGATTTTTAAAAATATTTAAATTGGAACACGGCAGGGGTCGACTTAGAAAAAAAGAAATTAAATGTACTGGTGCATGCTGTAGACTAAAAAAGTTTCATGCACAGAACAACTTTTACATGCACAAAAAAGTGTGCACACAAATCATAACAAAAAAGCGTATTATTTATTTATTCGCTGTTTAATAATGGTGTTGTTTTGTTTTGTTCAATAAAATGCATTTGTTGTACAGTCACTATTGTTTATTTCATCAAGGATAAAAATAAAACTTCAAAAGTGTGATACCCTTACCTGGTTTTAGAAATCACTATCGCATACATGTACCTGCCAACATTGCCGAGTAAAAAAAAAACAATCGGACTTCATCATCATCATTGGTGTTGACCCGCGAAAGCGTACTGTGCGCTTATGGGGTTTCGCGGCTTCGGAGCCACGCATTTAGCTCATTCTTGCAGTAGAGCATACGTCTCAACTGTCCCTCGTCCATATCGAGCTCTCGACTTAGCTCTCTCCACTGATTTCGTGACCTGCTGTGCTCAGAGTCTGTGAATAGCCACTTTTTGAGTTCGCTTGAATTGGGCATGCGTGCTACATGGGCGGTATATTTGATGTGTTGGCGTTGGCAAAATTCGCTGATGGGCGTCGTTCTGCATATTTTCAGTACTTGGGCGTTTGTCAGGCAGTAACCCCAGTCTACATCTTCGTCCTCCTCAGCCACGCTGGCATCAGTGTCGGTATCAGGCTGATTCTTTTTCCCTTTTCTGCTGATTCTTTTTCCCCCGCTTCTTCTTCGGCAGCTTTTTTCGCTTGAACCCTCCTTTCAGCAGCTTTCTGCAGAACCGGACCCATATTGAGTCTAGTTTGTTTCGCTCACCCCGACTGAGCCTCATGGACTGTACTGCGTACGTCAACCGCGTTCTGATCATAGATTCCAACATCCTCACTCGGATCCATAATGCTACTTCCTTATCTATGAGAACGTGTTTGATTTCAGCCCACTTCGCCCAGGCTTGGCCTATTTGCTGTGATATAAATTGAGGACTGAAGTGAAACTTGCAACGGTCGAGTTGGTACCAAAGGTCAAGTTGACCTAGTACTGCACCACAGATAATGATGATATCCATGTACTGCACTTGTTTTCATGTACACAATACATGCGTCGCGGGGGAGTCAGGTCAAGTCGACCATTTCGATTGTTCCGATTTTTAACACTTTTAACACTTAAAGGAGTGTGACCAGATCACTTTTTTTTACCCATAACTCCCCGGGACTTACCTTATGGGTCATGAGATTTTTATATCATAACATCCGTTACATTTTTCTCATTACGAAACTGAAACTCCCGCGCTTCTAGGCCGCATATTTCCGAGGATATCGTCGAAAATCCACTGATTATTTGTAAACTAATTTTCCAGTATCAACGTTTATCCACTGAAAGCCGACTCGATAGTTTTGTTCAATTTTTTACTGGAAATCGCGAATGTTTTCGGGTTTTTGGGACATGGGAGGTGTGTATGGGAGTTACTTGATAATATTGGTAAGTTACATCGAAAACTATTTTCCAGAAACTCTGGTCATGCTCCTTTAACATCAAATTTAAAAAGTCACTTTTAGCCTTCTTAAAGTGTCCGACCTACAGAATAACAATAGTTTACTACATGTACATAATAAAAGTTTGTTTTGTTTTCTCAAGGTGAAATCGGCCGACCCCTTGACTGCTGTGTGAATGCAATTTTACTTGACCATGACCTATCTTGTCCGAGGTCACACAGTAAATACACACTTACCAGAGAGGGCGTCCTAACAGTTTAACGGTCTCATCTCTACCAACGTAAAGTACAGTGAATATGTAATGTCCATTTATACAAAGCAAGTCCCGGCCCAGCAGAAGAAAGTGATCGCCTGATCATCCAGCCATTGTAAGTTGCCGTCATTTTGGTAAACAAATCAAGGCCCGAAGAACACTAGCACTAAATACTTTTAGAAGGCTAAAAGTGTTGTTTTTTACGTTTATATTGGGACGTTATCATTCTCTAAGAAACACTTTTAGCCCCTTAACATTTTAACTCCCTTCGTCGTGTGGACCATTCTTATCTTAATACACGCCCTCATAGAGTCGAAATACACATGTGTAAATCCTTACCGTAAATTCCAAATCAGACATTTAAAAGCACACCATGAAGGTCCTTGTAATCTCAAGACTTCTGTACCCTTGTCGTTCATTGTCCATGATGACTCAAACATAAAAAAAGGATAAAAGGAAGCAAAATCTGGAGTAAAATCGACAAATTTGGACAGACGGGAGACTTGACCATGTCATGCATGTTGACTTCGCTACTATATGATCGCATCAAAAGGAAAGTAGTCCCACCCACGCGGATGGATTTTGTTTAGCCTAGACCTGCCCCCTGTCTATGTGCGCTACGCTGCTCTCGCTCATATACAACGCGTGGGGAAGTAAATATGTGGACAGGGGTCCAGTCTAGGCTAAACAAAATCCATCCGCGTTGGTGGGACTACTTTCCTTTTGACGCGTCTCAGCATGAAGTCTGTGTACCGCGCTGGCTGAAAATTTTCGATTTTACTCCAGATTTTGCTTCCTTTTATCCTTTTTTGATGTTTGAGTCATCATGGACAGTGAACGACAAGGGTGCAGAAGTCTTGAGATTACAAGGACCCCGATGGTGTGCTTTTAAATGTCTGATTTGGAATTTACGGTAAGAATATACACGCCGGTATTTTGACTCTTGAGGGCGTGCATCAAAATTCACGATAGCGAATGGGGTTAGAATGTTAAGGGGCTAAATACAGAAAATGATAACGTCCCAATATAAACGTCCAAAACAACACTTTTAGCCTTCTAAAAGTAAGCACTAGAGTAGTAGCAGCAGCCGATTTCACGAAACTTTACGCAATCCACTTAGGCCTACCAGCTTACGCCATTACTTGCGAAATAATTTATGGCATATAGCGTAAAGACTGAGTTAGTATAAGTAGACGCGCATATTATTTTGATGTCGACCTTTTTGGCGACCCGACCGCTTGCCAACCCGACCGTTTGCCAACCCGACTGCTACGCTGTATGTAGCGAAGCTATAAATGTAGGTAGGGACTTTGAAATCTGTGACGTCATCGCGCGCGCACTGGGTACACTGGTCAGTTTCACAGTGGATTTCTGACGTATGCGAAGTGGCGCATCGTGAGAAATCCGCTGTAAAACATCACAGCATTGTTCAATTCCAACTTTTTAAATAGATACTGAAAATAAGGCCAAACAAAATAAATGGTGTGTTTACGGTAACCTGACCTACCTGGAATTTGAGGCCAAATTGCCAACCTCAAACTTTTTATTGCCAATTTTCAAGTTGATAATTTTAAATGAGCACTATTTGCAATAATTTCCAACGAACATAACATTTTGTACACTTGTACATGAACATGGTTAATACTGAGTTTCAAACATTGCAAAACAACATGCAAATGCATGAACTGAAATGTAAAACAAAATACAAAATAAAATTATTTTCCTACCGATGTTACCGTAAACGCACAATTTATTTTGTTTGGCCTAAAGAATACTTTCTGACAATATTTATTTTAAAAACGATTTTTAAAAATATTTAAATTGGAACACGGCAGGGGTCGACTTAGAAAAAAAGAAATTAAATGTACTGGTGCATGCTGTAGACTAAAAAAGTTTCATGCACAGAACAACTTTTACATGCACAAAAAAGTGTGCACACAAATCATAACAAAAAAGCGTATTATTTATTTATTCGCTGTTTAATAATGGTGTTGTTTTGTTTTGTTCAATAAAATGCATTTGTTGTACAGTCACTATTGTTTATTTCATCAAGGATAAAAATAAAACTTCAAAAGTGTGATACCCTTACCTGGTTTTAGAAATCACTATCGCATACATGTACCTGCCAACATTGCCGAGTAAAAAAAAAACAATCGGACTTCATCATCATCATTGGTGTTGACCCGCGAAAGCGTACTGTGCGCTTATGGGGTTTCGCGGCTTCGGAGCCACGCATTTAGCTCATTCTTGCAGTAGAGCATACGTCTCAACTGTCCCTCGTCCATATCGAGCTCTCGACTTAGCTCTCTCCACTGATTTCGTGACCTGCTGTGCTCAGAGTCTGTGAATAGCCACTTTTTGAGTTCGCTTGAATTGGGCATGCGTGCTACATGGGCGGTATATTTGATGTGTTGGCGTTGGCAAAATTCGCTGATGGGCGTCGTTCTGCATATTTTCAGTACTTGGGCGTTTGTCAGGCAGTAACCCCAGTCTACATCTTCGTCCTCCTCAGCCACGCTGGCATCAGTGTCGGTATCAGGCTGATTCTTTTTCCTTTTCTGCTGATTCTTTTTCCCCCGCTTCTTCTTCGGCAGCTTTTTTCGCTTGAACCCTCCTTTCAGCAGCTTTCTGCAGAACCGGACCCATATTGAGTCTAGTTTGTTTCGCTCACCCCGACTGAGCCTCATGGACTGTACTGCGTACGTCAACCGCGTTCTGATCATAGATTCCAACATCCTCACTCGGATCCATAATGCTACTTCCTTATCTATGAGAACGTGTTTGATTTCAGCCCACTTCGCCCAGGCTTGGCCTATTTGCTGTGATATAAATTGAGGACTGAAGTGAAACTTGCAACGGTCGAGTTGGTACCAAAGGTCAAGTTGACCTAGTACTGCACCACAGATAATGATGATATCCATGTACTGCACTTGTTTTCATGTACACAATACATGCGTCGCGGGGGAGTCAGGTCAAGTCGACCATTTCGATTGTTCCGATTTTTAACACTTTTAACACTTAAAGGAGTGTGACCAGATCACTTTTTTTTACCCATAACTCCCCGGGACTTACCTTATGGGTCATGAGATTTTTATATCATAACATCCGTTACATTTTTCTCATTACGAAACTGAAACTCCCGCGCTTCTAGGCCGCATATTTCCGAGGATATCGTCGAAAATCCACTGATTATTTGTAAACTAATTTTCCAGTATCAACGTTTATCCACTGAAAGCCGACTCGATAGTTTTGTTCAATTTTTTACTGGAAATCGCGAATGTTTTCGGGTTTTTGGGACATGGGAGGTGTGTATGGGAGTTACTTGATAATATTGGTAAGTTACATCGAGAACTATTTTCCAGAAACTCTGGTCATGCTCCTTTAACATCAAATTTAAAAAGTCACTTTTAGCCTTCTTAAAGTGTCCGACCTACAGAATAACAATAGTTTACTACATGTACATAATAAAAGTTTGTTTTGTTTTCTCAAGGTGAAATCGGCCGACCCCTTGACTGCTGTGTGAATGCAATTTTACTTGACCATGACCTATCTTGTTTTTAAATTAAATTACGCAACCATTTGTACTTCTAGTAGAAATGGTTGCTTGTTTCTGAGTTGCTGTTCACTGACACATTTTGCAAAACTGTGTCAGTGAACAGCAATTCAGAAAATGAACGATGAAACTGGGAAGCCAAAATATTCCTTTATCTGATAAAGAGCATCTTGATGAGCTACGTAACGATACTTGTTACAGCACTCGATATTGTTGAAATAAAAAAATAAAATCAATAAACTACTTAAAACAACGGTGCAGTACTGTACATGTACAATTTTTTATTATTTTAGAAAACGCTTGACTCATTTGCAATTTACATGAAGGCTTATTACATGTATATTTTCCTGTTTTAATTTTCACAGGTGTTGAACGTCATTCATGTCCAAAGAAGTAAACGATTTAGAGATTGAAAGTTCCTGGCAAAACATCTTCGACAGTCGCACAAGTCCTCTACAGAGTAGTATAAATACCTGACTTGTGCAGACCATTATCCATGCAGCCACTGTGATAAGACATGCAGCCACTGCGATAAGACATCCATGCAGAAACACATCAGAACCCATGCCGTTGAGCAGCCATTGGCATGTGGTCATCGTGATAGGTACTAATAAGAGTGGTCACTTAAAGAAACACACAAGAACCGAAGAGGTACTGGTGAACAGCCATATAAATGCATGCAGCCACTAGTAGCAGCTTGAAGAGACGCATGAGAACCTTTACTGGTGAGCGGTCCTATGCATGCAGCCACTGTGGTGAGAGATTCACACGGAGCGGCAGCCTAACAACACACATGAGAACCCATACTGGTGAACGGCCATATGCATGCAGCCACTGTGATGAGACATTCACACAAAGCGGCAACTTAAAGACACACACGAGAATCCATACTGGTGAACGGCCATATGCATGCAGCCACTGTGGTGAGACATTCACACATAGCAGCAACTTGAAAACACACATGAGAATCCATACTGGTGAGCGGCCATATGCATGCAGCCACTGTGGTGAGAGATTCACACGGAGCGGCAGCCTAACAACACACATGAGAACCCATACTGGCGAACGGCCATATGCATGCAGCCACTGTGATGAGACATTCACACAAAGCGGCAACTTAAAGACACACACGAGAATCCATACTGGTGAACGGCCATATGCATGCAGCCACTGTGGTGAGACATTCACACATAGCAGCAACTTGAAAACACACATGAGAATCCATACTGGTGAGCGGCCATATGCATGCAGCCACTGTGGTGAGAGATTCACACGGAGCGGCAGCCTAACAACACACATGAGAACCCATACTGGCGAACGGCCATATGCATGCAGCCACTGTGATGAGACATTCACACAGAGCGGCAACTTAAAGACACACACGAGAATCCATACTGGTGAACGGCCATATGCATGCAGCCACTGTGGTCAGAGATTCACACATAGCAGCAACTTGAAGACACACACGAGAATCCATACTGGTGAGCGGCCATATGCATGCAGCCACTGTGGTGAGACATTCACACATAGCAGAAAATTGAAAACACACATGAGAATCCATACTGGTGAGCGGCCATATGCATGCAACCACTGTGGTGAGGAATTCACACGGAGCGGCAGCCTAACAACACACATGAGAACCCATACTGGCGAACGGCCATATGCATGCAGCCACTGTGATGAGACGTTCACACAGAGCGGCAACTTAAAGACACACACGAGAATCCATACTGGTGAACGGCCATATGCATGCAGCCACTGTGGTGAGAAATTCACACATAGCAGCAACTTAAAGACACACACGAGAATCCATACTGGTGAGCGGCCATATGCATGCAGCCACTGTGGTGAGACATTCACACATAGCAGCAAATTGAAAACACACATGAGAATCCATACTGGTGAGCGGCCATATGCATGCAGCCACTGTGGTGAGAAATTCACACGGAACGGCAGCCTAACAACACACATGAGAACCCATACTGGCGAACGGCCATATGCATGCAGCCACTGTGATGAGACATTCACACAGAGCGGCAACTTAAAGACACACACGAGAATCCATACTGGTGAACGGCCATATGCATGCAGCCACTGTGGTGAGAGATTCACACATAGCAGCAACTTAAAGACACACACGAGAATCCATACTGGTGAGCGGCCATATGCATGCAGCCACTGTGGTGAGAGATTCACACATAGTAGCAAATTGAAAACACACATGAGAATCCATACTGGTGAGCGGCCATATGCATGCAGCCACTGTGGTGAGAAATTCACACGGAGCGGCAGCCTAACAACACACATGAGAACCCATACTGGCGAACGGCCATATGCATGCAGCCACTGTGATGAGACGTTCTCACAGAGCGGCAACTTAAAGACACACACGAGAATCCATACTGGTGAACGGCCATATGCATGCAGCCACTGTGGTGAGTCATTCACACATAGCAGCAACTTGAAAACACACATGAGAATCCATACTGGTGAGCGGCCATATGCATGCAGCCACTGTGGTGAGAGATTCACACATAGTAGCAGCTTGAAGAGACACATGAGAACCCATACTGGTGAGCGGCCATATGCATGCAGCCACTGTGGTGATACATTCACACGGAGCGGCAGCTTAACAACACACATGAGAACCCATACTGGCGAACGGCCATATGCATGCAGCCATTGTGATGAGACATTCACACAGAGTGGCCACTTGAAAAAACACTTGAGAACCCATACTGGTGAGCGGTCATATGCATGCAGCCACTGTGGTAAGAGATTCACACAGAGCGGCAACTTAAAGACACACATGAGAATCCATACTGGTGAGCGGCCATATGCATGCAGCCACTGTGGTGAGAAATTCACACGGAGCGGCAGCCTAACAACACACATGAGAACCCATACTGGCGAACGGCCATATGCATGCAGCCACTGTGATGAGACGTTCACACAGAGCGGCAACTTAAAGACACACACAAGAATCCATACTGGTGAACGGCCATATGCATGCAGCCACTGTGGTGAGACATACACACATAGCAGCAACTTGAAAACACACATGAGAATCCATACTGGTGAGCGGCCATATGCATGCAGCCACTGTGGTGAGAGATTCACACATAGTAGCAGCTTGAAGACACACATGAGAACTCATACTGGTGAGCGGCCATATGCATGCAGCCACTGTGATGAGACATTTACATACAGTAGTATCTTGAAGACACACATGAGAATACATACCGGTGAGCGGTGATCTGCATGCAGCCACTGTGGTGAGACATTCACACAGAGTGGCCACTTGAAAAAACACTTGAGAACCCATACTGGCAAACGGCCATACATGTATGCATGCAGCCACTGTGATGAGACATTCACACAGAGCGGCAACTTAAAGACACACACGAGAATCCATACTGGTGAGCGGCCATATGCATGCAGCCACTGTGGTGAGAGATTCACACATAGTAGCAGCTTGAAGAGACACATGAGAACCCATACTGGTGAGCGGCCATATGCATGCAGCCACTGTGGTGAGACATTCACACAGAGCAGCAACTTGAAAACACACATGAGAATCCATACTGGTGAGCGGCCATATGCATGCAGCCACTGTGGTGATACATTCACTTGGAGCGGCAGCTTAACAACACACATGAGAACCCATACTGGTGAGCGGTCATATGCATGCAGCCACTGTGGTAAGAGATTCACACAGAGCGGCAACTTAAAGACACACACGATAATCCATACTGGTGAACGGCCATATACATGCAGCCACTGTGATCAGACATTTACATACAGAAGTATCTTGAAGACACACATGAAAACCCATACTGGTGAGCGGCCATATGCATGCAGCCACTGTGGTGAGAGATTCATACATAGTAGCAGCTTGAAGACACACATGAGAACTCATACTGGTGAGCGGCCATATGCATGCAGCCACTGTGATGAGACATTCACACAGAGTGGCCACTTGAAAAAACACTTGAGAACCCATACTGGTGAGCGGTCATATGCATGTAGCCATGTGGTAAGACGTTTACATACAGTAGTATCTTGAAACCACACACGAGAACCCATACTGGTGAGCGGCCATATGCATGCAGCCACTGTGGTGAGAGATTCACACAGAGCGGCAACTTAAAGACACACACGATAACCCATACTGGTGAACGGCCATATACATGCAGCCACTGTGATCAGACATTTACATACAGTAGTATCTTGAAGACACACATGAGAACCCATACTGGTGAGCGGCCATATGCATGCAGCCACTGTGGTGAGAGATTCATACATAGTAGCAGCTTGAAGACACACATGAGAACTCATACTGGTGAGCGGCCATATACATGCAGCCACTGTGATGAGACATTTACATACAGTAGTATCTTGAAGACACACATGAGAATACATACCGGTGAGCGGTGATCTGCATGCAGCCACTGCGGTGAGACATTCACACAGAGTGGCCACTTGAAAAAACACTTGAGAACCCATACTGGCGAACGGCCATATGCATGCAGCCACTGTGATGAGACATTCACACAGAGCGGCAACTTAAAGACACACACGAGAATCCATACCAGTTGGTGAACGGCCATATGCATGCAGCCACGTGGTGAGAGATTCACACATAGCAGCAACTTAAAGACACACACGAGAATCCATACTGGTGAGCGGCCATATGCATGCAGCCACTGTGGTGAGAGATTCACACATAGTAGCAAATTGAAAACACACATGAGAACCCATACTGGCGAACGGCCATATGCATGCAGCCACTGTGATGAGACATTCACACAGAGCGGCAACTTAAAGACACACACGAGAATCCATACTGGTGAACGGCCATATGCATGCAGCCACTGTGGTCAGAGCTTTACACATAGCAGCAACTTAAAGACACACACGAGAATTAATCCATACTGGTGAGCGGCCATATGCATGCAGCCACTGTGGTGAGAGATTCACACATAGTAGCAGCTTGAAGAGACACATGAGAATCCATACTGGTGAGCGGCCATATGCATGCAGCCACTGTGGTGAGAAATTCACACGGAGCGGCAGCCTAACAACACACATGAGAACCCATACTGGCGAACGGCCATATGCATGCAGCCACTGTGATGAGACGTTCACACAGAGCGGCAACTTAAAGACACACACGAGAATCCATACTGGTGAACGGCCATATGCATGCAGCCACTGTGGTGAGACATTCACACATAGCAGCAACTTGAAAACACACATGAGAATCCATACTGGTGAGCGGCCATATGCATGCAGCCACTGTGGTGATACATTCACACGGAGCGGCAGCTTAACAACACACATGAGAACCCATACTGGCGAACGGCCATATGCATGCAGCCATTGTGATGAGACATTCACACAGAGTGGCCACTTGAAAAAACACTTGAGAACCCATACTGGTGAGCGGTCATATGCATGCAGCCACTGTGGTAAGAGATTCACACAGAGCGGCAACTTAAAGACACACATGAGAATCCATACTGGTGAGCGGCCATATGCATGCAGCCACTGTGGTGAGAAATTCACACGGAGCGGCAGCCTAACAACACACATGAGAACCCATACTGGCGAACGGCCATATGCATGCAGCCACTGTGATGAGACGTTCACACAGAGCGGCAACTTAAAGACACACACAAGAATCCATACTGGTGAACGGCCATATGCATGCAGCCACTGTGGTGAGACATACACACATAGCAGCAACTTGAAAACACACATGAGAATCCATACTGGTGAGCGGCCATATGCATGCAGCCACTGTGGTGAGAGATTCACACATAGTAGCAGCTTGAAGACACACATGAGAACTCATACTGGTGAGCGGCCATATGCATGCAGCCACTGTGATGAGACATTTACATACAGTAGTATCTTGAAGACACACATGAGAATACATACCGGTGAGCGGTGATCTGCATGCAGCCACTGTGGTGAGACATTCACACAGAGTGGCCACTTGAAAAAACACTTGAGAACCCATACTGGCGAACGGCCATACATGTATGCATGCAGCCACTGTGATGAGACATTCACACAGAGCGGCAACTTAAAGACACACACGAGAATCCATACTGGTGAGCGGCCATATGCATGCAGCCACTGTGGTGAGAGATTCACACATAGTAGCAGCTTGAAGAGACACATGAGAACCCATACTGGTGAGCGGCCATATGCATGCAGCCACTGTGGTGAGACATTCACACATAGCAGCAACTTGAAAACACACATGAGAATCCATACTGGTGAGCGGCCATATGCATGCAGCCACTGTGGTGATACATTCACTTGGAGCGGCAGCTTAACAACACACATGAGAACCCATACTGGTGAGCGGTCATATGCATGCAGCCACTGTGGTAAGAGATTCACACAGAGCGGCAACTTAAAGACACACACGATAATCCATACTGGTGAACGGCCATATACATGCAGCCACTGTGATCAGACATTTACATACAGAAGTATCTTGAAGACACACATGAAAACCCATACTGGTGAGCGGCCATATGCATGCAGCCACTGTGGTGAGAGATTCATACATAGTAGCAGCTTGAAGACACACATGAGAACTCATACTGGTGAGCGGCCATATGCATGCAGCCACTGTGATGAGACATTCACACAGAGTGGCCACTTGAAAAAACACTTGAGAACCCATACTGGTGAGCGGTCATATGCATGTAGCCATGTGGTAAGACGTTTACATACAGTAGTATCTTGAAACCACACACGAGAACCCATACTGGTGAGCGGCCATATGCATGCAGCCACTGTGGTGAGAGATTCACACAGAGCGGCAACTTAAAGACACACACGATAACCCATACTGGTGAACGGCCATATACATGCAGCCACTGTGATCAGACATTTACATACAGTAGTATCTTGAAGACACACATGAGAACCCATACTGGTGAGCGGCCATATGCATGCAGCCACTGTGGTGAGAGATTCATACATAGTAGCAGCTTGAAGACACACATGAGAACTCATACTGGTGAGCGGCCATATACATGCAGCCACTGTGATGAGACATTTACATACAGTAGTATCTTGAAGACACACATGAGAATACATACCGGTGAGCGGTGATCTGCATGCAGCCACTGCGGTGAGACATTCACACAGAGTGGCCACTTGAAAAAACACTTGAGAACCCATACTGGCGAACGGCCATATGCATGCAGCCACTGTGATGAGACATTCACACAGAGCGGCAACTTAAAGACACACACGAGAATCCATACCAGTTGGTGAACGGCCATATGCATGCAGCCACGTGGTGAGAGATTCACACATAGCAGCAACTTAAAGACACACACGAGAATCCATACTGGTGAGCGGCCATATGCATGCAGCCACTGTGGTGAGAGATTCACACATAGTAGCAAATTGAAAACACACATGAGAACCCATACTGGCGAACGGCCATATGCATGCAGCCACTGTGATGAGACATTCACACAGAGCGGCAACTTAAAGACACACACGAGAATCCATACTGGTGAACGGCCATATGCATGCAGCCACTGTGGTCAGAGCTTTACACATAGCAGCAACTTAAAGACACACACGAGAATTAATCCATACTGGTGAGCGGCCATATGCATGCAGCCACTGTGGTGAGAGATTCACACATAGTAGCAGCTTGAAGAGACACATGAGAATCCATACTGGTGAGCGGCCATATGCATGCAGCCACTGTGGTGAGAAATTCACACGGAGCGGCAGCCTAACAACACACATGAGAACCCATACTGGCGAACGGCCATATGCATGCAGCCACTGTGATGAGACGTTCACACAGAGCGGCAACTTAAAGACACACACGAGAATCCATACTGGTGAACGGCCATATGCATGCAGCCACTGTGGTGAGACATTCACACATAGCAGCAACTTGAAAACACACATGAGAATCCATACTGGTGAGCGGCCATATGCATGCAGCCACTGTGGTGATACATTCACACGGAGCGGCAGCTTAACAACACACGAGAACTCATACTGGCGAACTGCCATATGCATGCAGCCACTGTGATGAGACATTCACACAGAGTGGCCACTTGAAAAAACACTTGAGAACCCATACTGGTGAGCGGTCATATGCATGTAGCCACTGTGGTAAGACGTTTACATACAGTAGTATCTTGAAGACACACATGAGAACCCATACTGGTGAGCGGCCATATGCATGCAGCCACTGTGGTGAGAGATTCACACATAGTAGCAGCTTGAAGACACACATGAGAACTCATACTGGTGAGCGGCCATATGCATGTAGCCACTGTGGTAAGACGTTCACACAGGATAGCACCTTGAAGATACATTATGTACACTGTACTTGAGAACCCATACTGGTGAGCGGCCATATATGCATGCAGCCACTGTGGCAAGGCATGCAAAGTCATGAGTACTTAACTCGAAGGCACACATGAGAACCCATATACTGGTGAGCAGCCGTATGTACAGTTGTGCTCAATATTATTCATACATTGTACCCTTGTAATTTTTAGAGTATTTTGAATCATGTTAATAAATGAGTGAGTTTTGTCTGTCTTTAATACATGTACCTAGAATAAGTACACGTATGTGACAAACAACTGAAAGTGACATTTTCTGTAATATATTATTTAGGGGGTATTTCATTGACATATTTCCAAAAAGGTCATGTCCATAATTATCCATACCCTTAATAAAGTCACTCTTAAAGGAACACACCTTCTTTGTTGGGCTATTTTGGGCTCGAAATAGACCCATACATTATTCTGAAGCGCATTCGAGAGTAAATTAGATATATCCTGAAAAGACGCCGTCAAATTTAGCCGTTTTTGAGCACTTTTGAAAAATCCAAAGTCACGTGACTTTTCGGAACCAAATTCTGGTTCCGAAAAGTCAAGTGGTCTTGTGAGTTAGTTGTATTTCCAGCCGTATAAAAGTTTGTTACTGCAGAACTGCACCAAATTCAACTCTGATTTCCCCCCAATATTTATAAGTAATTCACAAAAGAGAGACTATTTATACAGGTATGAAACAAAGTTAAACATTAGTATGAAAATTCGAACATACTTGTTTGTTTCGAGAGTCCGGAGAACGGGAGCGAGCGCGTGCTACGGCAGGCTACCGTGGAGTGTAGAAATTTGCCCCGCGCAGTACACGGCAAATAGCCCCAGTGCACACACACACGGAAGGGCGTGTTGCTTCGGATACGTTCGTGAAGAAAAAACATGATGCCAACTCCTCAAAAGAAAACGGAAATTCCTATTCGGTCGTCCGGGCTGTCCAGTGAAATCGTGAGCAGAAAATTGGAGATATCCTGAGCAGGAGAAGAGCGAATCGTTTGTGACAAAGTCGTGAGGCTCTCGCGTAGTTGCAACGGCTGGTAAAGCGTATAACCCGTCTTTTGACCGTTTTCGTTATTTTTGCACTTCTTTAGTAAATTACGGGATATTTTGATGAAATTTTTTCGCAACGACCATCAAAAAAGTATTGTCAATGTTGCTACATCACTAAATCATGTAAACAGTAGGCAGGTGTGTACCTTTAATACTAAATAGAAAAGCCTTTGTTTTTTATCACTGCCTCCAAACAGTTCCTGTATCGACGTAACAAGGTTTTTGCATGTTTCCACCGGGATTTTCGCCCACTCCTCCTCTGCAAAAGTCTCAAGGTAATTGAGGTTGGAAGGTTTCCTTGCCATCACCCGAGTCGTGAGCTCTATCCATGAATTCTCAAACGGGTTGAGATCAGGGCTTTGGCTTGGCCACTCTAGACTGTCCACATAGTTGTCCTCGAACCATTTCGTGACAAAAATTTTAAAAACGAATGGAAATTGTATGGTAATCAATTGTATTCAATGGTTGTGTAAGGTATGGTAATGCAGTGGTACAAACAGGGGGTATTCAATGGTAATATCTCGAGTCATGAATGGTGCACCAAAATGACTAGAGAATATAATATAAACCAACATGTCCATAGATCATAACGACCCTGGCCGTGACTACAAGTAGCTGGTACGTGTATTTATTAAACAGCTAGAATCCCCCCATCCACATTTTTTAAGTTTTCCTGTTTATCATGGAGGTTTATGTTTCTACAACGCGATTACAACGTGTTTTCCGCCAAAAACCGACAGTATTTTTTTAAAACGCAATTCAGTTCCGACCCTCTTCACCCGAAATTCTGAAACGATCGAGGTCACTTGGTTTGTTTACAAACAGGGGCGATACGTCATCCTGAGAAACACACAAAACGGCCTGTGCAGTATTGAATGGAAAATATACGAAGTGTATGTTCATCATGCCGTTTTGTCCTTGTAATTCAAAATACAAACGTGAAAACACCTGATGTAAAACGACAATGATCTACTATTACCTTTTTTGTGAAAAAAAACGTAAAATTTTGGCTCACAATGAAGTCGAGTCTTTTGAAGGAAACACTGGTGCATTGCGACCGGTGTTTGTCACGGAACGAACAGCGGTCCGTGTACAGCAGTGGGAATGGTGCCTGCGGGCCGCGCCGTAGTTCCCACGTGTTTGAAATTTGCACACGGTATATGCACATCGGCCGGTACAAGTTAGAATGAGCGACTAATTTTTCTCTCTCTTCGTAATAAAAAAGGATCTTAGCTTCTGCTCTTTTTTTTCATGTCTGGTAAAACATACAACCACGCAACTACTGGGCATATCTCTGGCTTTTTGGACCAAAACAATTCTTCAAAAAACACCATCTAACAGAGACGGTTTTCCAAGTTTTTTGCGTGTAAACGTATGGAGCTAACAATCGTGTTGACTTTTCTTTCTCAGGATTGCGTCACGGGGTCACGCGCATATCATGAATACCTAATGAGCGTTTCAGAAATCGCGAAAATCTCATTTTCGAAAAGCGCACTTTTGCTTGCAATTTATCCACTTAAAACCGACAAATAAAAAATAATAAAAATCCACGTCGGCAAGAGGGATGTTTGGACTATCGAAAAAAGCCTAAATGCTGGATTTTCGTCAAGGGGGATTCTTCCTCTTTAAGAATAAATTAAACAACTACGAAAATACATGTACGATACGAATTCAGTCTCAAAAAAAAAAAGATTCGGAAATTCCAATTTTCCGCCTAGAAACTCATGAAGTTATCCTATCGACAGTGTCTTCCGCTTGCTTTTATTATAAAAAGCGAACAATCCGGTATACCATTTCCCCATGTAGCTTTTATGGGAAATGACTGAGAAAACCCCTACAGATATCGATTACATTAGTGTCGACACTATGGCACAGCACCAGTTTACTTGCACAGGTTGTTCGGTAATTACTGGAAACCAGCGTAACTGTCGCGCGCTCACTATTAAAGATGGCGTCCAAATCATGCTTCGGTTTGTACTTCTTGTCACAAAGTTTTGAAACTGCTGGGATGTAAACAAATGCTCCCGGCTAACCAAATAACGTCCCCCGAACGTCAGAACGTTAGCTTAACGTTCGCGGAACGTAATTGTGTGTAGTTTTCTGGACGTCCTCCGCACGTTCGAAACGAACGTTACAAAAAGACGTTCAGAGGACGTTCAGAGACGTGTCAATTGTACTTACGACGCCTTTAATATGACGCAATTGTAATGTAATAATGACGTAACCGGAATATTTTCAATGTGTAATTACGTATTAACTAATCGCTAACCTGAAGTTCCAGGGCTCTTGATACCAGTCACTTCCTCCTACTAGGTATAGCAAGGACGCTTGATATATGCTCCTTGAATTTCCTTCCTATGTAGTCATGGTTGGCGGACATATTAGAAACCACATTTCTATTATTTCTTGAAAATCTTACCTTTTGAATTCAGGCAGTGCGTGCTTACAACGTAAAGCTTAAAACAAGGCATTTTTTCCGTGAAATTTACGGAAAAATTTTCTCCGCGCGATACGCTTTAACAACGTTCTCGGAACGTTCTTCTGCAACGTTAGATTCTAACGTCCGCAGAACGTCCCTTCCACGTTCAACGAGCGTGACCAAAAACGAACATTCTGCGAACGTTATTAAAAAACGTTCTTAGAACGTTATAGTACAACGTTAGATTCAAACGTCCACAGAACGTCTCCTCGACGTTCAAAACGAATGTGACCAAAAACGAACCTTCTCCGAACGTTATTAAATAACGTTTTCAGAACGTTATACTAGGTATCTAGCATGGAACGGTACGTAAGCGAACGTTATGACCTGTAATACAACGTATCGCTGAACAAAAGGGCAGTTGACGTGCTGAACAATACCCGTGCCATGCACATAAAAACCCTTTTGTCGGCGTCCACTGCGGCATGTTGATAAGAGTCCCATTCAATGGCTATCGGATTATGCTGAGTTACAGGCGATCTACCCGCGCACATTTTCCGCGTGTGCTTTAGGGCGTTTCACACTGCTTTCTTCCGTCAGACGTACGTCAAAATAATGTATTCATACGTCAAAATGACGGATGACGGAAGGGTAGTAGAATTTCCATCCGTCGCGTCTGTAGCGCGATCAAAATAATAATAAAGCGGTTCGTTTGAGAAAATCCTGTGGTGGATTCTTTGTTTTAGAGCGGAGGTAGGTCTACGAGTTGGTAAAGGTACGAATTGTAAAAGTACGTTTTTACATTACCACGCTTTTGTATATAATTCAGCAAAAATCCCAATCTCATTCATGTAAAATTATCCACGTTATCCACGTTGAGTTAATACAAAGTGTTACGTGTTGAGTTGTTTTTCTCTAATTGCTACATGGACAGACGTGTGCCGAATAAAAATACACCCAAGCCACTAACTCTTTCTAATATGACGTAATAATGTGAGAAAACGTACTGAGAAAATTACAAGTTTTGACATATCTTATTGTTTCTACAATAATTACATTTACCACATGGCAATTACCACTAGTCATTCAATGTTGCCAATGGTGTTTTTTAAAATGGTAAAATTTAACGATACTTAATGGTAAAACCATTAGCAGTGGTGTTGACCACTGGCAATAGTGCAATTTTACCATTGACGGTGGTACATTTTACCATTGACACACAACGTACAATTTTACCACTGGTAATGGTTCAATTTTACCACTGGCAATGCATTTACCATGGAGATACCATATTTACCATTTAAAAAACGTTCCAAAACACCATTAGATATACCATTGGATACTGCTAGACCGTGCTGTCAGTGGTATTTTTAATGGTAAACCATTGGCATTTTTTGTAAGGGCGTCGGCGGCATACGGCTCTCCAAACGGACTAATTCTCTAGGTCACCTATAGATAGCCGCTTGTCTGGGCTTACCAAAGGATAGGTCTGGGGGAGGGGGGTGCAGGGCTACCTAATTGGCGGAGGCCCCGGTACGTTGTGCCACATGGTGTCAGAAGTGGGATTTGTGGGTAGTTACGGAACCTTAAGGATCGGTAATCATCAGGAAAACAATTAAGGAAATGAAACCATAGCAGGGAACAAATTGAGTGCTGCTTGGTGCAATGGCAGAAAGACAGTATCTGTAAGGGTGAACTTGAGAAAACAAAGCGGGCGTTGAGCAACGTGAAGTCGAAAACACAGCAGGAACTTGGACACCCTTAATTAGGACGGAGCAACCTACACCAGCCATTCCGATGATGACCTGTCAGCAAAGGATGTGTAAAGGGAATAACTGGATATTTGGGGCCTGCAGGAACGGCCCTGAAGGAGAAACAAAGTCAAGGAGAAACAAAGTCAAGGAGGACGTTCTTCAATCAGAGATTATAAACTAAAGAGACCAAACATTTACCCGGATAGATTTAACGGTAAGGTTCCCTAGCCTGGAAAGACTACAAGGCACATTTCATGGCTTGTTTCATAGCTAATGGATGGACAGCTGCAAGCATCCAGGGAACAGCCTTAATATGTTGGATAGCCAGGAGTCGATCCGCTTATTGGATCAGAGATTTGGGCCTGGCCAGCAGGCAGTACTGTTTAATGGAGTTGCGACATCGACGTTAACGGGAGAATGAGACTCTGCAAGCTAGCTAGGGAGACTATCAGAACTCTTTGCATTGGCTTATCCCTAGTTCTCGGAACATTATAGCAAAAGGACATTTCATGTACGCCGCAGAGAACAGCTATAGGGCCATCAGAGAGGCAATACTCAAAACAAAACCAACGACCTTGGATGATTCGATTAAGGCAGCTCTGGCTGCAGAAAGTTACCATAAGAACTGCGGACAAACCTAAGAAATATGCCAGGGTGGTGAAGGACCAAAAAGCCAGGGAGGCTACTGAGGAAAACGTACATGCTTGACCAAGCAATTGAGGATCGAGCTGTTTCTGTAATGAACGGAAAAGCAATGCGGCCTTTTAGACGCAGGAAAGCAAAGGACATTTTGCAAGGGACTGCAGACGGCCAAAGCTCGAAGACCTTGGCCGACGGGAAACGACATGCAGCCGTCGTAGAGACCCATGGGGCGGCTGGACGAAGTCAATGGTCAAGAGAATTCAAAAGAAACCACTCGGAGAACATATATGACGACCGATCAGCGAGACAGGATCTGAAAACCCATCAGCATCCACTTGGCGTGAAAGGACAGCCTCCAGGAGAAGGAATCCTAAAGGAACAGTCCTCGAGTAGCAGAAAAAAAGGAGGCAACCACACCCGAGGTGCCAACCCTGAGGGAGCCCCCAAGGTAGTGGGCTGTTCGTGCCTGCTATGATTAGAGGAGTAAATGTCAACATGTTGATTGACACTGAAGCTACAAACATCGACGTACTACAAAATTTCTCCGGAACGAAGACCCATGTTGATGACTGGGATTGAGATACATGGTGCTGACGGTACCTTAATTCACACATTGGGGAGTGCCTGGTTAGAAGCTCTGGTTGGAAAATCAGTAAGCGTCGTAAGCTGGTGGTCCGAGGCAGGTCATTCGTGTACAAGTTAAAAAGGGTGGGTGCTATAACAGAGCCTTGGGTAAGTCCATTCGTTTGGTGTCTCCATGTGCTAGTTGCATCTGACATATGGACACGGAAACGACGGTGTTGTAGCAACAGCTTGATGGTCGTTACTGCCCAACGTGGTAGTATTATAGCTATCTTCATCAGTAATCCTTTATGCCAGACTGTATCGTA
Source organism: Henricia sp. BOLD:AAB3569 (assembly GCA_037783545.1). Lineage (NCBI taxonomy): Eukaryota > Metazoa > Echinodermata > Asteroidea > Spinulosida > Echinasteridae > Henricia > Henricia sp. BOLD:AAB3569. The sequence goes on along the minus strand of JBBELK010000272.1, from coordinate 723,916 downwards.
AGCAGCCGTTAGGTCGAGGAGTCCTGTGACAGTCGGTTGGTATCCATTCTCAATGTGCGTGGTCAGCGCCAGTACTTGATCCTGTGTGCTTCTTCCGCGTCGGAATCCTGCTTGGTCTGTGCTAAGGATGTTCTCTATAGTTGGCTTAATGCGCAGCAGGATTATTCGTTCTAGAAGCTTGTAGCACATGGAGAGGAGTGATATATTGGTCGATTGCTTCAGGTCCAATATTTTAGTGCTTTCTAATCAAACTAGATAATACCGTCCAACAATATACAATTCTTATTGCTCACTTCTTGTTTTAAGAGCTTTTCGATAGGAGCTTTCCCATCTTGACAAGACGTGTCGCAACTGCGTCAGGCTTTACTGCGAGTTTGGTTGGGTTGTGGGGATGCTGGTTGTTACCGATACGGCGGATGAGTTTCCAACATTCGCGACTGGAGTGCGTGATGCTCATTTCAGTAGTCAGATGTTCCCAGCGAGAGCGACGGGCATTGTCCAGTGTTTCAATGAGGTGGTCCGCAATGTCAGGTTCCCTGGATTGCTGATATTCATCCAGAAGTTGCTGACATTCAGAGTTTAGACAAGGAATGTAGGTTGGTCTGAAGTCTCCGGGGATGTTGGCCTTGGCAGCTTTCATGACGGCGCCTAGGAATCTAGTATAATCACAGTGGGAATGCATGGTACGCTCTTCTCCGGCCGTCACGTGAAGTTCTCCCAATCCGCTCTTCAGAAGTTCCAGCGTGGGGGTGGGTATACAGTGACTGGGTTATTGGGATGCGAGTGCCGGTATGTGTTATGACGGGTCTGTGTTGACAGAAGGACGTTTACAGAGGATAGCAATGGACGTCCCTCTTGAGAGGTAACCCAACATAAGTCAGGTGAGTATTCGCGGTTCCATCTAGCAGAGCGAAATGATCGTCTCGATCTGCTTCAGGTCGATGACGAGGTGGAGATCGAGGTTAGAGGACCAGTCCATGAGCCAGTCTCCATTTTTGTCCGTGGTTTCGTATCCCCAGGTAACGTGGTGGCTGTTGAAATCGAGTGCCAGGAGAGATGAAACTGTCCAGTCAACTGGTAGAGGCTTGTATATACGTTCACTATCCGGTAGCTTCCCACTCGAACAGCGTCGTATATATAGAGCTCGACCGATTTTTTTGCAGCGACGGTGGGAAATCGGACGACAGATGCGAGGTGCATTGGCAAACTTTAGTTCCACCGCAGTATTGGGAGGAGATACTGCAGGAGTTACATGCAGGAATTAAGGACAAATGGACATCTTGGAATAAAGCATACTGTGTGCCTTAAGTTTCATAGGTCTGGTCTGAGTGCAGATGTCAGGTCCTTCATTAGGCGATGTGACCCGTGTGCAAAAAGGAAGTTGCCGAGCAAGAAAAGGACAGCACATCTGCAACAGCACTTGGTTGGATACCGTAGCGCCCCTTGAGCGAGTAGCTATGGACAAAGCTGTTGAAAATCTTACCTTTTTAGACTATACAGGCCTTATTACATACAGGGTGTCCATTACAAATGGAAGGAAGGTCCTTAAGGCATACGGCTCTCCAAAGGGACTCATTCTCTAGGTCACCTAGATAGCCACTCGTCTGGGCTTACCAAAGGATATGTCTGGGGGCTAGGGATACTTGTACCCTAGGCCTGGCGGCGGCCCCGGTTGCGCCACAGTTGTATGAATTGCACATTGTAGCACTGTGCCATCACTGAACAAATGCGCATGTTTTGTTTCCACGAAACATCAGTTAGGGTTTGTTTTGCCCTACCTGATGTAACTTTACTTGGTTAGCACTGTATAATCAGCGCTAATCCCCCCCCCACCCCCGGACACCGAGAAAAACTTCATAGCGTGCTCTTATGGGACTCGAACTTATAACCTCCTGCATACTAGGCAGACGTCTCAACCACTGAGATGGCCGGTGTTGAGTAGCGGGTTCGACTCCAGTGCTAACTGTATGGTGGTACCATTGGCAGCCAACTGGCAGCCGACGGCCAGATACACCAGGGAATCCCCCTATACTCTTCACGAAAGAGTGCTCTGGGGTTCGTTTCACAAACATTCTGAGATCCATCTCAGGGGTACTTAAGTTCTATTTTAGGACCAAGTCCCCTTGTTGCACAGTCAACTCGTATCGCTAAGACCTTTTCCACCAAGTCCTATTTTTGTGAAATGAACCCCTGGAATCTAATAGTGTGTTAAACAACACATAAGACCAGTAATTGATTTAGCTTGCGTCGGGGAGAATGAATGCTAAATAGGGTTTTCCCTTGGTCTCTAACACATTAGACCAACGGCTTTACATCCCTTCTGAAGGATGGAGCAAGTGTGTTCAAGTGCCTTGCTCATGGGCACAGGTACAACACGGCCGGGTATCGAACACGCAACCTCAAGTTTTCACCAGAGTGTTGCGAGTCAGTGGCCCAAGCCACGGTACCCCAAAAAAAAAACATACTTTGTATTTTAGACATCGGCAACCCCGTGAAAAACACCGTTTTTATACGGCAGGTTTTTGTGCCCTACCTAGAATTGCCCAAGTCTCACTTCCCGTGTTTGATTCGTAACGCCCAGCGTACAGCACGCCCTGTGGACTACTGGCCTATCTAATCTATTTTTTCCGTCTCGGAAAGACGAAAACAGATTCGACAGGCCACTATTCCAGAGGGTGCGCTGCACATTACAAACCAAACACAGCAAGTCGGACTTGGCAGACCGCCAAAATTTTAAAATATTCACAGTAATTGTTCGATAACTAAACGGGCTATTTTTTGTTGATGTGTCATTTGAAAACGAATAACTTAAGTTTCTAAAAAATATAAATTAAAGAAAATATTTTTTGAGGTGCCACACCCAAAACGCATTAGATGCATTTTAAAGATGTATTATCTTTAATGCATCTAGATCTAGAATGCATAGATATATTAACTATGAGATCACTGACAACTTTAATTTGAATAACTTCCTACCATTGCATACACATGACCATGTACATAGCAAAAACAGATTTCACCACATTGATGAAAACCCAATACATACGTGTATTAAAAAAGAGGTACCCGTCCGGTAAACTTAAGGCGCGAAGTCAAAATAGAAACGGTCTGTATACCGGTAAACGATTCGAGTTAATCCCTGTTCAAATCTTTTCTGTTGACAGAAAACCGTGTGCCAGTTTGAAAAGGAACCGTTTCCAACTTGCTGGGTTGGTTGATGATTGACAGGTTTACAAATAGCCGCCTGTAGGAAGGGAACAAAAGGCTGCTACTGGCCGACGATTTCAAAGGGAGCCGCCCGACCCTCCAGGCGGGTGCACTGTACTCTGGGGCATGAATGGGTTGTGGTTAAACACGTACCTTGTTCGGGCAGTCACGCGATAAACAGTGACAGCAAGTCAGCCAGGAGTAGTCCCACAATAGCCCGTAATCCGATAAGCTCTCTATTGTTCAGCGAACGCAAGCTGGGTTGAACATTGCCAATTATCTGTGTCTTGCCAGACAAGTTGAATCGTTTGCTTGTTCACTGAAAACCGTGCAACGATGTATCGTTTATGTACCATTTCGCGGTATACAGACCGTTTCTATTTTGACCTTGCGCCTGAGATATAAACGTGAAATTATTCTGGGTGAATTGTAAGATATATTCCTTTTCAGTTCTTCTGGCAGGGCCATGCCTCACCTGCCCTTTAAGGGAATTATACCTCCCAACTCGTAAATTTTTTTAATGCAAAGAACAAAAAATATTACCCACTGAAAAGCGAATACGCTGCCATTTTGTCCAAGTACTCTTTGTGTGCATCCTCTGGCAATACACGAAAAAGTGGTCTATAAAACGCTGCAATTACCTTTCTTTTTGATGTCCGTATCCGCTTTTCAGTGGGTAATATTTCTTGTTCCTTGCATTAAAATATTGTACGATTGTACTTGTTAAGCACAAGGTATTTTGTTTCTTTGGTATAATTCCCCTTTAAGGGTGAATTCATACTGAACCTTTTCGCGCGTAAATTATACAATGTGCGTCGCTTTGAGAAAAGGCAGTGTGCAGGTAATTTGGACTGAAATGACGCCCTGAAAATCACGGAACAAACAATTTCCGACCAAGTTAATTCTGATGTTTTCAGTGTGTTGTTTTACTATAAATTTCCTGCACACCGTTTTTTTTTCTCTCAAAGCGACGTCCATTGCATTTACGCGCGAAAAGACTCGGTGTTAATTACCCTTATACAGAAATGCCATTCTTTAAATATTTCAGGTTTCATAGCACAATCTGTCTGCAAGGGTTTAACAGTCGAACATATGTCATCAAATGCACTTGAAACAAAATACAATTACTATCTTTGCAAAATACAAAACACTCGATATGCCAAAAAAAATGTGTCAACTTCCGACTAGAACCACAACTTTGTCTATTAGTCTACTTTAATTTCTAACCGATTGAAAAAAAGGAGAAAACATAGAAGCTGTACGATTACTTTACAACATTTTCCAGCGGTTTTAAATTAAAGCATTACTTCTGTGATTGTGCCTCATGATTAGTACATGTAACAAGAATGTCAGCCTCGGACCGGAGGTTGGTTTACTTGGCGATGCCAATGATACCGCATGCAAGGCGACCGCCAGCATTTCCTGTAGTCGGACTCAGCTTGTGACCCCCTTTGCCCAGATCGTCCACATCAGCATGTACCTGTTAATCAACAAGCATGCACATTGTTAATTTTTACATTACCTGTCCACAATGACATGCAGCATTTTTATATTGTACACTAATTGCCATACAACCAATTCCATGTACACTATCCCGAGAGCTCAGGGTATTTCCACTTAGCTAAGCACGTTTAAGATCCCCTAAGAAAATTTAAGCAAAGCTTTGAAGATCAGAGGCCGTTACGTTTAGCGAACACAAACATGAGTCATTTATTTACTCTGTAAAGTTTTCAAATTACTAAGAGGGATTCAGGACAAACGTAATGGAATGAATGCCCCTGTAGGATATACAACGTAGCAGCCAATAGAGCTTCTGCACTGGCGGCCATGACAGGGGTCAGGTTTTCTGATTTAAATGATGCGACAATGGAACCACAAAGCACCTAATCATGCGTGACAATGTGACTGTCCCCTGTCATGGCCGCCGTGCAAAGGCTCTATTGCTGAGCATAAACACAGTGCATTGGACATGCACTGTTTACAATCTGTGCACGTGCAGGGAAATTTGACATCAAACGCTGATAAGGCTGTGCCTAACGAATCGAATATTCGGTCGCCATCGAATATTCGAATAGCATTTTACCACTCCAAACCAAACATGTCTTTCAGCTAGGAAGAAGTAAAAATCCTTTCTCCTTTGCCAAAACGGCTGCTTTGATGTCATATTTGCGTCCAACCACAAGTCCAGTGTACAAGGGCCGACGATAATTTCTGCAAAAACATCTTCGGGCGAGAGACTGCTATGCAAGGTACAACATAAAGTCTATAATTTGAGCGCAGATTATTTTTTGAGTTGGCAAGTTCGGCAATAAAAAGGCTGCGGTATTCCTGTGAGCTGTGATAAGTTAGGATACATGTACATGTGCCAAAATCAATTAATTTCCTGGAAACGTTGTCAAAATCTTAGGGAAAATTCATGCATCGAATATCAAATATTTGAAAATGCACAGGCCTAAATGCCGAATGTACTGACAGGCATCCTGGTTGGCTCGAAGCGGCAACAAAATTTCTGTCGCTGGTTCCACAACGAAAATAGGGCGAATTTCAACAGGGGCTCGGATGCACGAGTAGAGGAGTGCGTAAAAGAGGCCCTGTTGCAAGAGGATGAGGTACACTTGCTACTACCATTTACCCAAATTACTATTTTGTGCTTAGAATATCACACACGTACTAAAATTTGCAAAGTATTATTTTAGCAACACGTATTTAATCATTGGTAACTCACCACCATAGCACGTCCAATGATGGAATTTGGGCCAGTCAACGAAAGTAATTTGTCTTTGATGTCCACCTTTGCTACACCGTCAGCACCAGCTTCAATATTTCCAAGATCACCAACATGCCTAAAAATACCAATACACGTACACGTGTATATTTCTAATTAACGTCACAGAATTTGTATTTTGGAGGTTCATAAACATGCAAGTCTCCAAAGTACAGTACAAACATGAACATTTGTGATATGTACAGTACACGTACAGAAGTTTAGACTACCGGTATGTACTGAACTGCAACCACCTGTTTGCCATGTGAGGGCGCTGTTCAGAAGAGATGCATGCACCTTTAACAACCGTGGTACATGTGGTACGTCTGAAAACAGCTAGTAGAGAACCCCCGATGTGGGTCTTTCCACAGTAAAGGAGGCATTTTGGCAACACAGACCATATTTTCGAGGAAATACCTTTGTCTGGTCTCAAAATAAAAGAAATACATGCAAGTTTAAGTTGTTCTGAAGAGATAACTTGGGCCCAAAAACGGTTACAAATAGTGGGACAACATTGAACATTTTCAACACGAGGCCAAACTATTTTTTTTGCAAGCCTCGCTTTGGTTATGTTCATTTCCATAGGGGAAAATGGAAGATGGCCGCACCGTGATGAAGGTCTATAGAAGGACTTGAAATACTGACCAACCTTTCCTCATCTTCAGGTGCACCATGGGTTTTACCAGATGGATTGAAGTGGGCCCCAGTGCTAGTGCAACCTGGGAAAAAATGTAATAAATAATTAAATCACTAAACATTCATTTATGGAATACCGTGCACTTATCCGCGGAAACCCCGATCAAGGCACCTACATCATTATTACACCTGATCATGGGGCTTCTTTTAATCACTCCATATAAGTATCATCTCAGCTCTCTCGGGAGTATACAGCCCCAGCTGCCAATCACAGGCACTCAATATTTCTGGTTCAAATTGTCAACTGTTCAACTAGGGATACAGACTTGGCATTACTGAATGTTTGTCGCGTTTACACTACGCCTCAATTTGGCTTCAACCCGTCTTTGCTAACTGCAAAAGTCACCACAAGCATGCGTGGGCTGTTACATGTACCGGTAAGTGTTGCAGAACTTGTGCTGGATTGGTCAATCTACATGTACCACACAGCAGGCAATGCCCCAAGGACACTCAAATTGCTAAATCTGTATTCGGGTAGCATTTACACTACAAGTGACCTTGACAAGTGCAGAGGGGTTGGGGGAGGGGGAGATTTCAACCCTACCCAAAAGGTGACTCAATTCACCTTTTTCATTTACACTTGGCACAGGCTCGTCAGCAATGCGCGCCCGCCAAATTCGTGCTCGAAACATGCAGCTCCATGCCTTTGCTATGGAGCTGCGTATTGCGTGCCACACATTTGGCGGGCGCGCATTGCTGACGAGCCTGTGCCTTTAAGTGGTGTTCCCATTGGACTAATTTTGGTAAAACTCCCGTGGTTGTGCGGGAGAGTAACAAAATTTAGTCCAATGGGGATGCACGGAGAATTAGTGTCCCTGTAAAGCTACCGCGACCACGATGTAAAACTTACAGGGTAAAAGAGTCCGCGGAAACTTTCCACTCAGCCGCGGGAGTTTTACAGGGCCATCGAAAAGTCTAATGGGAACAGTTTCGCCCTGTAAAATTAACACGATCCTGCAGTAAACTATGGGCCTGCACAGCAAAAGTTTACTGCAAGGTCGCGGTAGCTTTCCGCATGGGCACTGAAAACAATTGCAAATGGGAACGCATGGGAAGATTACACGAAGGAATGTTACCAAAGGTCGCGGTAACTTCCCGGGAGGCAGCGGAAAAGAAAGTCCAATGGGAACATGCCTTTAGAGACTACCCGACTTCAACTTGCATTTTTGGAAATTGCAGAGTTCGATTCGGCAAAGGCGAATCTAGTGTAAACGAGCCTTAACTTATTTGTAGTACATGTGGAATTTCAACTGGGAGATGATCTACATGCACATTTGTTGAAATAGTGCAGCACAAATTGCAATCAGACCATTGTTTAGACCAACGCTGTAGGACTCGGCCAGTAAGGACTTGGAGATTTGATTTGAGTCCATCCAAGTTTAAAAAATAATAATGAAATTGAGAATGTGAGATAAATCATTTCAACCGCTTAAAATGATCTTGAGCACTCGGAAATGTATTTCTCCTCCCAAAGAAATATTTTTTTCTCAGCCTAAAGCAAATTCTCAAGCCGTCACAGATCATAGACACTTGGCAGTAATGCACTTACTCTGCCTGTTGAGGACTCGGATGTATGCTGGACTCGGACACCAAGGACTCGGAAAGTGGGGACTCGACAGCCCTGGTTTAGACATTATCACTTGCTCTTTGCACACTTCTGCCATATTGGCTAAACAGCGAGGCTCTACACACAACATGCACAAGAACAATGGTGGGAATGGGTTGGCGTAGCGGTTCATTCATCACCTTCCACCAATGCGGCCCTGTATCTTGGTTGCTTTGACGTTGGCCAGTGATCCATTGTGTAACAGTTCAGTTTTGTGGTCGCAATAAAAAAGCTGGGTCTGTATCCACCTAATTTGCCGGATCGAGTGTAAACACGTTGAAAGTGTCTAAAATGTACGTCCAACACCATGGAACTGCTCACTGGGAAAGGGTATATGTGCCGCTCGGGACTGTGAGCGACCACAAGAGGGTCCTATTGTGGTCACTCACAGGCCGTCTGGGCACACAGACATGCACTGGTGACCTCACTGCCAGTCCATTACCATTATGTATCAAGGTGGGTGTCATCAGGGAACTACTACTTACCCCCAGTGTAGTCGCCGAACTCGTGTACATGGAATCCATGCTTGCCAGCTGCCAATCCTTTCAGTTCACCAGTCACATGGACGGTGTTGTCCTGTTTGATGTACATACCAAAATCACAAGAGGTACAAACGTTATCAGATTTGTCTATTGGCGCAAAGAAGTTGACAGTTTGATACCTGGGCATAGTTTGATACCTGGGTATATTCCACATACGACTGAATATGAGGACCGGTCCTCAATCGTTGTATGTGGAATATGTGGAGCAGGAACCAGTCTAACCGTCACGCCACTATCTACAACTTAAAGTTTTGCACACGATCCGAGACAACAACGGCTGTGAGCATACAGGAATTGTAGGCTAAATCTTCATCGTGGCTCGTTATTTCCCTCAAGGACCTGCGTAGTGGTTATGCCTGACAAGGTTGGGGCGAGTCCCAGAGGAAATTAGTGTGTCTCGGGTACCCCTAGAACTATGGGGGATAATATATCCCCCATAGTTCATGTGGTTTTTTACCAATATGGCGGCGTCTGAAGTTTAAGATCGGACAGAAACGTTTTTGGCTAGCGCAATAATCCGCTGCCCAATCGCCACCAAACTCCGTCCGATAGTTCTTGAGACACTTACCTTGCGTGTGTCTACAGAATTTCGGTACTATTTGTCCATTAAATTCTCCTAAAATAATGTTGGGAAATGAACGGGAACATGTGCGACCCATCCACATGCATGATCCAGGCATTCGGTAAAAGCCGGATTTTCCGGAACTCCCGGAGTTGCCAGAACTGCTTGGACCTAGAAAAAATCCAAGCAGTTCCGGCAACTCCGGGAGTTCCGGCTTTTACCGAATGCCTGGATCATGCATGTGGACGCATCGCACATGTAACCGTTCATTTCCCAACATTATTTTAGGAGAATTTAATGGACAAATAGTACCGAAATTCCGTAGACACACGTAAGGTGAGTGTTTCAAGAACTATCAGACGGAGTTTGGTGGCGATTGGGCAGCGGATTATTGCGCTAGCCAAAAACGTTTGTCCGATCTTAAACTTCAGGCGCTGCCATATTGGGAAAAAAACGACATCAGCTATGGGGGATAGGTATCCCCCATAGCTCCATGTCTTTGACGTTCGATTATTTTTGTCATGTTCTGTTTAATAACAATTAACATTGATTTCATTAAAGCTAAGAAAATGTCAAGTTTTTCTTCGAAAACACTTCAGGCTTTTTAATTTGATGTCATGCTCCATAGACTTAGCGCATGGAGTTTGCAACTTGCAGGGGTGTATGGTAGTTTTTCCCGGAATAGGCCTAACCATGCTAACGTGAATGTCGGCATAGTCGCCATTAGTCAGTGAGCTTTCTTTTCATAACAGTGGATTCAGTCATTTTGCCTCGAAATTAGAATCACACCCAAAAATGTCCTCCTAGTTGTGTCCTGCAGTGGTTTTAGATGTCCATGATTGGAAAGAAATACTTACAACACCGTTTTTGAAGCCAAAATGTTTGTCCACGTGCAATCTCAACGATAGTTTTTGTTGTCGCAGTTTAAATAATTCTGGACGCGAGATGCACTCTCCGCAGTGTAAATAAGGTTCACTATATCTTAGTCTGGTACCCGGACCAAAAAACTTTTGACTAGACTGAAATTCAGTCGTTGTATGTGGAATGGGAACCAGTCTAACTATATCTGTGACTAGAGTCCCTCAAACGACAGATAATGTCCGTTGTTCGAGGGACTCTAGTCGACTATAGGAACTATAGTCGCTTGATCGAACTTGGCCTTATTTACACTGCGGAGAGCGCATCTCATGTCCAGAATTATTTAAACAAAAACTATCGTTGAGATTGCACATGGACAAACATTTTGGCTTCAAAAACGGTGTTGTAAGTATTTCTTTCCAATCATGGACATCTAAAACCACTGCAGGACACAACTAGGAGGAAATTTTTGGGTGTGATTCTAATTTTGAGGCAAAATGACAACAATTCACTTTATGAAAGGGGTACCTTCTGTCCCTACGGGAAATCCCGTAGGGACAGAATCATTCTGTCTAAGTCGCCATGTCCGTGACCTACATGTACCTCGCCACCCTATTTCATGAACGATGGCTGATGAATAGGGTGGCGACCTTTAAAGGCCCTGTAGATGATCTGTTTTTGAGCGATTCTGCGAATAAAACCATTTTATATAAATCAAAAGAAAGACATCAACAAACTCATCCGAAGAAATTTCAGCTTTGTCAAATGTACCACGTTTAAAAAAACAATGAAAATCCATGTATGCATTTTCCCGGTCTTGGCGGGGTGTTTCAAATATTCGTTCTCAGTTGATCGGGTACTATGTGGCTTGCGTCATGCACTTTGTGGCGCACATACTGCGTGTGCGCGCGATCCATAAAAAATGTATCGCGTTGGAACACGCACACGGAGTACACAGCGCCCATGCATTTTGGACCACGTAGATGCGAACCAAAAATAAGTAAATCGTTTGCAAGTTACGATCTAAATAATTTCATCTTTACGGATTATTTTCTGGTAAAATTATATCATTTTGAGCGAAAACCTTTCATTGGATAGTTGCTATTAATTCAATCTTTACTTTCAGAACTTTTGCCCTGGAAACTCGTCGATTACTTTTTGGGGTCATTGCAAATGATCCACTGGGCCTTTAATACTCACATGACTCACGCGTTTCACGGACCTAGGTCCTAGCGACTATGCCGACATTTACGTTAATAATACACCATGGTTACACTTCCTCCATGGTTAGGTACACTGACCTTCTGCTCAAACGTCACCTTCCCTTTCACAGCTTCTCCATTCTCCAGGATGCATACTGCTTTTACAGACATTTTGGGCAACCCGATTTAAAGTTTTGGTTGGAGATTTGTGCGACAACTACAAATATCAGGCCAGCATGCAGTGTACCAGTGCAGTATATATGCCTATAAGCTATGCACGTGTGAGTGTGCACCACGGACGTATGGTGTGCACATGTACTGTACTCGATCGTACGCCCATGCATTTCCCGCATTTATATACAGTGTAGTCTGTGCACGTCATTAGCAGTGCGTTCGATTAGTTTAATCGAGTAATAAATCATTGAAACGGTTGAATAATTATCAGCTATGAAGGTAATAAATCAACGGGTTAACACTGGCAGAACTGTCAGAACTACATGTATCTCTTTTGGAAGAGTGTGGGTCTGAAAAGAGCGGGTTGGTTTCTCGACGTTTCGAACGGTCAGGAGCTAGTATAATGTAGATAACTCATAGCCGCTGAACCGTGAAGTTCTGGGAAACTTGGCAGCTGGATCCCCAGAAATATGAGGGTAATAATATGCTGTGTGTGCACTGTGGCTGGACGTCATAGAGGCAGGGTGCCATTTGGTATGGATATAGGCTGGGGGATCAATTAACCCAGAAGTCAATCTAAACCCGGGGGTACTGAGTATATAGGAGACCTGGAAGGCTGCTAATGGGACCTGGAAGTAAGGCTTGGTCTTGAGGATGGGTTGTGTTGACACTGGTTGAGGCAGGGTGCCATGTGGATAGACCATTTGCACCGGCGGCCATGACAGGGGCCAGTTTTCATATTTAAATGTGTGACAATAGGGGTCTATAGCTCGGGAATAATAAGGCAGTCTAAAGGAGGTGCCATATAATGGGGCATGGGGGATCGGGCTTGCTCACTGAAGGTGTGAATAAGGGATATCTTATCATGATCTTGTAGGCACACAGACTAGAAGTATTTCATAAGTAGCGCGGCTTTTCCATCTGGATCAGGTGCAGTTCCGTACATTTAATTTCTGGCAAACGAGGCTAGCCTAGCCCACACTCAATTTTGTAAATTCAGTTCGCTATTTATTGTACACTATAGAGTGGAGTGTGTGCAAGGGGCGCCGAAATGGCGAACTTGGTTTTCAAAATTACAAGTGTGCTATGGACTAGGGGTGTCAATCGGCGCCTCTCACGAACTATCGTCCAATGTACAATGTACTTGATCGAGCAGATTTTCGCCAGGGTACCGATGTTAGTACGTCGATGCCGGACTTGTTTTACATTTTGCCTAGTGCAAACCATGAAAAAACTAAGGCTGGAAACAGCAGCATTTTTTCCACAATTCCAGTTTGAAGTCTTATGTTTTTTCTTTGCGTTTCTGCTGTGTGTTCCTAGAGTGACATGCCCCAAACAGCGCCCTCTTTCTGTAAGTTTATGTGAAGAAATTTTCAAAGTTGAAAAAATGACACTTTTTATTCATGGGGCATTAAAATGAACAGTAGTATTGCCTTTCTAAACAAGTAATCCTTCATATGAAGCAAACACTGTGCATAAAGTTATTGAGCATTTCAGGGGCCTTTTAGCAATTTTTTGGTTTTAGCTTGGACCCGGAACTGCCCCCCGTCCCCCTTCCCGGCCTGTACGCAAAGTGTACGCAATGTCAACAACCGCCCCTAACCCCTCCCCCCCCCATATGTACTTTATGAACGCCCCTAGAAATAGCCATTACTACAAGTAATGGCTATTAATGCCATTCTCTGTGATGTTATGCACCTATCAATTGTTTCCCCCACCCCTCCCACCCCCCGCGGTACCCCACCCCACAGGTGGGGGTTTGGTCACATTTTTCATGACCCAGGGTGGGGCATTTGGCATATTATCTGTACATTTTTGCGCATGTTTTGCACCCGAGGGTGGGGATTTTTGTCACCTAAATGTTGCCCCAGGGGTGGGGATTTTGTCACGCAAAAAGTGACAATCCCCACCTCTTAGGTGGGGTAGCCCGGGGGGGGGGGGGGGGGGGAAACAATTGATAGGTGCATTAGAATCCGCTTTTTTATATTTCTTATTTTTTGTACGTGTATAACTATGATATACAAGTTTCACTTGTGCATGTGTATTAATACCGTCAATGCATTTTGTTTCTTGGCTGTAATCCTTTATTGACACATATATAGTAAACTATCGATAACAAATTCAAACAGTACTGCATACATTGTACATTAAGCGAATGGACCTGAAACATAATGACATTCACGTTTTGTTTACATACGTGCTTGCCTGTGGCCCTAATATGTCGTCTGGTACCCTGAGACTCCCCATAGATTTGTGCACATGTAAACAGACCGCGATGTCATTATATGTTTCAGGTACATGTATATTGAAACCTCTTTAAAAGATATACCCAGCACGATAAATGACAAAGGGACACCCCCCTACTGCCCCGACACCTCAAAATATTATTCCCTCTTGTTAACGCACCAACACCCCCTAAAAACTGAAAGGGGTTCCTTTTAACCTCCTTGCTATTTCAGACACAATTGGGGAATAATGGTAGGGGGTACCCTCGGTCACATATCGTGCTGCATAATGTTGAAAGACATCGGCCCTAAATACAGTTTAAAGGTATTAAAAACTTACACTTAACATTTTCTAAAAATTAACTATACAGTGGAACTTCTTAACTTTTGAAGTTAATCAATTTTTGTAAGTAATACATGAACTTGTTTAATGTGTCTCTAATAGAAAATCAATTATATATACATTATATGGACTAGGGCTACATATAAAAATAAAACTTTCATAATATACAAGTACTATACTAGGTCATTCCATGACAGATCACCCAATGCAGTAAGGCCCGGATGCAACCCTTATGTTATTTTTGCAGCACCTTTTCCTTATTTTCTTAGCGTTTGAATCTGCATCATAACTGGTTTTATATTTATTGTTTAAAGACCTAATAGAACCATTTCTAATATTCCGTTTTCACCTCTGAATTTAGAGTACTGGTTTATATCTTTCAATTTCTGATTGTCATTTTAAAAAAAAATCAAAAAAAGTGGGGGGTGGGGGTTCCTATTGTTAGCTGTGGCCGTCATTAAATCACTGTCCTGGGTGAGTTTGTGTCAGCTCGGTGCATGCCGCGCCACCAAGTCATGAGTATAATCAATTCGTAAAAAGTAATGATCATTCCACGTGCCAATTACTGTTTGCGAGTAAAATTGATTATAAATTGAGTTAACTACAATTGTTATCGTATTTGTCATCACAAAGAATGCAGATTTACCACTGCTTCTTTGAGCAATCTGAAATGTTGGTTTTGTGATTTCTAGGTCTAAAGAGTAGACATACCTCAAAATACCGAGACGTCAACGACAATAATAAATTTGTATAATGTTACATGCATATCAACAACTTTGTTCCATATTTTATGGAGAAATAGACATTTGGAAATCGAATGTCATGCTGATGATGGCCTGGCAAAAATAATGGCAGTCCATCTGTTTGCCTGCTATGATGAAGGTATAACGAACGCGATATTTGGTATGGTGCCTAGTCACCATTGAAAAAAAAAAAAAAATTTGGGATGACAGAAAAAATCATATGTTCTATAGGACACAGTATATCCCAGGGACCGTTCCCACTGCTGTACACGGACTGCAGTGCGCCGTTTATTCCGTGACAAAACCACCGGTCGCAATGTACCAGTATTTACCACAATTTCACCGTTTTTTCACATAAAAAGGTAATTATAGTAGATTATTGTCATATTACCTCAAGTGTTTTTCACGTTTGTATTTTGAATTACAAGGACAAAACAGGCATGCTGAACATTCACTCCGAATATTTTTCATTCAATACTGCACATGCCGTTTTGTGTAAGTTCTTCTCAGGATGACGTCAAAACTCTGTTTATCAACAAACCAAATGACCTCGAGCGTTTCAGAATTTCGGTGAAGAGGGTTTGCGTTTTAAACAAAAGGCTGTCGATCTTTGGTCGAAAACAAGTTGTGATGATGGTGTTGTAGAGACATATATACATCTCCATGATAAACACGAAAACTTAAACAAGTTGGACGGGGGATACTAGCTGTTTAATTTTTGTCTATACGTGGAACAACTAGGTTTACTTTTTTATTTTGAGACACAACAAAGGCATACATTTTGCGAAAATATGGTCTTGGTTGTCAAATATATACCTCTTTACCCTGGAAAGACCAAAATGCGTAGATTAAAAGTTTCTACCAATGTACAACATAACAAAGCATGAGAACTATACGTACTGCCATATAGCTAGCTCTATAGAACCACAGCCTACCTCCGCACGCGGTTTTGTAGCATTGATAATATGAACTTATACAGCGCACTCAGATCATCCGGACAAATCACGAACAAGGCGCCTACACTATCATTACCCTTGATCATAAGTTCCTTTAAAGGCACAGGCTCGTCAGCAATGCGCGCGCGCCAAACTTTAAAGGGACACACCGGCGTTGTTTGGGCTATTTTGGGCTCGAAATAGACCATGTACAATACATGATTCTAGAGGTCCTTCCGAAATAAACTGATTAAAAAAATCAAGGTCACGTGATTTATCGGAACCAGATTCTGGTTCCGATAAATCACGTGTCCTTGGAGTTAGTTTTATTTCCAGCCGTATGACCGTGTGATACACAGTTTATTCCTGAAGTTTATTACTGCAGTACTGCATCAAATTCAGCTCTGATTTTTTTCAAAATATTTATGAGTATTTGACAAAAGAGACTATTTATTTAGGTTATGAAACAAAGTTAAATCGAACTCCGAAAAATTGAACATAACATTTTGACACAAAGTCCGAAGCGATTTCCAACGTGGACAGTCTACCGGACCGTGTGACATTTAGCCCCACGGCACACACACGTTGCCCGCCCACGTTCGTGAAGACAAACCATGAATGTCATCAGCTCTTCTACGGAAAACGGAAAAAAACATTCGGTCATCTAGGCTGTCCAGTGAAATCTTCAGCAGAAAATGAGACATATCCAAAACAAAAAGCTGCCAAGTGAAGAGCGCATTAATCGTTTCCGACAAAGTCGTGATGGTCTCGCGCAACAGTGCACGAACAGCTGGTAAAGCGTATAACTCGACTATTGATCGTTTTTTATTAATTTTAAGCTTTTGTGGTTAATTACGGGACATTTTGACGATCTTTTTCACAAGGACCATTCAAAAAT
Organism: Henricia sp. BOLD:AAB3569; assembly: GCA_037783545.1. Classification (NCBI taxonomy): domain Eukaryota; kingdom Metazoa; phylum Echinodermata; class Asteroidea; order Spinulosida; family Echinasteridae; genus Henricia; species Henricia sp. BOLD:AAB3569. The sequence continues at coordinate 707,161 of JBBELK010000272.1, read as the reverse complement.
TATTGTCAAGGTTGCTGTATCACTAAATTACGTAAACAGTAGGCCGGTGTGTACCTTTAATCATGGAGGTAGGAAAACGCGCATTAGTAGCCCGCCATTCCCAACTCAATGGCGAAGGCAATCCCAATAAAGAATGCCCACAAAGTGACCTTCATAGTTGCACCCAGATTGCAATGATTTGGGACTGGCACCTCAAGTAAGCATGCGATCTCAACTCCTTCTTGGCAACGCCCCTGTGGTGAGCCTTTCGAACCTCTGTCAATGCCACGGTTTACTGCCTTAATGGTGTCGATGGTTGGCTCCTCGAAGGCTCCAGACTGCAAATTCACGTCATCTGTACTAAAGTCCGCTCCCCCCTCATTCGCTGCTTCCCCCAAGAACAGGATATACTTCTTGCCTCTTGTGAGATTGTTAAAGACACAGGGTGCAAACTCTAAGACCGTAATGTTCTCAAACCCTTTGTCGTCAATGTCCATTGTTTCATGTTGCTCGCGCTCATCCTCGGCCTCTTGCATGTATTTTGAGCTTTCTTTGAGCCAGCACAGTGGCTTAAAAATAACGACATACTCCTGGTCGATATTCAAATCGGTATCCGACACTGGCAAATGATTACTGATGACAGTGCCGTAGACGACCCATTTTGGTTTTCTGGCTCTCTCTTCGATGGTTTCTGACTTCCAATCTCGACTAATACTGCAGCCCTGACAAACACTGCCAACTATGGCAAGAACTAGGATGACGTCAAACGCATTCATTGCTGCTCAGATGTCGTATACCTCGCAAGACACAGATCCAATCTTTTCACGTCGGAAGGAAAGTCTGAAAATATGAAGTATTGGATTTGTGATCAGAAAAAGATATATTACGGTTAATTTATACACAGGACATTCGCCTCTGCTGTCACTTTCACAAAATCAATTAAATGTTATGAGAAAAGGTGATTTAGCTTTGGTTTGTAAAATGGGTTACAAGCCAAAATTGTATGTCAAATTGCGTTTTAGAAACAGTAGCAAAATAATATGTACACATCACATACAGTCTTTGCTGGCAAACCATACAAGGCAAATACATTCTGTGGTAAGCAAAATGTATGTGCTTAACAGCGCCGTTTTTCTTATGAGAAAAACTTTATAGACACTAAAAGAATGAATTTTAACCATATTCTGTTGTTGGGACAATGCAACTTGATCAATGTTGAAAAGTGTTGTTTCAACAGTTGACATTTGTTGATGCAACCATTTCCCTTTGTTGATTCAACTTTTTAAAATTAGTTAAATTAAGTCTTCCATTTTGCGCAGATCGCGCGGAGATAATTTTCCTCGTAAATTTTACTTGAAAATGCATTGTTTTAAGCTTTACGTTGTAACCATGCACTGCCTGATTTCAAATGTATTAGGTCAGTCGGAATTTCCTCGTCCGTGTAACACCCAAAATACTTAACCAGAGCTACACAGTAAGAATCCTTATTGATTGGTAAAAACATATATCGATGTTAAAAAGAAAATGTAAGGGTCTTTTTTACGTTTTTTCTGGTTTTGTATCTTTAAACTACTTTCTTCCTATCGGATTAGCAAAATGAGTGCTTCGCCGCGCGCCCAGTTGACAAGGCTCTCGAGTGTCATTGCGCGACGGATCGTACCATTATTTGTAGGGTATGCAGTTTATGAAAGTTCAAGTACGCCGCCAATAAATGCATCATATACCCATTGAAACTGCATTTGAATGTTTTAAAACCGTGTTGGGAGAGGAATAAATTCTTCCTGTTTGAAAATATTAATATTTGTTGCGTTTGTTCGTAGTGTGTAATCCCTGCTAAAATCGGCCGCCCCCGTCCATATATTACGTGATCCGTCCTTTCGAATACGGCGCTAGACTGGTTTCCGATCCACATCTAAAAATCGGAACGGACGTGCCACTGAATGGGAAAGCCATCTTCGTAGGAAGAAATGCGACTGCGTATTAAACGCTATCAAGTACGCGCACGCACACGCTGTAACATGTTCCAAACACGCGCGCGTGTTGCTCGAAATTTGTTCGAAATACGGCGCAGCCGATGCGCGTCATAAAAAACTACGCTCAAAATTCTGATGCACGTGGCGATTTGTAGGAAGTGACGTCATTTGAACGTGATCAATTGATTTTCTTGCTTTATTTCCACAAACCGAAAATTAAGATCAGTAAATCGAAACATTCTGAACCTCAATTTACAAAACAATTTGGGACGTTTTGGGAGATTTTATTAATGAATTACTTTGTAATATGAGGGACCAGCTAAATTTGTATTTTCAAATTGTGCTTAAAAACAGTATCAACATTTTAGTGCACATGTAAATACATATCACAATATTTTGTCAGGCAATCAACTTTTGCAATATAAAGCAGATAAATTATGTGCTAAGTAATGTTTCGTGCCAATAGCGCCATGAAATTGGCCCCTGGAGTTCAGAAATGTTTTCCCTTTTTTTCAATACTTCATTGCACCATCACTGCTGTCCTCATCTTTTGCAATGTCAGTCGTCATCAAAGTCTTCATTATCTTTAAAGCCCCAAAATTTTACTTCACGAGCAGACAAGAAAAAGAAAACTAAAAGTGTTGAAAGCAAGGTAACAATCACATTTTATGGTATCTTTGTGGAAGAAAACTGCTAACTGAAGGTGTTTTAAGTTTTGAGTATTTTTTGTTTACCTTTCATGCATTGGCTTAAATTTCTACAAGGCTCTTTATCAACATATTACTACGACTGTAATTGTGGGGAAATAAAACATGTTCCAAATTATTTAACACTTTATTAAACAGCTTCAACCCGCAAAGCATTATAATGACAATTCAGTGATTTCTTTAGAACGTATTGTACCTGTAGGTGATTGCACAACACATACAATGGAGAAATGAACTGATTGCATAATACACACAATGAGGGAATGGAATGACAAGAATGCGAGTCAAGTAGTGTAGATAACAAGGAAATACAATTAATTACTTGTACTGTAACACTTATGTAATGCTGCTGTTCCTAATTTTAAAAGTTTTCCAGTCACGTAAATAATGTCTTGAAGTTGCTGCTGGTGGGTATCACCATCATGCAATTTGGGAACGACTTTCACCTTCGCGGGTCCATCTCCTATTGGGAATGAGTGGACATGGGTTGGCTGCTCTCTTCCAAATGCCAAATACACCTCTTCGGGAGAATGATCTAGGGAAAAAAAACAATTAACTAATTTAAAAAAATTGTTTAATATCCATATCTACATTCTTCAAAATCTATGCTTAGAATACAGACGTTAAAAAAAATTTAGACGTTAAAACAAGCGTAATACAATTGTAGATCACTTGATGAATACCTGGTTGGCATTTGACGCTTGCTCATACGTTTTGGTTCACCGGCGATGTCATCCTGTTTATCCTCAAGCCCTAAATGTAGGTGCAGGTTAGGACAATATGTGCTGCATCTGAAATCTTCACTTCCTGACCCCCAATGCACCTGGTGGTTGGTGCCTTGTCCCCATCACTGTTGAACTGAAAAATGAATAACAAGTTAACATTAATAATAAATGGCACTGAGGGTTGAGAAGTTGATCAGAATGTTTTTCTTTTTTTGAAATGACTCATCAAGCATCGGTAAGTGCAAATTTGATGGAGATACCCACATTTTTTAGTGAGAAAACACTTAGTCTCATATGTTTTGTGCAAAAGGTCGTGAGACATGATGAACGGTATAAATACCGTACACGTTCGCCACTAATTCTTCCTAATAGTAATAAAGTCATGATCATAAATGCCCCAGAAAGTGTAAAATTTGGTTAGGAAACACGATAAGAAAATATCAAGTTTTTCTTTGAAAACACTTAGGATTGTTTTTGTCATGCTCCATAGACTTAGTGCATGGAGTTTCAACTCGCGAACGTGCATGATAGTTTTTCCATGATCAACCACCAAATTCTCTCCGAATTTGTCGACCGTGACCGGTCGAGATGTCTTAAAACGTGCGACTGTCGCCGTCACTTGTTCACTGTACCGTGTACACTGCGCTGGTGCCTGGAGTGTGTTTTTCAGTTGTGAATTTATGCCACTTAAACCACGAATTAGCAAACACGGACTGCTAGCAACATAAAGCTTACTATACTATTTTTACCTTCATTACTTTTACGAGTAATTTGTTGCTCATATATATACACAGCAATCTTTCGCGATCCATCGATGAAAATCATGATTGTTGCTGGCCGGCCGGCGCCGCGCCATACACAAAAAGGACATTTCAGTCTGGCTCTCTGACATGACGTTAAAATGCCGTATATTTATTTTTCACAGGCCTGGATCCCAGACTTAAGGGCCAATCATCAGAGTGGTCGATTTTATAGCAGGAAATGCACAAGAAAAATAACACATCGACGATTTAAATTTTGAAACTAGAAGAATTTATTATATTACAGTATAATGTTAAAACATTTTAAATGTTATGAGCTACAATTCTGATGGTTGCATAATGTATACATTGACAATGTGCTTCAATTTTCATAAACCACGCACCCCACAAATAATGGTATGGTCTGTCGCGAAGTAACAATCGGTTTCCTGTTTAATGCGACGCACTCGTTGTGAATCCGGGGGAAACAAAGTAGTTCTAGCGTCAAAAAACGACAAGAACGCGAAAAGGACCCTCAGAATTTCTTTTTAACATCGATTTCTACTTTCAACAATAAATAAGGACTCAACTTGTTTCGGTCTGGTTAAGTATTAAAGTCCTACACGGACGACGAAATTCCGACTGACCTATATGTACTTTTGTATATAAAACCCATCTATAATCTAAAAAGGTAATATTTTGAAGAAATAACAGAAAAATGTGGTTTCCAATGTCCGCCAACCGTGACTACATGCGAATGAAATTTAAGGAGCATATATATGTCAAGCGTCCTTACTATACCCAATAAGGGGGCGGTCGTGTTGGCGTACGGGTTCTTTCCTCGCCTTTCACCTCTGGGGTCCCGGGTTCGAATCCGGGGCGTGTATGTGGATTGGGTTTGCAGTCCCTACTTGACCGCGTGGGTTTTCCCCTGGGGCATTTCTCTGGGGGTTTTCCTCCCACTTCTAAAACTGCAACTCCTTCTTCGTCATCTCAAGTTGATAATATAGTATGATTAAAGCTAAAACCGTATAGTTGATGGTATAAAGGGCCTTAGTTGCCGAAGATGCCATAAAATATACAACAACAACAACATATACCCAATAAGAGGAAGTGACTGGTATCAAGATCCCTGGAACTTCAGGTAAGCGATTAGTTAATATGTAAATACGCATTGGAAATATTCCGATAACGTCATTAATTCAGATTACGTCATTGATTACATCACAATTGCGTCATAATAAAGCTGTCGTATGTATAGGCACGTCCCATGAACGTCCCCCGTCGTTCAGCTATTTAAAATGTTAATTTAACAATATAAATGGTTGCATTACAACACATTGAACAGGTTAAAAATTTAACCATTTCGAAAGTGTTGATTTAACTTTTTAAGAGTAGTCACTGACCGCACACTTTGATTATGTTAAATCCAGCATTTATTACGTTGTATTTTTAAGAGTGTAGAGAGTCCCTTTGCCATATATCGTGCTGGGTATATTGTATGTATACGTAAATGAAAGCCTGGCCAATCGCGTGGCACCACAACCCGTTTTAAGACGTGATTGGTGTTTTCCAGAGATGTCAGTTTTGAGTTTTAGCGCTAGAGCTCATAAGATTAAAACTCATTGAAACTTTTGCAGAGAGAGACAACGGTTGTAACTACAGAAAGAAATGGCCGAAATTCCACACAATATTCATCCGCCAAGTTGCACACCACCTGCACAAAATGAGAGCTTCCCATTGTTCCAACGCCCACAAAGAGTGCTCTACTTTGGCGCATGCAGATTAGTTTTAAGCGGTTGCATGTCTCCTCCTATCGTTCCGTTTCCTTGCCTAGGTCCGAGAACTTAAATCATTTTAGCCAAAATGATATCAATGTTGGGAGCTTTATTTTTGTGCAGTTGACACCGAAAAATGAGTAAAAAGCCGTTAAAGTGCCCTGCGTCTTCGCCTCGAATTTATGTGACGTTGCCTTCTCACAGTGCCGTATCAGCCAACCAGCGTCCACGATGTAGGCAACGCCTACCAAGATGGCAGCGCCCATGCATGACACGGAAGTTGTCGAAATTCTCTCGGTTGTTTGACAACTTATTAAGTGTACCTACAACGTATTAATTCCATCAACCTCTCACCACTTATTCTGTGACACATATCAAACATACTGACAGACATCTCCCAAAACAGAAATGCTGCAAATGCGAGAAATCATCGGGGATTCCCTTGGAGGCAGGGGAGTCCGTGCAACACGGACTGGCAGTGCGTGCATGCAGCACACTCACACAACCACGCCGTGCTGCGCTGATACGGCGCGTCATGCATGCATTGCGCATCGCGAGCTGCGAGCGCGGTACACGGAATCTCCCACTACGAATGGAATCCCCGATGATTTCTCGCGTTTTTGCAACATTTCTGTTTCGGGACATGTTGGTCAGTAGCCTACATACGTTTGATAATTATGTCACAGGCTGTTGCACGTCCCTGTCTTAAACCTTCAGAAAATCGCACAGTGGGAGGCCCGCCACAGATAGCGAATCGGGGCTAACTTCTCCCGATGCCATCAATACCTTTTATTCTGGATGAATCGGGGTGTTCGTGGCAGCAATTGGGGAATGTATGAACCTAGCATATTAAAATGTATAGGTCACACAAAGCACAATCCTAACAAGAATTAATATGGCGATTTGACATAATTTGAAAATTTTCGAATATCGCGGTAGATCGCCTTGGATATGCTAATTTTAGAACACGAATATGACAACGACACGAATATAGATCGACCAAACTTGTTAATTCGGCATGCTCCACGAAAGCAACAAGACTTTCACAACGACCTATCAAGAATCGACACGAATCAACGAGATCCAAGTACGAATCGACACGATGCCAATTACAAAATCAAAAAGAATTGACACGCTCTCAGTACAAAGTTAACACGACTCAACAGGAATTGGCGCGAACTGACGATTAGCCTTTTAGAAGTATGGCGGAACAAAAGGAGAGGGCGCAATTTCATTTGGGTATGAATTTTTTTTATTAATTGTATCTTTTTCCAAAAACTTGATTTACATGTTGTAATTATAATACATAGACAGAATTATTAATAAAATTAATAAGTGTAAAGTGAAAAACTGAGTTATTTTGAATTGTAGTCGATTTTATACCCACTGCAAAGTGCGCCCTCCTATTGTGTCCGCCATACTTCAAATGGGCTAATTTGGGGTTACTGAACGATTCGCGGCGATGTTTGTCAGTTCTTTGAAATTCACTGTCCAGTCAACTAAAATTTGGGTCATATTGTGATGGTCGCTCTCAAATTGTGATGGTCGTGTAAAGCGGGCCTCCCACTGTGCGATTTTTGCCGCGAATTTCCTACGATTAGCGAGCTAGAATCCCCCTTAACGAAAAATCCAGCATTTGCGCCTTTTTCGATAGTCCACATATCCCTTCAGCCGACTTATACCGCTGTTTATTTCAAATTGTCCGTTTTAAGTGGATAAATCGCAAGCAAAAGTGCGCTTTTCAAAAATGAAATTTTCGCGATTTCTGAAATGCTCATTAGGTATTAATGATATGCACATGACCCCGTGACGCAATCCTGAGAAACACGAGTAAACACGGTCGGCAGGTCAATACGTTTACACGCAAAAAAATCCGAAAACCGTCTCTGTTCAATGGTGTTTTTTGAAGAATTGTTCTCGTGCAAAAAGCCAGAGATGTTCTCAGTAGTTGTGTGGTTGTATGCTTTACCACACACCATGAACAAAAAAGAGCAGAAAGATTTTTCATTTTTATTACCAAGAGAGAGAAAAATGAGTCGCTTGTTCTTACTTGTACCGGCCCGCAGGGACCGTTCCCACTGCTGTACACAGACCGCTGTGAATGCTGTTCGTTCCGTGACAAAACCACCGCTCGCAATGCACATTTACTTCAAGGGCTTCATTGTGATCCACAATTTCACCGTTTTTTCACCAAAAAAGGTAATAGTATAGATTATTGTTATACTACAGCAAGTGTTTTTCACGTTTGTATTTTAAATTACAAGGACAAAACAGGCATGATGAACATTCACTCCGTATATGTTCCATTCGATACTGCACAGGCCGTTTTGTGTTCTTCTCAGGATGACGTCAAAACCCTGTTTATCAACAAACCAAGTGACCTCGAGCGTTTCAGAATTTGGGGTGAAGAGAGCCAGAACTGCTTTGCGTTTTAAGCAAAAGGCTGTCGATTTTTAGTGGAAAACAAGTTGTGATGGTGTTGTAGACACATACACCTCCACGATAAACAGGGAAACCTTAAAAATGTGGACAGGGGGATACTAGCTGTTGAAGTACGATTGTGTATAGAGTCTATAGACAGTCTCTGATAATCGTACCAAATCGTATAGGAAATTCAGCGGGTCTCCCACTGTGCGATTTTTTTTTACGATTAGGTACGATTTGGTGAGATTACCAGAGATTGTCTATATAGACTCTATACACAATAGTACCAAATCGTACCTAATCGTTGGAAATTCGTGGCAAAATCGCACAGTGGGAGGCCCGCTTTAAGCAGGCTTAACTATGCGATTTTGGCCACGAATTAGGTACGATTAGCTACAATTTGGTACGATTGTGTGTAGAGTCTATAGACAGTCTCACCAAATCGTAGCTAATCGTTAGGAAATCGCACAGTGGGAGGCCCGCTTTATGGGTCTTTCACACAGAGATGATACGGCGATGAGATTGGTAGCGATCTGGGATAGTTGGCCAAATCGCTACTGGACGCAGAAGCATCTCATGGCATCTCATAACATCGCATAACCATCTCGGACGGCTGCGAGTGTTTTCAAAATTTGAAAACAATCGCAATCAAAATCAGATTGCATCATCATCGTTACACTGGCCCAACACCGTCGCAACCTTGTATCAGACTGTCGCAACTCCATCGGTGACGCTCATGACAAGATGGTGTTGAGATGGCAGAGGTGTTGCGCCAGTGATGATAAGATAGCATTGAGGCAGCGTTGCAACATGCTCGAGACGAATTATTACATGTATCTTTTATGTCACACCACCGTCTCATCGTTGTCGCCAAGCCGTCTCAACACCAACGCAACACAATCGCATCACACTCGCTGCTATCCGTGTCACCGTCTCAACTCAATCTCAAACAATCGTGGGACCGTCTCACTGCTGACACAACTCTGTCTCCACCTGTCTCAACAATGCCGCCACGCTGTCCGTTGGGGTGTCTGCGCGCCGAAAATGATCAATTTCACAAGGCCATCTCAACCGACTCTCAACCGTGTCACAACAACATCGCAACTGGCACTTTGAAATTTATAAAATCGCATAGCCCTTGTACGATTTCAATTTTTCCCAATCTCAATAAAGTCTCTGCGGCATCTCTTTCTATGTGAAAGAGTCGTGTTAAGCGGGCCTCCCATGTGCGATTTTTGCAACGAATATCCATCAATTAGGTACGATCTGGTGAGATGACCAGGGACTGTCTATATACTCTATACACAATTGACCAAATCGTACCTGTTTCGTGGCAAATATCGCACAGTGGGAGGCCACTTTAGGCCACAGGCTGCCATTGACGATGTGTAGCCATTTCACGCCAATTTTTCCGACTTTCTTTTGGCAATAATTTCATTTATACTGGACGAAACACGTTAATTTTTGATATTTTGTAATTTCTCTTTCCGTGTTCTCTTGAATAAGATGGCTTTTATTAAGCTAGAGTGATTTTTAAAAAAAATCACACCTATTGCATGCAAAGATTTGAAGATCATGCAAATTTGAATTTGATCGAAAATAAATTGAACAGTTCATTTTTAATATAGCGTTTTACATTTAAAAATTTCAAATCGCTTTACATAGTGTCTCAATTAAAAAGCAAAGCCTTCAAATTTCGTTTAAACACATTAAAATCACTGATAGCCCTTATGTCCCCAGAGAGACGGTTCCACAGGACTGGTGCGTAATTACTAAATACGCGGTCACCGTAAGTTGGTTTCGACTTAAGTTTGAGATGCAGAAGTTTTACTCCATTACAACTTTTAGTGCAAATCCTTGGCTGAAACACAGAGATGGTAATTTGGAGCTGTACTTTGATGATATAAAAGTTTAAAAAATATGATACACAATATTTTAAATTCCACCCGCACCACAACTGGCAGCCAATGGAGCTCACACAAGATAATACAGGTGTAATATCGTCATGTACGCCTTACATTTATCTGCCCCCTGACAACCAGTCGTGCTGCAGCGTTTTGAATATGCTGTAATCTCCTGAACTGATAATCACACAACCCCCAAAATAATATTACAATATACATGCCCCATGCAGCTCAATTTTATACAAAAAACCACATTATTTTACTCACCAATTTCCAAATTTGACTATAGCGGCAACTCATACACCCAAACAGACGGCAGCTGCAAGCTAAGTAGAGTACTGTACAACACACGACTGTATACCGTATTTAACGTTACTTATGTCGTCATTCGTTTGACTTGTAGTACATGTATACATACATGCACAATGTAAATAGCTGATGTTGGCTGGCACAGGATGGCACTGCATGTCACCTTTATACACGGCGACATTGGGGTGTTGAAACAATTAAGTGAAGACTAGTTTATTGTTCGACTGTATTCGCCCGAAAAGACAAGAAAAACTTCACCGTGTTCATAAAAGTCAAACTATGATAACAAACACGACATGTTTTTCTTCTTCTGTGTAATATATCTTTGTGGGAAAAATTACCAACCATTCACTCAACACAAAAACCGTGCGTGTATTTTAATGGTTTTTTGATATATCATCCTTCTTGAAATTTTCTTTAAATACATCATTTAGAGTTACCAAAATTTGCAAAAAACTTTATTCAAACTGTTGATAACAATGGTAACAAACACCACAGGATTTGTTCCCGTGTAAAATATATATGTTACCTTTAATTGTGAGAGAAATTGCCAACTGATGAAGGTGCTTAAACAAACGAAATTGTCTAGTTTTTATCATTCATCAACACTACAAAAACGTGCATGGATATTTCAGGTTTTCTAAAGTATTACTGCATGGATTATGGCTGGAATTTCCACACAGCAGTTTATCAACATTATTCTTTAGTTATACAATGTACACTGGACTTAAAACGCATGAATTTCGGTTTCCACGAACTGCCACCCAAGTAAACGTTTAAGTTTATTGGGGGGGGGAAAAAGCTTTGAAAATGCTTTGAAAATGCTCGACATGAATGATGTCATTCATATACTTGTGGAATATAGTAAAATAAAAAGTTGACCGAAACACTCCCTAATTTGTTAATTTACGTTAGGTGTCAGTTCGTGAAAGTACTACCGAGACGAGCACTGAAGTGCACTGCGTGTCAGTTCGTGATGTCACCGACGATATTTACGATTCACTCAACACAAAAGACGTGCGTCTTTATAGGTCGGCGGCCATGGAGACTAGCTCTCTAATGCAATGTGCGCTGAAGTGTCTGCCTGGATATCTTGGTCCCAGACTCGCCAAGGCTGTTCAGGAGACCCTATATGGTGATGCGGGGATTGTTGCTGGCTTCTCGGCACACTTTTCTTGCCAGACGAGGTGACACCTTCGATTTACGATCACGCCCTTTAAAGGCACAGGCTCGTCAGCAATGCGCGCCCGCCAAATGTGTGCCACGCAATACGCAGCTCCATAGCAAAGGCATGGAGCTGCGTGTTTCGAGCACGAATTTGGCGCGCGCGCATTGCTAACGAGCCTGTGCCTTTAAGCTAGGTTTCTCACTGTGTACTAACTCCTTGTACTTTCTAATTATGCTATGAACGGTGGAAACTGACACTCTAAACTGCTTTGAAAAGTCCTTGTAGCCTTCCCATTCTTTGTGGCCATTGACAAATAGCAATGCGCAAGTCCTCACTGAGTTCTCCTTTCTTTGCCATGCTGACCCGGCCGGAAACTGCATGAGAATGAAGGCATCAATTCCCCTCACTTTATAGCCTACATACAAGCAGAGTTCTATTCTATGACATTCTTTGATTTAAATTTAATTGAACATATATGTAAATGATTAAAATCTTATGCAAACATGTTAGGATAACTGTTGAACAACAAAAAGGAATCACTGGAATGTTGAAAGCAGGTGCATTATCACAAAAATTGCCTAAATGCTGAGATTTTGTAAGGGGTATGAATCATTTTGAACAGGCAAATCTGGACATTACTATATCGTTGTGCAAATGATGCTGAGCAAACAAAATGTGGTCTTGTGCAAGGCAACTCTGTTCTAAGATAAACAGTGAAAGTTCCTTCAAAGTAGTTTTGGGAGTGAAGAAGTTTGAAATGTTTTAGCTTTTTCAAAGGTATGAATAATTTTGGGCAGAACTGTAGGTACATGTACATCAGATCACCGTGCTATTGATATCAAAACTAAGAGACCTCCTACGTACGACAAGCCTTATCCTCGTCGCATTGTGGACGGAGCTATGACAAAGCAAACTGGACTGGAATGAGGCAACAGAAACTCAATGCTGATACAGAAACTGCTGCAGTATAACGAAACTGTTATTTCGCATGCCATGGAAAAGCTCATATCGTACAAACTCATTAGACCTAGTGAAGTAGCCTGAAGCCTGCAGAATGGCAGAAAAAGATGTACAGAAATGCTATGAAAATGCCCCGGGGGAAATGCAGTTAAAGATCATTCTCCCTATAAAACAGACTCTTCGCGATCGGGCCATGAATAATCCTGCTCTCCACGGTAGCAAGCTGATGACAGACTTCGAGTGCTTGTGGATAATGTGTATAATTACTGCCAAGAATAATCCTGCTTTCCAGGGTAGCAAGCTGACAAACTTCGAGCACTTGTAGTTCCCGATCGTTTCGATGGCAAAGTGCCGTGGATGGAGTATTACGGGCACTTTGAAAGCTGTCGGTTGGTTAACCGATGGGATGATGAGCAGTTAGCACAGTACTTGGCTGCGAGTCTCCAAGGATGTCTCCAAGGAGATGCTGTCTGCATCCTTGGAGAAGGTGCTTACAAAGATCGTAAGCTAAGTTATAATGAGCTTATTAAGCTGTTAGCCAGAAGATTTGGCCTGGTCAGCAGGCTGAGAATTTTCTGGTTGAGTTACGTCATCGTCGGCAGGGGCCAAAGGAAACTCTGCAGGAATTGTGTCAATCAATTCACGAGTTGGCCGTTAAGGCGTATCCAGAGATCCCCGTGGAGGCAAGGGATCGGTTGGAGAAAAATCACTTCGTTGTTGCTGTGTCTGAACAGCAGATACTTGAGGGTGTGTTTCGGGCACGGTCCAAAAATTTGTCTGAGGCGCTGCAAGCTGCCTTGGAGACGGAGAACTTTCACGACGTGGAATCTCAGAGGGGGATGGATAAATCCCCTAGGTACGAAAGGGGTGCGGATCACGATATGGAGGATCGGATCCAATCTGTTGAGCAAGCTGTTAGGCGGCAAATAAATGACGTGTGTCAGCTACCTCACGCTTGAATGATCAAGATGGCTTTGTACGGTTGTTTGTATTGTGCGTAGGAATGTTTGCGCAATGCCCTCATGCACGAATGCCCCCATTTTGTACATAGGTACATGTGCTCCGTACAGTATATAATGCGTGGGCCGACGCCTGTTCGTCCTTCATACGTGCATAAACACTATGAGCAAAAACATGTACATGTTCATTGTGACCCCATTGTTAGTAACAATGGTGTGTGCCCAATTTCCATTGTTAGATGTTCATAGTGAAACGTACTACAACAACAACAACAACAACTGTCGTCCTTAGGGCGGTTCCTCGCCTTTCACCTCTGGCGTCCCGGGTTCGAATCCGGGGCGTGTATGTGGATTGGGTTTGCAGTCCCTACTTGACCGCGTGGGTTTTCCCCTGGGGATTTCCTCCCACTTCTAAAACTGCAACTCCTTCCTCGTCATCTCAAGTTGATAATAAAGTATAGTTAAAGCTAAAACCGTATAGTTAATGGCATAAAGGGCCTTAGTTGCCGAAGATGCCATAAAATTAACAACAACAACAACTGTTCGTCCTTGGATTCCAGCTCGTGACTCAGAACCGATCGGACGTGTCTATTGGTTGCTCTTGAGCGCGCGAAAACTCTGAATTTTATCTGCGTCACAGATTGCTTGATAGTGACAGCCTATTCCATCAAGTCTTCAACCATCTATACCATCTAAAGAAACAACTCAAATTTAATTTTGGTAAGCAATATAAAAAAAATCAAGAGGCCGTTTTATTGTAATTTGTATGATAGTTCAGGCCTGAAATCGGTCAGAAATGGCCGATAATGGCACCGAACCAGACACACCATGCATGGGACCAGCTATAACAAAATACGCCCATGGATACTCAATCACCTCAGCTATTATGATGAACAACAACGCTCTACACTTGACAAATTGATGAGCCAGTCACAAAATAGCTTGCAGTCACAGTCACAAAAACTAAGCAGAAAACGACCTAAATCTAACTTAGTTGATGATGACATATATACAGACTCCATTATGACCCGGCGAATAACCCTAAACGTCGCAACACACAAAACCCCCAAATCAACCCACTATGGTCATAATTAAATCCCCTGACATCAAACTGGCCAAAATTGGCCCTATCAAAATTGCTAAGGCACTTAATAAAATTGGTGGCGACATGATCAAAAATGTGTCGAAAAACAGCCAAGGTGGTCTAGTCTAACAGTAAAATGCCATACTTCGGCCCGAGCCAAGAAACTTAAAGGGATTTCGCAACTAGACCAGTGGGCAGTGTCAACCGAAAATGTTAAGTCCGAGACCCAAAGCAAGGGAGTCATCACGGGCATTCCCACTGACATCACCGATGACGACCTGCTTCTAGCCCTGGATAAAGACTGGGTCCTTGACGTCAGATGCCTAATGCGCAGAAAAGATGGGAAGTTGGAGAAAAGTGTGTCTGTATGCTTGACCTTTAATACGCCGACCCTTCCCGCCATATTCGGACCGCGCCAGCTTAGTTTCGGGCATGCGCACTGCGTACTTTAAATACCAGCTGCTGCTGCACGGCAGTTCGCGACGTGAATTACTCATCATTCTTATCCAATGACATCGTCGTCTGTAGATGATGTCATCATGTTTATTGATGAAAATATGAATATTTAATAGTAGTCTTTTATAAAGGCGTAACTTTTGCTGAAATTTTCGCACTTTCGTAGCCGATTTCACGGGGGGAAAAGGGGTAATTTTTGGACCAAATTTCGCAAGTTTTGCATGGTATATCTGTCGTCACGTGACACGAAAATGCTGGAGTTTTCCTAGGTTTGGCACACCAAGAATATTAATCCCCAGAATCGTCCCAGTACCTTCAAAGTCACTTCTAAGGTGCAAAAGTTTTTTTTAAAAGCCTACAAAGTCGAAAAGTTCACTAAAAAATGGGCGAAAAACACATTTTCTGCCAAAGTTTTAGTTGATATTTGGTACGTTATTCCTGTGAAATGTACCAAAATCTAGTAAACAAGGATTTGTCTTGGACGTACACTTTGTGAACTAACGATTTATCATTTCTTTTCAAAAATGTATCCTTCAAAATAGCGCCTTGAGTAGCGGTTAAGAGCCAAACAAATCTTGTGTTTACATTTTTTTTTTCATCACGAACGTACGTACGTACACGCGCGTAGAGCCCGCGGTCAACTCGGTCCTAAACTAACCATGCATGGTTAGTTTGGGACCGAGTTGACTCATACTGGTAATTATTTGTGTTTTTTTTTTGTGATTCAGTGGACAGTCAAAACATGAAATTTGAAAAGACTTGGCAAACATGGCGAGGAAGAATGTACTACCTGGTGGTTTTTGTCCAACTACAAGTTCAAGCATGGAGGAGTTTCTTCCTCCATGGTTCAAGGATCATTAAAATTACTGTTTTCCATCATAGTATACAGTCAGTTTTCCCATTTTCAAGTGGGTTTAATATCTATTTCTTGTTGATTAGTCATTTACAAGGAAAATGGGAATATTAGGAAGGGAAAGTAACATCATGTATTGCGCAGTCAAAAATACCTGTTTATAAAAAAACAAATCGGCCAGCCACGCACATGTATGATTGGATGTGATCCTTGATTTGCCATACATGTTTGTGCATACTCTTGACTCCAGCAAAGATAAGATGTATCTAGGATAGAGATACATGTAGTTTAAACCATTCGAGGCCTGGGTTCGAATCCCATTTCGGTCAAATTTCTGTAACCATCAAGGACTATATAGGCTGGGAGGGTGCGGACGTATGCACCACCACAATTATCGCGCCCTCCCCTATCCCCACAAGCAGCAGAGGAGTTCCATCTTGCAACAAAAATGTTCTCCAAAATATTTAATTCGTTCACAAAAATATCCACTGGTGTTCAGCCCCAGACCGATCACCCAACTTGGCGACCTCAGCTTTATATAGGGAGTGCGCATGCATGCTCCTTCGCACAAATGCAAGGAGTTGGAGTTCCACTTTTATGAAAATCGTACCCCCTTCAGCCCAGCCTGCATGTAAACATGCCCATATTGTGGAGTATGAAATAATTTTAAATATGAAGTGATTCAAAAAAATTTAAGTATTCTGTCGATCACACATCCTGGCACTTTTGTGACCCGGCTGGTGTCATATGCCTTTGTATACGCGCATAGCACCGTGACCGGAGTGAAAACAAATCCGTATCATGCTTAGATATGCGTAGACAGCAGCTTTGTTCCTTCGCTTGTCACCATGGGCACGCCGTTGTTTTCACTCCAGCCCTACCGGAAGTGACGTTGCGGTGACCGACAGAATTAAAATTCATTGTAAAGTTCAGTGCCTGGAAGTTAACCGAGTAAGTTTGTGCTTAATGAGGATGATTCAAATAATCTTCCACTTCAGAGGCCTTGAGAACAGAGGGAAAATTTTTACATGTGAAATTTTCTCAGTTATTTTGTTGACATATTCTGGATATTCTACAGGCATTTTGGCTAAATTACCTCAAAAAGTTGAATCAAAGTGTAAACAATGCATGTAGCTGTATTTGTTGCACATGTATCGTGTGTTGTGTATGTGCATGTAGCTGTATGTGTTGTACATGTATCATGGAAGTTTTAATTTAAAGTTTGTGATCTGCATGTCACTTAAGCTAATTAAGCTTTATAGCTCTAAAGAAAGCTTATAATGTTTTTTTTTTCTCGGTTAGCACTGTTTCATTTTGTTTTTCAACTTCGGTTATAATTAATTCACAGTAACGTACGCAGCTCATTTAGTATTTTCTAACTTCTTGTTTACAGTATGTAATTTTCTTAGGCAACAGTATTCATATTTGTACACATGTGGTTTTCAGTCAAAGTTGACCACTTTGAATGTTTTTTAAACAGAAAAAGACCATTATGGTATAAGTACCGTACACCTTCGCCACTAATTCTTCCCAATATGGCATGATAATGCCACTGAAACTAGTGTAAATTTGGTTAGGAAACATGATTTTAGCAATGAGAAAATATCAAGTTTTTCTTTGAAAACACTTCGAATAGGCCTATAATATGTATATGCTCCATATAGACCGTCCTTCATCCATGCATGCATACAGACTGATAGCTCCATGAGAATGTGTACGGTAGTTTTTCCAGGACAATTTTTCAGCATTTCTTATTTCAATTCACCAGGCAGATCAAAAGTAACATTTATTTGCACTAAATGCATGAAATAAGCCCCAGGCCTACAGCCTTTTTACATGAATTATCACAATTGCATGATTTGTGTCACCTGGCTGTTCTCATCGATTCTTTTGAACAATCGATTTTGGAGTATGCATGTAATAAGCGCGGCGATACCGTGTGTACCCAGCAAAAGTCGACAATTATCAAGAATCGATACTAGCTTGTTCGGTTTGGCCGCGCCAAACATGCATGGGGAAATGACAAGAAATCTTCGTTAAAAAACTTTTGCACATTAGTTGTTGTCAATACTGCATTGGAAAAATAATCATTTACATGTTAGTACTGAGGATATACCTACGAAAACCCCAGGGAGAAGTTAATTTTCATTTTAAATCGTGCGTTCAATCGGACGTAAATTCACGTGCCCTTTGCTTTCGATTCCCGTTTTCTATCGTAATTTTCTTCCTTTTTTAATCTCGTTGAAAGTATTCTTTCTGAAAATAGTGTCGCAGATGTTCGTCTGAGTACCTATGATTGCTTGAAAGCGGAATGACTTTACGTAGATTTCGTAAATATCCTCGATTTCGTGCTCTTGGAATGCTTCAGAACGCTTCGTAACACGTCCCTAACAACGCGTCGCTATGCAGATTGGCACATCTGCTCATGTGCGATCAGGCGCACAACCCGGGAAGGTCCCAACGACTCAGTTGACACACAGCAAGTACGCGCGATGGATACGTGGCCAAAATCCAACTAGGCTATGACATCTTCATCATCAAGCCCTACATCCCCCCTGTGATTCGGTGTTTCAACTGCCAGAGATTGGGCCATACTGCATCGAATTGCCGAAGTTCGACACGCTGCGTACGCTGTGGTGGAGCTCACACATATGACGAGTGCCAACAACGTGATCACGTCAATTAAGTGCTGCCGTTGTGGGGAAAACCACTCTTCAGCGTATGGAGGTTGCAACACCATCAAACAGGAGAAGAGAATCCAGGGTCTGAGAATCTCCTATAACATATCATATGCTGACGCAGCCAAAGCCATAAAAACCGACATCTCCATCCGTCCAGACACTAGTCTTGGCCCAAGACTACTCTAGTCGATATTGGTTTGTGTACGTGTTGGCCATTCCCAGTAGTGGGCCCTCTTGCAGCACTAACTGGCCAGCCCTTTGCTCACTAGAGTAGTCTTGGGAATCTCTCCCGGAGGTTCAGCATTGGGGGCGGTACCGTTTTATGTAAATAGCTGCAGAGGGTTTTATGATGGCACACAAGGGACATGGCATACCACAGATATCTTTGCAAATGTCATACGCCTTTGCAAACATGTTTGTAAATATATTCGCAAATATTTGCCAAGAAACTTATGCCACCGAAAATATTAGCAACGATAAAACGGTCATGTTCGATGATTCTTGTAAGCCGCCTTATATTTTTCAAACCATTCGAAGCGCGTGCACGCGGTGTATTTGGGTCACGCTCTGCGGTCGACGCGCTGTATTTGGGTCGCTCGCTGCATTCCCACGCTCTGCTGTATTTGGGTCACTCGCTGATTGGTTCCCTAGGAAAGCCTAGGCAAAAACAAAGAAAAAGTTAAACCTTCCGGGAGAGATTCCCAAGACTACTCTAGTGAGCAAAGGGCTGGCCAGTTAGTGCTGCAAGAGGGCGCACTACTGGGAATGGCCAACGCGTACACAAACCAATATCGACTAGAGTAGTCTTGGGCCAAGACTATCCAGACACATTCAGCCAATCCACACCAAAGATAATAGCCACAAGCCTGTCGAGTACGCCTCTCCCAACCACAACCATGATCACCAAGACAACCAACAATAACCAAACCACACCTTTTAGCGATGCCAGGCCACGACACAATGCCAAAGACGCCACCACCAGAGTTGTCGAGGTTACCACTCAAGACGCCACTACCCAAACTGACCAAACAACAGCCACTCAGACAGAACAGGTGCACCATTGTCTCTTCAACCAACAAAACCTTGTAGAAATCTTCACAGGTGCAATGCAAATATGGGACACCATCAAAAAGAAAGAAGAAAGAGCCACTGCAATCCGATCACTTGTCGGCCACCTTGGCCACTCTGAAGAAACCAAGCCCAAAGAAAAACAAAGCAAGCGTATAACGGCATCCCAGTCCCCATCCACTTCTAGGAAAAATGACCCATCCAGCCAGAAAATACCCCAAACCAAAATGGGTCCACCCACTACCACTAAACAAAGTAGCAGCCAACCCCCCAAATCAAAACTAAATAAAACGTAATGATGATTGTTTTTACTATGGCAAGTTTGTTAATTATGCAGTGGAATCCACATTCTCTAGTTGCTCATAACCACGAGTTTAACAACGCTATCAATGTCTGGACCACAAAACCTGACATAATTTGTATCCAGGAAACTTGGCTTAACTATGAAACAGCTAGGGCAGAACAAGTATTTTCAAGGAAATTGTTGAGTGTTTTTTACTCCTAAAATTACTCCCCTTCAATTTCAAAATATTTACACGTTTTGGTGGTTATTAGGCCTAAAGGCGCGTTCACACTATCGCGGAAAAATCACACTGTTCCATTGGTTTGTACACAAACTGGTTTGCCGCTTGTGCGCGGCCTATCGCGATGCGCAAAACGTTTTCAGCTGGGTCAAAGTTAAAATTTGTTGAACTTTGACCGCGGTGCGCTGACCTTTCCAACGCGCAGCCAGTGAGGTATTAGTCCAGATTCTGGACTAAAGGGCTGCGTTCGGGCGTGCAGTTCTCGTTACTCGGGAGTAATGCGTGCGCATTGCACTCGGGTCACATCACGCGAACGGCAAGTCCGCGTGCGCGAATGGCAATCAGTGAAGATGGCCGTCTCTTGCCATCACTGCACAAAAAAAATGCCGTTTCATTGCTCACAAGAAACTGAGGAAATACAGGCCGTAAGTCGTGAGAACCTTTGATGCCGTCTAAAACAAACATTAGTGAGTTGTTGTTTCAGTTATTGAGTTGACACGTTGAGCAAATTCACAAAAAAATCCCACCCATACTCCACCATCTTCGTACAAATCACATAACACTTGACAGGAGTTAGCCTTTTGTCAAGGCCTCGTGAATTTGGGCGATTTGGTGACTTGAGTAGAGTCTATACGCGCAGAGTGAATTACTCACTTGGCCTTTTTCGAACTGACAGGCAATTCTTATGTTTTTCTTTATTTTTGCTACCAAAAGTGGTAGCAGAAATCAGCCAGTCACGTGCAGGTCACTCCATGCAAATTACGCAGGGAGCTCCTACAAACAAGGGAGGTAGGCTTACGCTTTTGAATTTACTGGGTACATTAAACGGCAAATAAATTAAATCAAATGGGAATTATATTAGTTCCGTATAAAATGTTGATGTAATAAACAATTTATGTCAAATATAAACGTATTTTCATGAAGCTCGATGGTTTTGTGTCGAAGTAAATATAAGTGCCGTACCTACGTTGGTAATGAACGAGGCCATAACGCCGCAAGCCATGTGATTGGTCAATTTGTCCTGCGGGAACTGTACGTGACTTGCATCACACGCGCGCGTGCAAAACAAGCTCCTAGCGCCCATTGGCTCAGTTGAATGTTTGTTTTCGATTTCTGTTTTCAAAATCTTTACGTGCAGAGTGGGGCGTGGGTAATGTTGTGACGTTGCACATTCGGGTCAACTGCTTGCATGTAATGAATAATGTAGCAGTTGCCAGTTCGAAAAAGGCCTTATGGCAAAACAGAAGGCATAGCGTTTGCACAGCCTTCGTATACTCCGCTCAAGACGCCCAAACCCCAAAGCCATAAGGCCTTGTCAAAAGGCTAGACAGGAGTACGAGCACACTCCCCATTTGTTGGGGAGTAGTGAGAGCATACTCTCACTGACCCGAGTGTCGTTATTCTTGCCGTTCACGCGCGCAGGAGTATAACTCGTGTTAACACGAGTACGAGTACACGCCCGAACGCAGCCTATTATTGCGATATTGGATAGTAGCGCGGCCGACTATAGAGGGCGCAATATCGACATGATTTGGATAGCGCATAATATAGTCCAGAACTTAACCTCAAATTCCCCGCTGGGGTCAAAGGTCAATCGAGCTCATAAATATTCATTCACGTCGCGGTGTTCGATACCGCGATATCGATATCTGCAGCGCAGCATGTATGTACGTGTGCGCAAACTGCATACGAGTACTGTTAGTACTGTACACATAGCGTGTATTGCATGCAGTGTGTATGTGACTCAGCTCATGCAGCGAGAATAGAGATAGCTAGCACGAACGTTTTAATGGCTAGGTCACTTTGGGGGTGGGGCGTAGGGGAACTGTGTACCTGAGAGGTTTAGTGTGAGGGGGGTGCGAGTGATTGGGTGGGGTCCTACATGGGAAAACAACATTTGGATATAGCTTATTCCTTGCTGTACCATTTATTTCAGTTTCATGCTAAAAGTGCAAAAAACCGAAAATATTATATAAACCAACTGTTCTTGTAGCAGATCTAATATATTGAAGTTCAACATGGCATGTACAATGTAGTAGCAGATCTAATATTTTTGTGGCCCGCCGGGTGGGAGCTTCAGATAAGACATGTTTTGCAATGCACAAAATAATTAAGCAGGCACACAACTCAGCAAAATAAGTTCTCGGTAGTCTTATTTAAATTAATATTTAACAAAAGAGTCACCTAGTAATGGGATTATGACCTGAACATTCATTTAACAACGACATGGGGTGTGAAACAAAACTGCAATTAAGTGAGCAGTCCATTGAATCCATTCCTTCAATGTATCTGTCTGATTAACTTGTGAAGCACAAAACTAATCAAATTATCATGAGGATGCTTGATTTGAGGGTTTTCATTAACATAATGCACTCTTTCAACCAGGGATTGGACATTTAACCGGTTAACCGGGGGAAAAAATGAAAAACCATTTTGCCGAACGTTTAAACGAAACCCAATTTTAAAGAATTTACAATAGTTTTCAAAGGTTTTTTGTATTTACTTCATGAAATTGAAATAAATGTATATGGAGTTGTAGTAAAATTTTCACCCGATAAAGATTCAATGATTATTTTGGGGGCCTAGGGGTATTGTGTGCATTGCAAATGCACCTATAAAGTAAAACAACACCAACAACTTTGGTGTCGGCTGAACGGTTAACCGGTTAACCGACACTGGAAAGAATTGCGAACCGGTTTCTGAATTAACCGTAAATGCCCATCCCTACTTTTAACAGATGGGAATGTACAAAAAAATAGAAATTATTCATCTTTCAGTTGCAATTTTTAATAAAACTGAATTCAGTATGACAGCTACATCAAGATTTTAAAAATGCATTCTGAATTAAGACTGAGTTACACACTTGAGTTTATTTGTGTTAAATCCTTCAATTCCATTTGCATGATCCAGTATTTTTGAAGGGACCTTTCAGATAACATACATTTTTTTGCAATGTGCAAATAAGCAGGCACACAATTTACAGGAAATGTTTCCCTCCTGTAGAAAAAAAGGCCAGGCCGGGGGACTTCATGACTATGCCACCTCAATACAAACTCAACAAAATAAGTTCCCAGACATTTATTTAAGTTCAAACATTTCAAATTAGGCCTAATAGTTGATACAACAATCCTCAGCCAGTATAATTGCCTAGGTAGGCCTATATGACCTGAACATTCATTTAAAAATGGCATGGGGTGTGAAGCAAAACTGCAAGTGAGCACTCCATTCCTTCAAATTTAGAAGTCTCATATTTTTCAGTGTCTCAACATGTGAAACACAAAACTAATCAATTATGAGTATTCTTGAATTGCAATGAGGGTTTTCATTAACATAGTGTACTTTCAAAAGAATGGAATGTTAATCTGCAAAACAATAAATTATTAATCTTTCAGTTGCAATTTTTAACAAAACTGAATTCCTGAATTCAGTAGGAGTACATCCAGATTCAAAAACATGCATTCTGAGCTACACAACTGCAATAATGAGCTACACACATGAGTTGATTACTATATAGTGTTCAATTTGCCTTTCACACTCATTTTTCAATGTAACCTGCAGCCATGCACAGAATATTCATATACGTGCTGCTGTAGAGGATTACTGCATTGTCTGTGAATGAAATATGAACAATTTCTGCATCTGCCGTAATTAAATTTGGAGCAAAATTACTTTGTAGACAACAAAATATATCAGTGTAGAATTAATGCAGCTTTGCACAGATCAGGAAGTTGTAAAAATTGCCCCTTTTTTGCACAGGAATTTCTCCAAAAAGCTGCAGAGCAAATCAGAAAGGTATGCCGCATTTTCTGTTCAAATGTAACATATTTTCAGGGTGAGATAAAGTGCACAGACAATGAACCATCTTCAAAAACATAACACTATATATACTAGTCAGTGATTTTTCAAATCAGGGCAGTGATCATTCATCCTATCATTTCATGTATGTCAGAATGCTAGAAAGGAAGACACATATAATGCAATACATATACATTTTCTATTGTTGCAATGGTGTAAGAGCTCACGCCCCCCCCCCCCCCCCCCCCCCCCCCCAATCTGCCTCTTTATGGGTCCATAATATTGGAACAGTGGAAAAAAATATTTGAGGGGTCCTTGAAATGGTATAACAAAATCAAGCTTTTGAATTTGTATGTTCATGAGCAAAGTTATGACATCACATCAGGCAAACACAGGATCACTCTAAACTCTGCACAAAATATTGCACCATTTTCTCCAACTTTGATGAAACTTTTGTAACCCATGGCTGCATCATTTGAGTTTGTTTTACATGTTGCTTGTAAAAAAATATGGAAATAAAAAACGCAGCAGTTTGCCACAACTCCAGTTTGAATTCATGTTTTTCTATACTTTCTCTTAGTTTTTGTAAACAAATTGTCAAAGTTGAAAATGTTGTCTTTTATTCATTTAAAATTGAAATGTACAGCACCAATGTCTGTATATAAACAAAAAACAGGGTGCAATTTGATTTGTTAAAGTTTGTAATGTGGAGCACCCTGTCAAGCTTTAAAAGAATAATGTTGATAAAATGCCTGGTAGAAATTTCAGCAAATGATGCAAGCCGAGTAATACTTCAGAAAACCTTAAAAAATACATGTATGGTTTTTGTGTTGAATACTTGTGTTGAAATACTTTAGTTGGCAATTTTTTCCACAAATGTACAATTACACGGGAAAAATTATGTAACGTTTAAAAGTTTGTTATATTGTTATCTACAATTTTAGTCGGGTTTTTCTTGTGTAGTTGTGAAGTTAACTTATGGGTAACTGCAATAGAAACTGCAGTATATATGGGCCTTTTTTGGCCTATTGTGTATAGATTTTGTACTAAAGTGGCCATATATTAGTCAACAAATTTAGTACACCTGCTTTTGTTAGAACTAATAACATTTTACTAATGTAAAAATAGCTATTTTTAAGGTCAAGAGGTCAGAATTTAGTAGATAAGATTTGTTTCTTTAAAATGAAGTGCACTGATTTGATGGGAAAAACCTGAAATTATAAGTGAGAAAATTTGAACACGGCAGGATGAAGAAGTGTTTCCGTACAAAATATTCTTTTTTTTCTCACTCAGGCTCCTATATATATATTTTTTTCATCAAATCTGCACGTACAGATGCTTGATGAGTAATTTTGAAGACAAAATCTGATCAACTTCTCAACTCTTTCCAACTATACAAACGTATACACCTGCATGCGTGGCTATAGCCACGCATGCAGGTGTATTATATACTGTATGTTTGTTCGTTTCATAATGCACAGCGCGTAGCCGGCATAGGAGGCCGATATGTACACATTATAATATTATAATGACTATGCGGCGTACATTGCGCGGACAATTTTCGAGAATCGATTCCCGACCGTCGATTATTCGGCGCGCCTCACACACATGATTGATAAGCGCTGCGTCCAATCAGACTAGGTGGGCGGAGCTATAGTTCCCTGAAATTTCTCAGCTATCCAAATCATGTCGATATTGCGCCCTCTATAGTCGGCCGCGCTACTATCCAATATCGCAATAATATAGTCCAGAATCTGGACTAGTGAGGTATCAGAGAAGCCCCAAGTTACCAGAGTGAAATTTTCTATTTTGGAATAATCGGCGATTAGGAACCATGCGGTGAGCGCAGCGCGAAAGTGTGAATTTGTGAACGGCCCTAAAGTCATCATCAGGAGAATGAGTGGCGACCAGTAAACTGAATTATTTCCTTTAGGTATAACACCCTATTTTTAATTAATTTTTTTCAGAATGGGTCAAGTCACACATCAAATAAAAGCTTGTGTCATGAAAAAACAATGAAAAAATAATTAATTTCATATGAAGTTCCGTTAAAAAGTGATACTACTTAAAAAATTACCAAAGTGCAAACTGTTCTGCCGGTTTTTAAAAAATGTTGCCCAGCATTACATTTTGTTTTTTAGAAAATGGGTCAAGTCATACATCAAATGAAAGCTTGTGATGAAAGAAAAACAATGGAAAAGGAATTAATTTGATATGAGGTTCCGTTAAAACGTTATACTACTCTAAAAATTACCAAAGTGCAAACTGTTCTGCCGGTTTGGGAAATGCTGCCCATATAAAACATTTACATATAAAACTGCTTGTGTTAATCACGGTGCGTCCATCTTTGTCTTGTTCCCCACTGCATAGTATACGTGTACGTGTCGGGCATAATCAGTGCGTGTGCGTGTCTGCGCGATAGCGCGTGCAGTCTTCCGTTGTTGTTTTGAGAGAATCAGCCATTGAGCTATTATAACTGGAGACGGCATCTGGCTGCATGGAATCGCGTCCGCGCGTGCGTTTTCAAAGTAGGGTAAACAACAATTTTGTTCGTTCGCGTTGTGTACACATTCAAACGAGGTTTTTAACAAGTGTACGCATTTTTCGTCATTTATTCGTAAATTTGGGGCTGAAAATATATTATGTCATGTCGAAATTTGTTTTAAAAGAGATAACAAAGATGACTGGTACACTGCAGTGCACTGTTTCCTGAAAGATTGGCGAAATGGAAGATTATTTAACAGGTAAGTATAGGCTATAGTACAATCTTTGTTTATCATCTTTCTTGTAATTATATGCCCATTGCCTTTGACGTATACGTACAGTGAATTAACACCCATGCAGTTCGAAGGTATCAAAATGAAAAGGGGATAAGGCTTAGGAATAAGTTGCTTACGGAAGACGACATTTTGTTTCTTTCCGTGCATAATCATAAGTATTCAAGTTGTGTTAGTAGGCTGGAAAAGTTACCCAATAATATGGGGGATTTCACATGTTATAAGACTAATTTATATATTTTTCAAGACGAGGAGATAAGAATATTAAAAATTTCGTCAGCAAATTAATTTACACAACAGTATTCGCACTGCAAATTTATAAGCTTTAATCGATCTTAACGGTAAAATGTTCACACTATTTTTTCCAATTGTTTTCCACAGATTTCTTCAAGAAACAACACAAAGAAAAATCAAAGATGAAGACTGGCTTAACATGAGTAGGGCCTACTGGTGTATCAGCATTTCCTTTCCCTAAAAAAATGAACTTGCTACATGAAAGCTATATAAAGAACAGTATTTTGATGTAAGCACAATACAAATTTATGAAAAAGAAAATACATTTTTAGTATCTATTTTATGGGTCTAGTTTTCGAGCCTAAAATAGCCCAACAAGGCGGTGTTTCCTTTAATGTTTGACGATTGTAGGCCTATTGCAACAGCCGTGCAAAAGTTCGGTGAAATCGTCATTTCCCATTCTTTTTGTTCAGCATCGTGACCGTATATTGTCCTTACTTACTACATCCCTGATGTTTGAGTGTGACTAATTGGTCCTTGGTAGTTAATTCAAAATCCAGCTTGAATGAAATTTCGAATTACTATTCGTGATTAATGAAATAAACGTGTATTGTAAGAATGACGAAATTCTTTCGTGTGTTTGTACTGCTGGGGGCTCAATTAAAAAAAAAGCTGTTATAGCAGAAGAAAAGGGATGTGTTCAGATTGTTTTCCAGATCTTACATGTACTTAACACTACTAAAATACCTTACCAAAAATTATTATGCACGGAAGAAAACAGGAAATTTGCAATCTCCAATTTGCCCGTGGAAGCAAAAAGGTTGGTGTAATTATTGCACTGATTTATGGAACCGGATAACATAGTTTACAAAACATCGGTGGTATTTTCACGATACCTTGAAATATGGACTGAAAACACGAAATTTCAGAATGCACAAATGAGAAAAGTGTGACACGTGACATCAAGCACATCAAGCAAACGTTTTGTATTTTTAAGCGAATTTTTCTGTTAAACAGCTGTTATTAAATTGGCCTGATCCATTGTTCAGCCGTGTCTCGGTTTCAAAATATACATGTAGCCCACAGGACGCTAGCCTAGGGGACTGTCAACACGTTACGGGATTAACGTAAACTTTCTTAAATTCTTTAAAAAAACCAAAATTTTCCAAAACAACAAATTTCCCAATACTCCTATAGTACGCATAATATGCATTGTACACGTACTGCAGCAAAGCACGCAGAGTGCAGTGACGCGTTAATACCCTTCTTACGCGCCGCCATTGTTCTGCCGCGCATTTCTACACAAACACTCCCAGATGGCGTATATCCAGTATATGTATGTAAATCAATGGAATCAGCACTGTCCGCGCTGCGCGTTTTCTTGATCGCCGCGCTGCGCGCATGAAATTGTGATGCACACAATAAACATTTTCAACACGGGGCCAAACTATTTTATTTCGCCAAGCCTCGCTTTGGT
The DNA here is from genome assembly GCA_037783545.1 of Henricia sp. BOLD:AAB3569. NCBI lineage: Eukaryota > Metazoa > Echinodermata > Asteroidea > Spinulosida > Echinasteridae > Henricia > Henricia sp. BOLD:AAB3569. The sequence continues at coordinate 678,586 of JBBELK010000272.1, read as the reverse complement.
CCGGTTACGTTCATTTTACTAGGGGAAAAGGGAAGACGGCCGCACCGTGATAAAGGTCTATATTGGGTACCAAACCTAATCAAATTACATGTGGTTAATGAACTTTTCAGTGGACACAAAAAATGGGATATGCTGTGTTTCATCATGAGATTAACTATTGATAAGAGAACCTTATTAATCCTTCTTCAGATTCGTCAGGAATTAAACGGCATGAACGGAGAGGCGTTACTGCTGATTTTTCTGAATTTGAATTATCTAAAATGAATGTCTCGGCGTCATGACCCTCTGGAATATCTCATCATCCGGAATTAATGTCTCATCATCTGGCATGAATGTCTCATATCAGAATCAATGGGAATGAATGTCTCATCACTGAATGTCTCAGCACTGTTTTATTTATTTAAACTAAATTTAACTAAAACTTCTTGCCTGTTTATTATTATTTTATTAATATTTCTGACTTTTAATGAATCTTATGTTACCTTAATTGTTTTATAGTATTGTTTTTACATTCAGGGCCTCGTGCCTGGGAGACCACATATTAATGTGAACGAGTCAACCTGATTAAAGATCAGATATAAATAAATAAATCAATCAGTCTTTACTATGTTTCCATCCACTTTTAACTGCGAAAATCTTTAAAAAAAAGTCCCAGAAAAATCTGTTTTTCGTCTAACTTTGACCAATTTCAACGGGAGAAAAGGCAAAATGTACAGCTTCTGAGCGTTTTCTTCCTAGGTTCTTTATGTCTGTGGTTTTCTTCACAGTCGTGATGTTGTAAAGCGCCCTCAAGAGTTTGGTAATTTTCCGTCACAGTTAAAAATGGCCGCGTTCGTGATGGAAGCGCTTTAAAATTACCTCTCTTAAATAAGTCAAAAAGTATTCAAAAGGGAAATTTCAGCTAAAAATAGCTGGATATTACTGTAAGTATACATCTGTCTATTTTGATGTTGATATGTTTCTGTTTTGTTGAGAAATCCTGATTTGAAAAAAATTAAATATTTGTGTGCAGGCAGAATTAGAAGTCGCGTACACCTGTTACTGTTTAGTGTTACTGTTACTTGTTAGCTATTTCCTTTTGGTATTTTTTTAGTTTATGCCACAACTCGAAATTAAAAGAACACACCGGCTTTGTTGGGCTATTTTGGGCTCGAAATAGACACACACATTATTCTGAAGCGCCTTCGAGAGTAAATTAGATATATCCTGAAAAGACGCCGTCAAATTTGGTAGTTTTTGAGCACTTTTGAAAAATTCAAGGTCACGTGACTTTTCGGAACCAAATTCTGGTTCCAAAAAGTCACGTGGTCTTGTGAGTTAGTTGTATTTCCAGCCGTTTAATACTGCAGAACTGCACCAAATTCAACTTTGATTTCCCCCCAATATTTATAAGTAAGGTATTTTTTTAATATACATTGAACACAGATTTGGGTAAATTTATATATTGGAATCGATACCTTATTCAATTCTAAGATATACTTTCCACTGACACTTCTGTCGCAAATGTTGCATTTCTGAGATAAATAAATGATAAAATTACTGCATAAAGTAATGCACAAAATGATGCGGCGAGCGGTCTGTGCGTAAGCGCGACAACAGAGGGCGCTGCGCGCGCGCGTAAATGGTTATCTTGTGCACTAACTGAAGGCAATTTTTGAAGAAGAAAACGTGATTTTTCTACAGAAAAGCAACATTTGCGACAAAAGTGCAAGTGGGAAGTATATCTTAAAAAAACATTATCTGTTGATTCCAGGAGGTAATTTCCTTAAAATCTTTGTTCAATGTATACGAAAAAAATACCATAAGTAATTGACAAAAGAGATCTAGAGACTATTTATACAGGTATGAAACAAAGTTAAACGTCATAAGTATGAAAATTTGAACATAATTGTTTGTTTCGAGAGTCCGGAGAACGGGAGCGAGCATGTTCTACGGTAGTCAGTCAGCTTTCCTTTCATCAAGTGGATTGTTGTCATTTTGCCTCGAAATTAGAATCACACCCAAAAAATTCTTCCTAGTTGTGTCCTGCAGTGGTTTTAGATGTCCATGATTGGAAAATGATTGGAAAGAAATACTTACAACACCGTTTTTGAAGCCAAACGTTGCTCTCACATTCAAACTCAACAGCAGTTCCTGTCGTGACCGTGTTCATACATGTGTAAATCTCGACGTGAAATCTCGCGAGAATGTACACTAGTTGGGCCTGCCGAATGCCCAATTGCAGACAGACTGTATCAAGCCTTATCGTTAATCGGGCACAAATACATTTACACGTACGCAGTCCTTTCCGTGCCGCTAGCGCTGTACGCACTGAGGAAATGACTTGGCTGCTCTTTCCGATGGCTGTTTCATTACTTAACACTTAATGTCAACCATGTCACATGTTATTAAAGGCAAGGCTCGTCAGCAATGCGCGCCCGCCAAATGTGTGCCACGCAATACGCAGCTCCATAGCAAAGGCATGGAGCTGCGTGTTTCGAGCAGTTTTTTCCAAGACCAATTAATTTCTTTTTTTGATCTTAACTTTGTGGTTTTTCAAAGTAATAGGTCTATTGGTAAGAGGTATTGGTAAGGGGCTAAAAGTGATTCATAGAGTCCCAATGTAAACATCAGAAAATCACTTTTAGCCTTCTAAAAGTAGGTTGGGGTAATGGGCGATTCGTACATGTACATAGACCTTATCGCAAATACCGCTTGGGCGAGTTTGCACAAAGGCACAACTGTATTGTGGGAAGGAAAACGGGGCAAAGTCTGCCCCGAAAACCTTCCCACAATACATTGCTGCTTTTGTGAAAACTTACCCAAACGGTATTTGCGATAAGGTTTATGTACATGTACATACATATACATGTAATACTGTAATTTCAATGTCGGCATAGTCGCCAGGTCCCTGACATTGCCACCCTATAGACCAGTTGCAATAAATTATAGAGTCCTGCCTTCACACTATGGTGCTCGCATGTGAGTGAGTCAAACACCAGACTACCTGGCAATTAATCGGGCCGTTTCCAGGGGGTGCAAGTTGGGGCAAATTTCATGGCGCTGTTTAGCAGCCGATTTTGTGCTATAAACGGAAGCTCCGGCTACTTCATGGAGACTGTAACCTTAAGCACTGTCCAACGGTTGCTAGCTTCAGAGGCAAAATTTGCTAAACACTCAAAATGACCAATTCAAAGTTCGATTTTGATTGAAAATATCATCTCATATTACAGATTATTTTCTGTAAATTCCAAAACAACATTCGTCGCATAAATTGAGCAAGCGGTAGCCGAGATATACATCTTATAAATCGGCTGTTTTTTTGCGAAATCATGTGTGTAAACTGATAAGGAGAGAGCTGTAAGAATGCGATGCAGTATATGAAGCGCCCCCACAGTGACTGATATATTGCGCCAAGCCAGCGAAGAATTCCTCAACTTCAAGTCTTAGTTCAACACGCTGTCTCGTTTTCTGCTGAACTAAAGCTTTGTCACGAAAGCCTAAATGCAGCAGGAGTACCGGTACATAGCACACGTGGGGGAGCGCAACGTCATTGTCAATGTGTAATATCACACATTTACGCCTGGAATGAAAACTACGCACTCGACGACGCTCACTAAGAGGAACTGATAATCATTTTTGTGTGCTAAAACAAACAAAGTGCATGTTTTTTACACTGAAATTTTGCACAAACACAGACAACAATCTCCCCAAACTGTAACTGGTTTCACAAGTCTGTTTCACAACACAAACTACCCTTTTTGGACTAAAAATCTCACCGTCAAACGGAGATCTTGCTGTGTTCCAATTTAAATATTTTAAGAAATCGTTTTAAAAATAAATAATATCAGAAAGTATTCTTTATTTTCAGTATCTATTAAAAAAGTTGGAATTGAACAATGCTGTGATGACATGTTTTACCGTGCATTTCTCACAATGCGCCACTTTGCATACGGCAGAAATCCACTGTGAAACTGACCAGTAATTAGTGTACAGTGCGCGCGCGATGACGTCACAGATTTCCAAGTCCCTAGCTTAAGCACGCAGCAGCCATGGAATAGCCTCAAAGTTAGCACAACTTTTCTGCTACAGTAAGCACACGTTTTCAGCTAGCTCTTAAGCAGCGCCATGAAATTGGCCCCTGGTCCATAGTAACCGGCGCGAAAGTCTGTGCGGTACCTGGAATACCTCGCACATTACTCTATGCATGTTTAAGCTGGACCATCCAAAATTCCATGTTGAAATGAACATGTTGAAACATGTAGTAATCGTGAATTTTCGTCAAAATAACGAAATAGAACATGTTTTATTACTTGAAATCGATGTCAACTTTGAAAGCTGGAACCTTTGCAAACTGCAATGATGCATTAAAGAAAATAGAGAAACCATTTTGGGTTATGTGACTGGTTTGAAGTTGCTGATCAACATGGTCCAGCTTAGAAATACATGGAGTAATGTGCGAGGTATTCCAGGTAATGCACGGTTACAATGTGCCAGCGTGCACCCCCTGGAAACGGGCTTGATTTGCTTGATATAGTATAGTGCTTGAGTCACTCGTACGCGAGCGACATATAGCGCGAAGGTGGAACTCTAGCATTGATGTAAATAAAAGGTGTGACTCCAAGACTTATGCAAATCTATCACGCAAAGTTCTGGTCTATTGATGAACAATGGTCCGGTTGATGAAGAGGGTGGGGACCCCACTGACCTGGCAACTACGGTATGCCGACATTTACGTTACAGTGTACACAATGCCTATGTATTGGATAAAGCTCCAATCCTAGCCTGCATTTTAACATTTGTTTTCACATTTAGCTGATCAGAGATGCCACTGACAAATGCACAGAAGCAGGAAAGATACCGGCAAAGGATGAAAGCAGAAGGACGATGGCCAATACTCCCTACAGGAGAAAAACTGATCATGAAGCGACAGAAAGATGCGGCGAGACAGCGAAGATATCGGCAGAGGCTTCGGGAAGGAAACAGTACAAGTACATGTAACCTGTCTGGGTATGCTGCACAGTTGCATCTGGCAACCATTGGAGACAAGATGGTGGCTATATGTAAGCAGGAACAGGACGTCATCATAGATTGTGATGCCAGTGTCTTGGGGCCAGATTCAGACAGTTCTGTTATTGAATATAAGCCAGAGTTGATGGCAGAATCTTGTGGTGTTGTATTTAACACAGTGGATTCAGAAGTACATGATGATTCAAGCGTCGGAGCTTCTATTAGTGGTCAAAATCTCAAGTCATCCACACTTGTTGGTGAAGCAAGGCTTGGTGCTCAGGAGACTATTGAGGCTAGTGACTGTAGAGTTGGTTTAAGCACAGGAGATGTGATTCTGTACCAAGATCCACAAAGTCACAAGTCCGATGATGCTTCAATAACAGCCCAACAGAAGTTGGAAAGAAGCCGATGGTTGTCTGCCCTTAGGCAGCGCAGGAGACGATGGCGTCTCAGAACAGAGGGAACGTATCATGTGTACAAGCACCAGAACAAGGTCTTCAGTGGGAGGAATCGAGCTAGACAGCAGGAGTGGGAAGACTCCCTACCGGAAGACATAAAGCTGGAGGTGATTGCCAAGAGACGGGAAGACACTAGGATCCGAGTGGCTCGATGCAGGCAGAGGAAGAGGCAGAGGGCCATGGCTTCAGGGAATGACTCGAACCAGAGTGAGCAGCTAAGGAAAGGTTAGGCTGAATTCACACTAAGATTTTTCCCGCATAAATGCGACACGCGTCACTTTGAGAAAAAAATGGTTTAGAAGTAATGTGATGAGAAACGGGGCACTGAAAATCACAGATTTATCTTGGGCGGAAAGTGTTTTTGTCATTCTGTGATTTTCAGTACGTCATTTCACTCCAAATGTATGCATGTCACATTTACGCGCGAAAATAAGGCTACATCTGAATAAACCCTTTCATGGGGCAAAAGAACATGCATTGCTACATGTATACTCGCATGTTCGGTGGAAATGCTAGATCACTCTGTTTTCATTATGATTCGAGCATGCCCACAGCAAGTCAGCAACATATGTTCCTACTGCCCCTCGAACAAGATGACTTTGATTTAGAATGCATAGTTCTGAGATTGCCCAATTGACCCTGCCCCCTTGGATATCGTTGCTATGGTTCACAGGCTATCGCAAAAATGGTGACGCACAACGCACAAAGTAATGGGACTTGGCATGGAAAACACAGATTCATTGGAAAAAACTCAAAGGTATTTGTTTTAGAGTCGACAGTTATCTTGGCACACACTGAGTAAAGGACTAGTAATACATAGATATCATATATTCATAAAATACGCACTTTCTTACCTTTGAACAGCAAATCATACGACACCGAAATCGAAATTCAGTCGGGGTTGCTGCATACAACTACACGCTATCACGTACGGCTATACATACTGCATATGTTTTGAACGATATGCTAATACACTGTCTGCGTAGCTCTGTTGTGATTGGTCATACATGTACGTCACGTGGGTTCGGCTTGATTGACAGGTCGGAACTATGCATTTGTGAAAGGGTTTATTCCAGCTTTACTAAGGCTGGGGTCACACAGGAATTTTAGGTCACATGCACAAATCTCATAAGGGGTGTTCGAGATGCTTACACCATTTAACAGAGGGTTAATACACCGGAGGAAGCCCCCAGAAGATGAAAAACGAAAGACACTGGGTTTCACTTTGAACTCTGGGAACATGGGTCAAAGGTTGTTGCCAGGTGGGGCTTTATAAATGCCGTTATCGTTTGACTCATGATAAAAAATGTAGTCGGCGCCACGCAAAATTTAGTTTCTCTAAAAGTACCGGAATAAACTTTGTCAATGCCCACAGACATCTACTGACACTATGAGCAACTAACAATGGAAATTGGGCACAAACTATTGTTATTAACAATGGTGTGTGCAAAATTTCCATTGTTAGTTGTTCATAGTGTGATTAAGCACAATTTATTTACAGCCGTATTCCCTCCTATTTTGTGTCATAAATATGTGTTTTTCTTCGTACTTGCGTCGCGATTCCAAACTGTCTGCCATGTTTTACTACTCACAGTTACTAGGTGACGTCATTACACCTTGCTTTACACCAGAGACCCGCCCGCGAGCTCGGGCAGTGGTGGCTGCCACCGGGGCAGACTCGTGTATGACGTGATGGCTAAAAGAACGCTCCGTTGTAAGTTGGTGTTACACGGTGTAAGCATCTCGAATGCCCCTATAATCGCACTGTAGTAATACTGCAATACATTGGAATGTCTTAATTCGTGTCGCCCCGGCCTTAGTGTTAATAATTAATTTTAAAGACACTCTTCTTTATTTTTGTCTTCTTTTTTTTTGTAGATGACCAACCACAGAGAAATGAAGAACACAGTTTGCACAGCACATCGAGCACAGGCCTCCAACTGCAAATCTCAACCAATGACACCATATCCCTTCCTCCAGGCGCAGTGCCCTGCAGTTTCCCACAGCCTCTCAGGTGTCAAACGGTAAGGCTACATGTATATTACTTCCGGATGGCTGAAAGTATTTGCTCATTTTACTGGGGGGGGGGAGGGAATTTGTTATGCAGTACTTTCAGGCCAATATATTTTTTATCCGGTCCTGTTCACAACTCAAAACAAAATCTTAATTTCTTTGACCCTGTCGTTTTACTTGACTCTTCGGTTTCAGGTTAAAATAAAAATCTACCCTAATTTTTCTTCAAAATACATTAAGCTCACCCATCCTCCTGTTAACATCAACTTTCATCAGAAAGCAAGATGGCGGCAGTGACACTGGAGTGACTAGACTGGCCACTAGCACGGTGTAGGGTTACCGCAGACAAAAGCGGCCATAAAACAGTCGTCGTTGTTAGTGACATCGGACGCTAGTCGAGATTGGACGATTGTACGCAAATTTTGAAAGTACTACGACCACTATGGTATGTACACTGTGGGGAGATTTTAATTTTAACCTGAAATTGAAGAGTCAAGTAAAATGACTTACCAGTAGTCAAAGAAATTTAAAGATTCCATTTTGTGTCCCGAACGGGACAGGAGCAAAAATCTATCGGCCTGAAAGTATCGCATAACAAATTCCCCCCTCCCCCAGTAAAATGAGCAATATTTTCAGCTACATTTATCTGGGAGTAAGGCCATGTGGAGACGTGATGGTCTAGTGGATAACTCGTCGGACTGTCGGTCGAGAAGACCATGGTTCGAAGCCTGGTTATTGTATTGCGTTGTGTCCTTGGACAAGATACTTCACTCCACATTGTCTCTCTCCACCCAGGGGCAGATTGCAATATGCTGTCTAAGACCGGTCTATAGGCTTAGCCGGCTAACATGGCATAATTTGTTGACACTGTGCTACATCTTGTAATTTTGGACGAAAAAAAGACAGAACGCACATTATGCACATTAGAGCCTTTTTTAGTGCTGCTTGATAACTTTTGCGGTCAGTTTCTTTGCAAAACTGCACCACACACGGGTCATCAAGTGGCTTCGTGAGGACATTTGTTTAGCTAGAAATACGCATGTATAGCCGGCTGCGTCAGTTTAAATTGAGTAATGTTTTTCGGCTGGAGCAGCCATACTTCAGTTAGACTGGTTTATTGCAATGGGCTAAACCAGCGACTAAGCCAAGACTGGCTAAGTTGGATAGCCGGCTATAAAAGACCGGTCTTAGACCAGTGGCTAAGTCGATTTTATTGCAATCCGCCCCAGTGTAAAAATGGGTACCAGAAAATACGGTTGGGGAAACCCAACTAATTGCTGGGGGTAGACCTGCGATGGACCGGCGTCCAAGCCTACTTCACAAAAAAATAATGTGTAGCTTGCACAACTTTTGAAAATGGCATAGCTTGTTACAAATGATCGCATAATTGTTGACCAGCTTACGCAGTGAAAAGTTGAACAAACGAATTCTTGTGTATCGAGTTGTGTATTAAAGGTTTTGTAAAACCGGCTTGAGGAGAGACTACAACTACATTAGAGTCCTCTACATGAAACCAACACAGTTTTTGTTGTTTTTTTGTTTACAGGAAGTCACTCCAAAACTCCTGATCAAAAATGTTGATGACAATACCAAATCAGGACAAGCGAGGGCGCCCTTTCCTCATGCTGATGACTCCTGCACTATCCGTATTGGCCTCGTGACTGAGTTTGATCAAGACCGTCCCTCCAGCTACTGTGACGCTACACCGTGTGCATTAGATGACAGCAGGATGCCCTTTGACCTCAGGGAGGACATCCAAACTCTAAAGCATCATCACCCACTTGTATATCAGTACATAAAGGTACATATGGGTCTTTCTATAAATTAGGGGTCCAATGTTGGTGTCCCCCGTTACATTTTACATCTTGTTTTTGTAAATTCAGGACACATTCTTTAAATACTTTCCATCTCAAAGAGAGTACATAAAGTACAATTCATACAAAATGGTTTAAAAGCCATTTTAATGATTTTTGTACGAAAATGTCACACTTTTGGACCCCTAATTTATAGAAAGACCCATATAGTTAAACCTGTTATTAACCACTTGATGCCGGAAGACGTTTAAACACGCCAAGATTTCCGCATCGGAGTAGCAGAGGACTTGTTACTGCTTTTGACGTCTACACTCGCAGTAATTTACGAGGAAAATAGGCAAAGCGGCATTGGGGTGTACAATGACGGTGTATTGACATAACAATATTTTACCGCACATGGTTAATGAGTTCAGTTGTTTTCCTTTCTCCACGCTTCAACTAAAAATAAACCCGCGCCTTCGGACAGCAATCTTTGAAATAATCTTGGTGTTAACTGGTTAAGGCCACATCTGTTGGCCCCAAATCAGTTTGTACATAATCAAATGGAGATAGAACCTTGATATTAGGGACCTAGCCTGTGTGACTGGTTTTTTTTTTCAGAGCGGGTCACAAATGATTAGAGGTACAGTTTAGAGTCCGGACAAAAATTTGCCGCCCGGACAAAAAACTTGGTTGCCCTGACAAAAATAATCCATTTTCTCCTCTTTACAGGCCCATTGTATCATTTGCAATGACCCAATTTTGTTTTTCATGAGTTGACAAGAAAAACCTTACTCAAAGTGTTGATAGCAATAGTAACAAACACCACATTAATTTATTACCGTCCAAAATGGTATTTCATGCTGGAAATTGACAACTGAAGGTGGTTTTCTAGAAAAAATCCTGTGCACAGGACTTTCTTACCATTCACTTGTACACAAAGTTTTCTCAAGCACTATGATGCATCTATGTAACTAGAAAAAAATAGGCTAGTTTACCAACATCCTTCCTTAGATATGTTACACTCTTATTCCACGAATCTGTAAAAATTTGTATCTTGAAAATGATACATGGGGCGTTTAAGAGGAGCTTACGAACATTATTTAAAAAACGGAACAAATTTCAACTTTTTAATGAGTAACCCTTTGATGCACTTCACTTTTAGCTATTTTTCTACTATAGACGTGCATTGTATACAAATTATTGTTTGCAGGGCTTGAAATTAATGTAGGCCACGGAGGCCATTGCCTCTGTTGCCCTTGGCCTTGGTGCCCTTTTGCAATCTTCCCATAGACTTTTTCATTTTCCAATAGAAGTGCCCTTTTTAAACTCCGAAAGACGACTCCAAATACAGAAATGGCAGTGCCCTTTCAGTGACGGATTTCAAGCCCTGAAATTTTAGGACATTTGTTTATCTAGTAGCCTTGTGCCTACAACGCAAGCACATGGAATCAACATTCGGTGTTCTTCACTGCTAAACATTTTGTCCATGCAACTGGCATGGCCATTATCGATCACGAATTGTATCGCTGATGCGATAAATATGCGTGGTTAGTGAACGATAACGACACCAGTGGCCAGCGAAACATGTTTGGGAATGACTCTGCCATACATGTACCTCTGAAGTATTTTAGAGGGGAAAATGGAATATTTTTGTCCGGGCGCTAATGGTACCGTCTTTGATGTTGTCCGGTGATGTTGGTGGCGGTGAGCCCGGACAAAACATCAAAGAATTGTTGGCATTTTGGGTCATCTCCGTCACAATGTTTTGGAGCGACTGCGTCATATCTGATTTGTTTTGGCATTTTCATTTGCCAATAATGGCAATAAAATGAGGGCAATTAGTTGCGTTATATTCTGTTCAAAGCCCTCTGTTCACTGGTTGTTATTCTATGTTTAAACTTTAAATTCTCTTGTTTAAATTTACCTAGCTTCCGAAGTGTGACGGATATGATTTTGGCAAATTTTTCCTATGCTACAACAATGAAAATTTAATTTTAATGAAATTCAATAAAATACCCCTAAAGATTGTGCCGAACGTTAATTATAGTGGTTGTGTACCTTAATGATCATGTTCCACTAAAAATAATCATAATTTGAAAAAAAAAATTCCGATTTCTTTATGCCAAAAATAGACACTCACTGAAGAATGACCCGTATATTATAACAGTTTCTATGTTGCTGCATAGCTTCTGAGGCAATGCCAGTTTTACATGTAGTGCTCTTTTTATTTTTAACAGTTCTAGCTTTGAATTGTTACACATTGACTGAGTAAGTTTTACAAAAAGAAAGCCCGGTGCAGATAAGCAAACTTGTGTATTTTCTCTCAATCTTTCACAGACACTTCAGATGGACAATGATAATCTCAGAGCAGAGAATCTACAACTCAAGAAAAGAACCCTTTGTCTTGAGGAAATAAAGACAGACGATACTTTGTTCCACTTCTGGACGGGGTTTGCCAGCTACGAGACTTTTAAATCACTCTTTGAGTTAGTGCAACCAAACATTGGACCAGTAACCGTCCCACACGCAACGATTTCACCAAGCTTAGAAGAGGAATTTTTCTATGTGCTCGTTAGACTCCGGATGGGGCTATTTGTCAAAGACATTGCAGCTAGAGTTGGTATCAGTGAAGCAGACTATGCTGTTCTGTTTCATCGTTGGATTACCGCTTTGCTGCAGCAACTGCAGAATGTTGTCCTGGCGCGCTGCAAAACGGATCAACACGCCGTCCCAGACTGCATCAAAGTATTGGTGGATTGTCGCAACATGGTATCGGAGGAGACACAGACAGCCACCCACTTGCCTGCTGTGGACCGTTGCCAGTTTACCATGGGAGTTATGTGCAATACAGGAACTGTTTTATACATATCGGACGCGACATCACATGATGAAGATGTATCTCTGTGCATAAGGCTCAGTCACTTGCACAGTAATATTGTGAATTTTAAGAGAGAACGGACGAATGAGATGCAGGACTGTCTGGTCGGTGTAGTCAACCGAATTCGCTCATTCCACATTCTAGACAACTACCAGACCAAGCTGGAGTCGGAGATGTTCGGGGCAGTCTTTAAAGTTTGTGCCCTGCTATCAAATGCCATTGAATAGACGCCATCTTGTAGGGCAACAATGTGTGCACAAATAGTGCAGCCATGCACGTCCTCGAGCAACAGAAACTGCCCTACATGTACAAGGTGGCCGCTATAGACTACTAAAGTGAAACCGTCACCCAGGTTTCTGGGTCTAAACTAAAACCAGTGAACTGTTTCCCTGTGCTTTGGCAATGGACGTCTCAGATTACCAGCGAATGTTTAGACCCAATTACCATGGCAACGGACATCACACGTCTATAGGACACAACACAGTAAAGGGCCTAGTGTTATCCTGCAAAATGTACTCTCTGGGACAAGTTTCAGGGTTGGTGAATTTGCCATGTGTCTTCCCCAAGTATGTCACGAGCTTTAAAACTGCTAGTCAGTTACAAGTATAGTACAAGTTAACCAACCTCGGCATTTTGTATGGGATTTGGTGTTAAACCATCTGGAAGTTCACCGACTCTCGCATCAACTCATAACTTTACACACGAGTTGCTGCGAGTTGTCCCCGGATCATCCTGACTTCACAACTTTTGAAGCTCGTGCTAAATGTCCGAACAAAAAATACCAATTTGGTAAAAAATAAAAAGAGATTACAGTAAACTCCATTATAACGCCTCATTTTTTCAAGTCCCGACTGTTATTCTGTATGCACTGGTATAATGCTCTCTGGATATAAAGTTCTAATTAGTTGGGTCCCTTGAGTGCTATAATGTCATTACATGAGAGTTTACTGTATACATGTAGGCTTAACATTTGTGGGTAAAGTTGTCAGTGCATGTATGTGCACTTGTAAACATTTATTTCATGCTTTGCACAGGGGATAACATTAGCAAAATAAGAGGATTGAATATTCGAAACTTTGGTTTCTCTCAACAGTAAGTTTAATATCAACTCAAACAAAATATGAATTTTAAGAGTTTTGAGCACATCTGTGTGCTGCATATTTATTGGTGTTAATACAATATTTTAGATTATTTTTATATTTTAACGTGTGTAAAGCAATCACAGATAAGTACATTTTATGCCATGAAGTAATTTGCAGAGAAATTTACATAGGTACCCATGCAGCAATATGTAAACGGGGCTTGTTTTAACATTTAGACAGGATGGTGATCTGAGGAGTGGTGTAAAGTAAATTAGCACAGCTACATGTAGTTGGTAAACCATAGAAAAACGCTTCCATTCTTAAGATGCTTCAATGTAGGTACATGTAATACAGCGACCGATCCTGTGCAAATGTAAAAACTAGATTTGCAAGAGTGAATGTTATCCACGTAAGACTTGGTTCTGGTGTCAAAGGACCCAATAGACGAGATTCACATTAGCCTGTTCTGCACACTTCCGCATTGAAACCGAGGATCTTTGTATAAAGTCGGCAGTATGTGTGCGCTACAAGTACACAATTCTGCTTGGCATTTGGGAGTGATTGTGCATTCACTTCAGTTGCTTAACATGAGAAGCCTTGTTATCAGACCGGTGTTAATGTGGGATTAGTCTATTATCAACAGATACCATACATGTACCGGTAGTTGGGCTGCTTGTCTGCTTTTTAATACTCCCTCCTGCTTGAATGTTTATGCGTCATGACCATATTATTTATGGCTTTAACTAAACATTTATCAGTTTCTAAAGAGCTAAAAAGTGGCACGAATTTGTCCGTTGTGCATTTAAGTAACTGCACCACTGATTTGTGTTTACTTCCAGTTCCAAAAGGATTTTGGAAGTATAACACAAATGAGTGGTGCATGCGACGTTGCACTTACGAACCAGATATAAAACCAAACTTTTGTACGGTGGCCTCCTTCATAAGGAGCACTTTGCCCCCACGCATCAGGTACATGTATGAGTAGATACATGTACTTTACATTTTCAATGGAATATAAAATCTTTCCTACAATTGTGGCAGCTGTTTTTTTTTACTTTAGGTCACAACTGGAAATTAAGGAAATTAATTAATGGATTTGATAGCTTGGATGATTCTAGAATATCCTTACCTACTGACATTTCTTTCGCTGTGTTTTCATCAAAAAAGATTGCACATTAGTAGCATTTTGGGGATATTCTTGAGGCACGGCGGCGCGTACCAAAAACATGTTGGTCTCTAATTATTTCACGTTGATTAGGTGGCGCCTGGACATTTGCATATTAAGCAAGCTAAAAATACTCATGCTTTTTGATTGGTGGAGAGTTTTTATCAGCAATGTCACACGTAAGTAGTTCCGTAATGGTGTGCGACTACCTATTGCACGTTTTCACGACAAAGCTGTTGAATTTTTGCGTTCATACGGTGTACTTTCAGTCGAGGTTATTCACCCAACGTGCAATAATCTGGCTGCTCTTTCCAAGAAAATAAAACCACCATCGTATGAAAGACGAAAGTGGTGTTACTTCAGCGTGTCAGATAACGAGGGAACGTTCTTTGCCGGCTCTCATCTACCACCATGGAAACATAGATTTTACTCTTTGCCAACCATTGATTGCACAAAGGAAGGGACCACGACACTCATTGAAAACAAGTGAAGACGTTTCTGCTCCGAGGTGACAGACTACTTACTGGTTGGAACATAGAAGAAATAATTAGCTTGCGTCGGGGAGAATGAATGTAAATTGGGTTTGTTTTGCCCTTACCTGAAGTATATTAGCACTGTACACTCGGTGCTTTCCCTAGACACTATGAAAAACTTCATAGCGTGCTCGGGCGGGAAGAAATAGTTGAAATTATCGAGTTGCAATTCAGGAAAAAAAGTATGATAGGGGTCATCTAAGAAATGTTTTGTTGTAGAGCCTTTTATTATTTTTATTAAGAAAGACGAATCAGGTAGAGTGCAAGCACTATAAGTAGCCTTTCGACAACCCCCCCAAGAAGAAAACGGAGAATATGAAAAGACAGACAAAAAAGAAGAAAGGTGTTGAAATAGACCAGAACAGAGATTGACCAGGTGACCGCATAAAAGTGTGTGTAAACAGATCTACATGTATATAAATAAATGTGATATTTGTAAAAAACTGCAAACATAAATATAACCATCAGTGAAAATGTATATCACGAAAATGTACAAAAATAAATATAATATATGTCTAGATAAGAATTTCAGAGTTATAAATCCGCCACTAAGAAATCTGATAATTTCAGGCATTTGAGCAGGCGGAGAGCTAAAAAATTTGTTTGCTCGTGTCTTAAATAACTGTAAACTATCTGCTGCACACACCTCCCTACCCAAAGAATTCCAGAGGGTGATGGTACTTGGCTGGTACGGCATCTAATCGGCTGAAGAATGAGACGATACATATTAAGTGCACCCCGAGTGTCTCTGACCAGGACATACAGAGCAGGGACAAAACGTATCTTATAAAGCATACATAGACAGCTGATATCCCAACGATGATTCAAGTCACAGAGAACCCATATATAAATGTGTAATGTTTATTGTTTTATGTGTACATGTATTTGAGGGCCTCTTTAAAGTCAGCTTTTTAGCTGTAAGGGTCACCCTAATAAAGAAATATATCCAGCCTGGATCGACAATCATCAGTGATAAATAACACACTACATGTGTTCGACTGCTTCAAAGATAAAGGATATGTGCACCAAGTTATCAACCACTCTGAAAACTTTGTGGACACAGAGCATCTTGATATCCACACTCAAAACATCAAGCAACTGTGAACAGATATCAATAAATGGGTAAAGCGGCTTGAAAACCAGATGAAGTACATCCATCAACACCTCACGCACATATGGTATGTCTGCAGGGTGATGGTTGTACGTGCACTTGGTTTCCTCTTTAGTGCGCGTCGGACCCTGTAAGTAAATAAAATCCGACCAAGGAACTCTTCATTCAGCACTCCAACCAGTACATAAAGTGGCCCTTGTCCGCCCCAAGGCAATATCTCACGTTTCCCCAGAAACTTAGCTGGGAGCATGTGATCATCATCACAGACCCCCTTTATGCTTAGATACAGGGTTATGTCATATCTTTGCTTTTCGATTGGCTAGTCCACAGTCGCTAACACTACATGTATGTGATGTTTGGGGGAACAAACCAATCAGCTTCCGTTGTTACACCATGTGAGGGCGTGATTTGTCACAGCTTGTAAGCCTGACTCACCCCAGTCAGAAATGAAGAGACCCATGGTCGTCGGCCCTAAAATGCATTGAATATTTTCTTAACTTTCAGATACATATGTAGTCCTATGCTACGTGTACATACATGTACACACAAACATGCGCCCGTACACTGCAGGCGTAATTCACACGGGAGCCTGCGTGCGCGCATATGTCGTAAAAACACTATCTCAAATTTCAACAAAAACGTCAGTAGGTAAGGGTGTTTTAAAATTATCCAAGCTATCGATTCCAACAATGAATGACCTCGAATTCCAGCTGTGGCCTAAAGTAAAAAAAATATATATCTTAAGGGCCTGTAGATAATGCAGATTGCAAATGAGAACTGCAAACAAGTCACGACATCACACTAGGATAGTCTAATCTGCTAATTCTGAATACAAACGGAATCTTTCCACAACTCATAAAAATACACTCAGTCATTTACAGTGGTTGTTCTTTCGAATGTGCATAAAGTACACATGTTCATTTTGAACGTACATGTAATACTCATAAATACTGTATGTATACCATAACCTGTACAGGATTTGTACACTGCTAAAATGTGCTACTTTTCAGAGAATGACTTCTTCTATATCATCAACACCATCTAGACTGTCACGAGACATACCGGTATGTAAATGGTTTGTGGCCCCCTTAATCCCATTTACTGTCCCCAGCCCGACTTCGACTTTCTTCTCCCACGGATAGGCAACAGGCTTGGCTTTGGTGGATGACGTAAACACGTTCTTGTCATCGCTGAATGAGGATTTTGTCGCTTTCTCCTCCGCAACGCTGCTCCCAAACAGATCAGCCATGAGATTTGAATTTTTGTTTTGTTCGGCACTTGACTTCGGCAGCACTTCATTGCTCGGCGCATCATCATTAAAAAACGACGTCCGTTTTGGTTTGTGCTGCTGTTGTAGTTTCCCGCTGATGAGCGTCGGGGCGTAGCTTCCAAACGTCACCGTATCATCATTATTTCCCTTCGTGATGTCATCTGGATGAGATGGAATGCCGTTGTGAAGGTTTTCCACTGGCTGTGTGAAGTTGTAGGTCTTGCGATTCTTACCGGAATCAGGCTTACTGCCTTCGTCAATTTCCTGCATTCTGGCCAGGAGGTAGTCCCTCTTTCGGCGTTCTTCAGCCGTACCCTCAGCCTCTTGCTGTTGCTCTGTATTGGACAGCCAAACAGAAAGTTGTTAGAGTGCATTAAAAGAGCATGTCAAGACCACATTTTTACAAACATCACAAGATGCACCTTTAGGGTGTTTCACACTAAAATTGCGCGTAACTCTCACTTTTCACTTGTAAACTTAACGCGCGTGGAGGGAATTTGGAGTGAAACGACGCACAGAAAACTACAGAATCAACTCGGGCGAAAATGTTTTTTTAATGGAATTATGTGATTTCCAGTGTGTCATTTCATTTAACCCCTGCTTTTTCTTAAAATGACGTGCTTCGCATTTACGTGCAAAAAGGCTCAGTGTGAAAATACCCTGAAATAGGGGTTCCGAAGTCCCATTGTAGGATGTGCTTAACGGTGCTTAACCCTTTTCATGTTTTTTGAAACCACTTACTTCATGGGTGATGACATTATGACAATATTATGTGTCCTATTGTTCTCATTACCATATTGAAATTCATAAACTAATTTTTCAGGGGTCGATTTAACTAAACTCTTCGTAAGTTAAGGTCCATAATAAGCAGTGTTGTAGTCGAGGCCGGCCTCGAGGCCGAATTTGCCCGGCCTCGGCCTCGTTTTGGCCTCGAGGCCGCCATACATACAGTGTACAAACTCAAGAAATGAGCCCGGCCTCGGCCTCGGCTTAGCCGGCCTCGACTACATCCCTGATAATAAGGCTGGTGATGGATCATAGGGCTGCGATGGATCGTGGCTACGATGGGTGATGCGTTGAATTTCACCAAACCTATCGTAAGCGCGATGCGTTCGATTATCGATTAGGGATATTTGCAAATTACTCTAATGCTGTTTCCTGTGCTGAATTATGTTTTTAATAAAACGGTCATTGGCTACACGAGTTTAAAAAGTCTCCTTGTCCGTTCTGCGTAGTGCAAGCATGCGCGTTAAATTTGGCGCGCAGCTTGCGGGACGCGTACCGATACATTTTGTGCAGTCACCAAGCGCGTAGGCGGTTTTTGTTTTTTTGCGTTTTTTTGCGTAGGACGCTTGTAGAACACGGTAGCATTATTTAAATTTTTATTCCACATGTACACGTACTTGATGTTGTGCCCGACGTAGACAATGGATGGCCAACTGCAGCGTAGCTTCCGTGTTTTTGCATACAGAAAAAACATCGGACACTGAACAGTTTTGAAGCGACACTTTTTGTCACCTGCTAAAATCGTAGGTACAAAATTTTAAAATGTTATCTTGTTTATATCGCTTAGCATAGAATCTATCAAGAGTGGCAACCAGTTTTTGGGGTAGCCAGAGTTCGTTTCATCTTCCAAAAACGGCAAAAACCACGACCATCGTTTGTCAAACCGTACACTACGATGACCCATTGCCTCATCGTAGCTTATGGTGCATTGCCATGGCATACATGTATATGCATCGGTACACTAGTCACAAGTTTTTTGAAATCGTTCTAAGGACGCAACAAGAGTTACAGAGCGGTAACCCATCGCATCTCAAGTTACGAAGGATCGTAAACGTTAGTGAAATCGACCCCTAGTTATTCAAAGCAGAACAGTGCAGTGATTACAGCAACCTTTTTGCTTCCACATCCAAATTGGAAATTGCATATTTCCTGTTTTCTTCCCATGGTCATGGATAGTATTTTGGGGAGATATTTTATATGATTGTTAGAATGAGGTTAGAATGAAAACCATTTTCTGGAAAAATTTGGACAAGCTTCTTTAATATAATATAGCAAGCTGTGATAACCAGCATTTCCTCAAAGCATTACATCCAATGACTCACCAGCATTGTTACTGTGACGTTGTCCTTCACCGATAACTGGTTGGACCACATGGTTATCACCACGGGAATACTTGTGAAGATCCCTCACACTGTTGACAGCATAAGTTGGGCTCTTAGTTGATTTCACGCTCTCAGCAGGTTTTGATCTAAAGAAGGGCACGTTTTCATCATCATCATTATCATCAGCTTCAGGAGTGTTGTCAAAGTTTCTTGCTTCTTGAATACCTAAAAAGGAAGTTAATAAAGGGATACACTCCTTTCGCAGTGGTTTCCGCGGCCCATTAGTTCGTCCCCTACAACCACTGCTGAACTTGGCAGGGTTTTCTGCGAATCGCGTGCGTGGCGTCACCCAAGACCAGGGGCCAATTTCATGGCACTGCTAAGCACTGCTTTATTTTGAAAAAATGGATTGCCAGCCAAAATTGTAAGTGATGTGTACTGAAAGGTATTATCCTACTCTTGCAAAGAACACAAGTTGGCGAATATTTTTGGCTTGTAATCCATTTTATAAGGCAAATAAATCCTGTGCTAAGCAAATTTGTGTGCTTAGCAGCGCCATGAAATTGGCCCCTGGCCTGAATGAAACTTGCCATGATTGACCAGATTCTGTCAACTGACATACCGGTAGTAAACATGGCTGCGCCCACGTACAACACTTATCACGTTGTTTTGCCCATGTCGTGTTGACTGCAGTATCATTTCGTCCTGGTTCTTGTCAGTGTGGCTTTACAAAGTAAGTACATGATGTAGTTGGGTCTTTCCACAGTACATGTAATGGGGTACACTTTAGTTTATCCCAAAATTAAAGAAATTTTCTTGTAATAAGATAACTTTTACCCCAAAAGGTAAGAAATTGCTGCCACAACATGCAATTTTAAAAAGCTTGTGTACAAATTTTCCTATTACGTATGTAACGTGAACAGACCAATTTGTGACATTTTGTTTGTCTTCCTCCATGCATGTACACATGTGTAATAGGAAAATTTGTGCACGGGGTTTTCAGAAATGTATGTTGTAGGACTATTTTTCTTACTCCTTCATGCAAAAGTTATTTCCTCAGTTTAGCTGGATAATTTAAAAATAAAATTAAGACATTTGAACTGAACTGGGACCTTAGATCTTGTATGTCACAGAAATGTACCCCATTACTGTGAAAAGACCCAGTTGTTTCCTGGACATCACTAATCCCTCCTCATGATCACTTCTACATCCCTCAGGTGTAAATCAGATGGAATAACATCAACTTCGGGTTGAAGAAAACGGACGTGATTTGGAAATAATAATCCATGTTGAGCAACGCAGTGTATGCATATATGCATGAACTAGGAGGCGTGGCGCAATACCCGATTATGATTGGCTATCCATGCAACAATCCTGACGACTTGTAAACGGTGTGCTGATTGGCTTAGCAGAAAACTCTGCTAAGTTCTGCAGTGGTTGGAGCGTATGAACTAGTGGGGTGCGGAAACCACTGTGAAAGGAGTGTAATAAAGGGAAGGCTACATTGATCTGGATGCGGAAGTGTCAAAATTGCAGTGTTTTAATACAGGTTTGCAATATATTTTTCTTGTTATACTGGAAACGTTTGCAGTGTTGTAATGCTTCTGGACTGGAGTCGATTCGAGTCGACTCGAGTCCTGATTTTTATTGACTTGACTTGACACTCGAATCTTAAATGACTTGATTCAGACTCAAACATTATTTAATTGAGTCTGCCAATAATAACATTGAACTTTTATGCAATTTTGATTTGTTTTTTTGGGTTATTTTGAGGACCAAATAGTATTTCAGCACTACAGATAGACTAAGCTTTTTTTTAATAACAGAGTATTCTGGGCAAGAAAAAAAAAATACCCTACTTGAAAGCACGTTTCAACGTTTAGACTTAATGTGAAATTAGTTTTGACAAATTTACAGTTGACCACTTGATTTAAACCGACTTGACCAACATGCCTGACCTGACTTGACTTCGGACTCGAAGGCAGTCTAACTTGACTTGACTCGAGCAAAGGGCGACTCGTTACAACCCTGAATTTTTGTTTTAAAAATATAACCGAATCTGAATGGAATTGGAATCGAGATTCCTAAAATGTTGGAATCGCCCAAGCCCAGTGTTGTAGGACTTGAGTCCAGGACTCGGAATCGAATCCGACTCGAGTCGCAATTTTTGTGACTCGGACTAGACTCGAGTCGCATTGGAAAATGACTTTGACTCGGACTCGACCATGATGACTCAGACTCCAACATGGTGACTCATGAGTCACATACATGCATTTAAAAAAAAGAAAAAAATATATAATTTGTGCGCTAAATGCAGGATTCTTAGGAAAAAAAAAATTGGTACGACGCATAATATGTACACTGCCCCACCAGGCCAGCAAGAAGCACATGAGCACGTCATCATTTCGCATATTGTGTAAAACTATAGCAGATTCATTTTTTTATTTAAAAAAAAATGATCTATCAGGTAAAATACATCCCAAAAATACTATCCATGGGAAGAAAACGGGAAATTTGCAATCCACAATTTGAATGTGGATGCAAAAACGTTGGTGTAATCACTGCACTAGAAATATACGTATTGAGGGCGCTAAATTTCAGAATGATGAGCAAAAAATATGACATGATACGGTATCAAAATCTCAACACCAATTGCAAAAATGAGGAGGGTCAATAAAGGGACTCGTGACTCGGACTCGAGGCTAATGACTAGACGCTCGGACTCGAGGCTAATGACTTGAGACTCGGACACGATATTGGTGACTCAACTACAACACTGCCCAAGCCTACATTACGGTAAATGAAATAACATTTAGCATGCACTCGAAATGCACTCCTGTACATGTATTTAAAACTGCAAGACCATTCACGAGTCAGTCACGAACAGAGTTTCTATATGTACTGAAAATCTTACCTTGCTTTTTTTTCGTTTCCTTTCTCTGTAACAGAAATTAAACAGAACAGAAAGACAATAAGTACAGGCATCTTTGAAACTAAATCCCCTTGTTTACACCAGTAGGACTACATATTCACCGACTAATTACAGTCAAACTTGTCTATAGTGGACACTTGTCTTTGGTCCCAAATGCCATGAGTACATATGTATAATGCTAATGCAACTTTTATGAATGGGCTAGCCCAGGTTGGACTCCGTGCCGCATACCACATAGCGGACGGAGTTCAGGATATGAAGTTCCTTGTGCTGGTAGCCGGTGGCCACTATAGACAAGTTTGACTGTAATTCTACCCTCCCTTCCCACTGTCTTTGTTACACTTCCTACAATAGTGAGCAGTGTTAGGGATATTATGGGGTGTACGTAGATATTTTATTGAGGGTATGCATTCCGCTTGAAAGATTTTTTATATGATTCGACAATTCATCACGTTCAAATGTCAAATTCATCACAAATTGTCACGTGCATCAGGATTTTGAGCGTAATTTTGTTATGACGCGCATCGGTTGCGCTGTATTTCGAACAAATTTCGAGCAACACGCACGCGTGTTTCGAACATTTTCCAGGGTGTGCGTGCGCGTACTTGATGGCGTTTAATACGCAGTAGCATTTTTCCTTCGAAGATGGCGTCTGTGAGAGTGGTCAATTGTAACTGCATGACAGACACACCTTGTCACAGGAATAAGTGAAAACAGTCATTTGAAAACAAAAATTCCAAAATTGACAACATACCAATATCCCAAACTTATTGTGAGTAGTGTACATACATGTATAAGGGAACATTTGCACACAGGTTTTTCAGATGTTTTCCAAATCCTCACGAGGTGACAAAACAAAATGTTGGACATTTCTTGCAAAAAACGGTTGTTGGATAAATTCATAAACCAACCAACCAACCATTATGCATGAGAACGCACGTGTGAAAATATTTAAACTGTAATAATATTGCTGACGGAAAATTTTGAATGAATGTGGGAGAGGAAAAACATAACGGGCAGTGCTCTAAACTGGCCGAACATTTGTCCAGGTGCACTGAGAAATGTCCTCATGCGACGAACACTGATGACCAACTCCCTGTGCGCCACATGAGGGCACTGTTCAAAACTGATGCATGCAACTGTCTTGGTCATTATCGGCCGCGGCTTGGGTCACT
Source organism: Henricia sp. BOLD:AAB3569 (assembly GCA_037783545.1). NCBI lineage: Eukaryota > Metazoa > Echinodermata > Asteroidea > Spinulosida > Echinasteridae > Henricia > Henricia sp. BOLD:AAB3569. The sequence goes on along the minus strand of JBBELK010000272.1, from coordinate 655,076 downwards.
GATGCAATAGATAGAGGGTGCTTTCACATGGGGTCAAAAGGTCACGACTCTCCCGTGTTTGTCCTCCATGTGGAGAGAGAACAATAGAGCCACGTGGGGAAACGCACGTGGCTGCTAGAAGAAAAGCACATGCTCTATTGTTCTCTTCTGATCTGGAGGACAAACACGGGAGATGTTTAGTAACCCGTGACAGCTGTGAAACCGCTCTATACGTGGCAAGTGAATGATAGCGACAACCAGCAACCAGAGGACCATGTTTGGTGACTTTACACCTAATTTTGGAATGACTGGGCAGTATACATGTACTTATGAAGTGTTTTTAGAGGGGAAAATGGATTATTTTTGTCAGAGGGCAACCAAGTTTTTTGTCCGAGCAGCAATTTTTTGTCCGGGCTCTAACCGTACCTCTTAGAAAAAATAACTCTTAAGTCGCACAGGCTACAGGGACGGATCCAGGAATTTTTCCAGGAGGGGGTTTTGCCAATTTCGGACAGGCGGACACACACAAAATGCATTACATTATATTTTTCGGTGCCGGAGCAGGGAGGGGTTTTGACCCCCAAACACCCACACCCCCCCACCCTCTGGATCCGAGCCTGGGCTAGGTTGAGTTTTCGCAACAATAAGAAATCTGTGGCAGAACCACACTCATTGAAATACAAAAACAAAATTCTGGCGGAACACGTACATTCCAGGCAATATCTGGGCAACGTCAGGAATTTCCATTGTGTTTTTGTATTTTAATGAGCGTGGATCTGCCGCAGATTACTTCTTATGGTCGCGAACTCGACCTAGCCTGTGCGACTTAAAGGCCTTTTTTTGCAGAGTGGATCACAATTTGTCCTGGCGGCCGGACAAAACAGCTAGTGGAGAACCGTGAATAGGGGTGTGTCGCCATGCGGGTATATTGCTCGTATAAAACCCTGGTATGTGTAAAAGGGGTACAACCAGTGTACATGCGTACCTGGTCTTCCTCTTGCCGTTTTCTCCTGGCCATTTCCTCCTCCTCTTGTATTTTCTGTCTTTCCTCTTCTCGCCGCCTCCCGTCTTCCTCTTCCCTTTCTCTTTGTCGTTGTTCCTCTTCACGTCTCCTTTTCTGTTCTTTCCTGAGTTGTTCATCTTCTTGTCTCCCCCCTTCCCGCTTCCCCCAACCCATGTCCAGGTCTTGAAGTATCCGCTCGTGTTCTGAAAAGCCTCGCTTCTCCTCCTGCTTGCTTGGTTGGGGTTTAAGGGGATCCTCGTGTGGTACTCCTCCCTGCTCCTCCTTAAAATTAAAGTACATCATTGGTAAATCGTTAAAAACGACGCTATTTTCACCCGTGAATAAAACTGCCTTGTAGAAAAAACCTGAAGAATCCATGCATGGTTTTTGTGCATTAATTAATGGTAAAAAAGTTATCTGCGGACAATTTTTTTTAAAAAGCACCTTCAGTTTCCAATACGTGCCTTTACGGTTCCCCCACAATTCACTGCATGCGGTACATGGCGCAGTGCATGATGGGATACAAATGTAGTATGCTTTGCCTCGGCGTTCAATCTTCTCGTGTAGAATCGAATGAGAATTGGCAGGTGAGGTCAGCTATCGGCTGCTTCAAACTCGTAAAATGTGGCGAATTTGTGTTTTTGACACAAATGTTCGCTGGTACTATAGAGCTCAGATACAGATTCAACCAACTGTGTATCTGTTTTGGGATTATATCGGCGTCTAGGAGTGAAATAATTTAGATGACTGTCGAAAACCTGTTGTCACGGTAATCCGTGGAGCCAAGCGAGTGCGAGTGCGTGTCGCAGTGCCGTGGGTCCCGCACTCCAGAAGATCGAATGCCTCAGAAAATTTAACGACGAGGCAAAACATACTAGATTTGTATCCCATCATGCACTGCGCCATGTACCACGCGCAGTGAATTGTGGGGAACCGTAAAGGCACGTATTGCTTTCAAACAGGTATCATTTTGCATGGGGAAAATAAATGTGGTGTTTGTTACCATTGCTATCAATACTTTTAGTCGGTTTTTCCTTGTCAAATCGTGAGGTAAAATTTTGGGTAACTGCAAATGATGTACTGGGGCTTTAATCATCTCAATAATACCCACGTCCTCATTGGTGTTCGAGGCAATCCCATCCGTCTTCTTCCCCTTGGGGGTTGCATCCTTAGGAGACCTGACTCGAGCAGCAGTTTCCTCCCGTCGTCTCTGCTCCTCGGCGGATCGTTCCCGCTGTGTGTCTGCAGGAGGCGGGCAGGGTACCGGTCCCTTGGGCTGATCGGTGGTCGTGGAGGTGGCCTTGCTGAGCATGATAGGTCGGAGACTAGTTGGTGAGAGGTTGTGACGGAGCTTTCCTGGCGGTTTGATCAAGCGATTACTGTAGATGTTCATGACCTCAAGCTCCTTTTCTTTTTCCTGTAAACAAAAATTAAGAAAGAATTTTATGTGTTACACTGTTTCTGTTTTCATCACTTGGTTTTATCCTCAAAATTTCATTTGTATTTTTTTTTAAATTCCCGTACAAAAAATGACAAAATTAAATGTTTTTATTTGTTGATCAAAAACCATCCCAACCCTAACATCTTTCACACTCCAACTTCTAGGATCTTCTTGATTCGAGGGCAAGGAGTGTTCGGACACTACAGGATGTATAATGAACATCTGCTATGTAAATGTTTTTATTATTATTATTTTATTTATTTATTTATTTATATTTATTTATTTATTCGCCACATCCGCCACTTAATGGATCAATTAACAGATATATTTGAATAACTATCAACTTCTAAGTTGAATTAGACACGGCCAGAGACACCGGGGAATCCCTCCCCTTGCTCTTCACGAAAGAATGCTCTGGGATCTTTAAAGTGCGTAACCGAAACCTAACACACTGGACCAATGGCTTTACATCCCTTCCGACGGATGGAACAAGTGTGATTAAGTGCCTTGCTCAAGAGCACAAGTGTCACGGCCCGGAATCGAACCCACATTCTAGTACTGGCACAGGAACTTAAGTTCGACGCACTAGACCGCTCGGCCATAACACCCCACATTATTTATCTGCATGTACATGTACCTACAGCATTGCAAGCCGTCCCATTTGTTTTGTTTTTTTAAAGAAATAACCGCTTATGACTGGAAACATTTTAGGTTGTGTTTTGGTGACATAACAATTTTAGAGTGTCTTTTAGAGTACATTTCAGTGAAAACCCAGAAATTGTTTGAAATGCCTAGCATGGGCATTTAAAGGCCCATTGTATCATTTGCAATGACCCAATTTTTTTTCTTCATAAGTTGACAAGAAAAACCTAACTCAAAGTGTTGATAGCAATGGTTACAAACACCACATGAATTTATTTTCGTTTAAAATGATTAGTTGCTGGAAATTGACAACCGAAAGTGTTTTTCTAAAAAATAGTCCTTTTTTACCATTCACTTGTACACAAAATCCATATATAGATTTTCAAGGTTTTCTAAAGCTAAAATTTCTTGAGGTTAGTTTACCAACATTCTTCCTTAGATATGTTACACTCTTATTCCACGAATCTGTAAAAAGTTTTATCTTGCAAATGACACAGGGCCTTTAAAAGGATAGGAAACACTTGTTTGGAATTACCCGGTACATGTAGGCCAAACAAAATGAATGGTGCGTTTACGGTCTAAAAAAAATCCAGGTACATGTAGGTACAAGTAGGTAGGAAAATAAATTTATTTTTAAATTATTTTTTACATTTCAGTTCAAGCATTTGCGTGTTGTTTTGCAATGTTTGAAAACATGGTCATGCGCATATCATTAATACCTAATGAGCGTTTCAGAAATCGTTTCAGAAATTTATTTTCGAAAACCGCACTTTAGCTTGCGATTTATCCACTTAAAATGTACAATTTGAAATAAACAGTGGTATAAGTTGGCTTGAGGGATATGTGGACTATCGAAAAAGGTGCAAATGCTGGATTTTTCATCAAGGGGGATTCTAGCTCTTTCACTGCACATGGTTAATGAGTTCAGTTGTTTTCCTTCCTCCATGCTTCAGCTAAAAAATTAACCCGCGCCTACGTACAGCAATGTTTGAAATAATCTATAAGTGTTTCTTCTTTCTATAATACTTCTTGGTCCTATGGAAAAACGTGTACAAATTGGAGGATTTGGTACTGTTAGGGTTAAAGTCAAAGCATGCAAAGAAACGTGCAGTAACTAACTCTAAGAAGCGTTTGAAGCCGTTGATTGTCTTGCTCCAGGTGTGCCATCCGTTCTTTGACCTCCTCTTCCTTAGCTTGCCTCTCCTGCAGCTTGTGTCTCTGGTTGTTCTTAAGATGCTCCACGTGGTGCTCCAGCTCCCCTACTCGCTTTTTGCGCTCTTCCAGCTTGTTTTGTAGGCGATGAAGTCGTTTCTGGAGTTCATGTCGTTCCAGGAGACCCTTGTCTTCTGCTAAGACTTGTAGATTTTTCAACTCGTCTTCGTTGCGGAGAAACTGCTCGTCCTTGTCCTTCATGCGGCGGTCTTTGTCACGGTCGCGCTCCTGCAAGAATGTAGCGCAATAATCCAAAGTAGTTTTATTCTCACGTACTTGGGTCTTTCCACAGTAAAAGGGGGCATTTTGGCAACACAGACTATATTTTCGAGGAAATACCTTTGTCTGGTCTTACAATAAAAGCAATAAGTTTAAGTTGTTCTGAAGAGATAACTTAGGCCCAAATAGGGTTACAAATAGTGTGACAACATGCCTTTCTAAAAACCCTGTGTACAAATTTCCAATATACGCTCGTAACCGGGACAGACACTTGTGTTACATTTTAGGCCGTCCCGGTTACGAGTGTATATTGGAATTTTGTACACAGGGTTTTCAGAAAGGCATGTTGTCACACTATTTGTAACCCTATTTGGGCCTAAGTTATCTCTTCAGAACAACTTAAACTTATTGCTTTTATTTCGAGACCAGACAAAGGTATTTTCTGGAAAATATGGTCCGTGTTGCCAAAATGCCCCCTTATACCGTGGAAAGACTCAATTAAAGGTGTTATGCCGTGGAGAGAGGAATTATAATTATTTTTGCATGTTTCTATTCTTTGATATATTAATTATCGATTTCGTATCTCGTTTTACATTTTATATTAATAAAAAAAGTGAAAATTTAGGCTCATTTCCAACCCATGATTTTCTTCTTTTCTGGAAACTGTCGAAATCCCGCCGCTGCGGGCAGCAAACAGATTTGGCCAAATGCGTGATGTCATTTTACGGAGACGTTTTAGCCAAGAACGATATCACTCCGCGCCAATACAATAGTCTGGTGTCGCACACATTGTGTGAGAAGAAACCTGTGTTTGGTCTTGATCCCACCGCTATGGTCGGTATGCTCGCCCGCGTGCGTGCGTGATCAAGTGCTTTGTGAAGTACACGCCGAACGAACGGCCCGCCAGCCGGTATGGTTTCATCGAGTGCGCGCTGAACATTCTCGTAAACTTGTTACATTGCATTATTGACACAGTCACATCACAAGACGCCCCCAAAACACCGCTGGATAAATGTTCTAGTGTTGGGATTAAATTTAATATAAACAAGTATCAAATGAAGAGGAAAGAACAGGTCTAAGTTTTTCCATCAAACGGATATTTTAGGGTTTGGTTTTCGTCTCAACAACGTACGTTCATGGTAAGTTTTACAATGAATATAAATTCCACATTTACATGGTCTAAAAATAGGCAATCGGCTCAAACAAACATGGTACATTTACCATGAAAACTTCCAAGGACAAAATAATTATTGACGAAAAAGGGTTGAGAAAAAGTTGAGAAAGAAAGAGAAAGCCGAGGCAGTACCGTTCCAGTTTCCTGTTGTCGACTTCGGTCGTCGATTCGAACACCAGGCTCGCGTTGTTCTCGGATTTCTTCCTTGGTTAACATGGTTAATTCTGGCTCAAACTGATACGGTTCAACCGTAGAAAATTCACTGGATGATTCTTCATCGCTGTCGTCATGAAATGAATGCGATGAGCAACAAAAAACATCGCTATCTCCATCGGAAAAAACGTCAACACTGGAGTCAATTGTCAACATGTTGTTTCAAAACGCCACGTTGTGGAATAACAAGAAACAGCCGTCGGCCGGACGCGTCCGTAAAATGACGTCACGATTCCGTTGATTTTCCAATGTCAAACTTTTAGGCCCGACGGCTGTTGTTCAGATTTTGCTTCGAGTTTGGGCTGAAAAGTGGGCTAAAAACTGCTATTGTAAAAAAACATTCGCACAGTCTAATTTTTTTCTGAACAGTTTTCCTGGCATAATTAGATGTATTTAATGGTTTAATGTGTAATTTTGGTAAATTCCTCTCTCCACGGCATAACATCTTTAAGTTACCTTTGAACAGCGAATCGTCTGGCCTTGAAACCAAAAATTCACTGTACAAACTGTATGTGGTTGTGTTGTTGTGAGGCAATGCACTTTGACCTAATGTATGTGGGCGATGTCTGCAACCGGTAGCTCTGTTGTGATTGGTCAGCGGGTTCGGCTTGATTGACAAGTCGGAACTATGAATTGTTTAATCATACTTACATGTATATACAAAATCATTCAAGCAGAATGCATACCCTCAATAAAATATCTGCGTACACCCCACAATATCCCTAACTTATTGGGAGGTTGTACAAAATGACCTTCATGGTTATTTCAGAGGCGTTTAAAACAGGGCCAGCCATCAAAGATTGGGGTTGAAACTGCCTGAAATTCGGGTTGGGTGGCTCTAAATAGTCATGCACTTTGAATATCAATAAACAAAGAACATGTTCAGACATCAGCATCGTGACAAGTAATTTTCCAATTTGACGCACAGTACGTGTACGCATTACGTAAGACGGCAATGAGAAGCGCATAAAATGATGACGTCACAGACACATTCTGCTCTCACGATTTCGTTCATGTACGTGCATTGATTTTTGAGTGTACCTGATACTTGCGAATGCGTCGTCGCATGCTGTCCAGCTCTGAACTGTGTTTCCTCAGAAGCTGTGGCAGGTCACTCTCCTCGCTATCTAACCTGGCCAGCGCCCTCTCTTGGCGGCGCTGCAACGCTTTGAGCAGCTTATTCTCGCGTACAACCTCATCGTGGTCTTTCTGCAGCTGGTTGAACTCGTTGCGAAGTCGGCTGATGGTGTGCCCTTTGGCCGACAGCATGCGGCGCGTCACGTCATTGGTGTTGCGTGGAGAGAGCTGGCTGCTGGTGATGCTGTTGGAACGTTTGGTGTTGGTGTTGCCTGCAGCTGGCTTCTTGACTGGATTTTTCTGAAAGGCTGACGATGAAATGCAATTAAACATACAGTGTAGTCAAACCCTGTTTTGTTGAATGGATGTAATTTTGCCTGTACACGACGCAGTATACATGTACATGTATGCACTACATAGCATGCTCAGGCGGGACTTGAACCCACAACCTCAAGTATACTAGGCAGACGTTTTTAACCACTCGAACACCAGTGCCTAATAGTGGACTATTGTAATTTACATCAAATTAGGGAATTATAAAACCCTGTTTTATTGTTGAAACTGTTCCCTGTGAAATCTTCAGACTTATAACCCTTACATCTTGGTCTGTGTTGGAAATTACTTCATTTTCACACAAAAAACACTTAAATTTCACAATCAGTCAAATAAAAAAAAAAAAAAACAACTTCCACCAAGCCCACACTAAAATCAATACTGCCACGACTGCAGGTACACGTACATGTAGGCCTACTGCATAAAGACAGGTATCATACCGGTACATACTGTATTTTTTAACTGACAACTTGCATGTTTTCTTCACATGAAAATAATAAAACTTTCATGTACATGTACATGTAGGCTCAAAATAGTTTCAAAATAGTTAATTTGTAGAAATTCACTTTCTGATATGCATGCTTAACATGCTTAATAGTATTTTTCATACACCTTATGAAATAAGATACTGGGAATTACTTGATCCTTCTTTTCCGAATCAATTGATATATGTGGAATGCTTTACCCCATTCAACCGTCTGTGCAACATCTACATCAAATTTCCAATCAGTCATCAGAGGAAATAAATCCCAATAGACGGCATACCACCCTCATCAAACCTCCAGTATAAATACTCCCTTGAGGATGTTCTTTTGGAGTAGACTACGGGTAGACTACGGGCCTTTTCCCACGACACTTTAACCCCGAGATAACCCGGGGAACAAAAAAATTTAACCCCGAGATTACCCGGGTTAAGGGTTCGTTTCCCACGGCAAATCTCGGGGTTACGAATTACCCGGGTTATCTGGCCAAAAATGCCACTTAACCCGGTAATTTCTAGCCCTGCTCGGGAAGTGGGTTAACCCACCAATCTCGGGGTTAACGGCGACCTTGAGACGATTCTCCGGGTTAACGTTTGTCGAGGGAAACGATGACAATAGCCTACCCGGGTAGGCTATTTAGCGAGTTAAATTCTTGCCGCAATAATGATTGGGTCAAAGGTTGCAAGTGCGCCCGCGCTTGAATGGCACTGTCAAACTGGTACTCTTCAAAATACGCGTGGGGCCAGTGACAAAGCACACATCGATAGATATTATTAAACATGCGAAATATTAACAGCAAAATTGCCAGCGATGTTTCTGTGTCGTCCGCCATGTTTGTGTGTGCGCGCGCGCGCGCAGCCTGATCGATCGATCGATCGATCGATTTTCCACACGCAATTGTTTCTGGGTATTTGTGCTGATTGGTGTACCCGGGTACGTGCGCATGCAGAAATGCCGTGGGAAAAGGGTCGCTGTTGTACCCGTGTAAGAGACGATCCGGGTAAGTGCTTCTCCGGGTTAACGCTTGTCGTGTGAAAAGAAACTCCGGGTTAAATGTAACCCGGGTTATTTACCGCTACCCGGGTAGAAAAGTTACCCGGGTCGGAGGTGGGTAGTGGGAAAAGGCCTTACCAGTATACCGGTACGTGTACGTGTATACATGTGGGTCTTTCCACAGTAAAGGGGGCATTTTGGCAACACAGACCATACATGTCCCCTTGAGCTCATTTTTGAGCTCCCCCATGTTGAGATTTTAAAATAAAAGAAATACGGGTCTTTCTATAAATTAGGGGTCCAAAAGTGTGGACAAAAATCATTAAATTGGCTTTTAAACAATTTTGTATGAATTGTACTTTATGTACTCGCTCTTTGAGATTGAAATTATTTAGAGAATGTGTCCTGAATTTACAAAAACAAGATGTAAAATGTAATGGGGGACACCAACATTGAACCCCTAATTTATAGAAAGACCCACATGTAAGTTTCAGCTGTTCTAAAGAGATAACTTAAGCCCAAAAAAGGTTACAAATAGTGTGACAACATGCCTTTCTATAAAAAAAACCCTGTGTACAAATTTCCAATACGCTCGTAACCGAGACAGACACTTGTGTAACATTTTAGGCCGTCCTGGTTACGAGCGTATTGGAAATGTGTACACATGGTTTTTAGAAAGGCATGTTGTCATACTATTTGTAACCCTTTTTGGGCCTTAGTTATCTCTTTAAAACAACTGAAACTTATTTATTTTATTTCAATACCAGACAAAGGTATTTTCTGGAAAATATGGACTGTGTTGCCAAAATGCCCCCTTTACCGTTGGAAGAATCATGTACATGTACATGTGGTATGTAGATCAGCTCTGGCATGAATATTTGACCATCACTGCTATCACGTTTTTGCCATAATTGGTTGGTAATTTGTCCCAGGCATGTCTTAGAATTGGTCGAAAATGGTGCACCTTGGATTCATGAGTGTTAAAGTGATATTTACATCATGTGTACTGGTACATGTATACCGGTACCGGTAATGCATTGTTTGAATTGTGTTGTAGGCAGTTCCATCAATTATGACACTTTGACAGGGTGTATTCTTAAAGCTACAATTTGAAAGTGGATTGTCTGTCCATTAACAGACAAGTGGTACATGTACCCGGTACATGTAGTTAGTACATTTAATGAAAACAACCACATGTAGCCCCAAAAAATGTTTGTTGTCCTAGAAATACCATAAAAATATCAATTTCTCTGCCGTACGTCTGACACCATGGTACATTGTTTTTCAGCCACTTTCTACATGTTCTAGGGCAACAAAGATTTTTGGGGCTACACAATGTAGTTGTTTTTACTAAATCATTGTACTAATTTAAGCGCACGTTTTAGACGGTCTTTATCTGATTTGTATGCGTACAACAGAAAAACACCTTTCGTAGTTACGGCCCATACATTTTTATTGTACTATTGATTGTCTAATTAAAGAATACTTTACCGTAGCTTAAAACTTATTCGCCACTTCGTGAAAATACAAAATGCCGACCATGGGTGATTCACCACATAATTTGCTCCGTCTGTATTTCACTGCGCGCGTAATATTTACGCCTGCGCGTGGCATTTTCACTAAGTGGCATATCGCGATACTTCGTGAAAAACCAATTCATGCACACACAGTGACATTGTACTACATGTACATGTATCTTTTTTAATGAGTGGCATATCGCAATACACCACTTCGTGAAAATGTAAATTTGCATACCCATTAGTTACGTGGTTTTAGGCAAATTTTTATACAAATTTTTATAGAAATGTTAAGGACACAAAATAAAGTCAAATTATACCCAGGGTTCTCCCCAGGTTATTTGAAAATGTGTGGGGGCCCAACTGCGAAGCCACGGCATGGGGTCCGGGGCCCGCTTAAGGGCCCGGGGAAAATTTGTGACTTTACAAGCTTTCTGGTGCATTTTGGAGCTATCCTGGGGTCCTGAACTTGAAGGGCTTGTTATGAATTATTTAACTCAGTATAAGATTGTTTTTGTGCAGATGAATTTTTTTGTTAAAAAAAAAAATCTTTAAAAATCTTTTTATTTTTTTCAACTTGTTTGTATACAAGGCAATTAGGGCCGAGTCAGTCTGGGGCCGAGTTTGTACACAATGTAATGGGGGCCGAGTCAGTTTGGGTACGAGTTTGTACACAAGGCAATTGGGGCCGAGTCAGTCTGGGGCCGAGTTTGTACACAAGGCAATAGGGGCCGAGTTGGTCTGGGGCCGAGTTTGTACACATGGCAATGGGGGCGGAGTTGGTCTGGGGCCGAGTTTAGGGCCGAGCCAGTCTGGGGCCGCAGTCGGATACCAGATGTGTGTATGCACGTATATTGCACACAAGCTGCGTTGGACATAATATACTTCCGGGTCGGTACCTTTGGGTACGACCACCTGTACCATGTGTACGTACGTGCAGGGAATTTCACGTGCAGGGAATTTCCCCTTCAGAGTAAAGGGGCGTTCACACTATCGCGGAAAAATCACACTGTGCCATTGGTTTGTACACAAACTGGTTTGCCGCTTGTGCGCAGCCTATCGCGACGCGCAAAACTTTTGAGCTGGGTCAAAGTTCAAATTTGTTGAACTTTGACCGCGGTGCGCTGACCTTTCCAACGCGCAGCCAGTGAGGTAGCAGAGAAGCCCCAAGTTACCAGAGTGGAATTTTCTATTTTGGAAAGATCGGCGATTGGGAGCTCATGCAATGCGGTGAGCGCAGCGCGAAAGTGTGAATTTTCCGCGATAGTGTGAACGCGCCTTTAGAGGCCTACCCGTGTAAAACGCATGCTGATTGGCTGATAAAAATAATATGACCTGTTGCTGGTAAATTCTGGCCAATGACGTTAAGTTAACAAAAGGTGATCGGCATGAGTTGGACTGGTTACCGCCCTACTAAAGTCGGCAATATTTTGGTCCGGAAACCAGACTAGGCACGTTCCGGCGCCCGTGGACCAGCACCGGGGGACCGAGCCGGCCAGCCGTACCGTATCGAGAGCTGTTTTTGGTCGGCCGTGCAAATCGGAATGAAGTATTTTTGGCCATGAATTCTCTGTGGTTCTTTTTTCGCGAAAGACAATTTACGTATGGTAATTTTATTGTATTCTTTAGCAGCACCATGTGTGATATTTTTGATTTTTTGTTGTGCGTATCGGGAGCTGAATTTTTTGATCGGCAATTTTTCCTGCGTATCGGGTCGGAATTTCAGCGTATCGGGCCGATACGCACGTTTGTACGTGGGGAGAACCCTGATACCCAAAACAGAAATTGCTAAAAAAAGTGGGATTCTTTTTAACGGATTTGCCACTAAAAAGGCCGACGAATTGTTATCATAAAATTAAATCGATTTGTTATGTTAGGGTAAGAAATTATTGATTTACAATGAGAAAATTAATTATCCCTCCATCTGCCTTTATGCACGGTACATGTATGCATGACTCCTCCCTGCCTGATAATTATAAATGCATGTCTTGCCACGTACACGTATTCTATTTTCAAGACTCCAAGGACGAATCAAAGTATTTTGAAGCGCACTGTTGTCGTATCTTGGCAACAACACAATTGGAAAATTACGCACAATCAGAGAGGATACAGCACTAGGGCTATAAAAATATACATAATGTACATGTACATGTGGATGCAAAAATAGAAATATCTAGTTGTAACAGCAGTTAGTGAATAGGGATGGCAACTGTACGTGTACATGTGCAGGAAGAAATTCCTTATATTTTATTTAGTGATTAAAAGCCCCAGTACACCGTACAGTCTGTACATTATTTTGGCAAAAAAGTAATTTCTTTATTCCGTTTTCCCCACGAAGAAAGGTGTATTTACATGTATTGCTAATTGGGTCTTTCTATAAATTAGGGGTCCAATGTTGGTGTCCCCCGTGGGGACGCCGTACCCCAACTTCGTGAAATGACCCAAATGCGCACCTTACCTTTCTTTGTTCTGTTTGCAGAATTTGAGCTGCCCGCTTGGCTTTTGAATGTGTATCGACTATCCTGGCTTGTGCCACTGTTAAACCGATTTGAGGTGGTGCCACTGTAGCCTCCACCGACCCTTCCCTGAGGTTTTTTCTTTGATTTTCTCGTCACTTGCGGTGATGCATGACGGGAATCCTGATCAGAATCTTCCGAGTTGAAGGAGTCTGAATACGCAGGAGACCGAGCATACTGGTCTCTGTATGGTGATGGGGATCGTGAAGGTGATGGTGTACGTGTTGGGGAGTCATTGTATCTAGATGATTTCACTGCTCGCTTCTCCGACATGACCAAGTCCGAAGACTTTGCGGAGAAGTTGCCAGACGTTGAAGGAGTCAGTGACTGGTTGTTGTGGCCAACCCCAGTGGCCGAATCGCTACGGTCATATGCCCCTTTCAAGTAAGGACTGTCTGCTTTATTGGTCCCATCCTCTCTTTCCGAGTCGAAGAAGGGATCACTGTCACTCATCCCTTCTACTCACAGCTCTGACTGACGTGCCAATGTGTTTAGCTCCGAGAAAACCCAGTATCTGCAACAAAATAAAACTACATCTATTAAATACAATTGAACAGATGAGGTCCTGGGGACTTGGCAAAATACTCTACTCATAAAAAGTTGAGGATATTGGTGTGGTTCAATTTATAATTTTTTTTTCATCACTGTTTTCACCTATAGACTATGTAAGTTGACCTCGCGAACGTACGAGACCGGGCGAGACCACTGTTATTTCCGGGCACAAGACCCTATCTCTTCAACGCACGTCGCGAGCGAAATTCTTGGATTATTTTGTTTAAGCAGGTTTTTGTAAACTCAGACGGCCCAAAACGCGTATCTCTAAATAAAATCTTGCATTCCAATTGATGAAGTGGGGTATATAATCAAAAATAAGCAATCGAAATGTAAAAATTCACGATCTTTTCAGAGCCGACAAGTGAATCTTTGAAGATCGTAAACTACATGCAGCAAAAGATATGCAACACGCACAGCAGCCGACGTACGTAGGCCTACAGTGTACATACAGACCTCGCTAGCGATAGGCGAGACGCCATCTACCAAAAGTAGAGCTTGCAGACTTTTTTTATAGAGTGCCCAAGTTCGAAGCATTCATTTTCACATGAATCCACACTTGGGTCATCCATTCCAAATTGGATGAAGAATATGCTAGCAGAGAAATTTATTCAGGTCATTATCGTTTTTAGAGATTATGCATGTTTTTAGAGATAATTATGCATGTTTTTAGAGATAATTATGCATGTATTATATATTGTAAAAAAACATTTTAGTTACCCGAATCACTTTCGGGTCGGTTGTATACTTAAGATTGGACAGAAAAATTTATATACAAAAAACAAAATCTCGCCCGTGTTATAGGAATAGGCGTTTTAGTCGTGTTGTGCCCGGAAGCTCAGATTTGACCTTTGCCGCGAGACTTACATAGTCTATTCCTGTGACAAGTTCGTCTGTCATGCAGATTTAATTGTCTAATCATATACAAAATCATTCAAGCGGAATGCATACATGTACATGTACCCTCAATAAAATATCTGCGTACACCCCATGATATCTCTAACTTATTGTGGGTAGTGTACATGTACATGTACATACTAACGTTGGGAGTTACCGTTTATTTTTCTAAATGTTTAAACGTCAATTTAACATACGTTTAAACGAATAGTAAACATAACAAAAAGTAAAACTTATTACCGCGCTCGCAACGCCAAAAGTTCTTTGACCTGGTATCATGTGCGTTCGCGCGGCACCACTGACACTTGATGTTCTCCAGTTTGGGGCTTGATGCAATTGTCGAATTAAAGTTTTGCCTCGCTCCTCCTCAGATGCAACTTTTATACCCAAATGAACATTATCCGATCGAATACCCCCACCTTTACCCATAGTAAGCAGATAAACTTCTAATGCGCTTCATTCCCCTGAAAAAAATATGCATGCCATGATCTTACCGCACGTGGACAGAAAATGCGCCAAGCGGCATGCACAATATACGAATGCTTGAGCCGACGTCTAGTCAAAAGCAGTCCCGGTTTTCTGGCAGGCCTAGCTTGTTGGCACAATGGCGTCTGTTGCGAAACTTTATTGCAATGCGGCGGTGCTCGGCTCGGTCACAAGTGCAGTTGCAAATTCTCATTGACCGTGTGTGGAGATTTTGCACCCAAATTTTCACCTTTCTTTTGCGGATATTTTCTTCCGTACTGGACGAAACATGCTCATCTTGGTATTGTTACATGTAGATTATTTAAGTCGTGTTCTGTTCAATGACATTGATTTCACAGAAGTAGAGTAAATTTGAAATTGTTTGTCACATACCTAAATGTACATGTATTGTATATATGTCCATATATGCTTGACGTCTTCATTTACAGGAACGGGAGGTTTCAATGTCATATTTGATGAAACAACCTAACGTTAAACATGTGTTAAAGTTCAGAGAAATAAATAACAGCTGCCGTCGCGTCACGCTTCGTGAAGTTTGGATAGGCTTGCGCGTGCGGCGCCACGATTCCAGGCACGCAATGCGCCGAGGCCATGGCCTAGTTCAGTATCGACGCGTGCACGGCCGGCACGCGTACGTGGGACTATACTACGTGCGCGGTGAGAACAGAATACCGTTAAGCTGAACGTAACTTGGCTGTCTGTATTGTAGGGATTTTTTGTGCACAAATATATAGCAAATTAGCGTGGCTTTTTGCCGTTTTCCTCCGGAATATGCAGTTCGGTGATGTGTAGTGGATTTCTAAACCCAACAATCCCAAAGATTAGGACACATGGAACTTTGTTAGCACATTACCGGCTTCCAGCACAAGGTAGAAATATTGAATTTGTTTGTTACAAAAATTTTCCCCCTGTTTTTGGAACTTCATACCCTGGACTCCGTATCCACATGTAGTATGCGGTACGGAGTCCAACCTGGGCGACATGACCACTAGCCCCGCGAGCAGTGCTTCGGAAAAACCCTCAGCCCTGTTGCCTATCTACCCCAAATCTGTGGCAAACTCACGCAAATGAAATTTGTCAATAGGTGCACTCACCCCAGTTTGCAAATATTCCGAAGAGTACGCATCGATCCGATGTCTAGTTTCGGTGAAATCGTGGGGAAAGTTTGAGACCCTCCGTGCGATAAAATAAATACCGACTCTTTGACCAAAAATCAAATATGCGCATGCGCGAGAGCGGAGAGGTCAACTCTAGACTGGTTCCACATCCTCAATTTACTTCCCTTCGTCGTAAGATGAAGGGAAGTAAATATGAGGACAGCAAACCAGTCTAGATTGTGTTGACCTCTCCGCTCTCGCGCTAGTCCAGATTCTGGACTATATTATTGCGATATTGGATCATAGCGCGGCCGACTATAGAGGGCGGAATATCGATATGATTTGGACAGCGCATAATATAGTCCAGAACTTAACCTCCAGTTCCCTGAGAAATTTCAGGGAACTATAGCTCCGCCCACCTAGTCTGATTGGACGCAGCGCTTATCAATCATGTGTGTGAGGCGCGCCGAATAATCGACGGTCGGGAATCGATTCTCGAAAATTGTCCGCGCAATGTACGCGTAGTCATTATAATATTATAATGTATACATATCGGCCTCCTATGCCGGCTATGCGCTGTGCATTATGAAACGAACAAACATACAGTATACCGGTACACCTGCATGCGTGGCTATAGCCACGCACATGCAGGTGTATACTGTATGTTTGTAGTAGTTGGAAAGATGAGTTGAGAAGTTGATCAGATTTTGTCTTCAAAAGTACTCATCAAGCATATCTGTACGTGCAGATTTGATGAAAAATATATAGGAGTGAGAAAAAAGAGAAGATTTTGTGCGGAAACACTTCTTCATCCTGCCGTGTTCAAATTTTCTCACTTATAATTTCAGGTTTTTCCCATCAAATCAGTGCACTTCATTTTAAAGAAACAAATCTTATCTACTAAATTCTGACCTCTTGACCTTAAAAATAGCTATTTTTAAGGTCAAGAGGTCAGAATTTAGTCAAATAAAGACACAGTGTGCTTTGTGTATTTTATTGCATGGTATTTAAGAAAAATTTACATGGTAAAATAAAGCCAGTTATTAGTTCCAACAAAAGCAGGTGTACTAGATTTGTTGACTAAATATATGGCCACTTTAGTACAAAATCCTCTAGTACATGTGGGCCAGGAAATTTAGGCTCTACACAATAGGCAAAAAAAAGGCCCATATATACTGCAGTTTCTATTGCAGTTACCCATCATAAGTTTACTTCACAACTACACAAGAAAAACCAGACTAAAAGTGTAGATAACAATAACAAATTTTTAAACATCACATAATTTGTGGAAAAAATTGCCAACTAAAGTATTTTTTTTAACCATTCATTTAACACAAAAACCATACATGTATTTTTTTAGGTTTTCTGAAGTAATACTGCATGCATCATTTGCTGAAATTTCTACCAGGCATTTTATCAACATTATTCTTTTAAAGCTTGACAGGGTGCTCCACATTACAAACTTTAACAAATTTGCAAAGCAAATTGCACCCTGTTTTAAAAGCCATTAGCTTTTTGTTTATATACAGACATTGGTCCTGTTCATTTTAATTTTAAATGAATAAAAGACAACATTTTCAACTTTGACAATTTGTTTACAAAAACTAAGAGAAAGTATAGAAAAACATGAATTCAAACTGGAGTTGTGGCAAACTGCTGCGGTTTTTAGAGTGATCCTGTGTTTGCCTGATGTGATGTCATAACTTTGCTCATGAACATACAAATTCAAAAGCTTGATTTTTTTATACCATTTCAAGGACCCCTCAAATATTTGTTCCCACTGTTTCAATATTATGGACCCGCATAAAGAGGCAGATTGGGGGGTGGGGGGCGGGGGCGTTCAGCTCTTACACCATTGCAACAATAGAAAATGTACATGTATTGCATTATATGTGTCTGCCTTTCAATTTCAATTTCTGACATACATCAAATGATAGGATGAATGATCACTGCCCTGATTTGAAAAATCACTGACTAGTATATATAGTGTTATGTTTTTGAAGATGGTTCATTGTCTGTGCACTTTATCTCACCCTCTGAAAATATGTTACATTTGAACAAAAAATGCGGCATACCTTTCTGATTTGCTCTGCAGCTTTTTGGAGAAATTCCTGTGCAAAAAAGGGGAAATTTTTACAACTTCCTGATCTGTGCAAAGCTGCATTAATTGTACACTTATATATTTTGTTGTCTACAAAGTAATTTTGCTCCAAATTTAATTACGGCAGATGCAGAAATTGTTTATATTTCATTCACAGACAGTAATCCTCTGCATCAGCACGTATATGAACATTCTGTGCATGGCTGCAGGTCATATTGAAAAATGAGTGTGAAAGGCAAATTGAACAATAGTAATAAACTCATGTGTGTAGCTCATTATTGCAGTTGTGTAGCTCAGAATGCATGTTTTTGAATCTTGATGTACTCCTACTGAATTCAGGAATTCAGTTTTGTTAAAAATTGCAACTGAAATATTAATAATTTCTTATTTTGCAGATTAACATTCCATTCTTTTGAAAGTACACTATGTTAATGAAAACCCTCATTGCAATTCAAGAATACTCATAATTGATTAGTTTTGTGTTTCACATGTTGAGACACTGAAAAATATGAGACTTCTAAATTTGAAGGAATGGAGTGCTCACTCGCAGTTTTGCTTCACACCCCATGCCATTTTTCAATGAATGTTCAGGTCATATAGGCCTTACACTATGAGCAAGAACATGTACATGTTCATTGTAACCCCATTGTTAGTAACAATGGTGTGTGCCCAATTTCCATTGTTAGATGTTCACAGTGTTATACCTAGACAATTATACTGGCTGAGGATTGTTGTATCAACTATTACTAGGCCTAATTTGAAATGTTTGAACTTGAATAAATGTCTGGGAACTTATTTTGTTGAGTTTGTATTGAGGTGGCATAGTCATGAAGTCCCCCGGCCTGGCCTTTTTTTTCTACAGGAGGGAAACATTTCCTGTGAATTGTGTGCCTGCTTATTTGCACATTGCAAACAAATGTCTGTTATCTGAAAGGTCCCTTCAAAAATACTGGATCATGCAAATGGAATTGAAGGATTTAACACAAATAAACTCAAGTGTGTAACTCAGTCTTAATTCAGAATGCATTTTTTAAATCTTGATGTACTGTCATACTGAATTCAGTTTTATTAAAAATTGCAACTGAAAGATGAATAATTTCTATTTTTTGTAGATTAAAGGAACACGTTGCCTTCGGGTTGCGCTTTATTGGGCGTTTTTGGGCTATTACAAGCGTTTGAAGTATAATGAGCACGTTCTGAAAGATGTTTAAAAAGTAGAATATAATGATCCACACAAACGTGCCTTAGAAATGCTTCAATTTTGCGTAATTTCTCGAAGCAGCACGCTCCGCCATTTATGGGAGTCAAAATCTTGACTCCCATAAATGGCGGAGAAATTATATTAGTCTTATTTCCAGCCTGGAGAAAGAAATTATTTGTCCTTCCTCCGTTGCGTGTGATGTGCCTGTTTTTTTAATTCGTGTCTACAATAACCATTGAGTATAAATCATCCAAGTCCTTTCTATCGGTTTGTCCCATGACAATATTCTTACCCTGATTGGCGAGGTTTTCGTTTTTTCTGTTTTGACGCGTCTGCTGTGTTCTCTTGACGATCCATTTTTTGACAGCCAGTCGGTGTGTGTGGGTTCATGTGTTTACATTTCACACATGTCTCGGGAGGCGGAGAATGGTATGGTACCTTGCGTTCATCTGATAGGTTTACCTGACCACTGGCTACGGCGCCAGCCTAACTCCTGTTCGTCGCTGCATTTTGCCCACTACCCGGACGATCGTATTGACGGCTTGAAATACGTATACATTTCGCGGGACATGTAGTGGGGGTCAGAGGTCAGTGTTTGTTTTTTAAAATTACCATTCACTAATTATAACACATTAAATGTGTTTTATTGCAAGAACAACTCTTAATAAGTATAAGGAACACACTCAAACGTGAGATTTCGTGAAATCTGAAGGCAACGTGTTCCTTTAACATTCCCATCTGTTAAAAGTAGGGATTGGCATTTACGGTTAATTCAGAAACCGGTTTGCAATTCTTTCCAGTGTCGGTTAACCGGTTAACCGTTCAGCCGACACCAAAGTTGTTGGTGTTGTTTTACTTTATAGATGCATTTGCAATGCACACAATACCCCTATAGGCCCCCAAAATAACCATTGAATCTTTATCGGGTGAAAATTTTACTACGACTCCATATACATTTATTTCAATTTCATGAAGTAAATACAAAAAACCTTTGAAAACTATTGTAAATTCTTAAAAATTGGGTTTCGTTTAAACATGTCTTATCAGAAGCTCCCACCCGGCGGGCCACAACAATATTAGATCTGCTACTACATTGTATAATATTTTAGTTTTTTTGCACTTTTAGCGCATGAAACTGAAGTAAATGGCACAGCAAGGAATAAGCTATATCCAAATTTTGTTTTCCCATGTAGGACCCCACCCAATCACTCGCACTACACCCCCTCACAGTAAACCTCCCAGGTACATGCAGTACCCCCACCAGTCCCCCTACGCCCCACCCCCAAAGTGACCTAGCCATTAAAACGTTCGTGCTAGCTATCTCTATTCTCGCTGCATGAGCTGAGTCACATACACACTGCATACAATACGCGATATGTGTACAGTACAGTACTCGTATGCAGTTTGCGCACACGTACATGCATGCTGCGCTGCAGATATCGATATCGCGGTATCGAACACCGCGACGTGAATGAATATTTATGAGCTCGATTGACCTTTGACCCCAGCGGGGAATTTGAGGTTAAGTTCTGGACTATATTATGCGCTGTCCAAATCATATCGATATTCCGCCCTCTATAGTCGGCCGCGCTACGATCCAATATCGCAATAATATAGTCCAGAATCTGGACTACTCTCGCGCATGCGCATATTTGATTTTTGGTCAAAGAGTCGGTATTTTATCGCACGGAGGGTCTCAAACTTTCCCCACGATTTCACCGAAACTAGACATCGGATCGATGCAACTTTTGCAAAATGGCGCAAGCCCTATAGCTTGCGTGTAATTTTCACGGGAATGTTGCGCAGCCTACGCAATAAAATGTTGCGCAAGCGGACTTACGCAGTGCGTAAGGATTCGTGAAATCGGCTGCAGGTGCTTAAAAAAGTTGGCGGCATCCTTACTCAAAAGCTATAGGCGCGGCATGGAATTGTATGGTTTCCAGAGGTTCTGTGGTTCCGGTTCTCATCGAGTCCTTTCTGATTTTTGTTTTACAATTTGTTTAATTGGGAGGGAGGGAAGGGGAGTTGGGTGGCAATATTTTTCGTCATCTAACGGAATTGTTACGGCATTTCTATTAGTCAAAGAAAAAATCATACTTCATTCGTAGTTAAGACATTGGCAACCGTGTAAACAACGCAATTGTCATACATGGACAATCATTTTGAGAGTAATTGGTCGATAACTAAACAGCTTGTAGGTTTTCTAACTAACTATCAATTTACAAAAATATATAAACAATTCAGAGATGCAAGCCATGAAATCACGAGGAAATATATCACATCTTTAACGTATACTCGAGTCAGTGACTGTGGATTCGCTAGGCGGAGCGCTGGCGGTACGGTACATGCCACACAGGCAAGAGCAAATAAATGTGAACAGCGCCCCCCTTGTCTGTACCGTGCTAGTACGTGCTGGTGGCCCAAAGATCGACTGCGCCGAGTCTACATGGTCTAAGCCGGCGCCATCTTGAAACGTAGAAAAAACTGGGATGACATGCGGTATGATTGCTCCTGAAAAATTCGGGTTTTACGGAGTAGTGTACGCCACTTTTCAGACTATTTCAGCCAGGGAGGTACATGTATGTAGAACGTGTAGAGATTTGGATTTTACCAAAAATAGCAATTTCCTGTAAAATGACTTGTCTAAAGATTCCATTTTGAGCAACGATTTTGATGGGAAAAAAAAAGTGCTGATCTTGAAAGCCACCCAGAGAAGTCTGGGTGGCTTTCAGTATTTGGAAGTAGGCTGAGGAGTGAGGGTTTTCCCGAAGCACTGCTCAAGGTTTCAAGGTTTCCTTTATTTCTACAACCATCATAAATAATTATTCTCCAATGTTACAATTCACTTACATGTACTCTAAAGAAAAAGAAGTAGTATTCTTTAAATCATAGATACAAGAATTGACGTTGTAGAGGAACTCATTAAAAGCAAAGCTTGTAACTAGAGCTCATGTGCTTCACGAAGCACGGATATCAGCCTCAAATAGCTTTTATGAAAGGTTTTTCTGACCTTTGAACAATGTAGAATGTTGGGGAAACATTTGACTGGAAATCAAGATGCTGATGCATATATAGTTTTTTTGAACTGGCACTGCTCCAGTGTCACAACGCGCGCACCGGATTTGTTGTGCACGCAACGCATGATCGATCGACCAGCATATACGTACGTACAGCATTGCCAAGAATGTACCGATATGCCTCTGTAGCTGTATGCGTAGCTAGACGCGAGTGTGGCCGTTTTCTAAACACTTCCTCAAGTTCCTTCTCCTATACGTTCCGGCTACATGCAATTCACCATCCGAGCAATACAGCGCGTGAGCGCGTAGCATAAAAACGACCAGGAGAAAGGCTAGGGGGTATCGCAATTGAATATACCCCTCTAGGCCACTGCTGTATGTTGTGCATGGACCTACATGTACAAACACGTACGTGCATGACTTGTATTACTATACTGTGTGTAGCGATCGCTGAGGATCATGAATGTGCTGCATTCATACGTAAATTTGCGCGCGATACATGTACATGTATTGTGAATCACCCGATAGTGATTTCTAAAACCAGGTGAGGGTATCGCACTTTTGAATTTTATTTTGTCATTGATGAAATAAACAAACAGCGAGTTCCAATAGTGACTGGACAAAAAAAAATTCATTTTTTGTTATTCTGATTTGTGTAAGTTCTTCGCATGTAACTTTTTTAGTCTACATGACAAAGTTTACAATTTCGGCCAAAACTGACCAGTGGTCAGTTTTGTCCATGTTTGGTATTTTTGAGCTCGCCATTGAACGTAGATTCCAAAAATACCACCCAAAGTCCATTTTGGACGAAGTTTAAAATTTCGGCCACTGCTGACCACTGACCACCACCTCAAAAAAATTGCGCTTCCTCGCTGACCCCGAAAATGACCTTCATGTTGCCATACTACCAAGTTGAACATTTCGGCCACTGGACTGACCAATGACCTATAGAACTCTTAAGAAGCATTTTGTATAAGATAGACTCGGATCAACGAAGTTCTGATACTGTCCAAATTTGGCTGAAAACGAAAAAGGATTTTGGCAAATATTGGCACATAGGTCATTCCAAAGAAAATGACCCGTACTGACCATTAGGTAGCCGATGGCCAAATTCTGTGAACAACCCATATGTAGCTTGGTCCAAAGATGTTACTGACCACATTTGACATTAATTGGGTCAAGACTGTGGAAGAAGAAGCATTTTAAAATTTTGAAGAAAATGAACAGTTGTGACTAGTAGTTGACCATTGACATCACGTGGTGGTCACCCAAGATAGGACTCCGGTCAAGGAAGACTCTGTCCAAATCTGGTTGAAATCGGCCACGGCGTTTGGCAGTTATTAGCAGATATGTGATGTCACGTGACCGTTTGCCCGAAGAAAGAAAGAAAGAAAGAAAGAATTTAGAAAGAAAGAAAAAAAGAAAGAAATCGGCCGATCACAATATACCAGCGTGCTGCGCACGGCTGATATAAATATGAGCCCCTTACACTCTCACATGACCCAGTATATGAATTAGGAAAAGTTACAAAAATACTGGGTCATGTGGAGTGTTCAAAAGAAAACATTAAGATTAGAAAATATTAGACCTTACAGACGGAAACAAAGACAGGGACACGGCAAATAAAGACAGGGACACTAATGACAGACAAGGACAAGACAAATAGGCCTACCGGTACATACTATAATACATTATAAGAACATTGACAACCAGCATGGAAATATCTGAAAATAAAATTAAAATCCTTACTTGTAACTGTTTAGTAATACAAATTTATAATTCTTTTTAAATATACCAATGCTTTTTGAATTTTTTAAATGTTCCGACAGAGAATTCCACAGCTTGGGTCCTGCATATTTCAGAGTTCTTTGAGCCAGTGAAGTACGAGTGGGTAAATGATAATTACAGGCTTGGCGAGTAAAATGAGAATGTACATTATAATTGAGAGTAAACATAGCTCTAATAGATGATGGTAAAGAATGTAAATTTAACTGAAACATGAGAGTCCCAAGCTGATGATAATACATATCCACGACCTTGAATGTTTTACACCCAATAAATAAAGGATCTGAATGAGCATAAAAATCTACAAAATTTATTACAGGAAGGGCTCTTTTTTGTAATAGCAGAAGCCTATTTAAATTACCAGCAGAACATTTTCCCCAGGCCAATGGCTTTAGACCATAATTTAATTTAGATAGGACACTACCAGGGTGTTATACAAGGTCAATAATACTGATTGGGGAACAAGGTTCTTAATTCTATTAATAACACCGATATTACGAGCTATAATTTTACATAAATAATCTACATGATTTTTCCAAGTGAGGCCAGAATCAATAAATAATCCAAGAAATTTTGTACATTCTGTCCTATTGATAATACTATTATTAAGAATAATATCACCAGGAAGATCATTGGCAGTATTACTAAACAACATATAATTACATTTACCAATATTTAGGGAGAGTTTATTAGCCCTAAACCATTTTGAGATTAAATTGAGTTCTTGATTAACAAGAACTCGCGGGGCTACATGACCACATGTTAAAATTTCGAGCCGAGGTAACCTTGTCATGCTTGTCTAGGAATCACCTACTTCCAAATACTGAAAGTCACCCAGGCCTGTTTTTTGCTGATCTTGGCGGCCTGGGTGACTTTCAAGATCAGCACTTTTTTTTCCCCATCAAAATCGTTGCTCAAAATGGAATCTTTAGGCAAGTCATTTTACAGGAAATTGCTATTTTTGGTAAAATCAAAATCTCTACACGTTCTACATACCTCCCTGGCCGTAATTCTCTGAAAACTTATGTACACACCTCCGTTTTTAACAATTTGACGAACAACTTCAACTTCATAACTACATCGGCTGACATCGTGTTTTACATACAGAGGCCATAGCCTGCGCCTGCGCAATGGCGCTCGCCTATAACAGTTTCAAGCACCAGACCAGATCCAGCACGTACCATTTTTGGACGAGGGGGGATTTTTTTTAGCGTGCCACTGTGCGGTCAGTGAATGAAGGATTCACGTCAAATGACTTTTCACTTGTAAAGTTGCCACGCGGGTCGCTTTGACAAAAAGCCATTTGGTGGTAATTTGGAGTGAATCCTGCCTTCACTGACCGCACAGTGCTAGTGGCGCGCTAAAAAAAATCCCCCCTCGTCCAAAAATGGTACGTGCTGGATCTGGTCTGGTGCTTGAAACTGTTATAGGCGAGCGCCATTGCGCAGGCGCAGGCTATGGCCTCTGTAAAACACGATGTCAGCCGATGTAGTTATGAAGTTGAAGTTGTTCGTCAAATTGTTAAAAACGGAGGTGTGTACTGTAACGGTATATTGTACATACCTACTTATATATGTCACATTGTGCCCTCCATACTTCTGTGCTTATTTGCATATCATGTATATTCATGTACCAAGTGCATGATGGGAAAAACCATGCCTTCCCCTGGGTTGGCAAGATGGCTCCTGTGAGCTGATCGGACGCATGTGTGATTAAACCTGTTTGTCCTTCGTATAGTTGTCGTTAATCCTCTCTGTCTTTCGTGTCCTGTTATCCATCCGAACCTTAAAGTAACCCTAAACCCGTTACACTGGCGTAGTCGGCAGGATGGGTTATGGTTTCGGAGATTTTTGAGGATTATTTTGACGTACTGTTTGTGTGTGTTTCGGCGAACCCACGCCACACGTTGCATCCTATGCGAGCTCGACTTTAAATGTCATACTGACTGGATCAGTTTGCAAGTCTTCAATTCTGCTGTTGTGTGACTGTGCCTGTTAGTTCTCCAAGTGTCTGCCTACGTCTAGTCTACCGTGGACATTGTCATTGTTGGTTTCGTAGGTATGCTTTGCCGTTTTGTTGACTAAGTCACATGTCAGCATAGTAAATTCGACGAGCGTCGACGAGTCGACGACTGTTTAGTGACAACGTGGATGCTGATCCTGCGTTTCGTCACGTTGTACTGTACCTGTGGCATGAGAATCTCCCCCGTGAGCCTCGCCCGTCACACCCCGTGAGGAGTTCCCTAACTCTCACATGACCTGATGTCCTGATGCATGTATGTTTTGATGTGTGTGCTGCACCATATCTCTGATGGATTTGGCTAAGTACTACTTCGTCTGTAGCTGTTTGAGCTGAGTGACAACAAGGAGTTCCCGCATGGTGCCTTGTTCCCGTCACGCCTGACTGTGTTGGTGTTTGGTCCTACCTGGCCCTATGTTTACCCTCTGTTCTTGTTGATGTCAAGATGACTGTCATCTGTATCGTCATGTTCAAGCCCCCTTGAACTGTTGAACTTGGTCAGCTCATGGGACTCATCTTGTCCTCCAACCAACCACCAATTAACCATACCGGTAGGCGTCAACAAATCAACAGAACTGATTATGCCGATCAACCATAATGACTGTGAACTGAACTGTATTCGAATCATTTATTGTAATAGACCTTAAATGAACATTTCTGTGTGCTGTATGAACATAACATATGATTGCTGAGTATTGATAGTTATGATGCCGAGTCTTTACCAGCTGAATACTGTAATACATATCTGATTGTCAGAGAAGACGTTAATTCAAACTCTTTCTCCCACGTCTTATCTTAGTAGGGGGGAGTGTAACGGTATATTGTACATACCTACTTATATATGTCACATTGTGCCCTCCATACTTCTGTGCTTATTTGCATATCATGTATATTCATGTACCAAGTGCATGATGGGAAAAACCATGCCTTCCCCTGGGTTGGCAAGATGGCTCCTGTGAGCTGATCGGACGCATGTGTGATTAAACCTGTTTGTCCTTCGTATAGTTGTCGTTAATCCTCTCTGTCTTTCGTGTCCTGTTATCCATCCGAACCTTAAAGTAACCCTAAACCCGTTACAGTACGTAAGTTTTCAGAGAATTACGGCCAGGGAGGTAGGCCTATGTAGAACGTGTAGAGATTTTGATTTTACCAAAAATAGCAATTTCCTGTAAAATGACTTGCCTAAAGTCTTAAAGATTCCATTTTGAGCAACGATTTTGATGGGGAAAAAAAAGTGCTGATCTTGAAAGTCACCCAGGCCGCCAAGATCAGCAAAAAACAGGCCTGGGTGACTTTCAGTATTTGGAAGTAGGAATCACCCATATAAATAAAGATTGAAAGAAACCAAAGTTGTACTTACAAAGAGGCTATAGGCCTACTTCGTGACAGCAGTTACCCGTTATAGCAGATACAAGAAAGGTACATGTGGGCTCCTATATTTACCGCCAGCTTTTGAGTTTTGGAATTTTGCGTGTTTACGATTTTGCTATGGAGATATTGATATGGTTCGCTGATACCCAGTCCGCAGAGGGACGGTTACTATATTACTACCGAGTACCAACACTATGAATTATGACGTCTCGCCAAAAATAAACCTGACTAAAGCTAGCCGTAGTTTACCACGGCCCCTTTTACATTGTCGTTTCACCGTACAGTCGAAACGTAGAAGGCATGCAACAGAAGTTCTTTACTCGATTTTAACTCAGGGTATCAATGTAGGCTATTTTTTTAATTTATTTAAATTTATTTATTTAATCAAATCCAACAGCGAATAAATCGCCATTTACAGGAAAGGTACAAACAAAGTATATGACATAAAACATAAATATGACAAAAAACAGGAATTAAACTGGGCACATGTTAATATTATGTTAATAAATTATTGAGTTTTGTCTGGCTTACTTATGATAACTATGCGACAAACAACTGAAAAAATAACAACAAGTGACATTTTCTGTAATATATTATTTTACGGTTATTTTATTGACATATTTCCAAAAAAGGTCATGTCCATAATATTCATACCCTTAATAAAGTCACTCTTAATAATCAATAGAAAAACCTTTGTTTTTTATCACTGCCTCCAAAACGGTTCCTGTATCGGCTTACAAGGCCAAAGCATGTTTCAACCGGGATTTTCGCCTACTCCTCCTTCGCAAAAGTCTCAAGGTCGTTGAGGTTGGAAGGCTTCCTTGCCATCACCCGAGTCTTGAGTTCCCTCCATAGATTCTCGATCGGGTTTAGATCCGGGCTTTGGCTCGTCCACTCCAGATCCTTGGCAGTATGTTTGGGATCGTTGTCCTGTTGGAAGATACAGGTCCAATGCTGACCAAGCTGGGGTTTCTTAGCTAGCGGACTGCTGTACAGCTTCCCGTTTCTTTCGCCAGACATAAGCAACATCCACGGCATGTGCCCGAAAAGTTCCATTTTTGTCTCGTCTGACCGCAGAATCGATGACCAGAAGCTTGGATCCTTGTCTAGGTGTGCTTTATAGCAAAGGCCAGACGAGCTTCCCGATGCCTCTGCCTCAGGAGTGGCGTATTTCTAGGCGACCTGATGCAATGTGCGCTGAAGTGTCTGCCTGGATATTTTGGTCCCAGACTCGCCAAGGCTGTTCAGGATACAAATGCGGGGATCGTTGCTGGCTTATCGGCACACTTTTCTTGCCAGACGAGGTGACACCTTCGACTTACGACCACGCCCTTTAAGGTTTCTCACTGTGTGGAACTCCTTGTATACTTCCTAATTATGCTCTAAACGGCTGTGGATATACTGACACTCTATTCGAAAGGGCCTTGTAGCCTTCCCTTCTTTTTGTGGCCATTGACAATAGCCATGCGCAAGTACAGAAACTGAGAATGAAGGCGGCATCAATAGTACTTTATAGCCTACAAGCAGAGTGCTATTCTTTGACATTCTTTTATTTAAATTTAATTAAACAGATATGTTAATGATTCACATATTATGCAAACATGTTAGGACAACTGTTGAACAACAAAAAAATAATCACTGGAATGTTGAAAGCAGGTGTATTATCACAAAAAGATGGCCTAAATAATGAGGTTTTGTAAGGGGTACTGAACAGGCACAACAAAGCAAATCTGGACATTGCTATTGTTATGCAGGCAAATGATGCTGAGCCAAAAACATGTGGTCTTGTGCAAGGCAACTAAGGGTCATTTTTCAGTATAGGCTAAGTGTCTATTTTTGGCCTTAAGAAATCGTGAAAAAAAGTTTTTAAAATTTTGATTATTTTTAGTGGAACATGATCATTAAGGTACACAACAACTATAATTAAAGTTCGCACAATCTTTAGGGGAGTTTTATTTAATTTCATTAACATTAAATTTTAAGATTAAAAACACAAATAAGATATGTTATAAAGCGTTGCGTTCGGAGATGACGTTGAATAAAGGTACTAATGTACTTTTTTGAGAAAGTCCACAATTCCTTGGCTATTACGGGTTGCAGTTTTCTTTAATGGATTATTTCATGCTCTATAGGCTCTGAGGTATCCGATGGACTAATGCAAGTCTTGTTCATGGTCAGTCCTCTATCATAGATATGATGCTCCAAAATATCGTGACGGAGATGACCGAAAATCCAGGGACACGATTTTTTACTCTTAAAATGTCAGATTTCATGCAAATATGGTTTAATGATGTAATTTTCAATTTTGCATTTGGAGGAGACCAACTATACTTGGCTTTTGGTAGTATAATTTTCTTTTTAAGCTGCTTATTTTAAAAATTATGGCAATGGGGACATTTTGAGAGACACCACGTACCGGGACATGCATGCGTTTTGGTTTGAGGCTGGGCCCGATTTGGCCAGATCATCTGCAATGACCCAAAAAAGTAATCGACGAGATCACAGGGGAAAAGTTCTGAAAGTATATATTAATTAATAGCAACTATCCATTGAGGGGTTTTCGCTCAAAATTATATAATTTTACCAGAAAATAATCCGTATAAAGATGAAATTCTTCAGATCGTTTGCAAACGATTTACTTATTTTTGGTTCGCATCTACGCGGTCCAAAATGCATGGGCGTACTCCGCGTGCGTTTTCCAACGCGATGCATTTTATGATGTACACGCAGTAGGCCTATATGATGTGCGCCACGTGAAGAGTGCATGACGCAAGCCACATATACTCGATCAACGGAACGAATATTTGAAACACGCCGCCAAGACCAGGAAAACGCATATGGATTTTCATGTTTTTTTCATACGTGGTACATTTGACAAAGCTGAAATTTCTTCAGATGAGTTTGTTGATGTCTTTCTTTTGATTTATAGTGGTTTTATTCGCAAAACCAGATCATCTACAGGGCCTTTAAGAACGTATTTACGAAATTTTTTAAACTTCGCTATATGCATGTCGTGAGTCGCATCCTGTATGACAGGTGTGTCAAGTTGTACCGTCAAACCTGCTATTAAGGCCACTTTTATAAATAGGCCACCCGCTTATAGTGGCCACCCATCTTTGGTCCCAAATCCTACCGATAGGCTAATGCTCAAGAGGCAACCTGCAGTGGTATATGTTTATAATAAGTGACATGTTGTTACGGTCCCGTGGCCGTAGGTGGACACTGTATACAAATATACTGGTTCTTGGGCCACATATTCTACATACGAACACGATTACATGTATACACGAGAAGGCATATGGCCCTCCCCCAAATGTGGTGTGCCTCCCTTGTATTCACCCCCCCCCCCCCAAATGACACTGTATGTAGTGTAAGCTGCTTTGCATGCCCCCTTCCAAAGTGCTTTGCCATCACCCCCACCATTGTACTTTGTCTTTGTTGGTATTAGTGATGACAGCTCACAATTATTTAATTTTAAACATGGCCTCCATGTTCGTACATGTCGAATACAGTGACATAGGCCTACTTGCATATAATAGTGGCCACCCTCGGGACCGCAAAAATGGTCACTATAAACAGGTGGCATTTTATAGAGGTTGATTAAGCATTATACAAATGACACTGTGGACCAAAGACGGGTGGCCTGTTTATCAAGGTGGCCTTAATAGCAGGTTTCACTGTATGTGGGCCGAAAACCAGTCGACCTAGCAGATGGCCGCGCGAAGCGCGGCCATCTGCTAGTTCTTATAATTTTTTAAACAACGACCATCGACAAAATATTGCCAAGGATGCTAGATCGCTACATTATGTAAACAGTAAGCCGGTGTATCCCTTTAATAGAAATCTGCGTTCACTATCTAGATTGGTTCCCGATTCCTATAGATTGGTTCGCTTACTGCGAAAATATTCTCCTGCGCGGAATATGTGGACGGGAACCAGTCTATTCACTATCCACCTAAATTATGAAATAACGCCCTCTATCGCTCGATTCTTAATTCTGGTACCGAATTTATAAATATGACATGAACGCTCGTGTTCTGTGTTGCTTGACCTTAGACTAGCTCCAGTCAGCTAGCGGGTTGGCACGCGAGGTTTTAGTTTCGTTGTTAGTTGTTACCAAAATGGAAAATTTACATTTTTACCCACAATGCACTCAAGTCTTGCTATTTTTTGTATACAGTGTTCCTTGCTCTATGGTCTGACCATGGAGGAAGAAACTTCCTCCATGGTCTGACTCGTGTTTTACAAATAATACAGTGAAAGGGTAACTGTGTGTCATTACAAAAAAAAGAAGTTTTCTTTTCTTTTCAAAACACTCTTTTCAAAACAGTAGGCCTAGACAGCTGCGTTTGTCTGTAGATTAACAAAATAATTCAAAACTTGGTAGCAGACTACGTAAAATAAATCTTTGAGAACTGGGGTGGTTGAAATGTCCATTCAACAATGGATCAACCTACCAAAGGCACACTTATACGAAATGCAGTAGAATATTAGTGTATCCATCCATCCATTTGTTTTTTTTGGTTCCAGTTTTTGCATAATTTCTTTTCAGATTTGTTATCATCAATCTGTTTTATATTTATCTATTTATTTATTCCCTTATTAGTTGTATTATTATTTATCCATTTTTATTACTTATTTTCCTATTTTGTTTTATTGCTTTTATTTCAAATTATTTCAAACTATTTTTCCCTGTTTACATTTACTTGCCATTTAATTATCTTCAAGGCCTAAAAAAGGAACAATATGTTTAGCATAAGTTGAAGTCTCCCAACTTGAATTACGCGGTGACGAGGCTTTTTTGGGGGGAGAGGAGGGTAGGTGAATTCCAAGCAGTATAAAGTTGACATGAAGCCAACATGCATGTTTTTAAAGGTACACACCGGCATACTGTTTACATGATTTAGTGATGTAGCAGCATTGACAATACTTTTTTTATGGTCGTTGTGAAAAAAGATCATCAAAATATCCCGTAATTTACTAAAGAAGTGCAAAATTAACAAAAACAGTCAAAAGACGGGTTATACGCTTTATCAGTCGTTGCAACTACGTGCGAGCCTCACGACTTTGTCACAAACGATTGGCTCTTCTCCTACTCAGGATATCTCAGATTTTCTGCTCAAGATTTTACTGGACAGCCCGGACGACAGAATAGGAATTTCCGTTTACTTTTGAGGAGTTGGCATCATGTTTGTTTCTTCACAAACGTACATTGGAGCAACACACCCGGCCGTGTGTGCACTCGGACTATTTGCCGTGCTGCGCGGGGCAAATATCCTGCACTCCACGGTAGCCTGCCGTAGCACGCGCTCGCTCCCGTTCTCCGGACTCTCGAAACAAACATTTATGTTCGAATTTTCAAGTTCATACCTAGTATGTTCAACTTTGTTTCATACCTGTATAAGCAGTCTCTCTTTTGTCAATTACTTATAAATATTCGGGGGGGGGGGGGGGGGGGGATCAGAGTGGAATTTGGTGCAGTTCTGCAGTAAGAAACTTTCATGCGGATGGACACAAAACTAACTCGCAAGACCATGTGACTTTTCGGAACCAGAATCTAGTTCCAAAAAATCACGTGACCTTGAATTTTTGAAAAATGCTAAAAAACGGCCAAATTTGACGGCGTCTTTTCAGGATATAAAATTTACTCTGGAAAGCGCTTCAGAATAATGTATGGGTCTATTTCGAGCCCAAAATAGCCCAACAAAGCCGGTGTGTCTCTTTAATCGAAACACTTAAAAAAAAAAAAACAACGTCACGCACGCGGTAACGATATTATACAAATATTGACTGCAATGAGGGGCATGGTTAAGATTACAGGCCCAAGGTGATCTCGAAGCCATGACTATGCCCCGAGGCGGAAGCCGAGGGGCATAGTCATGGCTTCGAGATCACCGAGGGCCTATAATCTTAACCATGACCCGAATAAACAGCAGTCAATATTTGTTTTATATACCGAATGTGTAGATTTTTGTCATCTGGTTGGTTAAAAGTAACGATACATCATACAGTCATGACAGTGGTCCTTCGAGTTTCGATTTCGGAAGCTGGTCTACGGCGGAAAAGTTGTATATTTACAGCAAACATTTTGTAGCATAATCACCTGGCACTTTAGTAGCACCTGACAGTTTTCAATGTAGGCCACTTCTCTTACTTTCTTAAGGACTTCATCATCTACGACAGACGACAAAACGACTTCGTCGAGATTCCGCCATTACCGTCCTGATGAATGTTGACGTGAAGCGCCCAGCTGCATAGTTGGTGCACAGCTATGCTAACACATGTAATGCGCGCGTCCGGAACCCGCTAAATGACTATGCCCGGGGCATGGCAAAGACTATTGCCCGGTGGGCATATACGCGCCGGGTCTAGCTGATTCAATGCCCCCACTTTAAACCAATCAGATGACAGGAATCTACGCATGAGGTATATAATATAAATTGTTGACTGGTGTGGTGTGGGATATGGAGTTTTAACACCCGAGGGAGCTCATACCCGAGGCAACGCCGAGGGTGCTATGAGCTCCCGATACGAGGGTGTTAAAACCCATATCCCACACCACACCAGTCAACAATTGTTTTGTTATATCCCGTCCCATGGTCTCCGTACAGCATAATAATATCGTTTCTATTATTTGGAATGTTGAAATTGTAAAAACAATTCGTCTCTGCACTTTCGCTAGTTTTCGGACTACTACCTGTGCGTGTGTAACATTGCGAAAGTAGCACGCGCACAGCGTGTGGAATAATGCGATGTGCGTGCGCGTTGTGCGCCTCTAGCGGGCGTAACACGCGGTTTATTTTATGGAGCCTCATACAGCGCGTTACGCGTGCTAGTTTATTGTGTGTGTGTGTTTTTGAAAAAATAAAGCTTTGATGCGCAGGGTTGAAAGTGACGCGCACGCTAACGCTAAACCACTTCCTCCATGGCTAAACAATTTTTTTTTTTTGGGCCCATGTTGTCTGAAGAATGCCGAATAAATAATAATAATAATGGGTACATATGGAGACATTTCCATAGGAACGTGTACAAAATTTTGAAGACAATTATCTTTGTTTTACCTAAAGCAAACAATCTGGAATTTGAAACATTAAAGGCACAGGCTCGTCAGCAATGCGCGCGCGCCAAATTCGTGCCACGAAATACGCAGCTCCATAGCAAAGGCATGGAATTGTGTAGTATTCTGTGGCACGAATTTGGCGCGGCGCGCGCGCATTGCTGACTAGCCTATGCCTTTAATGGTTTGTGCCCTATAATAAGTCAGGTTTGTGCCCTAACTTTTGAAATGAATTTTTGAAAATTAGGGAGACACCCAAAATGTCTCCCTAATTCCCTAATACCCCTTTTTACCCCTAAGGTGTTTCCCTAATAACGTATTATTTTGTAAAAATAAATAGCATAAACAAAGCTTTCGTATATACAAACGAACTGTGGTGTAACAATTTCATTAGACTAGCAACAAGTCTAGTAAATATGAGTAAAAAAAATACGAGTAAATCTTGGTCAGTTTTACTGGACCTTCAAATACCTGGAATGTTTACGGGATTCTATCAATTTAGGGATTCATACGTAAAAACAATTAATGTTGAAGATAAACTAAAAATAATGTCTTGAAATCACGAACAATCACGCCCGTGAACGCGTCAACAAATTTACAAATACCACAACTAAATTGAGATTCCTAGTTTCGGCGTGACAAATTTATAAATTTGGAGATTCCTAATCGCGTTGCAACTGCGTGCACTGTCCGTATCCGATCCGCACTTCCTGATCCCGCGATACATGCTTGTACACGTAGACCCGCGTAGGGTGTGGTTAAAACCGGAGGTCGGAGGAAACCCGGAGGTAGAATTTTTGTGACCGTGTAGTACATGCTACAACCTACCTCGGGCTTGTTCATAGAGTTGTATAAGCCGTAAGGCTTTCGGCTTATACAACTCTATGGGCTTGTTATTGTAGCTCTGGAGCCACCGTCAACGCACCCACTACACGTTAGCAAAACAAATCTACCTCTGGGCACCTTTGGGTACCTCCGACCACCTCCGACCTCCGGGTTTTATAAATTTCCACCCACGTACGTACAGTGAACTGGATCGAAGGCGTGGTTGTTGTTTATCGAGAGCCTAGTATAAAGTTTTACTTACATTGCACTTGCTGTTGCCCAGTGGAGAAAATCTGAAGTTGTAACAATGGTCGTTAAATACTACTTTTCGAGTGTAACGTCCAATGTGGAGGTGAGTAAGTTGGACAGGTTTTACAAGAAGAATTTACGGCATAAATACCGTACACGTTCGCCACTTTTTCCAACATTCATGACATTGTACAAGCAAGGTAAATTTATGCGGATGTTGGTAAAACGCGGAAAGCGGAACGGAACGCGGAACCGTTCCGTTCTACTGTACCATGTTCCGCATTCTGTTCCACCCCTACACCCCTCTGTTCCACCGTTCCGTTCCACCGTTCCGTTCCACCGTTCCGCGTTTTACCAACGTCCAATTTATGCCTTTAATTTAAAGAGGAAGAATCCCCCTAGACGAAAATCCAGCATTTAGGCTTTTTTCGATAGTCCAAACATCCCTCTTGCCGACGTGGATTTTTATTATTTTTTAATTGTCGGTTTTAAGTGGATAAATTGCAGGCAAAAGTGCGCTTTTCGAAAATGAGATTTTCGCGATTTCTGAAACGCTCATTAGGTATTCATGATATGCGCGTGACCCCGTGACGCAATCCTGAGAATGAAAAGTCAACACGATTGTTAGCTCCATACGTTTACACGCAAAAAACTTGGAAAACCGTCTTTGTTAGATGGTGTTTTTTGAAGAATTGTTTTGGTCCAAAAAGCCAGAGATATGCACAGTAGTTGCGTGGTTGTATGTTTTACCAGACATCATGAAAAAAAAGAGCAGAAGCTAAGATTATTTTTTATTACGAAGAGAGAGAAAAATGAGTCGATCATTCTAACTTGTACCGGCCGATGTGCATATATACCGTGTGCCAATTTCAAACACGTGGGAACTACGGCGCGGCCCGCAGGTACCATTCCCACTGCTGTACACGGACCGCTGTTCGTTCCGTGACAAACACCGGTCGCAATGCACCAGTGTTTCCTTCAAAAGACTCGACTTCATTGTGAGCCACAATTTTACGATTTTTTTCACAAAAAAGGTAATAGTAGATTATTGTCGTTTTACATCAGGTGTTTTCACGTTTGTATTTTGAATTACAAGGACAGAACAGGCATGATGAACATACATGTACACTTCGTATATTTTCCATTCAATACTGCACAGGCCGTTTTGTGTGTTTCTCAGGATGACGTATCGCCCCTGTTTGTAAACAAACCAAGTGACCTCGAGCGTTTCAGAATTCCGGGTGAGGAGGGTCGGAACTGAATTGCGTTTTAAACAAATACTGTCGTTTTTTGGCGGAAAACACGTAATCGCGTTGTAGAAACAAACCTCCATGATAAACAGGAAAGCTAAAAAAATGTGGATGGGGGGATTCTAGCTGTTTAAGTTTAATGATCAGACTGACTCGACTGAGTACATTCAATGTAGGCCTAGGTTACTTTTAGAAGGCTAAAATTGTTTATTTGACGTTTATATTGGGACGTTATCATTTTTTAAGTTACACTTTTAGCCCCTTAAAATTTCACCTTAGAGTTACAGTCCAAATTAAACATTGAAAAACATACCATGGAAATCCCTGGAATGTCCAGAATTCTGCACAGTGGTCGCTTTTTCTCGATAATTCTTTTAAACAGCAAAACACGTAATTTTTCTTGACATTTTTCCAGCAAACTGCAACGGAACAGCCAAATTTACAAATTTATGCTGCACGAATCCGCAACTGCCAAGATAGCCCGCCCTCTTGTGGTCATCTCATTGTACTGCAGTGACACAAGAGGGCGGGCTATCTTGGCAGTTGCGGATCGTGATTCGTGCAGCAGAAATTTGGATGCAGCTTGGCCAATATGGCGCCATTTGCAATAAAACTTGATCAGCTAAAAGTGATTCATCACGTCCCAATGTAAATGTCAGAAAATAACTTTTAGCCTTCTAAATGTAGCATAAAGTATATGCTTGTTTTTACTGAAATGATATTTTTAAAAGTCCTATTACTTACAGAATGGCAATTTTTTTCCCACCCCGTTCGCAGCTCCAAACGGAATCTTTAAAGGTACACACCTGCCTACTGTTTACATGATTTAGTGATGTAGCAGCATTGACAATACTTTTTTGATGGTCGTTGTGAAAAAAGATCATCAAAATATCCCGTAATTTACTAAAGAAGTGCAAAATCAACAAAAACGGTCAAAAAACGGGTTATACGCTTTACCAGCCGTTGCAACTACGCGCAAGCCTCACGACTTTGTCACAAACGATTCGCTCTTCTCCTGCTCAGGATATCTCCAATTTTCTGCTCACGATTTCACTGGACAGCCCGGACGACCGAATAGGAATTTCCGTTTTCTTTTGAGGAGTTGGCATCATGTTTTTTCTTCACGAACGTACACCGAAGCAACACGCCCGTGTGTGTGTGGACTCGGGCTATTTGCCGTGCTGCGTGGGGCAAATATCCTACACTCCACGGTAGCCTGCCGTATAGCACGCACTCGCTCCCGTTCTCCGGACTCTCGAAACAAACAATTATGTTCGAATTTTCATACTTATGTTTAACTTTGTTTCATACCTGTATAAATAGTGTCTCTTTTGTCAATTACTTATAAATATTGGGGGGAAATCAGAGTTGAATTTGGTGCAGTTCTGCACCAAACTTTTATACGGCTGGAAATACAACTACATGTAACTCACAAGACCATGTGACTTTTCGGAACCAGAATTTGGTTCCGAAAAGTCACGTGACCTTGAATTTTTCAAAAGTGCTCAAAAACGGCCAAATTTGACGGCGTCTTTTCAGGATATATCTAATTTACTCTCGAAGGCGCTTCAGAATAATGTATGGGTCTATTTCGAGCCCAAAATAGCCCAACAAAGCCGGTGTGTTCCTTTAACCAAGTCTTTTTACAAGAAACTGCAATTTTTTGGTAAAATCAAAATCTCTTCACGTTCTACATATCGAACTTAACCTCCTAATCTCGAGATTTGCATACAGATGTTATCAAGTTACTCATCTCTCATAATCTGACATAATCTGTTTGAGGGACTCTAGTCGAACCATTCATTGTGTATAGCGCCCTCTAACTACAAGCCCTAAAAGGGAGGAGCTAACCGTCACAAGCCATTTGCCACGAGAAACTGAAGTAACGGTAAACAAATTTGGAGGAGAGATGAGTATTGCTCATGCAGATTTTCAAAAATGCTGTCATTTTATAGGACAGCACTCTACAGCTACACAGAAAACTAATATCGGCCTGAACTTGCGTACATTGCCTTGAGGAGTTGAGGGTGATCAACTTGCTATACCTCATCCCTACTCTTCCAAAACACAAAATTACATGTATCTTCACCAAAATCTACTTTGGGGTTTTTAATGTGATTGCCCGAAAAAATATTAATAATTTTTGATTCAAGGTGGTCTTCTTTTAAAATTGTTTTCAGCCTTTTTGTTTACACTAGCAGTTTAAAAGTAAACTTCTGGATCTATCATCTTTTGGTAGTTTGTGTTGTGTTTGCGAAATAATTTTTTGACAGTTTTAAACTTTGATGATCTACTGTATCTAAACACATTGGCAGTTTATGCACTTACTCGTGTATGTGTTAGAAACAGGCGTACATGCACGTTTTATCTGCATGTATAATTATTTTGTACAGTATTTACTGCAACAATATACTGCAACAATGGGTTTAATATTGTAAAATGCTCCAATCTTCACAACTACGTGTATTGGGTTTTGGTCTTCGGTTTGTTTCCTGTTAACAGGAACTTGTACATTATTAAACAGAAATTGGGATCTAAAATCTTGCTTGTTAAAAAAGAAAGTAACAATGCTATTAACAAGGTGTGATTGTATCATGAGGTAGTTATAGTAGTTTTACTAGTCATAAAATCAAGGGTTTTTTTTATCGTACATTACTTATTAGTTACCATAGAGCACATTTTGGTTACATGTGGTTTCTGTCATTCAAACTAGAAAGTGCAATTAAACTTAAATGTAGGAGCATATTGAGCTCGTGCCAATGACGTCATTTTAGGAGTCAAATAATGCCGCGTCGTTGTGGAAGCAATGTGCGTGCGCGTTGTGTGTGTCCATAGCGTGCGTAACGCGCAATGCTAAGGCTCCCATTGGTGAATTAAACTGCGTTACGCCCACCAGAGAGACACACAGCGTGCACGCACATCGCTTCCACAATGACTCAGCATTATTTTGACTCCCAAAATTAAATTGATTCCATTTCAGTGATGGTTGGGCCAGAGATACGTGGCCCCGTTCAGTGTTGGGATTATATTCCAATCATTTGCACCAAATACCCCTTTCTTAATTTGGGCGAGTCCACTAAGGTATGGCTTATGAATAAAACATTAATGCGTCACCTATATGAATATTAAATTTGCTGAAACGTCACTCATCAATATTACATTATTCAAATTTATGCACTGACCTTATGATGACATCGATTTATTTAATCGGTATATTTCTATGGAACTTTGCAGCGATTACTGGCAACATGATTACTCGTGGTCTAGAAGAACTAACCAAAGGTGTCCCTCACTCTCTTAATCCAGCAATACCTAGGGAGCGCGTGGTCTAGTGGGTATGAAGCGGAACTCCCAATCAGAGGTTGTAGGGTTCAAGCCCTACTTCGACCAACGTGTCTGTGTCCCCGGGCACTTAATCCCAGTTGCCTCGTCAACCCAAGCGATATTTGGGAAGCTGTTAAGGGGAATGCCACAATCTAACTGCTGATAGGGTTGAGCGCCTGGCCAGCAGCCACCTAGTTAAAAGCGAAATGGTTCTGGTGATTCCCTGATGGCAGCGATAATAATAATGGCAACAGCGCCAGGAGCACCCCGCAGGGTGGTCATGTGCGCTATATCTGCACCACCTTGATTACAATTGTTCCTTACAAAATACACAAATACCTGTAGGAACAATTCGTCGCATGTAGCTGACGAAGTGACGAATGTGCAATGGCTTTAAAGATGCATACATGTATTCATTACTTTGTCAGCTATCATGGCTATGCGACGAATTGCAAACAGGTAGCGGTACATGTACATGATACATGATAGGACAATACTGGCCTGGTCACACCTTTGTCAAATGAAGAGGCATGCATTCAGGAAATCTCTTCGTCGAATCAGCGTTAAATCTTCATCAAACCCTAATGAGAACAGGGTCTACATAGCAGTTACGAAATTTGAAATTCATTGCCCACTTTTGTATTCCAGACGAAAAAACATCAGCAGAGAATTGAGATGATCCTCACATCCAAGAAAGTGACGTTTGAGTCACTTGATGTTGCCTCTGATGGGGCTGCCAAGGAGAAAATGAGGGAGTTGATTGGCGACCAGACTGCTCTGCCACCCCAACTCTTCAATGATGACACTTACCTTGGAGTGAGTAAACCCCAGACTTATTAAGGCATCTGCCTACATGTAGTACATGTGTACAGGGGGACATGGGTTCAAGTCCCACCCTAGCAGGCTGTAACGTTTTTCTCATAGTATCTCGGGGAGGCACTGAGTATACAGTGCTAACCGAGTTACGTCAGGAAGGGCAAAACAAACCCTTTAATTGATACTCATTCTCCCTGACGCATATACTCGGCATATGTGGCAGAAGGACTCTCCCCTAAAGCCTGCCACACACACGTGAGGTATTTTGCTGAGCAAACTGTCATCATTCGTGGCCGTTTGCTCAGCACTTGGCTCACCATGTTTGATTTCTTTTGCCTCGCGTGGCCAAAATATCAGCGTGTGCAGGAGAGTTGAGCCAAGTGCTGAGCTAACATGAATGTAGCTAGCCAATTAAAACCATCCCC
Source organism: Henricia sp. BOLD:AAB3569 (assembly GCA_037783545.1). NCBI lineage: Eukaryota > Metazoa > Echinodermata > Asteroidea > Spinulosida > Echinasteridae > Henricia > Henricia sp. BOLD:AAB3569. The sequence continues at coordinate 613,803 of JBBELK010000272.1, read as the reverse complement.
TATTCTCGTGATATGAATACAGCATGCTGCGGGCCCCGCCAAGGTCACCACACTTTTGCTGTGTCCGCATTTTTAAAAGTTAAAGTGTGGTGTATTTTGCCGCCCTAGCAAATAAAAAACCTGTGGAGAACACTGGTAGATGTATATGGTAATTCCCAAAATTAGGGGTCCAAAATGTTTGGTGTCCCAGTTACATACGACACTCTCTGCTTCAAAAATCACCACTTATGACCACACATTCTCAGTAATGGACTGTGGCCTGTGATTATAGGGGGCAGCATAATTTTCTTCAATATTTTGTTTTCTGATCCTGAAAAATATTTAGAACAAAAGACCATAAAGGCTTATAATCTGTTCCATGGTATTGGATACATGTAGGAGTTTGGTGTCCCGGGTTACCTACGCCAATGAAAATTTGCTGTAGAATGAGTTTGCATTAACCTTGGTGCCATATCTACACACAAACATTAAATTTGAGTGGCATTTGTTCAAATAAAAATAATTAGTTTCTACTGGGAAACCACTTTCAATCATTAAAAACACTTGGAAATCTTAAAAAGCATGTCACACTTTTGGACCCCTAATTTTGGGAATTACCCATAACTTGTTTACAAGCTTGGCGACTAATGTTACAGAATGCCTTCATCAGCACGGCACAAGCCTCAACAGATTTGGGGTATGGCCAATTTATGGTGGACTGCACACAATTTGCAGAAAGAAACTTTGCGTACACATAAGGCTGCTTTGAGGTTATGTTGTTTCTAATTCCAGAACCAAATTTAATAACATTTGACTATCCTGGGTCATTCCAGAAATTTTTCGTTTCCGAGCTATACATACATGTACATGTACTGTACATCTGCCACCTTGTACCGGTATTTATATACCGTAATATTGGATGGTTTTGAGGGTGATATGAGATACCTGTATACCGCACAAGTCGTTGAAATACTGAAAGAGCCTAAGGCGAGTTCGGTATTTTCATGACGAGTGCGGTATATTTTCATATCACCCGAAAAGGCATCCAATATTATTATTGTTATATACAATGAAGCTTATACTGTACCTTCTTTGTTTTGTAAGATTTCCGCAAGAATTTTGTCTGTTTGGTGTTGAAAAATTCAGTTCATTTGCAACTGCATAAAATGTGCTTTTGTTACTGTTGTAAAGTATTTTTTGTTACTACACCTCATAAATATTCATAAGCAAATTGGAGCGAGTCATTGGCCGATTCAGCCGCGCGATTGGAAAGTATAAATGCTACGCGCCCAGGTGACGTCAGCCCGGTAGGTATCCAACTGGCTGCCGTGCGGTATTTTATTTTGGTAGCACCAAAAATTCCCTCTGGAACCCGCCTCGTAAAAAATGTATTGGAATCTTCACGGAACCAGACTCTATTGCCATGGTACGGACCTCTGCAGCTCATAAAAAACAATGGCAACATTTCTGAGTTTGGATTACAAGAAAACAAATTGTTTGTTGTAATTGTATACTGGCCTTGAATCTGTTATTTTGTCAATTTGCTCATGAAAATTTCTGAGGTGTAGTAAAACAAATACAGCATGGTTTATTTCTGGAAAGTAGTGGGAATTACTGGTCCCTTGGTGTAGGTCAGCTTGACTACCTCCCTCCGCTTCGCATCGGGAGGTAGTCAAGCTGACCTACACCTCGGGACCAGTAATTCCCACTACTTCCCCTCAAACCATGCTGTATTACTCACTCAAGCGTGCGTACACACACGTGCAATCTATTCACTCGATGCAGGATGCGTGCTTTGTGCGGCCAGTGTGTATGCACATCAGATTAGGGGCTCTGTGCTGCACAGTATCAGAAATGCTTCATTTTATATGTAATACAAAATATTGTACATGTACCGGTACATGTAAGTCCCTCTTTTTTACTGCTCAAGCCCTGTACAAATTATCATGTAAATTAAATTACAATATACTTTTTTTTTTTGCTTTTCACCATTTCTCCAGAACTTTGACAAATTTGAGGAAGCCGTCGAAAATGAATGCTTGAACTCCTTTTTGCAGCTGGATTAGTGTACAAGTTATGCCAAGTAGCTTTTCACTATGCTAGAAAATTTTGATACGTACGTATAGTAGAAACATTTGAGGAATCTTTCTGGTCTGGGCTACCTGATGTTAAACACTACGTCAAGATACATGTAGAGCAGATATTAGCCAAGCGCTACATTTTTGGGAAAAATCCTGTAGAAAAATGTGACCAGTCACATCAAAAGTGGGGAATGCAAGGCAGTCTAGTCTAGTCTACATACCGTACTATATTACTGACTGCTGAATAGCTTAAAGAATTTTCACATTTAGGCAAATTGTGGAGTTGATGCAGGGTTACAAATAAGAAGACTTTTCAACTCTGTGTCAACGTCACATCAACCCAGATATAAAGCTTCAAGAGATTAAAAAAGATCACAACTTAGAACGTGTTTGGTTCATCAGAGATCCCAATACAGATCAAGAACTGTTCTTAACAAGAATCTCGGATCACATCACGTGAATAGGAATTTAATTACTAAATTTGTGAAATTTCTGTACCACATTTCACCCACAACATTCATCATAAAGAAAGAAGCAGTCTCAATTTGTTTGTGTCGTGTGTTGCCATCGAGAATTGAAACGACACTGTTTACTCGGACAAAAAATCTTCACAATGTTCACATTGACATTTTGGATCTACCGCTAAACCACCTCTCGAGGAGGATCCTAGAGATTACAGATTTTGATCAGAATCTGCGTGAAGTGAACCTTACGGTAGATCTGCACACATCTGGATCTGTCCGAAACAAACACGTCCTTAATGTCAAATTGTGGGAAAACAAAGTGTACCAAAATATAGTAGTAGCCTGAAGATAATACTTGTTTTGATGTGACTGGTCACTAATAATTGTTAGTAAATGATATGGTGATATTTTTTTTTATTAGATAGAAATGTGGACAAATGTCCAAAGTTTAGATGGGAATCTGTAGTCCTTGAATATTTTGGAAATTTGGGGCCTTTTTTCTTTTTTTATGTACATGTAGTTTAAAGAATTGAAAAATACATGTACCTGTGCAAGAAGTATGTGTTACTTTAGGTTTTCATTCCACTTAAGAACAATTAAAGACGTAGGCTCGTCAATACACCATGAACAAATTTGTGCCATGAATTTCACCTCGCTCCATACCTTGCCCAGGGATCGAAATTAACACGGGTCCTGTGGTCCGAGACCAGTAAAAAATCAGAAGGACCACTAGATCTGTCAAAGACGCTGGTCCGATGGACCACTGAAAACATTTACTGACTCATGGAAACATTCTCTGATGCCTAATCCACTGTAAACATTTCTTACTCAATGCGAACAATTCCTGGTCACCACAAAAAAATTTATCGCTTTAGACATTTTCAGATAAACTACATGTACATTTCTTTCTCCGATCTCTCCAGACATGTCCCAGTGTTGGATAAAAAAGCAATGCCATCCATCCTGCACTCATGACTTTAAACCAGAAAGTGTTACAGTATCTCGGTGCCATTTTGAAAAGCACCAGTGGACCACCAAATTTTCAGCAGGACCAGTAGAGTTCTCTTATCTACTGGTCCCTCTGACCAGCATGAAATTCAGGTTAATTTAGACCCCTGCTTGCCCGAGTAGGGCAGCTGCTCTTACAATCCCAGAGGGTGGATGCTTATTATTTATGCGAGCCCGCCACAGTCATGACAGTGTGTTTATGCTAATCAAATCACGCGCGCTTATAATTGTTGTTGTTGCATGTCGTTTGTACCAAAGAGTTCCCATACACGATCAATTCAACCATCTATATGACGGCAGATGTGACCATATCTGTAATATAATGTGAATATGGCTGAAACTAAAATGTCATGAATTTACAAAGGGTGTGTTTTTTTGTGATAAATATTTGATTTTGAAAAGATACTCACCCTGTTTGCAGAATGGACGAGGCTACTAGCCTACACCCTCTGGGACCATAAGAGCGGCTGCCAGGGGCAAGGTGAGCGCGGTGAATTTCGTCTGTTGCGCATTGACGAGCCTCCCTCTTTAACAGAATAGAAAAGAAACGTACTGCAAATGCCATTTTTAGGCAAAAAGCAAAAAGCAGCTTCTTTACCATGTTTACATTACAAATGTACATGTAATTGCGCTTTTTAAAAATAAATACATATCAACATTTTATTTTGTTTCACTATGAAGTATTATTGTAGGTAGACCTAAAATTGTGATCATTAACTTCAAAAGAATAATACTTGGCGATATCAGATATAATTTCATTAATACTGAAAGAAGAAAAATTATTTCTGTTAAACATGTACTGTTCTATGTTCTCGTAGCACAATTAAAAAGTGGTATTCCCATTGGACTTTTTTGGTTAAACTACATGTAGGCCTACCATGGATGTGCTGTGGAATGACAATTAAGACCTGTGGGGACACACGGTAAACTAGCATCCCTGTCAGTTTACAGCGGCCACGAGGTAAAACTTACAGGCCAAGAGGGGCTGCAGAAACTTTCTGCTCAGCCGCGGTAGTTTTACCGGGCTGTATTTCAGTCCAGTGGAAACAATTTCGCCCTGTAAAAACAGCATGAGCCTGCAGTACAACATTTTTTATTGGGCTTTTTAGATGGGGAAAGTTTAGTGGGATTGCACTGCAAGGTCACGGTAACTTTCTGCGAGGTAGCGGAAAAGAAAGTCCAATGGGAACACGCTTACAAGTAGTATATATATGTAAATGCAATTGGAGTTCAGATTTAATAAAGTACATGTGTTAGGTGCGGCAATGCAGTATACCTATGACCAATTTATTTTCTCCAATGTCATTAACATTTTGTTGGTTCTTTTCTCAGAGTACGTACATTTTCCTCCTTTTTTGGTATTTTAGATGCATACCGGTAGTAATTAGTATCAGTTCTGTGTAATTGTACATGTTTGCAATCGTTACTTTTTTTATGCTTCATCAGGTGATGTGCATTTTTTCTACGTGCTGATACTTGGGCGACATCAGAAGATTTTGCATTTATTATATCTGCTTGGTCAGCCTTGCATATTTTGTTACATTTGGGGCAAAAAAAGTAGGCCTCGTGCATTTTTTTTATTATATAGAAAACATTGCCTTGTGTTTTTTTTGGTAATATTTTGGTGTAGTATGGTACATTCTACATCAGGGTTGTAGTCAAGTCCATCACAAGTCCGTTACGATTAAGTCTGTTAACAACAAGCAAAGGATGAATACGCACAAGATAATGCCTTTGTTGGAGTTCATTTGAATTAAGACTGGTGGACTTGTGATGGACTCGACTACATGTACAACCCTGATCTACGTATATATTTGGAAGAATGGTGGTGTGCAAAGTTTGGCCAAGCAAGTAGTTGAACACTAAAAAAATAAAAGTACGTGTACAACCTTGACAAGAAGGACAATGTTATTTTTAACACAACATTATGTTTATAACGAGGAAAATTTAGGTCCCTAACCCTGATCAGGCTTGCAAAATTGCTTCGTCGAATTGATATTACATACATGTACGAATTTGCTTAATAAAATTAAGGTACAAAAATGTGTTTTGCTTCATCGAATGAAGACATTTGCTTTCACATTAGGAAATCTCTTTGAATCTTCATCGAACAAAGTGAACGGGGTCATTTTATTCAAGTGTTCGACTCTAATAATTCACTATACAGTTAACTGCTGAAAATTATTAGAACACAAATGTATGGTCAAATACAGGAAAATACATGTACATGTACAGGATGTAAAATTTGCTACATTTGTATTGTCAAACATGTCAAAATAGTTTGGAGAGAGCAGGATGTTGGAAATCCTGTTCATAAACATGCATGCTTTCATGGGCATTCTGGAAATGACAAATACCATCGTTTTCTAATAATTTTGTTATGTACATGTACATGAAAACCCACCGCTCATTCTTGTCTGTTATGTATGTATACAGTGCAGTATAGTTGACTTTGTGTTGATGGCATTTTTGTAATGGGCCACGCCCGAGTTGTACTAACATGCCCTACATATATATACCGTTACATGCATAGTAACGTGTACTTTTCTGCTCATTGTCCAGAAGAATAAAATGTTTACTTAAGAGGAAAAGGTGATAATGAAGTACATGTAGTTGTCTGTGATATGCAATGGCACAATTACACGTACAACTCAATTTGGGTTCAAACCATACATTTTGAAAGCAAAATAAAAACTCCAATCTCACTTATTGTATGGACCATAAGGTATATTTTCATGCTGTTTTTAGCAGTACATGTATATATACAGTACATCTTGGCTACCTGTTAGTCAGCTAATCACAGTGTTTACACTTGATCCCAAGCTTGGGGTCGAACATCGAGCTCGATCGGCTCTGGATCACAAACTGAGTGTAATTGCTCTCGGGACCAAAACGCGGTAAGATACCATTAAGTAATTAATCTTGACCACATCCACTCCAGGGAAAAAGCGTGCAAAATTCAAGCAGTCTTGTACACTAGTACGTACCCACCTCCCATTGTTTAGTTTTTTTGGGTACGGCTCTCATTTGTTTTGTACACGATTTTAAATCGCGGATCCCATTGTTAAACATCCCCATTTGAATTCAGAAACCTGCACATATAGAGCAAGACGCTTGAGATCAACGATAGATATAAATGCAGCATTCTGAATCATTTTGGTCAACACATTCTTTAAAGCTCAGGACCAGTGTAAACACCTCTGCACACTCATTTACTCTAAGATGGGCAATTATGGCAAGTGCCTTGCCCACACTATCACCCCGTTTACACTCGATTCGCCTTTGCCGAATCGAACTCCGCAATTTCCAAAAAGGGTAGTTGAAGCCGGGTAGGCGCTAAGTGTAAACGCAAAAGGTGACTTGGAAAAGGCGGATCAGACCCGGGTCTGATTCGCAAGTCACCTTTGGGGTAGGGTTGAACCCTGCAATCGTCAAGGTCGCTTGTAGTGTAAACGCTACCCGAATACAGATTCGGCAATTTGAGTGTCCTTGGGGCGGTGCCCGCAGTGTAGTAGATTTAATTGACCAATCTGGCACTAGTGCAGCAACACCCAACAGCTCACGCATGCGCTGCAGTTACATTTAGTGGTGACTTTTGCGGTTTCTGAAGCGAGTTGAAGCAATTTGGGGTGTAGTGTAAACGCGGCAAATGTTAAGTTTTGTGGTCGCAATAAAAATGCTGGATCTGTATCCACCTTTGCCGATTCGAGTGTAAACGCGGTGATGGACAGGCCTGGTTTTAATCCCACAACCTGCAGAAGTAACCACGGTCTTGAGTGTGATACACATGGATCTACTTGGGCGTTATATAAAACAAATAAAGAATGTTTTCATTCGTGCAAGGGAAGGAATATTTTAATTTGCCTCGTAAACATTCATTATTTGTATACATGTACTTGTAGGCATAAGATACACGACCACACATTAAAGTTACTGTTCTCAAACCGACGCCTTTAATTCGATGATCTTGTACGCATGAAAGTATTAACAGCAGTAATGCCCTATTTTTAAACTTTTAAAATACCTCCTTATTGTAACAAGTAAATAATTCTAAAAATTATATTTTCCATAATTTATCGCATATTCCATGTGTGCTGACATCGCAATGTGCTTTACAACTATCAGGAACCGATTAAATATAGACGGACGGAACCTTCGGCTACGAAGCCAGAAACACGGGAAATTGCAAAGGAATGTTGTGGGATCTTTTACGCTAGTCACAATAAGTTAGGAATATTGGAGTGGTTTAATTATGGATTTCTTTTCAAATGACTGTTTTCTCCTGTGACAGTGTGCATCTGTCATGCAGATACTAGATACAATTGTCTCATTATACAAAATCATTCAAGCGGAACGCATACCCTCAATTTCGAGCTAGGGCAGGCTGTACGTGTGGTGCGCAAGACCTGATATTTTCTTGTACAGCAAAAAACCCAGAGACCACCTTGGACAAGGCTAGCGTACACCCCACAATATCCCTAACTTATTGTGAGTTGTGTACATGCATCACACAACACCTATGACTTTAGATGCCATACAAGGGATGGAGCACTCATGGTTAAACGCCGGGCGAAAGTACGCTCATTACACATTCATACCAGGGTTGTAGTCGAGTCCATCAAAAATCCAGGGGTCTTAATTCAATTCACAAGCTATTCAAATGAACTCCAACAAAGGCATCTTTTTGTGCGTGTTCATCCTTTGCTTTTTGTGACAGAATTGTGTGTGGGACTTGTGATTTTATCGGCTCACACTATGAACAACTAACAATGGAAATAGGGCACACACCGTTGTTAATAACAATGGTTTGTGCCCAATTTCCATTGTTAGTTGCTCATAGTGTCAGGACTTGTGACAGACTGACTACAACCCCTAATTCATACTGAAATCACAAAAAGGCTTATTTCTAAACAGTAAATTAAAGGTTAATTTTCTCCTAAGATTTTTTTTTTCAACCAGAATATATACTTCCCTAAATATAGATATGAAAATCTGATTTGTAGTAACATTCAGTACAAGAAAACAAATCTCTTCAAACATTTTACGAATGACTCGTAATAAAAGCAATATTCTGAAATTACAATAGTACAAGTTTAACTTTTTTGATAAGGTGCATTCCTTCAGCTACTTTAAAAAAATGAATCAAATAAATCAAATAAAAATGTGCAACGCTATAAAATAGGACTCTGAAGTCAAACCCAACCAATTTTGAGTCTGGTACAGTTATATTTAAAAAACTATTCCAAGATTTAACTTGAATAAACATGTAATCTTTGTAGAATCCATTATATACCTCGTACATCGATTCTCGTTCACTGATTGGTTAAAAGCAGATCATGCACGTTTGCGTGAACCAATGAGTAGTGGTGTTCGTGTTCACGCAGACAATGTATGTGCACTTTGGTTTAGCTCTCTGAAAACTCAATTTTGTCCTGAAATACCAATCATTTGACACACAAAATCTATGAGGTATATAAAACAAATATTGACTACTCTTTACTCGGGTGATGATGCAAACTACCGCCCCTCAGTGATCTTGAGATGGCAGTCCTGCTATTTTCCCTTGGCCTGCAGCCTCGGGAAAATAGCAGGACTGCCGTTTCAAGATCACCTCAGGACGATAGCTTGCACCATCACCCTCATGAGTGGTCAATATTTGTATACTATTTGATGTAGTATATATTTTGGTGCACGTTTTAATACTACACTGAAATGTATAGTTCTGAGATTGCCCAATTAACCCCGCCCCCTTGGATATTGTTGCTATGCCTCACACGCTATCGTCAAAATGTCCACACACACTGCACAAACCAATGGGATTTTCAATGGAAAGCACAGATTTATTGAAGAAACCTCAAAGGTATTCATGTTTCAGGGTCGACAGTTACCGTAGCAACACACCGAGTAAAAGGCCAGTGATACAGAGATGTCATATATTCATAAAAAATCGCTTTCTTACCTTTAAACAGCGAATCGCCCGGCCTTGAAACAAAATTAACCCGGAAAAGCGATACAACGTAAGGGCTGAAAATCGTGTGATGTTTGTGAGGCAATGCACTTTGACCTATGTGGGCGCTGTCTGCTAGCTCTGTTGTGATTGGTCGGCGGGTTCGGCTTGATTGATTGAGAAAATTAAGCTCAAAAGCCAATATACATGTACATGTACAAACACAGAAAAAAACCAATGTGCAAATCTACTTCATAATTTCAGCCATTCTAATTTCATATTATAAAAAATCCATAATTTAATCTGGTGGAAACCCCAGGTGAATATAATCTTCATACAAACAATATTTGGTGTGACACCATTGAAATATTTGATTGGAAAATTAGTGCACTTGTTAATACTACAATGAAACTGAAAAAAAATAGACAAAGCCAGTATGTACAAAAAGCACTAAAAAGCAAAACAACGTAATATTCAAATTATAACGAAATACAAATGTGGACACATTTCCATGAGTTTTAGAAATATGGGAGACTTGGCTCCACCGGGATTCAAACTGCAGACGCCCTACCAATTGAGCTATGAAGCCAAGGGAAAAACTGCAATACCGTGTTTTCAGACCACCAGTTGGCTTCACAGCTCAATGCATAGTTCCGAGATTGCTCAGTTAAAGGCCCAGTGTATCATTTGCAATGACCCCAAAAAGTAATCGACGAGTTTACAGGGGAAAAGTTCTGAAAGTATAGATTGAATTAATAGCAACTACCCAATGAAAGGTTTCCGCTCAAAATGATATAATTTTACCAGAAAATAATCCGTAAAGATGAAAATATTTAGATCGTTTGCAAACGATTTACTTATTTTTGGTTCGCATCTACGCGGTCCAAAATGCATGGGCGCTGCGTGCTGTGTATTGCGTGTGCGTGTTCCAACGCGATGATGTGCGCCACAGAGTGCATGACGCAAGCCACATAGTACCCGATCAACTGAGAACGAATATTTGAAACACCCCACCAAGACCAGGAAAACGCAAATGGATTTTCATGTTTTTTTAAAACGTGGTACATTTGACAAAGCTGAAATTTCTTCGGATGAGTTTGTTGATGTCTTTCTTTTGATTTATAATGGTTTTATTCGCAGAATCGCTCAAAAACAGATCATCTACAGGGCCTTTAACCCTGCTCTTAGATACTGTTGCTATGTGCTCACAAGCCATCGCAAAAAAAAATGGCGACACACAATGTACAAAGCAACGGGACTCGGCATTGAAAGCACAGATTCATTGGAGAAAACTCAAAGGTATTTATGTTTTAGGGTCGACAGTTACCGTAGCACACACTGAGCAAAGTGCTAGTAATGCAGGAATGCCATAATATTCTTAAAAATGCGCTTTCCTACCTTTGAACAGCGAATCGCCCGACATTGAAACCAAAATTCACCCGGTCACTGCATACAACACTGTACAAACTGTATGGGGCAGAGAATCGCATGATTGTTTGTGAGGCAATGCATTTTGACCTATGTGGGAGCTGTCTGCCAGCTCTGTTGTGATTGGTAGGCGGGTTCGGCTTGATTGACAGGTCGGAACTATGGATTGGTAGGACGTCTGCAAATTATACACAGAACGTCCATAGTTTGAATCCCACTGGAGCCAAGTTGTTTTCCCACTGTATCCAGATTTTCTAAACACAGGTCCACATTGTATCAAATTAATTCACCTTGGTGATCCTTAAAACAAATCACATTCATAAGGAAAAAAGTTACTGACTAGGCGAATGGTGTGCTGTCATTTTAAGAAGAGTAACGAAATATCTGGTACGGTGCTTTATGAGAGAAAAACTAAGAGTCGGAAAATATAATTAAGTAAAGACAAAGGCATGCTACATGTACAGCACTTGCACTCATCAGAGCAAACACAAGAATGGCGACAACAATATAAGACTATAAGGGTGAGAATGACGTGTTCAGAATGCTGAGTGCGAATGCTGAGCCCAAATGCACATCAGCTATACGACAACACTTGCTGGATCACCCCGAATGCTCAAAACAATACAGCAAACAGCAGTACATGTATCATGCATCGAGGCTACATACATTCACTTCACTAAGCCCATTCTGCGTCGCCGGAAAGAATTTGTGAACACACTTAACGTAATCTAACTGCGCATGCACTGTAGCGTGACCCCAGCTGCTGACTATTGTCGATTAGCGTCATCGCGCCATTCTTGCGTTTTGCTCTGATGAGTGCAAGTCAAAAAGTGCTTTAGCATGTCTTGTTTCGTTACTTAAAATGGCAGAGCAATGCGTGCGCGCACCAAATTCGTGCAACGAAATACACAGCTCCATGCCTTTGCTATGGAGCTGCGTATTTCGTGGCACGAATTAAGCGCGTGCATTGCTGACGAGCCTGTGCCTTTAATTTTATCTTCTGATTTTGCAGTACCAAACACCTATTCATGTAAGAAGAGTGTCATTCATGCACCAATGTTTGTTTTACCGTTAGCCTGCAAATAACCACCCTGCATTTTTGTTCACCTTCGGGTACACATCCACGTCGGTGTTTTTTAGTGCAACAGCATTAGCTGTACCCCAAATATATTCCTGAAAATTACAGCGAATGTCAATTATGAACACTCGTATACCTTTAAAAATTTATTTGAAATTTAATCCTTTTTTGCTTGGGAACTTACACTCTATTAAAAAATATTGAATAATTTGAAGCATTTACCGGTCATAATTTTGTATAAAGTCAGTTTTAACTTTTCCACCCACCTTGGTTCATCTCAGAATCAGAATCTCAATGTCTTGATTTGAAATAACTTTTAAAAAAGAAGAAAGGTCCAAGTAACTAAAAAAAAAAAAAAAAGGACATTTTTTGGCGAAATTTCACACCATTCATGTGAAGCATTGTAAATTTCATCTGCACCAATTGTCTAGGCTTGTGACCTTGTTAGCTACATGTAGGTACCTTTAACGATACTATGACAGTATGTGTGCGTTTCCTTATTTGTTAAGAATATATACCCTGAATGAAAGTTCGGAATACATGTATTGGTAAATGTAAAACATTGCAACAATTTACAAGTACATGAGCTTGATTCTACTTGATCGTAGGTGTGTATTACGTGTATAACCTTGTTCTGTGGACGGAATATCAGTCTAATTGAGCTCGTGCCAATGACGTCATTTTGGGATTAAAACGGTGCCGCGTCGTTGTGGAAGCGGTGTGCGTGCGCGTTGTGTGTGTCTATAGCGCGCGTAACGCGCTATGCTGAGGCTCCCATTGGTGAACTAAACCGCGTTGCGCCCACCAAAGAGACACACAGCGCGCGCGCACGTCGCTTCCACAATGACTCGGCGTTCTTTGACTCCCAAAATGGCATATTCGCACGTGTTCGAAAGGGGTCAATAGTCTGTTTTTTAATCGCCACTGGAAAACCACACAGAGCGTCTAGATGCGCGACTCTCATGTACGACCTCCCACAGCTTCTTCGTTAGCGGTCGCTTATAATGTGTACGGTACCGTTCTTCATTCGATCTTCGTTAAGTAATATGTGAACGCACGCTTCATTAACTAACGATGATTAACTAATTTTCGACGAACGAAGCAGTTCTCTAGTGAGAACGGGGTCATAGTCTTTAAAGGCATGTTCCAAGGACCACACACGATACATGCCCGAACGAACGAATATGCACACTGGATGTGTCACGGACAGACTGTCCGAACTGGAGCGTTGAATGTGAATAGCGCCCTCTTTCTGTGTCGCGTGGCTGCTGGCGCCATCTCAAAAATATAGTTTCCACGGGTAAATGAATGGAGAGACATGAACTATGATTTATCTCGGAAGATTCATTTTTTCAAGGACGTGTGTACACAAGTTTTGAGAGTATAAAGGCAAGGGCGGTATGTTGAAGTTTTGATTTTACAAACAAATTGTAGTTTCCTGTATCGGACTTGGTTAAAGATTGCATTTGGAGCTGCATTTTTGATAAAGAACAATTCTGTGATTCTCATTTCTGAAAGTATAGGACTTTTAATATTATTTTAGTAAAAAACAGGCATATACTTTCAGCTATCTGGAAGTAGGCCAAGGTATCCCAGAAAGCATTAAATACCAATGCCCACAGTAGAAACATGCTTTTGGGACTTGTTAATAAAATGTGTATGAAGTATGGTAATAGACCAATAAAATACCATATAAATTATGAGGAATATTAAATCTAACCACCAAATCCTACTACTGTCCATTGCTCATGAGGGACTGTCCATTGCTCATGAGGGTCTGTCCACTTACTGGGCCAATCTTTGGGTCCCGTGTGTAAGCTGCGAAGGTCAAGTCATAGTATTCAAACTGTGAGAACTGACGATAGCAGCGATGGTACTTATCAAGAAATGTCTCGCTCAGGGCTTTGAAGCTAGAACCGCATTTGGCGGTCTGCAGAGATGGCAAGGAAAAAAGCTTATATTAAAACAATAAACATCACAGCAGTTACATTAGGCCAATGAAATTAGATTACTAGTTTCTCGTCAACCATTTATCAAATTTTAGTGAGGGATTTATTCCATTATTCATTATTTAATCAAGGAAAAATACAACCTTTACACATACACAAACTGCCATTTAGAAACTGATTATTAAGGCTCTAAACTCGCCCATAAATGGTTTGGTGCCAGTATCAATTTTATTGAGTTAAACTGGGTAGCTTGTGTTTGAAGTTGAGATGACAAAATCATGGGAAATGACAAAGGAAATGTCTGGTTATGAAAGAGCAATATATTTGAATATAAACACAAAAGCAGCAAAACACAGATCACGACTGCACAATTCAAATAGAACTTTTCACTTGGGAGTAGTTTGCATTAGATTTTTCCCTTTTTTTGCAAAATAATGAAATGTTGGCATAATGACATTTTTTGGTGCGGAGTCAAAATCACATGCGGGCGCTGACGGGAAACTAGTAATCTAATTTCATTGGCCTTCTTCAGAGCGTTCTTTTTGCCATCACATGATGGCAAAAGGAACTAAACATCATGGTCTCTATTAAACAGGGATAACAGTGGATCTTACCTTCAGGGCCGGAAAAAAATCCTGAAAAAAACTACATGTATGTGTGCACATATACTGTACAGCATGTACATTGAGCAATGCAATGGATATGCCAGTATGTGATCTAACCACTGCTGTATGGATACAGCGCCCTCTATGTACTTCTGATCAATATTCTGGTTTCGTGGTACTTTAGCCGTGAATGATTATGGCCAAGATACAAACATACTGCATGTGTGCAAATCATGTACATAGGCTGTACATACATGACATATCCTGACATCATTGATCAGTGAGTGAGACAATTTTCCACGTTTTTTTTTTGGACTTGAAGAGTTGAAAATAAATTCTCCTTATATTTCCGGCCGTTTACTTTTCCGGCCTGGAAAAAAGGCTTTGCCCGATTTCTTTTTCCAAAATAAGAAAAAGCCAGAATTCCGGCTATAGCCGGAAGACTGGCATCCCTGCCTCTAAACATCATGGCGTCGGAAAAAGTACCCTTGCAAAAGCACAGGGACACGGTTCAGTGATTTTTAGTGTAGAGCCATTGCCTAGGCAACCAACAAAAGATGAGGTATTCACTTCAGCAGTCTATTGATCATACCTTGCTGGCAAACAGGGTCATGATGAACCTTCCTGGTTTGAACAATGTCAGAACCTTGTCAACCAGATCACCATAGTCCTCCTGGAAGAAATATAAATAGTTATGCAGCTGCCAACCCTCCTGGATTTTGCAACAGATTTTTCAGAAAATGACTAATTTTGTGAGTCCTGACATTGATAAAAACCCTCCTGGATTGTCAATTAACCTTGGGATTTTTAGATGTGTTTGTAGTCAGGGAATGAACTTGTTTTCCCAGATATCCTCCCAAAATCCGGGAGGGTTGGCAGCTCTGGTTATGATGTGGGACTTGTGTTCAGGACTCGGATTCAACTCACGTCTGTCTTAAGTCACAATTTTGGTTAAGCCCGGTTTCCATATGGCGCGTTACGTCTAAATGGAAACCGGGCTTTACTTGGACGGGATGACACATAATATAATTTGAATTGTATGAATTGTATGAAGTGATTATATTTTGTAGGGATTATAACCCAGGGACAGCCGAGGTGAATTAATTCGATACAAATGTGGACAAATGTCCATGATCGAGTTTTGAAAATCTGGATGCAGTGAAAAGCAACTTGGCTCCACCGGGATTCGAAATGCGGACTTTCTGCTTAACGTGCAGATGCCCTACCAATTGAGCTACGAAGCCAACTGGTGGTCTCAAATCACAGTAGTGCAGTTGTTCCTAACTGATTGGGATTGGCTATCACATGAGCTTAGCAAGCCCTACAATGAGATAACCAACGCCCCAAACTCCTGCCCGGCTTGCCCCAATTATTAAGTATGAATAAGTGATTATATTTTGTAGGGATTATAACCCAGGGACCGCCGAGGTGAATTAATTCGATACAAATGTGGACAAATAATTTGAATTGTAAACACAGGTTCTAGAGAGTGGATAAAATCAGCAGCTTTCTTTTTCAGAAAGGAACTGACCAAAAAGACTTGAAATGTACATGTAACAGAGTTGGGAAAACTCTGTGTTCCCGCGTTTCGAGCACGCGCTTCACGCTTCGAGCACACGTTTCGAGCACGCGCTTTGCGCTTCGAGCACGCGCTTTGCGCTTCGAGCACGAGCGTCAAGCTTTCAGCATGCGCGTCAAAACTTCACGCAAGTGTGACTCCCTGCTGGTGTTCCTGACCGGGCACTAGTCTCAAAAACTAGTGCCTGGTTACTAAGCCCTCTTGAGGTTGCCAACTTTGTCAGTGAACAGCAACTCAGAAACTGACGAACTGCCTAGCTCTTGTGGTGCATATTGTTGAAGTGCTTATTGTTGAAGGGTTCAATGTTCATAATCCTACCTTTTGTTCAAAAACCTACATAACTGCCTTTGATGGATTGCTTCTTAGCAAATTCATTGCATTTATATTTTGGCCAGAGGTGTGTTATAAAACACATGTGCAGACTGGCATAATTCAGTCATCAGTGCATGCCTATGTGCACTTTGGGACTGTGAGTGACCACAAGAGGGTCCTATGTCCTATGTCCTATGTCCTATTTCCCACCCACAATGTCAATGTACGCTAGGCTTTAATCAGCAACAAGCTCGACTGCAGACTTTGTGGTACTGGGTTCTATCTGATCATGTGACATTTATGCAATTGAGGTCAATGAGGAATGATCAAAGTGGAAGAGACAGCTCCGTAGTCTTACCATCTCAACATTTGTCTCAAAGCTGACGTAGGAGTACTCTTCTTCTGGTGTGACGTGGATGGTCATGTATCCATCCTGTCAAGAAAAAAAAAACATTTAAAGCCCCAATACACAATTTACAGTTACCCAAAATTGTACAAGAAAAACCCGACTAAAAGTGTTCATAGCAATGGTAACAAACACCACATGAGTTTTTTTTTTCTTGTATAAAATGGCACCTTTGTGGGAGAAATTGCCAACTGAATGTGTGCCTTTATTTTTAAAAAAATCATTTTCATTCCACACAGAAAATATACATGGATTTTTAAAGGAGTGTGTTCAGATTTTTCCAGAAAGTGGATTTCGTTTTAACCAAACAATCACGTAAAATACTTCAACAAAATACTATCCATGGGAAGAAAACAGGGAATTTTCAATCTCCAATATGGACATGGAAGCAAAACAGGTTGGTGTGATCACTGCACTGCTTTATGGAACCGGATAAATTAGTTTACAAAACATCGGTGTTTTTTTTTACGATATCCTTGGAAATACAAAGTATACGGATTGAGAGTGCACAATTTCAGAATGGTACTGAGAAAAATACGACACATGATATAGTATCAAAATCTAAAAACTCATGGGAAAAATGTGGAGGGGTTGGTAAAAAATGTGACACGCTCCTTTAAGGTTTTCTGAAGTATTACTTCATCTTCTCCAGCTCTAGCAGCTGAGCTACATATAAAGCACATATACTCCCTCAGGTTTTCCTATGGACCCAATTTTTCTCTCGGTGTTGCATGGTACATACAGCGCAACTGGGCAAAGTAACGAACGTAACATCTGGTATGGTGCCTGATCACCATTAAAATGAAAACATAACTTGAATTTAACTCCAACACTCCTCAATTATCCTCCAAAATCAATACGTTTTTACATACATGTACACCTTAGGAAGTTAGGGTTAAACGTTTCTGTGTTTCATATGCATGTACGTACATGTAGTTTTGCCATAAAAGGTGATCAAAATTAATGATGCAGCACCAAAGCTTGTATGCAAAGTGTTATGCCAAGTGAAATGTTATGTAGAGGCATTAAAATGGATAATTACCTTTGGTAGTAAGCCATTCATGGAATAGCCACAGGGTTCAAACAGATAGTCATCTATCTGGCAATCGGGCAATAGGTCTGCTATTCCAGTGGCCTGTGGAAATGAATCAATATGTCCCTCAAATTTTGTGAGATATTATGAGGGGTGATCGATAAGTTCTTGGGCCGGCCAAGGTAGGAGATGACGTATTCAGCTTTCATCCTTTGAAAGGTTGTACTCAACCGTCAGCAATGCACGCGCGCCACATTTGTGCCATGAAATACGCAGCTCCATCCATCTATCTATCTATCTATGTCCCATAGCTTGGAGGCCGTGGGGGCGACATGCCGATGGCTCCTGAAACACAAGATCTCCAAAGCTCTCTGTCTTCAGCTGTTCTGATGAGCTGCTGAAAATCGAGGCCAGTCCAGTCTTTGATGTTATTTAACCACGTCCTAACAGGTCTTCCTCTCTTCCTGGAACCATCTATGCCTCCTTGCAGCATGATATTTGCAAGGCTGCCCTTCCATCTGATCACATGCTCAAACCAATTTAGCTGCCTGTATTTCACTATGGTTAACAGATGATCGTGTTCACCTATATAACTTAACATCAGTTGCCGTATCTGCTCGTTAGAAGTGTGGGAAGTATAGTGGACTTGGAGTAGTCTGCGCATACAGTTCATCTCAAAAGCGTTGATTCACTTTTCCATTTCCGCAGTCAATGTCCAGGTTTCGCACCCATATAGGAAAACTGATATTACCAATGCTCGAAGTAGACTCATCCTAGAATGCATGGATATGTTCTTGTCTCTCCATATGGGCTTCAGCTTTGCAAGTGATGAAGTGGCAATGGCTATCCTAATCTTTATTTCTTGAACTGATCTTGAATCCTCTGTGATGGCAGCTCCATAGCAAAGGCATAAAGCTGCGTATTTCGTGGCACAAATTTGGCGCGCGCATTGCTGACGAGCCTCTGCCTTTCATAACTTTTGTGGTTTTTCTGTATCAAGCCAGCTCTGTGGCAGCAATGTGGTCATGGATTTTGTCGATGGTCTCCTGTGAGGTGACAATGACAGACCTTCCTGGGCGGGAATTTAGTCTGCCTTCAAAAATTGAATGATATCGGCAGGAAATAAAATTAGCATTCAATAGCAAAATAAATACAAAAACAAAATTTAAACTGATGAAATCTTGACAAGATCCTGTTTTCACAAGAGAAATTGCTTCGTTTGACGAAGATTAGTTAAGCATCGTTAGTTAATGAAGCGTGCATTCACATCTCATTTAACGAAGATTGAATGAAGAGTGGTACCAATCACATTAGGCAACTGCTAATGATTGATTGAAGTTGTGGGAGACCACCATGCCTGGACCACATGCGCGTCGCACGTCAAAAACAACGCTTGCTAGGTGCTTGGCGCACGACGCACTTGTGCAACCAGGTCTGCCAAATTGCTTCGTCGAACGAAGGGAGCGTTCACATTATAAATCTGCTTCGTCGAGTGAAGCAATCTCTTCGTCGAATGAAGCAGTATCTTCATTGAATGAAGCTATTTTGCTTCGTCGAACGAAGAGATTCTAATTTTCGTCGATTGAAGGGGCGTGCATTCACATCAGGAAATCTTTGTCGAATCTTCGTCGAACGAAGCAATCTCTCTAGTGAGAACGGGGTCTAAGAGGAAGCAAGAGAAAAGCAAATAGGATCGGAAAATCTTAAGACAAACCTGGGTGACGTCACTTGGCTTACGTCCAGCTGTGTTCTGAAAATGTTTCATGACGTTCGGGTCAAGCTGGGTCATCAGGATGTGCATTACCAATGTCAAGGGTTAAATAAACTCAGATACATTTGTTTCACCAAGCACAGTAACAGCTCAACAGTGTTGTCACCAATGTCTGAGTCTTCAGTCATTAGCCTCGAGTTTCATTCCGAATCATGAGTCATTTGGCTTGAGTCCAAGTCCAAGTCACTTGTTCACCAATAATGGAACTGAAATTGGTTTCATTCACAATACGTGAAATGATGTACTCCTGGGGCAGTGTACAAATTCACAGGTCATACTGTGTTTTCCCAAAGAACCCTGTATTCGCCGCACGAAAATACATCTTTTTCTTTTCTTGAAACATGCGACTCGAGTCACCACGATTGAGAGCAAGTTATCATGGTCGAGTCCGAGTCCAACTCATTTTCCCATGTGACTCAAGTCGAGTCCGAGTCACAAAAATTGTGACTCGAGTCCGAGTCCTGGACTCAAGTCTTACATCACTGCAAGTCAATACATCTTTTGAAAAGTCTTTCAAGTGTTTGGCACAAAAAGCGGACATACGCCGAGGTCAACATGGGAAAATTCTTGCACAATGCGATTACTTGATTGTGATATGATTGTGATATTTCCAAAGCCGACCAGGGTCACACGGCATACTTATTGTAATCGCATTGTAATAAAGTCACACACGCACACACAATCTTGTCACTGTAACCTATCCCAATGTCCCTTGCGGTGACTTTTCCTGTACGAGCGTGTAGTACACTATACGAACTTGCGTAGTACACTATACGAACCTGCGGACAAAAGAGGTCCGCATAAACCAGGTAGCACCGTAACTGTGTGGACTTGCACAGGTTCGCAGACAAGTTGTCTTAGCATTTAAAAAAGGATAAGTAGAGGGGGGAGGGGGGAGGGGTTAAAAAAAAAGTATAAGGTGTGTAACGATGCCCTTAAACTAATTGTAAAGTTAGGGCGAAATCCTGCGTTTCGTTTTTGAGAAAAAAAAGATTTTGGCCAAATTTTCTACAGTGCACAAAAAAAAGTCCGCATAGTGTATGTGGTAACGGTCTATGTGCGTGGGCATTGCGTACGTGGTGTGGACTCGAAACCCATTCAAGTCCACAATTTGCGGGGAAAAGTGACGGATTGCGGACTTGCACTTGTTCGCTCAAGTCCACAGTCATGTTGTCCAAACTTGGGAAAAGGGGTTAGGGTGGAGGGTTAAAAAAAAAGTTAGGGTTCAGGAGTAAAGTTTAGAAACATGGATTAGGAAAAAATTGTGGTGGATGAGGGAAGAATTTGGAGAAAACAACGATTTTTCGACCAATTCTCTTAAGTGCACGAATACAAAGAAACGTCCACAGTGCGTACGTAATGTACACATCAGTGTGTTGGTGTGTGCTTGCTGCCTCACCACGCTGCCTCACAGTGCGCGCTTGACGCTCCGTGAACGGAAAAGTTACCCACTAATGTGCATGGGAAGCCTGCCGCATGACATGAAGCAGTAAGTATTTGCACGCGCTGGGAAGGTTACCGCAGAGGATCATGGGAATTACTGTAATACGATTACAAGATGGGGGCCACACCTTTTTTGGCCAATTTATTGTAATCCTATAAATGGACACTACCACGCCACAATGGATGATTACAATTAGCCCTCTCTATGGCAACAGTGTGTTTATCTATTAAGCGCTTAAATTTAAAGGATATTTCCAGGGTCTGATCAGGTTCGTCTTGTATGGCATATCCATCAAGAGTATACAGGAACCTACAATTATAAAGCAGAAACATGGTACTGCACAAGAAAGCTTGTATTGACAGCAAACAAAACAAGAGTTCATAGGTTGTGCACAATTTTCCAATATCACAAAGTTCACAGCATTTTGCTATTTTTGAGACATGGTATCAACATTTTTTAACATTGCTTATTTTGAATGGCCCCTAAAGGGCACCTGAATGAGGAAATGGAACATTTGTGTTAGAAATTTGTAAGGGCAACACGACAAAAGCATAGGGCACTGGTGGCAATTTGCCGTGGGTTATTTCAAGGCCTGCGTACATGTAGGTCTTATCCTTTTTAATACTGCACACCATACTTATGGAAAATTTGCACAAGGGCTTTTTAAAAATGCCTGTTGTGATTTAAAGATAGTATACATGATTGGTAAACTGTTACAAATAGTTTTATCCCCCTGTGTGATTGAAGGTATGCATGATTAAAACCAACCTGAGCAAAAACCAGCTCCGTACTTCGTCTAGCTTTTGAGAAAATAGTCAAAAAAGGGTTTGCAGTCATTTCACCCCAAAAACCACTTCGCCCTGAACAATTTCGCCCTGAACCACAGCCTGTGCACAAAGTGGTTTTGGGGCGAAGTAGCATTTGGGCGATGTAGTGTTTGGACGAACTGATTTGGGGCGAAATGGCACTCGGTCGAAGTGGTTTGGGGGGCAAAATGGCACTTAGGCAAAATGGTTTTGGAGCGAATTGAATTTTCGTCTCATGAGACGAAAACTAATTGTTTTACTCATTTCTCAAAGAGTATAGCACTTCAGACAAAACCATTTCAGGGGAAGTTTTCTACGGTCATCATGTTTATATTGTGTAAGTTAGGCGTAAATCTGTGAACATTTTTTATTTTCGAGATACCAATGATGTATACTGCCTTTAAGCACAAAATGACTTGAAAATATACAAATGTAAACAAAAGGCAACAAAATGTTAAGATTTCAGCACCGATGCTGTATACTGACCAACAGTCTCCATTCAGCCTGCCAAGAATGTATGAAGCGCCACCTGGGAACAAAACCAAACAACTGCAAGTCAAACTGTGATTACAATTATATTGGCTCATTAACTCTTTCACTGCAGAATTTCTTCAAGGTCCGTGACGGAATTGATTGAAGGCTGACGGCGGCTTACCGGCTGGAAGTAGACATTTCTGGAGCCGCTTTGAGCGGCGTACCGTTGTGAAAGAGTTAATGCTTCAACTGACCGATCCAGTAAGCACTGCCTACATAGAAATGTGGCTGTAACAAAGTCCACAAGTTCGAGTTTGGTTCGGTTCAGCAAAAGTTCGAAAGTTCTTCCCGAACATTTGTTCGGTTCGGGTTTGGCAAGCATTACTGGCGGTGTGGGTTAAAAGTGATGATGATCATGTGATCACCACGTGTAGCTAATTTTCTTTATAAAGAATGCATTTTTAAAAATCTTCAAATCCACTCTTTTACACGGTTTATATGTCGTAATGAACAAGATTTAGTGGGAAGAAATCCGCAACAAGGGCGCGGCGCAACTGTCAGAACGTACGGTGTGCATGCATTTTGTGATTTGTACCATGTGCAGTATATACACGGTACCATCATGAGATGGTATTTTTTCCTAGCCAATGGGATTAATTTTCTGACGATTGTTTGTAGTGCCCGCAAGTATCGCTGTGTTTCTGTGTGTAAGGGGGCTTATTGATTTCTGCCAAAACGTTGTGCAAAATATTCTGTCCGAGAAAATTTGGAAAATTTAACACTCCGGATATGCCATTTTTACAATGCAAATGTATGCCACGCTGCTAGAGGACGTTTGTAATCGAACCGTTTCGATCAATCGACAATTATCAACACATCGGGTAGATGCGCACTGCGCGGTAACTCTATGCTTTGGCAATGAAGCCAATACAATATTTGATCGCACCAATTGAGCTACGTCCATGTTGATATTGATCGCTATGAAGTCATATGGATGGAGGAAGGAAAGTCATGTCATGCATGTCGTCGGGCGCCGTGCTAAAAATATCAGGTCTGATTTGGCAGAAAAAATTGCTTTGTACAGTGCATATGACGTTCGAAAGTTAAATACAAAGCATTTTTACAAGTGTAGGAAATCATTTTGAGTGCATTTTTGACGTTCAGGAAGCCAGTCCTCTTTCACATTTTCTATTTAAAATACGTAAGTTGTGAAATCCAAAGTAAACCACTCCTGAAGAGCCGAACTGAGTGAAATGTTCGGTTAGGTCCAGTTTGGTTCTGCAGCCGATTTCACGAAGCTTTACGCACTTGCGCAAGTCCACTTATGCCATAAATTATTGCGCACTTGCGGCGCGTTTCACGAAAGTTGCGCCACATTTGGATATGGCACAACTCATCGACTTACGCCATAAAATGTGGCATAACTTTCGCAATGGTTTTTGGTGGCGTAAGTTTAAAAAATGTGTCGTAGGACAGTGAAAAATGGCGATAATGCAGCTACATGTAGCTACACATGCTTATTTACCGCATCATCAACGAACTGAACACCAGCCTTCCGTTAGTAGAAAACAGCCTTTGATTATCAGTGAAATTTGCGACGCGACGCATGATGACCAAGCGACATGAGCGATGGCAGCCATAATGACCGTGCACAAATTTTGAAAAACAACGACGTATGTTTTATGTATGACTATTTTATCAAGCGCAAACATCAAATAGTCGTTGATAAACTAGAAATTATCCTCGTCCTATAAGTTACAAGTGCTAAAGTGAAAAAATAAACGTTGCGCAGCTAAGGAGAGTTTCGTGAAATCGATCTTGGGTTTATTGCTCAGCTACGCCATAAAGGTATGGCGCAAGTCTTACGCCATGGCGGATGTTTGCTCAGTGTTTCGTGAAATCAGCTGCGGAAGTGCCAAGTTCGGTAAAATCCTGTTTGGTTCGTCCATTCGGTTACAGCATTAGCAGTCATTAGCTTTTTTGCATCACCAAAAGATCTACATGTGTGGATCATTGCTGTCTTTCAAAAGTGATTGATTAGTGGAAATTATGGGGGTGGGGCATTAACTTTTCTGGATCGGTCTAATCAGAATATACAATAATAAATAAAACTGCAGGAGGGTGCGAAAATTAACCACAAAAATTTGTGAAAAGAGCCAAATGTACACTACACAGCTATAATGTACATGTACACTTGTAATGTATGAATGTGTTAAAATTCTGGTTTCCATTGAAATTCTGATAAAACTTACAGTCAAAGAGTGTGTCAAGGTACGTGACTTCATTGTCAAAGCTACGATGGGGCACTTCTTGCAGGTCAGGGCGAAAGAAATTCTTTCGCGAATAGAAAACATCCTGCAAAAGGAGAAAAAAATCAAGTATTGTGTAATATTTCAAAGCTGCAATGAAACAAAGAAACAAGCAACATATTATCCAGAGAGAGAAATGTACCATTTCAACCAATTCACTAATAGTAGGTAGGATAATGAACAAATTAAAAGTGCTTCTTTGAATCTAATTTACAAGTAGATTACAAAACACTTTGAATTTTGAATATCGGTACAGGGGGTCCCAAGTTGGGGCCAAAAAAGGTTTTGAAAAAATGACTGTTTTCTAGACTACTCAACAAATAAATGGCAAAAATAAAAACAATTGTGCTTTCACGCCATCTTTTCTATTATATTCATAGGCTGTAAAGATCCTATTTGCTCTTTTCCTGGAAGTAAATCACCCAAACTTTACATATCAGTGTTTCTTTCCCAAGTTATACACCTCATTGTTTAAATACAGTGCATTAAAAAAGCCCGTAAGTTCAAAAACGGGCCAACTTTTAAGCCAAAATCGCCTAAATTTCAAGAAGATGTGTAGTTTAGATGCCTTATTCCTGGTGATCTAAGGCAATGTAAAGTGTCATTTTTAAATTTATGAATGTCTGCTGCCTTTATTAAAAATATAAGTGTGATACAAATAATACTAATTTTCAGTTCTTGTGAAACAGTGGCCCAAATTTGGGCTAAAATACCAAATTTCAATAAATTGTGCTCTGGAGACTATACATTGTACATGTAAGTCCAACTAATTACATATGCAAAAAAGTAATATCTCAGGTTCTGATCATGCTATTTAGCTGAAATTTGGTCAGTAGGTACAGTACACAATTTGACAACAACAGGTTCAGAGAAAAGTAACTTAACATTTTTCTTAAAAGTTTAATTTTGCGGCCTGATTTCTACTGGCAAATACTGGCAGATTTCATTCCTATTTTTCGTTGAAAGTTGCGCATTTCACAAAATCAGCTGATTTTTCCATAAAAATCAACAATTTTTCAAAGCTTCGTTTCGACCCAAAACTGTCGGCCATCGCTAAAACGCGCAAGCAGAAATGGAAAGATCATGCCATAAGCTTTCAAGTGAGCCCTAAATAGTTGAGATTGGGCAAGATTTGCCAGTGAGAAATTCTCAATTTCAACACTGGGGACCGGCACCCACGTGCCACGCCGGTCGGCCGAGCTCGAAGAGCGTGAAGTAAATTAATATTTAGAGAATAAAAGTGAGTTTCACCAGTCTTATACATGTTTAAAACCGGCTATAGGGGCCAGGGTCCTTAGTGACAAAGCACCCGCAATGATTGCGGTCATGCAACTACCCCGGACAAATCCGGCAGTGGAGATCACTGCTTGCGGCTCAGGCCATTGTCAGTGTCTAGGGTCGTTATTCACAATAACGATTTCCGGGCACGCAACTACCCTGCAACCCTTATGGGGCTATTCACAAAATGAGGGTTACGGGGTAGTTGAATGACCGCAATCATTGCAGGTGCTTTGTGAATAAGGACCCTGGCCCCTATAGCCGGTTTTAAACATGTATAATACTGGTGAAACCCACTTATTTTCTAAATATTAACTTACTTAGCAAATAAAAACATATGCCAAAGTTGTACATGTATACCTTAACGGTAAATCCGCAGTGGTGTTTGGCAAGCTTCAGCAATGGTTCTATCGCATTGAGTATCGTAGTGGTGCCACATGTCTTCAGAATAAACCGGTTCTTGGAGATAAACATGCTACTCTCACTGATATGAACAAGGAAAAACAGAATCAATGAGAGACGGAGGAAGAAATAAATTAGGAGTGTGCCCTTTTTTTATTAAAAGGCAGTATACATGATTGGTACATGTATCTCGAAAATAAGAAATGTTCACAGATTTACGCCTAACACACACAATATAAACATGATGACCGTAGAAAACTTCCCCTAAAATGGTTTTGACTGAAGCGCTATATTCTTTGAGAAATGAGTAAAACAATTATTTTTCGTCTCATGAGACAAATTCAATTCGCCCCAAAACCATTTCGCCCTAAATCACTTCGTCAAACACTACATCGCCCAAATGCTACTTCGTGCACAGGCCGTGGTTCAGGGCGAAATGGTTCAGGGCGAAGTGGTTTTGGGGCGAAATGACTGCAAACCCTTTTTTGACCGTTTTCTCAAGAGGTAGACTAAGTACGGAGCTGGTTTTTGCTCAGGTTGGTTTTAATCATGCATATTTTCAATCACACAGAGGGATAAAACTATTTGCAACAGTTTACCAATCATGTATACTATCTTTAACATCGGAAAGTTGAAGGCCTACAATGTAAAAATGATAATATTACGTCCAATTAACATCGTAAGGACCAACGCGTTTTGATGTAGACCATCAAAACTGCTAATCTAAGCTCAGTGGTCAAGTGGTTAAGCTGTACGTGTGCCTAGTATGCAGGAGGTCGAGGGTTCGAGTCCCACCCGAGCACGCTATGAGTTTTTAGTGTAATATACAGTGCGAGTCAAAAAAACGATACTCTTAAAATTACTTGTGTTTTAGTGTACCAATATTTATATGAGATGTTTTGACAAGTAATTTGGATAAGTTCTCCTGTGTGTCTTTTGGTAGCAGTTTAATTAAATTATGTTTCATGCATGACCACACGAGGCAAATAAGGGTGTCAGGTGGAATATGACCTGTGCCAACTGATCAGAATTTAAAAAAAAAGACCAAAACAAAACCCAAAAAAACTTGCCTTTGTTTAGGTTGTGGCTTGTCCCTGTGGCTTGGTATTTATGAACATTTGAGGAAACGGTGGCACGAGTTGGACATCTTGCTTTAGGAATTTGCTGGCGAAAGCTTTGTAACACAGCCGTGGCACTTTGTGTGCGGTGGAATTCGCTTACCAAGTAGGCCCTTTTGCAGGGGTGTGAGCTGAGGACGAGCCATGTTTTAAGATAAAGAATAGGCCACAAAATGTTCCATTGTACGTACATGTATGTTCAACAAGGCTCTGTTGATTCTTGACAACAACCAAGTCACTGGCAGAGCTGCCAACCCTCCCACGTTTTGGGGAAGACATTCCGTGACTCTAAACGCATCTAAAAATCCCCAAGGTTGTTAATTGACAACCCAGGATGGTTTTTATCCATGTTAGGACTCACAAAATTACTCATTTTCCGAAGAATCTGTTGCAAAATCCGGTAGGGTTGGCAGCTCTGCACTGGTTCAAATCCTTTTCTTTTTCCTAGCCATACTGAATTGGCGCAAGTCATCATGTTGCACCGGACACCCTTATTTGCCTCATGTGCGGTCATGCAGGAACATAATTTACTTACACCCCGTTTACACTCGATTCGCCTTTGCCGAATCGAACTCCGTAATTTCCAAAAAGGGGAGTTGAAGCCGGGTAGGCACTAAGTGTAAACGCAAAAGGTGAATTGAAAAAGGCGGATCAGACCCGGGTCTGATTCGCCTTTTTCAAGTCACCTTTGGGGTAGGGTTGAACCCCGCAATTGCGGGGTTGAACCCTGCAATCGTCAAGGTCGCTTGTAGTGTCCTTGGGGCGGTGCCCGCAGTTTAGTAGATTTAATTGACCAATCTCACACTAGTGCAGCAACACCTAACAGCTCACGCATGCGCTGCAGTTACATTTAGTGGTGACTTTTGCGGTTTCTGAAGCGAGTTGAAGCGATTTGGGGTGTAGTGTAAACGCGGCAAATGTTCAGTTTTGTGGTCGCAATAAAAATGCTGGATCTGTATCCACCTTTGCCGATTCGAGTGTAAACGCGGTGCTAAACTGCTACCAAAATACATGTCAAACATCTCATATAAATATTGGTACACTAAAACACAACAAGTAATTTTAAAAGTATATAGTTTTTTTGACTCGCACTGTAGTGCATATACAGCATAATGTATAGTCCATGGGCCAAGACACTTGTCGGTACCATGTTGGGGGACAAATGCTCATCATATTTTTTATTTGAAAGATGACCATGCACCTTGGGCACATTTTTTGGTATGATGGACATTCTCAAGTGGTAGTTTTATACCATTTTGGTGAGAAAAACATGGTTTTTGGGACAAAATCACGTTTTTTAATATTTTCCCTATAAAAAGAGTTTGCAGGCTTAAATAAAAAATCTAAAATATGGATATTGTGAGCAGTGGAAGCGTTGATTTTTAAAAATGTTTTTTTTCATCTTTTTCTCAATTGTTGCCATGGCAACAGCCGTTTTGGGGCAAAAAACACCATTTTTGGTAATAAAACATTAAAAATTCATATTGCAGGATTCATATGGAATATTGGGCTACTTCTAACGGCAAACTCATCCTAAGATACCTAGGCAGTTTTTAGGTACCTTAGAGTACAGAACATGTAGGCATAATGGTACATTTTGGGCCAAAAACATCATTTTAGAATTGCCATTTTGGGGTAAAATCACGTTTTTTGAGATTTTCCTTATAAAAAGAGATTTCGGGCTTAAATGAAAAATCTGAAAAATGGATATTGTGAGCAGTGCAAGTAGTGATTTTTTAAATGGTTTGTTTCATCTTTTTCTCAATGGTTGCCATGGCAACAGCCGTTTTGGGGCAAAAACCACAATTTACGGTAATAAAACTTTAAAAATTCATATTACAGGATTCATATGGAATATTGGGCTACTTCCAATGGCAAACTCATTCTGAGATACCCAGGCAGGTTTTAGGTACATTGGAGTACAGTGCATGTAGGCATAATGGTACATTTTGGGCCAAAAACATCATTTGATAATTGTGTAAAATCAAAAAAAAGGATATTGTGAGCAGTGCCAGCGATGATGTTTCATCTTTTTCTCAACACCATTTTTTTGTATTAAAACAATTTGTTTACAATGTTCCTTATAAAAAGGTATGCAGGCTTAAATAAAAAAAATATATATATATTTTGAGCAGTGGAAGCGTTTTTTAAAAAGTGGTTTGTACCGTTTGTTTAATTTTCTTCTTATACATGTAGGTTGCCATGGCAACAGCCATTAATTTTTGGCAATAAAACTTTAAAACTCAATATCACCAGATTTATATAGAATACTGGTGTATACTCTAACGGCAAACCCATTCTGAGATATCATACCCAGGCAGTTTTCAGGTACCATATTAAGCGCTACCAGATTTGTCGTTTTGGGGTAAATTCAGGTGTTATTATATTATTATTTTCTGCTAAAAATGGTATATGTACACCAAGAAAAAAAATCTCGCGACAAGCAGAAGCGTTGTTTTTTTAAGGCTAAATTAATCTTTGTCTTAATGATTAACATCGCAACAGCCATTTTGAGGCAAAACCACAATTTTTGGTAATAAAACTTTAAAACTCCACAGTCCAAGAATTTGTATAGAATACTAGAGTCTTTCCAACGGCAACCCCACTCTGAGATACGCAGATAAGTCACACCCAAGTTCATGCACGTACCAGGTATCGGATTGTTTGACAACGAGAACTAGTGACTACTACAATATAGTTAAGGGCTGACCTTTTGATTCACTTGACTGATTTTTATGTGACAAAGATGCGATAAAGACTATTTTTTCATGTAAGAAGATTCCCTATCGGGATCCGGGAAAACGGAGATTCTGATGTTGCCAGGTTTGAACTGGACGCTTTCTTTGGGACACCTTATATATTTAGTGACAGTGAACAACTGATGACGGTTTATATTAGGAGTGGCAGTTCATCATAATGGCGAGGCATACCCCTATCAACCACTGGTGGTCTACTGGCGGAGTGTGAGTGGCAGGCAACAGGTGCTTTTATAGTGGTCCGCTGGTGGTTTTTGAACGGCATGCAGGCCACTGATGTTTTGCCTTTGGCTACTGCTAATATTCTGCTGGTGGTTTTGGAGTGGCAGACCACTGGTGGTGTGCCACTGGATACCGGCAGTAATTTTGCTGGAAGTTTTGTGGCGGAAGACCTTGTGGTTCGCTGGCGGGAGTGGCAGACCACTGGTGGTTTAACGCTGGCTACCGCTAGTGGTCTGCTGCCAGTTTTAGAACGGCAGACCACTGGTGGTTTGCTGCTGGCTACTGCTAGTGGTCCTCTGGCAGTTTTAAAACGGCAGACCACTGGTAGTTTGCCACTGGATACCGCCAGTGGTTTGCTGGCAGTTTTGTCGCGGAAGACCTCGTGGTTCGCTAGCGGTTTTAGAGTGGCAGACCACTGGTGGTTTAACACTGGCTACCGCTAGTGTTCCACTGGTAGTTTAGGAGCAGCAGACCACTCGTGGTTTGACGCTGCCGCTAGGTGTGCGCTGGCGGTTTAGGTGCGACAGACCACTGGTGGTTTGCTGCTGGCCACCGCTAGTTGTGCGCTGGTAGTTTAGAAGCGGCAGACCACTGGTGGCCGCTGAATATCGCTAGTGGTCTGTGGCTTGGCAGCGGTAAAACGCTGCCACTTGAGATACCGCCGGTGGTTTTGAGGTCAGCGTGTCGATGCCGGTGGCTTGCGCACTGGATTAGTACTACTGGTTATTTTAATCACTTTAAATCAATCCGTAAACCTCAGCTTCCTGAAAGTATGCATTACCGCCCGATTGCATGTTATGTTATCAAACATCTCCTTTACAGGCTTACATGTATTATTTTTTCACCTGGATAGAGATACAATTAACGGAAAAGTGCCTTGCTCAAGGGCACACAACATCATATGCGGGCAGGTCGCTTACTTAAACCGTTCAACAGTGGAAGCACAATATGTGCAACCATGCATGTCCGCAAGGAACAAAGATACTGCCCCACGAAATGGCGGCTATTCGATACAGTCTACGCATGTATAGACCGATCCAGTAAGCAGCCCCGCCCACGTAAAAAACGCGTCTAGCAACATCGACGTGCGCATAATCATTAGGTTGTTTGGACACCAAATAACCACGTAGATCACCATTGTCCTTCAGAATAATTGATGGGTGGAAATTTTTGGGGCGGGGCTTAAACGCTCCTGGATTGGTCTATTCCTCCACGGCCAGATTTTTTTTTAAAAACCGGGAAATTTACCCTAAAACGGCAATTCTAACATGATGTTTTTGTCCCAAAATTTACAATTCCGCCGACATGTACATGTACTGTACCTAAAAACTGCATGGGTATCCCAGAATGGGTTTGCCGTTGGAAGTACTCCAATATTCCATATGAATCCTGTGATATGAATTCTTCGTTTTATTACCAAACATTTCGTATTTGCCCCCAAAACGGCTGTTGCCATGGCAACCATCGAGAAAAAGTTAAAACAAACCACCTAAAAAAATCAACGCCCCACTGCTTACAATATCCATTTTTAAAAAGATTTTTCATTTAAGCCTGCAAACTCTTGTTATAAGGAAAATCTTGATTTTCTTGAACATCTTGAACATGATTTTACCCCAAAACGCCAATTCTAAAATGAAGTTTTAGGACCAAAATATACCTTTCCGCCTACATGTACTGTACTCTGAGGTACCTAAAAACTGCCTGGGTATCTCAGAATGAGTTTGCCGTTGGAAGTAGCCTAATATTCCATATGAATCCTGCAATATGAATGTTTTATTACCAAAAATTGTGTTTTTTGCCCCAAAACGGCTGTTGCCATGGCAACCATTGAGAAAAAGATGAAACAAACCATTTTTAAAAATCAACGCTTCCACTGCTCACAATATCCATATTTTAGATTTTTCATTTAAGCCTGCAAACTCTTTTTATAAGGAAAATCTCAAAAAACGTGATTTTACCCCAAAACGGCAATTCTAAAATGAGGTTTTTGGCCCAAAATGTACCATTATGCCTACATGTACTTTACTCTAAGGTATCTAAAAACTGCCTGGGTATCTCAGAATGAGTTTGCCGTTGGAAGTAGCCCAATATTCCATATGAATCCTGCAATATGAATTGTTAATGTTTTATTACCAAAAATGTTGTTTTTTGCCCCAAAACGGCTGTTGCCATGGCAACCATTGATAAAAAGATGAAACAAACCATTTTTAAAAATCAACGCTTCCACTGCTCACAATATCCATATTTTAGATTTTTCATTTAAGCCTGCAAACTCTTTTTATAAGGAAAATATTAAAAAACGTGATTTTGTCCCAAAAACCATGTTTTTTCACCAAAATGGTATAAAACTACCACTTGAGAATGTCCATCATACCAAAAAATTGCCCAAGGTGGTCATCTTTCAAAAAAATATGATGAGCCTTTGTCCCCCAACATGGTACCGACATCCATTTTTGGGGTATTGGCCCATGGACTAGTATGGGCAAGTTACATCCATACATGTATGAACCGACGCAATAATTCCCTTAATATTTCAATTATAGACTAATCACTAAGTACTTAGTTTGGATGATTGTTTTATACATACATATTTAGCAAAAATGGAATGCTTCAATGAGCAGAGATTAAAAAGAAGCAGGAATGTTAACGCCGGGATTTTTTCAAACATTGCCGTCCGTAGGCGCGGGTTTATTTTTAGTTGAAGCATGGAGAAAGGAAAACAACTGAACTCATTAACCATGCGCAGTGAAATATTGTTTTGTCATTGTACACGGTCGAATTAGCACTGGTCCGTTGGCCAAATGACAGTTAAAATGGTCTCGGGCCAGCTGCAAAGCCTTCCTTAATGGTCCGTCTGTCCATTTGAAATAAAACAGACCCACGCCATACTAAATTTAAAGGAGTGATGAAATAACTTTGATCTTTCTTCAGACTCCCATGGCCAGTTCCAATTTATTCCCCTAGAGTGAGAGACTGCACTTGCAGTATACATGTCTCTGGGGTTGAAGACTTGATGACTAGTTTTTATTTCAAGTCGTAAATCAATCTTATTTCCCAAATCCAGTCACAAGTCATTTTCTCCAGAAGTCACATGTCAAAAACCAAAAACTGACTTGACCCCAAGCCAACAGGTTGAAAAAGACCAGCTCTGCCCAGGTAGTACTATTGGCTAATTATGTATAACTGCTCCCAAGAGTACACTCACACTTAGTCCCGAAGGGGTTAATGTGCACAAAAACATGCATCCTTGAGAATTTATAACAAAAGAGCCTTTCAAGACTCCAGAATAGCTCTAAAATTCACCAGAAAGCTCTAAAATGTACCACACATTTTTAAACTTTTAATGGGAGAACCTTAGGACTACAAAATTTTCCTAATTTATTCACTCAAATGTGGTTTTTGCAAACATTAATGGTCAACTGTGTTTATATAAAAAGAACAACCATAAATTTTAACAGTATTAAACCGGGCCACGTGAAATGCTGACGGGCCAGTGAAGATTTAATACAACTGGCCCTGTTGGCCACTTGGGAAAAAAGGGCGACCGTGACACCCCAATGTCGCTCTGTTATAAACTGTTTTGCCCATTTTCCTTGTAAATTACTGCGAGTGTAGATGTCAAATTCAAAAGCAGTAATAAGTGAATTTCTCTTAAACTTGTTAACAAGTCCTTTGGCATGTTTCAACGTCCTCCGACGTCAAGTGGTTAAGCAAATGAAATGTACATCTGTATAGACCTTTATCACGGTGCGGCCATCTTTTCTTTCTCCCTATTAAAATTAACGTAACCAAAGCGAGGATTGCAGGAAAAAATAGTTTGGTCCAGGTGTTAAAGGTACACACCGGCCTACTACCGTTTACATGATTCAGTGATTTAGCATCACTGACAATAATTTTTCGATGGTCGTTGTGACAAAAAATTATCAAAATGTCACGTAAGTTAAGTAGAAATGTTTAAAAATAGCAAAAGAGGCCCGTATTGGGATATTCGCTTTACCAGCCGGCCATCGCTGTATAATACCATTTGTTTGTAAATAAAGGTGGCGTTCGATAAGGGCAGACACGTGTTTAAAACTCGTTTTCCCTGACTAATCACACCTTGCATGATCCTCCAATGTCAGCGCTGACTCGCGGAAGGTACTTGAACGCAGTGGTTTCTTGCATGTCCGCAATGCATGGTGCTTTTTCTTCGGATATTTTTTGTATCGCCGCAAATCCGCGAAAATCTGAGAGATTCTCTCGTCCATATCAACACCCAGAAACCCTTCTAATAAAACCTGCTGGCAGCTATAGATTTGACTACAAATTGGAAAATACAGTATGTAAATAGTGTTCGTAGGACATTATTTTTCATCAAGAAGAGAAACCAACCGCGAATGACAAAAGCAACTCGCACTTCACTCTGGTTTCTACGGCTGGAAATAAAACTAACTCCAAGACCACGTGATTTTCTGGAACCGAAATCTATTACCAGAAAATCATGTGACCTTGGTTTCTTTGACAAATGCTAAAAAACGGCAAAATTTTATAGTTTCTTTTTAGGAACTATTTAGTTTATTTCTGAAAGACTTTTAGAATCTTGTATAGGTCCATTTTTAGCCCAAAATAGCCCAACAAAGCCGGTGTGTCCCTTTAAAATTGTTCAGTGTGTGCATCACAATGGCACACGCGCGACACGATCAAGAAAATGCACAGCGCCAACAGTGATTCTCTCAAAATGACGACGGTAAATTTCACGCACTTGCGCACATCACGTACAGACACCGATTGTGCCCGACACTACGGGGAACAAGACAAAGATGGATGTACCGTGATAAAGGTCTATTAATTGTATCAAATACTCAAAACCTACTGGTACCTGAGCACGTAGGCATGGTGTTCATCACGGCAAGTCTCGCTGACTATTTCACAGCGAACCATTTCCATTAGCTTCGATAACTCAGCTCTGCGGAGAGGGAAAAACTTGTTTTTAAATTGATCACTCAATGCCACAGTTGACACATGTACTCGTGTATATTACATTTCTGCAGGACGATTAAAACAAAAAATTAGGATGACGAGTAAAATGTTAAACAGCTAGTATTCCCACGTCCACATTTTTTAAGTTTTCCTGTTTATCATGGAGGTGTATGTGTCTACAACACCATCACAACAAAAAATCAACAGGCTTTTGCTTAAAACGCAAAGCAGTTCCGACCCTCTTCAACCGAAATTCTGAAATGCTCGAGGTCACTTTTTTGTTTATCAACAGGGTTTTGACGTCATCCTGAGAAACATACAAAACGGCCTGTGCAGTATTGAATGGAAAATACACGAAGTGAATGTTTATCGTGCCTGTTTTGTCCTTGTAATTCAAAATACAAACGTGAAAAACACTTCATGTAATATGACAATCTACTATTACCCGTTTTGTGATAAAACGATGAAATTGTGGCTCACAATGAAGCTCTTTTGAAGTAAATACATGTACTGGTGCATTAATTGCGACGGGTGGTTTTGTCACGGAACGAACGGCATTCACAGCGGTCTGTGTACAGCATGGAACGGTATACCTGCAGGCCGCTAGTTCCCACATGTTTGAACATCGGCCGTACAAGTTAGAATGAGCAACTCATTTTTCTCTCTCTTGGTACCGGTAATAGAAAAGAAAATCTTTCTGCTCTTTTGTTTTCATAGTGTCTGGTAAAACATACAACCACGCATATCTCTGGCTTTTTGGACCAACAACATTCTTAAAAAAACACCATCTAACAGAGACGGTTTTCCAAGTTTTTTGCGTGTAAACATATGGAGCTAACAATCGTGTTGACTTCTCTTTCTCAGGATTGCATCACGGGGTCACGCGCATATCATGAAAATCTCATTTTCGAAAAGCGCACTTTTGCTTGCAATTTATCCACTTAAAACCGACAATTAAAAAAAAAAAAATCCACGTCGGCAAGAGGGATGTTTGGACCATCGAAAAAAGCCTAACTGCTAGATTTTCCTTCAAGGGGGATTCTAGCTCTTTAAGAAGAATAGTCCTATGGGATACCATAATATTTAAGTTACAGTCACATCCAGTATAAGGTGCACCAGTATAGTCTTGTACCCACCTCCTACCGCGGACATTCTTCCTCTTGTTTGGACTTAAGTTTTTTGGCGACTGCTCTAATTTATTTTGTACACGATTCCAAATCGCGAACCCCCTTGGCAATCACGTACAGACTCTATTGTTCATATTGTCACACGTCCCCCCATTTGAATATAGAAACCCGCACGTGTATACATCAAGCAAATGTTACACGCAAAATGCTAATTTGCATGATGTTTCTTGAGCTCTGACCTTGGGATGACCCTCAGGTCAGGGGTGACTTGGCCTTGTAGGTCACCAGGCTTGCCTGATTGAAACAAAATTTCCAGGAGTTTCTCCGTGCCCTCGTAGTGTGTCAGCTGGCTCCCCGCGGTGACCACCCCAGAAATGTCCATCTTCGCATGCTAGGGGGGATCACCTCTGCTGGAAAACTGTTCAACGCCGTGGTGAACTGAAAAAGTAGGAAAATACCATAAAAACCTGCGCATAAGGTGCACTTTTTCACTGTAGCAAAAGCTAAAGGTTTGCACGTTATACCGTACATGTTGGGTAAGAGTTGGAGAAGTTGATCAAAATTGTTTTCTTTAAAATGACTCATCAAGCATCAGTAAGTGCAGAAAATTTGAGTTAGAAACACACTAAAAAGAATCCACACATTAGCTCAATTTACTGGACCGGTCTTTAATAAGACGCACAGACATTAATTCATATACAATGGAACTCACAAAAATCAAATTGTTAGGAAGCAAAACCATATATTCTTATTTTAAAGTAAACATCGAGATTCTGTTCTCGAAAACAAAACAGTATTAAATTGTGTATAATCGTGTTTTTTTCTTAATTGTTTGATGCACCGTAGAAAATACTATACACATGAAAATACATTTCTCCACAAATTACATCTTTATTTGTTAGAAAGCCTACTTTTCACATTGTTTGCCTGTGCATATTCTTCTGATCAACTCATAGCGAGCTCTCTTGCAACATTCATTGAGGGCCTCAACTGTTTTACAACGAACATCTGTGTACCAATCGGTGAACCCTGGAAACTGAATTTTCGCTTGATGGAAGATACTATGAATGATGCTCCATTTATTTGAGGAATTTTGCGTTTGTTGTTGTTGCCGTCTCTACAGTTCCCAGTTACATTTCGGGTTGCCAGTTCCCTTTTTGGTATTTTGCGTTTGAGAAGGATGACACACAGGAGTCTTCCCCTTTCGTTGTCCGTTGACCATTTCAATTGTTGTTACCGGTATCTTCCTCAGGATGGCCTTGTAGCCATTGACCGAGATCGCTTCATGGACTCATTTCCGCCGAGGAGATACGTTTAAAAAAAAACACTATTTATTATTAAAGACGCATTAAAAGAAATCTATATTTTATAGCAGAGGTCGAAATTAGCACCAGTCCGCTAGTCCGAGACTAGTAGTTTTTAATAGCTGGAGGACTATTAGCTGCACTGTGCTGGTAGTCCGACGGGCTAGTAGGCCAATACATATAGCGCTACATCATAATACTGCCTTTCATTCAAGAAATAAAAATGTTCCCCGTTGACAATAAACTAGTAACAAGTTTGACAGTTTAACATTTTAAAAACAACAACCAGGCTAAAAGACTTGGCACTTCAAGTTTAGTTTCTTGATCTTTTTAAAGGTTTTTTGTGTGTGTTTCAAGTCATCTCGTATTGGTACTGTAGACTTGAATGAACATGCAAATATGTATAATCACATGTGGTGGAGCGGACTAGTAAAAATTAAGGAGGACTAGTGAAACATTTCTCTGACCAGTCCTGTGGGCTACCAAAAAATTAAAGTTAATTTCGACCCTTGTATAGCCCTCTGCACTGACTGAAATCCGATGCCATACATGTATGTGAGATACAATGGTATCATTTTGATGATACAATGGTATCATTTTGATGATACATGTACATGTGTACAATGAGTATCATTTTGATGATACAATGAGTATCATTTTGATGATACAATGAGTATCATTTTGTTGATACAAGGGTATCATTTTGTTGATACAAGGGTATCATTTTGTTGATACAAGGGTATCATTTTGTTGATACAATGGTATCATTTTGTTGATACAATGGTATCATTTTGTTGATACAATGGTATCATTTTGTTGATACAATGGTATCATTTTGTTGATACAATGGTATCGTTTTGTTGATACAATGGTATCGTTTTGTTGATACAATGGTATCGTTTTGTTGATACAATGGTATCATTTTGATGATACAAAATATGCAAATTTCACTCTTAAAAAGTGAAAAAATGGCAAATATCTAAATTTGGCGGTTTTTTACCATAGCATTTTTTTCAAAAGTGTTACCACATGTGTTAGTTTGGGGCAAAGGTCCATCAAATATAAAAGTATAAAGGAAATCCATTTCTTTGGCCATGCCAACATTTTAAAAAAATTATTGATATTTACAGTCACTCACTCTTAAGGGGTGCAGTAAGCCTGCTGGCCTTCAAACTCGACTTCAAAGTGGAGTCAACTCGACCGTTTAGCAACTTGACTCGAACCAACTCGACCGCTGTGCGTACACGTACACAATGGTCGAGTTGGTAAAATGGTTCAGTCGGCACAACGGTCGAGTTGGTTTAAGACGACTAAGGAATCCAGCTGGACGATAAAATAGAGTGAGTAGCACGCATTTTGAGAAGAAATAGGTTTTTTGCCGATTTTGATTGGGAGATGTATTGAAGCTCTAAATACACAAGACCATAACTGTTCTGTAGTATACTCTTGTAAATCCTATTTAAAATAATGCAAACTTCTTTATCTAACCTTTCTTAATGTATATCATTTACTCCGATAATTGAAAATTGTAATGAATGTCGACGGAATGATTCACTTTTAGCTGATTTGAAATTTTGTCCCAATCGCCATTTTGTAAATCTCTACATGTCCCTTCTCGTGACAAAGCATGTGTCTGAAATCTCACCGTACAGTCTAAATCAAACATTGAAAAAATACCATGGAGGTTCTTGGAATCTCCAGAAATCTAGGCAGTGGTCGGTTTTTCCCAATGATTCTTTTAAAAACGTAATTTTTATTTACATTTTCTCCGTACTCATGGGGGCTTAACACATGTTCCGTCGAGGTGCATATACGTCATAATTCCGCAAACAATAAAATACCACAAGAGGGCGGGATTGCTATGCGCTGATTGGCTGTGAGCTGTGGCCGGCGAATGTATCTGGAAGCGTGGGGAAAATGGCCCATAACTTTGCGATATTAGGAATAGTTCTAGTTGCTCTAATTCAACTTTAAAATGATTTTTTAAGAGATGGAGGATCCTTTTTTCAAATTGTACGAAATGCCGAGTTTAACACTGTAAAATTTACATTCCAATTTGACATATTCGGCAAGTTATTTTTGTGGGTTGCCGAAGGGCGCGACCATCTTGCTTGATGAGGTTGCAGACAGACGTCATAAAAAGGCCTCTGTGACCTTTCTCTTTTGACTTATGACCTTTGTTCCATTTTCATCGTGAAGATTACAAAACACGCTCTCGATTGATACCATGTTTGTTGTATTTCAGTTGAGGGGACACCGTCCTCTAGTCTGTTTAATTTGCACTAAAACCAGGTAATTTTCCTGTTCAATTTGTAAAGAAAATGATGGATTTAAGTACTAAAGGAATTTAAGACATATCTGAAACCATTATAAATGAAAAGAATGGATATTTTTAGTTAAGAATGACATAAAAAATGACAGTTTAACGCTAGCGAAAAATGGCGACACATGATTTTTCAACAGCATGTAACTTAGTCCGAGACCTATGGTACTTCAAAACGTAGCGTAGCACTAGTAGGAGCTCATGGGGCCGGTGTGTACAATGTATTCAAATTGCCGGCCTCCTATACCTGGCGGCGCTGGCGGGGATGGGTGATACTGTGACTTAGACAGAATGATTCTGTCCCTACGGGATCTCCCGTAGGGACAGAAGGTACCCCTTTCATACAGTGGATTGTTGTCATTTTGCCTCGAAATTAGAATCACACCCAACTATTTCCAGCTAGTTGTTTCCTGTAGTGGTTTTAGATATTCTTGATTAGAAGACAAATAAAAAGCACTACTTACCGGTACATTGCCGTTTTTTAATAAAAAAAACGTCTATTTCCGACAATCTTCGACGAAGAAATTTCTCGGACTCCTTATCACGATAAAAACGATTGCAAACGTGTAGTTGTGCATTGACGGACGCCCAAAGAGAACGTCAAACGAAACTGTACATTGTATGCCGCGCCCTATAAATGCGTGTGACATAAGAGCGCCACCCGTACTCTCATTGGGCCTCCGTAGATGCACACCAACTGTACGTTCGCAAAAAAAGACCACGTCGAACTTTGGCGTGACTCCACACTAGAATCGATTAGAATGAGTTGTCTTGGACACAACAAGAAATCGCAGTGTACACGTATGTTTTCATACGAAAAATGGAATCGATCTGGAATAGAATTTGATTCTTTTTTGGAATCGGAGTCGACTCCGAAAATGCTGGAGCGCCCCCAAGCGTTAAGCCTAGCCAACTTTATTTTAGCTGGTCACATCGTAACAACAGGTTTTCTCGTCGAAGATTGTCGGAAATAGACGTTTTTTATTGAAAAACGGCAATGTAAGTAGTTCTTGTTTGTTTGTTTTCCAATCATGGACATCTGAAACCACTGCAGGACACAACTAGGAGGAAATTTTTGGGTGTGATTCTAATTTGGAGGAAATATGACAACAATCCACTGTATGAAAGGAAAGCTGACTGACTAACTGTGACTGTGAGGGATGGGCGAGGTGGGTAGGCATGACATGTCATGGCTTGTACATGTATGTTAAGGATGGGGCTGATGCCAGGGTGGGGCTGATGCCAGGGTGGGGCTGATGCCAGGGTGGGGCTGATGCCAGGGTGGGGCTGATGCCAGGGTGGGGCTAATGCTACTTCCAAATACTTCCAAATACGTGTTCATTTTTTGCTGATATATTCTATGCTCTTTTTACTGGGGCCCTACCTTTCAATTTAAATGGTTTTTTTCCCCCATCAAAATTGTTGCTCAAACCATTTTGAGCAACAATTTTGATCGTCAAATTGTAAAAAAAGAAGGTGTGTACGTCAGTTGTGAGACTATTACGGCCAGGGCAGGGAGGTATGTAGAACGTGTGGAGATTTTGATTTTACTAAAAATTGCAATTTCCTGTAAAAAGACTTGCTTTTAAAGATAAAAACGAAGGTGTGTACGTCAGTCTTGAGAGTATTTCGGCCAGGGAGGTATGTAGAACGTGTAGAGATTTTGATTTTACCAAAAAATAGCAATTTCCTGTAAAATGACCTTCCTAAAGATTCCATTTTGAGCAACGATTTTGATGGGGAAAAAAAAGTGCTGTTCTTGAAAGCCACCCAGAGAGGTCTGGGTGGCTTTCAGTATTTGGAAGTAGTAGATGGCTGGCTCATGGGCGGGGCCAACAGGGCGAGGCTGATGGGCAGGGCTCATGGTACAATTCTGTTTTTTTTTAAATGCCATGTCTAACCCGTTCTCCATTCAAAACTTCCATGCTCATGGTGAGAAAAAGAGTTGTTTTACCTACAAGTTGTAGTTACAAAGGAGATGGTAGGAAAAGTATCAAATATCAGCCTAGTATGAAGAACATGAGGATTTTCACCAGATCACCGTCATATAATGCAGCATCGTCTGGCGCGCGTGATGATATGAGCGCGCGGTGATGATATGAGCGCGCGCCAGGCTGCAGGATTTAGCCTTGGATTTAAAAGCTAAAATACATAACTCAAAAGATGTTTTATTTTCTTGATGTGTCCACGAAAAATAACGAAATGGATACATTACCATGCACAGACACCCAGAATTTTCCTTGTAATGACATATAAACCACGTAAAAATGGGCTGATATGCGTTGGTGGACGCTTGCGGAATTATTTCCTTTCTGTGAAAATGGGAAAAAGATCCGGTACGTATCCGGTACTGATACCGGGAAAGAGCTCATAGGCCTACACTAGACATGGCATCCTGAGATATCAGGGAATTTCCACTCTGCAAAGACGTAACAATACCCTGAGGAAACACACGCAAATCTGTGGAGCGAGCCGGCTGTTGTATTGAGCCAACTCACGCCGGAGTCATTTTGATGTATATTTAATCAATTCAGTCATGTTATGCCGAAAAGAAACGATTTATATATTTTCCAGAAATTGTATTGGGTTCCGTTTCTTATGACTGTCCCATTCCTACCAAACTTTCAAACGACGATCTTAATTTACTCCGCCGTTTTTTCAAATTAATAAAAGGAATGCATGCTGACGAATGTAATGGAACGGATTCCCCAGGATCCTTTAAATAGCAGCCAATCGCCGACGCGGACCAACAGCTGAGCCAGCATTACCGAGTATATCACCATCCTGAGATATCAGGGAATTTCCACTCTGCAAAGCGACGTAACAATACCCTGAGGAAACTGCATACTTCATCCAGTGTACTATATATATCGATGCACGTAATCCACACAACGAATGAAATGAATATATGATGACCAGTGTCCCAGGTAAATCTGTCCCCCGGTAAAACTGTCCGGGGAGACAGAATTATCAAGGTAAAAGTGTCCCCCTCGCCCGTTAAATCGTGTCCCCCTCCTGGTTTTTCTGTCCCCTCCATGTTGCACCCCTAGTTTTGCCACGTATAAATTGTTATTTTCATATTGGATAAATTCGGTCCACAGTGGGAAATACACCCATCAGATTCTTTTGCCCTACATTTTGTCATTTAGCCACCAATATACGGAAAGAAATTTAAAAACAGTATGTAAGGTCAATCGAACTATGTTTCTACAAGAAATCAGACAAGGTATACCCAGCACGATATGGGGCCTAAGGACTCCCCCCCCCCCCCCCCACTTTAACACACTCTTACATAAAACATGACAAAACTTCAAGTTTTGTCATGTTTTTTATAAAAGTTTGCAGGTGCGGACGGCACATACAATATTAGCAAACTTCACCAAACTGTGTTTGCTCGTGTTTGGACATGCTGCTAGTGCTACTGGCAAACATTTGTTTGCTTATGTTTTACGTCTGAACCAATCGGGAACTTGTTTCAGGTCATGTGATTAGAGCCAGCCAATCGTGATCACATGATTGTTCCAGAAGTTTGCTTCTGTTTGCCAATGTAGGCACACAGAAAAACATCAGCACACATACCTGTTTGGTGATGTTTGCAAACAAAAAGTTTGCAAATGTTTGCCAGTGTAGACGTAGCCTTTCGTCAAGGCTTTATGGCTTTGGGGTGATATTGTTTGGTA
Source organism: Henricia sp. BOLD:AAB3569 (assembly GCA_037783545.1). Lineage (NCBI taxonomy): Eukaryota > Metazoa > Echinodermata > Asteroidea > Spinulosida > Echinasteridae > Henricia > Henricia sp. BOLD:AAB3569. The sequence continues at coordinate 569,961 of JBBELK010000272.1, read as the reverse complement.
AAATATGGGATAATCGGGCGTCTTGAGCGGAGTATATAAAGGCTGGGCGAACGTCAGGCCTTCTGTCTTGCCATAACGCCTTTTACAAACTGTCTCCTGCTACATTATTCATTACATGCAAGAATTTGACCCGAACCTGCAACGTCACAACATCATTACCCATGACGCCACTCCACACGTAAACATTTTGAAAAAAGGATGCTAAGCCGCAATATGCAAACTTTGTTGCTGGTTCCATTTCAACGCATGGGCTTGGCTCTAGGGACTTTTGGCGGATTGCTAATATAACTGAACCGCAACAAGCCCACTATAATCCTCTCTTCCATTGTCTTCTCAAGATAACAGGCAAACCTCTTTGGTGACAACTTTGTGTCCAATTCCACACTCAACGATGAGGAACATCCAAACACTCCCTGCCTTTTCACCCCCTGTACCTAAACATATCACCCCGAAGAAGATTGTTCGAATGCCTTGGATGTTCTCAAGGCTACTGGCCGTGGTGGAATCCCTGTAATTACCTTGCATGCCAAGTGGCATCCCTGTCTTCAATGGTGCTGGCGACTTTGGCGAGCGCTCAATAATCTACTAATTATTGTCCTATCAGACTGCTTTCCACAATAAGATCTATGAACTGTTTGTTAACCAACGGGTCCTTGGATACGAGGACAACGGCAAGTAACTGACCGTCAGTATAGGTGTTTCGCCATTTCCGCTCAACCCGTACATCTGCATGCTTTCCGTATACCAATCATAAAACATGTATTTTCCGTGCGTTTTGGGTGTGGCACCTCGAAAAACTTTAAAAATTTAAACTACTCTGAATGCCGCAATAGGGCGACATTTCGGCAAGACTCTCGCCGGGGACCACCGAAATTTCGGCAAGAGTCACTCAAAATGACACCTTATTTTTTTACCCGAAGCTTCCGGAGATGGTCACAGACCGAAGAGAAACAACTCCAGTCCCGATAAAAATGGTTCTCGACCTAAACAAAATGGTTTTTGACCTAAAAAAATTAATTTTAAACTCAAAAATATTGAGCAGGTCGCCCTAATATAGCTTTTTTTACACACGATTTGTCGCCCTATTCTAGCATTGATAGTAATTTTCTAGAAACATAAATGTTATTCACTTTTAAATGAATCATCCACGAACAAATTTTCGACTTTTAGTTGGTATTCAAGTAGGTATTCATGTATTCAAGAACACAGATTCATCCATGATGAAGAGATTAGAGAGGGGAAACTGCTTGATACACTATGATTTAAAAGTGGATATCACACTTTATTATTATAAATAAAATTATTTATTCGGCAAAAAGATGAAATACAAAAAGGCAAAATACATGTAGTGAACAATTAACAAAAGTTACGTTAGAAAGTAAGGCCTACATAACCAAGTAGACATGGAAGTAAAACAAGGACAAAACAAAAAAGCCGGCCAGGGCAATTAAAAGTGAACCTAAAAACTGTAGCCCTAAAGCCTGCTTAAAATTAACAGCGGCGCGCGTAGCCAGGATTTTTTTCCCCAGCAGACATCCACTCAGTATACAGTAAAGCGGGCCTCCCACTGTGCGATATTTGCTACGAATTAGGTACGATTAGCTACGATTTGGTTACGATTGTGTACAGAGTATACACAATCGTACCAAATCGTACCTAATTCGTGGCCAAAATCGCAAAGTGGGAGGCCTGCTTTAAGCGGGCCTCCCACTGTGCGATTTTGGCCACGAATTAGGCACGATTAGCTACGATTAGGTACGATTGGGTACGATTGTGTGTATATATAGAGTCTATAGGCAGTCTCCGATAATCGTACCAATTCGTAGGAAATTCGTGGCCAAAATCGCACAGTGGGAGGCCCGCTTAAATAATAACCACCTACTGCCCAACCAACCGAGGAAGACGTAGTCCTGGCGTTCTATAAGAAGCTCTCCACACTATAAAGGCTGTTTTAAAACAAATATCTGTTCATTTACAGTACATTAATATGTCAATTGGCATTACATAGCGTACTGTTTTTGAACAGTACATTCTACTTGTTTGTTTTCTCTGTTTGCATACAGTAGACTCTACTGTTATTTGGAATTGTAAATTTACAGAAGATCCTTCTGTTTTTGAACAGACGACTGAGTGTTCGTTTTGTGCATGGTTTTGTATTTAACTGAACGAAGTTCAGGTTATTGACGACTGTTTCTTGTTGTCCGTTCGAGTGTGGATTGACAGTTTGCCCTTAGTTTACAGTTCACTTTTTGTGTAGACTTGATTTCAAGTCTGTAACTATATAGACCGGTTGGTTCGTAAACCGCAGCAGCGTAGTCGCGAATGGACTGGGAACAAGTCTAATCGACCTCTAGTTACAGACTTGAGAAACCTGTTTCCGCTTTGTACACGTTCTATGGAGTTTGCTACCAGAATTGGACGTAGAGAGCTGATTGGTCGAAACGCAGGACGACATTAATATTCATGTTACTCCTCCGACTTGTTCTGTGGCAACTGCGTGATTATATATTACGCGCTATTAATGCATTAATATTGGCGCGAATACAGGTTTCTCAAGTCTCTAAACAGGTACTATTCATAACAACGACTGTTGCGTGTGGGGATTATAGGCGTCAGACGGACCAAATACGACTGTTAGAGACTTGACCTCAAGTCTACTTTTTGTGTTGCAGATGCACCACACTTCGTGGAAAATAAGTCGGCATGTTCCTCTCAATTTCATTAGTTCCTAGCTTTTATTTGCATGCCGGGGTGTAGTGTAGGTTCAACAGGGCGTACAGTATACCAAATATGTAACCCGACTTATTGAAATACAGGAATACAATACGTTCAGGGGCAATTCCCGCCTGACTCTATTCCCGCACTTTGAAGCAGGTTATGTTCCCGTATACCTCCACTGCAGGCAGTATAACGACATGTAGAGCAGCTATACTTCCCGTTCAAGTCGGCACTGCACTGAACAGTCTCCAGTACATATTTCGACATATAACGCCGGCCAAAAGCCTTTTTTTTTTTTTAACTAACGGCACAACTAAAAAGCGCACTGCGCAGTTTGAATTTACTGCAGTGATTTCCCAGCATGGAACGTACTACATGGTATAGGCCTACTGGCTATCAACGCCGCGTAATTACTGCCGCGTACCAGGGAACATCGACGGGTAACAGAAGGTTCTCTGTTTCTGAACGGTAACATGGCTGTATTTTAACATATAAAGATTCAAAGTGTCTTGTTCCTGAACCAACCTGTAATTTAAAGGTACACCCCGGCCTACTGTTTACATGATTTAGTGATGTAGCAGCATTGACAATACTTTTTTGATGGTCGTTGTGAAAAAATATCATCAAAATATCCCGTAATTTACTAAAGAAGTGCAAAATTAACAAAAACGGTCAAAAGACGGGTAGGCTATACGCTTTACCAGCCGTTGCAACTACGCGCGAGCTTCACGACTTTGTCACAAACCGCGATTCGCTCTTTTCCTACTTGAGATATCTCTAATTTTCTGATTACGATACAGGACAGCCCGGACGACCGAATAGGAATTTCCGTTTTCTTTTGAGAAGTTGGCATCATGTTTTTTCTTCACGAACGTACACCGGAGCAACACGCCCGTGTGTGTGCGCTTGTTCTCCCAAACAATCGTGGACGTTTTAGGGAGGTCTAACAAAGAGAACAATATCGTCTTTTCAGGATATATCTAATTTACTCTCGAAGGCGCTTCAGAATAATGTATGGGTCTATTTCGAGCCCAATATATAGCCCAACAAAGCCGGTGTGTTCCTTTAAGGGCATATAGTCTGTAATCAAGCAGAAAAAAATATTGTTAAAATGTACACAGACGGAAGAATGTCTGTGCAATAACAACACATTCCAAAAACAGTAAAAGTTACTGTTCGATTTTGACTTTTTCAACAGAAAAACACCTGTGACTCAACACAATTTTGTATAGTGTACCAATGTACTACTTGTAGTGGGAGGTTTGTGTCTGTCATGCAGATACAATTGTCTAATCATAAAAAAATCATTCAAGCGGAATGCATATCCTCAATAACATATCTGCGTACACCACACAATATCCCTAACTTATTTTGAGTGTAATATAAGGAGTTACATCGCTGCATTAATTGGCGAAGTAGGTGATGAAATAACAATTATTGGAAAGGCCATGCAGCGATGCTTTCAGACTCCTATCCGAGATTTGGAAAAGCAAAAAGAAAAACAAAACTCAAAATACACAACAGCAATGTCATCCCAATTTTGCTTAATACACACCTGCCTACTGTTTACATGATTTAGTGATGTAGCAGCATTGACAATACCTTTTTGATGGTCGTTGCGAAAAAAATATCATCAAAATATCCCGTAATTTACTGAAGAAGTGCAAAAATAACAAAAACGGTCAAAAGACGGGTTATACGCTTTACCAGCCGTTGCAACTACGCGAGAGCCTCACGACTTTGTCACAAACGATTCGCTCTTCTCCTGCTCAGGATATCTCCAATTTTCTGCTCACGATTTCACTGGACAGCCCGGACGACCGAATAGGAATTTCCGTTTTCTTTTGAGGAGTTGGCATCATTTTTTTTTCTTCATGAACGTACGTGCACCGAAGCAACACACACATATATGCATGCACTCAGGCTATTTGCCGTGCATGCTGCGCGGGGCAAATTTCTACACTCCACGGTAGCCTGCCGTAGCACGCACTCGCTCCCGTTCTACGGACTCTCGAAACAAACAATTATGTTCAAATTTTTGTCAATTACTTATAAATATTGGGGGGAAATCAGAGTTGAATTTGGTGCAGTTCTGCAGTAACAAACTTTTATACGGCTGGAAATACAACTAACTCACAAGACCACGTGACTTTTCGGAACCAGAATTTGGTTCTGAAAAGTCACGTGACCTTGGATTTTTCAGAAGTGCTAAAAAACGGCTAAATTTGACGGCGTCTTTTCAGGATATATCTAATTTACTCTCGAATGCGCTTCAGAATAATGTATGGGTCTATTTCGAGCCCAAAATAGCCCAACAAAGAAGGTGTGTTCCTTTAATGCCGCGGAAACCTGGCAACTGAAGAAGATAGTCACGTCTACAGCACTAAGGGACCCCATATGCATTTTCGGGTACAATCTTGGCAAATTTGAGGATATGTTAATTTCATATCAGGGAATTCAAATCCGGTTGTTGCCAATTTTTAGAGGTCATCTTCAAGGTCAAAGGTCAATTTAAAGCTCATAAAGAGTCAAAAATCATAAAATTGCACTTTGGCGGCCCCTCGTTGGTCAATTTCAACAATCATGGCGCCCATTCTAGGATTTACAGGATGCCGAGTTCATTTATTATAGTCTCCAGGATTTTTAAGGTCATCTTCAAGGTCAAAAGTCGATTTAAAGGTCAGAGAGGGTCAACAATAAAAAAAAAACATTGCACTTTGGCGGCCCCTTGATGGTCAATTTCAACAATCGTGGAGCCCATTCTAGGATTTACAGGATGCTGAGTTCATTTATTAAAGTCTCCAAGATTGTTATGGTCATCTTCAAGGTCAATGGTCAATTAAAAGGTAAATTTAAGGTCACAACTAGGGTAACAAATCTTGAAATTGCACTTTGGCTCCTTGTTGGTCAATTTTAAGAATCGTGGTGTCCGTTCTAAAATATACAGGATGCTGAGTTCAATTATTAAAGCCTCCAAAATTTATAAGGTCATCTTCAAGGTCATCTTCAAGGTCAAAAGTCAATTTGAAGGTCACAGAGGGTAAACAATCATAAAATTGTACTGTTTGGTCAATTTCAACAATCGTGTTGTCCGTTCTATGATTTACAGGATGCAACGTTCATTTAACTAGGGTCAGGGTCAAGGCCACTTTAATAGGAGTGAACTGATGGAGATTGTATGCATGAATTTCAGAAGTTAAGAACTTTTTTTGCAAGGTTTATGGTGATGTAATAATAATAAAATAAAAACGGTGCTTATATAGCGCATTATATGTCCATAGACATCTCAAGGCGCTGTACAAGAATTTCACACATTACCCAATAAACATGTTTTGTTATTAAACCTAACAGCTAATTACATCTAAAAAGATAAGTTTTCAGTGATGATTTAAATTCATTTAAAGACTGTGCACATCTAACAGACAATGGGAGCTCATTCCAAAGTTTGGGAGCAGCCGCTGAAAATGACCTATCACCGTATGATGTTGATGTTTTGACTACTGTCAGTAGATGCTTATTGCATGACCTTAGAGTGCGTGATGGCGCGTAATTTGACAATAATTCAGCAAGATAACCCGGTGCTAACCCATTGAGGGCCTTATATGTCAATAACAAAATCTTAAATGAAATTCGCTTTCGGACTGACAACCAATGCAAATGTCTGAGGGGGCCGAGCCCTGCGGAACACCCTCTGTCAGAACTGACGGGTCCGACTTCACGCTATTGATGACAACTGATTGTGTACGTTCAGAGAGGTATGACCTGAACCAACTATAAGTGCAGTTCCAGTCACACCGTAGCGGTTTGACAGTCTCTGTAACAAGATACCATGGTCTATGGTATCAAACGCAGCTGTCAAATCCAACAGCACAAGAATCACCTCCCCATGAGTATCGATCGCTTGAAGTATATCATTAAAAACTCGTGTCAGTGCCGTCTCTGTAGAATAGTGCTTACGGTAGGCCGATTGTCGCTCCTCCTGCAGGTTGTGCTCCACAAGATGACTGGTCAACTGAGCGGCAACACAACGCTCAGTCACCTTACACTGGAAAGACAGGTTTGAAACCGGCCGGTAGCTATTTAAGCAGTCTCGATCAAGTGTAGGTTTTTTAATTATTGGTGTTACCCGGGCGTCTTTAAAGCTCTGGGGTACATCTCCAGATGTAATGGACCGATTTACAATATCGCAGAGCTAAGGTAGGAGCTCGTCCAAGCACTGCTTCAGCAGCCATGACGGAATCGGATCCAGAGCACAAGACTTTGTATTTGAGTTCATGATGATTCTACGAACCGTTTCAGGCGACATTTCCTGAAGGCTGCTCAGCTGGTTCACATGCCTACTTGGGTCCTGAACACTGATGCTGCCAGGGCTGTATAGTTCACGCTTGACCGCTTTTATTTTCTCGCAGAAGTACTCTGAGAATTCACCTGCAAGTTGAGAAGCTGATTGACGCACTGGGAGAGCCCTCGCCGATCTGTTACCAGACAGTTCGTCAATAAGGCGGAAGAGCTTTCCTTGCTCACAAGTGCTGATCCGTGCTCTGTGATAATCAGCCTGCGACTTCTCAAGTAATTTTGCATAGTTGAAACATTGCTCACGATACAGCTGCCGATGTACTTCGAGGCCAGATGTTAACCATTTGCGTTCCAACTGACGTTTAATCCGCTTTTGCTCACGAAGAGACACACTATACCAGGGTGCATTAGGCCTCAAAGTGATACCCCGTGTCATGATCGGTGCATGATCATCCAGAAGTACAGAGAGATCCAAGTTGTATTGCTGCACGCGTTCCTCCAAGCCTTGAGCAGGACACCCATTCAAGGATGAAGCAACAATATCAGATTTAAACTGTTCAATATCAATTTGACGCAGATTCCGAAAACTGACTCTGTGTCGCACAGGGTCGGGACGTGATAAGTTCAGAGAACACATCGTAGCTGCATGATCGGATGGAAGATCAGTTTTCACTGTAACACTTGAAATTACATCATCGCTTTCCCTGGTAATCAGGAGGTCTAATGTGTGACCACTTCTGTGAGTTGGTTGACTCACATGTTGCTTAAGTCCAGTCACGGTCAACATATTGTCCATAGTGATCGCGTCACCATAAGTGGAAACATCCATATGAAAATTAAAGTCTCCAGCTAGCAGCACACTTCCCTTAACATTACTGACAGATTCCAGCATCGTTGAGAAGTCTGCGAAAAACATCCTTGATGTCAGCTTATTCTTGTGCGAGTACGGCGGACGATACACAACAAAAAGTCGTACAGATGTAGACTTTGCTGCAACAGTAAGATCCATATGCTCGAAGGATTTAAACTGCACCGTAGTATTATCTGTCAAAGAAAAGCCCTTGCGTACTAGTCTTGGCCCAAGACTACTCTAGTCGATATTGGTTTGTGTACGCGTTGGCCATATAGTGCGCCCTCTTGCAGCACTAACGGACCAGTCTTTGCTCACTAGAGTAGTCTTGGGAACTTCTCCCGGAAGTTCAGCATTGGGGGCGGTACCGTTTTATGTAAATAGCTGCAGAGGGTTTTATGATGGCACACAAGGGACATGGCATACCACAGATATCTTTGCAAATATTTGCAATGTCGCAATTATCTTCATAAACAAATGTATTTTGCGATGTCATACGCCTTTGCAAATATGTTTGTAAATATATTCGCAAACATTTGCCAAGAAACTTATGCCACCGAAAATGTTAGCAACGATAAAACGGTCATGTTCGATGATTCTTGTAAGCCGCCTTATATTTTTCAAACCATTCGAAGCGCGTGCACGTGGTGTATTTGGGTCACGCTCTGCGGTCGACGCGCTGTATTTGGGTCACTCGCTGCATTCCGACGCGCTGCTCTATTTGGGTCACTCGCTGATTGGCTCCCTAGGAAAGCCTAGGCAAAAACAAAGAAAAAGTTAAACCTTCCGGGAGAAGTTCCCAAGACTACTCTAGTGAGCAAAGACTGGTCCGTTAGTGCTGCAAGAGGGCGCACTATATGGCCAACGCGTACACAAACCAATATCGACTAGAGTAGTCTTGGGCCAAGACTACTTGCGTACAAGAACGCAAACACCACCCCCTGTTGTATGAATTCTAGGAACATGATAGAGTTCAAAGTTTGGCAAAGTGCGTTTAATGTTAGCCTTGTCCAAGGCTATGTATGAAATTGTGTGAATCCGTAAAGAATTTGCCTGTACTATGCAGCGAAAGTGCGCCATCGCGCGGTGAATTGTAGCCAACTGCCAAATAGTCTGGTTACAAAAATATCTTGGTCTGAATCCTGACTTCTCGGGCGAGGCTGTATCATAGCCTTGTTCTTTCTGTATTCGATGTGTTTTATGGGCGGGGACTCTTTATGCAAATTTTTCGAACAGAGCACCGAGACGCGAAAGCTCATTGGTTAACGGTTGTTTTGACCGAACAATACGGTGCCGTTTGAAAAATAGCAGATTTTCCGTACGTATAGCCTATACCCAGTTGGTAAGTTCACAAACACGTCATACCTTTACAGAAATATGTGAGGGATATCTTCTAATCTTCGTGATAGTCAACAATTTGCAATTTGTAGGCTGCATAATTCAAACTACCGTTGATTTTCTCAGCTGTAACACTACGCGTGATGTCGCCATAATTGCATCAGACAGGCCTACATACTGTACGTGCCGCGTGGGGCGGTCGGGTTGGCGTACGGGTTCTTTCCTCGCCTTTCACCTCTGGGGTCCCGGGTTCGAATCCGGGGCGTGTATGTGGATTGGGTTTGCAGTCCCTACTTGACCGCGTGGGTTTTCCCCTGGGGCATTTCTCTGGGGGTTTTCCTCCCACTTCTAAAACTGCAACTCCTTCTTCGTCATCTCAAGTTGATAATACAGTATAGTTAAAGCTAAAACCGTATAGTTGATGGCATAAAGGGCCTTAGTTGCCGAAGATGCCATAAAATATACAACAACAACAACAACGTGCCGCGTGCCATAAACGTACTACAACAACAACAGTACACATGTACGACGTACAAACGTTTATGCTTGCAAACCGGTCACATGTACCATTTGACCCGAGTAGTGAGCTCTGATTGGATGTTATGTGAGATATGAATATTTATAAGCAATCTGGTTTCGCATAAGTAATTGCGTCGGATTTCGAACGCAGATATAAAGAAACACATAAGAAATCGAATACAGAAAGAACAAGGCTATGATACAGCCTCGCCCGAGAAGTCAGGATTCAGACCAAGATATTCTGGTAACCAGACTATTTTGCAGTTGGCTACAATTTACCGCGCGATGGCGCACTTTCGCTGCATAGTACAGGAAAATTCTTTACGGATTAACACAATTTCATACATAGCCTTGGACAAGGCTAGTTTAATGTCAGAAATCGCGCGATTACAACGGTCATCATTGGTTAACCAAGACTCGGTTATTGCCAGAATGTCTAGCTTACGAGAAACGATCAAATCACAAATGGATGCAGTCTTTGATTTTATAGATCTTGCGTTCCATGCAGCAAATTTAGCTAAACATTGGGAGCTGTTGGGTTGATGACAATGTATCCTGATAAGATTAGCTGGATTTATACCTCCGCAGCTTGGAAGACGGAGGTCAAAACCACGCTGAAACTGTCCAATGCACGTATCTTACGTTGTTTCCATTGTCCACCCCGACATCCTCGATGAAATTTGTTGATTTTTAGGGCATTTATGGAATTCCATACAACTTGTCCTAATCTCGAGTACGACGAGGAATATCTCATTGCAAGCAGACTCTCTTTGGTATAGGCAACAAGTTTCATGTCCACGTCAGATCAGGCGCGAGTGTAAAAAACAAAACACCGTACACGTATACGTGTATGCACACACAGTATCCGGTAGAAACAGTCGTAACAATCCAACGTCTAAAAAACCGGCACACAGATGACAAAATCACACAAAACTCCACAAAATAGAAGTAAAAACACTAAAAGTCAACACTGAGCAAAAATTCACTGGTGATGACAAGTAAAACGAGAGATTTAAAACGGATTAAAATCACAGTCCTAGACGAAGATTTAAAACATGGCTGCTCACTCTAGAGCGCCCTCAACCAAGCTGTAGAGTTGACTTATGAAGATCCCAGGACGTTTATATGTCAGGGTCATGTGACCAAGGTCAAGGTCAATTTGGACATCGGACTTACCCGGCTGAGGTGGATGAAAATTGTAGAAAAAGAAAATTGACTGCGTTTGTCCGCTTAAAGGCACAGCCTCGTCAGCAATGCGCGCGCGCCAAATTCGTGCCACGAAATACGCAACTCCATAGCAAAGGCATGGAGCTGCGTATTTCGTGGCACGAATTTGGCGCGCGCGCATTGCTGACGAGCCTGTGCCTTTAAACTTTACGCTTATACGTAGTAGGACATTCAACAATGAATGCACATGTAGTTTTCCAATAAGCCTGGCGTGGATTCCTTTCGCGCGTAATTTCGTGGAGGAAATTTAGATTGCAATGAAAACCATGCACTGAAACGACGCCCGTAAGATATACACACGAAAAGGCTCCCGAGTATGAATCCATCGTACATAGGGTGAGTGGATTTCATTTGACCTTTTGAATAGAAATAGAACCAGCTAATTCCCCAATGCACCAGCGCATCCGACTGAAATTTCTCTCACACCTCCTCAACGTCCCGCTCCCATCTTCGGCCCTTTAAGGAGTATGACCGAAACACTTATACAAAGTTTCCAGTGACAATGTTGTGGTTAATTTATTGTCATACACGGAAATGCTTCAAGGCAAAAACTAAAACGTACGAATGCCCAAGCTGACATGCCTACAACGTGAAATGTGACTTGAATATAAATGAGCGTTCTGCTGAGGCCGAGTGTTTTCCGTCTGCGACTGTTAATATCTAAATTTAATAATGACTCCTGTGCCTCTATAGTATAGAGAATAAATATGAGGCATTGTTGATGGTAAGTTATTAACCCGGTTATAATTGATGCCGCTGCACGTTTCTTTGTGCACAGTTGCTGCAGCAAAGGTGAAATATCATCCGCCACAACCCAGACAGCAAACTTACGTCAGTAATTGATGAAGAAACGTTGGACCAACGTTAGAAAATGACGTTGTTCCAACGTAAAGTTGCACTTCCGAATAACGTTGGCACAACGTTGTTTATAAGTTGGCGTTAACGTTGGACAAACGTCATATCGCTCAATTCCCAACCTTATTTCCATGCTGGCTCAATTGACGTCTTTGTGGGGTCGTATGCAAAGCCAAACGACGTCTTTTCTTAACGCCCCGTACATTACTTATACATATTCATCGATACTCATACATTACTCATACATAGATACTCATACATTACTCATACATTACTCATACACTACTTATACACTACTCATACATTATCTTTATGCACGACTTCTATTTATGCTCCACAAAAACCTGCACCCTGTAACCCATGGTTGGCACACACCTACTAACCGAAAACCAAACTTAATACTAATCACTCGCCACTTTGAGTTTGTTCATCCCCGACAATTGCCAATTTGCCTATTATCAAGCAACAACCCATTGACAAAAATCAAAACAACTGCCAAAACTGAAGCAAATTAGCCTTTTTACACGGTAAATCTGGTCACGACCACTTTATGACGCAGAGTCTAAAATGACTGAAAAAAAGACGTCTTTAATACGTCGTGTGCCCACATGTTGCCGTTAACGTCAGGTTGCCGTCAGAATAGCGACGCAAGCATGACGTAATTTGTTGTGCCTAAACCCACGTTAATTCGACGCAGTATGTCGACGCCGTACTGACGTAATGTGATAACCTTTATATGACGTCTTACCGACGTTATATTTGACACCTTATTGACGTCAAATATTGACGTTAAAGTGACGTCATGTTGACCAAATGTCTAACCTAATGCCGACGTACAGCAAATACGGAAATCGCCGGCCCATATCTAACGTCGTACCGACGTCGTACACCGACGGGCGACGTTCGCCGACCTATGCCGACCTTTGCCGACGTCGGTGCGACGTATGCTTGCTGTCTGGGAAGAAAATACACAAATATACTAGACAAAGTATAGAATTGAAGGTGCTTTGTTAAAAAAGTTAAATTTAACATGTGATATTCCGCGTTGTATTAAACAATTAGATTGCAGGCAGCTCAAGTCATAAAATTATATTCCACACTGATCAAAATTGTACTGTTGTGACGTTAGGAACGGACGGTATTTATTTGTTTGTTTGCGGCATCCAAGCTTCGGGGGCGGTCGGGTTGGCGTACGGGTTCTTTCCTCGCCTTTCACCTCTGGCGTCCCGGGTTCGAATCCGGGGCGTGTATGTGGATTGGGTTTGCAGTGCCTACTTGACCGCGTGGGTTTTCCTCTGGGGGTTTTCCTCCCACTTCTAAAACTGCAACTCCTTCTTCGTCATCTCAAGTTGATAATATAGTATAGTTAAAGCTAAAACCGTATAGTTGATGGCATAAAGGGCCTTAGTTGCCGAAGATGCCATAAAAACTACAACAACAACAACATGGTCCAGTTAGTTGTGGGCGTGGGCCATCTACACGTCGTACGTACGTACGTTGGTTTGTGTAGTCACCTTTTTGAGTATTTTGTAGTTTACGAAAAGTGAATTTAGTTTCCAAGAGTTTAATTTCATTTGAGTTGTGATTCCCAGTGTAACATAATATAGTACTTAAAATACACATCGTAGCACAGTTAAGCGTAGGTTAACTGTGTGGACAAATGCAGTTGTTCCTTGCTAACTGGGATTGGCTATATCACGTGAGATTAGTAAGTCATTCAGAGGGATAAACCCTTCAATGAGATAACGACTCCTCCCAGAGATCACTTAAGAGACCCCTCCCAGAGATCACTTACCGGGATTCGAACCGCAGTCCTACTGCTTAACGTGCAGACGTCCTACCAATTGGACCAGGGTTTCGAAACACGGTATTGCCGTTGTTCCTCACTGATTGGGATTTACTATCACGTGAGCTTAGCGAGCCCTACATAGGGATATAGACCCTTCAATGCGATAACTATATACCCCTTCCAGAGATCACTGCAGATTTCCCCGTGATTGTAGACCACTAGTTGACTTCATAGCTCAAATTGTAGGGTGTCTTCACGTTAAGCAGAAGGTCCGTGGTTCAAATTCCGGCGGGGCCAAGTTGTTTTTCACTGCATTCAGATTTACCAAGCTCATGTACATCTGTCCAAATTTATATCGAAATTATTTACCTCGGCGGTCCCTGGGTCATAATCCCTAAAGTACTCACATAACCATATGAAATAATTATGGAAAGTGTTTGTCAGCGCAGCAAGAGTTGTTGACGCTACTTTTACATGCATGTCTGTACATTTTATCGTACGTCCGTTGCTCGCATGGTTGTCGATCCATCCGTCCCAGACACACTACCATCTCTCCCCAGGACATCTATTCTGATAACGTTGCACCTACCCAAAGTTAGCATTTGAATAAACGCAGTTCTGAATCGACGATGCATGAATCCGTAAATTAGCGGATTGACACACCCAGCGACGTAGGAGGTTACGGTAGCCGCCATGTACACGTTACTACTCACGTCAATTCCAAGCGACGGTATATCAATGTATCTAATGAGAGGATAGGGAACGTAACCCAACCATACCACCAGAAACACAGCCATCATCATACGGTTCAGGTCGCGGTCAAATCGTGGTCTAGATGGCCTTTTACGGCGTCCTGCGCGTCTTAGGTTCTTGGTTGTGACGCTTCCTATACGTTTATCGATGAGATTAGGCTGGGCTTGTATGTGATCAGGCTGGGCTTGTATGGGATCAGGCTGGGCTTGTATGAGATCAGGCTGGGCTTGTATGGGATCAGGCTGGGCTTGTATGGGATCAGGCTGGGCTTGTATGTGATCAGGCTGGGCTTGTATGGGATCAGGCTGGGCTTGTATGAGATCAGGCTGGGCTTGTGTAGGACCAGGTTGGGTTTGTATGGATTTGGCTCTTTTGTGGTGGTTATCATCGGTCTCCAGATTGGCCATGTCATGGGTTTGCTTGTATTTGTGGGTAGATTGACAAACCTCACCACAGTCTCTGATCTCCGTTTTATAGTTTTCGTCTTGTCGATGTCGACTGGAAAGGTCACCATAATGTGTTTGCACGAGTGTTGAATTAGAAGGGTGATGGTCATCTCCTGCATCCACTGGTAGATCCGATTGGAAGCGGAAACTGGTTTGCTTGATGGCAGCTGCCTTCTTCGCGGGCATTGATGGCATTTTTTCGGCAATTTGAAAGGAAACGGACCTCCCTGTCGAATCAGCAACTTCGTCCCGACGAAATTTGTCCACCGGAGGAGCAGTTGGTAACTCGTCCTTACATCGCTTTGTTTTGCCAGTAGTTGCGGACGTAATGTCTCCTGCCGAGACACTAGGAACAAATGAACGTGATGCAGCATTTCGTGCACCCAGGCTACCTTGAACAGTCAGATGTTTCTTTCTTACAAAGGACAGAATGATAACGTAAGATGCCACAATGACAATACTTGGTAGGATAAATATAAAACAATAAACTACCACAGATACCCTCCAACTTGTGGCATTGTATATTGGAATGCACCGAAGCGCTTTCTCCAAGTAGTACATCTGAGTTGCCACAACAAAGAAATGATAACAGAGCATCACGCTAAACGTAATTAACCAGCAGAGCGAGACGGCGATAGCAATGTTTGTACGAGTAGCGATCTTTTTGGCTCGTGTAAAGAACACCACATGAATCAGACGGTCCAAAGCAATACACATGGTGTGCAGTATAGACAGGAGCGAGAAGGCAAGAGTGTAGTACGTATGAAGTCCACAGAAGAAGTCCCCTGACCGCCACTCTCTAAATATCAATGTATCTACCCCTGGAGCCAAAACGAAGCTAGCGTATAGAAGACCAACTACACTCAGGCTTACGATAAAGGCATTACCGCGTGTTCGTAGATTTTTCTTTCGGGTTACCGCAGCAATTACGAGTATGTTACCAACTAGACCGAATAGCAAGAAGATGATAGATATACTCGCAGCTATTCGAGTCACTAAGAGCGACGGAAGATTTGCGGCTGTATCGTTCGGTGTAGTTGAATTGTCCAATATTACCATTTTCTCCGGATGGTGTACATTAACGAACCTTTGGATGGATGCTGTCATCATAGAGTCTTTGTCCAACCTTCTATTCACTTGTTGTCAAAATCCAGCAGACGAAGTACGCTGTTACGTCTCAAATAAGGCGTTCAACAAAAATACTGTTACGATGTGGTTTACATATTAACACTGCCCGGTTGAGGTTATGTCCAAACCAGACGAGACAAGAAGACAAGAGCAACGCGCTGATTTCCTTGTTTGTATAGAGGCATCCCCAGCTAACATTTCAGTTTCGAGTTCACGCGTCATACTATATAGTGTGATTTGTTTCGTTGACGGAAGTTACGGATGATAACTCGTTTCAAACGATAACGCACAGAGACATTCTGAAAATGACATTCAGAAATAAAATGCACACTTGCTGCTGTGCTGCGTTGCACGGATGCACATAGACTACGCGAAATAATCGCGTACGTTTGGTTTGAAGGATGGTCTGTGAAATTGTGCACAATGCAGCCAGTCTGACGTCATGACAAAGGCTTGTCGGCATGCTGTAACTTCCCGATGCGAGACTGAGGAATAAACTACACGGTTAGGCTAGTTGTGTTATCACGTTTAAGCACGTTTTAGCAACGGTTCCAATCTTCCGAGTTATATGTCTTTCCATAGTAACAGACGACGCTCCGCCCTTTGAACGTTACTTCACAGCAATTAATTTAGAGTATCTAAGCATTTTCCAACAATTTCAGACCAATGCTAAAACATAAAAGCTACCCGGTGCCACGTTTCTCTTTTGGTTTTCCGTGAAGCTAGACTGTGCATAGAGAACGCGGTGAGGGACGAAATCGTTCGTGCTTGACGTTGGCAGTATCTCGCCGTGGTCCATTATTAAATTGACTCCCCTCTTCACATTATTATAGTGCGCCAAATCTAACCCATGCATCTTAACAGAAAGTGTTTTGTAAACGTGACGAGAAGGGTTAAAGCTTGCTCTGATCAAGAGTAAATCGCAGTGTTGCTATCAATCACTGTTTTGGTGACAGGTCCATAATGATGTCCCATATGGCATGTTCTTATGTAAAAGTCTCATGCCTCTTGTAGACATTGTGTTATAACATCTGCTGAACAGTGACAATTCCGCATGGTTTTCTTACAGGCTTACACGATGCCTTACGTGTGTAAGGCATCGACGTATAATCACTGGATGAAGTATTGTACTCCCCAAACAATGCTTTGCCTAGACTGCTCCCCGGTCCATGCGATCGCTTGCATTCCACTTAAAGGGCCTGTGACATCCTAAACAACTTTGTGCCTAATGACGGATTACTTGTTCAGCAAGACATACTATTGTTCGTTTAGATGTAAAATCAATAAAAGGTGGCCTTTTTTAACTTTGAAGATTTCATTGCAATAAATCACAGACAGAGGGCGCTGTTCGGAGTGCATCACATAAGGAAGACAGAAGGGAAAAGTTAAGAAAAACATAAGACTTCAAGTTGGACTTGTGGCAAATTGCTGCAGTTTCTACCCGCAGTTTTGTCATGGCTTACAACAGGAAACATGTAGAACAAACTCAAACAGCCATGGATTACAAAAGTTTCAGGAAAATTAAGAAAAAAGTGGAATCTGATTGTGATTTTTCTGTGTTTGCCTCTTGTGACATCGTGACCTTGGTCATGAATATGCATATTTGCATTAGCATAAAAACTAAAAACCTTTGTTTTAACCCCCAAAGCAAGCTCCAAATAGGATTTTTATGACTTTAACTGAGTAGAGTGGTTTTAAAGCGTAGATTTCATTGATAAAAATCCTAAATAAGGGGCCCTTTAAAGGCAGTATACATGTACATGATTGGTATCTCGAAAATCAGAAATGTTCACAGATTTACGCCTAACTTACACAATATAAACACGATGACCGTAGAAAACGTCCCCTGAAATGGTTTTGTCTGAAGTGCTATAGTCTTTGAGAAATGAGTAAAACAATTACTTTTCGTCTCATGAGACGAATATTCAATTCGCCCCCAAACCACTTCGGCCAAGTGCCATTTCGCCCCAAATCACTTCGTCCAAACACTACATCGCCCAAATGCTACTTCGCCCCAAAACCACTTCGTGCACAGGCCGTGGTTCAGGGCAAAATGGTTTAGGGTGAAGTAGTTTTGGGGCGAAATGACTGCAAACCCTTTTTTGACTGTTTTCTCAAAAGTTATAGACGAAGTACGGAGCTGCTTTTTGCTCGGGTTGGTTTTAATCATGCATATCTTCAATCACACAGGGGGATAAAACTATTTGTAACAGTTTACCAATCATGTATAGGCCTACTATCTTTAACACATGTAGGCCTATACTATAGTTAAGACAGTATGACTAGTCAGAGCAAGGAATGGTATTTAGACGTCGTTGCGGCATCCAGTGATTATATATCGACCGTTTAAGGTGGATTCACACTGAGCTTTTAAAAAAAAAGCGTGGAGGGAAATTGGAGGAAAGTTGGAGTGAAACGACGCACTGGAAATCACCGAATCACAAAACCAATTCCCGCCCAAGTTATCTGGTTCCCAGGGCGTCGTTTTACTCCAAATTTAGTCCATACCACTTGTTTTCTCTCAAAGTAACGCGCGTTGCATTTACACGCGAGATGACTATGTGAATCCATCCTAACCTTGACGCACGTCGCTTTGAGAAAAAGCGGCGTCGAGGGAATTTAGACAGACTTTACCCTGACTTGTTTCAACAACATACGGGGAAACATGTTTTGGACTATTTACCAATTAAAAACCTCGATTAAAACGTCGTACTTTCAATGTGTCGGATAATATGCTTAACACGTACCACATTCACGCAGTTTAAACTTTATCATACTTAATTCAAATACATGTATTTTAAACAGCTAGTATCCTCCCGTCCACATTTTTCATGGAGGTGTATGTGTCTCCAATACCATCACAACTTGTCTTCCACTAAAAATCGACAGTCTTTCGTTTAAAACGCAAAGCAGTTCCGACCCTCTTCACCCGAAATTCTGAAACGCTCGTCATCCTGAGAAGAACACAAAACGGCCTGTGCAGTATTGAATGGAAAATATACGGAGTGAATGTTCATCATCTCTTTTGTCCTTGTAATTCAAAATACAAACGTGAAAAACATTTTTGGGGAAAAAACAGTGAAATTGTGGCTCACAATGAAGCTCTTTTGAAGTAAATACTGGTGCATTAAATTGCATACAACTACACAACTACTGGGCACATCCCTGGCTTTTTGCACAAGAAAAATTCTTCAAAAAACACCATTGAACAGAAACGTTTTTTTGAGTTTTTGCGTGTAAACGTATGGAACTGCCGACCGTGTTTACTCGTGTTTCTCAGGATTGCGTCACGGGGTCATGCGCATATCTCCAGGCCAGATCTTGCAGTGTGAACCATCTTCAGTAGATTTTTGCAGGCAACTCAATCCTGTCTCTTTCCTTTTTGATTGTAAATTTTGGTTGAAGGTTTCACCGCTTACAACGGAAAAACAAGGCCAAAGTCGATGCAGAGGAATTGACGAAGAACATATCAGCTTCACCGGAAGAATCCAAAGGTTTGCTTGACAATTTGGATAAAGCAAGAGTAAAGGTTTATGTGATGTTTGTGTACTTAGATACTTTGTTGTAGACTCTTTGCAAGAGCGGCCATGACAGTTGCAGTCGCATAGTCACCATGCATCATGCATGAGTAGGTACTTTGTGTCACATCTTTTAAATATGAAAACCTGCCCCTTGTCATGGCCGCCGGTGCAGAGACTCTATACAAAAAATCGCTTTCACTTGATCATCCCCCTATTGCTAGTTTTTGCAGGACATCCGAGGACAAGTATCATTAGTTACAATGAAAAAGGAATACCTAAACAAACGGCTTCCATATTAGGTCAGTCGGAATTTCGTCGTCCGTGTAGGAATTTAATACTTAACGAGACCTAAAAAGGAAGAGTCCTTATTTATCGTTGATAATAAAAATCAATGTTAAAAAGAAATTCCGAGGGCCTTTTTTTAGTTTTCGGGCTTTTAATGTTGGAACTAACTTTGTTTTTTGTCGAATTCGTAATGATGAGTGCGTCGCCGAGTCAACAGGATATCGATGTCACTCCGCGAGAGAACGTACCATTATTTGTGGGTTTATAGCTAATATATTGAATTCATCAATCCAATATATAAATTTACCCAAATCCGTGTTCAATGTATATGAAAAAAATACCAGATTGATTGTCTTTTCGGATGTTGCTAGCGGTCCGTGTTTGCTAATTCGTGATTTAAGTGGCATAAATTCACAACTGAAAAACACACTCCAGGCACCAGTCAAGTGACAGCGACAGTCGTCCCGTTTGGACATCTCGACCGGTGACGGTCGAAAAATTTGGGGAGAATTTAGTAGTTGATCATGGAAAAACTGCCATGTACGTTCGCCAGTTGAGACTCCATGCACTAAGTATATGAGTATGACTAAGAGTATGACAAAACAAATCCTAGGGCCTAAGTGTTTTCAAAGAAAAACTTGATATTTTCTCATCGGTGTTTCCTAACCAAATTTACACTTTCTGGGGCATTATGATCATGACATACATTAGTACTTAGAAGAATTAGTGGCATATAGTGTTTCCTCACAAAATCTTTTTTTTCTCACATGACTAAAAAATGTGGGTATTTCCATCAAATTTGCACTTACCGATGCTTGATGAGTCATTTCAAAGAAAGTAAAACATTCTGATCAACTTCTCAACCCTCAGTGCCATTTATTATTAATGTTAACTTTTTATTCATTTTTCAGTTGAACAGTGATGAGGACAAGGCACCAACCACCAAGGTGCATTAGGGGTCAGGAAGTGAAGATTTCACTTACCTGAACAGTGATTGGATCAAAACTGCATAGACTTCAGATGCAGCACATATTGTACCAACCACCTACATTTGAGGCTTGAGGATAAACAGGATGACATCGATCGTGAACCCAAACGTATGAGCAAGCAACAAATGCCAACCAGGTATTCATCAATTCATTAATTTTATTTTAGTCCTATCAAGTGATCTACAATTGTTTTACACTTATAAAATTGTTTTACACTTATAAAATTGTTTTAACGTTTGTATTCTAAGCATCGATTTTGAGGAATGTAGATGTGGATAATAATAACAATGATTTTATTTAATTAGTTTTTTTCTTCTTTTTCCTAGATCATTTCCCCGTGTATTTGGCATTTGGAAAAGAGCAGCCAGCCCATGTCTACTCATTCCCAATAGGAGGGCCGTGGATATAGACTCGCGAAGGTGAAAGTCGTTCCCAAATGGCATGAAGGTGATACCCACCAGCAGCAACTCCAAGACATTACGTGACTGGAAAACTTTTAAAATTAGGAACAGTAGTATTACATAAGTGTTACAGTACAAGTAATTAATTGTATTTCCTCGTTATTTACACTACTTGTCTTGCATTCTTGTCATTTCATTTCCTCATTGTATGTATTATGCAATCGTTTCATTTCTCCACTGTATGTGTTGTTCAATCACCTGCAAGTATACAATAAGTTTTAAAGAAACCACTGAATTGTCATAACAATGCTTTTCGGGTTTAGACTGTTTAATAAAGTGTTAAATAATTTGTGTCGGACCCTGTTACCATCTGGGGCATGGTAGCCAGAATAAGTATGACCAAGGTCCTTGTGGTTGGGCTCTGCCAAGAAAGCTGGAGCCGAACCTGTCAGCGGCTCGTAAAAGTTATCCAGCTACCGGTGTGGCCCTTTTTTTAAAGACAGCTCAAGTTTCCACCCCTTTCTTGCCCCCTGATTGGCTTATCTCCCCATAGATACAAGTTCTGCCAATCAGGTAGTTGAAAAAGTTACTGCAGTGCATATTGCTAGGATAGGCATTTTGGTCAGGTCGCTAACCTCGCCAGAAACGATTTTGCCTTTGGTGAGAAGACAGTCTCGGAGTTTCCGTTGTCCTCCAAGACAGGTTTTTGTGCAAGTTTGATCTTCAATTTAAGTCTTCTCACCCTTTCCATTGTGCTCTGCTGCTACAGCAAGCACATCCATCGTCCACAGGCATCGTTTTAGGGGAGACGACCTGGTTCGTCTCTTCGACTCCCCCTTCCCTATTCTACCTTGGGACCGTTGGACCTATCTTGACTAGACGGCGACTTGTCCGGATCGGAGCCCATCCCGAGCCACACTTTCAAGTCAAGTTCAAGTCAAGATCAAGTCAAGTGCAGCTAAGTCAGTTTCTTTTGTTATTGTTTTCTGTTCAACCAATTACTGTATTGTTTGTTGTTTCACTGAAGTTTACTCCACAATCCCCATGAATATTATTGTGTATTACGTTAGATCTCGGCTGTGACATGTTTTGATAACCCATTGAATTTGATTACATTTCGGCCCTTTCATTTTGTTCTTTGAGTCACCGGCTTGTGACTTTATTCAAATTTGCATTCCTTGATTTCTGAATTGACCGATTATCGTTGATTCTCATAATTACATGTTCATCCCGAGATCTATCGTTGTGAGATCGTTTACGACGAATTGCCATTTTGTTTAACTCCATTGTATTTCCTGTTGTTTTGATTGATGATAATAATAATTACCGCGAGTCAGAAGGATCAACACAAAATCAGCTCTCCGTCTGTTTTTCTTTATTGAGCACATTTCTTTTTAACACGAACCAGCCTGTCAAAGGATTACCCCAAAAATTAACCCGAGACAGGTGTGACATTTGGAATTTGTTTTATTTTCCCACAATTACAGTCATAATAACATGTTGATAAAGAGCCTTGTAGAAATTTAAGCCACATGGATGAAAGGTAAAAAAATGTTTTCCAAACTTAAAACACCTTCAGTTAGCAGTTTTCTTCCACAAAGTACCATTCTTACTTGAAAAAAAAATCATCCGATTGTTACCTTGCTATAAACACTTTTAGTTCTCCTTTTCTTGTCTACCCGTGAAGTAAAATGTTGGGGCTTTAAAGATAATGAAGACTTTGATGACGACTGACATTGATGCATAAGATAAGGACAGCAGTGATGGTGCAATGAAATATTAACAAAAGAGAAAAACATTCTGAACTCCAGGGGCCAATTCCATGGCGCTATTGGCACGAAACATTGCTTAGCACTGGTTTATATTGCAAAAGTTGGTTGTCTGACAAAATATTGTGATATGTATTTACAAGTGTACTAAAATGTTGATACTGTTTTTAAGTGCAATTTGAAATACAAATTTAGCTGGTTCCTCATTTTACAAAGTAATTCATTAATAAAATCTGTGCTTAGCAATCTTTTTTGCTAAACAGCGGCAGGTACAAATTTCATGGAACTGTCCAGTACAGAAATGTGCTCAGCACAAAGTTTATTTACTTTTCAAAATTGTTTCCAGCCAAAACCATGTGTTATTATGTATTACGATTGACTAATATCCAGGTACTTTAACGTCACAAAAAGGTTTGAGGTTCAGAATGTTTCGATTTACTGATCTTTTTCGGTTGGTGGAAATAAAGCAAAGAAAATTCATGTGCTTTCCCATTAAGTGGCACGGCCGTTCCGATTGACTTTTTTTTTAGATGTGGAGCGGGAACCAGTCTAACGCCGTATTCGAAAGGACGGATCACGTAATTAGCCTTTTTGAAGTATGGCGGACACAATAGGAGGGCGCACTTTGCAGTGGGTATAAAATCGACTAAAATGCAAAATAACTCAGTTTTTCACTTTACACTTATTAATTTTATTTATAATTCTGTCTATGTATTATAGTTACAACATGTAAATCAAGTTTTTGGAAAGAAATACAATTGATAAAAAAATTCATACCCAAATGAAATTGCACCCTCCTTTTGTTCCGCCATACTTCTAAAAGGCTAATATATGGACGGGGCGACCGATTTTAGCAGGGATGACACAATACGAACAAACGCAACAAATATTCATATTTTCAAACAGGAAGAATTTATTCCTCTCCCAACACGGTTTTAAAACATTCAAATGCAGTTTCAATGGGTATAGGCTATTATGCATTTATTGGCGGCGTATTGAACTTTAATAAACTGCATACCCCACAAATAATGGTACGATCCGTCGCGCAGTGACACTCGAGAGCCTTGTCACTGGGCGCGCGGCGAAGCACTCATTGCTAATCCGATAAAAAGAAAGTAGTTCAAAGATACAAAACCAGAAAAAACGTAAATAAGGGCCTTACCTTTTCTTTTTAACATCGATAAATGTTTTTACCAATGAATAAGGATTCTTACTGTGTAGCTGTGGTTAAGTATTTTGGGTGTTACACGGACGAGGAAATTCCGACTGACATATATGCGTAGCCTGAAAACAGATACAGGTTATGCACATTTTTCGCTTTATTTGTGATGGATTAATACGTTGTATGCATTTTGATTCTTTTTGATGTATATTCCATGAATACAGATCAAATTACTGGACTCCAGTATTGAAAAACAGACTTATATTCATGTATTTTTGGTACAGCGGACCTTTGACATATAAATGTCCAAGGTCCACTGTACCAATTTGTAATGATATGCTAAATCCATTGTGTTCGTAAAACCCCGAAAAGCTCTATTGCACTGAAAATCATGCCGCCTTTTGTTTGTCATTTGTCAGGCTGATTTCTTTTTAATGCGGGTCAACTGGGGCTGGTTTTCTTTATATTTGTGCCAAAGATCACGCAAATCCATCTGTGCAGTGGTAAGATTTTCCGCCCCAAAATATAACCAAAATCAGCAGTTGCCGGGCGCCGTCAACTATATACCTAGTCTTGAATTAAGACACCAATACGGGCACGACCATCGGTTCAACAAAGCCCGCGCCTATATTTATAGCACCCTCATGCTCTGCTTGACACCGCTGTTCAATATCAGTTGATGGCGCCCTGTTTACCGTCTGCTCTTGAAGGACAAGATAAGGTATTTTTTTCGTATACATTGAACAAAGATTTTATAGAAAATTACCTCCTGGAATCAACAGATAATGTAATTTTAAGATATACTTTCCACAATTGTTCCACAAATGTTGCTTTTCTGTACAAAAATCACATTTTCTCCTTTAGAAATTGCCTTCAGTTAGTGCACAAGATAACAATTCACGCGCGCGCGCAGCGCCCTCTGTTAATTTCCTTAAAATATTTGTTCAATGTATACGAAAAAATACCCAAGAGAAATATATAACGATTGAATAAATAATGTGCTTCGTGCCAAAGAGGGCGCTTTGCATCACATCACAACTTTTGAAGTTGTCTATAGTATTAGTATTCATTTTCATTGACGATTCCACACGTATATACATTGGACGCATTTTAACAAGCATTTAACAGCAACCGCTGGGTGAATGTTTGCAATAAAGGTATTTTTAAAATGTGTTGCAACTTGTCTGTTGTGTGAAAGTCGTTTTTTACTAAAAATAACAATTTTTTCCCCCCAAGTCGCTACCATGGTGGGCCGGCTAGGGGTAACACATGGTAAGAGTTGAGAAGTTGATCAGATGTTTGCTTTTTCTTTAAAATTAAGTATCTAGCACTGAAATGTGCAGATATGACCAAAAAAATTGAGTGGGAAAAAATTTAAGATTTTGTGAGGAAACACAAATTTGTTCAACCATGGAGCTATAAAAAGGCTCCATGGTTCAACCAGTCTCATGTTTCACACAAGGTCTGAAGCCATAATTAACTTAGCTAGGAATTGGAAAAAACCAACTTGAACAAAATGTTAATCCAACAAATTAGGCCTAGGCCTAGGCCTACCGTAATTGTAAAAACAAACAACGAGCTGCTTGACCATGTTGACCCATGGAGGAAGGACCCGGCCCGACATACAATTACAACAGGAAAATGACATGATGACACGCTAGGCCTACAACAAAAAAGAAAATCAGCAGCGCCCTCCATCCACAGAGCAAAACCAGTCGTACTATGAGCTTGGCGGTCAATTTAAACTTCCAAAATAAAGGCCTACATTTAAGTTAACGTTTTCCCGCTTTACCGCACGTACGTAGACGGCTAAACTTCGGAAATTCACGCAAGTAAAAAAGAACCATTTTGGCATGAAACATTCGCAAAATAATTTTTCAAAATTAGTTTCAGCATTTCCTTCCTCCATGCATGTACTTAGGAATTCACACAATCCCTGATTCGGCCCCACGCCGCTAATTTGTGTTCGGCAGTTAATTTAGTACCCCTCAGCGCCCCTTCAATTATATGTCTCTCCGTCATGTATGCTTGTACTAGGGCAGCATCCATTTGGGGCGTAAATGGCGACGCTTTGCGCCTGATTTCAGGAACACTCAGCATTGTTTAATCACCACAAAATCAACGTGCATCTGACAGTCACACAGCAGACGATAAAGTGCACAAACAAGCAGGCGAACCGTGTTGCGCGCGCGCGCTTTTCATTGCTAAGCATAGCAAGGCGCTGAATTGAGTGTAGCCTTGATCAAGGCGTTGGGCTTCTCTTTAAGTTATAGACGGCCCGCTGAAGATAAAACTGAACAAAGCGCTTACAAGCTACGGAATCTGTTGCACGTATTGGCTCACAACCCGCCGCGCTACGACTATGCACACATGCACGTACATGTATCGGTACGGTCCTAAACCCAACGCCTTGATGGTTCTGTATTCAGCCAGCGAAAGTCATTACAGTAATAGGTAAACCACCCCAGCGTGAGCTGAAATTTCATTGGTTGACGCACGCCAGGCTATGTTTGAAAAACGCTATGATGTGCGATCCCCAGTTTGTTCATCCGAGGCAGTATTAAGAGCTCACACAAATCATTTAGGAAAGCTGTCATATTACGACCGTTGTCCCCCAGAAGTGTAATCAAATACGTAAACAGACAAGCACAATAAATGCTTCGAACCCTAGAATATTTGTTGTTTTCGTCCATCGATCATGCCACGGTTCTCATAACATGGAGGACGCCATACCGTGCATAATGCTGCTCGCGTCATTACGTGCTACTCATGAAGCTCCTGATTGGCTCAATACAAATTTTAAATATTCATACCCTGCATATCCAAAGCTTGCCCATTTTCGGCCAAAACTGGCCGAAAATATAAAGAAACACATTAAACCCGGAAGTGACAGACTCGACAAGGCTGTCTTTCGAGCTAGGCCAGGCCGTACGCAGTTATGTACGCACTACGCAGCCAGTGTGTTGCCGTACGGGTTTACTGTGGAAGTCGTTATCGCATATGTGGCTCGTTTTAATGCCGTGTGCAGTATATTTTGCATGCGCGCGCTAGACCCAAATGTTCTCTCGTACAGCAAAAAACCTGGAGACGGCCTTGAACAAGGCTAAATTGAGTGGTGAAATACGCCGTCGCTTAAGCAAATTTTCGTGCTACGCTTAATCAAAAATGTTGATTAAGCATAACATGTTTTATGAAATTGGGCCCTGGTATAACTTGATGTTACAACGTGTACGCTTCTCGAACGTCTCTAATATACTTTAAAACAGTGCTTCTGAAGATGGCTTACTTTTTCCCCCAACTATACCTAATTTAGGTATATTAGGATTCAATCGATCCGGTCATAACCGGGATTGTTCTCTTGGGTTACAAATGGTCAGGATTCGCTCAATGTGGCCCAGAGCGGGATGGATCTCTTGGACCAACAAGTACAGGGTGCTAGTTATAGGGTGGTTAAGAAACGAAACCGGGATATCATTGCTAATTGTACCTAAAGTAGGGCACATATTAAAAAGGGGTTGAATCTCCTTTTTAAAATGACACCCTGATCATGTCATTATGTTTTTGGTTGATTGAGCAGTGACCAATGTTATGCAATGGTCTAGTTTGGGAATTGCCCCACTTTCTTTAATGGCGTCCAGTGGCCTAAACTTTGGACGATCAAATTATCCATTGGCAAACCGAAGACGCCTCGGAAATTAACATGCTGATAAAATGTTGGTGGGAAAAACCCCTGCATTCTCTTAAAGAGAGCACATTCAAGCATACGTGAGAATGAAGCGAGTTTTTGTTGAGTTTGGCGAAGGGGAAGTGGTCGGTCATCCGAGAACGCATCAGCTCTAGACAAAAAGGTTTAGGACTGGCCACAATGCATGTTCAACAAAATTGTCCGGGGTACCCTTACAGAATTGTGAGACGACATCAACTGCTTCTGATGCGTCTTAGGTTTTGCCAATGGATACTTTAAGTTGATCGTCCAAACAGGCTATGCCACGGTTTAGGCCTATGGACGCCATTAAAGAAAATGACGCGATTTCCAGACTAGACCCTTGCATAACATTGGTCACTGCTCAGTCAACCGAAAACATAATGACATGATCGAGGCGTAATTTTAAAGAGGACCTTCAACCCTGACAGAGGATATCTCCCTTTAATTCACATATGCCCTACTTTAGTTACAATGGTTGGAATCACCCTGTATAAGTATTTACTCAAGCTGGTCCAGAGCGAGAAGATTCTTCTTGACAAAAAGTACGTGTATATCAGGATTCACTCAATCTAATCATACGCGGAAGGGTTCTTTTGTACTACAAAGTATGAGTATTTACCCAACCTGCTCTTTAGTGGGGTGGTTCTCTTGAACCACCAAGTGTCAGAAATCACCCAATCTGGTACCCGGACTGGTTCTCTCGGGAAACAAATTACCAGGATTCACTCAACCTGGTCCTTTGGTCCTAAGTGAAATGGTTCTCTGGAGCCAATTATCCGAATTCACTCAGCGGCGTCGCTAGATTATGCCTTCAATCGTGGACCTTCATATAGCAATAAACACATTCAAACTGTGGACCTTTAACTAACGTGGACCGACCGTCCACGGTTGTAAAACTGTGTTTCTCAAACCTATATAGGTTTGAGAACCAATTATAATTATTATTGGTTCTCAAACCTATATAAGTTTGAGAACTATAGTAATTGGTTCTCAAACCTATATAGGTTTGAGAACCAATTCTCAAACACTAACCCTAACCCTAACCCTATTATTATTGGTTCTCAAACCTATATAGGTTTGAGAACAAATTACAATTATTATTGGTTCTCAAACCTATATAGGTTTGAGAACCAATAGTAATTATAGTTGGTTCTCAAACCTATATAGGTTTGAGAACCAACTATAATTATTGGTTCCCAAACCTATATAGGTTTGAGAACAATAATAATTAGTGTTTAAACAACCCTGAATGCCGCAATAGGGCGACATTTCGAGAAGACTCTCACCGGGGACTACCGAAATTTCGGCAAGAATCACTCAAAACGACACCTTATTTTTTTTACCCAAAGCTTCCAGAGATTGTCATAGACCTATTGAGAGACAGTTCCAGACCTAATAAAAATGGTTCTCGATTTTTAAAAAATTGTTTTTGACCTAAAAAAATGATTTTTAAACTCAAAAATATTAGGGCGACACCAAAATGTCGCCCTATTGAGCACGTCGCCCTAATATACCTTTTTTTACACACGATTTGTCGCCCTATCCTACAATTCATAGTTTTTAGGGTTAGGGTTAGGGTTAATTGGTTCTCAAACCTATATAGGTTTGAGAATTGGTTCTCAAACCTATATAGGTTTGAGAACCAATTACTAGTTCTCAAAACTATATAGGTTTGAGAACCAACTATAATTATTATTGGTTCTCAAACAAGTTGGTGTCATTAAACAAATTAGTGTCTACAGTAAAGTAAAATTTAGTTAAGTGTCATTAAAGAAATTATTTCCTACAGTATAAGGTAAATCGAGTTACATGTAGGTCCACGATTGCCGGCAAATACAAGTCTGTGTGTCTGGGTGTGTGTGTGTGGGGGGGGGGGGGGGGGGGGGGGGGGTTGTTGACGACAACCCCCATTATTCATTTTTGTCGGCAAAATCGTGGTACTGTCGGCAAATTCTTGGTGCTGTCTACAAACAAACTTAAGAAAATAAATAATTATACTTAGTGACATGGCACCGCTCTTTAAAACGCCACGGCTATATCGGCTATTACGGCGCTTGTATAGTACAATACATTACGTCGGCACGAAAATTTCCTTCGAAAAACAAAGTATCATGATTTCCCCAGCATTATGCGGGCCTTTATGACACAGCAAACTTGCCTTTTTATAATTACCAATTATTGTATTACATGTAAATACACTTCACTTTGTTAAAGTTTAATCACGTAGTTCACTCGTGTTAATTAGTTTAGTTAATGGTAATACATAGATTGTATTTAACTGGTCGGTGTCGTATAGAGTTAAATAAATAAACCAACTAACCAACCAGCATGGTCCTGATTGAGCTGGATCTCGGGAACCACAAAGTATCGAGTTTCACTCAACTTGATCATATATAAGCGAGATTGATTTCTTGAACCACAACGTACATGTACAGTATGGTGACCACCCGTCTTTGGTCAGTTTTGTACGGTCCCGAAAGTGGCCACTATAGACTTTAGACAAGTTTCACTGTATCAGGATTAGCCCACTCTGGTCTTCAGCCACAAAATGATTTATTTCCTTATATTCCATATAATTCCGTCTGTAGACCCATTATTGCATAAAGTCATGTCAATTATATCAGTCTCAAACGCATAACAAATTTGACTTATAGTGCATTTTAAGTTGTCCATTTGTTTTTAAAATGATTACAAATTTGTATTGGTATGACCTAAGAAGCCACAAACGCGTATCGACAGGCGTCCACAACCCACAGCAACTGACTAGCCCAACCGAATTAGTATTTCGCCCGGGCGGATTTTCACCCTGGTCCTCAATGCACTTCCGTATTTTTGCCAGTTCCGGTTTAGTTTTTACCTTGGTTAGCTGTTGCCTAAAGACACATTTGATTTCCAAGTTTTTGACTGATTTTTTTTATTTTTTACTCAGTCCTTTGACATATGGAAGGAAAAGGGTTTTCGAGTCCTGCAAATCTGGAGTGGGTTTCTCGGGCTTGTCAGAGGAAATGATTTGACGTGTCAATTAAGTTAGGAGGGTAGCCGTTAGCCGCGAAGACGTTGCGTAAGTGGGTAGTCACATGGCATATGTTTTCTGCACGTTTCTTGAGGCAGGTTATAATACCGGTTTTAATCCTGGGGTGATGATGTGAATTGTAGTGGAGATAGCGATCCGTGTGTGTGGGTTTGCGATAGACGGATGTGGACAGATGGTTATTGTGTCTTGTCACATGAACGTCCAGAAAGGGTAGTGTTTTGTCTGTTTCGGTATCCATCTTAAAATTAATTGGGTTCCGTACACTGCAAAAACCGTGGTGTTAAATTTCTGACACCAACCTGGTGTAAAACTTGACGTGATTCTTTTGCTGTTAAAGTAACATCAAAATATTCAAATCTTATTGAATACCTTGGTGTAAATTGTTCTGGTGTTAAAAAAAATAGTGTTATAAGAGAGCATGCGCGGAAATCTAGCTATTTGATTGGCTACAGGCGTTTCTGATCATTTTCCACGTTTGTGCCTACAAACCATAATCACACGTTGTACTTATGGCTATGTTGCAACGTGATTAGGAATTCACTTAAATTAGTCTTGTTATTTTTTAAAAGTAAAGTTTGACTGGTGTTTTCAAAATTATACAGTGAAAGGGTAACTGTGTGTCATTGAAAAAAAAAAGGTTTATTGTTGCCAACACTGTATTCCTGTGGAAAACAACCCCAGTAGACAGCCATGTTAGTAAACTATGTAGATATTAAAAGGTAGCACTTAAAAGGTAGCACTTAAAAAAGACTAAGTAAACTATAAGCATAAACTTTCGTAGCAACAACTACTTCATCTGATGCATTGAAAATGGGACAACTGTGTGTAACTTTGAGTAGACCGGTAACAAGTCTAGTAAATCATGGCGGTCAGATAATAATACGACTTTATACGAGTAAATCTTGGTCAGTTTTACTGGACCTTCAAATACCTAGAATACTGTCGAAATTCTATCAATTTAGGGATTCATAACAACCAATGTAGAAGATAAACTGAATATAATGTATTAAAACCACGAATAATTACGTCAACAAATTTACAAATACTTAGTTTCGGCGTAACACATAAACTTTGAGATTCCTAATCGCGTTGCAACAGCTAGACTATCTGCAGTGGCTTTCCTTTTGAGATCATCATTACTCCTTAGGGGGATGTGAAGAAATAAAGAAAAAAGGCGTTCGCCTGTCTTCTCAAATCATGATGAGGACAAAGGCGTTATACCAATTTCACTACTGTTCCACCACAAACAGATTAGTGCGAATACATTATTACTGTGAGAAGCAGTAAATTAATGTGCTCGTCTACAAGACGTTTCACAGCGAAACGTCTTAATTTTTGAGGGAAAGTGTCTTCAGTACTAACGCCAAAAGGGAATAAAGTGACACCATGTGTATTACAAAATAACACCGGCTCCTGGTGTAAAAAGTACACCAGAGTTGGTGTTAACATATTTTAACACCATATGCTGGTGTTAATATACACCATGGGTGTTGTCTTATATATGGGTCTGTCCATAGTAATGGGCCACATTTGAAAAATAAGTCAACAATTCCTTTCAGATGTCTTTAGTTTATCTCCGAATTAAAGAAATGTCCTTGTTTTGTTCTCAGGAGATAACTTTTGCCCAAAAAAGTAACAAATTGCTGCCACAACATGCATTTTTAAAAAGCAAGTGTACAAATTTTCCTATTACGCATGTAACATGGACAGACAATTTTGTGACATCTTTTTCCGTCTTTGTTACATGCGTAATAGGAAAATTTGTGCACGAGGTTTTCACAAATGTATGTTGTAGGACTATTTTTCTTACTCCTTGGTGAAAAAGTTTAGTTTGATAATTTAAAGATAAAATTAAGACATTTGAAGTGAATTGGGACCTAAGATCTTGAATGTTACAGAATTGTACCCAATTACCGTGGACAGACCCATATAGACCGGGAAAGAATCAAATTTAACACCAAGGGTGATACATTTAACACCCGAGTTTTTGCAGTGTATACTGTTGAGATGGTCGAGGAATTTGTCCAGTTTCTCTTTCCCGTGTGGCTATATAAAGCTCTTAACTAAAGTCTTAATACAGACTATACTGGAGATTTAATTCTTTCTCTTAATTTTCATCTCGGAGGTTTTGAGCGAGTAGGACAGCCCCTTCCATGTACTCCACACCACCCCCGTGCCGTACTCCTCTATACCT
The DNA here is from genome assembly GCA_037783545.1 of Henricia sp. BOLD:AAB3569. Lineage (NCBI taxonomy): Eukaryota > Metazoa > Echinodermata > Asteroidea > Spinulosida > Echinasteridae > Henricia > Henricia sp. BOLD:AAB3569. The sequence goes on along the minus strand of JBBELK010000272.1, from coordinate 536,981 downwards.
TCTCCCAGATAGTTCCCGTTAAGATTGGAACTATGACAATTATTGTACCACCAAGCACCGTGAAAGCGTTCGGCGCAATTTCCAGATATTTTGTCGACATCATGATCAATGGTGGAGAACGGTAGATTATTGTGTTTACGCATCAATGAATCTCCTGGAATTAATTAAGAAAAAAAAGGACGCATGAATAGGATTGTTATTACATAAAATAATATTAGGTTTTCCCGGCCGACTCCGCACTTTTGCCCCGCAAATTCACGAAAGCGTCATTCCGTTTCACGCGTTTACCCACTGTACTGATGGACTGAACGCACATTTCGTTTTCCTAAAACGAGTATTCACTTTCCGTGTTGTGCGGTCAAATGCATTTGTTGGGCAAGCAAATGATCATTATGTTTTCGTTTTAGGTCGTTCAATTTGCGAGTTTCGCGCATAGACTTTTAACAGAGAGCCTCCAATTCCGCCCGGATTTGCGCGTCAATAGCGACACACAACAGCTGCACCATTCGAATTCGTTATATAGGCATCCAATTCCAAACTATATACAAGGCGGCAGGCCTCAAATTCATTTAATTAAGAATATGGCAATAACTTAAATCAATTTCAATGTTATTTTTTGTTGCATTTATTTCTTTATTTCTTATTCTTTTTTTTATTCTAATTGTTATGTTTCTCCGTTCAAGAGGTAGGCGCGTGCAATAATACGCACGTGCTGCTCTTTCTTACTGTTTTTGTTTTAATTGACCAAGTCCTATTGTTTAACATGTGCTTCAAACGACGTTATAGCTAAACTTTCAAGCATTATGGTTTTTCAAAGACACGTGCTGAAAATCGTGTTTCCGTGAGTTGTCTCTTTCCTCATGTTTTCTTATTCCCTCTATAACTGCCACAGCTTATACACTCTCCTGATTAACAAAATAATCCAATAAGGCATACCAAATGAGCGTATATGTTATCACTTATCAGATATGCCTTATTATCGCTCATGAAAAGAATAAGAGCCTTAAGGTCTTATTTTGTTTGTGCAGTGTATTCTACCTGTTTCTAATGAACGCTCGAATTCGGCATTTGCTTGCATGAAAACGAATACACCCATCACAAAAAGTTAGTTCCCGTCTAATACTATAAAACTATTTTATAGATTTTTGTCATTCAAAAAGAGAAGTGTGCCCCGATGTCTTATACGCACACGTCTTACGCAGACCATTTTCACTAAGAATTCACGCATTTCATAACATTTTGCGCCAATACAGAAGTTGCACTTTTGTCAATATGTTCACTTTCACACACTGAAAAAATGTTTTCTGGCCACTATTACCCCTTGTCCTATAACCTCAGTTAAGTAACAGAGTGCTTATCTGCAAGAACTGTTCATTAATGAGTGGGTCAGCCGTATTTTGCAATCACCTCAAGACATCTTTTGCGCATGCTGTTTATCAAATTTCGAATGCTCTGCTGATCTAAGTTTGCCCGGACCTGCTTTTTTGCGCAAAATCTTATAAAATGTGTGATTTCTTAGTGAAAACGGTGTCAACTAACCACTCGTTGTGTGCGTAAGACATTGGGGGTACGCATCACTTTTTGAATGACAAAAATCAATAAAATAGTTGTTGAGTTTCATCGAAAAGTATTAGACGGGAACTAACTTTTTGTGATGGTGTATGAATGCCCGAACACACGGCTGACACGTTCCTTTGCGAAATCCAACGAGCATTGACGGAATTTGCTGGCGCTCTTACGAAATAGTGTGGTTCTTTTTCCAAATGAAACGACCGTTGATGCAAATTAAATGGATGTTTTATCAAATAGAATGCAACCGATCTATAATTGAAACTCGCTTGTGGTGGTGCACTCGATTTTGTGCGAAATTGCAATATCAAAGGGAATGTAAAAAGTCAGGAATCGGCCGGGAAAACCTACACATAGTAGAAGGAGTGTTTTACACATTTCGATCAATTTCAGAGAATTTGATATTAATTGCGGTTTGGTGTAATTGCAAGTTTTCTATTTTGATGCTAATATAGGTTCCCCGCACATTTTAAAACATTTTCATAACCAGTAAACTTCACGAAAATTCACAACTTTGCATGTCGCAGGTTTATTTCGTATTTATCCATACCATTTCGTACGTTTTTACACTTTTTCGAAAAAGATTATTTGATTTCATCGTTGCCAAGCGTACGGCGAATGGAACAATTTCGTCAGCAGGAAATCAATTTCACATATATATATCTCATTCGAATTTGTCACTTTATTAATTGCATGATAACTTTGGATTGTTATACGTCTTCATATTTTACATAAAATGTTTACATGCGTATATTATGGTTGCCTGATGTCGGCCTGTAACATTGACATGCGATGTTTGTTAAAGGAGCGTGGCCAGGTTTTCTGGAAATTTGATCTAGATCTAACTTAACAATCATATAAAATACATCCCAAAAATAATATTCATGACAAGAAAACAAAAAAAATCCGAAATATTAAGGTGAAACATTGAGAGTAAGTTAAGCAGTGCTTTGCGCGCCCTACCAGTTTGCCTGCTCCAACCATGGAGCTATAATCCTTTTATAGCTCCGTGCTCCAACCACTGCTAAACTTCGCCACGTATCCTGCGAAGCGCGTGGGTGTGACGTGACCCAACACCGAGCCTGGATGACACTTGCCATAATTGGCCAGATTCTGTCACCGGACGCTGGGTCTGTCACATGACCTGCACCTGAAACAGTAAAGATGGCTGCGTCAACACTGTGCACTAAACACGTTAACGTTGCTTTGGCCCACTGTCGCGTTGACTTGTTTTCATTATTTCGTCCTGGTTGTTGTCAGTGTGGTTTTACACAGTAAGTATTTGTTTCACGGACATCACTAATCCCTCATCGTGATCCCTAAGAAGGTGGGAAATCGCATTTTCCAATCTCTTTTACGTACTGATTTCGCGTGAAAACGGCCGCTTTTCTAAGATGCATATCTCGGCTACTGCACTGTAAAAAATTGTGTTGAGTCACAGGTGTTTTTCTGTTGAAAAAGTCAAAATCGAACAGTAACTTTTACTGTTTTTGGAATTTGTTGTTATTGCACAAACGTTCTTCCGTCTGTGTACATTTTAAAAATATTGTTCTGTATGATTACAGACGGTTTGCCGTTAAATTACAGGTTTGTTCAGGAACAAGAAACTTTTAATCTTCATCTGTTAAAATACAGCCATGTTACTGTTTAGTAACAGAGGACCTTCTGTTATCCCATCGATGTTCCCTGGTATGCGGCAGAAATTACGCGGCGTTGATAGCGAGTACCAGTACGTTGCATGCTGGGAAATCACTGCAGTAAATTCAAACTGCGCAGTGCGCTTTTTGTAGTTGTGCCGTTCGTATATGAAATGACAGATTTTGGCGGGTGTTATGTCGAAATATATACTGGAGACTGTTCAGTTTATAGTGCCGACTTGAACGAGAAGTAGCTGCTCTACATGTCGTGAAAGGCAAGTCGGTATTTTCGTACATTTTTTGGTTTTTATTTGCGTTTTATTTGCCGTGCAATACTGCCTGCAGTGGAGATACACGGGAGCATGTAACCTGCCTCAAAGTGCGGGAATACAGTAGACTCAGGCGGAAATTCCCCCTGAATTTATCATATTCCTGTATTTCAGCGAGTCGGGTTACATTTTTGGTAAATTGTACACCCTGTTGAAACTCCACTGCACCCCGGCATGCAAATAAAAACTAGGAAATTGAGAGAAACATGCCGACTTATTTTACATGAAGTGTGGTGCATCTACAACACAGAAAGTGAACTGTAAAGGTCAACAAGAAACAGTCGTCAATAACCTGGACTGCTTCGTTCAGTTACATAGAATTGTTTCTGTACAGAAGGCTTTGTTAAAGAACAAAACCATGCACAAAACGATCACATAGTCGTCTGTTGAAAAACAGGAGAATCTTCTGTAAATTTACAATTCCAAATAACAGTAGAGTCTACTGTATGCGAACAGATAAAACAAAAAAGTAGAATGTACTGTTTAAAAACAGTACGCTATGTAATGCCAATTGACATATGAATGTACTGTAAATGAACAGAGATTTTTTTAACAGTGTGCTTGCTCAATTTACGCGATGAATGTAGTTTTTGAATTTACCGGAAATAGTCTGAAATGTGAAGTGACATTTTTAATCAAGATCGAACTTAATTTCTGTTGTTCCAAGTCCCTAATCAAGCCATCCTGCATGGGGCAAAATTTAGGCGACAAAATCCCCAGGAAAGTGAACGTTTTTCTTTAGTAATGCACCTATCAATAACTTATTGTCCCCCCCCCCCCCCCCTTACATACCCACCCCCCCCCCCCCCCCCCCCCCCACACATACCACCCCCCCCCCCCCCCCGGGTACCCCACCTAAGAGGTGACAAATACCCACCCCTTGGGCAACATTTAGGTGACAACAATCCCATTTGTATACAAATGCACAGACAATTTTATTTCAAAGGGTCAAATGCATAGGCGCAAGGGGTCTCGGTGGGTGTCCGTGCATGGTAATATTTCCAAGAAGAATACTAAGAAAGTAATTCAAAATTGTCTCATTGTACATCTCTTATGTGTAGGTTACGCCACCCAGCCAGGCTACCGGCTGAGCCACCATCATCATCACTACCATGCATTGGTTCACATATTTTGAGATTCGCTGACTAAATATTTAGATGAGAATACTAACAGCAGCAGTTTGTAGGCCTATACTTTTCTTTTATAGAGTTTTCTTTTTATGTAGCTGTCTATATAGGTTACAGTTAATTTTAAATCCCAAAACCAAAGACCAAACCTGCAAATTAAGACAGTGTGTTGCATTATATCATGCTCATACTGATTCACTGTAATATTTATATTTTGTATTTCAAATTTTTTTTTTACGTTAGTGCATATGTTTTCTATTTATTAATCTTTTTATTTGTTTACCTCTTTATATATTGTATATTACAGGAATGGAAGCAGTAAACAGAGTAGTCAACAAATTGAAATGGCTATAAATCTCGAAGTACAAGTCCGAAGACCACCAAATCTTGTATACATGGTACTGATGAGTTGTCCTTCGCAATCAGATATTCATAAATTATATTGCGTATATTTGTTACCATGGTGATGATAATAAACAATTTGTTTGTTTATTGCGGAATTTCAAACATTTTAAGTAAAGCATCGAGATTTTGAATATTAAAATTATCCGTCAACATGTTATTAATCGTATTGACACACATAAATGTATCTCACTTTGCACTATGGTCTAAATATAACGTGTTTAATTTGTTTATCTCTTTTAATACTGTATATTTTATGAATGGAAACAGTAAACAAAGTAGTAAACAAATTCAAACCGCTATAAATAACAATCCCAAAGTATGTGTCCAAAGAGATGTTTGTTAACTGCTTGGATTAGGCTATACCAAATTGTTAAACATCTGATTTCTAAACATATTGCCGGTTGTATATTTCTGTAATTGTTATAATGATATGTATGAAATAAAAAATAACATCTTCCTTTTGAATTGTTATTACTGCATGCTGTAAATCCATGATAAAGGCTGTTCTTTATATCAAAATAGACAATGTCTTGTCTTTGTAGTCATCTACCAAGCGCAGTGAATATACCTTTGGATCATCTTCATATTTAAGGTTAAACCACGAAGGAAACCCGGGCACTTGGCTAATAACAGTTCCAATAAATGCTTGGTCGCCATCTTCAGTAGTCCACATATGTCTTACTTTCTTGCCAACTAAAAATAGAGGGATTGTAATTATATCATTGTCTGGGGTTTTCTGAACAGAAACAGACTCAGGAACACTTTTTGCAGCATTAATTAGTTTCAGAAGATGATATTTAATATCACCTATCGATTTGTTTACCCTTGCATGAAGACGATGGCCGCTGCTGGAAGCATCCAATCCGTTGGCGCCAAACTTTGAACAACACACCCATGATGCAATCTGAAATGAAAATATAGAAAAATAACTAATTTAATTTGCAATTCTAAATTCAGAAGGGGAAACAATTAAGCCCAAGCCAGCTAATGCTAATGCATGGAAAAATACATTGCCATGATTAACAATTTCATTCAGAAAGAGAATCGTCGTTCCGAGAATTGCAGGAGACAAAATAAAAAATTGGGCATAGGTTCCCCCCTCTCGGCGTAGGCCAGCAAAAACTTAATGCATAAAAAAATAATTAGACCTTGGATTTTCATCCACTATCACAATGTATTGCCATGATTAACAAAAGCCTAAATAAATTTAAAAATTAAATTAAAATAGGCCTAATGTTACGTTAAAGAAAGGAGTACAGTACATAACCATAACTATTTCAATCTAAAAACAAAACAACAAACACACTTTTAAGCATTGCATGATCATCTCAGATTTGGTCAAATTTCAGATCTCAAAATCGACTATTTTCGTCTTATAAAAATCGGCGCAAGTTAGCGCTGCCGAATTCTGCTCTGCCTACCAAGTCACTAAACTATTTCGACGCCGATCTTTCCATTTCTTGCGTCGTATTTGAGCCTCCACCCACCCCTGTGCCCTAAAATTGAGTTTGAAAGTACTCACCTCTAAATCCGTCCAGAAAAGCAGCCAAAATACGGTCGAATTCGATGATGATTTTTTTTATTAAAAGCTACGAAGGTTTTTCAAAGATGTAGTCATGTAGTCAGGTGAAGCTATCCCAGCATGCTCTTGCGAAATAGCCGAACTCGATCGGGCCTCGGCGAACGGAAGATTGCGTGGGAAAACGATGTCTGAAATTTTGGTACGGCGCATGCGCAGTAAATCATGTTGCGGTCAGCAATGTGAGCAACTTTCTGTGCCCGCACAGCTAGTATTTTCTTCCTGCGAAATCATGGTCCCATATCCGCCAAAACAAAAGCCACTTGTAATTATACGTTATACACGAATCAAGTGTGCTACAAATTTTCCGCTGCCGAGCTATAGACTTACCTGGTGCAATTTTACGACCGATTTCGAGACCGTTTCTGTGCGCGCCGCACCGGGAATTGGAAATGCGATGCCTGCTAAATATACCGAAATAAAAGAAGTTCGATCGTGTCCCGGTTGCGTAATTTTTTTTAACACTACTGCGAGGGGAAAACGAGGTGTTTTGTATATAATAGGTTAGGGTTTAGGGTTTAGGGTTAGGGTTTAGGGTTGGTTATTTTAAAGGAATTTAGGGTCTTGAATGCGATTGGTTTGCAACCAGCTTCGTGGTCTGGTTAAAAGAGAGTTCGACTTGCAATCGATGGTCCCTGGTTCGATTCTCGGTTTCTTCTTTTTCTCTGGATATTTCCAAGATTGTCACTTGAGAAGTATCAGTCACTCTACACTATGAACAACTAACAATGGAAATTGGGCACACACTATTGTTAATAACAATGGCTTGTGCTCAATTTCCATTGTTAGTTGCTCATAGTGCTAGTCGGGTTGAAAAATTGGGGTGTACCCCACGCTGCGGTGTAAAAACAAAAACACGCGTCCCGGCTCGTGTTTGCCAAACAGGTTTGTGAAACTGTGCACTGTTTATACCCAGTCACATTTCCAAACCGATGTCTTCCCGGGTAGTTTAGGGGCTGTTTTTTGACACTTTCGGAGGGCCCGGTGGGCCGGGACTCCCAGCGGCTGCCGGGCTATTTTTGGCTTCGGGCGGGCCCCCGGTTCATTTCGAACTTAAAATCAACTCGGGGTCCGGCGAAAAATACAAGCCGGATCCAAGCCGTAACCTAACCGTAAAAACATCGACAGGGTCCCCGCTGGTGCCCGGCCGGGCACCGGCCACATCGGGCGGGCCCCGGGCCAAATTTGTGACGACACAGACGATGTTTATATCGGGCCCCGGCCGGGCAGCGTAATTTTTTTTGACACCACTGCGAGGGGAAAATGAGGGGTTTTGTACCTTTTTAGCGTCTTGAGAGGAGACTATATAATAGGTTAGGGTTCAGGGTTAGGATTTAGGGTTAGTTATTTTAAAGGAATTTAGGGTTTTTAATGCGGTCGGTTTGCAACCAGCTTCGTGGTCTGGTTAGAAGAGAGCTTGACTTGTAATCATAAGGTTCGAATCTCAGTCATGTTTGGGATTTTTCGAAATTTCTCGGTTTCTTCTTTTTCTCTAGTAATAGTGAGAGTAAGAGTTCTGGCTATTTCCAGGATTGTCACTTGAGAAGTATCAGTCATTGGAAACTATAGACTATTCGGGTTGAAAAATTAGGGTGTACCCCTCGCTGCGGTGTAAAATAAAAAAACACGCGGCCGGGCACCTGCCGGGCGCCGATTAGACATCGGCAGGGCCCCGGCCGGGTTCACGGGCGCCGGCTGGGCGCCGGCTGGGCGCCGAGCGTAGCCCGGCCTGCAGGGTATAAAAGGAACTCGACAGGGACCCTACAGCTGCCCGACCGGGCTGTGAGAATCGGCCGGCACCCTGCCGCATGCCGCAGGGGCCCCCTGGGACACCGCCAGGGCATCTGACGGGTGCCTGCCGGACACCGACCGATAAACGGCCAACAATTTCGCAAATGTTTTACGAAAGCCGCCCGAGTGCCCGCCGGCAAATTCTGACTGTGGAGCCCGGCTACATACCCCCCGGGACCCCTTGGAAATGTGACTTAGGTATTAGGGGGATACTTGTTCGTATTTGTTTAAAATTGTATTCTAATAAACGTGTGCTACGGGTGCTGTTTGTCGCCCACAAATTAAAGCCTGCCCTTTCCAGCGTAGTCGAGTGTTGTGCATGGTCCTATGAGCGCAATAACAAGGGAGCTTTTTTCACATCACAATTTTTAGTGGTGAATTCACCGACTTGTATTCCGCACGGAGATGGACGAACTCTACCAAACATAACACAGCAACCGCTTGGTCAATTTTTGCAGCCAAAGTATTTCTAAAATATGTTGTAACTTGTATATATTTAGATAATCATTTTAATTCATAATTGAACTTTTGATTTTCCTCAAGTTGCTGCGAGACGTCGATCATTTGCGGAAACAACGGGCATGACCTTTTGTTTTCAACAAAAATCAGAACATTTTTGTATTTTGTTTGCCACTCATTTTTCATGCCGAACGTTTGAATTTGGCGAGGAACCGTGATTTTAGAAGTGAAAAAAAAACCCCACAAAGTTAAACGATTTTTTGTGTCTAGGACGCATTGGTTCTCATTGCCACATTTTCGGATTTGTTCTTCTAAAAACAAATAAAGCACGGAATTGTCTAACGCGATAACGTGTGCCGGCTTTCCTGTTTGATAAGACGTACGTACAGGTACCAGACTTCACAGTTCTCGGCTTGAAATACATGTATGTTAATAAACACTACGTCATAGGTATGCACAGCATAATAAGGAATGCCTGGAATGCGCTCGGAATTTTCCGAGCGGAATCAGGAAATGTCCCAAGACGATACTGGAAACTGGTGTGTATGGCGCCCTCTCTTGGTGATTGTCGGTGAATGTTGGTTAGCGCGCGGCGGTCAGTGACAAATATCACGCATATCGTCTTGCACCAAGACTAACTTCTGACCGGCGCGGCGGACTGGCTGTATATGCATAGAGGTTGGGGGTTCGAGCCCTACTTCGACCAACGTGTCTGTGTCCCTGGGCAAGGCACTTAATCCCAGTTGCCTCGTCAACCCAAGCGATATATGGGAAGCTGTTAAGGGGAATGCCACAATCTAACTGCTCATAGGGTTATGCGCCTGACCAGCAGCCACCTAGTTGAAGCGAAATGGTTCTGGTGATTCCCTGATGGCAGCGGTAATAATGGTAACAGCGCCTTGAGCACCCTTGCGCTTTACAAATATAATCATTATTATTATTATTATATGCATGACGTTAGGAGGCGCGGCGCGATACCCGATTGTAATTGGCTGTCCGTGCAACAATCCTAACGATTTTGTAAGCCGCGTGCTGATTGGCTTCGCAGGATACGTGCGAAGTTTAAAATTGGTTGGAGCGGGAAAACTGGTGGGGCGCGCAAAGCCACCCTGACACTTGCCCGATTTTTGTCACCGCAATGCCGCGCAATGCGTCGTGGCAAGGCGTGCCATTTCGGTGGTACGCAGCGTAGCGTAGCGTGAAGACTTGTTCGCGCACTGTACACGCGTAAGTTACGCACTGTCTACGCAATGCGCAGAATCCCCACACGGCGGGCGTGGGTTATTTTATCACACTTTGTAAACAAGTTTATTGGCGACTTGGTTGCCATACAATCAAACTTTAATTTTGGAGCCGGAGGGGAATTTTACCATAATAATTTTTTTGTCTCAAAAAGAGTTTTTGCGTGTTTTTCGCCCTTCCCGTAATTAGCATACATTTTAGTGTCACGTGTATGTATAATAATTACTTGTGATGTTGTTCCTCTGTAGTTTTTGATGTACAGTTGTAGTTGTTGTACAAATGTATCTTATTCCAGTTTGTTTGTGATTGTGAAGTTGTTCAATTTAGTATATTTGTTCTATGTGTGTTTGCAGGGCCCCAATGGAAACCAGTTTTTGTAAACTGTTTGGGCACACCCTGGGTAAATAAATGGAATAAATAAATGAATAAATATAGGTTTTTCAGGGTTAACTTTAATTTCGTCCCAAGACGAGTGAAACGCACAAATGCTACAATTGATTTGGTCTTTGATCTTTCCAAATGATCAACGGTCAACCATTTCCAACATTTGTCTATTCAATGTCGTAATGCACCTATCAATGGTCACCACCCCCCCCCCCTCTCCCAACCCCCTCTCCCAACCTCCCCCCCCCCCGCTGCCCCATTGAAATACACATTTCTGTGCATTTGTATACAAAACGCGCATGTTTTGCACCTGAGGGTCGGGATTTTTGTCACCTAAATGTTGCCAAGGGATGGGGATTTTGTCATGCAAAAAGTGAAAAGTGACAATCCCCACCTCTTAGGTGGGGCAGCCGGGAGAGGGGACAATTGATAGGTGCAAAAGAGTTCAATCGAATTCTTCCGACTGATGATCATCTACATCGTGTCAGGATTGAATTCGTCTTTGTTTAACCCATTTCAAAAAATTATCGATCAAAATTTGTCGGATGTTTAGACTGTATGTATAGCTTTGTGGACAAGCTTTTTAAGGACAGCTTTTCAGGTTAGTTTCTACCACTTGCTCTCATGATTCCGAATCGTCAACAAACATTGTATGTCACTGTTATAAACTCACGTTAGACAATGCCTGTAAAGGAATGAATGTGTTAACATAAAAATGGAAACACGAAGAGGTAGAAATAACGGAACTTATCATACGATCAAGTGACGAATTCAAATGAAATACATGTGAAATTGATTTCCAAATAACGCAATTGCTTCAGTCATCGTACGTTTGGCAACTGCTGACGACGAAATCGGGTATCATTTTCGAAAAAGTATGCAAACGTACGAAATTGTTTAGACAGATTCGAACATGAGCGACCAAATACGAAATTGAACACGGGAAATGCAAAGTCGGGAATTTTCGAGACGAAATTGGAGTTAAAGGGACACACAGGCCTACTGTTTACATGGTTTAGTGATGTTGCAGCATTGACAATACTTTTTTGATGGTCGTTGTGAAAACAAAATCATCAAAATATCCCGTAATTTACTAAAGAAGTGCAAAATTTACGAAAACCGTCAAAAGACGGGTTATACGCTTTACCAGCCGTTGCAACTACGCGCGAGCTTCACGACTTCGTCACAAACGATTCGCTCTTTTCCTACTGGGATATCTCCAATTTTCACTGGGCAGCCCGGACGACCGATTATGAATTTCCGTTTTCTATGGAGAAGTTAGCATCATGTTTTTTCTTCACGAACGTACCAACCAACCCGGCCGTACCGTGTGTGCACTCGGGATATTTGCCGTGCTGCGCAGGGCAACTACACTCCACCGTATAGTTTGCCATACTAGCACGCGCTCGCTGAGTCCCATTCTCCGGACTCTCGAAACAAACATTTATGTTCGAATTTTCTTACTTATGTTCAACTTTGTTTCATACCTGTATAAATAGTCTCTCTTTTATCAACTACTTATAAATATTGTGGAAAAATCAGAGTTGAATTTTGTGCAGTTCTGCAGTAAGAAACTTTCATGCGACTGGACATGCGACTGGACACAAAACTAACTCGCAAGACCATGTGACTTTTCGAAACCAGAATCTGGTTCCGAAAAGTCACGTGACCTCTGTTTTTTTGAAAATTGCTAAAAAACGGCAAAATTCCGTGGTTTCTTTTTAGGATATGTTCAGTTTATTTCGGAAGGGCATTCATAATCTTGTATGGGTCAATTTCGAGCCCAAAATAGCCCAACGAAGCCGGTGTGTACCTTTAACTTGTTATGATTTTGAATAAAACATGTTTTAAAATGTGCGGGAAAACCTATATAAGTATTTTTCCCCTTCTTTTGAACTCGTGACGGGTGGTGGGGGAAGGTTGGGGAAACAATTATTCTTACCAGCCGTTCCCGAATAGTCTGCCACGTGCACTGGGTAACTGTCACCGTTACTACCAAAACCAAATGTGTTATAGGCGGCATAAGCTGAGTTATCGTCGAAGTCTGTCACATCAACCCGCAGTTTGTACTCGCCGAGGGAAATGATGCGGCGTATGTTGTCATTGCCGAGCCAAAATTCGCCGTTTAGATCGCCGAATCCCTGCCGATAGTCCTCCCAACCGAGATAGAAATCAACGGAGCCGTTTTGACGACGCTGAAACACCTATATAGTGGTGAATGGATACGTTAAAGGAGCTTGTACATATTTTTCCGGAAAATGGATTTCGTTCTAACCCAACAAGCATATAAAACACCTCCCCAAAATACTATCCATGGGAAAAATCAAGAAATTTGCAATCTCAAATTTTGGTATGGAAGCAAAAGGGTTAATTTAACCACTAGCTGCACGGTTTTGTGTAACCGAGTTTTATTTTATTATTTATTATAATTTATTTGTAAAAAAAACATTTGTCCTGGTCAAGACAAAAACTCATAAAAACTGTCATCAAAAGATGACATTAAATAATCAAATAAAAATAAAGAATAAAAATATTGCACATACACGACCCTATTTTACCGCTGATCATCCTTATCACAGCAGTCGCAAGTCAACAAGTTTAACTAGCCGTTAACAAGTATTGCTTATTAAGACGACGTCTAAAAACACCAAGGGCGCGGTAATTGGAGTGTTTCTTAACTCGCTGTCAAAACTAGAAAACCTTTTTGGAAACCGAACCAACCCAGAACATTTATAGTTGTCCGTCCTCGGCTTAGCACGGTGAAACGTTAACACCTCAAGGTGTCGTTTGTTAACAACAAATCCACCTGTAAAATCAAACTTGAAATAGTAGGATGGATTCACAAGAAGCTCAGCAAGACATATTAAAAAAAGAATCCCTTTGATTTGCAAGAGTAAGACCTAGAGACTTAATGCGGTCATTCTAGGGTTGTTTCTGAAATCCTTGCTTTAAAATAGCCCTACTAGCCCTTCCCTGAATAGATTCAAGTTGAGTTATGTGTTTCTGGCTAAAAACCCACCAAACAGGAGAACAAAAATCAAGAATAGAGAGGAAAAAAAGTCTTGTACAAGTGAAGGGCAATTTTTGGGGCCGAACCACGTGTAATCAAACGAATACGTCCAAAAGTTCTATATCACTTAGTGACACAATCTTGAACATGTTTGTCCCATGAGAGATTTATTTGGACAGTACACCCAAGTAATTTAAGTGAATCCACACACTCTAGTAAAGAATCCCCAATGTAATGAGAGGGCTTCACTAGTCGTCTCCATGAAAATCGGGGGGGGGGGGGGGGAAAGGGGGGGGGGGGGGGGAGGGGGGGGGGGGGGGGGGGGGGGGGAAGGGGGGGGGGGGGGGGGGAGAGAGCGGCGGTCGGTCGGTCGGAGAGGCGCTTACAAATGTGATATGGACACCTCCTTTAATCCGGGTATCCCCGGAACTACTTTTTGCTCAGCTGCACTGCCGCTCTAAATGAGTTACAGACGGTTACAGACGAATTCACAATCGCTATTTTGAAATTGGTTGGTGAATATTATAGGCTAAGAGGGCGTCCAAAGTTGTCAACGTTTTCACGATTCTACAGAGCAAAGCGTACAGGAAGGGGAATGAGGGTCGAAGGCCGCGTAGGACTTTACATGCACTGTAAAATGTTGACATGTCATGGTACTGACAACAATGTTGATAAGTAGTATTTCGGGGTAGGGAGGGGGTCTTGACAAATACTACTCTCTGTATAGAACTGTGTGAAAATGTTGACAACATTGGACGGCCCCTACTCGAATACACGTGTAAGCCTATATACGCGTGCCCTTCAGAGGACATGGGTATACTCACAATAGAATAAAGTAAGCCTCAAAGCCTCAAATCCGGGATAGTATGTATAATCGGTTTCTATAATTGTTTGGATCATAAAACATTTTTAAAAAACCTTAAAATTGGCTTCCCATACCGTCCATCCACCGCCATCAGTCTCCATGTCGCAGTACACCTCGATCGGGGGACCTTCGTCGAGAGGTTGAATCATATACACGCCGCTATCGACCTCGCCCAACAAGGGATCCGTACAGTCCTGAGGAAGATCGACTGTTAAAAAAAAATAGAATTGTTAACTGGCGGAAATCTGGCGGAAGTATAAAGCCAGAATTTGTGCATTTGTTGTTGAGAAATAAACATACGCATGCTTTTAAAATATTATGACACTATAGTATACCTTGATGGGCCAGTTTTATGAACGTCAAAAATATTTATTTTACCACGTGGAAAACAATTGTTAGCGTTTTATTATTGTAGGTTTTCCCGCACATTTTGAAATTTTTTTCATTCAAATTTACAACCGGCTAACTTCAATTTCGTCTCGAAAATTCCCGACTTTGCATTTCCCATGTTTAATTTCGTATTCGGTCACTCATGATCGAATACAGAGGAAGACGTTTGATGACAAAGGGTTCTGCGTCTGGTGGTAGTTCAGCTCGGACGTGTGGGCGAGCGTTATCATATATGAGGTAAATACGCTCTTCTTCGGAATATAACCTGCGGCACTCGTCAACCGTTGAGGCACGGAATTCCTCAAAGGTAGCTCTAGTCACGGTTTGAGAAGAAATCCTGTGATTTACAAGTGCAGCCTCATCGGATATAGCAAAGGTGATGTTTACTTGTTTACCTCGCTGATTATGTACAACTCGCCTTGCTGGTTCTCCACGAGGAGCTCTATCCTGTGATCTGCGAGTCCATATGTTATAACCAGTCTCGTCTATGTACACGAGATGCCCTAGTACACCCTCGCGCAAGAACCAATTGGCATACTCGCGTCTAGCATCTAAAACGCGTGCTGCGTTGCGCAGGTCTGGGACATCCTCCGCCAGCTTAAGTGTCATTAGCATGCCGTTTAAGGTGCGAGCGATGGTGCTTGTATCGGTCGGTTTATGAGGAAGGCGAGCCTCAAGTTGCTGTTTCATTTGCACCAGAGTCAATAATGGATTTTCATCAAGAGGTTCCTCCAGTGTTGCTCGCATGTCCGCGTCAACTTTTCGGTTCCTAGCTCCACCTTTAGGAAGTTGGTCTCTGCGGCCTTCACGTACAAACATCCCTACGATTGTTCTTGCGGTGGATCGATTTATACCGACAGTATATCGGCAGTCTGCAGATAGTCTGCACCACTCTCAAAGGCATCAATGAGACGGTTTCGGTCGACATTAGAGGTTCGTCTATAATGGCCTCGTGCTGCCATCACATACGGGTTGATTCAAGTCGAATATCGAATGAAGAGGGGCAATCCGCTTCAATTTCTGCTTGATTTTATAAGATTTGGTGTCGGGTTTGGAATTCTGTGATGTAACCTGCTATTTTGAATGAACAAAGCGTACATTTCTTTGCAAATTCACGAAATTGTATTCCCAAACTCCGCGCGAAAATGTGTGCTTGCGTAAATGAATGCACAGGTAACGTAATTGGCCGTCTGTTTCTTAAAACAGAATGCGCGGACAATGAAAACGAATGAACTTCCGCTGAATTGAAAATGGGATTTAAGACGTGCATCCAGATTCAGATGAAAACGAATGCCTGATATTCAGAAGGGAATGAACATTTTGCAAAATTGGCCGGGAAAACCTATAATATAAAAATAAAAAATACGTCAATCACTTGATTTTTTTTTTTAGATTGCTTTCTTTGCGTGCTTGTTTGTCCTGGTTGTGCTTCTTGAGCTGTCGTTTCCTTTGGGCGCGCTCAGCGCGTGTGGAAGTTTTGGCAGGAAACCAACAGCAACTTTGCACAACGTGTGAATTGTTGTTCTTCTTGCAATAATGTTAACAAATTACACATTTAAGGCTCAATCTGCAGCGCGTGTGGAAGTTTTGGCAGGAAACCAACAGCAACTTTGCACAACTTGTGAATTGTTGTTCTTCTTGCAATAATGTTAACAAATTACACATTTAAGGCTCAATCTGCAGTGCATATGCGTACAGTATGACTGCTTACTAAATAACTGTAATCAAAAGTAATCGAGTAAACTAGACTTTACAAAGCACATCCACTTCCGCTGAGTGTACCGCTGCGGAACATGGATGTGCCTTGGACGTAATTGTGCAGGGTACATGTATTGATAAGCCTACCCAATATCGTCAATTGTAGTAAACTAAACTAAATGTAATCAAACGTTATCGAGTAAACTAGACTTAAAGGCACAGGCTCGTCAGCAATGCGCGCCCGCCAAATGTGTGCCACGCAATACGCAGCTCCATAGCAAAGGCATGGAGCTGCGTGTTTCGATCACGAATTTGGCGGGCACGCATTGCCGACGAGCTTGTGCCTTTAACAGAGCACATTCACTTCCGCTGAGGTACCGCTGCGGAACATGGATGCGCCTTAAACGTAATTGTCCAGGGTATTGATATGCCTACCCTGTGGGTATCGATACGCCTACCCAATCTCATCAATTGTAGTAAACTAGACTAAATGTAATTAAAAGTAATCGAATAAACTAGGGTATTGTGCAGGGTATTGATATTCATACCCTGGGGGTATTGATAAGCCTACCCCATCTTCGGTATTCTATAAACAGTTATTTGGTACAGTGTATTCTATAAACACTTTTTTGGTAAACCGCTGTGCATTCATCACATGTCATGTTTTTAACGAAGACTCAATAAACCCTTGTACGACGACAGAGAACACAAACCATTTGGCGTCTTGTCTCGTTCGTTTGTCTCAGCATAAACACACTTTATACGTATACGTATATAAACATCTTGAATACAGCAGTGCTTATAAGTACAACGATTGTTTTAAAGGTTTCCCTTGAAGTAAAACTTGCAAAAACATAATTGATTTCTATTTTTATTGTAAACATTTTAAAATGTTCCAGTTAGAGGTATAGTAAAATCATGGTTGTTTCGGGAAAGTGAAAACTACACTGCTCCTTCGGTGCATTGGATGTTTGGGACTACCCCTCTCAGTTCCACCTGTAGTCTTTGTGAAAGACTGTCTTACGTTGTTTGGTTCGTGTACGTGCGCGGTCGACATTGCACCGCGTGGACAGGGTACTAGTTTATGCGCTATGGGTTCAGTCTGTAAGACAGTCTTTGGAATCTCTTCACCTGTCACGTGAGACCAGGGACTTTGACCTAACATACATGTGGGTCTGTCCACAGTAATGGGGTACATTTGAAAAGTAAGTCAATAATTCCTTTCAGATGTCTTTAGTTTATCTCAGAATTAAAGAAATGTCCTTGTTTTGTTCTCAGGAGATAACTTTTGCCCAAAAAGGTAAAAAATTTCTGCCACAACATACATTTTTGAAAAGCTTGTGTACAAATTTTCCTATTACGTAGGTAACGTGGACAGACCATTTTGTGACATTTTTTTCCGTCTTTGTTACACGCGTAATAGGAAAATTTGTGCACGGGGTTTTCAGAAATGTATGTTGTAGGACTATTTTTCTTACTCCTTGGTGAAAAAGTTATTTCCTCGGTTTAGCTTGATAATTTAAAGATAAATTTAAGACTTTTGAAGTGAACACGGACCTAAGATCTTGAATGTTACAGAAATGTACCCCATTACTGTGGACAGACCCATATTCAAACAAAGGTCATTTTGGAATCGCGCAATCGCAAAGATGATATCATTGCTTCATGAATAATGATGTAAGACTGGTGACATGATCGGTACATACGGACGGCGGAAGCGAGCTTCGGAAGCTGTTTTGTTTTCCGCTGTCTTGTGTGCGTCTGTGATTGTTCCGTTTGGTGAATTGCGTGCCTTGCGCCGGGCACACTGGCTGGGTATTCGTGGAGGCCTACGAATGTACCGATGTGCTCCAAGTTGGCAGTGTAAAACGTTCGTCGTTGGCGTTTTTTAGGTTGGCTTCTATAGATTTCTGAGTAATAATGACCGCCAGACGCAGGGGCTAATCAAAATTAGGAGAGACGAAGGACAGATCTCCGAAGGACATTTAAATATATATATACATGTATATTTTGAAGTGTTCGAACCGTGTCCGTAAATTGGGCAATGCAGGGACGATAAATCTGTTTTCCTTCCTTTGTTGATTTAACGGGTGAGAATTTACAAGTCGGACACCACTATTTCTTGAGAAAAATGACTAATCAACCAATGTTAGCCGTCATTAAGTGCAGGAAGAAATGACGAATATTTTTGGACAAAACTTGGACATTTTTCAGCCGATCTCGTACTCGTAGGGGCCTACATGTTCGTATTTATGAGGCAGTAGAAGAAGTCTGACTTGTACATTCTTTCCCTTTTCATATAAAATGGTACCATTGGTAAGGGTTGAGAAGTTGATCAGAATTTGTTCTTTAAAAACAAAATGACTCAGCTAGCATTGGAATGTCCAGATTTAATGGGAAAAAATAGATCCCTTGCACAGCGGCCATGACAGAGGGCAGTCACATTGTCACAGTGCATCATGCACGAATATGCACTTTATGGATCTATTGTCACATCATTTAAATATAAAAACCTGCCCTCCGTCATGTCTGCCGTGCAAGGGGTCTATATCAAGTGGAAACAAAATTAAGATTTTGGGGGAAAAAATGAATTGTTTAGCCTGTCTCATATGTTTTGCACACAAGGTCTAAAGCCACGATCAACTTCTCAATTCTTTCCGGTACCTTCATGCGAGAAATTGCCAACTACAGTTTTTTGTTGTTGACAATTTGCAAATGAATTATTCAATGAATTCATTCATTCATTTTAAAGGGTTTTGAATTATGGCCGAGTGAAATTTTAAAAGGCATCCTTTAGTTCTGAAATGCTTTTGGTACCCTTTTTGAAAATTTACCAATCATGTCTTTAAACCTAAAGAATGAAAGCAATGATTGAAAGATACTGGGCATAAAATGTTCTTGTGATAAGCAGATTGTTTTACTATAGTACAAATAATTAGTACTAATCTTATAAGTGACGTTATTAATACAGCTTGCTGTGTTGCTACATCAATGCAGGCCTGTTTATGAATTTACTTGTCTTTCCACAAAAATAATTGTCCCAAGCACTGATGACTATACTATGTAAAAAATTACTAGACTATGTAAAAAATAAACCAAAAGTTGGAGGTCGGAGTACAATTGTAATGTAGCATTTATTTTGTGTAGTTGGAGGCATGCTTCCCAGTGGACTCAAACTGTAAAATTTTGTTCACATGTACGCTTTTCTATACAGGAGCAGGGGTCGATATCAAAAAGAATTGTGACGCGTCACAAAAGTAGCCAAATCCATCGGAACTCGCTGAACCTGTTGCGGGATGCGGTGGATTTGGTATACTTGCGACATGTCGCAAATCTTTGACCCCATGGGCCAAATTCTGCTTTTTAAGCTTAAGCAGGAATATACATTTGCCTTCACATCTCAGCTCAGATAAATGAACTTTCAAAATCCACTAGCTAATTTCGCGACATCAGTAAGCCAAGCACCACCACGAAATTGGGCACTTTTACAGTGGAGCTTTCATAAGGGCACAAAGTGTGTCTATTCCCTCCTTGGACAGTATGCTCAAAATTTCAACAAAAATGTTTATACATGTAGGTTCATTCATGATTATTAAAGAACTGTCGTAGTTACATGTACATCCGCATGGTAGTTGTACCTTTCAATTAGGCCTCCATGTTATGTGAATACACCATGGAGTGTACATGTACTTGCATGTTGCTGATCACATGCTCAAAAAAGAATTTGTCATGCAAGGCTTTAACACAGTCTAATTCATTCTGATTAAAGACTACTGTTTTGTGTGTGGCTGTCTTTTGCAATTGACAGAAGTCACAAAGTCGTGCAGCTAGCTGCAGGGCATTTGGAAAAAAAAAGTCTTGTGTAGCTTCAATTTTCCATCATTCATCAAATATGGAAGCCCCAGACACGAAGCAGCAACAGGACATTTTACATAAAGAAGACCAAAGCGTGGAGACAAAGGATTGCACACTCTTCTGTTTGGAGAAGCCGCAGGTAGTCGGGAAGTATACGGACTGATGAGAATCCCGTGTAGATGGAGGTCAATCTTATTCCTCATTTTCTGAAAAAAAAGCAAAAGAATCGCATGAAGGACACAGCATTTTCCACCTGTATCAAGCAGGTACGAGTTGTTCATGTATGTTTTAACAGGATTTTTGTAATATCAGCATCAAAAGCTTGTTATAAGGTGGATCTTGTATTAATAATAATGTGATTATTGTCACTGTTCCCCTGTATAGAGACTCCAAAAGGAAATACCAGTAAATGCTCAACATGGGTTTGTGCCTGGGGTTTGTGTGTGCCAGCATTGGTGGATTGACTGCTATCTTGTGGCATTGGAATTTTTGTTAAAGAAAAGACCCTAAATTACAACAAATTTTACCTCGCAGAAATATTTTGCCGACAGAGATTCCTTCTTCTGTACCGTACTTTACTAAAACTCTGCT
Organism: Henricia sp. BOLD:AAB3569; assembly: GCA_037783545.1. NCBI lineage: Eukaryota > Metazoa > Echinodermata > Asteroidea > Spinulosida > Echinasteridae > Henricia > Henricia sp. BOLD:AAB3569. Next base: position 516,050 of record JBBELK010000272.1, on the reverse strand, counting down.
AATTTGTGGGTCTGAGAAAAAAAAGAAACGAAAGTGAAAGAAATTGTTAGAATGCAATGGAGCATGACATAATTAAAGTGTTTTCAAGCAAACACTTGACATTTTTTCATTGCTAAAATCGTGTTTCCTGACCAAATTTACCTGGTTTGTCCTCCAGATTGGAAGTGTAAACAAATAGAGAGCCCATGCTATGATGCTTTTTTGCTAGCAGCTATGTGCGTTTCCCCACATGGCTATATTGCGCACCCCCCCCCCCCCCCAACCCCACCCCATCCCCACCCCATTCCCATTCCCCTCCCCCATCTGGAGGACAAACTCGGGAGGGTCGTCACCATACCGTGACAAGATTTAGGAAGTTGATCATTGGAATGTGCATATTTAATGAAAAACAACATTTCGAGTGGCAACATTTAAGATTTTGCGAGCAAGAATCACTTAGAAATTTTCAAATCTGTCTCATGTTTTGCACAGTATTATTATTATTTTTTTATTTATTCGTATGCACACAAGGACAGGTCTGAAGCCATGATCAACTTCCCAATTCTTTCCGAAATCTGTTAACATTTCTACATTAAAATTACGATTTCTTAACAGAATTTCACGTTTTGGTGGTTTTGGTGGTTGATTTTAATATGCCGTAATAAGAAAAATGTAGTGCAGGCATTTCAGTAAAATTTTACTACGATGGCACGACACGAGTGAATCTGCATCATTACAGTCACTTCGCCTCATTTCCACTTCCCCCCCTCCCCCCCCCCCCCCCCACCCCCCAACCCCCCCAACCCAAGGCAGTTCGCCCTATACCACATCGCCCCGTCTCCACTTCGCCCCATCACCCCACCTCTGCTATTTAGCCGGCAGTCAGTAAAACAAAATAAGGAAAAGAGTAGGCCTAATTGTCTTACACTGCGCCACTGGTTTTATGAATTGATGTGTAAAAGAAACTCGGCCAGCTAAATAGCATAGGTGGGGCGAAGTGGAAGTGGGGCGAAGCGTCCGACAACCATGCAGTGTAGGCCTACCTATGCAAATTACATGTCGTTCGTTACAAATTTCCTTCAGGTAATAATGCGGATGTAAACACCATCATTTTACAGCATTCCTACCTTTCAAATCTTGCACCAACGCCGCTGAAAAGTATACACCTGCACCCTTTGCTAAACTGTCTGTCTTTTGATATAATCCTCGTCGCTTCTGTTGAAAGGAGATGTCGCTAAAGCCTCATTAACCACATCCTCTTGCAACAGTGCCCCTTTAACGCACTCCCTCACTCCTAGCGTACATGGCCCTGTTGAAAAAGGCCCCATTTGGCGGTGGGACTAGCGACAGAAATCCTGTCGCCTCGGCTGGACCAATCAGGACGCTTGCAGTGCATTGTGCAGCACGATTGCAGGCATTCAAATGTCACGCGCGCAGTTGTAAACACCGTGCACGCATGTGATACATGTACTCGGTAATGCTGGCCGTTGTCCGCGTCGGCGATTGGCTGCTATTTAAAGCATACTGGGGAATCCGTTCCATTACATTCATCAGCATGCATCCCTGTTATTAATTTGGAAAACTGCGGAGTAAATAAGGTTCGTCGTTTGAAAGTTTGGTAGGAATGGGACAGTCATAAGGAACAGAACCCAATAGAATTTCTGGAAAGTATAGAAATTGTTTCTTTTCGGCATAACATGACCGAATTGATTAAATTACATCAAAATTACTCGGGCGTGAGTTGGCTCAAGACAACAGCCGGCTCGCTCCACAAATTTGCGTGTATTTCCTCAGGGTATTGTCACGTCGCTTTGCAGAGTAGAAATTCCCTGAAATCTCAGGATGCATTAACCACGGCCACGTTAACACGGTGACGATCCGCCATCATAAATCCTCAAAAATCACCACGCACATTTTTGTTTATCGTTACTGTATACTTCGTGTGGAAAGTCTTGCATACCTACAGCTACTTCGAGGTACAGGTACACGACCTTCACATTCGGAAACAGATTATGCTAATAATTACGTCAGAGCATGCGCATCTGCTCCACGTAGGAATGTGCTCGGAATTTCGCGAGCAAACCACGTGACAGGTGAAGAGATTCCAAAGACTGTCTTACAGACTGAACCCATAGCGCATAAACTAGTACCCTGTCCACGCGGTGCAATGTCGACCGCGCACGTACACGAACCAAACAACGTAAGACAGTCTTTCACAAAGACTATTCCACCTGTGGAGATTGTCCCAATCTTCCAAAATCTTTGGACCAGTAGTTATCACTACATGCCTTCAAATTTATGTTGTAGTTTGTAGAGGAGTATGCATGCACGGATGTGTACTACATTTGCACATACACTGTTGCAAATCAGTGCAACAGGCTGCCAGCTGTAAAACAATGATGCACTCTTTACAAATCCCCAAACTTACTCTTCAAAACGTTATCACTGCTATCCCTGACATGTCTTAATAATTCAAAATTTGGGCTTAAGATACGGTAAACTATTACTATTGTAGATTTCTTTGTCTTTTTTTAGGTGATCGGAACTTTTTCCGATCACCTATTACTATTGTACGATTTCTTTGTCTTTTTTTTTTTTTTTTTTTTTTAGGTGATCGGGCTGTTCCTGATCACCTATTACTATTGTACGATTTCTTTGTCTTTTTAGGTGATCGGGCCAACAGCCCGATCACCTATTACTCTCGTACGATTTCTTTGTCTTTTTTATTTTTTTTTTGGCTTTTTCGTTTTTTTCCGTTTATTTCTTCTTCTTCTGATTTTTTTCCCATAGACAAAGCGCATAGGCGTTGTCGGCGCTTTTTCAGGTTGTTCCCAAACATTGATCTTAACCAAACTTGGTCACATCAAAGACATAGTATAAGAGGTGTGCACCCAAGAATGGCTTCATTGTGACGTCATCCGTTACGTCATTATAACACTTTAAAAATGCCTAAAAAGCGGAAAATTGCCGAAATATGCACTTTTTAAAATGGTTCCCTTGCCAAAACCACATTTAGATCAGATCATGAGCTTTAATGTTCTTAGTGTAGGCATTTTCATCTGACCCTTCCTTCCTGGGTCAATCGAAGGTCAAAGTTCAGCCAATTCAAAAATCACATTTTTTGTATTTGTTTGTACTTATGAAGCAATATTAGCTATTCAACCATGCTTGATTTTCATAAAACTAGGTACAGGCATGGGCCCCATCACAAACGTCCACCACCATGTAGAATGTTACCATGACGTCAATGATTACGTAATTATAATAATTTTAAAATGGCACAAAAGTGGATTTTTATCATGAAAATTACCAAAATATGCATTTCGTAAAATGTTTCCCTCTATAAAACCACATGACGCAGGGTCTTCATATTTAGCAGACATTATATATCAGATCATGGGCTACAATGTTCTTTGTGTAGGCATTTTCATCTGACCCTTCCTTCCTGGGTCAATCGAAGGTCAAAGTTCAGCCAATTCAAAAATCACATTTTTTGTATTTGTTTGTACTTATGAAGCAATATTAGCTATTCAACCATGCTTGATTTTCATAAAACTAGGTACAGGCATGGGCCCCATCACAAACGTCCACCACCATGTAGAATGTTACCATGACGTCAATGATTACGTAATTATAATAATTTTAAAATGGCACAAAAGTGGATTTTTATCATGAAAATTACCAAAATATGCATTTCGTAAAATGTTTCCCTCTATAAAACCACATGACGCAGGGTCTTCATATTTAGCAGACATTATATATCAGATCATGGGCTACAATGTTCTTTGTGTAGGCATTTTCATCTGACCCTTCCTTCCTGGGTCAATCGAAGGTCAAAGTTCAGCCAATTCAATAATCACATTGTTTGTATTTTGTTGTACTTATGAAGCAATATTACCTATTAAACTACGCTTGATCTTTATAAAACTAGGTACAGGCATGGGCCCCATCACAAACTTCCACCCCATGTAGAACATCACCATGACGTCAATGATTACGTAATTATAATTATTTAAAATTGGCAAAAAAGTGGATTTTCGTCATAAAAATGAGCAAAAAATGCATTTCGTACAATATTTCCCTCTATAAAACCACATGACGCAGGGTCTTCATATTTAGCAGACATTATAGATCAGATCCTGAGCTACAATTTCCTTTGTGTAGTCATTTTCATCTGCCCCTTCCTTCCTGGGTCAATTGAAGGCCAAAGTTCAGCCAACTCAACATTTCCGTATATACAGGGTGGATTAAAGAAAACGAAACCGAGATATTATTGCTAATTGTAACTAAAGTAGGGCCCGTATGAATGAACAGGAGATATCATCTGTTAGGGCTGAATCTCCTCTTTAAAATGACACCATGATCATGCCATGATGTTTTCGGTTTACTGAGCAGTGACCAGTGTTATGCCAGGGGCATAGTTTTAGATTTGATCGTTCTCTATGCGAGCAAACTTCGCATAAATCAATTTTTACCGTAGATGTCTATTCCGTGTGCCCTGTGTGACACGGCGCCGGAAGCAGTCTTTTAACTGTCTACCACGGACGTGTAATTCAACAGAAGATGGTTTAACAAAAGTTCAGTGAGCAGGATACAATCTTTCATGTTATTTCAGTCTTATTTAAGAGAGTCCACTCTCTACAAGAAAGTAATTGTATGATATTGAGGGAATGTCATAGTTTTGCCGTGAAACATTAATTCCAATGTTTGTTTTCTTTCTTTTTAGGTTTAGTAAGGTGCAAAGCTTAATATAGGCCTGAAATCATTAAGTCATTGTTATGATTTTATTGAACCATCTTCAACAAATCTAATTACGAAATTGTTCCTTCCTGGCCAAACTCTTTTCAATCTTAACAAATTATGTGCTCTGATTTCTGCCTTTGATGACTAATATATGTATATCAGTTTTTCGAGTAAACATCGGATTTCCATCCCAAATGTGAACAAAACAAACTAAAAATTAACAGTTTAATTAAATATTTAAATTAAAATATATACGATCAAACATTCATAACGAATCAGGCACCTATGATCGTGATTCCTGCACCATATACGGTCATTAACAAATGTATTTAACTAATGATCTCATAATGACGTCATCAGGTGTCAGATTAAAGGTGCATGAAAATATTTTAAAATGCAAATTACAACATTGATTCCTTCCCATATACGATCACTAGCAAAGGTCGTTAATGTATGGCTTTTCCGTTTATTTCTTCTTCTGATTTCCCCCCGCCCCCCATTGACATAACGCATGGGCGTTGTCGGCACTTTTTGAGGTTGTTCCCAAACTTGAGGTTGTTCTTAAACAAACTTGGTCACATGAAAGACACAGTAGAAGAGGTGTGCACCCAACAATGGCGTCATCATGACGTCATCAGGTGTAAGTTTAAAGGGGCATGAAATATTTAATGTTTCCATATTAAAATAATTCATAAAAAAATCATCCGTTTGACCTACGATCTTGATTCTTTCGGCATATACGATCATTAATAAAGGTCTTTCAGATGCCCACATGCCTTGACATTTGACCTCATTCCCTATTGGTCAAACAGATTTTGCCTTTCCATTTGAAACTGGTAAGAGGTATTTGGATGGGGTCAAAGGTGTTTGATTTCGACTAGGTTGGGGTATCCAAAAAATATCGCCATGACCTGTGACATTGCTCACTTTCGGTAGAAACCGGAAGTGCATTTAAATGAACCTATTTTGTAAAAGTGGTGAAAGCTGCCGAGATGCGGTTGGTAGTGTCAGTGTCTAAGGTAAATAGGGTTTCCAAAAATGTAAGTTTCTACGTCATTCCATTAAAAAGTCTTAAAATGACCCTTTCATAGCAGTGTTTGCGCAAATTATCCCAATAGTGCTGCTTATAGAGTAAGTCCACCACCAAACATGTCGGTGTGGTTAAAACATTGATGACGTCATCAATCCTTTAAAGGTAACACATTAAAGGTAAACTTTTTTAAAGTTAAATAGTTGATATGCTAACATCTAATTTTGCAAGGTAAGCATGCTAATTTTTTAAGTTAAAAAAATGTGAAAAAGCCCTACGCTCTGTTCATAGAACAGACGTAGCTCTAGTTTTTTTTCTTTTTCTTTTCCCACTCAAACGTTTCCAGAGCTTTTCTTCAAAACGGTTCAAGCTATCAACTTAAAACTTGGTAGGAACATCAACCCCAATGTGAAGATGTGCATACAAGTGTGACGTCATTGTGACGTCATTAGGTATCAAATTACAAACCAAAAATGACCAAAATATGCATGTTTTAAAATGCTTCCGTCTGGAAAACCACGTGACCCATGATCTTCGTATTTGACAGACTTATATATCAGATCATGGCCTACAATTTTCTTCGTGTGGGCATTTTCATCTGACCCTTCCTTCTTGGGTCAATCTGAGGTCAAAGTTCAACGAAAACGAAAATCTCAATTTTTGCACTTATTGAGCAACAATGCCCATCAAACCAAGCTGAATCTTTCAGAAACTAAGTACAGGCATAGGTCCTATAGCAGACTTTCACCAGCGTGTTTAATATTATGATGGCATCAAGCGTGACGTCATCGTGACGTCATCAAGTATCAAATTACACCTCCCAAAAAACCAAAATATGCATATTTTAAAATGCTTCCGTCTCGAAAACCACGTGACCCAGGATCTTCGTATTTGGCAGGTTTATAGATGACATTCTGTGCTACAGTTTTCTTTGTGTGGCGATTTTCATCTGACCCTTCCTTCTGGGGTCAATTGGAGGTCAAAGTTCAACGAAACTGAGAATCTCAGTTTTTACACTTACCAGCAACAAACCAAGCTGAAATCGTTAGTAAATTAGATACAGACATAGGCCCTATGGCAGAGTTTCACCAGCATGTATAGTATCATGATGGCATCAAGTGTGACGTAATCATGACGTCATCAGGTGTCAAATTACAAAAATTCAAAGGTTATTATTTCCAAAATTCATATCTCAAGAACCGTAATAGATACTTGAACAATTCTTTCACAACATGATAAGTCTAAATGAACTGAACAAATCATACAATGTCATGACCCCTGTGTGACGCCTACTTCTGGTGCAAACCGGAAGTTGTTCGAAAATGTGCAATTTTTTAGCATTTTGAATGCAAATAGATTCAAAGTGGTAGTGAATTTGACCATATTTCTACGGAACGAAATGTTTCCACACATGTGGACCTTTTGACTATACCATTGGTGACGTCATTACATGGACGGTGGTTACGTAATGTGGTGTCAAATCACGAAAATTTGGAGCTGAGATGTTTTAAAATGCTGTATCTTGAAAACTACAACAGATATTGGTATGATTCCTTCGCCACATTTAAGAACTTGATGTTCAACATATTGTTCAACAATTTGTGCACAAAATTGTGACGTCATGATGTCATCACAGGTGTCACATTACAAGATTTCAAAGGTTATTATTTCAACAATTCATATCTCAAAACGGTGCAAGCTATCAACCCCCCAGCTATGGCTGATATGCAGTGAGGAGATATTAGTTACCGGATTTAGTGTATACAGCAGCCGATTTCACGAAACTTTACGCAATTGCGCAAGTCCACTTACGCCATAAGTTATTGCGCAAGTAATGGCGTAAGTGGACTTGCGCAATTGCGTAAAGTTTCGTGAAATCGGCTGCTGAACTTCCATTTTTGCCATTCCACAGGTGATAACAACGTCTGAAATTCATCACAAAATGTTCATTTAGCCCGATCACCTGGCGTTTGTAACAACAAACGTCATACCTCTAGTTTTTTTTTTTTTTCCCTTTTCTTTTTCTTTTTCCACTCAAACGTTTCCAGAGCTTTTCTTCAAAACGGTTCAAGCTATCAACTTGAAACTTTGTAGGAACATCAACCCCAATGTGAAGGTGTGCATACAAGTGTGACGTCATTGTGACGTCATCGGGTATCAAATTACAACCCAAAAATGACTAAAATATGCATGTTTTAAAATGCTTCCGTCTGGAAAACCACGTGACCCATGATTTTCGTATTTGGCAGGCTTATAGAACAGATCATGGCCTACGATTTTCTTTGTGTGGGCATTTTCATCTGACCCTTCCTTCTGGGGTCAATTTGAGGTCAAAGTTCAACGAAAACGAAAATCTAAATTTTTGCACTTATTGAGCAACAATGCCCATCAAACCAAGCTGAATCTTTAAGAAACTAAGTACAGGCATAGGTCCTATGGCAGACTTTCACCAGCGTGTATAACATTATGATGGCATCAAGCGTGACGTCATCGTGACGTCATCAAGTATCAAATTACACCAAAAAAAACACCAAAATATGCATATTTTAAAATGCTTCCGTCTCGAAAACCACGTGACCCAGGATCTTCGTATTTGGCAGGTTTATAGATGACATTCTGTGCTACAATTTTCTTTGTGTGGGCATTTTCATCTGACTCTTCCTTCTGGGGTCAATTGGAGGTCAAAGTTCAACGAAAACGAAAATCTCAGTTTTTACACTTACCAACAACAATGCCCATCAAACCAAGCTGAATCGTTAGTAAATTAGATACAGACATAGGCCCTATGGCAGACTTTCACCAGCATGTATAGTATCATGATGGCATCAAGTGTGACGTAATCATGACGTCATCAGGTGTCAAAGTACAAAAATTCAAAGGTTATTTCCAAAATTCATATCTCAAGAACCGTAAAAGATACTTGAACAATTCTTTCACAACATGATAAGTCTAAATGAACTGAACAAATCATACGATGTCATGACCCCTGTGTGACGCCTACTTCTGGTGCAAACCGGAAGTTGTTCGAAAATGTGCAATTGTTTAGCATTTTGAATGCAAATAGATTCAAAGTGGTAGTGAATTTGACCATATTTCTACGGAACGAAATGTTTCCACACATGTGGACCTTTTGACTATACCAATGGTGACGTCTTCACATGGACGGTGGTTACGTAATGTGGTGTCAAATTACGCAAATTTTGAGCTGAATTGTTTTAAAATGCTGTATCTTGAGAACCACAACAGATATTGGTATGATTCCTTCGCCACATTTAAGAACTTGATGTTAATCAAATTGTTGAACAATTTGTGCACAGAATTGTGACGTCATGATGTCGTCACAGGTGTCAAATTACCAACATTCAAAGGTTATTATTTCGAAAATTTATATCTCAAGAACCATAATAGATACTTGAACAATTCTTTCACAGCATTATAGGTCTAAATGAACTAAACAAATGATACACTGACATGACCCCTGTGTGACCTCTACTTCCGGTCTAAACCGGAAGTTAATCGAGAATGTGCCAGCTTTTAGCATTTTGAATGCAAATAGAGCCAAAGTGGTGGGGAATTTGACCATAGTTCTACGGAACGAATTGTTCCCACACATGTGGACTTTATGACTATACCAATGATGACGTCATCACGTGCACGGTGACTACGTAATATGATCTCAAATGACACAATCCTGAGAACTGTAATATATATTCGAAAGATTATTTCACCACATGTAAGAACTTGTTCTTCAGTAGATCCTTGAGCAATTTGTGCGCACACAATAGTGACGTCATGGTGAGATTGACTGGGCCAATAATGACGTCATCAGACACACACTAAAATTTTAGCGTAAAATCAAGAATTCCAATACTGGCAATCGATATGTGAATGTTTCTTTTGCAACATCGACCAACTCAAGTTTTCAACCAATTTTAAAAGTGTGACGTCATCATAAGATCAATGTCTATGTCACCCGATCACCTTGCGTTTGTAAAAGACACAAACGCGAAGCTCTAGTTTCTTTTTCTTTTTCTTCTTTTTCCACTCAAACGTTTCCAGAGCTTTTCTTCAAAACGGTTCAAGCTATCAACTTGAAACTTTGTAGGAACATCAACCCCAATGTGAAGGTGTGCATACAAGTGTGACGTCATTGTGACGTCATTGGGTATCAAATTACAACCCAAAAATGACTAAAATATGCATGTTTTAAAATGCTTCCGTCTGGAAAACCACGTGACCCATGATTTTCGTATTTAGCAGGCTTATAGATAAGATCATGGCCTACAATTTTCTTCGTGTGGGCATTTTCATCTGACCCTTCCTTCTGGGGTCAATCTGAGGTCAAAGTTCTACGAAAACGAAAATCTCAATTTTTGCACTTATTGAGCAACAATGCCCATCAAACCAAGCTGAATCTTTAAGTAACTAAGTACAGGCATAGGTCCTATGGCAGACTTTCACCAGCGTGTACAATATTATGATGGCATCAAGCGTGACGTCATCGTGACGTCATCAAGTATCAAATTACACCCCCCAAAAAACCAAAATATGCATATTTTAAAATGCTTCCGTCTTGAAAACCACGTGACCCAGGATCTTCGTATTTGGCAGGTTTATAGATGACATTCCGTGCTACAATTTTCTTTGTATTCGGAGTATTCGGCCCATAAAAATTGCCGCTCGGCTGGGCGCGCATGCACTTCGGGTGCTTTCCGCGGATCCGAATACTTGTGACGTACATGAAAAGGGTTTCCCTGAATAGCTGAAGGGGTACTGTACACGTCATTGCGTCCTCGTTATCGGTAGGTGGTCTACAACCGAAGTTACGAAAAAGGGAAAAGTAAACTCAATTTCTTGAGGTGAAATCTTCATTTTGAAAGGTAGGAGGTTTCACTGAATGAATTTTACATGTCTTAACAATTATTTGTGCGAGTTTGGAATGTTAAATATGTTTATTTTTTTACGGAGAGCGTATTTTCTATACCCTTTCAAAAGCTCTTTTGATAGAAACGAACGCCACGCTGTGCGTGTGTGTGTTGGCCTATTGAATGGGGCACTCGCCCGTGAAAGCACGGCGTGATGCATGGCGTGACCCCGGTCGTTGGAATCTGGTTGTGTCAACCACTAAGTCTTAAAATCATGCTGTTTTGGTAATTTTATAACAAAATACACATCTCACATATATGCAGGATATATTTCTAGGGACGTCAGAATTACAATTAGCCGAATTTTTTAGGCCTCCTGTCCGTTAAATTTTGAAAGGAAGGTATAACCCTCCCCATATTTAAAAAAAATGGTACAATCGTAGTTCGTACATAGGATGCACAATGCCTTTTTTTGGGCGATACCATTATTACTAGAGGTATGTTTTTTTCGCATTCCTGGAGGGGCAGATCTAAGTAATCAAAATTCAAATTGAATTTGTTTTTTTGGTTGTCGAATTGATATGTTTTATTTTGTTCACTATATCAGATGTAAATACAATTAAAACAATAAATACAAACCAAACTTTAAGTATTAAAGAGAATAGGCATACAACTTACAAGTTTTTAAAAGTCATACTCATAGCCGCCCTAATTGTTTCAGTCAGGTCATTAAAAAAAGAAAAGGAAAAAAAAAGGAGAAAGTTAACTAAATCTTAAGTGAGGGCATGGTATAATAAACTATCCTGTTGTCTCTACTTAATAAACTATCCTGTTGTCTCTACTTCCAGTATCAAGATTAAAGACTATGGCCGGGCCAGAAGAAAACCAGGAAAACCCTCCACCTCGGAGTATCACACTAGCATCCGCATCTTCCACTTCTTTAAATTGACTTTTGACCTTGAAGATGAGTAATACAATACCTCAAATAATGTTACTGGCCTTTATTTATCACTTGTTCAGCTATATCATTGCCAGTAACTGTTATTTCATCTGAAGTTTGTGGAGACGTCAAATTATATTGTTTTCTTTGCAGAAAATGTGCTTTTTTCCATGGCAACCATTAATTTTATTAAAATAAAATGCTTGTTTCCATGGCAACCATTCATTTTATTAAAAAAAATTATACTTTTTCTGAAAGACCATACCACATTACCCTTATGCAGAAAGTTTTATGAGAAGAGCAGAGGTTATACTGATTTATGTTACTAAAATCATTCAAATTATGTCGTTTTGGGGCCATTGTGGGGTATACGCAGTGAATGTATGGTCGGGCTTCATCGAATGATAGATATTTTAATACATATAACAGGATATCTCAAAAAGTACTTGTCCGATTTTCTTCATTTAAAGAGCATTGTATTTCTGTCATCAAGACCTTTCATTTGATATATAGTTTGGGTGTTTGGGGCAAGGAATAAACTTTGGCCTGAAAACCTAGTAGTACAATTTTAGCGTTGAATAGTCAGAGTCATGTCTTGAGAATTCCAATACTTTTTCAACATCAAACAACTCAAGTTTTCAAACAATCTCAAAACTGTGTCGTCATCATCATTTCAATGTTTATGTCACCCTATCACCTTGCGTTTGTAAAAAACACAAACGCGAAGCTCTAGTTTCTTTTTCTTTTTCTTCTTTTTCCACTCAAACGTTTCCAGAGCTTTTCTTCAAAACGGTTCAAGCTATCAACTTGAAACTTTGTAAGAACATCAACCCCAATGTGAAGGTGTACATACAACTGTGACGTCATTGTGACGTCATCGGGTATCAAATTACAACCCAAACATGACTAAAATATGCATGTTTTAAAATGTTTCCGCCTAGAAAACCACGTGACCCATGATTTTCGTATTTGGTAGGCTTATAGATCAGATCATGGACTACGATTTTCTTCGTGTGGGCATTTTCATCTGACCCTTCCTTCTGGGGTCAATTTGAGGTTAAAGTTCAACGAAAACGAAAATCTCAATTTTTGCACTTATTGAGCAACAATGCCCATCAAACCAAGCTGAATCTTTAAGAAACTAAGTACAGGCCATAGGTCCTATGGCAGACTTTCACCAGCGTGTATAATATTATGATGGCATCAAGCGTGACGTCATCGTGACGTCATCAAGTACCAAATTACACCCCCAAAAAACCAAAATATGCATATTTTAAAATGCTTCCGTCTCGAAAACCACGTGACCCAGGATCTTCGTATTTGGCAGGTTTATAGATGACATTCTGTGCTACAGTTTTCTTTGTGTGGGCATTTTCATCTGACCCTTCCTTCTGGGGTCAATTGGAGGTCAAAGTTCAACGAAACTGAGAATCTCAGTTTTTACACTTACCAGCAACAAAGCAAGCTGAAATCGTTAGTAAATTAGATACAGACATAGGCCCTATGGCAGAGTTTCACCAGCATGTATAGTATCATGATGGCATCAAGTGTGACGTAATCATGACGTCATCAGGTGTCAAATTACAAAAATTCAAAGGTTATTATTTCCAAAATTCATATCTCAAGAACCGTAATAGATACTTGAACAATTCTTTCACAACATGATAAGTCTAAATGAACTGAACAAATCATACAATGTCATGACCCCTGTGTGACGCCTACTTCCGGTCCAAACCGGAAGTTGTTCGAAAATGTGCATTTTTTAAAGCGTTTTGAATGCAAATTTTAGATTCAAAGTGGTAGTGAATTTGACCATATTTCTACGGAACGAAATGTTTCCACACATGTGGACTTTTTGACTATACCATTGGTGACGTCATCACATGGACGGTGGTTACGTAATTTGGTGTCAAAATACGCAAATTTGGAGCTGAATTGTTTAAAAATGCTGTATCTTGAGAACTACAGCAGATATTTGCATGATTCTTTCGCCACATTTAAGAACTTGATGTTTATCAAATTGTTGAACAATTTGTGCACAACATTGTGACGTCATGATATCGTCACAGGTGTCAAATTACAAAAATTAAATGGTTATTATTTCAAAAATTCATATCTCAAGAATCGTAATAGATACTTGAACAATTCTTTCACAGCATGATAGGTCGCAATGAACTGAACAAATCATACAATGGCATGACCCCTGTGTGACCCAAACCTCCGGTCCAAACCGGAAGAGGTTCGAAAATGTACACTTTTTTAGCATTTTGAATGCAAATAGAGCCAAAGTGGTAGGGAATTTGACCATAGTTCTACGGAACGAAATGTTCTCTCACATGTGGACTTTATGACTACATATATACCACTGATGACGTGATCACGTGCACGGTGGTTACGTAATGTGGAGAAATTATTTGTTGGGTCCCTTGATAATTAAGCTAACTCAGTCGTTTGAGGGCGCTATGCCAAGCCTCCACTAATCTGACGATTTGCGCCCATATATAGTGCTCGACTTCTAATAATAGAACTTGTATCTAGGCGGCCTGTCTCGGGTCAGAGGTCATAATGTATCTTTTTAGGGAGGATGTCTGGGCCACACGGCCAATGATATACACGTACGTGCGCGTGTAGTGAATAAGTCAGACAGATGAGACATAATAAGCAGGGCTTGATTTACAACCGAGAAAATTGGACTTTTGCTAGTTTCCGTGGCATCATCGCCAGGAAAGTTGAATGAACACTTGATAGCACAAGGACATTTACTTTTGGTGACTTAGTTGTATCTTGGGTGTAATTATGTACGGCTAGTAAATATGTCTTCTCCCCGAAAACTGTGAATGTGACATGCTGGAAATCTTTGCTGTGTTGGAAATAAAATGGACATGGTGGACTGCAACTCAAGTTGACTGGAGCGTCAGTTTATTCTAGATGCAATTGAACCCCAACTCCCCACACGGCGATATACTACAGTAATATGATCTCAAATGACAAAATCTTTAGAACTGTAATAGATATTGGAAAGATTCTTTCACCACATATGCATGTCAAAACTTGTTCTTCAGTAGATACTTGAACAATCTGTGCACACAATAGTAACGTTATGATGAGATTGACAATTATGACGTCATCAGATACACAATTTTAGCGTTGAATAGTCAGTCATGTCTTGAGAATTCCAATACTTTTCCAACATCAAACAATCTCAAAACTGTGTCGTCATCATCATTTCAATGTTTATGTCACCCGATCACCTTGCGTTTGTAAAAAATATGCTGAATCACTTTTGAAGACCTACTTTAAATAATTCAACGAAAGGCAAACAAGTCTTTAAAGAGGCAGATATGACTCGAATTACGGATCGAAAAAGGGCTTACTTTGATTTTTTAAAAATATTTAAATCATACTTTACAATTTGTGCGTTTTGCAGATCCACAAGTCCATTTAGTCCCAAATATTTGAATAATTTTCACCAAAATTTATTTTTTATTTATTTTGGCTAAAATAGACAAAAAACATAGCTCAAAAACACAAATATACAAACAAAAGTACAATTACTACATAAAAACAAGCCAAGGATAACCCAAAAAGACCCTCAAATGTCTATAACCATGTCTCATACATGTTCCCCAGACGGTATTTGCACCAAAATTTATTTTTTATTTATTTTGGCTAAAATAGACAAAAAACGTAGCTCAAAAACACAAATATACAAACAAAAGTACAATTACTACATAAAAACAAGCCAAGGATAACCCAAAAAGACCCACAAATGTCTATAACCATGTCTCATACATGTTCCCCAGACGGTATTTGCACCAAAAAAAGCCTCATCTATAGGACCAACAATTTCGTTTGATTTATTGATCCAGTTTTATTTTTCGAACCGGTAGTGTCGTCTGCTAGCGACAAACGGACTGCCGTCTGCAAGTAGTCAGACCCTTTTTTTCTGGGAATCAGACCTTTCTGTACCCATTATCCCTATCTATGCCCATTATATCATTGTTATAACTGGACATGCGTGAGTAGTGAGTAGGCTGCCGCCACAACCGACACTTCAACACACAACCAATCCTTTTTTCCGAAAGTCTGAATATTAAAGGTAGAGTACATGATTGGTAAACTATTACAAAGGGCGTTATTTCCACTTGTGATTAAAAGCCCATCTTGATAAAACTACCCTGTAGAAAATTCAGCCACAAAGATGCAGTAATACTTCAGAAAACCTGAGAAATCCATGCATGCCGGTTTTTGTGTTGAGTTGAATGGTAAAACAAGTCTTTTGCAAAATACTTTTTTAGAAAAACTCCTTCAGTTGTTAATTTCTCACAGAAAATACCATTTTGGACTGAAATAAAATCATGTGGTGTTTGGTATACCATTGTTATTAACACTTTTAGTAAGGTTTTTCTTGTCAACTCTTGAAAATGAAATTTGTCCCTTGGGTCTCATATTTGCTGAATAGGTGCTCTCACCCAAACGTTTACATATTCCGAAGAGTACGCATCGATCTGATTTCTAGTTTCGGTGAAATGTTAAGGCAAAATTTCGATTCTCCGTGCGATATCTCGTACTTGACCTCCGCCTTCGCGCATGCGCACATCTGATTTTGCAGCAAACTGCCTTATTTTTATCACACGGAGAGCCGAAATTTTTCCGAAACTAGACATCGGATCCATGCGTACTTTTCGAAATATTGAGCAAATATCAGACCCAAGGGACAATTTCATTTGCGTGAGTTTGCCACAGATTTTGCGTGGGAAACGGCAACAGGGCGAAGGTTCCAGAGCCGTGTTCACGGGTATAAACTAGTCCAGATTCAGTGGTTAGAATATGAACTTATGCTCTAGACCCATCAAAAGATGTCTTCATTTTGGCAGTATTGGCAGTCTTGTCTTTAGTAATAAGCCATCACGTCAATCTGTTTTTCATTCGCACATTATGTCAACAACACCAAAGTTACTAAAATCGTCCATTTTGTACGAATTATGGCGTTTAAAGTTTGGGAGTAGTCTAGTGGTCTTACCTGGTGGCGCGCTGTAATGGAGAGCTATGAGTCTAGCGATCTCTTCAAGCACCGTACAGCTGGCGAAAGCTCCAGCCGATGTCTCGCAGATTGGTTTTGCCGGGTCCACACACACTGTAAACAATTTCCTGTAATGTTTACACTAATTTACTGGTAGCTGAGTTGCCAGCAATTTACTGTAAAAATTACAGTAGTATACTGTAAAAGAAAATTACAGTAAATTACTGGCATTTCAGCTGCCAGTAATTTATTGTTAAATTTACAGTAGTAGCCAATTACTGCAGAATCACCTACAAGGTAAATTGCTGTAATTTTTACAAGAACAGAGAAAGTACTGTAAAACGTCAACTATTTTGTTTATGTCTTAATTTTGGAAGATTTTGTACTTGCCAAATAGCAAGAGTGGTAAGCATTTTCGCTATCCTTAGTACCCAGAGACAGACTGGCAAATGCCTGTTTCAAACTACCTGTTTTTTGTTTGTTTTAGGCCTACCCTCCCCAAGAAAGGGGGGAGGGTGATAGACCCCGGACAGGCCGGATCATATCCGGACACAGGTATGAGAGGGTGCGACCCTCCCTGCCCGACCAAAGGAAAAGAAGCACACCAGAGAAACGATACCTGCCTCTAGGACACCGAATCAAAGATCGACAAGAAACATGTACAACACGCACAGAACAAGATCGAAAGACTCAAACAAGTTCCATACAAACATATTCGCGACTTCCAGACATGAAGCGCTCTTTGAGGGAAAAACCTCCTCCAGACTACCAATGTGCAAGGGTAGTCCTTTGGAAGTAATTATGGATTGCATTAAGATTCAACATGTAAAACACATGAACAGTAATTTACTGTGAGAGATTACAGTAAGATACTGCTATTTTGTTGTACAGTGCAGTGCGAATTAGCGGCTTGCTGTGAAGCATGATTGGGATCGGTAGGCATACCCGAGGTACCATCTTCACCTGGGGATCGACATGCCACAACACCGACAAGGACCATAAAAACTACAACAATCTTCATCATGGTTAACAATTGAGCGTCGTCGAATAATTGCCTAAGTCGCAGAGACGTCTGGTTCATGTGAGGCAGTGTTCAAAGTCGGACTAAAAACTTGGCCACAACTTGCATTTATATAAGCAGCTCACGGCTGGTATATAGGCCTAAATGAATTACGACACGTAGGCCTAAATGTAATTTATGGTACACTTTAAAAAATGCTGGGTAAAATAAAGTTGGAGAATTACATTTTTGACGTTTGTTGGGTCATATTTCATATGCAGAAAATTTAAGTTCGGCCCTGATAATTTATTGGCCACTTATTATATACCGTGTGCTGAAAGTATTAAATGCTGAGCGAATTATACACACATGACATTTATCTCCAGTTATTGGGTAATTTTCGCGGGGGGGGGGGGGGGGGGGGGGGGGGGGGGGGGGGGGGGTGGGGGGGGGGGGAGCAAACAAATAATAGGTGCATTAGTAATATGGGGCGCCGTTCGTCAACTAATTATTTAGGCGAATTATAGCATTTTTTTTCCATGGTTTATCTTAATTCTGTGTAAATAATGCATTTGTGTCAAAGACCGTTTATGCTTTACAAACCTTTAAAACTTCGTTTTGTACCAACACGATTCTTTACAAAACAGGAAATATACTTGTAGCTGTGCAAATTCATTATTTACAAATAATGAAAATTACCTCGGCGTTCCATACTTTATTAATGAAACCGACGAGTGTACATTTCAATGGTTTTCAAACAAGAGAATTGTATCGTTCATAGACAATTCCATGGTTTATAAATAATGAATACTGCACATTGCTGCACGTTTTTCTGGTTTACAAATAATACAAAACTATCACTGGTGCGCAATTACATGGTTTATAAACCAAGAAACTTGCACCGGGGTCTGATTTTCTATGGTTTATAAATAATGAAAATTGGTTGTGGACGTACAATTTCATGGTTTATAAACAATCAAAACTGCGCCGTTCTAATAAATTTTGTGGATTCTGTGGTTTGTAAACAATTAAAAATAGTCAATAGGGGTGCATTTCGATGGTTTGTAAATAATGAAAAGTGATCGTTGGCTCACAATTTCATGGTTTATAAATAATGAAAATGAACTAGTTAGCGTTGTCGCAAAATTTCATGGTTTACAAACAGAGAAAATTGAAGCTTTATACACTTGTCTGTCGTTTGTAAAGGTTGACTATCAATAAAAAGAGAAGTATTATGCACTCGGTACATCTCAAAATACGATCATTGACGAAAAATTGAAGGGTTTGTAAACCATGAAATTCACGCTTCATAAACGTTTATTATAATCCAGTTTCATCCCGGTTAAACTCGCCCGTTTGCGAGAGCAATGGGTGCGTTCAGTTAGCTATCATTGAGTCATAAGGGTGTTCGTTCAAAGTGTGAACAGTCCGGCAGACCATGGCAACAAAGGTATTTATGTGTACAGCTAATCGAACGCCACGTCACAGCTGCTTCCAGCGCGCGCGCGGGAAATTCCCAAAACAAGTGTTGCAACGTGATTAGGAATCCACCTAAACTAAAATAATAACGCCCTATCACTAGATTCTTAATTTCGGTACCCAATTTATAAATATGTCATGTACGCTTAATTTTGTTCTGTGTTGCCTGACCCTAGACTAGCTCCAGTCAGCTGGCGGGTACACAAGCAAATTTTTAATTCCGTGGCAACCAAATTGGGAATTGTTATACTTTTACTCACAATCGACTCAAGTCTTGTTATAAAAAAGAAATTATAAAGTTTGACTCGTGTTTTACAAATGATACAGTGGGTGAGGTCACAAATCTCTGTGTGTTATGTGTTAGTTTAACAGATCTGTTAACGGATCTGTTAACACGGCATTAATCTCGACCACTAACTAAACGTTTAGGTTAACACCGTGTTAACACATCTGTTATTACGGTGTTAACACCATGTTAATTCCCTGCACTGTACATAGGGCGAAGTCACAACTCTGGGTTGCGCGTGTATAACATCTGTTAACTTAATCATAATTTTGACCTCAGAACAAACACCGTGTTAACTATATATTAACATGATGTTTAAGACGTGTTAGTGTTACATCTTATGTTAGTTTAACACTTCATGTTACACATCGTGTTGGTGTAACAGATATGTTAACATATCTGTTAAGTTAATCTGAATGAAGTGTGTGGTGTTAATTTTGATTATTTTGGAACTTTCGTGATTCTCAATAAATCGAGTTTCATTTTCAACACAACTGATAAATGTGTTGGATCTTGCATTCTACCCACGGTTGAGACTTTTTTTTTGGCTCCGTGAGTCCGTGAAGATTTTGACAATTTCAATCACTTTGTGGTTAAGCTCGTGTGACACAGACCGGAGGTCACAATTCTGTGTTCGTGTTAGTGTGGAAAGTCGTACAGAACCCTATACCGACTTGACATTTCCCAAGCTAGATGCCGAGTCAACAGATCTGTTAACAGATCTGTTACACTAACGCTAACACGGTTTCCCGGGACACTGTGTTAACAGATATGTTACACTAACACTAACACGTACATATATAAGTGCAGAATTGCGCCCTCACACACAGCAATTTGCGGTTGTGCGCACGACCAACAAGCCATGTTAACACGACGTTTGTTCTGAGGTCACAGTTATGATTAAGATAACAGATCTGTTAACAGACCTGTCACACTAATACTAACACTAACACACAGAGAATTGTGACCTCACCTATTGTGTCATTTGGGGAAAATGACTCATATAGCCTAGAGGCCCCTATACTCTTTATTCTTGTGAATAAAACAGTAGAACAGCCGTGCATATTAACAAAATAATAGGCTTTCGTAGCAACAACTATTTCGTCTGCTCCAATAAGACGGGACAAACTGTGGTGTAACTTTGAGTAGACTGGCAACAAGTCTAGTAAATCATGGCGATCAGACAAAAATACGAGTAAATCCTGGTCGGGTTTATGGACAATACCTAGTAGAACGTTGTCGGGATTCTATTAATTTAGGGATTCATACGTGAAAACAACTAATGTGGAAGATAAACTGAAAATAATGTCTTGAAGTACGAACAATCACGCCTGTGAACACGTCAACAAATTTACAACTAAATTGAGATTCCTAGTTACGGCGTAACAAATTTGTAAATTTGGAGATTCCTAATCACGTTGCAATATATGTTCTGAGATTTTCCCGCGCGCGCGCTGGAGGCAGTGTCGTAGCGTTCGATTAGCTGTACACATAAATACATTTGTTGCCATGGTCTGCCGGACTGTTCACACTTTGAACGAACACCCTTATGACTCAATGATAGCTAACTGAACGCACCCATTGCTCTCGCAAACGGGCGAGTTTAACCGGGATGAAACTGGATTATAATAAACGTTTATGAAGCGTGAATTTCATGGTTTACAAACCCTTCAATTTTTCTTCAATTATCGTACTTTGAGATGTACCGAGTGCATAATACTTCTCTTTTTATCGTTAGTCAACCTTTACAAACGACAGACAAGTGTATAAAGCTTCAATTTTCTCCGTTTGTAAACCATGAAATTTTGCGACAACGCTAACTAGTTCATTTTCATTATTTATAAACCATGAAATTGTGAGCCAACGATCACTTTTCATTATTTACAAACCATCGAAATGCACCCCTATTGACTATTTTTAATTGTTTACAAACCACAGAATCCACAAAATTTATTAGAACGGCGCAGTTTTGATTGTTTATAAACCTTGAAATTGTACGTCCACTAACCAATTTTCATTATTTATAAACCATAGAAAATCAGACCCCGGTGCAAGTTTCTTGGTTTATAGACCATGTAATTGCGCACCAGTGATAGTTTTGTATTATTTGTAAACCAGAAAAACGTGCAGCAATGTGCAGTATTCATTATTTATAAACCATGGAATTGTCTATGAACGATACAATTCTCTTGTTTGTAAACCATTGAAATGTACACTCGTTGGTTTCATTAATAAAGTATGGAACGCCGAGGTAATTTTCATTATTTGTAAATAATGAATTTGCACAGCTACAAGTATATTTCCTGTTTTGTAAAGAATCGTGTTGGTACAAAACGAAGTTTTAAAGGTTTGTAAAGCATAAACGGTCTTTGACACAAATGCATTATTTACACAGAATTAAGATAAAACATGGAAAAAACATGCTATAATTCGCCTAAATAATTAGTTGACGAACGGCGCCCCATACGCCTCTTAATTAATGGATGAAGCAAATAGCTTCATTCGATGAAGCAAATAGCTGAGATCCGCACTATGATTAACGGATCTTCTTGAAACGAAGCGATTTCGCTAGTGAGAACGGGGTTAATATTGTGAGGTGCGAATTTACTTTTTATCAAACTTGGAATTGCCCGAAATAAATAATATCCTGTGTATTCAAAAGGAATGAAGCGAGACCGAAGCAATTTTTACTGGAGTTAATAAATTAAGTGAGCTTTCTATATTGGGGGGGGGGGGGGGGGGGGGGGGGGGGGTTGGTTGGAGGGGGGACACGCTGTATGTCGTAGCAAAAAAATATATATTGGTAATGAAATCCACAAACTGTTTGAAATTGCTTTGGAAAATAGATAATAACGACTGACACATCAGTTACTGACACATCTTGGGACACGATCCGTTCTCTGTAATGCTGCCATCGCGGCCATCTGTCCAAAATATACCGTCGGCGAATGCCGTGTATATGTTCGCTCTGTTGTAGCTTTTTTTCTGCCGTGTAACTATAAAGCAAGGAGTGACAAAGTACCTTGCTCAAGGACACACACTATGGACTGGGGTTCGAACCAACAACCTTTAGAACTAACCCATGTTTTGAATACAATCCACTAGACCGCACCGCCACAGCACTCCGCATACACAAAATTCATTTGAAGAACTAAGGCACAAACGGGCTATGGATTTTCATGCCAGCGACGATCGATTTTTCATGTTAATTAACCATCTGTACAATTTTAACCTTTTAATTAAAACAAAATGGTTTTTCTGACTTCTTCTTTTGGTGTTGTACACTATCGTGTTAGCCTCACGACCTTGTCGCAAATGATTCATGGCAGCTTACTCTTCGTATTTCTTGAGTTTTCCGGTTTAAAAAAACAAAACTAAATGTATGCTCATTGGCTCAAAGAAAAAGATAAGCGCGCATGAGCTCAGAGTACACATAAAATAATAATCAAGTGCATAACGTTAAATCGTTTAAATGCTTGGGTGTTATTATTGACGAAACCCTTAAGTTGGAACCAACATGTCGAATATGTAAAGAAGACCATTTTCTCGAAATTAGCTATGTTAATAAGAATTCGGGACTGTGTAACTCAAAAGCACATGCTAACCCTTATGTTAAGTTTATGCACCTATCAATTGTTTCCCCCACTCCCCCCCCCCCCCCCCCCGCCCCCAGGCTGCCCCACCTAAGAGGTGGGATTGTAACTTTTTGCGTGACAAAATCCCCACCCCTGGGGGCACAATTTAGGTAACAAAAATCCCCACCCTCGAGTGCAAAACGTGCATTTATGCACAACAAAAATTGTATTTCAATGGGTCAAAATCCCCACCTGGGGCACGAAAAATGTGACCAAACCCCCACCTAAGGGGTGGGGCTACGCGGGGGGTGGGGGGGGGGGGGGGGGGGGGGGGGGGGGGGGGGGGGTGGGGGGGGGGGGGGGGTGGTGGCGGGGGGGGGGGGGGGGGGGGGGGCAAACAATTGATAGGTGCATTAGTCATGCCTAGTTTAGATTATTGTTGCGCAGTATGGGGTGATCGTTACGCATCTCATAACACTGTCTTGAGCAAATGCCTCAAACGTGCAGCCAGAATAATACTGAAATGCGATTTTATAACTGCATCAGCTGACATGTTTAAAAAGCTCGACTGGATTGCCTATTAAAGGAACACACCGGCTTTGTTGGGCTATTTTGGGCTCGAATAGACCCATACATTATTCTGAAGCGCTTTCCAGAGTAAATTAGATATATCCTGAAAAGACGCCGTCAAAATTAGCCGTTTTTGAGCAATTTTCAAAAATTCAAGGTCGCGTGACTTTTTGGAACCAGATTTTTGTTCCAAAAAGTCACGTGCTTGCGAGTTAGTTTTGTGTCCAGCCGCTTGAAAGTTTATTACTGCAGAACAGTCTCTAGTACATATTTCGACATATACATCGGCCAAAAGCTGTCCTTTTGTATACGAACGGCACAACTATACGTACAAAAAGCGCACTGCGCGATTTGAATTTACTGCAGTGATTTCCAGCATGCAACATACTGGTAGGCCGGCTGTCAACGCCGCGTAATGCATAGTTCCGAGATAGTCTGGTACCCAGACCAAAAATTCTTTGACTAGACTTTATTCAGTCGTTGTATGTGGAATATGTGGAGCGGGAACCAGTCTAAGTTCCGAGATTGCCCAGTTAATCCCGCCCCTTAGATATTGTTGCTATGTGCTCACAAGCCATCGCAAAAAATGGCGACACAACGTACAAAGCAACGGGACTCGACATGGAAAGCACAGATTCATTGGAGAAAACTCAAAGGTATTTATGTTTTAGGGTCGACAGTTACCGTAGCACACACTGAGCGAAGGGCTAGTAATGCAGGGAGTGACATATATTCATAAAAATGCGCTTTCCTACCTTTGAACATCGAATCGCCCGACATTGAAACCAAAATTCACCCGGTCACTGGCGCATACAACATACAAACTGTATGGGCAGAAAATCGCGTGATTGTGTGATGATTGCATCACTTTGACCTATGTGGGCGCCGTCTGCTAGCTCTGTTGTGATTGGTCGGCGGGTTCGGCTTGATTGACAGGTCGGAACTATGCATTACTGCCGCGTACCAGGGAAAATCGGTAACATGGCTGTATTTTAACAGATGAAGATTCAAAGTTTCTTGTTTCTGAACAAACCTGTAATTTAAGGGCATATCCCCTGTAATCAAGCAGAAAAATATTTTTTAAATGTACACAGACGGAAGAATGTTTGTGCAATAACAACAAATTCCAAAACAGTAAGAGTTACTGTTCGATTTTGACTTTTTTTACAGAAAAAAACACTTGTGACTCAACACAATTTTTTATAGTGTACCAATGTACTAGAAAAGCAAAAAGAAAAACAAAACTCAAAATACACAACAGCAATGTCATCCCAATTTTGCTCAATACCGCGGAAACCTGGCAACTGAAGAAGACGCGGATACCGAAATTAGATGCTTTTGATGGCCGATGCATCATCGCAACATCCTGGGTATCAAGTGATCAATGATATGTTACAGATCTGGAGATCAGAGAAAGAACTTAAACTATAACCAACCATGTAGGTGACATTCTCCTGACCCGAAGGCTTAATTGGTTTGGTCACATATAGCCCATCAGAAAATGACAGAATGGAAAGCGAAAAGGGAAAAGATCTAGAGGATCTAGGAAGACAGAAGATGACACGGCAGAGCACCATTGAAAGGGACCTTCTTGATGCATGTGCACTGTGTGCAGACACTAGCAATCAGTAGAAAGCTTTCATCGCCTCGTGTGTCAGCTGACGTGCACAGGAGCATCTAAAGCGGGCCTCCCACTGTGCGATATTTGCCATGAATTTCCTACAATTAGCTATACGATTGGGTACGATTGTGTGTAGAGTATATAGACAGTCTCTGGTAATCGTACTAATTCGTAGGAATTTCGTAGAAGAGTCTATACACAAATACTAATTCGTGGCCAAAATCGCACAGTGGGAGGCCCGCTTTAAGCAGGCCTCCCACTGTGAGATTTTTGCCACGAATTTCCTACGAATTGGTACGTAGGAGCAAGTCTAAAGCGGGCCTCCCACTGTGCGATTTGTGCCACGAATTGGTGTACTTTTTCCAGAGACTGCCTATAGACTCTACACGTACACAATCGTACCAAATCGTACCCAATCGTAGGAAATGAATGGCTTAACACTGTCTCGTAAGCTAACAAGTGTTCCATAGGCCTTAAGCGGGCCTCCCACTGTGCGATTTTTGCCACGTACGAATTAGCTACGATTGGATACGATTGGGTACGATTGTGTGTAGAGTCTATAGGCAGTCTCCGATAATCGTACCAATTGGTAGGAAATTCGTGGCAAAAATCGCACAGTGGGAGGCCCGCTTAAAGCTACGAACTTGCTGCGAATTGCCACGATTAGATAAGATTACCTAAGATTGTCTACGATTGTCGCACAGTGGGAGGGTGTTTTTTCGTAGGTAATCGTAGCTTGTCGTAGCTTGTCGTGAGGTTTCGTAGGTTGTCGTTACCTTTCGTGGGTTGTCGTAGAGTTTTGAACATGTTAAAAACTTTTTGATCGTACCGTCTCGTATCTTAAGGATTCGTTGGAAATCGTAGGGAATTGTAAGAATTCGTACATGTGATGGGAGATTACAAAGAAAATAATCGCAGACATTCGTATGCATTTGCACTCGAATTCGCACATCGTAACCGTACAGAGAAAACAGTGGCGTATAGCATGACTGAAGTTTAGGGGCCGGGCAAAATTTCAGGCGGCCAAAATCTTGACTGAAAAAGTCCTTTCTCCCATTGACCTTAGTTAGGCACAGGGGGGCCGGAAGCACGGGGGCAGCGGGGGAAGCTGTCCCCTACCCTTCTTTCAAGGGAAAAGCGGGGGTAGCTATATGCCCTTATTTTTATTAAAAATTATCACTAGGTGTGCAATCGCCCCTACAAAAGTGCCCCTTGTAAAGGGCTGCACACGCCGCTCTCAAAAATCCCGGCGCCCCTGGATAGGTAGCACTTCGTTGGTGGAGGGGCAACATCTTAGTTAAGGGAACAGATCGCCCCCTCCCCTTGCTGTTTTCGGGTGTAAGGTGTAAATTACTATGGTGTGATTGTAATATATACCAAATTGAAAGAGAAATTGGGGGAGGGGTGAAGATAGGGCACCAGCGCTGCACCCCCCTCCCCTTATGCAGCACGATATGTGGCAGAGGGCACCCCCCTACCATTGTTCCCCCATCGTGTCTCAAACATCCTAGGAATTTCCAAGGAATTCCTTTCAGTTTTTAGGGGGTGTTGGTGCGTTAACAAAAGGGAAGAGTGTGTTGAGGTATAGACGGGTAGATTTATGGTTAAAAGTACCCTAACCCCAACAAATTTTAACAAAAGGTTTTTCAACGGTTTCTGGTCCTACTAGGCGGGTCAATATACCACCTGACCTCAAAAAATTGCAACAAAACGTTTTATGATCGTTTTCTGTACTATTCGATGTGACGAACAACATATCAAAAGTTGGACAATTTTGACGCACGGGAAAGTCTTCAAAAATGACGTCAAAAACAAGATGGCCGCCAACATAAAAAAAGGTCAAATAGAGGGGTATATTTATGTAAAAAAAGTACCCCAACCTGGTCCTACTGAATGTGGTGAATAACAGGAAAAAAAGTCTACCAAAATCAAGCCACCGGAAATCTGGGTTAATTTCAAGATGGCTGCCGTTGACCTTGAAAATCACTGAAATGACTGTAGCTTCTTCAATATCAGGAGTAAAACAGTGATTTAAATGTCTACCCTAGGGTTTTCAGGGCCAGGGAATTCACTATTATCCATAACATTTTAATCCAACCTTCGACAAACAATAAAAGCCACAAACTCAAAATGGCGGTCATAATTACAGGCATGGAAGGGTAGCGACAATAACTTCTCTAACTGCAGTCAGTAGTAGCTTATTTTTTCGGTCAGTAATGTGTATGACATGATCCCCTTCTGTGGCAAGGCTGGCTACATCAGCCACCGTACGAGCCGCTTAGGCAGGGTGCGCCACACTGCCTGAATTGCCTTCCTGAGAACCTGCACTCCTTGGGCTGTTTTTGAGACGCGCGATTCAGGAGGTCAACTAACCCTACGCAGGTTTAATCAGGATAAAAACCTATTACACTTACTTTCTTTGAGCTAGCTTTGGGCTAGCCTGGACTGCGGCAGGGCTGGGCTAGCCTGGACTGCGGCAGGGCTGGGCTGGTCTGGTGTGATAGGAGGGATTGAGCGGGCTGGTGTGATTGGTGGGCTGGGCTGGAAGTGCTTCGGGCTGGGCTGGCGTGGCTTCGGACTAGCGTGGCTTTGGGATGGACTGGAAGAGCTGGGCTAGGATGGCATCGGGCAGGGTTTGCCACGGTTGGGATGGCTTCAGGCTGGGTTGAGATGGTCTTACGCTGGGCGTAGATGGCCAACCCAGCTAACCAAATAACGTCCCCGCCGCAGTCCAGGCTATCCCAAAGCCAGCCAAGCCCAGCACGAAGCCGTGTGTACCCGTACTCGTGAATCATACAGCAACGATATTATTTTTTACTACTGTACTATTGAGAGTAGTTCCGCGGAACGTTAGGAATGAACGTCCGGGGAACGTAATTGTGTGGAGTTTTCAGGGGACGTGTCAATTGTACAACGCCTTTATTATGACGCATTACGTAATCAAACTATTTTTAATGTGTAATTACATATCAACTAATCTCTTACCTGAAGTTCCAGGGCTCTTGATACCAGTCACTTCCTCTACTATGTATATAGTAAGTATACGCTTGATATATATGCTCCTTGAATTTCCTTCGTATGTAGTCACAGTTGGCTAGAAACCACATTTTGTACTATTTCTTGAAAATCTTACCTTTTTAGACTATAGATGGGTTTTATATACAAAAGAACATACATTTCAAATCAGGCAGTGCGTGGTTATACAATGTAAAACTTAAAACAATGCAATTTTTCGTGAAATTTACGGCAAAAATAATCTCCGCGCGATCTGCTTTGTTAACAACGTTCTCGTAACGTTCTTAGAACGTTACACTGCAACGTTATATTCAAACTTTCACAGAACGTCCCCTCTACGTTCAAAACGAACGTCCCCTCGACGTTCAAAACGAACGTGACCAAAAACGAACATTCTCCGAAAGTTATTAAAAAACGTTCTTTGAACGTTATAGTGTAACGTTAGATTCAAACGTCCACAGAACGTCCCCTCGACGTTCAAAACGAATGTGACAAAAAACGAACATTCTCAGAACGTTATTAAATAACGTTTTTAGAACGTTATAGTGCAACGTTAGATTCAAACGTTGGCACAACGTCCCCTCGACGTTCAAAACGAACGTAACTTCCACGAACATTCGGGGAACGTCCCCTCGATGTTCAAAACGAACATTACCAAAAACGAACATTCAGCGAACGTTCGCAGAACGTTATGTGTTAGCTGGGAAGTTTGTTAAGGGTTTTTCCTGATTAAACCTGCATGTGGTGAGCTGCGCTGACGTGCCTGAATAGCGCGTCTCAAAAACAGCCCCAGAAGTGCAGGTTGTTGGGGAGGCAATACTGGCAGAGTGATGCACCCTGCCTTAGCGGCTCGTAGCCTCGTGCGGTGGTTGATGCAGCCAGCCTTGCCACAGGAGGGGATCATGATATGCACATTACTGCCCAATAAAAGAAGCTGACATCAGCACTTAGATTAGAGGAAGTTATTGTCTCTACACCTCCCATGCCTGTGTAATTATGACCGCCTTTTTGAGTTTGTGGCTTTTATTGTTTGTCGAAGGTTGCATTAAAATTGTATGGATACCAGTGAATTCCCTGGCCCTAACAACCCTATAGGGTGGACATTTAAATCACTGTTTTACTCCAAGAAGTAAAAGCCATTTTAGCGATTTTCAAGGTGGGTGGCCATCTTGGAATTGACCCAGATTTCACCCATTTCCGGTTGCTAGATTTTGGTAGACTTTTATCCTGCCCTCCTCCACATTCAGTAGAACCAGAAACCGTTGAAAAATCTTTTGTTATAATTTTTAGGAGGTTAGGGTACTTTTTCCATAACTATATATACAATACATTCTCTACAATTAGCGGCCATTTTTTAACGTCAGATTTGATCACTTTCCCGTGCTCCGTTTCTGTCCAACTTTTGATATGTTGTTCAGCATGCTTGAAAGTACAGGACATTGCAATAAAACAATTTGTTGCAATTTTTTTGAGGTTGAGGTATTTTTTGTGCTATATTGACCCGCCTATAAGTTGGAACAACGTGTCGAATATGTAAAGAAGACAGTTTTCTCGAAATTAGCTATGTTAATAAGAATTCGGGACTGTGTAACTCAAAAGCACATGCTAACCCTTATGTTAAGTTTATGCACCTATCAATTGTTAGTGAGAACGGGGTTAATATTGTGAGGTGCGAATTTACTTTTTATCAAACTTGGAATGGCCCGAAAAGCACTACTCTTAAATAATAGCCTGTGTATTCAAAAGGAATGAAGCGAGACCGAAGCAATTTTTACTGGAGTTAATAAATTAAGTGAGCTTTTTATATTGGGGGGAGGGGGTGAGGGGGTACACGCTGTATGTCTTGGAAAAAAAATTGGTAATGAGATCCACAAACTGTTTGAAATTGCTTTGGAAAATAGACAATAACGACTGAAAAGGGTTTGGTTACTCACACATCTTAGGACACGATCCGTTCTCTGTAATGCTGCCATCGCGGCCATCTGTCCAAAATATACCGTCGGCGAATGCCGTGTATTTGTTCGCTCTGTTGTAGCTTTTTTTCTGCCGTGTAACTAGAAGCAAGGAGTGGCAAAGTACCTTGCTGAAGGACACACACTATGGACTGGGGTTCGAACCAACAACCTTTAGAACTAACGCATGTTTTGAATACAATCCACTAGACCGCACCGCCACAGCACTCAGCATACACAAAATTGCATTTGAAGAATTCAGGCACAAACGGGCTATGGATTTTCATGCCAGCCACGATCGATTTTTCATGTTAATTAACCATCTCTACAATTAGAGGGGAAACTTAAAATTGTTGAAAGAACAATTAAACTTTTAACTTTTAATTAAAACAAAATGGTTTTTCTGACTTCTTCTTTTGGTGTTGTACACTATCGTGTTAGCCTGACGACCTTGTCGCAAATGATTCATGGCAGCTTTCTCTTCGTATTTCTTGAGTTTTCCGGTGTAAAAAAAAGAAACTAAATGTATGCTCATTGGCTCAAAGAAAAAGATAAGCGCGCATGAGCTCAGAGTACACATCAATAATAATCAAGTGCATAACGTTAAATCGTTTAAATGCTTGGGTGTTATTATTGACGAAACCCTTAAGTTGGAACCAACATGTCGAATATGTAAAGAAGACAGTTTTCTCGAAATTAGCTATGTTAATAAGAATTCGGGACTGTGTAATTCAAAAGCACGTGCTAACCCATGTTAAGTTTATGCACCTATCAATTGTTTCCCCCACCCCTCACCTCCAACCCCCCCCCCCCCCCGCCCCCAGGCTGTCCCACCTAAGAGGTGGGATTGTAACTTTTTGCGTGACAAAATCCCCACCCCTGGGGCACAATTTAGGGCACAAAAATCCCCACCCTCGAGTGCAAAACGTGCATTTATGCACAACAAAAATTGTATTTCAATGGGTCAAAATTCCCACCCTTGGGCACGAAAAATGTGACCAAACCCCCACCTAAGAGGTGGGGCTACGCGGGGGAGTGGGGGAGGGAAGGGGGGGGGGGAGGGGGGGGGGGGGGGGGGCAAACAATTGATAGGTGCATTAGTCATGCCTATTTTAGATTATTGTTGCGCAGTATGGGGTGATCGTTACGCATCTCATAACACTGTCTTTTCAACTTGAGCTTTGCTGGCTGTTATTGCTTTTTCATTTATTCATGTATTTATTATTTATTACATGAACAGCCAGCAAAGCTAAAGTTGAAAATAAAACGACACACCAACAAAAAACCCCAACATTTACCACGTTTTCACCAGAAAAATATATACTTTCGAAAAAGATTCGACGATGATCTGACAAAGAGATTTCCTGATGTGAACGCACGCCTCTTAATTAATGGATGAAGCAAATAGCTTCATTCGATGAAGCAAATAGCTGAGATCCGCACTATGATTAACTGATCTTCGTCAAAACGAAGCGATTTCGCTAGTGTGAACGGGGTTAATATTGTGAGGTGCAAATTTACTTTTTATCAAACCTGGAATGGCCCGAAAAGCACTACTCTTAAATAATAGCCTGTGTATTCAAAAGGAATAAAGCGAGACCGAAGCAATTTTTACTGGAGTTAATAAATTAAGTGAGCTTTCTATATTGGGGGGAGGGGGGAGGGGGAGGGGGGGGGGTGGGGGGGGGGGGGGGGGGGTGGGGGGAGGGGGGGGGGGGGGGGGGGGGGGGGGGGGGGGTGGGGGGAGGGGGGGAGGGGGGACACGCTGTATGTCTTGGAAAACAAAATTGGTAATGAGATCCACAAACTGTTTGAAATTGCTTTGGAAAATAGACAATAACGACTGAAAAGGGTTTGGTTATACTCACACATCTTAGGACACGATCCGTTCTCTGTAATGCTGCCATCGCGGCCATCTGTCCAAAATATACCGTCGGCGAATGCCGTGTATTTGTTCGCTCTGTTGTAGCTTTTTTTCTGCCGTGTAACTAGAAGCAAGGAGTGGCAAAGTACCTTGCTCAAGGACACACACTATGGACTGGGGTTCGAACCAACAACCTTTAGAACTAACGCATGTTTTGAATACAATCCACTAGACCGCACCGCCACAGCACTCCGCATACACAAAATTGCATTTGAAGAATTCAGGCACAAACGGGCTATGGATTTTCATGCCAGCCACGATCGATTTTTCATGTTAATTAACCATCTCTACAATTAGAGGGGAAACTTAAAATTGTTGAAAGAACAATTAAACTTTTAACTTTTAATTAAAACAAAATGGTTTTTCTGACTTCTTCTTTTGGTGTTGTACACTATCGTGTTAGCCTCACGACCTTGTCGCAAATGATTCATGGCAGCTTTCTCTTCGTATTTCTTGAGTTTTCCGGTTTAAAAAAAAGAAACTAAATGTATGCTCATTGGCTCAAAGAAAAAGATAAGCGCGCATGAGCTCAGAGTACACATCAATAATAATCAAGTGCATAACGTTAAATCGTTTAAATGCTTGGGTGTTATTATTGACGAAACCCTTAAGTTGGAACCAACATGTCGAATATGTAAAGAAGACAGTTTTCTCGAAATTAGCTATGTTAATAAGAATTCGGGACTGTGTAACTCAAAAGCACATGCTAACCCTTATGTTAAGTTTATGCACCTATCAATTGTTTCCCCCACCCCTCACCTCCAACCCCCCCCCCCCCCGCCCCCAGGCTGTCCCACCTAAGAGGTGGGATTGTAACTTTTTGCGTGACAAAATCCCCACCCCTGGGGCACAATTTAGGGCACAAAAATCCCCACCCT
This sequence comes from Henricia sp. BOLD:AAB3569, assembly GCA_037783545.1. Taxonomy (NCBI): domain Eukaryota; kingdom Metazoa; phylum Echinodermata; class Asteroidea; order Spinulosida; family Echinasteridae; genus Henricia; species Henricia sp. BOLD:AAB3569. The sequence continues at coordinate 483,170 of JBBELK010000272.1, read as the reverse complement.
CGAGTGCAAAACGTGCATTTATGCACAACAAAAATTGTATTTCAATGGGTCAAAATTCCCACCCTTGGGCACGAAAAATGTGACCAAACCCCCACCTAAGAGGTGGGGCTACGCGGGGGAGTGGGGGAGGGAAGGGGGGGGGGAGGGGGGGGGGGGGGGGGGGCAAACAATTGATAGGTGCATTAGTCATGCCTATTTTAGATTATTGTTGCGCAGTATGGGGTGATCGTTACGCATCTCATAACACTGTCTTTTCAACTTGAGCTTTGCTGGCTGTTATTGCTTTTTCATTTATTCATGTATTTATTATTTATTACATGAACAGCCAGCAAAGCTAAAGTTGAAAATAAAACGACACACCAACAAAAAACCCCAACATTTACCACGTTTTCACCAGAAAAATATATACTTTCGAAAAAGATTCGACGATGATCTGACAAAGAGATTTCCTGATGTGAACGCACGCCTCTTAATTAATGGATGAAGCAAATAGCTTCATTCGATGAAGCAAATAGCTGAGATCCGCACTATGATTAACTGATCTTCGTCAAAACGAAGCGATTTCGCTAGTGTGAACGGGGTTAATATTGTGAGGTGCAAATTTACTTTTTATCAAACCTGGAATGGCCCGAAAAGCACTACTCTTAAATAATAGCCTGTGTATTCAAAAGGAATGAAGCGAGACCGAAGCAATTTTTACTGGAGTTAATAAATTAAGTGAGCTTTCTATATTGGGGGGAGGGGGGAGGGGGAGGGGGGGGGGTGGGGGGGGGGGGGGGGGGGGTGGGGGGAGGGGGGGGGGGGGGGGGGGGGGGGGGGGGGTGGGGGGAGGGGGGGAGGGGGGACACGCTGTATGTCTTGGAAAACAAAATTGGTAATGAGATCCACAAACTGTTTGAAATTGCTTTGGAAAATAGACAATAACGACTGAAAAGGGTTTGGTTATACTCACACATCTTAGGACACGATCCGTTCTCTGTAATGCTGCCATCGCGGCCATCTGTCCAAAATATACCGTCGGCGAATGCCGTGTATTTGTTCGCTCTGTTGTAGCTTTTTTTCTGCCGTGTAACTAGAAGCAAGGAGTGGCAAAGTACCTTGCTCAAGGACACACACTATGGACTGGGGTTCGAACCAACAACCTTTAGAACTAACGCATGTTTTGAATACAATCCACTAGACCGCACCGCCACAGCACTCCGCATACACAAAATTGCATTTGAAGAATTCAGGCACAAACGGGCTATGGATTTTCATGCCAGCCACGATCGATTTTTCATGTTAATTAACCATCTCTACAATTAGAGGGGAAACTTAAAATTGTTGAAAGAACAATTAAACTTTTAACTTTTAATTAAAACAAAATGGTTTTTCTGACTTCTTCTTTTGGTGTTGTACACTATCGTGTTAGCCTCACGACCTTGTCGCAAATGATTCATGGCAGCTTTCTCTTCGTATTTCTTGAGTTTTCCGGTTTAAAAAAAAGAAACTAAATGTATGCTCATTGGCTCAAAGAAAAAGATAAGCGCGCATGAGCTCAGAGTACACATCAATAATAATCAAGTGCATAACGTTAAATCGTTTAAATGCTTGGGTGTTATTATTGACGAAACCCTTAAGTTGGAACCAACATGTCGAATATGTAAAGAAGACAGTTTTCTCGAAATTAGCTATGTTAATAAGAATTCGGGACTGTGTAACTCAAAAGCACATGCTAACCCTTATGTTAAGTTTATGCACCTATCAATTGTTTCCCCCACCCCTCACCCCGCCCCCCCCCCCCCCCCCCACGCCCCCAGGCTGCCCCACCTAAGAGGTGGGATTGTAACTTTTTGCGTAACAAAATCCCCACCCCTGGGGCACAATTTAGGTGACAAAAATCCCCACCCTCGAGTGCAAAACGTGCATTTATGCACAACAAAAATTGTATTTCAATGGGTCAAAATCCCCACCCTGGGGCACGAAAAATGTGACCAAACCCCCACCTAAGGGGTGGGGCTACGCGGGGGAGGGGGGGGGGGGTGGGGGGGGGGGGGGGGGGGTGTGGGGCAAACAATTGATAAGTGCATTAGTCATGCCTATTTTATATTATTGTTGCGTAGTATGGGGTGATCGTTACGCATCTCATAACACTGTATTTTCAACTTGAGCTTTGCTGGCTGTTATTGCTTTTTCATTTATTCATGTATTTATTATTTATTACATGAACAGCCAGCAAAGCTAAAGTTGAAAATAAAACGACACACCAACAAAAAATCCCAACATTTACCACGTTTTCACCAGAAAAATATATACTTTGGACAAAGATTCGACGATGATCTGACAAAGAGATTTCCTGATGTGAACGCACGCCTCTTAATTAATGGATGAAGCAAATAGCTTCATTCGATGAAGCAAATAGCTGAGATCCGCACTATGATTAACTGATCTTTGTCAAAACGAAGCGATTTCGCTAGTGTGAACGGGGTTAATATTGTGAGGTGCAAATTTACTTTTTATCAAACTTGGATTGGCCCGAAAAGCACTACTCTTAAATAATAGCCTGTGTATTCAAAAGGAATGAAGCGAGACCGAAGCAATTTTTACTGGAGTTAATAAATTAAGTGAGCTTTCTATATTGGGGGAGGAGGGAGGGGGGAGGGGGGACACGCTGTATGTCTTGGAAAACAAAATTGGTAATGAGATCCACAAACTGTTTGAAATTGCTTTGGAAAATAGACAATAACGACTGAAAAGGGTTTGGTTACTCACACATCTTAGGACACGATCCGTTCTCTGTAATGCTGCCATCGCGGCCATCTGTCCAAAATATACCGTCGGCGAATGCCGTGTATTTGTTCGCTCTGTTGTAGCTTTTTTTCTGCCGTGTAACTAGAAGCAAGGAGTGGCAAAGTACCTTGCTCAAGGACACACACTATGGACTGGGGTTCGAACCAACAACCTTTAGAACTAACGCATGTTTTGAATACAATCCACTAGACCGCACCGCCACAGCACTCCGCATACACAAAATTGCATTTGAAGAATTCAGGCACAAACGGGCTATGGATTTTCATGCCAGCCACGATCGATTTTTCATGTTAATTAACCATCTCTACAATTAGAGGGGAAACTTAAAATTGTTGAAAGAACAATTAAACTTTTAACTTTTAATTAAAACAAAATGGTTTTTCTGACTTCTTCTTTTGGTGTTGTACACTATCGTGTTAGCCTGACGACCTTGTCGCAAATGATTCATGGCAGCTTTCTCTTCGTATTTCTTGAGTTTTCCGGTTTAAAAAAAGAAACTAAATGTATGCTCATTGGCTCAAAGAAAAAGATAAGCGCGCATGAGCTCAGAGTACACATCAATAATAATCAAGTGCATAACGTTAAATCGTTTAAATGCTTGGGTGTTATTATTGACGAAACCCTTAAGTTGGAACCAACATGTCGAATATGTAAAGAAGACAGTTTTCTCGAAATTAGTTATGTTAATAAGAATTCGGGACTGTGTAACTCAAAAGCACATGCTAACCCTTATGTTAAGTTTATGCACCTATCAATTGTTTCCCCCACCCCTCACCCCCCCCCCCACGCCCCCAGGCTGCCCCACCTAAGAGGTGGGATTGTAACTTTTTGCGTAACAAAATCCCCACCTCTGGGGCACAATTTAGGTGACAAAAATCCCCACCCTCGAGTGCAAAACGTGCATTTATGCACAACAAAAATTGTATTTCAATGAGTCAAAATCCCCACCCTGGGGCACGAAAAATGTGACCAAACCCCCACCTAAGGGGTGGGGCTACGCGGGGGAGGGGGGGGGGGGAAACAATTGATAGGTGCATTAGTCATGCCTATTTTAGATTATTGTTGCGCAGTATGGGGTGATCGTTACGCATCTCATAACACTGTCTTTTCAACTTGAGCTTTGCTGGCTGTTATTGCTTTTTCATTTATTCATGTATTTATTATTTATTACATGAACAGCCAGCAAAGCTAAAGTTGAAAATAAAACGACACACCAACAAAAAACCCCAACATTTACCACGTTTTCACCAGAAAAATATATACTTTCGACAAAGATTCGACGATGATCTGACAAAGAGATTTCCTGATGTGAACGCACGCCTCTTAATTAATGGATGAAGCAAATAGCTTCATTCGATGAAGCAAATAGCTGAGATCCGCACTATGATTAACTGATCTTCGTCAAAACGAAGCGATTTCGCTATTGTGAACGGGGTTAATATTGTGAGGTGCAAATTTACTTTTTATCAAACTTGGAATGGCCCGAAAAGCACTACTCTTAAATAATAGCCTGTGTATTCAAAAGGAATGAAGCGAGACCGAAGCAATTTTTACTGGAGTTAATAAATTAAGTGAGCTTTCTATATTGGGGGGAGGGGGGAGGGGGGAGGGGGGACACGCTGTATGTCTTGGAAAAAAAAATTGGTAATGAGATCCACAAACTGTTTGAAATTGCTTTGGAAAATAGACAATAACGACTGAAAAGGGTTTGGTTACTCACACATCTTAGGACACGATCCGTTCTCTGTAATGCTGCCATCGCGGCCATCTGTCCAAAATATACCGTCGGCGAATGCCGTGTATTTGTTCGCTCTGTTGTAGCTTTTTTTCTGCCGTGTAACTAGAAGCAAGGAGTGGCAAAGTACCTTGCTCAAGGACACACACTATGGACTGGGGTTCGAACCAAGAACTTTTAGAACTAACGCATGTTTTGAATACAATCCACTAGACCGCACCGCCACAGCACTCCGCATACACAAAATTGCATTTGAAGAATTCAGGCACAAACGGGCTATGGATTTTCATGCCAGCCACGATCGATTTTTCATGTTAATTAACCATCTCTACAATTAGAGGGGAAACTTAAAATTGTTGAAAGAACAATTAAACTTTTAACTTTTAATTAAAACAAAATGGTTTTTCTGACTTCTTCTTTTGGTGTTGTACACTATCGTGTTAGCCTGACGACCTTGTCGCAAATGATTCATGGCAGCTTTCTCTTCGTATTTCTTGAGTTTTCCGGTGTAAAAAAAAGAAACTAAATGTATGCTCATTGGCTCAAAGAAAAAGATAAGCGCGCATGAGCTCAGAGTACACATCAATAATAATCAAGTGCATAACGTTAAATCGTTTAAATGCTTGGGTGTTATTATTGACGAAACCCTTAAGTTGGAACCAACATGTCGAATATGTAAAGAAGACAGTTTTCTCGAAATTAGCTATGTTAATAAGAATTCGGGACTGTGTAACTCAAAAGCACATGCTAACCCTTATGTTAAGTTTATGCACCTATCAATTGTTTCCCCCACCCCTCACCCCGCCCCCACCCCCCCACGCCCCCAGGCTGCCCCACCTAAGAGGTGGGATTGTAACTTTTTGCGTAACAAAATCCCCACCCCTGGGCCACAATTTAGGTGACAAAAATCCCCACCCTCTAGTGCAAAACGTGCATTTATGCACAACAAAAATTGTATTTCAATAGGTCAAAATCCCCACCCTGGGGCACGAAAAATGTGACCAAACCCCCACCTAAGGGGTGGGGCTACGCGGGGGAGGGGGGGTGGGGGGGGGGGTTGGTGAAGGGTGGGGCAAACAATTGATAGGTGCATTAGTCATGCCTATTTTATATTATTGTTGCGCAGTATGGGGTGATCGTTACGCATCTCATAACACTGTCTTTTCAACTTGAGCTTTGCTGGCTGTTATTGCTTTTTCGTTTATTCATGTATTTATTATTTATTACATGAACAACCAGGAAAGCTAAATTTGAAAATAAAACGACACACCAACAAAAACCCCCAACATTTACCACGTTTTCACCAGAAAAATATATACTTTCGACAAAGATTTGACGATGATCTGACAAAGAGATTTCCTGATGTGAACGCACGCCTCTTAATTAATGGATGAAGCAAATAGCTTCATTCGATGAAGCAAATAGCTGAGATCCGCACTATGATTAACTGATCTTTGTCAAAACGAAGCGATTTCGCTAGTGTGAACGGGGTTAATATTGTGAGGTGCAAATTTACTTTTTATCAAACTTGGAATGGCCCGAAAAGCACTACTCTTAAATAATAGCCTGTGTATTCAAAAGGAATGAAGCGAGACCGAAGCAATTTTTACTGGAGTTAATAAATTAAGTGAGCTTTCTATATTGGGGGGAGGGGGGAGGGGGGAGGGGGGACACGCTGTATGTCTTGGAAAAAAAATTGGTAATGAGATCCACAAACTGTTTGAAATTGCTTTGGAAAATAGACAATAACGACTGAAAAGGGTTTGGTTACTCACACATCTTAGGACACGATCCGTTCTCGGTAATGCTGCCATCGCGGCCATCTGTCCAAAATATACCGTCTGCGAATGCCGTGTATTTGTTCGCTCTGTTGTAGCTTTTTTTCTGCCGTGTAACTAGAAGCAAGGAGTGGCAAAGTATCTTGCTCAAGGACACACACTATGGACTGGGGTTCGAACCAACAACCTTTAGAACTAACGCATGTTTTGAATACAATCCACTAGACCGCACCGCCACAGCACTCAGCATACACAAAATTGCATTTGAAGAATTCAGGCACAAACGGGCTATGGATTTTCATGCCAGCCACGATCGATTTTTTCATGTTAAATAACCATCTCTACAATTAGAGGGGAAACTTAAAATTGTTGAAAGAACAATTAAACTTTTAACTTTTAATTAAAACAAAATGGTTTTTCTGACTTCTTCTTTTGGTGTTGTACACTATCGTGCACTGTAAAAAAAGTTTGTTAAAATTTACCCAACTTTGTACCCAACGTTGGTCAAAATACCAACTGCCCACTTTCCTGGGCAGATTTTCCCACGTGGGGTTGGGCAAATTGATTGATCAATAAATTGAGTAAATTGTTTTAACCAACAGTTAGTAGTATCACTTACTCTTATTTGTTGGTCAAATTTACTTTACCCATCTGTTGGGTATTTTTTATTTTCCCAATAAATTAGTTAAATCAATTCAACCCAACAGTTGGGTTTATAATGACTACCTAGATGTTGGTTAACCTAATTTACCCAATAGTTGGTTCGATATATTTCACCCAATAATTGGGTTTGATATAATTTACCCAATAATTGGGTTTATAATTTACCCAATAATTGGGTTTGATATAATTTACCCAATAATTAGGTTTGATTTAATTTACCCAATAATTAGGTTTGATTTAATTTACCCAATAATTGGTTTTATATAATTTACCCAATAATTGGTTTTAATGCCAAATCCCCAATTAATGGGCAAAATAGACTAAGGAAGCCACAGAAGAACATGTTTTCCTCAAAAATGTTTATTCTCCACATAATTACTGACAGAAATGTTAAACATTTTACAAAAGCGTTCATTACATTATGATAATCGCTAGATATATTTCTTGAACATAAAAAACATTGCACTATTTAATAGTCAAACTTAATTAAACTAATTAAACATTCCAGTGGAGGATCCAGCCTCATTCATATACAGTACTTTAAGAACTTTCGGTTCCCTTGTATTCCTGAGTGTATTTTAATGAGGCTGGATCTGCAAAAAGTGCTGCATTTCAATACTGGAGCAATGTTTTTACAGCATTGTATGGTAAATGAACTGGTGGGGAAGAAGAATTTCAAAGTACAAATTAAAGTATACTATACCGCCTAAATAAATGCAATTGAGCTCGTGCCAATGACGTCATTTTGGGAGTAAAACAATGCCGCGTCGTTGTGGAAGCAATGTGCGTGCGCGTTGTGTGTGTCCATAGCACGCGTAACGCGCTATGATGAGGCTCCCATTGGTGAACTAAACCGCGTTACGCCAACCAGAGACACACACAACGCGCACGCACATTGCTTCTACAATGACTCAGCATTATTTGACTCCCAAAATGGCATATTCGCACGTGTTCGAAAGGGGTCAATATAATTGTTTTACAAAACAAACCAAAATTATGGTTAAGTGCCTATACATAAGTGTAATTCATCAATACCTTAGACAGTTTGCGATCCCTATTGGCTGAGAGCACGTCACGTGGCCAGTCTTAAACGAATGATAGACCGGCCAGTCTTAAAAACTGTTTAGCCTGGCCCGTGCCCGCGCCCATCACCACAGCGCTTATGGAACATCCAGACGCACATACAAACTGCACGCGCCCGAAGAGCAAAATGTGCACTATGTGGTAAGTACATGTACCCGGTCGTGTGCGTGCAATATGCGAAACGCACACATCCAACAAACAGCAGTTTGAATGAATGCGCATCATGCATGTAACAGTACAATGCAAAACATGGCAAAACAACAAGATTATCATAAATTGTGAGTTTTACCGATTTAAACAAAAATGCATTAATGAATGGGAATAAAAGTGGATTTGGCCAGTCTTAAACAATCTTTTTAAAACCGGCTAGGGGCCTGGATGTTGATAATGGCCCTCGCCTGCGGCTCGGGCATTATCACTCGTCCAGGCCCCTAGCCGGTTTTAACCGTATGTTTAAGACTGGCCAAACCCACCTGTATTCCCTAAATAATGTTTACACCTGAAAAAGGTCCAACACAAAAAAATGATAATTTTCTGTGTTTTTAAGTGTTATGGCCAATGCAATACAAATATTTCACTAAAACATAATTGTCGGGAAAAGGTTGAAGATGGGGATTAATAACCCCAACAGTCCAGTGATACAAAATCAAAATCACTTTAAAGTCCCAATGTATCATTTGCAAGATGAAACTTGTCACAAATTTTTGGAATAAGGCCATAAAAACAATGTTTACAAGTAGCATGCAGAAACTTTAGCTACATGCATCAGTGCTCCAGAAAAACCTTTAAAATGCATGTATTTTTTTGTGAAATTAAGTGAATGGTATTAAATAATGTGTGCATACACATTTTAAAACCACCTTCAGTACTTAATTTTAAAAAGAAAGTATCATCTTGGACAGGAATAAATGTGGTGTTTGTAACCACTTTGAATCAATTTATGGAGTGAAATTGTGGAGTCATTGAAAATATTATAATGGGACTTTTAAGTAGAAACAAATAAGAGTATAAGCATGTTACATGATATTTATTTCCCTCATTACATAATTGGGTAGGTACAAAGGCTAAATTGCTGTTTATCACAGAGCAATGAAGACATTTCATTAAAAACATTTATTCATAAATATTAGACAGTTTACGTATTGGCTGAAAGCACATCACGTGGGCAGTTTTAAACGGGAGATAAAGACCAGTCAGTGCGTATGGAACACGCACACAGAAACTGTACGCTTCCGAAAGCAAAGTGTGCAGTGCAGTGACATACTTGCATTACACGTACATGTAATACTAGTATATAACACGCGCGATCAAACAAAAACAACACGACGCACAGCTGGCAGTTCAAAGGAACGCGGTAGAAATTGAATGCAAAACATAGTAAAACGACAAGCTAATTTTGATGAGTTTTACCGATTTACACGAACAGGTATTTATGAATGGCATTAAAAGTAGGTTTGGCCAATTTTAAACAATCTGTTTAAAATTGTCTAGGGTCCCTGGGCGCTGATAATCAGCGCCCGGGACTTTAGCCGGTTTTAAAACGTATGTTTAAGACTGACCAAACCTACTTTTAATCCCTAATTCATTTCATAGAAATAATGTATATAAAAAGTTGAATATTCAAGGTTGACTGGTGCTGATTTGATCAGTTACCTGACTTCACCAAGCCAGACTAATTACCATCAAGTTCATGTTCAACCTTCGGGGTTGACTGTCCGATGCATGATCTCAAATGTCACTGGTCCTCAGTCATGAATGCAAAATCCACAGCACATAAACTCCATGATGAATCGTGCAAGTTGGTAGTTTATTCTTGCCAGTGTTGGTTGTCAAAGCCAGAACCTTAGTTTCTTAATTGCCTCCCTGTAGTTTAGTACTGTCTGAAACGGAAAGAGAGAGACAGGGGGAAAAAACAATAAATGTGGAACTTGTGCTATTTTACTGCCAAAATACACCTTGACATTTTCAAGGCAGCATGGGATTGGATGACAAACAAGGCACAGAGCCCCATACATGTAGGTTGGTGTGAAGATTTTTTATCCAATCCCATGATGCCTTGAGAAAGTTTTTTTTAATTTTTATTATTATTACGTATTGTGAACCATTCCTGTTGTTCATGCATGTATTCTATAATTAAAACATAAACATACATGTACACAGTGTAGTGGGCATTACTTTAGGCAATTGAAACTAATTCAGCATGTTCAGTTCAGGATACCTATGCACCTATTAATTGTTTCCCCACCCCTCCCCGTAGTGCCCCGCCCCTTGGGTGGGGTTGGTTTGATTATGTTTTTCATGCCCCAGGCCCAGGGTGGGGATTTTGACCCATTTAAAAAAAATATATATGTGCATCTGATAGCAAGACGCGCATGTTTTGCACGCGTGGGTGGTGATGTTGTCGCCTATTTATTTTTTGTCCAGGGGTTGGAATTTTGTCACGCGATATTAAATGACAATCCCCTTCATGTACTATATGTAGGTAGGGCGCAGCCCGGGGGGGGGGGGGGGGGGGGGAAGAAACAATTGAAAGGTGCATTACATACACTCGGCAAAAGAAGTTCTTGGACACTGGTAAAAGTTCAAATAATTTTTAAAAATAATTCATAAAAAGCACATTATTGTATATCAATATGACCACACAATAGTTCTCTAGCAGCATGATATGGAGTTAACGCGTGAGCAATCATGCATGGCTGGTTACACGCATTAAACAATAGCAAGTACAGTAACAGAAAATTGCAAGAAATGGAGCATTCAGTTATTCAATTGTGAAACAGTTTATGTGGCATAATGATCCATTGAAAGAAAAAAGCAGTATGTTTCTTTGCTGGGGGTTCATTATTGAACAAATCCCGTGCACATTGTCAAGTCAAAATAAAATGCCGTTTTGAAAAGAAGAGGAAATTATCCATCTTGGATGCATCATTATTCCACTGGAATTGTTAACAAAATTTAGGCCTGCAGGATGGACATGATTATTAGCATTTGAATGCTCCATTTCTTGCAATTTTCTGTTACTGTACTTGCTATTGTTTAATGCGTGTAACCAGCCATGCATGATTGCTCACGCGTTAACTCCATATCATGCTGGTAGAGAACTATTGTGTGGTCATATTGATATACAATAATGTGCTTTTTATGAATTATTTTTAAAAATTATTTGAACTTTTACAAGTGTCCAAGAACTTCTTTTGCCGAGTGTATATATGCACTGTAAAACTCATGTTCCGACCTTAGTAGTCTGCCTCAAACAAGAATCAGAGGCAAAATGCCTAGGACATGCAAAGATATCACATGAAAACATTATGCATCTATCAATTGTCCCCACCCCCGCCCACCGCGCTGCTCCACCTCTTAATTAAGTGGGGGTTTGGTCACATTTTCCGTGCCCCATGGTGGGGATGTTTTACCCATTGAAATACAATGTTTTGTGCATAAATATCAAGGCGCGCACGTTTTGCACCCGAGGGTGGGGATTTTTGTCACATAAATGTATTGTTCCCCAGGGGTGGAGATTTTGTCACGCGAAAAGTGACAATCCTCACCTCTTAGGTGGGGCAGCCCGGGGTGGGGCGTTGGTGGGGGTTAACAATTGGTAGGTGCATTATACGTTCGAAGGACATGCATGACATGTTTGTATACGCCCTACACAAAATGCACAATAATCAAAATGAAACATGTAGGCCTACATGTTAACACGTTTTTAGAAAGATTTTCCAACTAACCTTTCGATTCTGGAACACTTGATGAACACTCTGTCATGTAGTTAATCATCCTGAAATCTCAGGGAGTTTCCACTCTGCGAAGCGACGTTACAATAAAGTAAAAGCACTCCATACCTGCTCGCCGCCATCTTCTTAATGGTCATTTCACACGTGCAGAAAATTTAACCAACCCTGTTGTGCATAATCGATTGCCCAATAATTAGGTAGGCTAATATTTGAGAAAATTTGCCCAACAATTGGATCACACATTACCAACTATTGGTAACGGAGACATTGCTCAAATCGTTTTACCCAAAAAATTCCAAACATGTGGAAAATTTAACCAACCCTGTTGTGCATAATCGATTGCCCAATAATTAGGCAATATTTAAAAAACAATTGAGAATATTTATTTACCCAACTACGATTTAAACAGCATGGGACAATTTTCCCAACAATTGGATCAAACCTTACCAACTATTGGTAACGGAAACATTGCCCAATATTTTTTACCCAACAAATTCCAAACATGTGGACAATTTAACCAACCATGTTGTGCATAATCGATTGCCCAATAATTAGGCAATATTTGAAAAACATTTGGGAATATTTATTTACCCAACTACGATTTAAACAGCATGGGACAATTTTCCCAACAATTGGATCAAACCTTACCAACTATTGGTAACGAAGACATTGCCCAATATTTTTTACCCAACAAATTGTACACATGTGAAAAATTTAACCAACCTTGTTGTGTGTAATCGATTGCCCAATAATTAGGTCATATTTGTAAAACAATTGGGCACAATTTATTTACCCAACTACGATTTAAACACCATGGGAAAATTTGCCCAACAATGGATCAAACATTACCAACTATTGGTAACGGAGACATTGCCCAACTTTTTTTACCCAACTTTTTTACAGTGTGTTAGCCTGACGACCTTGTCGCAAATGATTCATGGCAGCTTTCTCTTCGTATTTCTTGAGTTTTCCGGTGTAAAAAAAAGAAACTAAATGTATGCTCATTGGCTCAAAGAAAAAGATAAGCGCGCATGAGCTCAGAGTACACATCAATAATAATCAAGTGCATAACGTTAAATCGTTTAAATGCTTGGGTGTTATTATTGACGAAACCCTTAAGTTGGAACCAACATGTCGAATATGTAAAGAAGACAGTTTTCTCGAAATTAGCTATGTTAATAAGAATTCGGGACTGTGTAACTCAAAAGCACATGCTAACCCTTATGTTAAGTTTATGCACCTATCAATTGTTTCCCCCACCCCTCACCTCCAACCCCCCCCCCCCCCCCCGCCCCCAGGCTGTCCCACCTAAGAGGTGGGATTGTAACTTTTTGCGTGACAAAATCCCCACCCCTGGGGCACAATTTAGGTGACAAAAATCCCCACCCTCGAGTGCAAAACGTGCATTTATGCACAACAAAAATTGTATTTCAATGGGTCCAAATTCCCACCCTTGGGCACGAAAAATGTGACCAAACCCCCACCTAAGAGGTGGGGCTACGCGGGGGAGGGGGGGATGGGGGGGGGGGGGGGGAGGGGGGAGGGGGGGGGGGGGGCAAACAATTGATAGGTGCATTAGTCATGCCTATTTTAGATTATTGTTGCGCAGTATGGGGTGATCGTTACGCATCTCATAACACTGTCTTTTCAACTTGAGCTTTGCTGGCTGTTATTGCTTTTTCATTTATTCCTGTATTTATTATTTATTACATGAACAGCCAGCAAAGCTAATGTTGAAAATAAAACGACACACCAACAAAAAACCCCAACATTTACCACGTTTTCACCAGAAAAATATATACTTTCGACAAAGATTCGACGATGATCTGACAAAGAGATTTCCTGATGTGAACGCACGCCTCTTAATTAATGGATGAAGCAAATAGCTTCATTCGATGAAGCAAATAGCTGAGATCCGCACTATGATTAACTGATCTTCGTCAAAACGAAGCGATTTCGCTATTGTGAACGGGGTTAATATTGTGAGGTGCAAATTTACTTTTTATCAAACTTGGAATGGCCCGAAAAGCACTACTCTTAAATAATAGCCTGTGTATTCAAAAGGAATGAAGCGAGACCGAAGCAATTTTTACTGGAGTTAATAAATTAAGTGAGCTTTCTATATTGGGGGGAGGGGGGAGGGGGGAGGGGGGACACGCTGTATGTCTTGGAAAAAAAATTGGTAATGAGATCCACAAACTGTTTGAAATTGCTTTGGAAAATAGACAATAACGACTGAAAAGGGTTTGGTTACTCACACATCTTAGGACACGATCCGTTCTCTGTAATGCTGCCATCGCGGCCATCTGTCCAAAATATACCGTCGGCGAATGCCGTGTATTTGTTCGCTCTGTTGTAGCTTTTTTTCTGCCGTGTAACTAGAAGCAAGGAGTGGCAAAGTACCTTGCTCAAGGACACACACTATGGACTGGGGTTCGAACCAAGAACTTTTAGAACTAACGCATGTTTTGAATACAATCCACTAGACCGCACCGCCACAGCACTCCGCATACACAAAATTGCATTTGAAGAATTCAGGCACAAACGGGCTATGGATTTTCATGCCAGCCACGATCGATTTTTCATGTTAATTAACCATCTCTACAATTAGAGGGGAAACTTAAAATTGTTGAAAGAACAATTAAACTTTTAACTTTTAATTAAAACAAAATGGTTTTTCTGACTTCTTCTTTTGGTGTTGTACACTATCGTGTTAGCCTGACGACCTTGTCGCAAATGATTCATGGCAGCTTTCTCTTCGTATTTCTTGAGTTTTCCGGTGTAAAAAAAAGAAACTAAATGTATGCTCATTGGCTCAAAGAAAAAGATAAGCGCGCATGAGCTCAGAGTACACATCAATAATAATCAAGTACATAACGTTAAATCGTTTAAATGCTTGGGTGTTATTATTGACGAAACCCTTAAGTTGGAACCAACATGTCGAATATGTAAAGAAGACAGTTTTCTCGAAATTAGCTATGTTAATAAGAATTCGGGACTGTGTAACTCAAAAGCACATGCTAACCCTTATGTTAAGTTTATGCACCTATCAATTGTTTCCCCCACCCCTCACCCCGCCCCCACCCCCCCACGCCCCCAGGCTGCCCCACCTAAGAGGTGGGATTGTAACTTTTTGCGTAACAAAATCCCCACCCCTGGGGCACAATTTAGGTGACAAAAATCCCCACCATCGAGTGCAAAACGTGCATTTATGCACAACAAAAATTGTATTTCAATGGGTCAAAATTCCCACCCTGGGGCACGAAAAATGTGACCAAACCCCCACCTAAGGGGTGGGGCTACGCGGGGGAGGGGGGGGGGGAGGGGGGGGGGGGGGGAGGGGGGGGGAGGGAGGGGGGGGGGGGGGGGGGTGGGGGGGGGGGCAAACAATTGATAGTGCATTAGTCATGCCTATTTTAGATTATTGTTGCGCAGTATGGGGTGATCGTTACGCATCTCATAACACTGTCTTTTCAACTTGAGCTTTGCTGGCTGTTATTGCTTTTTCATTTATTCATGTATTTATTATTTATTACATGAACAGCCAGCAAAGCTAAAGTTGAAAATAAAACGACACACCAACAAAAAACCCCAACATTTACCACGTTTTCACCAGAAAAATATATACTTTCGACAAAGATTCGACGATGATCTGACAAAGAGATTTCCTGATGTGAACGCATGCCTCTTAATTAATGGATGAAGCAAATAGCTTCATTCGATGAAGCAAATAGCTGAGATCCGCACTATGATTAACTGATCTTCGTCAAACGAAGCGATTTCGCTAGTGAGAACGGGGTTAATATTGTGAGGTGCAAATTTACTTTTTATCAAACTTGGAATGGCCCGAAAAGCACTACTCTTAAATAATAGCCTGTGTATTCAAAAGGAATGAAGCGAGACCGAAGCAATTTTTACTGGAGTTAATAAATTAAGTGAGCTTTCTATATTGGGGGAGGGGGGAGGGGGGGGGAGGGGGAGGGGGGGAGGGGGGGGGGGGGGGGGAGGGGGGGACACGCTGTATGTCTTGGAAAACAAAATTGGTAATGAGATCCACAAACTGTCTGAAATTGCTTTTGAAAATAGACAATAACGACTGAAAAGGGTTTGGTAATACTCACACATCTTAGGACACGATCCGTTCTCTGTAATGCTGCCATCGCGGCCATCTGTCCAAAATATACCGGCGGCGAATGCCGTGTATTTGTTCGCTCTGTTGTAGCTTTTTTTCTGCCGTGTAACTAGAAGCAAGGAGTGGCAAAGTACCTTGCTCAAGGACACACACTATGGACTGGGGTTCGAACCAACAACCTTTAGAACTAACGCATGTTTTGAATACAATCCACTAGACCGCACCGCCACAGCACTCCGCATACACAAAATTGCATTTGAAGAATTCAGGCACAAACGGGCTATGGATTTTCATGCCAGCCACGATCGATTTTTCATGTTAATTAACCATCTCTACAATTAGAGGGGAAACTTAAAATTTTTGAAAGAACAATTAAACTTTTAACTTTTAATTAAAACAAATGGTTTTTCTGACTTCTTCTTTTGGTGTTGTACACTATCGTGTTAGCCTCACGACCTTGTCGCAAATGATTCATGGCAGCTTACTCTTCGTATTTCTTGAGTTTTCCGGTTTAAAAAAAACAAAACTAAATGTATGCTCATTGGCTCAAAGAAAAAGATAAGCGCGCATGAGCTCAGAGTACACATAAATAATAATCAAGTGCATAACGTTAAATCGTTTAAATGCTTGGGTGTTATTATTGACGAAACCCTTAAGTTGGAACCAACATGTCGAATATGTAAAGAAGACAATTTTCTCGAAATTAGCTATGTTAATAAGAATTCGGGACTGTGTAACTCAAAAGCACATGCTAACCCTTATGTTAAGTTTATGCACCTATCAATTGTTTCCCCCCCCCCCCCCACTCCCCCCCCCCCGCCCCCAGGCTGCCCCACCTAAGAGGTGGGATTGTAACTTTTTTCGTGACAAAATCCCCACCCCTGGGGCACAATTTAGGTAACAAAAATCCCCACCCTCGAGTGCAAAACATGCACAACAAAAATTGTATTTCAATGGGTCAAAATCCCCACCCTGGGGCACGAAAAATGTGACCAAACCCCCACCTAAGGGGTGGGGCTACGCGGGGGGGGGGGGGGGGGGGGGTGGGCGGGGGGGTGGGCGGGGGGAGGAGGGGGGCAAACAATTGATAGGTGCATTAGTCATGCCTAGTTTAGATTATTGTTGCGCAGTATGGGGTGATCGTTACGCATCTCATAACACTGTCTTGAGCAAATGCCTCAAACGTGCAGCCAGAATAATACTGAAATGCGATTTTATAACTGCATCAGCTGACATGTTTAAAAAGCTCGACTGGCTTGCCTATTAAAGGAACACACCGGCTTTGTTGGGCTATTTTGGGCTCGAAATAGACCCATACATTATTCTGAAGCGCCTTCCAGAGTAAATTAGATATATCCTGAAAAGACGCCGTCAAATTTAGCCGTTTTTGAGCAATTTTCAAAAATTCAAGGTCGCGTGACTTTTTGGAACCAGATTTTGGTTCCAAAAAGTCACATGCTTGCGAGTTAGTTTTGTGTCCAGCCGCATGAAAGTTTATTACTGCAGAACAGTCTCTAGTACATATTTCGACATATACATCGGCCAAAAGCTGTCCTTTTGTACGAACGGCACAACTATACGTACAAAAAGCGCACTGCGCGATTTGAATTTACTGCAGTGATTTCCCAGCATGCAACATACTGGTAGGCCGGCTGTCAACGCCGCGTAATGCATAGTTCCGAGATAGTCTGGTACCCAGACCAAAAATTCTTTGACTAGACTTTATTCAGTCGTTGTATGTCCCTTACGAAAATGTCCTGTGGTATTCCTGTTGTACTGCTGTGGTACATGTAATTACCACAGGGTACCACACAGATTTGTGTGGTAATGCCAATGCCAGATATCCTGATCCTGTGGTAATCGGATACCACAGAAATACCACAGGAAAAAACATTATCACAAGAGTACCACACAGGTTTATGTAGTAATGTCAATGCCAAATATCCTGGTCCTGTGGTGTTCTTGTGGTACATTAAATACCACAGCAATTAACCACAAGAAAAATATTCCAACAGAGTGCCACATGATTTCTGTGGTAAAGTAATAACACAGAACACCCCATCCTGTCGTTTTATTGTAAAATGAATGAAACTAGAATTACCACAGGAACATTACGACAGGTACACATATGCATAACCAGAACAGGAACAAGAGTACCACAGGAACAAGAGTACCACAGGAACAAGAGTACCACAGGGACGCGTACCACAGCAGAGTACCACAGGAACAGATTACCACACGAACGAGTACCACAGGGACGCGTACCACAGGAACCGGAGTACCACAGGAACAAGAGTACCACAGGAACAAGAGTACCACAGGAACAAGAGTACCACAGGAACAAGAGTACCACAGGAACAAGAGTACCACAGGAACAAGAGTACCACAGGAACAAGAGTACCACAGGAACAAGAGTACCACAGGAACAAGAGTACCACAGGAACAAGAGTACCACAGGAACAAGAGTACCACAGGAACAAGAGTACCACAGGAACAAGAGTACCACAGGAACAAGAGTACCACAGGAACAAGAGTACCACAGGAACAAGAGTACCACAGGAACAAGAGTACCACAGGAACAAGAGTACCACAGGAACAAGAGTACCACAGGAACAAGAGTAC
Source organism: Henricia sp. BOLD:AAB3569 (assembly GCA_037783545.1). NCBI lineage: Eukaryota > Metazoa > Echinodermata > Asteroidea > Spinulosida > Echinasteridae > Henricia > Henricia sp. BOLD:AAB3569. The sequence continues at coordinate 464,633 of JBBELK010000272.1, read as the reverse complement.
CACAGGAACAAGAGTACCACAGGGACGCGTACCACAGCAGAGTACCACAGGAACAGATTACCACACGAACGAGTACCACAGGAACGCGTACCACAGGAACCGGAGTACCACAGGAACCGATTACCACACGAACAGAGTACCACAAAAAGAACCACAGGAACAAGTGGACATGAATATGCAAATCGGAAACACAATGTACCAATTTACTGTAATGCACATTGTCGGATGCCATGTTTACATAATGTATTATGTTCTGAATTGAAATTGTACTAATTTATCAAATAGAAATATGCATCAATACATTTGGCATAATGCCATACTTAAAGCATAATGGCCTCTTTTTTGTTTTATGTTTGTTTTTACCCGTGACCAACCATGGATAGATAGCTGCATTTGGCCAATGGCCTGGTAAACATTTAAGTCTTGAGCACTAAACATTCCGACGCAAGTTAATGCTCTTTGCAGTGGTTCTTGTGGGCACAGAATGAACAACACTGGTTCAACCCCGAACCACTGCTGAACTGACCTTATAGTCTGGTTTGGCAGCTTAAAGTTGGACAAATCAAACATAACATTTGTAAGATTACGATTGACTTGATTGTTATCACAGGAATATCACCACGGGAATGTTACCACAGGAATTTTACCACAGGAAATTTACCACAGGAATTTTACCACAGGAAATTTACCACAGGAACTTCCTGTGGTATATGTCCCAAAATACCACAGGAATATTTATGTGGTAATGTCCTGTGGTATTATTTTGTGGTAATACCACAGGACATTTTCGTAAGGGGTGGAATATGTGGAGCGGGAACCAGTCTAAGTTCCGAGATTGCCCAGTTAATCCCGCCCCTTAGATATTGTTGCTATGTGCTCACAAGCCATCGTACAAAGCGACGGGACTCGACATGGAAAGCACAGATTCATTGGAGAAAACTCAAAGGTATTTATGTTTTAGGGTCGACAGTTACCGTAGCACACATTGAGCGATTTCTAGGAACAATTTCTAGGGTGTGTGCGTGCGTACATGTACTTGAATGTGTTTAATACGCAGTAGCATTTTTCCTACAAAGATGGCGTCTGTGAGAGCGGTCAATAGTCTGAATCAAAATTCTGACTGTCGTCAAAATTCATGTTTCGTGACTTTGAATGACAATTCATAGTTCCGAGATTGCCCAGTTAACCCCGCCCCTTAGATATTGTTGCTATGCGCTCACAAGCCATCGCAAAAAAATGGCGACACACAACGTACAAAGCAACGGGACTCGGCATGGAAAGCACAGATTAAATGGAGAAAACTCAAAGGTATTTATGTTTTAGGGTCGACAGTTACCGTAGCACACACTGAGCGAAGGGCTAGTAATGCAGGGATGACATATATTCATAAAAATGCGCTTTCCTACCTTTGAACATCGAATCGCCCGACATTGAAACCAAAATTCACCCGGTCACTGGCGCATACAACATACAAACTGTATGGGCAGAAAATCGCGTGATTGTGTGATGATTGCATCACTTTGACCTATGTGGGCGCCGTCTGCTAGCTCTGTTGTGATTGGTCGGCGGGTTCGGCTTGATTGACAGGTCGGAACTATGCATTACTGCCGCGTACCAGGGAAAATCGACGGGTAACAGAAGATTCTCTGTTTCTGAACGGTAACATGGCTGTATTTTAACAGATGAAGATTCAAAGTGTCTTGTTCCTGAACAAACCTGTAATTTAAGGGCATATCCTCTGTAATCAAGCAGAAAAATATTTTTAAAATGTACACAGACGGAAGAATGTTTGTGCAATAACAACAAATTCCAAAACAGTGAGAGTTACTGTTCGATTTTGACTTTTTTAACAGAAAAAAACACCTGTGACTCAACACAATTTTTTATAGTGTACCAATGTACTGGAAAAGCAAAAAGAAAAACAAAACTCAAAATACACAACAGCAATGTCATCCCAATTTTGCTCAATACCGCGGAAACCTGGCAACTGAAGAAGACGCGGATACCGAAATTAGATGCTTTTGATGGCCGATGCACATCATCGCAACATCCTGGGTATCAAGTGATCAATGATATGTTACAGATCTGGAGATCAGAGAAAGAACTTAAACTATAACCAACGACCATGTAGGTGACATTCTCCGGACTCGAAGGCTTAATTGGTTTGGTCACATATAGCCCATCAGAAAATGACAGAATGGAAAGCGAAAAGGGAAAAAATCTAGAGGATCTAGGAAGACAGAAGATGACACGGCAGAGCACCATTAAAAGGGACCTTCTTGATGCATGTGCACTGTGTGCAGACACTAGCAATCAATAGAAAGCTTTCATCGCCTCGTGTGCCAGCTGACGTGCACAGGAGCACTTATACTTGTAAACAACGTACACCGAGGACTACGTGTACAACACCGAGGACGTAGTTTGCGACCGCGTGCTTATATAGCCAGCCTCAGTAAAACGAATTGCGTAATAGCCCCAAATACAATTGCCACACCATAATAAGGCCTAAATGCCTCTGCTTAAAATGATTTCTTGCCAAAACTTAGATAAATAAGAATACCAAAGTCGTCCCCTGAATACAAACTGGGGAAAAAACACCTTTTTGCCCTGATTTTATTTCAAATGTGATTGTCCATAGGATGGTTATTTAAAATGCGTCATTTTGATGAACCTGACATAATTGTTTGACAGAGGGTTGGTAAAGTGGAGAACGGTTGTCTCGGTCGACCGAGGAGGAGAAGAAACCAATTTAATCAAAAATAAGCCCGGGCAGACGCCATCAAACGGAATAAAAATGAAATATTTGATATTTTGTCAATTTGAAAGCTGGGAAGAGTTTATTATTCTGGCCATATTGACAAAGCGATCCGTCGTCATTGTCTTATCCAACGGTTTACCGCCGAACTGAAATAGTATAAATATAATATATATCTTATTAGTTTCTGGGGGTCAACCGTTGCAGTCTCGTCGAATGGGGGCGCTTTTAAATACAATAATCACATGTATTTGCCAAACAAAACATACTACAGGCCTGGAATACAAACAAATAAATAAATAAATATTTTTCTTGTAAATGGCAGTAATGAAATGAGGAAATAAATACGAAATGAAACACAAGAGAAACGAAATATGTTCAACTGTCTGGACGGTCGACCCTTGTCGAAAGACCAGTGAACATATATACCTTTCGACCCTTGGCACAATGCCAAGCAATTAACATTGTAAGTACATGTGTTCTACACCTGTTGATGAATACAGGGAACCGGGGGCCGCGTTCAATGGCGCAATACGTATGCATACCGTACCGACAATACCTTCAACTTCAAAGATATAGGAAAATACCCATTACTGGCATACCTATTGCGCTATTGAACACGCCCCATGACAATGCAATACAAATATGTGCGTGGGGAAGTTTTTTTCTACAAAAGTCAACGGTATCCTAGCTGTAGCCGTCAGTTGCAGAATCGGCATCACAGTGAAAAACACCATAACAGGGACGGATCTAGGAATTATTTTCAAGGGAGGAGGTGTTCTGCCAATGCGAGTGCCGACAAATTTGTGGGGCGAGGGTTACCATTAATATTTATATCGGCATGTTGCCGACACTGGCGGACTCGCAGAACATGTATTACATTAAAAATTTAGCCAGAGCAGGGGGAGCGGTGTTTGACCACGCCTCCCCCCTCAACGCCTCCCCCCCCACACACCCACCCCCACCCCCCACCTCCGCCACCCCCGCCCCGCCCCCCTACCCCCACCCCCACCTCCCCCCGTCCGCCACCCCCGCCCCCGCCCCGCCCCCCACCCCCCATTTCAATGTTGTTCGGAGTTGCGTCCGCCGCGGCGAGTCCCAACGTTGAAATGGATGGGGGGGGGGGGGGGGGGGGGGGTGTGTGTGTGTGTCGTGATTGGCTCATTACTTTATAAATATGAAAGGCCCGCCCCCACCCATACATGTAACACTGTGTAGTTAAAAAATACTTGCCATTTCTGTAGTAATCACAAACCGAGGACGTCCTCGATTCGCGAGGCGTCCTCGATACGATGGTAAATTTCCACATAGAGGACCTCGATTCGCGGCTTAGACGAGTCCATCTAAAGCGGGCCTCCCACTGTGCGATATTTGCCATGAATTTCCTACGATTAGCGGTACGATTGTGTGTAGAGTATATAGACAGTCTCTGGTAATCGTACTAATTCGTAGGAATTTCGTAGAAGAGTCTATACACAATCGTAACAAATACTAATTCGTGGCCAAAATCGCACAGTGGGAGGCCCGCTTAAAGCTACGAACTTGCTGCGAATTGCCACGATTAGATAAGATTACCTAAGATTGTCTACGATTGTCGCACAGTGGGAGGGTGTTTTTCGTAGGTAATCGTAGCTTGTCGTAGCTTGTCGTGAGGTTTCGTAGGTTGTCGTTACCTTTCGTGGGTTGTCGTAGAGTTTTGAACATGTTCAAAACTTTTTGATTGTATAACCGTCTCGTATCTTAAGGATTCGTTGAAAATCGTAGGGAATTGTAAGAATTCGTACATGTGATGGGAGATCACAAAGAAAATAATCGCAGACATTCGTATGCATTTGCACTCGAATTCGCACATCGTAACCGTACAGAGAAAACAGTGGCGTATAGCATGACTGAAGTTTAGGGGCCGGGCAAAATTTCAGGCGGCCAAAATCTTGACTGAAAAAGTCCTTTCTCCCATTGACCTTAGTTAAGGCACAGGGGGGCCGGAAGCACGGGGGCAGTGGGGGAAGCTGTCCCCTACCCTTCTTTCAAGGGAAAAGCGGGGGTAGCTATATGCCCTTATTTTTATTTAAAATTATCACTAGGTGTGCAATCGCCCCTACAAAAGTGCCCCTTGTAAAGGGCTGCACACGCCGCTCCAAAAACTCCCGGCGCCCCTGGATAGGTAGCACTTCGTTGGTGGAGGGGCAACATCTTAGTTAAGGGAACAGATCGCCCCCTCACCTTGCTGTTTTCGGGTGTAAGATGTAAGTTACTATGGTGTGATTGTAATATATACCAAATTAAAAAAGATATTGGGGGAGGGGTGAAGATAGGGCACCAGCGCTGCACCCCCCTCCCCCTTATGCAGCACGATATGTGGCAGAGGGCACCCCCCCTACCATTGTTCCCCCATCGTGTCTCAAACATCCTAGGAATTTCCAAGGAATTCCTTTCAGTTGTTAGGGGGTGTTGGTGCGTTAACAAAAGGGAAGAGTGTGTTGAGGTATAGACGGGTAGATTTAATCTATCTCAGCCCCGATGTACTGTAACATCAAGTCAAACAATGTGACACCAGGACTATGTTATCTTGTTTTATTCTGGGATAGCTGCAGTCACATACGCCCACTTTAAGTACAATGTCATGTGATTTGTACTATAATGCGAGGACAAAGTTTGCATTGAAAACGAAGAAAAGTGACATAATTATACTTTAGCCGCGATGGCTCTATGTAGCACCTTAAAGATTCATAGCAAAGGATAAATGATAATTTGTTAAAATAATAGCTTTCTGTGCATGTCGCCGGTTGCAACCGGTTCTCCTCCTCCCGACGTGTGATACAGAACCCGCTTCCGATGCCTCTCCGATCTATACGTGCTTGTCCTAGGAAAAGGTGCGTATCGGAACTGACACGTACTAAAATGTCAATCAGCTTTCTGTAGGTCGTATAGTGCACGAGATTCGTTTTATAGCTGTGGCACATGCAGCTTAAAGGCCTGTTCGCAATGGTGAACTCCTATAGTGGCCGGGTAACGCATGCGTAGTGCCCATCCTGTGAAAATTGTCCTTGTCCGAGATAATGGAGATTCCTTTAACAGAACGTGATGCGATAAAGTCGGCAAAATAATGAAAAAGACATGCAGACGAATGTCAGGTGTATGATGATTCATGTTGGCCACTTTCGACGAGGATTAGTCTAATATTTGACAGCTTCTCACCCAAAAGGAGTCTTGAGAACTTTATGATTAATGATGGCTTGGTGCGTGCTGTCCAGGACTGATTCAATGAAGCTTAATTGGTAAGGGAACCATACTGGCCGACTTGTGTCCATCTGATGGTGCGGATTGCAAGGCTAGTCTGGTGGATGAAACCTGAAGACGCGGCGAATGCCGTTTTCACTCCGTTGGTTTCGCTGCGAAAACTCGAAGCCTTATGACTTCCCGCGCGGATTGCGTGCGGCTTACAGGCTAAGGGAAATCACCAGCCCGTGCGCTTCGATAATCGTCTACTTTTCAGCTCGTATCGACTTGAAGGTGCTTTCAAATGACATTCTTCAAAATGCTCTGAAAGTAAAAAAACAAAACTTTAGGGAAGGAACAAATTAAGTTTTCATACTGGCGTGTACGAACACTAACACGTACAAACGCTGCCTAACTGGCTTGATCGACTGGTCATAGACACTCGTGGTCTGCAGATGTCACTCGTGGACATCGACTGCCTAACCGACTGGTCGTAGACACTCGTGGTCTGAATATGTCACTCGTGGACATCGACTGCCTAAAAGCTATAACTGGCTTGATCATCGACTAGTCATAGACACTCATGGTCTGCGGCTATCACTCGTGGACAAAACTAAACACTTTATTATACTAGCATGTCCGCTATTGTCGTTTAAAATCACTCACTCAAGACTGCATGTTTCGCAGATGACCATTACAGACAGCTGTTGACGAACACCCATACGTGCAAACATGCTAACAGCCTTGCTTTGTCGACTCACCATAGACACTCGTGGTCTGCAGACGTCACTCGTGGACATGGCGATTATACACAAAGCAAACCCGTCATCAAGAGCTTGCAGTTCGTTACATTTCCGAAAACAAATCCGTGACCGTTACATCCAACAAATTCAAAGTTTCGGTAGCTTTGCAGCTTATTTACTTGCATAACCAAAAAACTCAAAACATAAAGAGAGGCGGCGCGCCCAAATGTTTTGTATGCTCAATTTACAATAAAAAGTGCAAATGCCGACTTCACAGCCGGGGTACAACAAATTTAGTCGGGAAGGTCTCTTATGATTTGAATGCATGTATTCTGTGCGATAAAGAATTATAGGGAAAAAATCTCCATGTCTCTTGGCCAAATTAACCCCATGTGTTATGGAGCACGACAAAAATCCTAATGTTTTCAAACAAGCACGTTAAATCGTTTCACAACTAAAGGCAGGTTTCCTTGCCAAATTTATCCTCTCTGAAACAGTGTCATATAATCCAAACCGCGCATACGCTGCGCTCACACGAAATATATAGACACTCGGATTTTATGGTAAACACAAGGCAGAGCAACAGGCCCCCAATCATAAGCTCAATGCAAATGGTTCAGTAACAATAGAGAAATCACCAGGCAAACCTAAACCCTGACCCTGCGTACGGCCACCCTCACATCCAGCTGCGCCGCACGTCCCCCAATTGCCCAACCTCTAATGACACCTCGCAAAAGTGTGGATGCGATTAATGCAATTGTACTCTTAAATTGCGTAATTCGAAATTCATATTCTGGAGCTGTCCGAGTGTGCCCGTTGACTCGGGCCTAAATGCTACAGCATGATGTAAACTATATTTCAGTTCACGACTTATAGTCTTAGCACGAGTTCGTCCTCTAGATCTGTGCATACATTAATATGCTAGAGGATATACACAACTGCAATATGACAATTCTCAGAATGGTCGGTATTTGAATAAATGTCAGTACAGTACTGCAGTTGCAAGGTCTAAAGGGCTTACCCTTCATACATGTATCCAGGCTATGTTGCTCGAAACGCAACTGGGCAAAGTTAACCGAACAGAAAGAATGTTCGCGTGAACATGCTCCACGAGATTCAATCTGCCTATACGTATATATACTTGCTAAAAGTTTGGGAAACATTCCCAAGCACTCTGAAGAGTGCAATGAAAATGTAATTGTTTTCTTTCGTCCGACTCAATAACCACTAAAAGGTGTTCAAATTTTTAATGGAAAATCAATTTAGGAGTGGAAAACAATATCTCGGTCTCGACCAGAGTACGGAATTCGTGCAGAAAACATGAGGGAAAACAGCCCTCTGTAATATAGCATTATAAAGGTTCAGACGTTCGGAATAAGAAAAATAGCACTGTCGAGGCTTCATGTTTGGAGACTCAGACGTTACTAATTAGCACGCTCATGGTCGAAGACAAGCCGTTTTGGATATCAAGAACCACTATACTTACGTTAACAGCACAGATGTTTTTTATTTATTTGTTTTCGTTATAGACGTTTTCAAAAATAGACAAGCCGTATTTTTTTATAGACTGGTTTCATAGTAATAATGCACCGAAAGCGGAGCTAAAACTATACGGCGGCCATGTAGTTTCGTTCTCATATCATGCGTACATACATGTATGTATGCTTAGGCCCCTCACAATTACAAATAATGCCTGGACTCAAATTGATAAATTCATATTCGTATTCGTATTCTGCCAATGACACATGCAGAGTCTCAGTATAGCTTCAAATAGGTAGTTTAAACTAAACGGGTACTTATCTTAGATTATTGCTGACGTCCTCTCGCACAAGTAGATTGAAGTGTCCAGCAAGAATTCAGTAGTTGACCTCGGAGTGAAATACCCCTGCTCTATTTGGCCACGCGTTTGACCAGATTTCGTTGACTCGGTTTACTGCGACCCCATTAGCTGGCAACTTGCGTGTTCCCCCGCAGTGAAGGCTTGAAATTAGCGAATTTGTCTGGTTGTTTAGTATCAAAGCAAACGACATAGAAAATACGGGGAAGAGAGAAACCTAAAATGAACTGTGTGTGACGCTGTGACTGCCCGCGAATGACTTGCAACCGCCCATGCAAGTGTACCACATTACACGGCGCATTCTACGCACCAGTACACCACAATCAAACCTTTAGACCTTACGTAACACCCACCAACAGGTGCTCTCACACTTACGATGAGATAACAATTCTCTTCTTATTGCATGCCGAATAGAATTTATAATGCACACAAATGATTTTTTTACGCCATAAGGGTGTAGACTAATTGTAGAAAAAGAAAATTGACTGCGTTTGTCCGCTTAAAGGCACAGCCTCGTCAGCAATGAGCGCGCGCCAAATTCGTGCCACGAAATACGCAACTCCATAGCAAAGGCATGGAGCTGCGTATTTCGTGGCACGAATTTGGCGCGCGCGCATTGCTGACGAGCCTGTGCCTTTAAACTTTACGCTTATACGTAGTAGGACATTCAACAATGAATGCACATGTAGTTTTCCAATAAGGCATAAAAAAATAAAATGTTATGTTGGCGTAACCCGACCGACCCTAAAAATACGGCCGACCCTGGATATTTTTTTTTTTTTTCAAGGGAAGAAATTTAATGAAAAAAATCTATATAAATGAGTTATAAATACGTTTGAAACCACTTCTGACCGTTTCTCATTGTTGTATTGACTTGTCTGACGCTGGCGCGCGTGGAACTTTGGAGTGCACATTGTTGCACCAACGATCAAACATGCAGCAGAAGATTGCGCAGGCTCTACAACAATGTACATGTACATGTACAGGTGTGATATCGATACGGAGATAGATGCACCAAGTATACATTGTACATTGTACGCTCGCTGAACCGAAGGAGCTACATCCTGAGATCTCAGGGAATTTCCACTATGCGAAGCGACGTGACAATACCCTGAGGAAATACACGCAAATCTGTGGAGCGAGCCGGCTGTTGTCTTGAGCCAACTCACGCCCGAGTCATTTTGATGTAATTTAATCAATTCGGTCATGTTATGCCGAAAAGAAACAATTTCTATACTTTCCAGAAATTGTATTGGGTTCCGTTCCTTATGACTGTCCCATTCCTACCAAACTTTCAAACGACGAACCTTATTTACTCCGCAGTTGTTCACATTAATAACAGGGATGCATGCTGACGAATGTAATGGAACGGATTCCCCAGTATGCTTTAAATAGCAGCCAATCGCCGACGCGGACAACGGCCAGCATTACCGAGTACATGTATCACATGCATGCACGGTGTTTACAATCTGCGCGCGTTACATTTGAATGCCTGCAATCGTGCTACAATGCACTGCAAGCGTCCTGATTGGTCCAGCAGAGGCGACAAGATTTCTGTCGCTAGTCCCACCGCCAAATGGGGCCTTTTTCAACAGGGCCACTGTACGCAGGAGATAGGGAGTGCGTTAAAGGGGCACTGTTGCAAGAGGATGAAGGAGCTAGCTCTACATGAACAATATGGTAGCCTCGTCCTAGACTGTTGCACGGCGCGGACAGCTACATACAATATTTAACATATTTGGCTATTTATTTTGTGTTTAAAAAATAGTTTGTTACAATATAAATAATTTTAATTATTTTTTCAGCATTTTACACAATAAAAACTGATATATATACATTCTAAAAATTGTAAACTATTTTGTGACCCCGGCCCCGTGTTTTTCACAGTCGCATCAACATGGCGCCCGGTTCCGAAGCGTACAGTGTTTCCATCAAGGGAAAATGTGGATCTGCGGTCATTTTTGATCGCTTAAAACGGATAAATTTGAGTCAACAGCTAAGGTTAATCGCCCAGAGCTGCGCCGACGATGTCAAGGTGGGGTACTTACACGGTGCTGAAAATACAATCGTCAAAGGAAGAAGCGGGTCCATACAAAGATGTGGAATCAGATGAAACGGCCAGCATTTTGTCTGATTTTGGTTTCCACTTTTTCATGTCATTTTCGTTGCTGGGCGAAAAACAAAAACAAAACCAAAAAAAAATCCCGACCTACCTACCCTATTTTTGGGGGCCCGTTACGCCAACATAACATTTTTTTTTTATGCCTAAGCCTGGCGTGGATTCCTTTTGCGCGTAATTTCGTGGAGGAAATTTAGATTGCAATGAAAACCATGCACTGAAACGACGCCCGTAAGATATACGCACGAAAAGGCTCCCGAGTATGAATCCACCGTATGGTGAGTGGATTTCATTTGACCTTTTGAATAGAAATAGAACCAGCTAATTCCCCAATGCACCAGCGCATCCGACTGAAATTTCTCTCACACCTTCTCAACGTCCCGCTCCCATCTTCGGCCCTTTAAGAAGTATGACTGAAACACTTATACAAAGTTTCCAGTGACAATGTTGTGGTTAATTTATTGTCATACACGGAAATGCTTCAAGGCAAAAACTAAAACGTACGAATGCCCCAGCTGACATGCTTTCAGCGTGAAATGTGACTTGAATATAAATGAGCGTTCTGCTGAGGCCGAGTGTTTTCCGTCTGCGACTGTTAATATCTAAATTTAATAATGACTCCTGTGCCTCTAGTATAGAGAAGAATAATGAGGCATTGTTGATGGTAAGTTATTAACCCGGTTATAATTGATGCCGCTGCACGTTTCTTTGTGCACAGTTGCTGCAGCAAAGGTGAAATATCATCCGCCACAAGAAAATACACAAATATACTAGACAAAGTATAGAATTGAAGGTGCTTTGTTAAGAAAGTTAAATTTAACATGTGATATTCCGCGTTGTATTAAACAATTAGATTGCAGGCAGCTCAAGTCATAAAATTATATTCCACACTGATCAAAATTGTACTGTTGTGACGTTAGGAACGGACGGTATTTATTTATTTGTTTGCGGCATCCAAGCTTCGGGGACGGTCGGGTTGGCGTACGGGTTCTTTCCTCGCCTTTCACCTCGGGTTCGAATCCGGGGCGTGTATGTAGATTGGGTTTGCAGTCCCTACTTGACCGCGTGGGTTTTCCCCTGGGGCATTTCTCTGGGGGTTTTCCTCCCACTTCTAAAACTGCAACTCCTTCTTCGTCATCTCAAGTTGATAATATAGTATAGTTAAAGCTACAACCGTATAGTTGATGGCATAAAGGGCCTTAGTTGCCGAAGATGCCATAAAATATACAACAACAACAACAACAACCAAGCTTCGGAATGCCAGTTATTCTTGGAACCCACCCAAGTGTTACGTGATATTGTGTATATAAGTGAACTGTTCATCATGGTCCAGTTAGTTGTGGGCGTTGGCCATCTACACGTCGTACGTACGTACGTACGTACGTTGGTTTGTGTAGTCACCTTTTTGAGTATTTTGTAGTTTCCGAAAAGTGAATTTAGTTTCCAAGAGTTTAATTTCATTTGAGTTGTGATTCCCGGTGTAACATAATAGTACTTAAAATACACATCGTAGCACAGTTAAGCGTAGGTTAACTGTGTGGACAAATGCAGTTGTTCCTCGCTAACTGAGATTGGCTATATCACGTGAGCCTAGTAAGTCCTTCAGAGGGATAAACCCTTCAATGAGATAACGACTCCTCCCAGAGATCACTTAAGAGACCCCTCCCAGAGATCACTTACCGGGATTCGAACCGCAGTCCTACTGCTTAACGTGCAGACGTCCTACCAATTGGACCAGGGTTTCGAAACACGGTATTGCCGTTGTTCCTCACTGATTGGGATTTACTATCACGTGAGCTTAGCGAGCCCTACATAGGGATATAGACCCTTCAATGCGATAACTATATACCCCTTCCAGAGATCACTGAAGATTTTTCCGTGATTGTAGACCACCAGTTGACTTCATAGCTCAATTTGTAGGGTGTCTTCACGTTAAGCAGAAGGTCCGTGGTTCAAATCCCGGCGGGGCCAAGTTGTTTTTCACTGCATTCAGATTTACCAAGCTCATGTACATCTGTCCAAATTTATACCGAAAATATTTACCCCGGCGGTCCCTGGGTCATAATCCCTAAAGTACTCACATAACCATATGAAATAATTATGGAAAGTGTTTGTCAACGCAGCAAGAGTTGTAGTCTTGATGCAAGACCGAGTTCGCGATCCCCACATTGTTCATTTTAGCCGCCAGAGGGCGTACCTACACTTACAACGTGAACTCGAAAACTCGGTCTTGATTACTCCGTAAGAAAAAAGTTCGATAACCTTTATGGAAGCACATGAATAATTAAACAGCAAGGTCAAAAATTATGGGCGCCTGCGTAGAAGAGAAAGCGATGCCTCCATAACTAGGTCATGTGGGATGGTAACTTGCCGTGTACATTTGTACGTGTGCAGTGATTCACCGTGCCGCGCGAAAATGATATCGGGCCATTTTCGTGCAGTGACCGTGGTGCATGGTTTTATAGCAATGGAAATCCAGGCTGGGTGCCCAAAATCAGACACGCAGAATTGTATTTCTCATTTTTATCATCAAACTTAATTGTTCTAACATGCATTGTTTATTTTTTATTTAATACAAAATAAAGACGTTTATAGTGGTCGGATATGGAATTCAACCTTAAAATTCAAATTATTTCTGCACTTGAAGTGAAATATTGAACTAATGAATCAGACAATGTTGACGAACATTTCCTTGGACAATGTTGGACAGCAGTGGGACAAAATTTAAAAATCATGAAAATTTCTCTTTCTTAGTTTTTACACCATGGTTTTTACAACTAAACTAAAATTTTACATGGTTTTATAACAATGGAAATCCAGGCTGGGGCCTAAAATCAGACATGTCATAATTTTATTTCTCATTTTTATCATCAAACTTGTTCTAACATGCATTGTTTATTTTTCATTTAATACAAAATAAAGACGTTTATAGTGGTCGGATATGGGATTCAACCTTAAAATTCAAATTATTTCTGCACTTGAAGTGAAATATTGAACTAATGAATCAGACAATGTTGACGAACATTTCCTTGGACAATGTTGGACAGCAGTGGGACAAAATTTAAAAATCATGAAAATTTCTCTTTCTTAGTTTTTACACCATGGTTTTTACAACTAAACTAAAATTTTACATGGTTTTATAACAATGGAAATCCAGGCTGGGGCCTAAAATCAGACATGTCATAATTTTATTTCTCATTTTTATCATCAAACTTGTTCTAACATGCATTGTTTATTTTTCATTTAATACAAAATAAAGACGTTTATAGTGGTCGGATATGGAATTCAACCTTAAAATTCAAATTATTTCTGCACTTGAAGTGAAATATTGAACTAATGAATCAGACAATGTTGACGAACATTTCCTTGGACAATGTTGGACAGCAGTGGGACAAAATTTAAAAATCATGAACATTTCTCTTTCTTAGTTTTGACACCATGGTTTTTACAACTAAACTAAAATTTTACATGGTTTTATAACAATGGAAATCCAGGCTGGGGGCCTAAAATCAGACATGTCATAATTTTATTTCTCATTTTTATCATCAAACTTGTTCTAACATGCATTGTTTATTTTTCATTTAATATAAAATAAAGACGTTTATAGTGGTCGGATATGGAATTCAACCTAAAAAATTAAAAATTATTTCTGCACTTGAAGTCAAATATTGAACTAATGTACATTTGTACGTGTGCAGTGATTCACCGTGCCGCGCGAAAATGATATCGGGCCATTTTCGTGCAGTGACCGTGGTGCATGGCCTGCCGAGAAGCGACATTGAACAATGTTGGACAACAGTGGGAAAAAATCTAAAAATCATGAAAATTTCTCTCTCCTAGTTTTTACTAATGAATCAGACAATGTTGACGAACATTTCCATTTTTTTTTTAGTTAACCAAACTGTGCAAATTTCCTTCAAGGGCTTCTGTCCTATCTACAAAGTAGTTTGCTGTTGTTCCCTGGAATTCGTAAAAACAGCTTCATATCCACAAAATTAATAGGCCTTCTCAAAGCATTCTCCTCAAAGCACTGAAAAGGGTGAAATTTAAAAAATTTTGTAAACTAATAAACATCAAATTTAAATTTGTTCCATTAAACGTTATTCCAGTATATTTTCGGAGGCTTATGCAAGCAAGTTGCTCTAACTAATTTTCTGCAATTCTGCTTGCTGTAAAAACAAAAACATGCACGAAGAATCAGAAAAAAAGTATATTGTTTTAAATAGGCCGTAAAAGGTCGATCCTTAGGTTTAAACAATTTGACTTATTTTTTGTTGGCCTAAATGAAAATCAAATGGGTCATATTTGACTTTAGAAAATGTACAATTACTTTTGTAAAACCATGTGGCTTTGAGAGACTCCTTTTAACATTAAACTTACAAAAATTGAATAAGGGCATTTTGAAATTTTTAAAAATCTGCCCAACAATTTATAATACTTCAAACATTGTGTATACAAAGCATGTGATAGTGAGTGAAATTAGTAGTTTTTAAGAAAGTGGGTGGTTCTTCACTCAGATTAATTCACTCCTAAATTTCGGGTTTTTTTCTATCATATCTAAACTAACTGATGCTTGCAAGTCATTTTAGGGAAAAATAGTAGTGGATAACTTCTCTGAAATCGTTTAGCACTTTTGTTTTAACCGAAGCCAATAATATGAAAATCATGCCATAGTAGGCTATAGGAGAAGAAAACAATCCCAGTCGTTTTCTTCCTCCATGCGTAAGCGATGAAAAAAAATCGTGACCAAGCAGAACATGCCCTAAGAAAATCTCTAAATGCCAGTCTTTGATAGCCTTTGAACTTTTCGATTATCAACTTGGAACGAAATGCTTCGTCTTCACTGGCCGCCCAATCATCACACCCGACCGTAGACCCGTTCACGGGTCTAACCCGACCGTATACGAGCAACGCAGGCCGCGCCGGCAAGCGGTAAGGCCCGGACGGACGACGGTACAGGCGAGCCACTGAGTGCAACGCGCAAGATAGCTTTGTCCGTGGACAACGTGTTTGCCTCATATCATGTTTGCCTGCTGACTGCTGATCGATCGATCGATCAGCGACTGGAAAAGCAGCGACATTTGTATGCACTGTCCTGTCCAGTGTGTACTCTGGGTACCAGACAGACCAGAGCTGTTGTGAATTATGGAAATTAGATGACGTCACGCATTTCAACGTGTCACACAAAGGTATGCCAGGAATTCGCTCGGTATTTTGCGAGCGATTTATACGGAATATGAAAGACTGTCTTTTCGACTGTATTTCAGGTGCGCCCTCTGGCGGCCAATGATGAATAGTCTATGTACATCGTGTATTGCGCGCAAAAAGGCAGTCTTTCCGAAAGACTACAAGAGTTGTTGACGCTACTTTTACATGCATGTCTGTACATTTTATCGTACGTCCGTTGCTCGCATGGTTGTCGATCCATCCGTCCCAGACACACTACCATCTCTCCCCAGGACATCTATTCTGATAACGTTGCACCTACCCAAAGTTAGCATTTGAATAAACGCAGTTCTGAATCGACGATGCATGAATCCGTAAATTAGCGGATTGACACACCCAGCGACGTAGGAGGTTACGGTAGCCGCCATGTACACGTTACTACTCACGTCAATTCCAAGCGACGGTATATCAATGTATCTAATGAGAGGATAGGGAACGTAACCCAACCATACCACCAGAAACACAGCCATCATCATACGGTTCAGGTCGCGGTCAAATCGTGGTCTAGATGGCCTTTTACGGCGTCCTGCGCGTCTTAGGTTCTTGGTTGTGACGCTTCCTCTACGTTTATCGATGAGATTAGGCTGGGCTTGTATGTGATCAGGCTGGGCTTGTATGGGATCAGGCTGGGCTTGTATGGGATCAGGCTGGGCTTGTATGGGATCAGGCTGGGCTTGTATGTGCTCAGGCTGGGCTTGTATGGGATCAGGCTGGGCTTGTATGAGATCAGGCTGGGTCTCCAGATCATCGGTCTCCAGATTGGCCATGTCATGGGTTTGCTTGTATTTGTGGGTAGATTGACAAACCTCACCACAGTCTCTGATCTCCGTTTTATAGTTTTCGTCTTGTCGATGTCGACTGGAAAGGTCACCATAATGTGTTTGCACGAGTGTTGAATTAGAAGGGTGATGGTCATCTCCTGCATCCACTGGTAGATCCGATTGGAAGCGGAAACTGGTTTGCTTGATGGCAGCTGCCTTCTTCGCGGGCATTGATGGCATTTTTTTCGGCAATTTGAAAGGAAACGGACCTCCCTGTCGAATCAGCAACTTCGTCCCGACGAAATTTGTCCACCGGAGGAGCAGTTGGTAACTCGTCCTTACATCGCTTTGTTTTGCCAGTAGTTGCGGACGTAATGTCTCCTGCCGAGACACTAGGAACAAATGAACGTGATGCAGCATTTCGTGCACCCAGGCTACCTTGAACAGTCAGATGTTTCTTTCTTACAAAGGACAGAATGATAACGTAAGATGCCACAATGACAATACTTGGTAGGATAAATATATAACAATAAACTACCACAGATACCCTCCAACTTGTGGCATTGTATATTGGAATGCACCGAAGCGCTTTCTCCAAGTATAATACATCTGAGTTGCCACAACAAAGAAATGATAACAGAGCATCACGCTAAACGTAATTAACCAGCAGAGCGAGACGGCGATAGCGATGTTTGTACGAGTAGCGATCTTTTTGGCTCGTGTAAAGAACACCACATGAATCAGACGGTCCAAAGCAATACACATGGTGTGCAGTAGAGACAGGAGCGAGAAGGCAAGAGTGTAGTACGTATGAAGTCCACAGAAGAAGTCCCCTGACCGCCACTCTCTAAATATCAATGTATCTACCCCTGGAGCCAAAACGAAGCTAGCGTATAGAAGACCAACTACACTCAGGCTTACGATAAAGGCATTACCGCGTGTTCGTAGATATTTCTTTCGGGTTACCGCAGCAATTACGAGTATGTTACCAACTAGACCGAATAGCAAGAAGATGATAGATATACTCGCAGCTATTCGAGTCACTAAGAGCGACGGAAGATTTGCGGCTGTATCGTTCGGTGTAGTTGAATTGTCCAATATTACCATTTTCTCCGGATGGTGTACATTAACGAACCTCTGGATGGATGCTGTCATCATAGAGTCTTTGTCCAACCTTCTATTCACTTGTTGTCAAAATCCACCATACGAAGTACGCTGTTACGTCTCAAATAAGGCGTTCAACAAAAATACTGTTACGATGTGGTTTACATATTAAAACTGCCCGGTTGAGGTTATGTCCAAACCAGACGAGACAAGAAGACAAGAGCAACGCGCTGATTTCCTTGTTTGTATAGAGGCATCCCCAGCTAACATTTCAGTTTCGAGTTCACGCGTCATACTATATAGTGTAATTTGTTTCGTTGACGGAAGTTACGGATGATAACTCGTTTCAAACGATAACGCACAGAGACATTCTGAAAATGACATTCAGAAATAAAATGCACACTTGCTGCTGTGCTGCGTTGCACGGATGCACATAGACTACGCGAAATAATCGCGTTCGTTTGGTTTGAAGGATGGTCTGTGAAATTGTCCACAATGCAGCCAGTCTGACGTCATGACGAAGGCTTGTCGGCATGCTGTAACTTCCCGATGCGAGACTGAGGAATAAACTACATGATTGGGCTAGTTGTGTTATCACGTTTAAGCACGTTTTAGCAACGGTTCCAATCTTCCGAGTTATATGTCTTTCCATAGTAACAGACGACGCTCCGCCCTTTGAACGTTACTTCACAGCAATTAATTTAGAGTATCTAAGCATTTTCCAACAATTTCAGACCAATGCTAAAACATAAAAGCTACCCGGTGCCACGTTTCTCTTTTGGTTTTCCGTGAAGCAAGACTGTGCATAGAGAACGCGGTGAGGGACGAAATCGTTCGTGCTTGACGTTGGCAGTATCTCGCCGTGGTCCATTATTAAATTGACTCCCCTCTTCACATTATTATAGTGCGCCAAATCTAACCCATGCATCTTAACAGAAAGTGTTTTGTAAACGTGACGAGAAGGGTTAAAGCTTGCTCTGATCAAGAGTAAATGGCAGTGTTGCTATCAATCACTGTTTTGGTGACAGGTCCATAATGATGTCCCATATGGCATGTTCTTATGTAAAAGTCTCATGCCTCTTGTAGACATTGTGTTATAACATCTGCTGAACAGTGACAATTCCGCATGGTTTTCTTACAGGCTTACACGATGCCTTACGTGTGTAAGGCATCGACGTATAATCACTGGATGAAGTATTGTACGCCCCAAACAATGCTTTGCCTAGACTGCTCCCCGGTCCATGCGATCGCTTGCATTCCACTTAAAGGGCCTGTGACATCCTAAACAACTTTGTGCCTATAAGCTTTGCTTCATAATGACGGATTACTTGTTCAGCAAGACATACTATTGTTCGTTTAGATGTAAAATCAATAAAAGGTGGCCTTTTTTAACTTTGAAGATTTCATTGCAATAAATCACAGACAGAGGGCGCTGTTCGGAGTACATCACATAAGGAAGACAGAAGGGAAAAGTTAAGAAAAACATAAGACTTCAAGATGGACTTGTGGCAAATTGCTGCAGTTTCTACCCGCAGTTTTGTCATGGCTTACAACAGGAAACATGTAGAACAAACTCAAACAGCCATGG
The DNA here is from genome assembly GCA_037783545.1 of Henricia sp. BOLD:AAB3569. Classification (NCBI taxonomy): domain Eukaryota; kingdom Metazoa; phylum Echinodermata; class Asteroidea; order Spinulosida; family Echinasteridae; genus Henricia; species Henricia sp. BOLD:AAB3569. The sequence goes on along the minus strand of JBBELK010000272.1, from coordinate 445,281 downwards.
ATTACAAAAGTTTCAGGAAAATTAAGAAAAAAGTGGAATCTTTTGTGCACAGTTGAATGTGATTTTTCTGTGTTTGCCTCTTGTGACATCGTGACCTTGGTAATGAATATGCATATTCGCATTAGCATAAAAACTAAAAACCTTTGTTTTAACCCCCAAAGCAAGCTCCAAATAGGATTTTTATGACTTTAACTGAGTAGAGTGGTTTTAAAGCGTAGATTTCATTGATAAAAATCCTAAATAAGGGGCCCTTTAAAGGCTAGTATACATGTACATGATTGGTATCTCGAAAATCAGAAATGTTCACAGATTTACGCCTAACTTACACAATATAAACACGATGACCGTATAAAACGTCCCCTGAAATGGTTTTGTCTGAAGTGCTATAGTCTTTGAGAAATGAGTAAAACAATTACTTTTCGTCTCATGAGACGAATATTCAATTCGCCCCCAAAACACTTCGGCCAAGTGCCATTTCGCCCCAAATCACTTCGTCCAAACACTACATCGCCCAAATGCTACTTCGCCCCAAAACCACTTCGTGCACAGGCCGTGGTTCAGGGCAAAATGGTTTAGGGTGAAGTGGTTTTGGGGCAAAATGACTGCAAACCCTTTTTTGACTGTTTTCTCAAAAGTTATAGACGAAGTACGGAGCTGCTTTTTGCTCGGGTTGGTTTTAATCATGCATATCTTCAATCACACAGGGGGATAAAACTATTTGTAACAGTTTACCAATCATGTATAGGCCTACTATCTTTAACACATGTAGGCCTATACTATAGTTAAGACAGTATGACTAGTCAGAGCAAGGAATGGTATATGGGGAGTACAGTGGTGGACGTGGCCTCAAATGTAGACGTCGTTGCGGCATCCAGTGATTATATATCGACCGTTTAAGGTGGATTCACACTGAGCTTTAAAAAAAAAGCGTGGAGGGAAATTGGAGGAAAGTTGGAGTGAAACGACGCACTGGAAATCACCGAATCACAAAACCAATTCCCGCCCAAGTTGATTATCTGGTTCCCAGGGCGTCGTTTTACTCCAAATTTAGTCCATACCACTTGTTTTCTCTCAAAGTAACGCGCGTTGCATTTACACGCGAGATGGCTATGTGAATCCACCCTAACCTTGACGCACGTCGCTTTGAGAAAAAGCGGCGTCGAGGTAATTTAGACAGACTTTACCCTGACTTGTTTCAACAACATACGGGGAAACATGTTTTGGACTATTTACCAATTAAAAACCTCGATTAAAACGTCGTACTTTCAATGTGTCGGATAATATGCTTAACACGTACCACATTCACGCAGTTTAAACTTTATCATACTTAATTCAAATACATGCATTTTAAACAGCTAGTATCTCCCCGTCCACATTTTTCATGGAGGTGTACGTATGTGTCTCCAATACCATCACAACTTGTCTTCCACTAAAAATCGACAGTCTTTCGTTTAAAACGCAAAGCAGTTCCGACCCTCTTCACCCGAAATTCTGAAACGCTCGAGGTCACTTGGTTTGTTGATAAACAGTGTTTTGACGTCATCCTGAGAAGAACACAAAACGGCCTGTGCAGTATTGAATGGAAAATATACGGAGTGAATGTTCATCATGCTGTTTTGTCCTTGTAATTCAAAATACAAACATGAAAAACATTTTTGGGGAAAAAAACAGTGAAATTGTGGCTCACAATTTGGAATTTGGAATTTGGAATTTATTTTATTCAGCCAATGCAAAAACGTTAAAAACGGCTTACATCGGTAATTACATTGTTCCTCCTCGAGCTCAAACATTATACATATTAAAAACAATGAAACTGACAAGCAAATAACTTAGTTTACAACTATACAACGAACGACAATAACGAATACACAACACTATCCACCAACACCAATTTAAAAACATTTAAACGAACTCAATACAGTTACTGACAATTAAAACCCATTAAACGCACGAACTGCCGATGGATAAAAACTGCTTAAAAAACGTTTACTACCTCGAAAAGACCGAAGACGACGGCCGGACGGTAAAAAATTAAAATATTCATGTGCTGGATGGGACTTGTCGTCCATGATAATTTTGGTACGGTTGCTCATTTTGTCCCTATAGATAGACTCTAATGATGGTAAATTGACACCGATAATCCTCTCTGCTGAACGAACAACAGAGTTAAACTTACAGAGATCATTAACCGAACTTCGACCAAACCAAACAATAATGGATGAACAGAGAATACTTTCGATAATAGCCCGATAAAAATTTACAAGAATGTTTTGGCTAACACCAAATGAATTAAGACTACGCAAGAAAAACAATCGTTGACGAGCCTTCTTTAAAATTTCTATTGAGTTCTTACCCCAACTAAGATCATTCGTAATGTGTGTGCCAAGCAGTTTAAAGGTCTCAACTTGATCCACAGCCTTGCCATCAATATATACAGGTTCTTTTAGGTTCTTGTGCTTCTTACGGAAATCCACTACAATTTCCTTGGTTTTGTCAACATTTAAAACAAGGTTGTGTTCTTTACACCAGTTGACGACATAACTAATTTGTGAACGATACTCGGATTCATCATTATTTTGAATAAGACCAATTACAGTTGAGTCGTCCGCAAACTTAACAAGTCGTGAGTCCGAATGCAAAGCCTTTAAGTCAAATGTATACAATGAATAAAGTAAAGGTGAAAGAACACATCCTTGAGGTGTTCCAATGTTCAGATTTATAGGACTAGAAACACGATCACCAATACGAAATCGATACAGGCAACTCAAGATCATTTATAAATTTAAGAACTAATTTAGATGGCATAATTGTATTAAATGCAGAACTAAAATCAATAAATAGAACTCGTGCATATGATTTAGCGTGATCAAGATGATGCAAAACTTCATGAAAAGAGAGACATATAGCATCCTCAACGCACCGATTAGCCCTATATGCAAATTGATAACAGTCCAAGTCCGGTGGCAACAATGATTTAATAAATTGTGAAACAAACTTCTCAAAAACCTTCATGACTACAGAAGTTAAAGCAATTGGTCTATAATCGTTCAGGCACGATACAGAGTTCTTCTTGGGAACCGGGATTATCGTTGATTGTTTAAAACATCGAGGAACTTTGCAGTGGGTGAGCGATTGATTAAAAATACTTGTAAAGACACCAGCCAACTGCGAGGCACAAGTTTTCAGTAGACGCGGACTAATACCATCCGGACCAGCAGATTTGTACACACTGAGGCAAGAAAAATGGCGTAAAACGTCAGACTCACTAATGACAAACGGTGCCTCGTTACTTAAAACTGTCACTGGTTGCGTTGCATTTCCACACGCTTTGTCATGACGAGCGTAGAAATCATTCAACCGATCAGGTAAAGTAGCGTCGTTGGTGTCTGCCGATTTCTTTGAGCCTTTATACTGTGTAATCAGGTTCAAGTTCGCCCAAAGTTCCTTAGGATTTTTGGAGTCAAATTTATCCTGAAGACGCTGCTTGAAAGAACGTTTAGCGATCTTAATACTCCTCTCCAATACATGCTTAGCTCTTCGAAATTGTTCAGGTTCAATATCTTTTGATCTGTAAGCCTCGTCCTTAGCAACAAGGAGTGACCTAATTTGCTTATTAAACCACGGCTTTGCGTTTGGATACTGTAAAACAACTTTTTTCCGCAAGCAAGAATCCATGCAAAATTTAATGTAACTTGTTACAGTGTCAGCACACTCATCAAGTCCATTGCTCTCAAATGTTTCCCAATTTGTTCGTTCGAAGCAGTCGCGTAGTTGTTCAGTTGACGCCACAGACCACACTCTCACGCTCTTTTTAGTAGGTTTACTGCGTTTTAGTTCTTGTCTATAAGCTGGGACGAGAAATACAGCAGAATGGTCTGAATTACCAAGATTAGCACGGGCAATTGACTTGTATACTCTTTTCACTGGACAGTAACAATGGTCCAGTACTGCAGGTCCTCGCGTAGGGCACGTTACAAACTGCTTGTAATTTGGAAGAACGGAATTCAGTTTCGCCTGATTGAAATCACCCGCAACAATTGAAAGAGTCTGTGGGTCGGCATTCTCGTACTCTGAGATAACGCCGGTAAGTTTTCTCAAAGCGATATTGATATCCGCCCGAGGGTGAATATATACAGATGTCAGCGTTACTGATGAAAATTCTCGAGGCATATAAAATGGTCTGCATTTGATAGTTAAATGTTCCAAATCAGGAGTACATCCACTAGAGATTACCCTAACATCCGTACACCAGTTATTATTAATCAAGAAACACACCCCGCCTCCTTTTCCTTTTTCCGTTACTACACAATCCCGGTCCTGTCGAAAGATGCTAAACCCAGGGGGTTGAAACAATGAATCAGGATGCGAAGGTTTCAACCATGTTTCTGTTAAACAGAAAACATTACAGTTCCCGAAGTCCCTTTGGTTGGCAATACGACATTTCAGTTCATCCATTTTGTTATACAGTCTTTGGACGTTTGACAGTATTATACTTGGCACAGGGTTTTTGCAATCCCGACGGGATGAAGCTCTTTTGAAGTAAATACTGGTGCATTAAATTGCATACAACTACACAACTACTGGGCACATCCCTGGCTTTTTGCACAAGAAAAATTCTTCAAAAAACACCATTGAACAGAGACGTTTTTTTGAGTTTTTGCGTGTAAACGTATGGAACTGCCGACCGTGTTTACTCGTGTTTCTCAGGATTGCGTCACGGGGTCATGCGCATATCTACAGGCCAGATCTTGCAGTGTGAACCATCTTCAGTAGATTTTTGCAGGCAACTCAATCCTGTCTCTTTCCTTTTTGTTTGTAAATTTTGGTTGAAGGTTTCACCGCTTACAACGGAAAAACAAGGCCAAAGTCGATGCAGAGGAATTGACGAAGAACATATCAGCTTCACCGGAAGAATCCAAAGGTTTGCTTGACAATTTGGATAAAGCAAGAGTAAAGGTTTGTGTGATGTTTGTGTACTTAGATACTTTGTTGTAGACTCTTTGCAAGAGCGGCCATGACAGTTGCAGTCGCATAGTCACCATGCATCATGCATGAGTAGGTACTTTGTGTCACATCTTTTAAATATGAAAACCTTCCCCTTGTCATGGCCGCCGGTGCAGAGACTCTATACAAAAAATCGCTTTCACTTGATCATCCCCCTATTGCTAGTTTTTGCAGGACATCCGAGGACAAGTATCATTAGTTACAATGAAAAAGGAATACCTAAACAAACGGCTTCCATATTAGGTCAGTCGGAATTTCGTCGTCCGTGTAGGAATTTAATACTTAACGAGACCTAAAAAGGAAGAGTCCTTATTTATCGTTGATAATAAAAATCGATGTTAAAAAGAAATTCCGAGGGCCTTTTTTTAGTTTTCGGGCTTTTAATGTTGGAACTAACTTTGTTTTTTGTCGAATTCGTAATGAGTGCGTCGCCGAGTCAACAGGATATCGATGTCACTCCGCGAGAGAACGTACCATTATTTATGGGGTATATAGTTTATGAAAGTTTAAGTACGTCGCCACTATATACATTATGTAACCATCACAATTGTATTCCATAACACTTGGAAGGCTTTAACATCACGTTGTAGCAGAATAAATGTTTCTTGTTTGAACATTTAAGTCGTTATTGTGCTTATTTTTCTTGTGTATTTCCTGCTATAAAATCGACCACTCTGATGATTGGCCCTTAAGTCTGAGATCCAGGCCTGTGAAATATAAATATACGGCATTTTTAACGTCATGTCAGAGAGCCGCGGCGCCGGCCGGCTGGCCTGCAATAATATCATCGATGGATCGCAAAAGATTGCTGTGTATTATGAGCAACAAAATACTCGTAACAATAAAGTAAGTAATAAAGGTAAAAATAGTATAGTAAGCTTTATGCATATTTATGGTATTTTTTTTCGTATAGGCCCTACATGAACAAAGATTTTAAGGAAATTACCTCCTGGAATCAACACATAATGTAATTTTAAGATATACTTCCCACTTGCACTTTTGTCGCAAATGTTGCTTTTCTGTCGAAAAAAATTCTTTAAAAATTGCTTTCAGTTAGTGCACAAGATAACCATTCGCGCGCGCGCTGCTCCCTCTGTTGTCGCGCTTACGCACAGACCGCTCGCCGCGTCATTTTGTGCATTACTTTATGCAGTAATTTTATCATTTATTTATCTCAGAAATGCAACATTTGCGACGGAAGTGTCAGTGGGAAGTATATCTTAGAATTGAATAAGCTATCGATTCCAATATATAGATTTACCCAAATCCGTGTTCAATGTATATGAAAAAAATACCAGATTGATTGTCTTTTCGGATGTTGCTAGTGGTCCGTGTTTGCTAATTCGTGATTTAAGTGGCATACATTCACAACTGAAAAACACACTCCAGGTACCAGTCAAGTGACAGCGACAGTCGTCCCGTTTGGACATCTCGACCGGTCACGGTCGAAATATTTGGGGAGAATTTAGTAGTTGATCATGGAAAAACTGCCATGTACGTTCGCCAGTTGAGACTCCATACACTAAGTATATTAGTATGACTAAGAGTATGACAAAACAAATCCTAGGGCCTAAGTGTTTTCAAAGAAAAACTTTATATTTTCTCATCGGTGTTTCCTAACCAAATTTACACTTTCTGGGGCATTATGATCATGACATACATTAGTACTTAGAAGAATTAGTGGCATAGTGTTTCCTCACAAAATCTTCTTTTTTTCTCACATGACTAAAAAATGTGGTTATTTCCATCAAATTTGCACTTACCGATGCTTGATGAGTCATTTCAAAGAAAGTAAAACATTCTGATCAACTTCTCAACCCTCAGTGCCACTTATTATTAATGTTAACTTTTTATTCATTTTTCAGTTGAACAGTGATGAGGACAAGGCACCAACCACCAAGGTGCATTAGGGGTCAGGAAGTGAAGATTTCACTTACCTGAACAGTGATTGGATCAAAACTGCATAGACTTCAGATGCAGCACATATTGTACCAACCAGTACCTACATTTGAGGCTTGAGGATAAACAGGATGACATCGACCGTGAACCCAAACGTATGAGCAAGCAACAAATGCCAACCAGGTATTCATCAATTCATTAATTTTATTTTAGTCCTATCAAGTGATCTACAATTGTTTTACACTTATAAAATTGTTTTACACTTATAAAATTGTTTTAACGTTTGTATTCTAAGCATCGATTTTGAGGAATGTAGATGTGGATAATAATAACAATGATTTTATTTAATTAGTTTTTTTTTCTAGATCATTTTCCCGTGTATTTGGCATTTGGAAAAGCCAGCCCATGCCTACTCATTCCCAATAGGAGGGCCGTGGATAGACTCGCGAAGGTGAAAGTCGTTCCCAAATGGCATGAAGGTGATACCCTCCAGCAGCAACTCCAAGACATTACGTGACTGGAAAACTTTTAAAATTAGAAACAGTAGTATTACATAAGTGTTACAGTACAAGTAATTAATTGTATTTCCTCGTTATTTACACTACTTGTCTTGCATTCTTGTCATTTCATTTCCTCAATGTATGTATTATGCAATCGTTTCATTTCTCCACTGTATGTGTTGTTCAATCACCTGCAAGTACAATAAGTTTTAAAGAAACCAATTGTCATAACAATGCTTTTCGGGTTTAGGCTGTTTAATAAAGTGTTAAATAATTTGTGTCAGACCCTGTTACCATCTGGGGCATGGTAGCCAGAATAAGTATGACCAAGGTCCTTGTGGTTGGGCTCTGCCAAGAAAGCTGGAGCCGAACCTGTCAGCGGCTCGTAAAAGTTAGCCAGCTACCGGTGTGGCCCTTTTTTTAAGACAGCTCAAGTTTCCACCCCTTTCTTGCCCCCTGATTGGCTTATCTCCCTATAGATACAAGTTCTGCCAATCAGGTAGTTAAAAAAGTTACTGCAGTGCATATTGCTAGGATAGGCATTTTGGTCAGGTCGCTAACCTCGCCAGAAACGATTTTGCCTTTGGTGAGAAGACAGTCTCGGAGTTTCCGTTGTCCTCCAAGACAGGTTTTTGTGCAAGTTTGATCTTCAATTTAAGTCTTCTCACCCTTTCCATTGTGCTCTGCTGCTACAGGTAAGCTGCCATTTTTATTGTATATTATAATTCTCAATGTATCTACTCGAGATAATTGCCTGAGAAAACGAGATTGGTTGTCGGACATACCACTTTAGATTTTGTTCGAGCTAAACACACGAACAGTGTTTGATACAAAGCCGAAGTTATAATTAATCTTTTTATCTCAGGATACTCGAGTATTTGCATTGTTCTAATTGTTAATTTAGTTTAGAGTTTTAATAATTAAGATTCCGCTATATTATTTAGGATACAGCGGCTCGTGTTTATTCAATCTAGAAGTGTGAACTTGCCGCTAACTGATGAAATATGTATTTTAGTTGCCAGAATGTCCATTCACGCTTTCCTGTATTTTGACATTAGATTTATTTTTGGCCATGTACAAAGCGATCGAGTTTACACATCCTTTATACACGTAGTGCACCTTTAAGCGAGCGCATGCAGTGTACCTTTAATCGGTAAAATTCGTTCGGCGCCATCTCTATCACATTTTAAATCACTTCTGAAGACAAGTCTTTTAGCTTCTTAATTATTTTATCTTTCGCTGTTTTATTTTTATTTGTATAAACCCATTATTATTATTATTTTTAAACCCACCCAGTTTTAATTATATATTTTTATTTGTATTATTTTATAAATCGTAACCTTTATTTATTTTTGACAGATTTTGAAATTAGTTTTATTAGTTTTGTTCGGATTTCCGTATGTATCTATGTGTACTTTGATGGTAATTTACCTATTTATATTTTATTTCTGTATATTATTGTTTTAACCTTTCTGTTCTTGTGTTTTGTTGTTTTACCATTTTATGTCTGGTGTACATTTTTAATAGTATATTTGAAATTCTATTTATGTTTTATTTATTTTAATTATATTTCCCAGGGCCCCATGGAAGACCACATGTTTATCTTTGTGGTAAAACAAAGATAATAATAATAATAATCATTCCCCAAACAAGCAACTGGTTTTTAGTCTATCCCCATTAATTTACTCCCTCTGATTTATCGCATGTGAGCCAATGTACCACAAGTTGGCCTTGATGGGCTCACCCACCCTGTTTGCCACTGACCATTAGCCTTTTAAAAGTATGGCGGAACAAAAGGAGAGGGCGCAATTTCATTTGGGTATGAATTTTTTTATCAATTGTATTTCTTTCCAAAAACTTGATTTACATGTTGTAATTATAATACATAGACAGAATTATAAATAAAATTAATAAGTGTAAAGTTAAAAACTGAGTTATTTTGCATTTTAGTCGATTTTATACCCACTGCAAAGTGCGCCCTCCTATTGTGTCCGCCATACTTCAAAAAGGCTAATTAATCACTTAACTCCAGAACAAGCGGTCACTGTTCATTGTGAAATGTTGTTGCCATGGAGACATTTCCCAAAGTTGTTCCTGGGTTGATATTTTGTTTGTTATTGATTATGACCCAGGGTGATTCCCGAATTGTGCATTGTTGTTGATGCACAAACTGTATTAGCGTTAAGATTTGTTTGGATTTTACTCGGCTAAATTTAATATTTTCTTTCGCACACTTTTAACGTTAAATTAGTTTAGTTTCATTTATTTATAATCAAAATGGTGTTGACCCTAAGAAAGAAACGATTTTGCCTTTGGTGAGAAGACAGTCTCGGAGTTTCCGTTGTCCTCCAAGACAGGTTTTTGTGCAAGTTTGATCTTCAATTTAAGTCTTCTCACCCTTTCCATTGTGCTCTGCTGCTACAGCAAGCACATCCATCGTCCACAGGCATCGTTTTAGGGGAGACGACCCGGTTCGTCTCTTCGACTCCCCCTTCCCTATTCTACCTTGGGACCGTTGGACCTATCTTGACTAGACGGCGACTTGTCCGGATCGGAGCCCAACCCGAGCCACACTTTCAAGTCAAGTTCAAGTCAAGATCAAGTCAAGTGCAGCTAAGCCAGTTTCTTTTGTTATTGTTTTCTGTTCAACCAATTACTGTATTGTTTGTTGTTTCACTGAAGTTTACTCCACAATCCCCATGAATATTATTGTGTATTACGTTAGATCTCGGCTGTGACATGTTTTGATAACCCATTGAATTTGATTACGTGACATGGTTGGGCGATTTGTTTTAACCAACTTCGCTTTTGCGGGGGGTCGACATTATAACCATAGTTGGTTAAAATACAGCCCTCTGATCTTATATTTTACACAACCCGCAGTTTACCCAACCAGAAAGCAGAATATTTCTTAACCAACCCCTGGTTAAAGAAAAATTTACCCAACTCATAGAATTTAACCAACATTGGGAGGTTTTTAACCAACTGATTTTTAACCAGTGATATTTTAACCAGCGTTCTGAGAGTGTACGACTAAAGTTCAGCAGTTGTAACTGTATCTCCATCCTTTAGCCAGGTTTCCGTGATGCCCAAAATATCGAGGTCGCTATCGTTAAAAAGTTCCAGGATGTCCGTGGCCTTATTACATATAGATCTGACATTAAGAGTACTTACATTAAATTTGCGGTCTAGAAGACGAATGTCCTTGTGAAATATGGCTAAATTTCCATGTTTTGTGATATGACTGAGGATGCCATATTTGTTGAAAGTGTAACAGGGACTGCCCATACTTAGATGTTTGACATGCATTTTACTCACTCAGTACTTTAGTTCCCCCTCTGGGTAGATTGGATTCTCCCAGCCCCATGCCCTAATTTGTATAGAATGCTATTTCAGTGCATTAACGCCACCCTAAAACAGAGACCATGTGGTCAGCTACAGGTATATTATAGCACGCACACAAGACCCCTTCAGTAGCAGACTGGCAGCAGGAGAGAACACATTGATAAACCCTACCTCTCTATCTACACAATTTGATGAGAAAACTGCCTTTGAAGTTTAGCCTGCTAGGTGGACTTGGTAAGTGATATTCCTTACTGAAAGTTCTTATTAATCGTTCTTATCTTTTTATAGTCTTCTACAAAGAGCAGATAATAATAGCATAACTTGGTTTTTTAATGTATTTACTGAAGCACAACTTTCTGACAGATTAATAAGGAAATTACTGCCTTAATCTTGATATTTCATTTATATCTGGTGCTTACATGTAAAGAAGTGTATTTTTGTTTTGTAGTTCAGCAGTAGTTTATCACATTTGCAACAGTTTACTGTTTTGTTTTGAGCAGTCCAGGCCTGCAACTTTTGTCATGCACAGTTACCTTTAATGGCACTACTGAACAGCATGCTTGCCACGAGGCAGTAACACATGCACTGTATAGAGACATAGGCACACACTGGGCCATTGTTTCAGCATCCTGAGATCTCAGGGAATTTCTACTCTGCAAAGCGACGTGACAATACCCTGAGGAAATACACGCAAATCTGTGGAGCGAGCCGGCTGTTGTCTTGAGCCAACTCACGCCCGAGTCATTTTGATGTAATTTAATCAATTCGGTCATGTTATGCCGAAAAGAAACAATTTCTATACTTTCCAGAAATTGTATTGGGTTCCGTTCCTTATGACTGTCCCATTCCTACCAAACTTTCAAACGACGAACCTTATTTACTCCGCAGTTTTTCAAATTAATAACAGGGATGCATGCTGACGAATGTAATGGAACGGATTCCCCAGTATGCTTTAAATAGCAGCCAATCGTCGACGCGGACAACGGCCAGCATTACCGACTACATGTAACACATGCATGCACAGTGTTTACAATCTGCGCGCGTTACATTTGAATGCCTGCGATCGTGCTACAATGCACTGCAAGCGTCCTGATTGGTCCAGCAGAGGCGACAAGATTTCTGTCGCTAGTCCCACCGCAAAATGGGGCCTTTTTCAACAGGGCCACTGTACGCAGGAGTTAGGGAGTGCTTTAAAGGGGCACTGTTGCAAGAGGATGTTGTTTCAGCCATGTGGTGGTTGACCTTGCCATGACTCCAGCCCAGTAGAAATGTATAAATAGCTACCGAGTAGATTTGCCCTAGTTGGTGAGCAGAGCTGTACACTTTGGTTTAGTTTATTTATGACTCTTGTATTATGTACTCGGCCCAGTGCTTCTAGAGTTGACTTGAACAAGTCTATCTTAGTCAATGCATTATGAATACTCGTTGTGGTTTTCTGATAAACTGCCTGCACCCTGTGCTGTCCATGTACTGTGTGACTATAGGCAGTTATAATATAGAGACTTTATGACTCTTTTTATCAACAAGTTTGAGACAGTGCTTTTACATACGAAATGGTGCTTTTGGCATTGGAAATGAGAAGAGTGTTTTGTTTGATAAATCCCGTTGTTGTAATTGTTTTACTTTGAGTTTAAGTAACGGGAACAACAGTTATTTGAACTTAAGTGTATTCATGAGTGTATTTTTGGTTCTTAGTAATTAATTCAGCATTATATGTACTGTAACATTAGTGCTTATTTTGCCTATTTTTCTGGTATTTTCACAGGTTACTCAAGATTGACTGCGCTATTTTGTAACTATTCATTGAGTGTTGTGTTGGTTTATTAGTAGGTCTCCAGTTTTTGCCTCCATTGTTTTAGGTCTTTTTAGGTTTCACACATACTGGTCTTTTTAACTGGGTTTTATTGTTGGTCTTATTCTAATCTTATTTTTGATTTTTTTGTAAGAGCTCTTCGACTTCCTTGGTCTAAGGTTTATCCGGCGTGATTCACGATAAAATCCTTTTTATCTTTTTTATCAAAGTTTTGATTTAAGTGAATTAAGAGGCAAATTTAAAGTTCTTATTGCCTACTACGTTCATTTGCATTTTACTTGTTGATTTAGATTCTGCATCTCATAATATGTTTTACTAGTTAAAGTTTTATAGCTAATTCGCGGTAGACACATTGTGAGTTTGGTTTGCTTGGTTTTTTTAGTTAGAATAAATTTGTTTGCGATTTTCTAAGTCAAAGCATTCTTTATTTGTTTCTGGTATTTTTATGAGAATATCCTGCGACTTTTCTTATCGATCCCATTTTTGAAGTTCTTGATTTTTAAAAGCTAATTCTTCCCCTTGTGTCAATTTTCCGGGTTACAAAAGCTTTAAAGATGGCGGCCGTCGTCCCTCAACTATCCCACTGCACATAATACTATTCTGATAACGCGGCCGTTGACATAAAATCTGGGGCATGGTAGCCAGAATAAGTATGACCAAGGTCCTTGTGGTTGGGCTCTGCCAAGAAAGCTGGAGCCGAACCTGTCAGCGGCTCGTAAAAGTTAGCCAGCTACCGGTGTGGCCCTTTTTTTAAGACCGCTCAAGTTTCCACCCCTTTCTTGCCCCCTGATTGGCTTATATCTCCCCATATATACAAGTTCTGCCAATCGGGTACATTTCGGCCCTTTCATTTTGTTCTTTGAGTCACCGGCTTGTGACTTTATTCAAATTTGCATTCCTTGATTTCTGAATTGACCGATTATCGTTGATTCTCATAATTACATGTTCATCCCGAGATCTATCGTTGTGAGATCTTTTACGACGAATTGCCATTTTGTTTAACTCCATTGTATTTCCTGTTGTTTTGATTGATGATAATAATAATTACCGCGAGTCAGAAGGATCAACACAAAATCAGCTCTCCGTCTGTTTTTCTTTATTGAGTACATTTCTTTTTAACACGATCCAGCCTGTCAAAGGATTACCCCAAAAATTAACCCGAGACAGGTGTGACATTTGGAATTTGTTTTATTTTCCCACAATTACAGTCATAATAACATGTTGATAAAGAGCCTTGTAGAAATTTAAGCCACATGGATGAAAGGTAAACAAATGTTTTCCAAACTTAAAACACCTTCAGTTAGCAGTTTTCTTCCACAAAGTACCATTCTTACTTGAAAAAAAATCATCCGATTGTTACCTTGCTATAAACACTTTTAGTTCTCCTTTTCTTGTCTACCCGTGAAGTAAAATGTTCGGGCTTTAAAGATAATGAAGACTTTGATGACGACTGACATTGATGCATAAGATAAGGACAGCAGTGATGGTGCAATGAAATATTAACAAAAGAGAAAAACATTCTGAACTCCAGGGGCCAATTTCATGGCGCTATTGGCACGAAACATTGCTTAGCACTGGTTTATATTGCAAAAGTTGGAATATTAACAAAAGAGAAAAACATTCTGAACTCCAGGGGCCAATTTCATGGCGCTATTGGCACGAAACATTGCTTAGCACTGGTTTATATTGCAAAAGTTGGTTGTCTCACAAAATATTGTGATATGTATTTACAAGTGTACTAAAATGTTGATACTGTTTTTAAGTGCAATTTGAAATACAAATTTAGCTGGTTCCTCATTTTACAAAGTAATTCATTAATAAAATCTGTGCTTAGCAATTTTTTTCTGCTAAACAGCGGCAGGTACAAATTTCATGGAGCTGTCCAGTACAGAAATGTGCTCAGCACAAAGTTTATTTACTTTTCAAAATTGTTTCCAGCCAAAACCATGTGCTATTATGTATTACGATTGACTAATATCCAGGTACTTTAACGTCACAAAACATCCCAAATTGTTTCATAAATTGTAAAGTTTGAGGTTCAGAATGTTTCGATTTACTGATCTTTTTCGGTTTGTGGAAATAAAGCAAAGAACATCCATGTGCTTTACCACTAAGTGGCACGGCCGTTTTTTTAGATGTGGAGCGGGAACCAGTCTAACGCCGTATTCGAAAGGACGGATCACGTAATATATGGACAGGGGCGACCGATTTTAGCAGGGATTACACAATACGAACAAACGCAACAAATATTCATATTTTCAAACAGGAAGAATTTATTCCTCTCCCAACACGGTTTTAAAACATTCAAATGCAGTTTCAATGGGTATAGGCTATGATGCATTTATTGGCGGCGTACTTGAACTTTAATAAACTGCATACCCCACAAATAATGGTACGATCCGTCGCGCAGTGACACTCGAGAGCCTTGTCACTGGGCGCGCGGCGAAGCACTCGTTGCTAATCCGATAAAAAGAAAGTAGTTCAAAGATACAAAACCAGAAAAAAACGTAAATAAGGGCCTTACCTTTTCTTTTTAACATCGATAAATGTTTTTACCAATGAATAAGGATTCTTACTGTGTAGCTGTGGTTAAGTATTTTGGGTGTTACACGGACGAGGAAATTCCGACTGACATATATGCGTAGCCTGAAAACAGATACAGGTTATGCACATTTTCCGCTTTATTTGTGATGGATTAATACGTTGTATGCATTTTGTTTCTTTTTGATGTATATTCCATGAATACAGATCAAATTACTGGACTCCAATATTGAAAAACAGACTTTCATTCATGTATTTTTGGTACAGCAAACCTTTGACATATAAATGTCCAAGGTCCACTGTACCAATTTGTAATGATATGCTAAATCCATTGTGTTCGTAAAACCCCGAAAAGCTCTATTGCACTGAAAATCATGCGGCCTTTTGTTTGTCATTTGTCAGGCTGATTTCTTTTTAATGCGGGTCAACTGGGGCTGGTTTTCTTTATATTTGTGCCAAAGATCACGCAAATCCACCTGTGCAGTGGTAAGATTTTTCGCCCCAAAATACTGTATAACCAAAATCAGCAGTTGCCGGGCGCCGTCAACTATATACCTAGTCTTGAATTAAGACACCAATACGGGCACGACCATCGGTTCAACAAAGCCCGCGCCTATATTTATAGCACCCTCATGCTCTGCTTGACATAGATTGGTTCCCGATCCCTATAGATTGGTTCGCTTATTGCGAAAATATAGGGATCGGTAAAGGGCAGCCATGACGGGCAGAATTCTGCCCGTCACGTGGTTATTATTATTTTTTATTTTATAGGAAGTGCGCAGATTTTGCATTGACATTTGTAACTGCGTGTCGAACATATCCAATTATGTAAATAAAGTACATTGCCTCAAGCAAAGGGTTTGGCCAATTTTTAAATATAAAAACCACAATGCGCACGCGCAAAGACGACCAATTACAGATTAAGATGAAGCGCCCTTTACCTGTCCTTATATTCTCCTGTGTGGAATATGTGGACGGGAACCAGTCTATGCTTGACACCGCTGTTCAATGTCAGTTGATGGCGCCCTGTTTACCGTCTGCTCTTGAAGGACAAGATAAGGTATTTTTTTCGTATACATTGAACAAAGATTTTATAGAAAATTACCTCCTGGAATCAACAGATAATGTAATTTTAAGATATACTTTCCACTTGCACTTTTGTCGCAAATGTTGCTTTTCTGTACAAAAATCACATTTTCTCCTTTAGAAATTGCCTTCAGTTAGTGCACAAGATAACAATTCACGCGCGCGTGCAGCGCCCTCTGTTGATTCCAGAAGTTAATTTCCTTAAAATATTTGTTCAATGTATACGAAAAAATACCCAAGAGAAATATATAACGCTTGAATAAATAATGTGCTTCGTGCCAAAGAGGGCGCTTTGCATCACATCACAACTTTTGAAGTTGTCTATAGTATTAGTATTCATTTTCATTGACGATTCCACACGTATATACATTGGACGCATTTTAACAAGCATTTAACAGCAACCGCTGGGTGAATGTTTGCAATAAAGGTATTTTAAAAATGTGTTGCAACTTGTCTGTTGTGTGAAAGTCGTTTTTTACTAAAAATAACAATCCCCCCCCCCTCCCCCCCCCCCCCCTCCCCCCCCCCCCCCCCCCCCCACAAGTCGCTACCATGGTGGGCCGGCTAGGGGTAACACATGGTAAGAGTTGAGAAGTTGATCAGATGTTTGCTTTTTCTTTAAAATTAAGTATCTAGCACTGAAATGTGCAGATATGACCAAACAAATTGAGTGGGAAAAAATTTAAGATTTTGTGAGGAAACACAAATTTGTTCAACCATGGAGCTATAAAAAGGCTTCATGGTTGAACCAGTCTCATGTTTCACACAAGGTCTGAAGCCATAATTAACTTAGCTAGGAATGGGAAAAAACCAACTTGAACAAAATGTTAATCCAACAAATTAGGCCTAGGCCTACCGTAATTGTAAAAACAAACAACGAGCTGCTTGACCATGTTGACCCATGGACCCGGTCCGACATACAATTACAACAGGAAAATGACAATGTAGTTTCTGCCAGTTAGAGGGCGCTGCAACGTTTGATTTCCCTTTTTGGCTTTTTTACTGGAAATCGAATAGCCCCTTTCAATAGCTCATTACTCTTTCATAATTATTCATGCATGCCTTCGCCTTAAAAGCCTTTGCTCGACAACGCCACTTCCTTCAGGCCGTAGTGCACGCTGTCGAGTACATGTGTATGGTAAAGGACGCCATTTGTTATCGATATCGGGCTCCCACCACCCACCCCCGCCCCCTCGCATTACGGAAACTGCTGTTTTGTTTTTGTTTTTCTCTCTAAATTCTCTTTAACAGGCTTGCCAGTTAATGACCGATGCTTCAGCTGTCACATGCCAGGCCATTGGGCAAAGCAATGTCCTTTCAACACCGGTCCAGTTTGGTCCAGATCAAAAACAAGGCCAAGAGTCACCCCAACAGTCGGGTACACTAGTCTCCCCTCCAGATACAGTACGTGGCTTCCACCAGCTTCCCAAAGATCCTACCCAACAATGCTCCTCCCCAACTACACACAGTCCACTAGTGCCATCTCCACTTTGCCAAGCAACCAAGACGCGGCAGGAGCCGGTCAGACTTAACGTGACAAACCTGGAGAACAAGTTTGCTGACGTTTTCAAGGTATCATGTGACTTTAAACATCATGTTACAAAACAACTTTGTTCAGATAAGGCTTCGGTCAAAGGGAGGCTAAAACAGCACTCCTCTTTTTGGCGTAAAATCGGCGCTTCACATATGATTACATCTGTCATTACTGAAGGCTATAAAATCCCTTTTCTTGAACAGCCTCCGCCCATGTTCTTACATAACAACAGTTCTGCCTTAAGAGAAAAGGAATTTGTGTCTGAATCCATTATGGAGCTTTTACTTTCGAACAGGATTACCGAGTCACAAAACCCTCCATATATCGTCAGTCCCCTATCAGTAGCCCACCAACAATCGGGTAAAAAACGCCTTATCTTAGATCTTAGCAGATTGAACAAATTCGTTCAAAAAGATCGTTTCAAAATGGATGACTGGAGAATAGCCTTGCAAAATTTGTCAAAAAGTGCATTTCTATTCTCGTTCGACCTCAAATCTGGCTATCACCACGTCGACATTGCCCCTGACTATCATACCTTTTTGGGTTTTTCTTGGGAAATAAATAGCGTGACACGATACTTTGAATTCACAGTCCTTCCATTTGGCTTGTCTTCAGCTCCCCTATTGTTTACAAAATTATTAAAACCCCTAGTTACTCATTGGAGGGAAGTCGGTATCCGAATTGCACTATATTTAGATGATGGACTAATCGCGGTACCGAGTACCTCACCTAACGCCATAATTGATTATGAAAAGGCCAAAGACGTTTCTAACCATGTTAGAGTAGACCTTTTAAGAGCTGGATTTATTTACAACAGAGACAAAAGCCACTGGGACCCTTCCTATCGCATCGAATGGTTAGGTATGTCATGGGACTCCCAAGAAGGCACATTATCTGTCCTTCCACGCCGTATTAGCAAAATCCTGAACACTATCACAGATATTGAACGCACGCACCTCCTAGCGACTCGTAAATTGCACTCGCTAATTGGCCAGATCATTTCACTGACCCCTGTAGTAGGGAATATATCTTTGCTCATGAGTAGACACTGCCAAGTTTTAATCGCTAAGGCTGAGAACGAGGATGCCTTGATTCACCTCAACCAGAACTGTTTATGTGAAATACTGTTTTGGAAAACTCACGTTTCCTCCCTCAACGTCCATTACTTATTCAAAAGCAGACGGATTAACAAAATTATCTGTTGTGATGCCAGTTCCGTTGGCTCCGGTGCAGTTGTTTGCAACGATGTTCACACTGCCCACACAAATTGGACAGACACTCAGGCCACTCAAAGTTCAACTTGGAGAGAATTGTTCACAATCCAATTCGCAATTAATTCCTTCCTTCCCATCGTAACCAACTCTACTGTAAAAATATTCACAGATAACCAGTCCGCTGCCCACATTGTAGAACACGGCAGTATGAAGGCCCCTCTACAAGAAATAGCACTTAATATTTTTAGGACATGCATATTAAAAAACATACGTATGGAAGTCGACTGGATACCCAGGTCCGAAAATGAGCAAGCCGACTTTGTTAGTAAACTAATTGACATTGAAGATTGGATGATTTCCATGAGTTTTTTCGACAATATTTGTGCTTTGTGGGGCCCATTTAGCGTAGATTGTTTTGCTTGTTATTACAACAACCAACTTCCTCGTTTTTTCTCCAGATTCTGGAATCCCGGAACTTCGGGAATTGACGCATTTGCTCAAGATTGGTCTGGAGAGAACTGTTTGTTAGTTCCTCCGGTATCATTAATTCCTAGCGCACTTGATCATCTTCACCTCTGTAAAGCCAAGGGTACCCTCGTAGCACCAAGGTGGCCATCTTCGGTATTCTGGCCAATTTTGTGGTCTACTTACACCCCTTGGATTAAAGGCATAATCTCAGTTAAAGGTCCAGGTGTTCTCCAACAAGGAAGAAACAAAAATTCGTTGTTGGGTTCCCCAGAATTCAATGCACCTATGCTCGCAATTCACATTGACTGTTCGCAGTCCACTTAATGTTTGGGTTATATTCTAACTTCTTTTTATTCTCTTTTCAATATCCAGATAATTTTGTCACAGACGTTTTGGTTGGATTTTCCGAAATCACTCGAAGAGGCAAAGGTACACATTTTTAAAGATGCAATTTTTGCCAAAGCAGAAAGCACTGTTAGCAGTTACTTATATAAATGCCGGCAATTTTTCTTTTGGTTGAATGATCTAAAGATAGCTATCAAACTTCCTATTCAGGATGAAATCATAGCAGCATTCTTGTCCAGTAGAAAGGTCGAATCAATGTCGGAAAATGTTGTTGTCGCGTCCGGCGCTGCAATAAAATGGCTACACTCCCTGGTGAACGCTAAGCCTAACCCTGTAGATTCGCCTATAATTCAACAAATAATAATAAGTAGCAGAAGACAATTGCACAAACCTCCTGTTCATAAAGAACCCCTTTCTTTCTATCAAGTTCAAAGCATTGTTCAACGACTGGGAAGTCCTGATAACACCTTGCTAGAAATGAGAACAGCTTGTTATGTAGCCCTAAAATTTTCGTTACTATTCAGACACGACGAAATGGCTCAACTCAAAGCATCCCATATTACTGAATTGCCGGACGGAAAAGGTCTCAGTGTTTTTATTCCCAGGTCAAAAACGGACATTTTTAGGCAAGGAAATATAGCATATATATCAGATTCCTCAGATGGTTATTCCCCAGTTCGTATTCTCAAGCAATACATGTCCCAGTGCGGCATTAAAATCGGAGAAGATGCTTTCATTTTCACGGCATTATCTTATCGCCCTAGTATCAAGACACATAAAATCATACCCAACAAACCACTTAGCTATTCTAGATGTCGAGTTTTGTTTCTAGATGCTCTCAAAAAGATTGGATTAGATAACCCCACAGATTACGGTCTTCACAGTTTGCGCTCGGGAGGCGCAACCCATTTGGCTAAGAAAGGTGTGTCTGAAGAAGGTATTATGCAACATGGTCGTTGGAAAACGACAGTTTCAAAAAACAGATACATCAAGAAAGATCTTGACAAACGACTTGAAGTTTCCTCCATTTTAAATACGGACTTGAATTAATTGTAATATATGACTAAAATGAGACGTCAGTTGCCATAATGATTGGGTCTAAGCATTCGCTGGTAATTTGAAACGCCTATTGGTAAAGTGCAGGGAAAGAGTTCACTAGTTTTAGTGTGGACCCAATAACCTTAGCAGCACACAAAGGGTGACATGTTCACTTGAGTGGTCTGTATTCACAATTTCTACTGATTGCCTGTAACTAATATACTTTATCGTCCTAATACATTTTTTCCTTATTTTGATTTATTCAGAAAACTTTGAATTCGATAACCGAGGATTTACTCCACCGTAGCTGAGGTGTTACAGACACATGAACTGTAAACTTTCTGCTTCGGTTGTTAGATCGGAACCTACACTCCCCTTATAGCAGCGTCTCAGTTCTTCATTGCAGAATTTATTCCACCAGGCAGTTCATGCTTGAAAGACACCTCAGCTATGGCGGATTTATAAAGAATGAGTTTACTGTTTATGCTTGAAGTTAAATATGTATGTGATTGTGTGTGTATATAGATATATACAGTATTTTTGGAAACTGGGTTAAATACCCTGAGAGTTTGAGAGACAAGACAGAGTTGTACAAACCCAATTTTAAAATTGAAGTATGACGTTCTTTGCCATGATAATTGGCTCTAAACATCATGGCCGTCGGCAAAAGTACTATGTACCAATTGTTTGGTGCCAATTGCCTAGGGAACTAACAAAAGATGACGTATTCATTTCGGCAGTCTATTGAAAACTTGATTTCACATCATTTATCATATTTGTTTGTTGGTTTTTGTATTCCAAACATTTTAAGAATATCATTACTAATCCAACGAATGTTATTGTACACTATCTTATCCGTTCTATAAGCAATACATTGGTACTTCAACAGTTTTCCCTTCATGTCAAAATTAGAGTTTACAAATCTCACAATTTCTTCCTTGGAAAGACAATTTTTATAATTGTTTAGCAAATAACAAAATACAATTTCCCAAAATCTCGACAAACTCCTCTAAATATCTGGTTTATTTACAATAATTTATTTTGGTTTTTTCTTATTTGTATGGTTCTTTGCCAGAGGGCACAAGTTGTTAACGGGAGATACCCGAATGGCTTGGAGAGCCAATGATTCAGATGAATTATAAAGGACGAATTTAAAATTTACTGACTTTAATATTCACCTAATGTTTAATTACTAATATATTGTTTATTATTATTATAGGTCGCTCGGCAGTTAGCCCACGGCCAAATCCCAAGCTGTAAATAAATATATTTTCTGAATTAAATATTCTGTATTGCCTTTGATCATTTGTCTTACGTCCTCTAATAGACTGAAACTGTTTTTCATACGAATGAGCGCAGCGAAGAAGTATGAAATGATGACACGCTAGGCCTACAAAAAAGAAAATCAGCAGCGCCCTCCATCCACAGAGCAAAACCAGTCGTACTATGAGCTTGGCGGTCAATTTAAACTTCCAAAATAAAGGCCTACATTTAAGTTAACGTTTTCCCGCTTTACCGAAGTTAGTTCTCGTGTTGTCGTACGTACGTAGACGGCTAAACTTCGGAAATTCACGCAAGTAAAAAAGAACCATTTTGGCATGAAACATTCGCAAAATAATTTTTCAAAATTAGTTTCAGCATTTCCTTCCTCCATGCATGTACTTACGAATTCACACAATCCCTGATTCGGCCCCACGCCGCTAAGTTGTGTTTGGCAGTTAATTTAGTACCCCTCAGCGCCCCTTCAATTATATGTCTCTCCGTCATGTATGCTTGTACTAGGGCAGCATCCATTTGGGGCGTAAATGGCGACGCTTTGCGCCTGATTTCAGGAACACTCAGCATTGTTTAATCACCACAAAATCAACGTGCATCTGACAGTCACACAGCAGACGATAAAGTGCACAAACAAGCAGGCGAACCGTGTTGCGCGCGCGCGCTTTTCATTGCTAAACTAACTAGCAAGGGGCTGAATTGAGTGTAGCCTTGATTAAGGCGTTGGGCTTCTCTTTAAGTTATAGACGGCCCGCTGAAGATAAAACTGAACAAAGCGCTTACAAGCTACGGAATCTGTTGCACGTATTGGCTCACAATCTGCCGCGCTACGACTATGCACACACGCACGTACATGTATCGGTACGGTCCTAAACCCAACGCCTTGATGGTTCTGTATTCAGCCAGCGAAACCATTACAGTAATAGGAAAACCACCCCATGCAGCGTGAGCTGAAATTTCATTGGTCGACGCACGCCAGGCTATGTTTGAAAAACGCTATGATGTGCGATCCCCAGTTTGTTCATCCGAGGCAGTATTAAGAGCTCACACAAATCATTTAGGAAAGCTGTCATATTACGACCGTTGTCCCCCAGAAGTGTAATCAAATACGTAAACAGACAAGCACAATAAATGCTACGAACCCTAGAATATTTGTTGTTTTCGTCCATCGATCATGCCACGGTTCTCATAACATGGAGGACGCCATACCGTGCATAATGCTGCTCGCGTCATTACGTGCTACTCATGAAGCTCCTGATTGGCTCAAGACAAATTTTAAATATTCATACCCTGCATATCCGCATATCCAAAGCCCGCCCATTTTCGGCCAAAACTGGCCGAAAATATAAAGAAACACATTAAACCCGGAAGTGACAGACTCGACAAGGCTGTCTTTCGAGCTGGGCCAGGCCGTACGCAGTTATGTACGCACTACGCAGCCAGTGTGTTGCCGTACGGGTTTACTGTGGAAGTCGTTATCGCACATGGCTCGTTTTAATGCCGTGTGCAGTATATTTTGCATGCGCGCGCAATGTTCTGTCGTACAGCAAAAAACCTGGAGACGGCCTTGGACAAGGCTAAATTGAGTGGTGAAATACGCCGTCGCTTAAGCAAATTTTCGTGCTACGCTTAATCAAACATTTTGATTAAGCATAACATGTTTTATGAAATTGGGCCCTGGTATAACTTGATGTTACAACGTGTACGCTTCTCGAACGTCTCTAATATACTTTAAAACAGTGCTTCTGAAGACGGCTTACATTTTTTTTTAACTATACCTAATTTAGGTATATTAGGATTCAATCGATCCGGTCATAACCGGGATTGTTCTCTTGGGTTACAAATGGTCAGGATTCGCTCAATGTGGCCCAGAGCGGGGTGGATCTCTTGGACCAACAAGTACAGGGTGCTAGTTATAGGGTGGTTAAGAAACGAAACCGGGATATCATTGCTAATTGTACCTAAAGTAGGGCACATATTAAAAAGGGGTTGAATCTCCTTTTTAAAATGACACCCTGATCATGTCATTATGTTTTTGGTTGACTGAGCAGTGACCAATGTTATGCAATGGTCTAGTTTGGGAATTGCCCCACTTTCTTTAATGGCGTCCAGTGGCCTAAACTTTGGACGATCAAATTATCCATTGGCAAACCGAAGACGCCTCGGAAATTAACATGCTGATAAAATGTTGGTGGGAAAAACCCCTGCATTCTCTTAAAGAGAGCACATTCAAGCATACGTGAGAATGAAGCGAGTTTTTGTTGAGTTTGGCGAAGGGGAAGTGGTCGGTCATCCGAGAACGCATCAGCTCTAGACAAAAAGGTTTAGGACTGGCCACAATGCATGTTCAACAAAATTGTCCGGGGGTACCCTTACAGAATTGTGAGACGACATCAACTGCTTCTGATGCGTCTTAGGTTTTGCCAATGGATACTTTAAGTTGATCGTCCAAACAGGCTATGCCATGGTTTAGGCCTATGGACGCCATTAAAGAAAATGACGCGATTTCCAGACTAGACCCTTGCATAACATTGGTCACTGCTCAGTCAACCGAAAACATAATGACATGAGCGAGGCGTAATTTTAAAGAGGACCTTCAACCCTGACAGAGGATATCTCCATTTAATTCACATACGCCCTACTTTAGTTACAATGGTTGGAATCACCCTGTATAAGTATTTACTCAAGCTGGTCCAGAGCGAGAAGGTTCTTCTTGACAAAAAGTACGTGTATATCAGGATTCACTCAATCTAATCATACGCGGAAGGGTTCTCTTGTACTACAAAGTATGAGTATTTACCCAACCTGCTCTTTAGTGGGGTGGTTCTCTTGAACCACCAAGTGTCAGAAATCACTCAATCTGGTACCCGGACTGGTTCTCTCGGGAAACAAATTACCAGGATTCACTCAACCTGGTCCTTTGGTCCTAAGTGAAATTGTTCTCTGGAGCCAATTATCCGAATTCACTCAGCGGCGTCGCTAGATTATGCCTCCAATCGTGGACCTTCATAGCAATAAACACATTCAAACTGTGGACCTTTAACTAACGTGGACCGACCGTCCACGGTTGTAAAACTGTGTTTCTCAAACCTATATAGGTTTGAGAACCAATTATAATTATTATTGGTTCTCAAACCTATATAAGTTTGAGAACTATAGTAATTGGTTCTCAAACCTATATAGGTTTGAGAACCAATTCTCAAACACTAACCCTAACCCTAACCCTATTATTATTGGTTCTCAAACCTATATAGGTTTGAGAACAAATTACAATTATTATTGGTTCTCAAACCTATATAGGTTTGAGAACCAATAGTAATTATAGTTGGTTCTCAAACCTATATAGGTTTGAGAACCAACTATAATTATTGGTTCCCAAACCTATATAGGATTGAGAACAATAATAATTAGTGTTTAAACAACCCTGAATGCCGCAATAGGGCGACATTTCGGGAAGACTCTCACCGGGGACCACCGAAATTTCGGCAAGAATCACTCAAAATGACACCTTATTTTTTTACCCAAAGCTTCCAGAGATGGTCACAGACCTAAGAGAGACAGTTCCAGACCTAATAAAAATGGTTCTCAATTTAAAAAAAATGGTTTTTGACCTAAAAAAATGATTTTTAAACTCAAAAATATTAGGGCGACACCAAAATGTCGCCCTATTGAGCACGTCGCCCTAATATACCTTTTTTACACACGATTTGTCGCCCTATATCCTACAATTCATAGTGTTTAGGGTTAGAGTTAGGGTTAATTGGTTCTCAAACCTATATAGGTTTGAGAATTGGTTCTCAAACCTATATAGGTTTGAGAATTGGTTCTCAAACCTATATAGGTTTGAGAACCAATTACTAGTTCTCAAAACTATATAGGTTTGAGAACCAACTATAATTATTATTGGTTCTCAAACAAGTTGGTGTCATTAAAAAAATTATTTTAGAGAAATTATTTCCTACAGTATAAGGTAAATCGAGTTAGGTCCACGATTGCCGGCAAATACAAGTCTGTGTGTCTGGGTGTGTGTGGGGTGGGGGTGTGGGGGGGGGGGGGGGGGGGGGTGTGACGACAACCCCCATTATTCATTTTTGTCGGCAAAATCGTGGTACTGTCGGCAAATTCTTGGTGCTGTCTACAAACAAACTTAAGAAAATAAATAATTATACTAGTGACATGGCACCGCTCTTTAAAACGCCACGGCTATATCGGCTATTACGGCGCTTGTATAGTACAATACATTACGTCGGCACGAAAATTTCCTTCGAAAAACAAAGTATCATGATTTCCCCAGCATTATGCGGGCCTTTATGACACAGCAAACTTGCCTTTTTATAATTACCAATTATTGTATTACATGTAAATACACTTCACTTTGTTAAAGTTTAATCACGTAGTTCACTCGTGTTAATTAGTTTAGTTAATGGTAATACATAGATTGTATTTAACTGGTCGGTGTCGTATAGAGTTAAATAAATAAACCAACTAACCAACCAGCATGGTCCTGATTGAGCTGGATCTCGGGAACCACAAAGTATCGAGTTTCACTCAACTTGATCATATATAAGCGAGATTGATTTCTTGAACCATAAAGTACATGTACAGTATGGTGACCACCCGTCTTTGGTCAGTTTTGTACGGTCCCGAAAGTGGCCACTATAGACTTTAGACAAGTTTCACTGTATCAGGATTAGCCCACTCTGGTCTTCAGCCACAAAATGATTTATTTCCTTATATTCCATATAATTCCGTCTGTAGACCCATTATTGCATAAAGTCATGTCAATTATATCAGTCTCAAACGCATAACAAATTTGACTTATAGTGCATTTTAAGTTGTCCATTTGTTTTTAAAATGATTACAAATTTGTATTGGTATGACCTAAGAAGCCACAAACGCGTATCGACAGGCGTCCACAACCCACAGCAACTGACTAGCCCAACCGAATTAGTATTTCGCCCGGGCGGATTTTCACCCTGGTCCTCAATGCACTTCCGTATTTTTGCCAGTTCCGGTTTAGTTTTTACCTTGGTTAGCTGTTGCCTAAAGACACATTTGATTTCCAAGTTTTTGACTGATTTTTATTATTTTTTTCACTCAGTCCTTTGACATATGGAAGGAAAAGGGTTTTCGAGTCCTGCAAATCTGGAGTGGGTTTCTTGGGCTTGTCAAATGATTTGATGTGTCAATTAAGTTAGGAGGGTAGCCGTTAGCCGCGAAGACGTTGCGTAAGTGGGTAGTCACAGGGCATATGTTTTCTGCACGCTTCTTGAGGCAGGTTATAATACCGGTTTTAATCCTGGGGTGATGATGTGAATTGTAGTGGAGATAGCGATCCGTGTGTGTGGGTTTGCGATAGACGGATGTGGACAGATGGTTATTGTGTCTTGTCACATGAACGTCCAGAAAGGGTAGTGTTTTGTCTGTTTCGGTATCCATCTTAAAATTAATTGGGTTCCGTACACTGCAAAAACCGTGGTGTTAAATTTCTGACACCAACCTGGTGTAAAACTTGACGTGATTCTTTTGCTGTTAAAGTAACATCAAAATATTCAAATCTTATTGAATACCTTGGTGTAAATTGTTCTGGTGTTAAAAAAAATAGTGTTATAAGAGAGCATGCGCGGAAATCTAGCTATTTGATTGGCTACAGGCGTTTCTGATCATTTTCCACGTTTGTGCCTACAAACCATAATCACACGTTGTACTTATGGCTATGTTGCAACGTGATTAGGAATTCACTTAAATTAGTCTTGTTATTTTTTAAAAGTAAAGTTTGACTGGTGTTTTCAAAATTATACAGTGAAAGGGTAACTGTGTGTCATTGAAAAAAAAGGTTCATTGTTGCCAACACTGTATTCCTGTGGAAAACAACCCCAGTAGACAGCCATGTTAGTAAACTATGTAGATATTAAAATGTAGCACTTAAAAGGTAGCACTTAAAAGGTAGCACTTAAAAGGTAGCACTTAAAAGGTAGCACTTAAAAGGTAGCACTTAAAAAAGACTAAGTAAACTAAGCATAAACTTTCGTAGCAACAACTACTTCATCTGATGCATTGAAAATGGGACAACTGTGTGTAACTTTGAGTAGACCGGTAACAAGTCTAGTAAATCATGGCGGTCAGATAATAATACGACTTTATACGAGTAAATCTTGGTCAGTTTTACTGGACCTTCAAATACCTAGAATGTTGTCGAAATTCTATCAATTTAGGGATTCATAACAACTAATGTAGAAGATAAACTGAATATAATGTATTAAAACCACGAATAATTACGTCAACAAATTTACAAATACTTAGTTTCGGTGTAACACATAAATTTTGAGATTCCTAATCGCGTTGCAACAGCTAGACTATCTGCAGTGGCTTTCCTTTTGAGATCATCATTACTCCTTAGGGGGATGTGAAGAAATAAAGAAAAAAGGCGTTCGCCTGTCTTCTCAAATCATGATGAGGACAAAGGCATTATACCAATTTCACTACTGTTCCACCACGAACAGATTAGTGCGAATACATTATTACTGTGAGAAGCAGTAAATTAATGTGCTCGTCTACAAGACGTTTCACAGCGAAATGTCTTAATTTTTGAGGGAAAGTGTCTTCAGTACTAACGCCAAAAGGGAATAAAGTGACACCATTTGTATTACAAAATAACAACGGCTCCTGGTGTAAAAAGTACACCAGAGTTGGTGTTAACATATTTTAACACCATATGCTGGTGTTAATATACACCATGGGTGTTGTCTTATATATGGGTCTGTCCATAGTAATGGGGCACATTTGAAAAATAAGTCAACAATTCCTTTCAGATGTCTTTAGTTTATCTCCGAATTAAAGAAATGTCCTTGTTTTGTTCTCAGGAGATAACTTTTGCCCAAAAAAGTAACAAATTGCTGCCACAACATACATTTTTAAAAAGCAAGTGTACAAATTTTCCTATTACGCATGTAACATGGACAGACAATTTTGTGACATCTTTTTCCGTCTTTGTTACATGCGTAATAGGAAAATTTGTGCACGAGGTTTTCACAAATGTATGTTGTAGGACTATTTTTCTTACTCCTTGGTGAAAAAGTTTAGTTTGATAATTTAAAGATAAAATTAAGACATTTGAAGTGAATTGGGACCTAAGATCTTGAATGTTACAGAATTGTACCCAATTACCGTGGACAGACCCATATAGACCGGGAAAGAATCAAATTTAACACCAAGGGTGATACATTTAACACCCGAGTTTTTGCAGTGTATACTGTTGAGATGGTCGAGGAATTTGTCCAGTTTCTTTTTCCCGTGTGGCTATATAAAGCTCTTAACTAAAGTCTTAATACAGACTATACTGGAGATTTAATTCTTTCTCTTAATTTTCATCTCGGAGGTTTTGAGCGAGTAGGACATCCCCTTCCATGTTCTCCACATCACCCCCGTGCCGAACTCCATTATACCTTCTCCCAGATAGTTCCCGTTAAGATTGGAAATATGACAATTACTGTACCACCAAGCACCGTGATAGAGTTCGGCGCAATTTTGAGATATTCTGTCGAGATCATGATCCCTGGTGGAGAACGGTAGAGTATTGTGTTTACGCGTCAATGAATCTCCTGAAATTAATTAAGAAAAAAAAAGGACGCATGAATAGGATTGTTATTACATAAAATAATATAGGTTTTCCCGGCCGACTCCGCACTTAAAGCAAATTCACGGAAGCGTCATTCCGTTTCACGCGTTGTACTGATGGACTGAACGCACATTTCGTTTTCCAAAAAGGAGTATTCACTTTCCGTGTTGTGCGGTCAAATGTATTAGTTGGGCAAGCAAATGATCATTATGTTTTCGTTTTAGGTCGTTCAATTAGCGAGTTTCGCGCATAGACTTTTAACAGAGAGCCTCCAATTCCGCGTCAAGTGAAAACGTCACCCTTTGTGTGTTGCCATGGTTTTTGGGTCTACACTAAAACCAGTGAACTGTTTCCCTGCGCTATACCAATGGACGTTTCAGATTACCAGCGAATGTTTAGACCCGATTACCATGGCAACTGACACAACAACAGCTGCACCTGCCACCATTCGAATTCGTTCTAGGCATCCAATTCCAAACTATACAAGGCCTCAAATTCATTTAATTAAGAATATGGCAATAACTGAAAGCAATTTCAATGTTATTTTTTGTTGCATTTATTTCTTTATATCTTATTCTTTTTCTTATTCTAATTGTTATGTTTCTCCGTTCAAGAGGTAGGCGCGTGCAAGAACACGCACGTGCTGCTCTTTCTTACTGTTTTTTTTAAATTGACCAATTGCAAGACAGTCCTATTGTTTAACATGTGCTTCAAACGACGTTATAGCTAAACTTTCAAGCATTATGGTTTTTTAAAGACACGTGCTGAAAATCGTGTTTCCGTGAGTTGTCTCTTTCCTCATGTTTCCTTATTCCCTCTATAACTGCCACAGCCTACACTCTTCTGATTACCAAAATAATCCAATAAGGCATACCAAATGAGCGTATATGTTATCACTTATCAGATATGCCTTATTATCGCTCATAAAAGAGCCTTAAGGGGCCATCCATAAAGTACGTACGCACGGAGGGGAGTAGGGGGGCTGTTGACATTGCGTACTCTATGCGTACAGAGGGGAGGGGGGGGGGGGGGGGGGGGGGTCCAAGCCAATGCGTATGTACGCAAACCGAACATGTCTTTTTAGTAAATCGGGAAAGGATGGACAAGTTGACCATGCTCCTTATGCACGAAATATATTAGACAGGCCACACATTTTTCTCACACATCTCACATTTTTCTCACTCCTCAAATTAGGTTTTTCCCATTAAATCCCCAGTTGAATGATGCTTGAAGTGTCATTTTAAGGAAACAAATCAAAATGCAAAAGAAATCTATACATTTTGTCATTTATTTCAGACTTAGTTGGCGACATGCGAATCGTACTACACGTAGTAGTACATAGCACTAAACATGTAATACTGAACCATTTTTACCAATGCTGAGGTATATATGGAATGCGTATGCGGAAAGGGGGGAGGGGGGGAGGGGGGGGGGAGGGGGGAGGGGGGGGGGGGGGGGGGGGGGGGGGGGGTGGGTTGGAGCCACTGCGTACGCCATGCGTACAGGGGGGGGGGGGGGGGGGGGGGGGGGGGTGGGGAGGGAGGGTCTAAAAAGTCGGCAATTCATGCGTACGTACTTTATGGACGACCCCTAAGGTCTTATTTTGTTTGTGCGGTGTATTCTACGTACCTGTTTCTAATGAACGCTCGAATTCGGCATTTGCTTGCATGAAAACGATTACACCCATCACAAAATGTTAGTTCCCGTCTAATACTTTTCGATGTAACTCAAAAACTATTTTATAGATTTTTGCCATTCAAAAAGAGAAGTGTGCCCCGATGTCTTACGCACACGAGTGTTTACGTTTGGCCAGTAGACCATTTTCACTAAGAATTTACGCATTTCATAAAAAAATTGCGCCAATACAGAAGTTGCACTTTTGTCAATATGTTCACTTTCACACACTGACAAATTGTTTTCTGGCCACTATTACCCCTTGTCCTAACTTCAGTTAAGTAACAGAGTGCTTATCTGCAAGAACTGTTCAATAATGAGTGGGTCAGCCGTATTTTGCAATCACCTCAAGACATCTTTTGCGCATGCTGTTTATCAAATTTCGAATGCTCTGCTAATCTAAGTTTGCCCGGACCTGCTTTTGGCGCAAAATCTTATAAAATGTGTGATTTCTCAGTGAAAACGGTATCAACTAACCACTCGTTGTGTGCGTAAGACATTGGGGGTACGCATCACTTTTTTAATGACAAAAATCAATAAAATAGTTCTTGAGTTTCATCGAAAAGTATTAGACGGGAACTAACTTT
This sequence comes from Henricia sp. BOLD:AAB3569, assembly GCA_037783545.1. Lineage (NCBI taxonomy): Eukaryota > Metazoa > Echinodermata > Asteroidea > Spinulosida > Echinasteridae > Henricia > Henricia sp. BOLD:AAB3569. The sequence continues at coordinate 413,340 of JBBELK010000272.1, read as the reverse complement.
TTGTGATGGTGTATGAATGTCCGAACACACGGCTGACACGTTCCTTTGCGAAATCCAACGAGCATTGACGGAATTTGCTGGCGCTCTTATGAAATAGTGTGGTTCTTTTCCAAATGAAACGACCGTTGATGCAAAGTAAATGGATGTTTTATCAAATAGAATGCAACCGATCTATAATTGAAACTCGATTTTGTGCGAAATTGCAATATCAAAGGGAATGTAAAAAGTCAGGAATCGGCCGGGAAAACCTACATGTAGGCCTATAGTAGAAGGTGTGTTTTACACATTTCGATAAATTTCAGATAATTTGATATTAATTGCAGTTTGGTGTAATTGCAAGTTTTCTATTTTGATGCTAATATAGGTTCCCCGTACATTTTAAAACATTTTCCTTCAAATTCATAACCAGTAAACTTCACGAAAATTCACAACTTTGCATATCGCAGGTTTATTTCGTATTTATCCATACCATTTCGTACGTTTTTACACTTTTTCGAAAAAGATTATTTGATTTCATCGTTGCCAAGCGAACGGCGAATGGAACAATTTCGTCAGCAGGAAATCAATTTTACATCTCATTCGAATTTGTCACTTTATTAATTGCATGATAACTTCGGATTGGTATAGGTCTTCATATTTTACATGAAATGTTTACATGCATATTATTATGGTTGCCTGATGTCGGCCTGTAACATTGACATGCGATGTTTGTTAAAGGAGCGTTCCCAGATTTTCTGGAAATTTGATCTAGATCTAACTTAACAATCATATAAAATACATCCCAAAAAATAATATTCATGACAAGAAAAACAAAAAAATTACGAAATATCAAGGTGAAACATTGAGAGTAAGTTAAGCAGTGCTTTGCGCGCCCTACCAGTTTGCCTGCTCCAACCACTGCTAAATTTCGCCACGTATCCTGCGAAGCGCGGGGTGGGTGTGACGTGACCCAACACCGAGTCTGGATGACACTTGCCATGATTGGCCAGATTCTGTCAACGGACGTTGGGTCTGTCACATGACCTGCACCTGAAACAGTAAAGATGGCTGCGTCAACACTATGCACTAAACACGTTAACGTTGCTTTGGCCCACTGTCGCGTTGACCTGTTTTCATTATTTCGTCCTGGTTGTTGTCAGTGTGGTTTTACACAGTAAGTATCTGTTTTACGGACATCACTAATCCCTCATCGTGATCCCTTAGAAGGTGGGAAATCGCATTTTCCAATCTCTTTTACGCACTGATTTCGCGTGAAAACGGCCGCTTTTCTAAGATGCATATCTCGGCTACTGCTTGCTCAATTTACAAGATGAATGTAGTTTTTAAATTTACCGGAAATAGTCTGAAATGTGAAGTGACATTTTTAATCAAGATCGAACTTAATTTCTGTTGTTCGAAGTCCCTAATCAAGCCATCCTGCATGGGGCAAAATTTAGGCGACAAAAAATCCCCAGGAAAGTGAACGTTTTTCTTTAGTAATGCACCTATCAATAAATTATTGTCCCCCCCCCCCCCTTACACCCCTCCCCTTACATACCCCCCGGATACCCCACCTAAGAGGTGACAAAATACCCACCCCTTGGGCAACATTTAGGTGACAACAATCCCATTTGTATACAAATGCACAGACAATTTTATTTCAAAGGGTCAAATGCATAGGCGCAAGGGGTCTCGGTGGGTGTCCGTGCATGGTAATATTTCCAAGAAGAATACTAAGAAAGTAATTCAAAATTGTCTCATTGTACATCTCTTATGTGTAGGTTACGCCACCCAGCCAGGCTACCGGCTGAGCCACCATCATCATCACTACCATGCATTGGTTCACATATTTTGAGATTCGCTGACTAAATATTTAGATGAGAATACTAACAGCAGCAGTTTGTAGGCCTATACTTTTCTTTTATAGAGTTTTCTTTTTATGTAGCTGTCTAGGTTACAGTTAATTTTAAATCCCAAAACCAAAGACCAAACCTGCAAATTGAGAAAGTGTGTTGCATTATATCATGCTCATACTGATTCACTGTAATATTTATGTTTTGTATTTCAAATTTTTTTTTTACGTTAGTGCAAGCTACATCTACTTTTGTAACCTATTTTGCAGTGTGGCATTTCCAAAACAATATTTCATACAAACTGCATTGTGTACTAGAGCTTATTATAATTTTAAAGAAGCTGATGAAAGATACAAACCATATCTTACTTTTGCTTTGGGATCTGTGCAGCTTGAAATACATGCATTTTTGTCTAACCAAAGACTATGAACGTCAATTCAGGAAATTTCACTACATTCTATGAACCATATATTTTGTATACATGTATTCATATTTATATCTTTAACAGTTTATCCAGTGTACTTTGACAACTATTGTGTTTACGGGTGGCAGTTAAGGAGTTTAATTAATAATCTTTCCCTCGTGATGTACTCTTTGCAACAGCAAAACCTTTTAGTTGTGACTATTTATTCTGCAGATGGTTTTGCATGTACAATGTATTTAGTTACATTTTTGGCAATATTTACGTTTTTGAAATACACCATGTCATATTTACATGTATGTAATACATGTTTTAACATACTTATTGATCAGTTGTGTAGTGTGTTAAGTTGTGTGACAGTGAATAAACAAAAGAAAACCGTTAACAGTCTATCATTTTATGTCGTGATGTATTTTCTGTGTCACAAAAATAAGACCAATATCCTTTTCCCAAAGTGAGTTTGCTGTTTAAAATTTATTTAGGAAGATATGTAAGCACAGAGCAAGTAAACAGAAGATTGGGAAATATAGTAGCTGACCATTACTCAAATCTTGTGTACAAAAAAGGAAAATCTTCAAATTTAAATTTGAACTTACAGATCCTTGCTAAGTGATTTTAGGGGGAAAAATTATTAAAACTTGATTAAATACACGCTTGGCTTATTAGCTATGCTTTGAGAGTTTTCATAGTGTGACACCGGAAATGTGACACGACAAGGATGGTGTACATTACTGTGTCTGATTCATTTAATGGTGAACTGCATCTTTTAACTGAAGCAAAACCAAAACCCTGAAAAGATACAAAATGGAATTTCCATATAAATACAATGCTTTAGGAAATACCAATCCAGCAAAGTAAATTATAAAAAGAACAATGATAATCCTTAGAGAATCCAATGCAATCAAAAGAGATAAATCAAACTTGATAACACAATTTGCCTCTAACTGTAAAGTCAAGTTAAATTCCAAAATGAATTAATACAAGGCATGTAAATGCTTTAACTTGCAAATACAAAATAGGAAATAACTAAAGCAAATGTGCAACTAAATAACTAAAGCAAATATATATGACTATGGACTCAGCAAACCATAGACTTAAATCAGTCCACTCATCATTATAACCTAAGGATCCATTAAGAAACTAACTTCCCAGCAAACACAATAACATTGTAATAACATTTTTAAAATGTTTCCGAAAATGTTATAGCAATGTTTCCAAAAAATGTTTTTTTAACATTAAAATGTGTGGTTTTAGAAACGTTATAATAACATTTGGACACAACATCGTGAAAATGTTTTTATAACGTTTTATTAACAGTTTCAAAACATCATGGAAATGTTTTTAAAATGTTTATCAAACGTCGTAAGAACGTTTTAACAATGTTATAGCAATGTTTCCAAAAAAATGTTTTTTTAACATTAAAATGTGTGGTTTTAAAAACGTTGTAATAACATTTGGACACAACATCGTGAAAAATTTTTTATAACGTTTTATTAACATTGTCAAAACATCACGGAAATGTTTTTGAAATGTTTATCAAACGTCGTAAGAACGTTTTAACAATGTTATAGCAATGTTTTCGAATAATGTTTTTTTAACATTAAAATGTGTGGTTTTAAAAACGTTGCAATAACATTTGGACACAACATCGCGAAAATGTTTTTATAACGTTTTATTAACATTGTCAAAACATCACGGAAATGTTTTTGAAATGTTTATCAAACGCCGTAGTAAGAACGTTTTAACAATGTTATAGCAATGTTTCCGAAAAATGTTTTTTTAACATTAAAATGTGTGGTTTTCAAAACGTTGTAATAACATTTGGACACAACATCGTGAAAATGTTTTTATAACGTTTTATTAACATTGTCAAAACATCACGGAAATGTTGTTAAAATGTCAAAAGACGTAATTTCAAAGACGTCGTTTCCTGACGCCTCATTCATTACTCATACATTACTTAACATTACATGACTCATACACTACTCATACATTACACATACATTACACTACTCATACATTACATACACTACTCATACATTAGCTTTATGCGCGACTTCTATTTATGCTCCACAAAAACCTGCACCCTGTAACCATGGTTGGCACACACCTACTAACCGAATACCAAATGTAATTATAATCTCTCGCCACTTTGAGTTTGTTCATCCCCGACAATTGCCAATTTGTCTATTATCAAGCAAAAACCCATTTACAAACATCAAAACAACTGCCAAAACTGAAGCCATTTAGCCTTTTTACACGGTAAATCTGTTGAGTTACATGTAATCCCACAATGCATTGCATTTTTTAACAGCTAGAAAAAGACGTTTATAAGACGTCATTAAAATGTTTTTATAACGTTTTATTAACATTGTCAAAACATCACGGAAATGTTTTTGAAATGTTTATCAAACGTCGTAAGAACGTTTTAACAATGTTATAGCAATGTTTTCGAATAATGTTTTTTCAACATTAAAATGTGTGGTTTTAAAAACGTTGCAATAACATTTAGACACAACATCGCGAAAATGTTTTTATAACGTTTTATTAGCATTGTCAAAACATCACGGAAATGTTTTTGAAATGTTTATCAAACGCCGTAAGAACGTTTTAACAATGTTATAGCAATGTTTCCGAAAAATGTTTTTTTAACATTAAAATGTGTGGTTTTAAAAACGTTGTATAAACATTTGGACACAACCTCGTAAAGGGATTAAGTGCCTTGCCCAGGGACACAGACACGTTGGTCGAAGTGGGGCTCGAACCCCCAACCTCTGGTTGGGAGTCCCGCTTCATACCCACTAGACCACACACGCTCCCACAGAAAATGTTTTCAATTAGACTTCAGTTTAAAGTTGCATTGCCCGTGTTTCGGTGAAAGGATTAAACAAATTAATTTACACAAGCGAACGAATTTAGAAAGCTTACGTGTCTCTGTAACGAAAAATATCAAAAACTTAAATTTCCGACGTCGTGAATTGGAGATACAAGCCTTTTTCTTGAAACGTGCTTCACATGTTGTATATGTGCGCGTACGCTCATATGTACATAGTATGTGTACAATGTACACATGTACGCGCACATGTACATTTACGTCATAACCCTGTCGATTAAATGACCTGCCAGCCTTTTAATCATTTCTTGTTTTTAATCGACTGGCATTAATCCTTGACGGATTTTTACGTTCTTGGTACCAAATGAAAGCTGATAACTTTTTCTATTCTAGAAAAATACCTATTTAACTTTTTAAATCAAATTGTACGCCCAAATCGGCCCAAACACGGGCAGTGCAACTTTAACGTTTTAAGAACGTTATTTTAACGCTATACGCAAAACGTTTTCAGTGACCACGAAGTAAAACATTTTGATAACGTTTCTTTTACGCTATTTAAAAAATGTTTTGTATATTACTTTTTAAGAATGTTTTTAAAATGTTATCAATATAACGTCTTCAGACTGCACAGTTTTAACATTTTCACAACATTATAAAAATGTTATAGAGAAAATGTTTTCAATTAGATTTCAGTTTAACGTTTTAATAACGTTATTTTCATGCTATACGCAAAACGTTTTCAGTGACCACGAAGTAAAACATTTTGATAACGTTTCTTTTACGCTATTTAAAAAATGTTTGGTATATTACTTTTTAAGAAAATGTTTATAATTAGACTTAATTTTAACGTTTTAAGAACGTTGTTTTACTGCTATACGCAAAACGTTTTCAGTGACCACGAAGTAAAACATTTTGAGAACGTTTCTTTTACGATATTTAAAAAATGTTTGGTATATTACTTTTTAAGAAAATTTTTATAATTAGACTTCATTTTAACGTTTTAAGAACGTTGTTTTACTGCTATACGCAAAACGTTTTCAGTGACCAGGAAGTAAAACATTTTGACGTTTCTTTTACGATATTTAAAAAATGTTTGGTATATTACTTTTTAGGAAAATGTTTATAATTAGACTTCATTTTAACGTTTTAAGAACGTTGTTTTACTGCTATACGCAAAACGTTTTCAATATAACGTCTTTAACATGCACAGTTTTAACATTTTCACAACATTATAAAAATGTTACAGAGAAATTTTTTTCAATTAGACTTCAGTTTAACGTTTTAAGAACGTTATTTTAATGCTATACGCAAAACGTTTTCAGTGACCACGAAGTAAAACATTTTGATAACGTTTCTTTTACGCTATTTAAAAAATGTTTTGTATATTACTTTTAAGAATTTTTTTAAAATGTTATCAAAATAACGTCTTTAGCCTGCACAGTTTTAACATTTTCACAACATTATACAAATGTTATAGAGAAAATGTTTTCAATTAGACTTCAGTTTAACGTTTTAAGAACGTTATTTTAACGCTATACGCAAAATGTTTTCAGTGACCACGAAGTAAAAAATTTTGATAACGTTTCCTTTACGCAATTTAAAAAATGTTTTGTATACTACTTTTTAAGAATGTTTTTAAAATGTTACCAATATAACGTCTTCAGACTGCACAGTTTTAACATTTTCACAACATTATAAAAATGTTGTAGAGAAAATGTTTTCAATTAGATTTCAGTTTAACGTTTTAATAACGTTATTTTCATGCTATACGCAAAACGTTTTCAGTGACCACGAAGTAAAACATTTTGATAACGTGTCTTTTACGCTATTTAAAAAATGTTTGGTATATTACTTTTTAAGAATGTTTTACAAAGGTTATCAATATAACGTCTTTAACATGCACAGTTTTAACATTTTCACAACATTATAAAAATGTTATAGAGAGAATGTTTTCAATTAGACTTCAGTTTAACGTTTTAAGAACGTTTTTTTAATGCTATACGCAAAACGTTTTCAGTGACCACGAAGTAAAACATTTTGATAACGTTTCTTTTACGCTATTTAAAAAATGTTTTGTATATTACTTTTAAGAATGTTTTTAAAATGTTATCAAAATAACGTCTTTAGCCTGGACAGTTTTAACATTTTCACAACATTATACAAATGTTATAGAGAAAATGTTTTCAATTAGACTTCAGTTTAACGTTTTAAGAACGTTATTTTAATGCTATACGCAAAACGTTTTCAGTGACCACGAAGTAAAACATTTTGATAACGTTTCTTTTACGCTATTTAAAAAATGTTTTGTATATTACTTTTTAAGAATGTTTTTAAAATGTTATCAATATAACGTCTTTAGACTGCACAGTTTTAACATTTTCACAACATTATAAAAATGTTATAGAGAAAATGTTTTCAATTACACGACATTTTAACGTTTTAATAATGTTATTTTATGTTAGTTTCACAATGTTTTGCTTACAACCTTTCAACAATGTTTTTAAAATGTTATGTGTTTGCTGGGTTAGGAAAAATGAATTAATATCATAAGAACAGGATTATAAAGAAATAACATAACTAAATAAATGCTAAACAAGTATGCAGATGGCATGTTTAATTAAGTATTAAAAGAGAAATATGAGTAATATATGCTGCATCACATAAACCTATGGACTAGTGTGCCAGTCTAATAATACACTGGTCACAGGCTTGAATAAACACTGGACAAAAGAAATCCCTGCAGGGTAATAAACTCTCTTGGCAGACTTCCTGCCTCACTGTACTAAGGTATGGTGCCTTCCAGGAAACTGTGTGCACCTCATTATATATGCAGCAACTTTGGGGATTAAGGGTCTAAACAGTGGCTATACTACACTGCACTATGGGCATCTACACAGGGCAAGGGAACTATGAATTTATACACTAAAAGTATAAATGTAAGATTATGTACATAAAAGTGGAAAATAGATGATGAGGAATATATTGTAAAATAAGGAAATCTATTCTTGAACTTTGTGTACTCAAGAAGTTAACTAAATGTGAACAAGAAATAAAGTGGATATACATGAACATGTAATCAAAGTAAGGGAAATCTAAATCCTTCAAATCCATGGAAATAGATTATATCTCTAAACACAGAAAGTCATCAATAGGATGATCTTTCCTAAATATGCAATAATAGATACAACAACACAGTGAATTCCTAAAGACCATCAATGAATGAATTCACTTTAAATTCAGTAATCAGAGTAAAGTTTAAGAATACTCAAGCTAACTTCGGAATTAATCAAAAAGTGTTCACGAAGTCTCAATAAAAAGAAACTTAGGAACTTTAACAATAAGAACAATTATTAAACCAATATAAATGAATTCTTACCCCAGTCGAGTCATCCACAACATCTTGAGGCATTAACTAAGAACATAATTTTTGTAGAAGGAAGCAGGACACTGTGTGTGGTGTTAACAGTACCAGTGCTAGTGGTGGAATGACTCACTCAAGACAAAGGATAAGTGTGGGCTTTACCTTAAGGGTCAAGCGAGGGCGCTGCGCAGGAGAAATATGTAAATGAGCTGTCACATACTCCCCTGCTCTAAGGTTGCCGTCCCGACAACCTAAACTGATAAAAGATTAATACAAACAAAACAAATGCAATTTACTATTTACAAAAAAAAATCATCTTGGCTGGACTCCGGCCAACATCTGCGCCAACAGCAGCTGCGTTCGGCTGATGTCCGCCAGTACACGTGGGTCTATCGCAGGTGCAGGGACAGGCATTGCTGGAGTCTCCGACTGGATGACAGACTTCGGGAGGTGATTGGGATTGGAGTGTTGTCCCGCTCCAGCACGGCTGGTGTGGCGCGACTGCTCCGCTTTGGCAAGTGGGACCTCCTCCTCTGTAGTGGGCTCCGGTGGGGTATCTTCCACTTCTGATGGGGGTTGAGGGGCTAGATCGTCAGGGTAATGCTCCCCTGCTTTGTGTAAAGCAGCGGGTGCTATCTCTGGATCTTGCACATCTGAAGATTGAGGGGCTTGGTCCTCAGGGTGGTGCTCCCCTGCTTTGTGAAAAGCAGCAGGTGCACTCTCTGGCTCTGGTTGACCTGTTGGCATCGCCGGAGTCTCACCTTCTGTCTCCAGTATGATGACCACCTCATCTGCCTCCTCATCTTCGTCAATGTGCATTGGCAAAACTGGGTCGTCTTGATGACGACATCCAGTAGCTGGAGGTTCATCCTCATGCAGTACCAAGGTTCTGCTGTCTAGGAGGTCCTTTCGATTCAGGGTCTTCTCCTTCCCCTCTCCGTCAAGTGGAGCAACGATGTAGACGTGGCCGGTTGGGTTCGGCCTCCCTACAACTTTGTGGGGTCGGTTGTCCCACACATCTTGGATCTTGTTTCTCCCCTTGACGGAACGGTTTCGCAGAAAGACCCTTGCTCCAACATGGAGATCCTCATCTCTCGCTGCCTCATTGTAGCGTTGCTGTCTTCTGAGAGCCTCCTTCTCTGTTGTGCCTGCAGCTTTCTGAAATGCGTGCTGCATTCGCACATGATGGTCCGCTACCCACTGGTCAAGCTCAAGATCGTCGTCTTCCTCTCTTCCGAACCCAAGAAGGTGGTCTACGGGTAATCTTGGTTCCCGTCCGAAGAAGAGATAGTAGGGGGAGTAACCTGTTGAGGAGTGGGGTGTCGCGTTGTATGCGTAGATCAGCTCTGGGAGATGTTCTGGCCATCTGCGCTTCTGGTCCGGGGGCAGCGTGCGTAAGCGATCGTGCATAGTACGATTAAAACGCTCGCACTGCCCATTTCCTTCGGGGTGGTAAGGCGTCGTTCGGCTCTTGGTGACACCGTACATCTCACAGAGTTCCCGGATGACTTTGCTTTCGAAGTTCCTGCCCTGGTCGCTGTGAAGTCTGCGAGGAACACCAAAACGGACGAACCAGTCTCTCACTAAGCATCGAGCCACCGTTCTTGCCTTTTGGTCCTTGCATGGTATGGCTTGTGTAAACTTTGTAAAGACATCGGTGAGAACCAGCACGTTTTCCACATTGTTTGTGCCAGGCTCCAGGACGGTGAAGTCCATGGCGAGAACTTCGAGGGGTCTTTTGGCGATTAAGGAACCCATGGTAGGATGGAGCTTCTTCCCAGCTTTGGCTAACATACACCTCTGACAATTCCGGCAGTACTCTTCGATGTCGTGTATCATCCCTGGCCAGAAACATCTGCTACGGGCGAGTGCAAGGGTCCTTTCTACTCCTTGATGTCCAACCTGATCATGGACTGCAGTTAACAACTGCTCTCGTAGAACTTGAGGAAGTAGAAGTTGACTGATCTCGCCACTCGCTTCTTTCCTTTTCTTGTAGAGAATGTTGTCTCTGGCCTCCAGGTGGTTCCAGAACTTCAGCAACTTCCGCGTTGGCTTGTCCTCCTTCATGAGCTTACTGATGTGGGGTTGTCGTCCACTCTCCCAGTAAGTCCACAATCTGCCTAGGTGTTTGTCGTTCCGTTGGAGTGTAGCCATGTCTTCAGTAGAGATGGAGGGAAGGGTTGACATCGCAGCAGGTGCTGTCACATCTGGTCTGATGCGGAGTTCATTTAGTCCAGCTTCAACCAGGGTGTCTCTTACTTGCGAAACAACTGTGGAGGGAATGGGAGTGGAAGCATAAGATGAAGAAATGGTCTCTTCAGTGGACATCTCTTCAGAGTGGGCAGTTTGCAGATCTTCACTGTGAGTGGTCTTCCTGCTGAGGGCATCGGCATTACGGTTACTCCTTCCTGACCTATATTTGATTGTGAACTGGAACTGTTCCAAATCTCCAGCCCATCTGGTCTCTATCGCTCCCAACTTCGTGTTCGTCTGAAGATAGCTGAGGGGGTTATTATCAGTGTAAACGACAAAGTTTGCACCGAGAAGGATGTCCCTGAACTTCACAGTGATCGCCCAACGCAATGCTAACAGTTCCAACTTCATGCTGCTGTAGTTCTGCATGTTCTTTTCATTCTCTCTCAAGCCTCTACTGGCGTAACCCAGGACTACAAAACCTTGCTCTTGTTGTTGGGACAAAACTGCACCCAGACCTTGGTAGCTAGCATCAACCTCCAGGATGAATTGACGAGAGAAATCGGGGTAGCCTAGGAGAGGAGCAGTCGTCAGAAGTTGCTTCAAGTCAGTGAACGACTTGTCACAAGACTCATCCCATGCATCTGATATGGGTTTGATGGGACTGACCTTTCTGTGCTTCTTCTTCCCTGTTCCCCCTAAGAGTGCGTGGAGTGGAGCCGCGACTTTAGCAAACCCTGGTACAAAACGGCGGTAGTACCCAGCTAGACCAAGAAACCCGCGGAGTTCACGTTCTGTGGCTGGCTTCTTCCATTCTCTAACCGCGCTTATCTTCTCAGGATCTGGAGATATCCCTCCATCAGATATGGAATGGCCCAAGTACTTTAGTTGTTCCGTGAATAGGTTGCACTTCTCTGGTTTAACCTTCAAGCCAAATTCAGTGAGGCGGTCCAGCACTGACCGTAGTCGTTCAAGCGTCTCCTCGAAGGTACGACCAAAGACTAAGATGTCATCTAAGTAGACGATGAGAGACTGGAAGTTTTTGTAACCGAACGCTTTGTCCATCAAGCGCATGAATGTGGCTGGCGCATTGCAGAGGCCGAAGGGCATACGGGTGAACTCGTACAGACCTCCAGTCCCTACTCGGAAGGCTGTCTTCTCAACATCTTTTGCAGCAACGGGAATTTGATGGAACCCATGGGCGAGATCCAGGCTGCAAAAGAACTTCGCTCCACCAAGTGCATCGAGGGCTTCGTCGATGCGGGGAAGTGGATAGGCATCTCTGTGAGTCTTGGCATTCAGGGCCCTGTAATCAACACAAAGCCTCAGCTTTCCATCTCGCTTCCTCACGAGTACGATCGGTGAGGCATACGGACTGGAGGACTCCCTGATTACGCCCCTTTCGAGAGATTTCTGCAGGTATTCTCGAACTTCAGCCCATTGGTGAGGTGGTATGCGCCGGTGAGGTACTCGAACTGGAACATCGTCAGTAGTGTTGATAGCATGAGATATTTTGTCACAGAGTCCGATGTCGTCTTCATCTCTGCTAAATATGCCGGCATGGCTGGAAATTAGTTGGTGGAGTTGATGCTGCTGATCGTCACTTATCCCAGTCCCGACTTTCATCCGTGACATCAGGCTCCTGGCTTCATCAGCGCAGTCGTTTTTAACTTCACCTGCCTGCATTTCCTGCCAAGTTGCTTCAAAAGCTCTGCTGTGGTGTTCAGCGACCGCACTGCTCACTGTGGCTACTGGGGTTCTCGGGGGTAAATAGAGGTCATCATTCGTGAAGTTAGCAACTTGAACCGGTATTCTACCACTGCTGTCGACGGAGACTAGTGTAGGGGCTACAGCTAACCCATTTGGTAAGTGGGTCACATCTACATCCAGCTGTTCTATTATGGCCTCGTAAGTCACATCGGTTGCAGCAGGTTTCACTGAACATTCCATCAGAAGGAGAGAGTTGGCGGGGACTAGGATGGGCTTGGACCCCACTGTTCGGACTTTACCTGCAATATCTGGCTGATGTACAGTGCCACTTCGCACTTCCTCATAGAGAGCGAGTACATGAGCCCATTCAGGTCCGTCACTTCGTCTGTTCAACACCTCCAGGTAGTTTTGGCCGCTTGCATCTTGCAGTAACTTCTCTCGGATGTCCCTGAAGATGTTTGACCCAATCACTCCTGGTACTCTCTTCTTTCTCTCTGCAATCGATGTGCCTCTAGGGTCCTTGACCACCAGAAAACCCATGTTGACGAAAGAGTGGCCCAGCACTGTTAGTGGCAATTCAACATAGCCGAGGTAGGGAATGGCCAGACCTTGAGCACCGGAGATGCTGATGAACGCAGTCACATCTACTAATTCTGTCTCAAGAAAGTGTTCTCTGAAGAAAGATTCAGTAATCGTTGAAACTTGCGCTCCTGTGTCAAGTAGACAACGCACCCTTGATGCACCAAGCTGGACGACAGATTCTGGACACTGCCCTACAGCTTTTCTGTAGATTGAGCCGCTATTAGTTAATTCTTGTGGGCCTGCCGTGTGGCTCTCAATGACAGGCCGTTCTAGTTTAACTGAGGGCCAGGCTTCTGGGGGACAAACTGCTGTGCTGGGGACTGCTGAGGAACGAACTGTTGAGCCGCGGACTGCTGGGAGACAAAGTGCTGTGCCATAGACTGCTGGGGGACAAACTGCTGGGGGACAAACTGCTGGGGATCCCTGGTACCCTGACTCGTTCCTCCTGACGACGGGGATGACGGGGCATGGGGGCAGTCTCGCTTGAGATGACCTGTGGACTGGCAATTGTAGCAACGTCTAGGACCCTGACTCCAACGGCGAGCAGGTCGCTGCATGGCCTGTAAGAGTGCCTCAATCTGCTGCTGTTGCCGCTGCAGTTGTTCGCCCTGCCTTTCAAGAAGTGCCTTCATGCCATGTGCCCCGTCTTCAGCCTTGACCTCGTGTACTACTACTGCCTTCTGAGTTTTGACACGGCTGGTGCCAAGCCACTCGATGGCACGGTCTCTAGCATCGAAGAAACTCAGCTCCGGTGAATCAATATTCATGCGACGCAGCTCTCTCCGTAGACCCTCATCATTAACTGCCTCGGCTAGCCTTCCCTTCAGCGTTTTATCTCTCGTAGCATTGAAGGAGACATCCAGGCGAGCCATGGAATTAAACAATTCCATGAGCTCGAGGGAGAAACTCAGTAGATCTTCTCCTTGGCCTTGGTGGAAGGAGAAAAACTTCTGCTGGATCTGGGGGAGCGTCTCACCATCACCAAAGACTTTCAGCAGTACACGGAAGATGTCGTCTGGACCCTTCACAGCATCACCTCTGCCAAGAATTTCTTGCCTAGCTCTGCCGGCAAGATGGTCGATGATAAACGCAGCACCATCCTCCACTCCGATCTGTCGAGCAGTCAACTGACCTTTGACGTCACTGACCCACTCTTGGACAGATGGATCACTCGGTTTATCCGGCTTCCCCCTGAAGCGTTCCAACCGTCTCCCTGCTGATACATATATCTGCTTCGCTGGAGGGGTAGTAGAGCTGACGCCTGCTGTGGCCTTCTCGCGCTCCTCCTTCTCTGCCTGAAGAGCTACCTTCATCGCCTCAAGCTCGGCCCGCAGTTGCTCCATTCCCTCCATTCTTAATAGATGTAGCTGCTCGTCTCTGGGTCAATTGTCTGCCGTTAGTTTCGCCTCATCCTCGACTGGGGGTAGATGCAGTATTAATACACCATCCTGCCTACGACGCCAAATGTGACACCGGAAATGTGACACGACAAGGATGGTGTACATTACTGTGTCTGATTCATTTAATGGTGAACTGCATCTTTTAACTGAAGCAAAACCAAAACCCTGAAAAGATACAAAATGGAATTTCCATATAAATACAATGCTTTAGGAAATACCAATCCAGCAAAGTAAATTATAAAAAGAACAATGATAATCCTTAGAGAATCCAATGCAATCAAAAGAGATAAATCAAACTTGATAACACAATTTGCCTCTAACTGTAAAGTCAAGTTAAATTCCAAAATGAATTAATACAAGGCATGTAAATGCTTTAACTTGCAAATACAAAATAGGAAATAACTAAAGCAAATGTGCAACTAAATAACTAAAGCAAATATATATGACTATGGACTCAGCAAACCATAGACTTAAATCAGTCCACTCATCATTATAACCTAAGGATCCATTAAGAAACTAACTTAGGAAAAATGAATTAATATCATAAGAACAGGATTATAAAGAAATAACATAACTAAATAAATGCTAAACAAGTATGCAGATGGCATGTTTAATTAAGTATTAAAAGAGAAATATGAGTAATATATGCTGCATCACATAAACCTATGGACTAGTGTGCCAGTCTAATAATACACTGGTCACAGGCTTGAATAAACACTGGACAAAAGAAATCCCTGCAGGGTAATAAACTCTCTTGGCAGACTTCCTGCCTCACTGTACTAAGGTATGGTGCCTTCCAGGAAACTGTGTGCACCTCATTATATATGCAGCAACTTTGGGGATTAAGGGTCTAAACAGTGGCTATACTACACTGCACTATGGGCATCTACACAGGGCAAGGGAACTATGAATTTATACACTAAAAGTATAAATGTAAGATTATGTACATAAAAGTGGAAAATAGATGATGAGGAATATATTGTAAAATAAGGAAATCTATTCTTGAACTTTGTGTACTCAAGAAGTTAACTAAATGTGAACAAGAAATAAAGTGGATATACATGAACATGTAATCAAAGTAAGGGAAATCTAAATCCTTCAAATCCATGGAAATAGATTATATCTCTAAACACAGAAAGTCATCAATAGGATGATCTTTCCTAAATATGCAATAATAGATACAACAACACAGTGAATTCCTAAAGACCATCAATGAATGAATTCACTTTAAATTCAGTAATCAGAGTAAAGTTTAAGAATACTCAAGCTAACTTCGGAATTAATCAAAAAGTGTTCACGAAGTCTCAATAAAAAGAAACTTAGGAACTTTAACAATAAGAACAATTATTAAACCAATATAAATGAATTCTTACCCCAGTCGAGTCATCCACAACATCTTGAGGCATTAACTAAGAACATAATTTTTGTAGAAGGAAGCAGGACACTGTGTGTGGTGTTAACAGTACCAGTGCTAGTGGTGGAATGACTCACTCAAGACAAAGGATAAGTGTGGGCTTTACCTTAAGGGTCAAGCGAGGGCGCTGCGCAGGAGAAATATGTAAATGAGCTGTCACAATAGCAAACTGGTTTTGATTTAGTGGGGCTTAACTTCAAAGATGCAAAATATAGATACTTAAAAAATTATGGTACATGTACTTGCATTCAGGGCGATTCAATAAAGTTCTGTGCGTACAACCCACGGAAGATAGGTGGACCGTAAAGCCGTCTAATCTGGAACGAGCAATGACGTCATCGTTAGCCAATCAGACTACGGGAAACCACACGGCGCCACGGCGGTAATTTGGGGTTTCTGTTTTTTTTCGGAATGCCGTTAGATTTCGTTGGATCCTGACTCGACAAGACAAATGTTCGTAACATTTTCATTATTTGGTAGAATATTACATATTCTTTGTGTAGAAGGGAAACATGGACCGTTTTGAGTATTAGCCCACATCGGGCGGGCCCCGGGTCAAATTTGTGACGACACAGACGATGTTTATATCGGGACCCGCTGCGAGGGGAAGGTGAGGGGTTTTGTACCTTTTTAGCGTCTTGAGAGGAGACTATATAATAGGTTAGGGTTCAGGGTTAGGGTTTAGTGTTAGTTATTTTAAAGGAATTTATGGTTTTGAATGCGGTCGGTTTGGAACCAGCTTCGTGGTCTGGTTAGAAGAGAGCTTGACTTGTAATCATAAGGTTCGTCAGGATTGTCACTTGAGAAGTACCGGTATCAGTCATTGGAAACTATAGACTCTATTCGGGTTGAAAAATTAGGGTGTACCCCTCGCTGCGGTGTAAAATAAAACACGCGGCCGGGCACCTGCCGGGCGCCGATTAGACATCGGCAGGGCCCCGGCCGGGTTCACGGGCGCCGGCCGGGCGCCGAGCGCGGCCCGGCCTGCAGGGTATAAAAGGAACTCGACAGGGACCCTACAGCTGCCCGACCGGGCTGTGAGAATCGGCCGGCACCCTGCCGCATGCCGCAGGGGCCCCCTGGGACACCGCCAGGGCATCTGGCGGGTGCCTGCCGGACACCGACCGATAAATGGGCCAACAATTTCGCAAATGTTTTACGAAAGCCGCCCGAGTGCCCGCCGGCAAATTATGACTGTGGAGCCCGGCTACATACCCCCCGGGACCCCTTGGAAATGTGACTTAGGTATTAGGGGGATACTTGTTCGTATTTGTTTAAAATTGTATTCTAATAAACGTGTGCTACGGGTGCTGTTTGTCGCCCACAAATTAAAGCCTGCCCTTTCCAGCGTAGTCGAGTGTTATGCATGGTCCTATGAGCGCAATAACAAGGGAGCTTTTTTCACATCACAATTTTTAGTGGTGAATTCACCGACTTGTATTCCGCACGGAGATGGACGAACTCTACCAAACATAACACAGCAACCGCTTGGTCAATTTTTGCAGCCAAAGTATTTCTAAAATATGTTGTAACTTGTATATATTTAGATAATCATTTTAATACATAGCCTAATTGAACTTTTGATTTTCCTCAAGTTGCTGCGAGACGTCGATCATTTGCGGAAACAACGGGCATGACCTTTTGTTTTCAACAAAAATCAGAACATTTTTGTATTTTGTTTGCCACTCATTTTTCATGCCGAACGTTTGAATTTGGCGAGGAACCGTGATTTTAGAAGTGAAAAAAACCCCCCACAAAGTTAAACGATTTTTTGTGTCTAGGACGCATTGGTTCTCATTGCCAAATTTTCGGATTTTTTCTTCTAAAAACAAATAAAGCACGGAATTGTCTAACGCGATAACGTGTGCCGGCTTTCCTGTTTGATAAGACGTACGTACAGGTACCAGACTTCACAGTTCTCGGCTTGAAATACATGTATGTTAATAAACACTACGTCATAGGTATGCACAGCATAATAAGGAATGCCTGGAATGCGCTCGGAATTTTCCGAGCGGAATCAGGAAATGTCCCAAGACGATACTGGAAACTGGTGTGTATGGCGCCCTCTCTTGGTGATTGTCGGTGAATGTTGGTTAGCGCGCGGCGGTCAGTGACAAATATCACGCAGTATCGTCTTGCACCAAGACTAACTTCTGACCGGCGCGGCGGACTGGCTGTATATGCATAGAGGTTGGGGGTTCGAGCCCTACTTCGACCAACGTGTCTGTGTCCCTGGGCAAGGCACTTAATCCCAGTTGCCTCGTCAACCCAAGCGATATATGGGAAGCTGTTAAGGGGAATGCCACAATCTAACTGCTCATAGGGTTGTGCGCCTGACCAGCAGCCACCTAGTTGAAGCGAAATGGTTCTGGTGATTCCCTGATGGCAGCGGTAATAATGGTAACAGCGCCTTGAGCACCCTTGCGCTTTACAAATATAATCATTATTATTATTATTATATGCATGACGTTAGGAGGCGCGGCGCGATACCGATTGTAATTGGCTGTCCGTGCAACAATCCTAACGATTTTGTAAGCCGCGTGCTGATTGGCTTCGCAGGATACGTGCGAAGTTTAAAATTGGTTGGAGCGGGCAAACTGGTGGGGCGCGCAAAGCCACCCTGACACTTGCCCGATTTTTGTCACCGCAATGCCGCGCAATGCGTCGTGGCAAGGCGTGCCATTTCGGTGGTACGCAGCGTAGCGTAGCGTGAAGACTTGTTCGTGCCTTGTTCGCGCACTGTACACGCGTGAGTTACGCACTGTCTACGCAATGCGCAGAATCCCCACACGGCGGGCGTGGGTTATTTTATCACACTTTGTAAACAAGTTTATTGGCGACTTGGTTGCCATACAATCAAACTTTAATTTTGGAGCCCGAGGGGAATTTTACCATTATTTTTTTGTCTCAAAAAGAGTTTTTGCGTGTTTTTCGCCCTTCCCGTAATTAGCATACATTTTAGTGTCACGTGTATGTATAATAATTACTTGTGATGTTGTTCCTCTGTAGTTTTTTGATGTTGTAGTTGTTGTACAAATGTATCTTATTCCAGTTTGTTTGTGATTGTGAAGTTGTTCAATTTAGTATATTTGTTCTATGTGTGTTTGCAGGGCCCCAATGGAAACCAGTTTTTGTAAACTGTTTGGGCACACCCTGGGTAAATAAATGGAATAAATAAATAAATAAATATAGGTTTTTCAGGGTTAACTTTAATTTCGTCCCAAGACGAGTGAAACGCACAAATGCTACAATTGATTTGGTCTTTGATCTTTCCAAATGATCAACGGTCAACCATTTCCAACATTTGTCTATTCAATGTCGTAATGCACCTATCAATGGTCACCACCCCCCCCCCCCCCCCCCACCCCCCCGCTGCCCCATTGAAATACACATTTCTGTGCATTTGTATACAAAACGCGCATGTTTTGCACCTGAGGGTCGGGATTTTTGTCACCTAAATGTTGCCAAGGGATGGGGATTTTGTCATGCAAAAAGTGAAAAGTGTCAATCCCCACCTCTTAGGTGGTGCAGCCGGGGGAGGGGACAATTGATAGGTGCAAAAGAGTTCAATCGAATTCTTCCGACTGATGATCATCTACATCGTGTCAGGATTGAATTCGTCTTTGTTTAACCCATTTCAAAAAATTATCGATCAAAATTTGTCGGATGTTTAGACTGTATGTATAGCTTTGTGGACAAGCTTTTTAAGGACAGCTTTTCAGGTTAGTCTCTACCACTTGCTCTCATGATTCCGAATCGTCAACAAACATTGTATGTCACTGTTATAAACTCACGTTAGACAATGCCTGTAAAGGAATGAATGTGTTAACATAGAAATGGAAACACGAAGAGGTAGAAATAACGGAACTTATCATACAATCAAGTGACGAATTCAAATGAAATACATGTGAAATTGATTTCCAAATAACGCAATTGCTTCAGTCGTCGTACGTTTGGCAACTGCTGACGACGAAATCGAGTATCATTTTCGAAAAAAGTATGCAAACGTACGAAATTGTTTAGACAGATTCGAACATGAGCGACCAAATACGAAATTGAACACGGGAAATGCAAAGTCGGGAATTTTCGAGACGAAATTGGAGTTAAAGGGACACACAGGCCTACTGTTTATATGGTTTAGTGATGTTGCAGCATTGGCAATACTTTTTTGATGGTCGTTGTGAAAACAAAATCATCAAAATATCCCGTAATTTACTAAAGAAGTGCAAAATTTACGAAAACGGTCAAAAGACGGGTTATACGCTTTACCAGCTGTTGCAACTACGCGCGAGCTTCACGACTTCGTCACAAACGATTCGCTCTTTTCCTACTGGGATATCTCCAATTTTCACTGGGCAGCCCGGACGACCGATTATGAATTTCCGTTTTCTATGGAGAAGTTAGCATCATGTTTTTTCTTCACGAACGTACCAACCAACCCGGCCGTACCGTGTGTGCACTCGGGATATTTGCCGTGCTGCGCAGGGCAACTACACTCCACCGTATAGTTTGCCATACTAGCACGCGCTCGCTGAGTCCCATTCTCCGGACTCTCGAAACAAACATTTATGTTCGAATTTTCTTACTTATGTTCAACTTTGTTTCATACCTGTATAAATAGTCTCTCTTTTATCAACTACTTATAAATATTGTGGAAAAATCAGAGTTGAATTTTGTGCAGTTCTGCAGTAAGAAACTTTCATGCGACTGGACATGCGACTGGACACAAAACTAACTCGCAAGACCATGTGACTTTTCGAAACCAGAATCTGGTTCCGAAAAGTCACGTGACCTCTGTTTTTTTGAAAATTGCTAAAAAACGGCAAAATTCCGTGGTTTCTTTTTAGGATATGTTCAGTTTATTTCGGAAGGGCATTCAGAATCTTGTATGGGTCAATTTCGAGCCCAAAATAGCCCAACGAAGCCGGTGTGTACCTTTAACTTGTTATGATTTTGAATAAAACATGTTTTAAATGTGCGGGAAAACGTATATAAGGGCGTGTTTGTTTCGGACGAATCCGCCGATCCCGAGATCTGCGCAGATGGTTCAGCTAGATTCAACTATGCATAGCGCTGAACCATCTGCGCAGATCGGGATCGGCGGATTTGTCCGAAACAAACACGCCCTAAGCAACCTTCTGCGAGTATTTTTCCCCTTCTTTTGAACTCGTGACGGGTGGTGGGGGAAGGTTGGGGAAACAATTATTCTTACCAGCCGTTCCCGAATAGTCTGCCACGTGCATTGCGTAACTCTCACTGCTACTACCAAAACCAAATGTGTTATAGGCGGCATAAGCTGAGTTATCGTCGAAGTCTGTCATATCAATCCGCAGTTTGTACTCGCCGAGGGAAATGATGCGGTGTATGTTGTCATTGCCGAGCCAAAATTCGCCGGTTAGATCGCCGAATCCCTGCCGATAGTCCTCCCAATCGAGATAGAAATCAACGGAGCCGTCTTGACGACGCTGAAACACCTATATGGTGGTGAATGGATACGTTAAAGGAGCTTGTACATATTGTTTCCAGAAAATGGATTTCGTTCTAACCCAACAAGCATAATATAAAACACCTCCCCAAAATACTATCCATGGGAAAAATCAAGAAATTTGGGTATGGAAGCAAAAGGGTTAATTTAACCACCAAACTGCACGGTTTTGTGTAACCGAGTTTTATTTATTTATTTATTATAATTTATTTGTAAAAAAAACGTTTGTCCTGGTCAAGACAAAAACTCATAAAAACTGTCATCAAAAGATGACATTAAATAATCAAATAAAAATAAAGAATAAAAATATTGCGCATATACGACCCTATTTTACCGCTGATCATCCTTATCACAGCAGTCGCAAGTCAAAAAGTTTAACTAGCCGTTAACAAGTATTGCTTATTAAGACGACGTCTAAAAACACCAAGGGCGCGGTAATTGGAGTGTTTCTTAACTCGCTGTCAAAACTAGAAAACCTTTTTGGAAACTGAACCAACCCAGAACATTTATAGTTGTCCGTCCTCGGCTTAGCACGGTGAAACGTTAACACCTCAAGGTGTCGTTTGTTAACAACAAATACACCTGTAAAATCAAACTTGAAATGGTACGATGGATTCACAAGAAGACATATTCAAAAAAATCCCTTTGATTTGCAAGAGTTAATGCGGTCATTCTAGGGTTGTTTCTGAAATCCTTGCTTTAAAATAGCCCTACTAGCCCTTCCCCGAATAGATTCAAGTTGAGTTATGTGTTTCTGGCTAAAAACCCACCAAACAGGAGAACAAAAATCAAGAATAGGGAGGAAAAAAAGTCTTGTACAAGTGAAGGGCAATTTTCGGGGCCGAACCACGTGTAATCAAACGAATACGTCCAAAAGTTCTATATCACTTAGTGACACAATCTTGAACATGTTTGTCCCATGAGAGATTTATTTGGACAGTACACTCTAGTAAAGAATACCCAATGTAATGAGAGGGCTTTACTAGTCGTCTCCATGAAAATCGTATAATTTTACATTTCACCGGATTCAGACACAAACAGTTTTGATCACACCATTTTATAATCGCAGACAAGTCCTCATGTCCTGGCTGTCAATATCATCAATTAAAAAGTCATCTGCATGTGTGGTTTTTTGACGATATCCTTGAGCGCGAAATTTCAGAATGGTAAGGAGAAAAATATGACAGAGGATACGGTATCATAATCTCAACACCCATGGAGAAAATGGGGTGTGGGGGGTGGGGGGGGGGGGGGGGGGTGCTTAAAAATGTGATATGGCACCTCCTTGAATCAGGGTATCCCCGGAACTACTTTTTGCTCAGCTGCACTGCCGCTCTAAATGAGTGGCTGACGGTTACAGACGAATTCACAATCGCTATTTTGAAATTGGTTGGTGAATATTATAGGCTAATAGGGCGTCCAAAGTTGTCAACGTTTTCACGATTCTACAGAGCAAAGCGTACAGGAAGGGGGAGGAGGGTCGAAGGCCGCGTAGACTTTACATGCACGGTAAAATGTTGATAAGTAGTATTTCGGGGTAGGGAGGGGGTCTTGACAAATACTACTCTCTGAGTTCTGGGGCGGTCGGGTTGGCGTACGGGTTCTTTCCTCGCCTTTCACCTCTGACGTCCCGGGTTCGAATCCGGGGCGTGTACATGTATGTGGATTGGGTTTGCAGTCCCTACTTGACCGCGTGGGTTTTCCCCTGGGGCATTTCTCTGGGGGTTTTCCTCCCACTTCTAAAACTGCAACTCCTTCTTCGTCATCTCAAGTTGATAATATAGTATAGTTAAAGCTGAAACCGTATAGTTGATGGCATAAAGGGCCTTAGTTGCCGAAGATGCCATAAAATGTACAACAACAACTACTACTCTCTGTAGAACTGTGTGAAAATGTTGACAACATTGGACGGCCCCTACTCGAATACACGTGTAAGCCTATATACGCGTGCCCTCCAGAGGACATGGGTATACTCACAATATAATAAAGTAAGCCTCAAAGCCTCAAATCCGGGTTAATATGTATAATCGGTTTCTATAATTGTTTGGATCATAAAACATAAAAAAAACCTTAAAATTGGCTTCCCATACCGTCCATCCACCGAAATCAGTCTCCATGTCGCAGTACACATCGATCGGGGGACCTTGGTCGAGAGGTTGAATCAGATACACGCCGCTATCGACCTCGCCCAACAAGGGATCCGTACAGTCCTGAGGGAGAGTGACTGTTTAAAAAAAATCAAGAATTGTTAACTGGCGGAAATCTGGCGGAAGTATAAAGCCAGCATTTGTGCATTTGTTGTTGAGAAATAAACTACGCATGCATTAAGACCCAGACATTTCGGCCGATTTTGGCTTGCAGTTTTTTTTAACTTATAACAAGTCAGTTGTATTTGAAAAAATAGATTTGGGGCAAAAAAACTGTTTTGTGCCCCGAACAATTGCCTATTTGTAGCCTTAATGTAACTGTATGAGAATAAGCCGAGTAATTAAAACGTCCAGTCAACTGAACTAAATCTCATATTTTGCCGAATAGAACCACAGTTTTTTTAAAAATGTTCTATGCATTATATTTTAGTTCTTGAAATGCTCTTTCCATTGGTATAATGATTGTTTTAAATAATTATTAGTAAAGTGGCAAACGAAGCAGTGATAGCTTGTCGAGACGTTTTGAAAAATATGAAAAACAGGCAAAATGTGTTCAGTCAGATATTTTTACAATCCGCCATAAACGGCCAGGGCAAAACTTTCTACTTTTATCAAAAATTGTTACTTTGGTTACTTGGCTACAAAAGTAATCAGTCTATTTGAGCGAAACAAATCGACCTTTTCAAAGACGTCTACAGCCCACTTTGCTCCCTACAGCTATCGCATAGTAAATGAATAGCGCCCTCTATTGACGACAGTTGTCGACAGTGAGCAACATCGTGGCTCTGCAAGGTCCATTGTGTGAACTTCTCGTCAGGTTTCCGATGAAAGGGATGTGGGTTATGAATAATGTTGTATGATAATTAAAAGTATGTAGAAAAATAAGTTGGACGGCAAAAACCAAGTTACGTGGCATTGCGAGAGAGATTATTCAAGAGGAAAAGGTCGCACGACAAATTTGAATTGTGGGGGATATAAGTGGGGGAAAAAGGGCTGAAAAAATAAAGGCAGTTCATCGGGAAAAGCATCTTGATGTCCACGTTTTGGCAAAGTAAACGTTAATTAATCATTGTCTAGTAACTGATATGACCTCCACGTGCTTGTATGCACTCCTGACAGCGTCGAGGCATGCTTAAAATTAACTGTCTTATAGAGTCTTGAGGAATGTTATCCCACTCTTCAACCAAGGCCTCTCTGAGTGTCTGTACAGAGTGTGGAGCATGTTCTCGACCTGTTCTCGACCAAGCATGTCCCATGCATGCTCTATAGGGTTTAGGTCAGGAGATCTTGCCGGCCAGGGCATCGTGCTGATTCCCTCACTCAAGAAAGTTCATGGACACTCGTGCAGTGTGTGCACGAGCGTTATCTTGCACCAGGATGAAATTTTCACCTACGGCAGCAGCATATGGCCTCACAACAGGTTCCAGTATCTCATCTCGATACCTCAAACCTGTTAGTGCACCACCAGCTACCACGACGAGGTCCGTACGCCCCTCCAGGAAGATACCCGCCCACACCATAACTGATCCACCTCCAAAGTGGTCAAATTCGACAATGTTGCAGTTGAAATATCGTTCCCCCGACCGTCTCCAAACCCTTACACATCTATCATTGGTTGAAACAGTGAACCTGCTTTCATTTGAGAACAGTACTGGTGCCCACTGGTCCATCTGCCAAAATTGATGGTTTCTAGCAAAGTCCAGCCGGGCTCTGCGGTGTACTACGGACAAAATGGGGCATGTGGCTGGTCGTCTGGCTCTCATACCATATTTATGCAGCCGATTCCTGACTGTTTGATTGGAAACACGGACATCAGTTGCCCTGTGGAAGCTTGTGGCTAAGGATCTTGCAGTAGATCGTCGATTTCGACGTGCCAGGATCCTCGGGTATCGTTCCTGGGGAGGGGTAGTCACACGTCTGCGACCTTGTCCTGGCCTCCTGGTGTACAGACCATCTTCATTAAAACGTCTCCACAACCGGTTGATGACACTTACGGACACATCAAAATGTACAGCCACCGCACGCTGTGTATTGCCAAATTCACGGAGCTGGACAGCTCTAGCAACCTCAGCTTCAGTTAACTGACGGCGAACACCAGTACTCAGTCCCAGCAGACAGACAACAAACAACAGAATTGGAAGAACCTTCATTTTGTTGCAAGAAGTGATAACAACTAGTGATGACAAGTGTACCAATACCAACACCTTATACAGGGTAAAATAACACGCCTGTGGACACCCCGTGTCCACGTGTTAGAAGACACGAATGATTTCACCAACATTGTTGAGTATTGTTTGAGAATCATTTGACAACACCTGAATGATTTTCACATAACTTTAATGCTCTTGTTCTAACGGTAGCCCATATAGACCATGACAAAAACATTATGTTCTCTTGTTCCTTTAATTCTTTTGAGTAGTGTATGTTCCTTGAAAGATAGGGTCCTGTCAAGGGTCACTCCAAGGTAGGTTGGATTTGGGGCATGCTTAAGTGGGAGCCCGCTCAGGTGGATGTTAAGTTCTCTGGCAGCTTTTGCGTTGTGGAGATGGAATACACTAGAGACAGTTTTTGCTGGGCTTGGTTTTAGACGCCAAGTTTTGCAGTACTGGTCCAGTTTGGTAAGGTCTTCAGTGAGCACCCGTTCCAGTTGGTCAAAGTCTGGAGCTTGGAATGCCAGACAGATGTCATCAGCGTAGATGAATTTACGGGATTCGGTGCTGGGTAGGTCGTTTGTGTAGAGGTTAAACAGTGTTGGAGCTAGAACCGAGCCTTGTGGGAGCCCATTTTTCTGTGTTCTCCATGCGCTGGTGTTCTGTTCGAAGTGAACTCTAAACCTTCGGTTGGTCAACAGGGTTTTGATGGTTGCTGTTGCCCAGGCAGGAAGCACCTTTGTGAGTTTCAGCAGGAGGCCTTTGTGCCAGACCGTACCAAAGGCAGCTGTGAGATCGAGAAACACAGTCCCTGTCTTTAGTCTGTTCTCGAAACCATTTTCGATGAAGGTGGTTAGGGCCAGTACTTGTTCTCCTGTGCTGCGATCCTTCCGGAAACCTGCCTGATCCACGCAAAAAATATCCTCTACTCCTGGGGATATACGCTGAAGTATAAGGCGTTCCAGGATTTTGTAGGGAACGCCGAGTAGAGAGATTGGGCGGTAGCTTGCTGGTAGTTTAGTGTCTTTGCCAGGTTTTAATATGACAATGACTTTTGCTGTTCGCCATTTCTTTGGGATCAGGTTGGTCTGTATGATCCTGGTGTAGAACTGGGTTAGAGCTTGGGGGCCCAGATGTTTCATAAACTCTGGTAAGATGTCGTCATATCCTGCTGCCTTTCCATATTTCAGACCCTGCAGGACTTTCTCCAGTTCAGCAGCCTCAAAAGACTCAGGGTTCCTTTCCTCTTCGAACGCTTTCCGATGTAACTTTAGCTCAGTTGTAACTGCTCTTCTGATGTGTTTGTCTTGGGTTGCTTTTGCAATAGACAGCAGGTGGGATGCAACTTGGTTGGGTGTGACAGAAGATCGGCTTTGGGTAGGAGGTTTCTGTGCAGCTCCTAGGCGGCGGATGAGGCTCCAACGTTTCCTGCTAGAGTGGGTGAAGTTCAGGTCAGCTACTGCCTCCTCCCACTTTTTTCGCCGGGCTGTTGTTAGCGATTCAATTTCAATGGGGTAGTCTGCCATCTCAGGGTCCCCAGATGTTTTATAGTTTTGTAGGAGGGCAGCAATGTCTTCGTCCAGGCATGGGACGTAGAGGGGTCGGTAGCCTCTTGGGATAGCTGTGTGGGCAGCCTTGTAGATGGCACTGCGGAAGCGGTTGTATGCTTCGTCTACAGTGATGGTGTGTAGTGGGATGGTGACAATACTCCGGTCCAGAATTTCACTGTATTTCTTCCAGTTTGCTTTGCAGAAGTTCCAGCGCATCTTCCTCGGGCTGGTTATGACTGGGAGTTGTAGGCCAATGTGTATGAGCGAGGGCCGGTGTTGACTGTGTGGAAAGTCGTCAAGAATGAGGGTCTGTGCAGGATAGGGGTGCCGGTGCCATTCAAAGAGCTGACCCAGCACAGGTCAGAAGAGTAGTCCTTATTCCACCTGGCTGAGTTGAACGTTCCTCTTTGTTTGGGGTCGTGTATCAGAACAAGTTCATTTCTGGATGCCCAGTCTGAAAGTGCCTTACCGTCACTGTCCGCTGCTCGGTATCCCCAGTCAGGGTGGTGGCTGTTAAAGTCCCCCACATAGATGGCAGGGTGGGGTAGGGTGGGTAGAACCTGCATGTCCCAGTTGACACTCGGAGGCTTGTACACATTAGCAATATGGAAGCCACTAATGGTTATGGCATCGGAGTACTGTGTTGTTGTCAGGTGGTTTGCTTCGGCTATGTCAGACCGCACATAGGTGGCAAGTCCATGTTTGGCATGGGGTGTGTAGCACAAGAGGTCAAAGCCATTGATGGTGTAGCGCCCTGCTACCTCTGTGTCAATATGGGTCTCTTGGAGGCAGATAACATCAATAGAATGTTGGGAGGCGAGGACTTCAATGAGGCTTCGCTTGGCAGCAGAAAGGCCTTCAGCATTGAGTTGTAGTATGCGAAGGGCAGGCCCTACTGCTAGGTGCTCTTGAGGATGTCTGCTTTCGGCTTTGGGACTGTGACTAGGATTCTTCGACTTGGCTCTCTGGTGTTGTCTCTTGGAATTTAGTCTGCTGGTAGGGTCATTAGCTTCCCCAGGCGAACCTGGGTACTGACGGAGGACGCGACGTGAACGCTGATCCATTGACGGGTTTATACAGTCTGACCATCCGACGAATTTGATCGACAAATTATTGAGGTCGGTTGAACAAAGATGAATTAAATCTTTACATGATGTTTGATCTTCAGGTGAGACAAATTCGACTAAAATCTTACGACGTTGAATGGACAAATATTGAAATTGATTGGTCATTGATCATTTAGAAAGACTAATGACCAAATCAATTGTAGCATTTGGGCGTTTCACTCGTCTTGGGATGAAATTGAAGTTAACCGGTTATTAATTTTATTGATTTGTTTTTAAAAATGTGCAGGAAAACATATATTTAACGTTTTATTATAGGTATTATACGATTATACGATTTCCCGTATGTGCGTGAATTTAGCCTAATGGCATTTCATTTTAGCTCGAAATCGAAGGCACATCCGCAATCCTGTATTCCTTCTAATTTATCATAAATCTATTTCGCTAATGAGCAGCCGATTTCCCGGGCAGTGTTATTTAACGTCTGCCTGGTACAGCCAAACGTACTCTCTAAATGTAAAATAGTGAACAATTCACTCTTCAAAAGAGTGAATCCCTTATAAAAGCACTCAAAAGGACTGAAAATCACTCTAAAAAGAGTGAAAATAACAGATAATCCTCTAAATTATTATCATTATAGGTTTTCCAAGACATTTTTGAAAAATGTGTACATTTGTTCGTAAAAGAAGCATTCGTTTTCGTGCGAAATAGAATGAACGTTTAAAATCCCTCTTTTTATTTAACAAATTATTATTCTATTTCCATGAAGGTACATTCAGTCGTAACAAAATCAGCATATGATATCCCGAATGTGCGTGAATTTAGCCTATAATGGCATTTCATTTTAGCTCGAAATCGAAGGCACACCCGCAATTATGTATTCCTTTTAATTTATCATCAATCTATTTCGCTAATGAGCAGCCGATTTTCCATGTGTACCCCCCTCCCCCATAAAGAAATATAATTTTGGTTCCAATTTGGAGGGAGGGTAGCCAGTCATATCGGCTTATTGCGGACAGGGGGGTTTGGATCCGCGCCAGGCCTTCTGGTAAAATAGTCGAGCATATTTGGCCCGAGATACCCAACATGTTGGGCATAATTATACGAAAATATTGCTGCTTTATGTTGAATTTAACCAACAATTGGCCAAGCACATTTACCCAAACGTTGGATAATTAACTTTTAACCAACGATTAGATATGCACATATCTACCCAAACATTGGCTTATAAAATTTAACCAACAATTGTACATACAATATCATGCACCCAAGGGTATTTTGCGCCCCAAAGATGGGCATGTTGATATTTGAACCAAGTTGGGTAAAAGTTGGGAAAAATTTACCCATTTTTATTTACAGTGCAGGTATGCGGTTGTTCCCAGGTTTGCGGTTGATATAATTCGCCCTGCTTTGTGTTGACAATTCCCCAATAACTGAAGATAAATGTCATGCGGGAATAATATGCTCAACCTTTTAATAATTTCATCAAGAGGTAAACAAATGCCCAATAAATAGCCGCTCCCAATTTACAGAACTTTGCATGTAACCAACGTTGGTGTTCTGGATGTTTTACCCAACAGAATTTGTTTTGCATATGTTGAGGAAATATGACCCAACAAACGTCAAAATGAAATTCTCCAACTTTATTTTGCCCAGCATTTTTTACAGTGTATGCCTAGTATACGCAATCATTCTCAGACATACACGTATAGATGCCTTGGTACTGATAATGGGGAAAAATAATCGAACTCATGAAATGTGAGAGAACTTTAAGGAATACAGAAATACATAAATATACAATTTAGACAAAGAACCAACAATAAAAAACCCTAATCTCATGTAACATGACACGCTTGTTGAAAAATAATACCCAACTTTTCATCAACGATTGGTCGAATAGTTAACTCATCCGACATCTGGGCACAACTTTGCCCATTAACATTGGGCAACATAAAAATATTTATTAACATAAAATACAACATTTATTAACATAAAATACTAATTGGGGGAATGTCTTCTACCAACATTTGGGCATGTAGCATACCTTAAAAGTCGGGTATAATGTCAAGCGTTAGTTTGTTGGGCATTTTGAGGATAACCGTTGGTTAAAAAATGGCTGACTTGTTCAACAACCGGACAAGATATCTCCCACACTATTTACAACAGTCATGTTGAAAGATTCAACGTCTATTGACATGCCAATGTTTTAATGTCTAAAAACATCAATTTATATACACTTTACGTACATCAGCATCGTGAATAAAACAGTGCTTAACATTATAAGTATATAGCGGTTGTTTTTAAAGGTTTCTCTTGAAGTCAAACTTGCACAAACTTAATTGATTTCCGTCTATTTTTATTGTAAACATTTAAAGAATGTTCCAGTTAGAGGTATAGCAAAAAAGGTGAATCATGGTTATTTCAGGAAGTGAAAACTACTGCTCCCTCGATGTTTGGGACTACTCCTCTAAGTTTCACCTGTGGAGATTGTCCAAATTATTTGGACCAGTAGTTTTCACTACTTGCCCTCAATCCATAAATAGGCCTAGGCCTACATGTATTTTGTGGAGGAGTACATGCACGGATGTGTACTACATTTGTACATACATCTACACTGTTGCATATCATCAGTGCAACCGGCCGCCGGCTGCAAAACAATGATGCAATCTTTACAATCCCCAAACTTCAAAACGTTATCACTGCTATTCCCGACATGTCTTGAAAATCAACATTCAGGCTGAAGATACCACAAAAAATGCGCTTTAACACAACACGTTTTAGCACGTGAATTCTGCTACTTTGCTGTAAAACTTAGCACGCTTTTACAAACTTTAAAACAAATTAATCTCCGAGCCAATCTATCCAATATATTCCCCAAGGCATGGTCAAGGTTTACCCAGAACAATATTCACCCATTTCTTGGCGAATATGTGCTAAACTTTTGTGGCTCCAAACATAAACAACAATTTGAATTTACTGACTATCCA
The DNA here is from genome assembly GCA_037783545.1 of Henricia sp. BOLD:AAB3569. NCBI lineage: Eukaryota > Metazoa > Echinodermata > Asteroidea > Spinulosida > Echinasteridae > Henricia > Henricia sp. BOLD:AAB3569. The sequence goes on along the minus strand of JBBELK010000272.1, from coordinate 382,211 downwards.
ACAAGTTTACAAGAAAAATACAGACTAACAATTAAAAAAGGAAATCCGTTTACCCAACGATTCATTTGCCCAATGTTTTTTTTTACAGTGCGTGATTCTTTTTCCTTTACAAGATCATTTTAAACACATTGATGCTCAACTCTGCAATACATTGATTAATTAATCAATCAAAGTTGTATAATGATATGTATATAGGCGTGTATACTATATTCAAATTGAATGTAGAATATGCGGATTCAATTCATAACAAATGAACACAGGAATAGAACTGAACGAGGTCTAGAACTGAACTTGTGTCAAAATCTTGGTCATGAAAGAGCTAACGACCGTCAGAACACATGGATATCTGCTTGGACACTGTCGGACGTTGGCGTCTCGTGCTTGAAAGTCCAGTTGTCACGCAAGTGCACGTATGTACTATGTACTGTGCATGCCGCGCGCTCGGCGACCTGACCGAGTCTGCAACGAGTAGCGAAGCGGATGTGTACATCTTCGGTAGATGTTGCCTGGATTCTTTTTTTATTATCCACATTTGTTTTCCTATTAACAAGGTAAATTTTTCAAACAAAACTGGTTATTGTGATGCCTATTTAAAATGTTTTTGACATTGCATTTTGCACGATGCCGATGGTACGGTGGTGTTTAAAGGAACACGTTGCCTTCGGGTTGCACTTTATTGGGCGTTTTTGGGCTATTACAAGCGTTTGAAGTATAATGAGCACGATCTGAAAGATGTTTAAAAAGTAGAATATAATGATCCACACAAACGTGCCTTAGAAATGCTTCAATTTTGCGTAATTTCTCGAAGCAGCACGCTCCGCCATTTATGGGAGTCAAAATCTTGACTCCCATAAATGGCGGAGAAATTATATTAGTCTTATTTCCAGTCGCAGCTGTTCAAATACTTCTGAACAATTATTTCCCTAGTACAGCCTCGCGCAAGAACCAATTGGCATACTTGCGTCTAGCATCTAAAACGCGTGCTGCGTTGCGCAGGTACAGGTCTGGGACATCCTCCGTCAGCTTAGGTGTCATTAGCATGCCGTTTAAGGTGCGAGCGATGGTGCTTGTAGATACGGTCGGTTTATGAGGAAGGCGAGCCTTAAGTTGCTGTTTCATTTGCACCAGAGTCAATAATGGATTTTCATCAAGAGGTTCCTCCAGTGTTGCTCGCATGTCCTCGTCAACTTTTCGGTTTCTAGCTCCACCTTTAGGAAGTTGGTCTCTGCGGCCTTCACGTACAAACATCCCTACGATTGTTCTTGCGGTGGATCGATTTATACCGAGAGTATCGGCAGTCTGCAGATAGTCGGCACCACTCTCAAAGGCATCAATGAGACGGTTTCGGTCGACATTAGAGGTTCGTCTATAATGGCCTCGTGCTGCCATCACGTACGGGTTGATTCAAGTCGAATATCGAATGAAGAGGGGCAATCCGCTTCAATTTATGCTTGATTTTATAAGATTTGGTGTCAGGTTTGGAATTCTGTGATGTCACCTGCTATTTTGAATGAACAAGGCGTACATTTCTTTGCAAATTCTCAAAATTGTATTCCCAAACTCCGCGCGAAAATGTGTGCTTGCGTAAATGAATGCACAGGTAACGTAATTGGCCGTCTGTTTCTTAAAACAGAATGCGCGGACAATGAAAACGAATGAACTTCCGCTGAATTGAAAATGGGATTTAAGACGTGCATCCAGATTCAGATGAAAACGAATGCCTGATATTCAGAGGGGAATGAACATTTTGCGAAATTGGCCGGGAAAACCTATAATAAAAAAATTAAAAATACGTAAATCACTTAATTTTTTTTTAGATTGCTTTGCTGTGGTTCCCCTTTCTTTGCGTGCTTGTTTGTCCTGGTTGTGCTTCTGCTTGAGCTGTCGTTTCCTTTGGGCGCGCGCAGCGCGTGTGGAAGTTTTGGCAGGAAACCAACAGCAACTTTGCACAACTTGTGAATCGTTGTTCTTCTTGCAATAATGTTAACAAATTACACATTTAAGGCTCAATCTGCAGTGCATATGCGTACAGTATGACTGATTACTAAATAAATGTAATAAAAAGTAATCGAGTAAGCTAGACTTTGCACATCCACTTCCGCTGAGTGTACCGCTGCGGAACATAGATGTGCCTTGGACGTAATTGTGCAGGGTACATGTATACTGATAAGCCTACCCAATATCATCAATTGTAGTAAACTAAACTAAATGTAATCAAAAGTTATCGAGTAAACTAGACTTAACAGAGCACATTCACTTCCGCCATGAGCATCTCTGCGCCATGAGCATCTTTTGATGGATACCGGCGCATTATAAATTTTCATTATTATTATTATTATTATTATCCCTGACATGTCTTAATAATTCAAAATTTGGGCTTAAGATACGGTAACCATAAAAAAAGCGTTTTAACACAACACGTTTATGTTTTACTTTACAAGATCATTTCGATTCATATTATGAATATAAGAACAAAGACAATGATGCTCAATTATGTCTACAATACATTGATTAATTAATCAATAAAAGTTGTATCATGATATGTATAGGCCTGTATACTTTATTTACATTGAATGCGAAATATGCGAATTTAATTCATCACAAATGAAAAGGAATATTTAATTCAGCCCGTGTCGCGAATTGGATTACACATTCGTAATAATTGGCAACGTATACTGAAACCGAAATCCTAATAACTTATTTGTAATCCTTTAATGGCAGAGGCTCGGCATTGCGCACGAATTCGGCCTCACGCGCGCAATGACGAGCCTGTGCCTTTAAACGAAACGTTATGCACATTCATTTATTTGAATGACGCAAAATGAAATCAAATGCTGGTTATTGCGAAAACGAAACCGGGATACACGTCATTCTCCAAATCGGCGCAAAATTGAATTTATGTTTTACAAATTTAAATGCCCATTTTCCCAAATTGTCCGGGAAAACCTATATTATTGAGCCATTCCTGCAATATACAGCAAATGGGTATAGGGCAACAAAAGTAACAATACTATCCCGAGTACACGCCTGTCCGTCGGTGACACAGAGTACTGCGCATGTGCGAACTTTTAACGTCCGTAGGTGTTTTTTAGGTGATCGGAACTTTTTCCGATCACCTATTACTATTGTACGATTTCTTTGTCTTTTTGGCTTTTTCGCTTTGCGGCGAAAAAGCCTTTGTTTTCGTTTTGATTTTTGGCTTTTTCGCTTTGCGGCGAAAAAGCCTTTGTTTTTTTTTTTTTTTTTTTTTCCGTTTATATTTCTTTTTCTGATTTTTTTCCTATAGACAAAGCGCATAGGCGTTGTCGGCGCTTTTTAAGGTTGTTCCCAAACATTGATCTTAACCAAACTTGGTCACATCAAAGACATAGTATAGTGTAGTTGCGCATTTTGGTGGCGGCCATGACATATGACAGCTGTGTATGCACAGCAACGCGTAAACAAACGGACGAAGTGTACTGCGAGACGGAAAATTTGACGCTGTCGTCGATTCGCATAAATCTCAGTCCCAGGCAACAAGGCCTAGTTTTGAGAAGGTTTTCTTGTGTTGGTGCTAGCTGCTGTACCGGCGATGCCTCAAGATTGTGCCGTTTCGAGCTGCCACAACCGGCGGTGGAGGCCCGGAGGGACAAAAATGTGTGGGTTTTCAACATGACTGCGCGGCCGGCTCTGCATCTTTCATGTCTTTTGGTGATTCCCAAAAAAGTGATCGGGGCCAACTGCCTTCAGTCAGCATGCACCTGGCATTAGGTAGGCATTGCATATGCAGCTATATAGGGATATAGGCCTACATGTACTGAGAAATTTGCCGAGGGGGCCGGGGAGGCCATGCAAGCCGAAGTTGCTTTGGGAGGGGAAGGGGATTTTTTAGGTGAAAAAACTAGGCCGACACGTTTGTTCGCATACCATGTGTTTTCAATGAAACAACTTGATATTTTCTCATTGCTAAAATCATATTTCCTAACTAGGAAATAATTCAGTTTACTGGTCGCCACTTATTCTCCTTATTGACTTAATAGCCACAAAAACGTGTTAATATTTTAATGAGGAGTGATTTTAGGAGTGAAAAACATTGACTATTCCTTGAAAATACTTAAACTTGTACTGCCCTGTTCCGTAAACGGAATTCATACCTCTAACCAAATTTGCACGTTTTGGGGCATTATATGTCATATTTTATTAGGACGAAATAGTGGCGAACGTGTACGATATTTGTACCAAATTTTCGGGCATGTACGCCACTAATTAAATGTATCTGTCCAGAAAAAAAATGAGCAGTTGATCATGGCTTTAGACCTTATGTGCAAAACATATTTCTCCCTAAAGGTCTATTACTCAAAGACTATAGCACTTCAGACCAAACCATTTCAGGGGAAGTTTTCTACTATCACGGGGAAGACAAGCAACTGTTGAAAATGCTGTTTATGTTACTGTGTTTTGTGTTGAAATATTTCTTTCATATTTGCAGCGGCCAAGTTTTGCTGACAGATGTACATCAAGTGTCACTAAAACTACTGATGTTAAGACCAGATGAAGTAGACCACACCTACTCATGTTTTCCTGTTCAGCAGTCTGCTGTTGAGGTGATGATTGAAGTGCCTCCAATCAATGACACTGAAGCACCAACTGACTGCATACCCTGTCTTCCACCAACATGTTCCGCATCATGGCCAAGGTACTTTTCCAGTTTAGTTCATTCAACATGTCACTTACACCCCGTTTACACTCGATTCGCCTTTGCCGAATCGAACTCCGCAATTTCCAAAAAGGGGAGTTGAAGCCGGGTAGGCACTAAGTGTAAACGCAAAAGGTGAATTGAAAAAGGCGGATCAGACCCGGGTCTGATTCGCCTTTTTTAAGTCACCTTTGGGGTAGGGTTGAACCCCGCAATTGCGGGGTTGAATCCTGCAATCGTCAAGGTCGCTTGTAGTGTAAACGCTACCAGAATACAGATTCGGCAATTTGAGTGTCCTTGGGGCGGTGCCCGCAGTGTAGTAGATTTAATTGACCAATCTGGCACTAGTGCAGCAACACCTAACGGCTCACGCATGCGCTGCAGTTACATTTAGTGGTGACTTTTGCGGTTTCTGAAGCGAGTTGAAGCGATTTGGGGTGTAGTGTAAACGCGGCAAATGTTCAGTTTTGTGGTCGCAATAAAAATGCTGGATCTGTATCCACCTTTGCCGATTCGAGTGTAAACGCGGTGTTAGACCCAGTATTAACGGTGTGTGGTGTTTTAGCTCCTTTTTACACACTTTAATGGTGACTTGTCGCTAAAAATCACAAACATTTTAAGATGTAAAACTGGAATGTTAAAGTCCCCATTTTGTCAATTTACCTTGCATACAGCTATTTTCTTGACTTCTCTCAACATAAAAAAAAAGGGCTTTGGGTAGGTTCTACGTTTTATTTGGACTTTCTTTTCACTTGTTGCTAAAGTTTTCAGGGCTTCTAAAAACCCAGTATTGCAGTAAATTTAACTAATTAAATTAAATTCCCTGTACATGTATAGTTAGTTTCTCATAATCAACATTTGTGATTTGTTTCATTTCAGGTAAAACAAGATATGACAGAGCCAAGGACCGTTCCACCAAGAAACGGCACCTTTTGAAATAAGGAGGAAAAAAGCCAAGAGAGAGACACATTACCAGATGCATCCATCAACTGAGAAGGATGAGACAACATAAGGTTCTCAGACAGACTTAACTAGTTATAATATTATGCAGATGGAAATGGAAATTAAAGTTGCACTGCCCGTGTTTTGGCCGTCAATTTTGTTTTTTTAAAGATAAATAGGTATTTTTCTAGAATAGAAAAAGTTATCAGCTTTCATTTGGTACCAAGAACGCAAAAATCTGTCAAGGATTAATGCCAGTCGATTAAAAACAAGAAATGATTAAATGGCTGGCAGGTCATTTAATCGAGAGAGTGTTGACGTATTATGTTTTGACGTTTTAGGAAAAAGGCTTAGACCAATAATCTCCAGTTCTCGACGTCGGAAATTCAAGTTTTTGATATTTTTCGTTACAGAGACACGTAAGCTTTCTAAATTCGTTCGCTTGTGTAAATTCATTTTTAAAATCTTTTCACCGAAACACGGGCAGTGCAACTTTAATGAAATGAAAAAACACATTTGCTGTGGGTTGACAAACGTGTGAGTCGGTTGTCACAGAATAAAGTTCTGCCTAGACCTTTGCCATGTACAATTAAGCTCGCAGTATTATTCCCGCTTTGTGCTCCTTAAAAGAAAAGGTATATACTCAAGAAACAGACATAGGGCCTGTAGTGCTAAACATGTGCAACTCATTACTCATACATTATTCTTGTGCAAAGAAAAAGACAATGATCAAATGATAAAAAGCAGATGTGAACAAATGGCATTGCCTTGTAGTACGGGCACCGCCATTTTGTCCGAAAACTGGACTGTATGCGAAAAGACAATTTTCACCTAGTTTTGGAAAAAATTGCAGCACTCGCAATACGAGGCATCACTGCAATTGCCATTCTTTGTTCATTTTCGCTTTCAGTGGGTTGTTTTACTTTTCTTTTGTGTAACAAGATCAAGAAGGTACACAATGTCTTTGTCTTGGGTATATTTCTTTAATAATGTGGGGCGAGGCAGGAGGTGGCAGGGGTGGATGGGGAGTGGATTTATGGTAAAGGGGGCGTGTTGTGCTTGGAGGCCAGATATTAAATACCAAAGCAGCAGCTAATTGACAGGGTTCATTTTTGTTTGTTTTTTGGGCTGTTTGTTTTTTGTTTGTTTTTTGGACTGCCCCTTTTTGCGTATAAATTTGATGTGTGTGTGGTGTGGGAAAAAAAAGCAACATGGAGTGAAACGACACACTAAAAACGACAGAATTAACTCGGGATAAAGGTGTTTTGTGATTCTGTAATTTTTGGTTGTCATTTCACTCCAAATTATCTACATAGTCAAACTACTTTTTGTCAACAGGACCCACATCAAATGTACGCACGAAAAGGCCCAGTGTGATAAACCCACCCTTAGCAGTTCATTTGAAGAAGTCAGACCATCAAAAATATGCAGTGTTACACAACTACAGGTACAAAAGACCACAGACAAACATGGATAATATCAGGCATTCTGTTTATAGCAAGGAAAATTGTAGGTCTAAACCCTTTGTTCTGCATTTTGTTCAGGTAAATTTTGTTTAGGAAATCTGCAAAGTAGGACCTCTTACTATACTGAAAGTCAAAAGAAAATTATTTTCAGCAGAAAGGTCAAATTGGGCAGTTCACAAAAAGGCACTCAAGCATGTCATGCTCAATTTCAGGAACACTTTTTAACATAGTAAACAAATTCATGTATCTTGGTAATTTTTATTCGATGAGGTTAATCTAATTCTTAGGAGTGTACATGTATGTGTATTGTGGACCGAGGAACGCTTACTATAGTACAAATGTATTCAGTTTTCTTGAAAACAATTGTCACTTTATGACTAATGAATTTGAATAAAATATTGCAAAATATACAAATACATGTATTAGAGTTTTCCATTGTCTGTGTATGTTTATTGCCGTTTTTTTCTCGCAATTATAATGCTAATGCAAACCAACTTAAAGGCTTTTGTAGCCCATCATTTGCAGTGACCCAAAGTTGTTTACCTCGGTTAACAAGAAAACAATACTCAAAGTGTTGACAGCAGTAACAAAAACCACATTTTATAATTTATTTCTGTCCAAGGTGGTACTTTCTGCAAGGTGGTAGTGCACTCAATATTTTTTTTTAATGCAGGAACTTTTTAAAGCATTGATCTGATGCATGTATAATTATGTGGCTGAAATTTCTGTGGGCTAATTTACCAACATTCTTGATTGATGTTATTGCACTAGTCTGTAAAAAGGTTTCATCTTTCAAATGATATATTGTTGGGCCTTTAAAAGCATCCATGTGCATGCATTTCTTACTGGTGGCCTTTTACTTAGAAACCAAGTTGTGGTTATTCAGCCTCGGCCTCGATCACACAGTGTCAAAGAGGCGGTTACATTGAAGTCGGACTTGGTCAAGTCTAGCGGTTAGCGGATTTCCCCGTACCAGTACCACCCAGAGGGCGCTTTTTTACGTCACTGCGAGGGGAAAACGAGAGGTTTTATACCTGTTTAGCTTCTTAAAACATGTTAGAGTTTAGGGGTTAAGGTTGGTTTAATAGAAGAGAGCTCGACTTGCAATCATAAGGTCACTTGGTTCAAATCTCAGTGTTGTTTGGGATTTTTCGAAATTCCTCGGTTTCTTTTTTTTTCTCTAATAAAGTAATATATAGTGAGAGTAGGCCTAAGAGTTTTGACTGTTTCCAAGATTGTTACTTGAGAAGTACGCCTATCAGTATCAGTCATTGGAAAAAATTGGGGTGTAGCCTACTCCACGCAACGATGTAAAAAAACAAAATTACCTGGCCGGCCGGGCGCGAGCAGTGATTGTGAACGCCTGAGTTGTAAAGCAAACCTTGGCAAAAGGCTAACTTGGGACTTGATCACTACGTCCACGATAACGATCACTTACACGAGCCGAGACTATGATAAAAACTGGATCTATCCACCGGCATGATGAATATGTTCCGATCATATCGCTGCATAATCCTGCGTTTCATGCGCCAGGGACGCACGTGCTGTTTACATGAGTGTCATATGTCATGGCGGCCTCAGCAACAACGCGCGCGTACGAAACAACACTATAGGAGGTGTGCACCCAAGAATGGCTTCATTGTGACGTCATCAGTGACGTCATTACAATAGTTAAAAAATGCCTAAAAAGCCGAAAATGACCAAAATATGCACATTTTAAAATGATTCCCTTGCCAAAACCGCGTGACGCAGGGTCTTCATATTTAGCAGACATATAGATCAGATCCTAGCCTACAATGTTCTTAGTGTAGGCATTTTCATCTGACCCTTCCTTCCTAGGTCAATCGAAGGTCAAAGTTCAGCCAATTCAAAAATCACATTGTTTGTATTTTTTGTACTTATGAAGCAATATTACCTATTAAACTACGCTTGATCTTTATAAAACTAGGTACAGGCATGGGCCCCATCACAAACTTCCACCACCATGTAGAACATCACCATGACGTCAATGATTACGTAATTATAATTATTTAAAATTTGCAAAAAAGTGGATTTTCGTCATACAAATTAGCCAAAAATGCATTTCGTAAAATGTTTCCCTCTATGAAACCACATGACCCAGGGTCTTCATAAATAGCAGACATTATATATCAGATCCTGCGCTACAATTTGCTTTGTGTACTCATTTTCATCTGACCCTTCCTTCCTGGGTCAATTGAAGGCCAAAGTTTAGCCAAGTCAACATTTCCGTATTTACAGGGTGGATTGAAAAAAACGAAACCGAGATATTATTGCTAATTGTAACTAAAGTAGGGCGCGTATGAATAAACGGGAAATTTCATCTGTTAGGGTCGAATCTCCTCTTCAAAATGACACCATGATCATGTCATTATGTTTTTGGTTGACTGAGCAGTGACCAGTGTTATGCAAGGGGCCTAGTTTTAGATTTGACCGTTCTCAATGCGAGCAAACGTCGTACAAATAAATCTTTACCGTAGCTGTCTATTCCGTGTGCCCTGTGTGACACGGCGTCGACCGAGACGGTGACACGGTAACTTTTAACTGTGTCTACCACGGACGTGTAATTCTACAGAAGATGGTTTAACAAAAGGACATGTGAGTAGGATACAATCTTTTATGTTATTTCAGTCTTATTTAAGAGAGTCCACTCTCTACAAGAAAGTAATTGTATGTAATTGAGGGAATGTCGTAGTTTTGCCGTGAAGCATTCATTCCAATGTTTGTTTTCTTCCTTTTAGGTTTAGTAAGGTGCAAAGCTTAATAAAGGCCTGATATCATTAAGTCATTGTCTGGATTTTATTGAACCATATTCAACAAATATAATTAAGAAAATGTTCCTTCTTGGCCAAATTCTTTTCAATCTTAACAAATTATGTGCTCTGATTTCTGCCTTTGATGACTAATATATGTAGGCCTATATCAGTTTTTCGAGTAAACATCGGATTTCCATCCCAAATGTGAACAAAACAAACTAAAATTTAACAATATTTTTTCGCTGACTACATCGTGAGACAGCAGATGAAAATTACCAAAATATGCACTTTTAAAATGTTTCCCTCTATAAAACCACATAATCCAAGGTCTTCATATTTAGCAGACATTATATATCAGATCATGGGCTACAATTTGCTTGGTGGAGTCATTTTCATGATTCCTCCGTCCTGGGTCAATTAAAGGCCAAAGTTCAGCCAAGTCAAAATTTGCGTAAAACAATGCATAAGCCACCAAATGTCGACTTCTGTACGTGACCGGCAGAGGGCGTCATTCATAAATTACGGTGACGCACAGACCTATAAACCTATAGACCAACGATCGTGCATTGAAAATCGTGACTTGGAAAAGTATGGGCAAATGACGACACAATGGGCTGCATGAGCTAACAGCGCGGGTTTAAAGCGCTTACGGCTATTCCAAAACGCGCGTACGCCGTGTGTATTGTACGCGTTCCTATGAAGTATGGGCGATGGACGCACGACGCTCGCAAAGCGGACTGACAGCGCGCACGAGGATTAATTGTCATGCTTCCAAACTACTTCTAAAAATAATAATAAAAATTCATAAACAATTAATATATTACACATGCCATTTTAATATACATGTAGGCCTAGCATCTAAAAGCAAATTCAAACCTTGTCTGCATCACCCAGCTGAGCTCCATATTGTACTTTTAATCTGCTGTTGTAATCCCGTAACTATATAGCCATTCATTATCGCTTTACGGTTACCGTAACTATAGCCACTGCGTAGTAGTTCTGAATCCGTTGCATCACCAAATACACACGCAGCAGCACGCATAGTGCACGCGACGTCAACTCAAATTCTCGAAACAATGACGAATCATACCCGACGATTAACGATAACGTCCGGACGTGCATTCGGGTAACTTCGGGAACCTTTGCAAAAAGGAGCAATTCCTCCCGTTTCAATGTGGCGGGCAAACGTCTACATCTTACGCGTGTGGTCTAGTGGATATGAGGCGGGACTCCCAATCAGAGGTTGGAGGTTCGAACCCCACTTCGACCAACGTGTCTGTGTCCCTGGGCAAGGCACTTAATCCCAGTTGCCTCGTAAACCCAAGCGATATATGGGAAGCTGTTAAGGGGAATGCCACAATATAACTGCTGATAGTGTTGTGCGCCTGACCAGCAGCCACCTAGTTGAAGCGAAATGGTTCTGGTGATTCCCTGATGGCAGCGGTAATAATGGTAACAGCGCCTTGAGCACCCTGCTGGGTGGATATGTGCGCTATATAAATCTCATCACTATTATTCAGATGCCCACATGCTTTGACCTTTGACTGTTTGACCTATTGGTCAAACAGGCTCTGCTTGTAGTTTGAACGTGTTCAGAGCTAGTCTACTGTGTTATGGTTCAACTAGGGTAGGGTATTCAAAACTATGGTGTTGACCTTTGACCTTGCTCTACCGGAAGTGCATTTAAATAAACCTATTTTGTAAAAGTGGTCAACGATGCCGAGATCGGGTTGGCAGTGTTAGTGTCTAAGGTAAATGCTTTTCAAAAAATGCGCCCTCTAGCGGCGAAATTAACAAATCTTAAAATTACCCTCTCATAGCAATGTTTGCGCAAATTAGCCCATAGTGGTGCTTATAGAGTACGTCGACCACCAAACATGTCTGTAGTTAAAACATTGATTACGTCATCAGTCCTTTAAAGGTAACGCATTAAAGGTTAATATTTTAGGTTAAATAGTTGATATGTTAACAACATCTAATTTTACAAGGTAAGCATGCTAATTTTTCAAGTAAAAAAATGTGAAAAAGCCCTACGCCCTGTTCATAGAACAGACGTAGCTCTAGTTTTTTTTTCCGTTTATTGGCTTTTTCGCTTTGAGCGAAAAAGCCTTTGTTTTCGTTCTGATTTTTTATTTTTTTTTTTTCCGTTTTCTTCTGATTTTTTTCCCATAGACAAAGCGCATAGGCGTTGTCGGCGCTTTTTAAGGTTGTTCCCAAACATTGATCTTAACCAAACTTGGTCACATCAAAGACATAGTATAAGAGGTGTTCACCCAAGAATGGCTTCATTGTGACGTCATCCGTTACGTCATTATAACACTTTAAAAATGCCTAAAAAGCCGAAAATGACCAAAATATGCACATTTTAAAATGATTCCCTTGCCAAAACCGCGTGACGCAGGGTCTTTATATTTGGCAGACATATATATCAGATCCTAGCCTACATTGTTCTTAGTGTAGGCATTTCCATCTGACCCTTCCTTCCTGGGTCAATCGAAGGTCAAAGTTCAGCCAATTCAAAAATCACATTGTTTGTATTTTGTTGTACTTATGAAGCAATAAACCCTATTAAACTACGCTTGATCTTTATAAAACTAGGTACAGGCATGGGCCCCATCACAAATGTCCACCACAGTATAGAACATCACCATGACGTCAATGATTACGTAATTATAATAATTTAAAAATGGCAAAAAAGTGGATTTTCGTCATAAAAATGACCAAAAAATGCATTTCGTAAAATGTTTCCCTCTATAAAACCACATGGCCCAGCGTCTTCATATTTAGCAGACATTATAGATGAGATCACGGACTACAATTTGCTTTGTGTAGGCATTTTTATTTGACCCTTCCTTCCTGGGTCAATCGAAGGTCAAAGTTCAGCCAATTCAAAAATAACATTTGTTGTATGTTTTTGTACTTATGAAGCAATATTAGCTATTAAACAACGCTTGATCTTTATAAAACTAGGTACAGGCATGGGCCCCATCACAAACTTCCACCACCATGTAGAACATCACCATGACATTGGTGATTACGTAATTATGATAATTTAAAGTGGCAAAAAAGTGGATTTTCTTCATGAAAATGACCCCAAATGCATTTCTTAAAATGTTTCCCTCTATAAAACCACATGGCCCAGGGTCTTCATATTTAGCAGACATTATAGATTAGATCATGGACTACAATGTTTTTTTGTAGGCATTTTCATCTGACCCTTCCGTCCTGGGTCAATTGAAGGCCAAAGTTCAGCCAAGTCGCAATTTGCGTAAAACCATGCATAAGCCACCCCGCCCCAGGCCATGCACTCGCGTTTTGCTACCGTGAAAGTGATATAGCGCCCTCATAGTTATACATGTATAGCTAAATAGAGAATGCGCAGTACGTGTAAATATATGGGTCTTTCTATAAATTAGGGGTCCAAAAGTGTGACATTTAGTGCCCCCGTTACACCTGATATGTGTTATTTTTCGTACAAAAATCATTAAAATGGCCTGTAAACCATTTTGTATAAATTGTACTTTATGTACTCGCTCTTCGAGATGGAAAGTATTTAAAGAATGTGTCCTGAATTTACAAAAACAAGATGTAAAATGTAACGGGGGACACCAAAATTGGACCCCTAATTTATAGAAAGACCCATATAGTACATGTACTTGTTGTAAGTTGCGCGAACATGCAGTGCACGTCCCATTTAAAAACAAAAGCTTAATATAGGCCTGAAATAATTAAGTCATTGTCTAGATTTTATTGAACCATCTTTTAAAAATCTAATTACGAAATTGTCCTCCTTGGCGAAACTCTTTTCAATCTGAACTAATTATGTGCTCTGATTTCTGCCTTTGATGACTAATATATGTATATCAGTATTTCGAGTAAACATCGCGTTTCCATCCCAAATGTGAACAAAACAAACTAAAAATGAACAGCTTGGAATTCGCAAAGGGAAATCAAACTTGCCTCTAAACTGAGTTTTCAGGATAAACTTTTTAAATATTCAATTTATAACGCCATGTGACATTATTACAAATAGTACTAATTTTACAGTAACTTAATTGATGTTTTTAAAAGTGCAAAAACTGAAAATTGCCATATTCTCAAATCTAATCAAATCTTTTCTCAATCGATGAAGGTAACTGTACTGTTTACATAATGTACATGTTATTTTGTTTTATATGAAATTTCGCCCAAGACTCTCTTAGTATAAATCCTGAACATACATGTTATGATACTCCTCAAAGAGCTAATTAAGTAATCAAAAGTTTTTACCTGCGCCATGACTTGGTATCTCACAGTTCATCAAACACTTGGAAGTGGCAGATCTGTATAGCAGTACACTCAGGCAAACTGACACAACTCAAAAACTGTTCATCATCAGGTATAAGATTAAATGAGCATACAATTTAATGTTTTCCATATTCAAAATTCGTAACAAATCAGCCGATTCACCTATGATCGTGATTCCTGCGCCATATACGGTAATTAACAAAGGTATTTAACTGATGATCTCATAATGACGTCATCACGTGTCAGATTAAAGGTGATACAAATATTATAAATATGAAATATTAACAAATGCGAGCTACAACCTTGATTCCTTCCCATATACGATCACAAGCAAAGGTCGTTAACTTTTGGCTTTTCCGTTTATTTCTTCTTCTGATGTTTCCCCATTGACATAACGCATGGGCGGGGGTGGCACTTTTTGAGGTTGTTCCCAAACTTGAGGTTGTTCTTAAACAAACTTGGTAACATCAAAGACATATTAGAAGAGGTGTGCACCCAACAATGGCGCCATCATGACGTCATCAGGTGTAAGTTTAAAGGGGCATGAAATTTAATGTTTCCATATGCAAAAATTCATAAAAAATCAACCGTTTGACCTACGATCTTGATTCTTTCGGCATATACGATCATTAATAAAGGTCTTTCAGATGCCCACATGCCTTCACATTTGACCTCATTCCATATTGGTCAAACAGACTTTGCCTTGCCATTTGAAACTGGTAAGAGGTATTTGGATGGGGTCAAAGGTGTTTGAGTTCGACTAGGGTGGGGTATCCAAATAATATCGCCGTGACCTTCCTCACTTCCGGAAGTGCATTTAAATGAACCTATTTTGTAAAAGTGGGAAAAGCTGCCAAGATGCGGTTGGTAGTGTTAGTGTCTGAGGTAAATAGGGTTTCCAAAAATGTCAGTTTCTACGTCATTCCATAAAAGTGTGCCCTCTAGCGGCAAAATTAAAAAGTCTTAAAATGACCCTTTGATAGCAGTGTTTGCGCAAATTAGCCCAATAGTGGTGAATATAGAGTGCGTCGACCACCAAACATGTCTGTATTGTTAAAACATTGATTACGTCATCAATCCTTTAAAGGTAACACATTAAAGGTAAACATTTTTTTAATTAAATACTTTATATACTTTTTGCAAGCCAAGCATGCTCATTTTTGAAGTTAAAAAAATTTGAAAAAGCCCTACGCTCTGTTCATAGAACAGACGTAGCTCTAGTTTCTTCTTCTTCTTCTTCTGATTTTTTTCTCATAGACAAAGCGCATAGGCGTTGTCGGCGCTTTTTCAGGTTGTTCCCAAACATTGATCTTAACCAAACTTGGTCACATCAAAGACATAGTATAAGAGGTGTGCACCCAAGAATGGCTTAATTGTGACGTCATCCGTTACGTCATTATAACACTTTAAAAATGCCTAAAAAGCGGAAAATGGCCGAAACATTTAGATCAGATCATGAGCTTTAATGTTCTTAGTGTGGGGATTTTCATCTGACCCTTCCTTCCTGGGTCAATCGAAGGTCAAAGTTCAGCCAATTCAAAAATCACATTTTTTGTATTTGTTTGTACTTATGAAGCAATATTAGCTATTCAACCATGCTTGATTTTCATAAAACTAGGTACAGGCATGGGCCCCATCACAAACGTCCACCACCATGTAGAACGTTACCATGACGTCAATGATTACGTAATTATAATAATTTTAAAATGGCACAAAAGTGGATTTTTATCATGAAAATTACCAAAATATGCATTTCGTAAAACGCTTCCCCGTATGAACACAAATGACCCAGGGTCCTCATATTGGGCAGACATATAGATCAGATCCTAGCCTACCATGTTCTTAGTGTAGGCATTTTCATCTGTCAATGATTACGTAGTTATAATTATTTAAAAATGGCAACAAAGTGGATTTTCGTCATAAAAATTAGCCAAAAATGCATTTCGTAAAATGTTTCCCTCTATAAAACCACATGACCCAGGGTCTTCATAATTAGCAGACATGATAGATCAGATCCTGCGCTACAATTTGCTTTGTGTAGTCATTTTCATCTGACCCTTCCTTCCTGGGTCAATTGAAGGCCAAAGTTCAGCCAAGTCACAATTTGCGTAAAACCATGCATAAGCCAGGCCATGCACTCGCGTTTTGCTACCGTGAAAGTGATATAGCGCCCTCGTAGTGATACATGTATAGCTAAAGAGAGAATGCGCAGTACGTGTAAACATATAGTACATGTACTTGTCGTAAGTTGCGCGTACATGCGGTGAACGTCCCATTAAAAAAAAATCTTAATATAGGCCTGAAATAATTAAGTCATTGTTAGGATTTTACTGAACCATCTTCAAAAAATATAATTACGAAATTGTCCTCCTTGGCCAAACTCTTTTTAATCTTAACAAATTATGTGCTCTGATTTCTGCCTTTGATGACTAATATATGTATATTAGTATTTCGAGTAAACATCGCATTTTCCATCCCAAATGATACTCCTCAAGGAGCTAATTAAGTAATCAAAAGTTTTTACCTGCACCATGACTTGGTATATCACAGTTCATCAAACACCTGGAAGTGGTAGATCTGTATAGCAGTACACTCAGGCAAACTGACACAACTCAAAAACTGTTCATCAGTTATAAGATTAAATGAACATACAATTTAATGTTTTCCATATTCAAACATTCGTAACAAATCAGCCGATTCACCTATGATCGTGATTCCTGCGCCATATACGGTCATTAACAAAGGTATTTAACTGATGATCTCATAATGACGTCATCACGTGTCAGATTAAAAGTGATAACAATATTATAAATATGAAATATTAACAAATGCGAGCTACAACCTTGATTCCTTCCCATATACGATCAATAGCAAAGGTCGTTAACTTTTGGCTTTTCCGTTTATTTCTTCTTCTGATTTCCCCCCATTGACATAACGCATGGGCGTTGTCGGCACTTTTTGAGGTTGTTCCCAAACTTGAGGTTGTTCTTAAACAAACATGGTCACATCAAAGACATAGTAGAAGAGGTGTGCACCTAACAATGGCGTCATCATGACGTCATCAGGTGTAAGTTTAAAGGGGTATGAAATTTAATGTTTCCATATGCAAAAATTCATTTAAAAAATCAACCGTTTGACCTACGATCTTAATTCTTTCGGCATATACGATCATTAATAAAGGTCTTTCAGATGCCCCCATGCCTTCACATTTGACCTCATTCCCTATTGGTCAAACAGACTTTGCCTTGCCATTTGAAACTGGTAAGAGGTATTTGGATGGGGTCAAAGGTGTTTGAGTTCGACTAGGGTGGGGTATCCAAAAAATATCGCCATAACCTGTGACCTTGCTCACTTCCGGTAGAAACCGGAAGTGCATTTAAATGAACCTATTTTGTAAAAGTGGGGAAAGCTGCCGAGATGCGGTTGGTAGTGTTAGTGTCTAAGGTAAATAGGGTTTCCAAAAATGTAAGTTTCTACGTCATTCCATTAAAGGGCGCCCTCTAGCGGCGAAATTAAAAAGGCTTAAAATGACCCTTTAAAAGCAGTGTTTGCGCAAATTAGCCCAGTAGTGGTGATTATAGAGTGCGTCAACCACCAAACATGTCTGCGTTGTTAAAACATTGATTACGTCATCAATCTTTTAAAGGTAACACATTAAAGGTAAAAAAAAATTTAGTTAAATACTTGATATGCTAATCTAATTTTGCAAGCTAAGCATGCTCATTTTTGAAGTTAAAAAAAATCGAAAAATCCCTACGATCTGTTCATAGAACAGACGTAGCTCTAGTTTCTTCTTCTTCTTCTGATTTTTTCCCCATAAACAAAGCGCATAGGCGTTGTCGGCGCTTTTTCAGGTTGTTCCCAAACATTGATCTTAACCAAACTTGGTCACATCAAAGACATAGTACAAGAGGTGTGCACCCAAGAATGGCTTCATTGTGACGTCATCCGTTACGTCATTATAACACTTTAAAAATGCCTAAAAAGCGGAAAATTGCCGAAATATGCACTTTTTAAAATGGTTCCCTTGCCCAAACCACATGACCCAGGGTTTTCAATATTTGGCTAACATTTAGATCAGATCATGAGCTTCAATGTTCTTAGTGTAGGCATTTTCATCTGACCCTTCCTTCCTGGGTCAATCGAAGGTCAAAGTTCAGCCAATTCAAAAATCACATTTGTTGTATTTGTTTGTACTTATGAAGCAATATTAGCTATTCAACTATGCTTGATTTTCATAAAACTAGGTACAGACATGGGCCCCATCACAAACGCCCACCACCATGTAGAACGTCACCATGACGTCAATGATTACGTAATTATAATAATTTTAAAATGGCACAAAAGTTGATTTTTATCATGAAAATTACCAAAATATGCATTTCGTATTTATGTTTCCCTCTATAAAACCACATGACCCAGGGTCTTAATATTTAGCAGACATTATAGATCAAATCATTGGCTACAATGTTCTTTGTGTAGGCATTTTCATCTGACCCTTCCTTCCTGGGTCAATCGAAGGTCAAAGTTCAGCCATTTCAAAATTCACATTTGTTGTGTTTTTGTGTACTTATGAAGCAATTTTAGCTATTAAAGTACGCTTGATTTTCATAAAACTAGGTACAGGCATGGGCCCCATCACAAACTTCCACCACCATGTGGATTTTCGTCATACAAATTAGTCAAAAATGCATTTCGTAAAATGTTTCCCTCTATAAAACCACATGACCCAGGGTCTTCATAATTAGCAGACATTATAGATCAGATCCTGCGCTACAATTTGCTTTGTAGAGTCATTTTCACCTGACTCTTCCTTCATGGGTCAATTGAAGGCCAAAGTTCAGCCAAGTCAACATTTCCGTATATACAGGGTGGATTTAAAAAAACGAAACCGAGATATTATTGCTAATTGTAACTAAAGTATGGCGCGTATGAATGAACGGGAGATATCATCTGTTAGGGTTGAATCGATCTCCTCTTTAAAATGACACCATGATCATGTCATTATGTTTTCGGTTGACTGAGCAGTGACCAATGTTATTCCAGGGGCCTAGTTTTAGATTTGACCGTTCTCAATGCGAGCAAACGTCGCACAAATAAATCTTTACCGTAGCTGTCTATTCCGTGTGCCCTGTGTGACACGGCGCCGACCGAGACGGTGACACGGTAACGTTTAACTGTGTCTACCACGGACGTGTAATTCTACAGAAGATGGTTAACAAAAGGACAGTAAGTAGGATACAATCTTTTATGTTATTTCAGTCTTATTTAAGAGAGTCCACTTTCTACAAGAAAGTAATTGTATGTTATTGAGGGAATGTCGTAGTTTTGCCGTGAAGCATTCATTCCAATGTTTGTTTTCTTCCTTTTAGGTTTAGTAAGGTGCAAAGCTTAATATAGGCCTGATATCATTAAGTCATTGTCAGGATTTTATTGAACCATCTTCAACAAATCTAATTAAGAAAGTGTTCCTTCTTGGCCAAACTCTTTTCAATCTTAACAAATTATGTGCTCTGATTTCTGCCTTTGATGACAAATATATGTAGGCCTATATCAGTTTTTCGAGTAAACATCGGATTTCCATCCCAAATGTGAACAAAACAAACTAAAAATTAACAATCTTTTTTCGCTGACTACATCGTGAGACAGCAGATGAAAATTACCAAAATATGCACTTTTTAAAATGTTTCCCTCTATAAAACCACATGATCCAGGGTCTTCATATTTAGCAGACATTTTAGATCAGATAATGGGATACAATTTGCTGGGTGGAGTCATTTTCATATGATTCCTCCGTCCTGGGTCAATTAAAGGCCAAAGTTCAGCCAAGTCAAAATTTGCGTAAAACAATGCATAAGCCACCAAATGTCGACTTCCGTACGTGACCGGCAGAGGGCGCCGTTCATAAATTACGGTGTTGCACAGACCTATAAACCTATAGACGAACGATCGTGCATTGAAAATCGTGACTTGGAAAAGTATGGGCAAATGACGACACAATGGGCTGCATGAGCTAACCGCGCGGGTTTAAAGCGCTGAACGCTATTCCAAAACGCGCGTACGCCGTGTGTATTGTACGCGTTCCTATGAAGTATGGGCGATGGACGCACGAAGCTCGCAAAGCGGACTGACAGCGCGCACGAGGATTGAAATTGTCATGCTTCCAAACTACTTCTAAAAAATAAGTATACATTTGTACATATCATTTCGTGAAGTGTGGTGAAGTGTGACGTCAGTTACTATGGTAATTGTGTCTAAACATTCGCTGCTAATCTGAATCGTCCATCGGTAAAGCGCAGGGAAACAGTTCACTGGTTTTAATGTAGATCCAGTAACCATGGCAACACATAAAGGGTGGCGTTTTCACTTTAGTAGTCTATTCGCTGGCAGAGTGTGACGGCATAAACAATTAATATATTACACATGCCATTTTAGTATACATGTAGGCCTAACATCTAAAAGCAAATTCAAACCTTGTCTGCATCACCCAGCTGAGCTCCATATTGTACTTTAAATCTGCTGTTGTAATCCCGTAACTATATAGCCATTCATTATCGCTTTACGGTTACCGTAACTATAGCCACTGCGTAGTAGTTCTGAATCCGTTGCATCACCAAATACACACGCACACAGGCACACATAGTGCACGCGACGTCAACTCAAATTCTCGAAACAATGACGAATCGTACCCGACGATTAACGATAACGTCCGGACGTGCATTCGGGTAACTTCGGGAACCTTTGCAAAAAGGAGCAATTCCTCCTGTTTTAATATGGCGGGCAAACGTGTACATCTTACACGTGTACATCTTACACGTGTACATCTTACACGTGTACATCTTACACGTGTACATCTTACACGTGTACATCTTACACGTGTACATCTTACACGTGTACATCTTACACGTGTACATCTTACACGTGTACATCTTACACGTGTACATCTTACACGTGTACATCATACGGAGCGCGTGTGGTCTAGTGGGTATGAAGCGGGACTCCCAATCAGAGGTTGGGGGTTCGAACCCCACTTCGACCAACGTGTCTGTGTCCCTGGGCAAGGTACTTAATCCCAGTTGCCTCGTAAACCCAAGCGATATGTTAAAGGGATTGCCACAATCTAACTGCTGATAGTGTTGTGCGCCTGACCAGCAGCCACCTAGTTGAAGCGAAATGGTTCTGGTGATTCCCTGATATAATAATGGTAACAGCGCCTTGAGCACCCTGCAGGGTGGATATGTGCGCTATATAATTACTATGAATGCTAGGATAGGGCGACATTTTGTGTGTAATAAAGCTATGTTAGGGCGACGCGCTCTATTAGGGCGACATTTTGGTGTCGCCCTAATATTTTTGAGTTCAAAAATCATTTTTTAAAGGTCAAACACCATTTTTTTAAGGTCCAGAACCATTTTTATTGGGACTGGAGTTGTTTCTCTTTGGTCTGGAACCATTTTTGGAAGCTTCGGGTAAAAAAAATAAGGTGTCAATTTGAGTGACTCTTGCCGAAATTTCGGTGGTCCCCGGGGAGAGTCTTCCCGAAATGTCGCCCCATTGCGGCATTCAGAGTTGTTTAAAATTTCATAATTATTATTATGATTATTATTCAGATGCCCACATGCTTTGACCTTTGACCTGATTCCCGATTGGTCAAACAGACTCTAGCTGCCTTGTAGTTTGAACGTGTTCAGAGCTAGTCTACTGTGTTATGGTTCAACTAGGGTAGGGTATTCAAAAATATGGTGTTGACCTTTGACCTTGCTATTTTGTAAAAGTGGTCAACGATGCCGAGATCGGATTGGCAGTGTTAGTGTCTAAGGTAAATGCTTTCCAAAAAATGGGCCCTCTAGCGGCGAAATTAACAAATCTTAAAATGACCCTTTCATAGCAATGTTTGCGCAAATTAGCCCAATAGTGGTGAATATAGAGTGCGTCGACCACCAGACATGTCTGTATTGTTAAAACATTGATTACGTCATCAATCCTTTAAAGGTAACACATTAAAGGTAAACATTTTTTTCATTAAATACTTTATATACTTTTTGCAAGCTAAGCATGCTCATTTTTGAAGTTAAAAAAAATTCGAAAAAGCCCTACGCTCTGTTCATAGAACAGACGTAGCTCTAGTTTTTTTTTCTGTTTTTTTTCTTCTTTTTCCACTCAAACGTTTCCAGAGCTTTTCTTCAAAACGGTTCAAGCTATCAACTTGAAACTTGGTAGGAACATCAATCCCAATGTGAAGGTGTGCACTGAAGTGTGACGTCATTGTGACGTCATCGGGTATTAAATTACAACCCAAAAATGACTAAAATATGCATGTTTTAAAATGCTTCCGTCTGGAAAACCACGTGACCCATGATTTTCGTATTTAGCAGGCTTATAGATAAGATCATGGCCTACAATTTTTTTTGTGTGGGCATTTTCATCTGACCCTTCCTTCTGGGGTCAATCTGAGGTCAAAGTTCAACGAAAACGAAAATCTCAATTTTTGCACTTATTGAGCAACAATGCCCATCAAACCAAGCTGAATCTTTAAGTAACTAGGTACAGGCATAGGTCCTATGGCAGACTTTCACCAGCGTGTATAATATTATGATGGCATCAAGCGTGACGTCATCGTGACGTCATCAAGTATCAAATTACACCCCCCAAAAAAACAAAATATGCATATTTTAAAATGCTTCCGTCTTGAAAACCACGTGACCCAGGATCTTCGTATTTGGCAGGTTTATAGATGACATTCCGTGCTACAATTTTCTTTGTGTGGGCATTTTCATCTGACCCTTCCTTCTGGGATCAATTGGAGGTCAAAGTTCAACGAAACTGAGAATCTAAGTTTTTACACTTACCAGCAACAATGCCTATCAAACCAAGCTGAATCGTTAGTAAATTAGATACAGACATAGGCCCTACGGCAGACTTCCACCAGAATGCATAGTATCATGATGGCATCAAGTGTGACGTAATCATGACGTCATCAGGTGTCAAATTACAAAAATTCAAAGGTTATTATTTCCAAAATTCATATCTCAAGAACCGTAATAGATACTTGAACAATTCTTTCACAACATGATCAGTCTAAATGAACTGAACAAATCATACAATGTCATGACCCCTGTGTGACGCCTACTTCCGGTCCAAACCGGAAGTTGTTCGAAAATGTGCATTTTTGTAAGCGTTTTGAATGCAAATAGATTCAAAGTGGTAGTGAATTTGACCATTTTTCTACGGAACGAAATGTTTCCACACATGTGGACTTTTTGACTATACCATTGGTGACATCATCACATGGACGGTAGTTACGTAATGTGGTGTCAAAATACGCAAATTTGGAGCTGAATTGTTTTAAAATGCTGTATCTTGAGAACTACAGCAGATATTTGCATGATTCTTTCGCCACATTTAAGAACTTGACGTTTATCAAATTGTTGAACAATTTGTGCACAACATTGTGACGTCATGATATCGTCACAGGTGTCAAATTACAACAATTAAATGGTTATTATTTTAAAAATTCATATCTCAAGAATCGTAATAGATACTTGAACAATTCTTTCACAGCATGATAGGTCGCAATGAACTGAACAAATCATACAATGGCATGACCCCTGTGTGACCCAAACCTCCGGTCCAAACCGGAAGAGGTTCGAAAATGTACACTTTTTTAGCACTTTGAATGCAAATAGAGCCAAAGTGGTAGGGAATTTGACCATAGTTCTACGGAACGAAATGTTCCCTCACATGTGGACTTTTTGACTACATATATACCACTGATGACGTCATCACGTGCACGGTGGTTACGTAATGTGGAGAAATTATTTGTTGGGTCCCTTGATAATTAAGCTGACTCAGTCGTTTGAGGGCGCTATACCAAGCCTCCACTAATCTGACGATTTGCGCCCATATATAGTGCTCGACTTCTAATAATAGAACTTGTATCTAGGCGCCTGTCTCGGGTCAGAGGTCATTTATGTATCTTTTTAAGGAGGATGTCTGGGCTACACGGCCAATGATATACACGTACGTGCGCGAGTAGTGAATAAGTCAGACAGACGAGACATAATAAGCAGGGCTTGATTTACAACCGAGAAAATTGGACTTTTGAAGATGTAAAACTGCTAGTTTCCGTGGCATCATCGCCAGGAAAGTTGAATAAACACTAGATAGCACAAGGACATTTACTTTTGGTGACTTAGCTGTTGTATCTTGGGTGTAATTATGTACGGCTAGCCTTAGTCGGCGGACCAGAGTAAATATGTCTTCTCCCCGAAAACTGTGAATGTGACATGCTGGAAATCGTTGCTGTGTTGGAAATAAAATAAACATGGTGGACCGCAACTCAAGTTGACTGGAGCGTCAGTTTATTCTAGATGCAATTGAACCCCAACTCCCCACACGGCGATATACTACAGTAATATGATCTCAAATGACAAAATCTTCAGAACTGTAATAGATATTGTAAAGATTTTTTCACCACATATAGGCCTAGGCCTACATGTCAAAACTTGTTCTTCAGTAGATACTTTAACAATCTGTGCACACAATAGTAACGTTATGATGAGATTGACAATGATGACGTCATAAGTTTTTCAGTTCAATTGTACGAGACTGAAGCCCTCTGCACACACAGCGCACAGCCCGCACCAAAATCTTACTATTTTTCATCTCAAAAATTCATCCACTTTTACCTGTCCAAATCTAACGAGCAACAGTTCATTAGAAAGCTTAGAGTTTCAGTCATTCACTAACGTACATAAAACAGCCGTCGGAGGTATGACCGACAGCCCAGGCTTTTATGAATGAACTACTCTCGCCCCGACCAGCTTTTCCCGAAGCGTTGCGATCGCGAATATTCGGCCCATAAAAATTGCCGCTCGGCTGGGCGCGCATGCACTTCGGGTGCTTTCCGCGGACCCGAATACTTGTGACGTACATAAAAATGGTTTCCCTGAATAGCTGAAGGGGTACTGTACACGTCATTGCGTCCTCGTTATCGGTAGGTGGTCTACAACCGAAGTTACGAAAAAGGGAAAAGTAAACTCAATTTCTTGAGGTGAAATCTTCATTTTGAAAGGTACGAGGTTTCACTGAATGAATTTTACATGTCTTAACAATTATTTGTGCGAGTTTGGAATGTTAAATGTGTTTATTTTTTTACGGAGAGCGTATTTTCTATACCCTTTCAAAAGCTCTTTTGATAGAAACGAACGCCACGCTGTAGGTGTGTGTGTTGGCCTATTGAATGGGGCACTCGCCCGTGAAAGCACGGCGTGATGCATGGCGTGACCCCGGTCGTAGGAATCTGGTTGTGTCAACCACTAAGTCGTAAAATCATGCTGTTTTGGTAATTTTATAACAAAATACACATCTCACATATATGCAGAATATATTTCTAGGGACGTCAGAATTACAATTAGCCGAATTTTTTAGGCCTCCTGTCCGTTAAATTTTGAAAGGAAGGTATAACCCTCCCCATATTTAAAAAAAATGGTACAATCGTAGTTCGTACATAGGATGCACAATGCCTTTTTTTGGGCGATACCATTATTACTAGAGGTATGTTTTTTGCGCATTCCTGGAGTTGCAGATCTAAGTAATCAAAATTCAAATTGAATTTGTTCTTTTGGTTGTCGAATTGATGTTTTATTTTGTTCACTATATCAGCTGTAAATACAATTAAAACAATAAATACAAACCAAACTTTAAGTATTAAAGAGAATAGGCCTACAACTTAAACTAAAAGTCATACTCATAGCCGCCCTAATTGTTTCAGTCAGGTCATTAAAAAAAAAAAAGGGAAAAAAAGGAGAAAGTTAACTAAATCTTAAGTGAGGGCATGGTATAATAAACTATCCTGTTGTCTCTACTTAATAAACTATCCTGTTGTCTCTACTTCCAGTATCAAGATTAAAGACTATGGCCGAGCCAGAAGAAAACCAGGAAAACCCTCCACCTGAAGTATCACACTAGCATCCGCATCCTCCACTTCTTTAAATTGACTTTTGACCTTGACGATGAGTAATACAATACCTCAAATAATGTTACTGGCCTTTATTTATCACTTGTTCAGCTATATCATTGCCAGTAACTGTTATTTCATCTGAAGTTTGTGGAGACGTCAAATTATATTGTTTTCTTTGGAGAAAATGTGCTTGTTTCCATGGCAACCATTAATTTTATTAAAATAAAATGCTTGTTTCCATGGCAACCATTCATTTTATTAAAATAATTTACACTTTTTCTGAAAGACCATACCACATTACCCTTATGCAGAAAGTTTTATGAGAATACTTCAATTATAGCAGAGGTTATACTGATTTATGTTACTAAAATCATTCAAATTATGTCGTTTTGGGCCCATTGTGGGGTATACGCAGTGAATGTATGGTCGGGCTTCATCGAATTATAGATATTGTAATACATATAACAGGATATCTCAAAAAGTACTTGTCCGATTTTCTTCATTTAAAGAGCATTGTATTTCTGTCATCAAGACCTTTCATTTGATATAGTTTAGGTGTTTGGGGCAAGGAATAAATTTTGGCCTGAAAACCCAGTAGTACAATTTTAGCGTTGAATAGTCAGAGTCATGTCTTGAGAATTCCAATACTTTTTCAACATCAAACAACTCAAGTTTTCAAACAATCTCAAAACTGTGTCGTCATCATCATTTCAATGTTTATTTCACCCGATCACCTTGCGTTTGTAAAAAACACAAACGCGAAGCTCTAGTTATATTTGGCGCGCTGGTGTCGAAATCGTATGGGTGTTATCCTACGCAATAATTGACAAAAATAAGCAATAAACAACCACTAAAAATATGCTGAATCACTTTTGAAGACCTACTTTAAATAATTCAACGAAAGGAAAACAAGTCTTAAAAAAGGCAGATATGACTCGAATTACGGATCGAAAAAGGGCTTACTTTGATTTTTTAAAAATATTTAAATCATACTTTACAATTTGTGCGTTTTGCAAATCCACAAGTCCATTTAGTCCCAAATATTTG
Source organism: Henricia sp. BOLD:AAB3569 (assembly GCA_037783545.1). Lineage (NCBI taxonomy): Eukaryota > Metazoa > Echinodermata > Asteroidea > Spinulosida > Echinasteridae > Henricia > Henricia sp. BOLD:AAB3569. Next base: position 355,058 of record JBBELK010000272.1, on the reverse strand, counting down.
AATAATTTTCACCAAAAAGACCCTCAAATGTCTAACCATGTCTCATACATGTTCCCCAGACGGGATTTGCACCCAAAAAAGCCTCATCTATAGGACTAACAATTTCGTTTGATTTATTGATCCAGTTTTATTTTTCGAACCGGTAGTGTCGTCTGCTAGCGACAAACGGACTGCCGTCTGCAAATAGTCAGACCCTTTTTTTCTGGGAATCAGACCTTTCTATACCCATTATCTCTGTCTATGCCCATTATCTCATTGTTATAACTGGACATGCGTGAGTAGTAATCTATTTGCACAACCGCCTTTGTTTCCGTCCGACTCCGGCATCTATAGGGTTTAGATATGGGTTAGATGGATTGAGCATAGAAACCGAAGCCAGAGGAAAGCTCAGCAATGAGGAAGGAGGTCGGGTGGGCGGGGAAAAAAAAGGTATATATATAATAATACTCACCAGAAGCTGGCCGCCGAGGCCAAACTATTATCTTACCGCCGTTGAGACATACAACCGTATACCGTCCTCTGCCGACTCGTTCCTTCTCGTCCAAATACTCCCCACCTGCCACCTTGGTATACTCGAGACTGCGTAGATTCCTACGCAGCCCTCAACGTCGGCGGTTGTGCCAATAGTAATCTATTTGCACAACCGCCTTTGTTTCCGTCCGACTCCGGCATCTATAGGGTTTAGATATGGGTTAGATGGATTTCGCCAAAACCTGCCCTCTTAGGCCGTCGAGAACCCCCAAGCCTGCCCAAATACACCCCACTCCTTACCCAAACCTCAAACGAAAGCGGGAGACTGTATCAGATAGAAAGGAAAGAAAAACTGGACTAGTTGTCTTGCTGCCTTTCTTTCATTGTATTTTCTTCTCTTTTCTTTTCTCAAGCTGTCGCTGCCTATAAAATTGATTTAAAAACAAAATGGGTAGTTTTGTTAGTAGGTGATGGCATTTTTAGACATCATAGCTGCATGTAGATGGCGGGAAAGCTACGCGGGCCCCGAGGCCCGAGTTCAGACGCCTATAGAATTGTCCGACGATATCTGCCATTGGACTTTGTTCAGCTGTGGAGACGGCGTCGCGTAATACCTGGACCGTGCTCTGACGCCTCATAACTCTCTCAACCTGGGTATAGTGTTTGTACGTCTTCCGCGACGCCCATTGGCAGTGGTCCATCACCTGCTCGTCCGATGCATCCAGGAGCCGCAGTGTGGTTGCTGCCCAGGCACGGCTGTTGTGCGCTCTCAAAAGCTGGTTTTCAGGATTGTCTGTTGCGGCAAAATACATCTTCAGCCGTGAATTCGGTCCGTTAACAGGCGAAGGGTTTGTTTACGAGGACTTTGCGATTGGCCGCCAAGGGGCGAAAGATCAACCAGACTTTGAACTGCGCCGACTGGATCCATCTTTCCTTGGTCCTGCAACTTTGGAATCATTATCAATGATGAGTCACCCTCACTTACCGTCTTGCCAATAGTGTGGCTGAATAAAAAATCGCCTCCTTCGATCCTTGTTATTTTTCAGGTTCTGATTCCTCCTAGGTCACCAGCTCTGTCTCCGGCCCATTATAGGCAGAGGAAAAGGGCCAAGTCTCGTTGTACCACGTAGCGCTAGGGGAAAAGACCTTCGCCTTTGCCAAGTCTCCAGGATCGGTCAGTGATCTCTTTCACCGACCATCGTAACTTATCAGAAAACAATGGAATTGCCTGCTTTGAAGTAATGTGAGACTCAGCCTGCTCCAGCTGCATTGCATTCATGTATCTACGAACTTGGTGAGAGATGCAAGGGTTTGCGAACTTTTATCCCACTCGCCAGACTTCGGTCTTACCGAATGAGTTAAAGTATGCCCTTATCTGCCCAACATAAGAGTCCACGGTGCATGCCGCTAATATAAGCGGGCACCCACAAGAGCGGCAGCCGATTTCACGAAAGAGTGCGCAGCTTGCGCAACTTTTGCAAAATGGCGCAAGCCCTATAGCTTGCGTGTAATTTTCACAGGAATGTTGCGCAGCCTATGCAATAAAATGTTGCGCAAGCGGACTTACGCAGTGCGTAAGGGTTCGTGAAATCGGCTGCAGATCCCGTGCTTACCCAAATTTTGTCACCCTAAGCCGTGAATCTGCGTGCGACCTTCTGAGTCACGATCGATCAAAAAGCATAGGATGTCAAGTGGTGTCACTGACTCCAGATCCTCCCCTTCAGTACAGCATCATTTGCTTTGATGCTTCCGCAGAAATCGGTCTATATGCTGCAAATAAGTCCGCTCTTTTGCACTCCATATCCCTGCGTATCCAACTCGTTTCCTAGTTTTGTCAGCCTGATTGCCGCACTGATCATCTTCAAAAAGATACCAAAACGCTCTCGTGAAGGGGAGGGCATGATTGAAGAAGAAATTTAGCATTGTATCGGAATTCCCGAGGGCAAGCCCGAAACGGATCTGAAAACAGCCGCAGCCTGCGCTGGAGCTTAGATATCCCATCATCGATAGGTGCACAATGTCCGCAAGATCCTGCTCCACGATGTAATCGTTCGAGAAAAAAACTGCCAGCTAGCATTCATGATAGACCTCTTTCAATAATGAGTTGACTACGGAGACTGAGCGATTGATGTCCACCATCTTGGTTTGGCACCTTGAGGAAAGAACAAATATGCATATTGGGAATTTTTTCCCTGATCAGTTGGGCAACAGCGCGAAAAACCCCTACCACGTCAAGTACACCCTGCGAAGGGTCGGTCAATCGGCTGAAATCATTTATGCCTCCGCGCAGAACTGCCACCTCCGGCTGAAAAGCCCTGCAAGATACCACCAGATGTCTACATAACGGGGCCATTTTTGTGCCTCCGTTGGCTAACATTTTCACGCTCAATGCCTTGGGCCAGCCGAATCCTTTGAACCCTCTGAACATTGAGTCGGACACAAGGAGAACATGGTGACGCTTAACGTATACGATATCCATTCGGGGGGTGACAATACGTGGGAAGTAGCACTGGAAGGCCCAGAGCTCAAACCCCAGCCCTTGAAAAATTCGGGACATTCTAAAAACCCCTGCTTGACCTGCCTCTGACAGGCGAAAGGAAGAACTTGAGTGGAGACCCGTTCCTGCGCGCCGGGACATTTGACGAAAGTGACATCAAATCCAAGGTGAAAACCTGTGGGATTACCAGATGAGACCTAGGTCAACTTGAGCGAAAAATTTGCCTCCAAGGAGAGGGCAAAACAAAAAATTAAACTTCAACATTTTTGAAAGCGGTTTAGACCTAGCTCGGAGGCCAGTCCAAGCATCCACCACATTTCTGGAATCTCCAACCACATCCACCATCAAGTTCCATAGCGAATCAAAGACTGAGAGCCACACAAAATATAGATCAAGGGCCTCCTTGCGACATATACCCGTGTGTCCCAAAATGTCTGCGGACCAGTAATCTCAGAAACTTACACTTAGTTGAGCGAGAGGTTGTCTTCAGCCGACGCCTTCTCGGGAAACTCTGATGGTCGTCTTCCACGCATCTCGGTCCAGCATCAGCGTCCTAAGCTCAGTTGTTTCTTGTTGTGTTGCGTCCCTCTTCAGCTGATCTACGAAAGTTAGTCTCCTCCTGCCCTTGCTCCTGTTTCCATCGTCTGGTAAGACTAGGGTACCGCCCTATTTATAGCCAGATGTGTCTGCCGACAGTGCAATGCGATAGCAAGGTGGCGGCCTTGACTTCAAGGGATCAGCTGCGAGAAGCTATCGACAAACCTCCAAAATAGAATCTCCTCCCGCACTTGTGGTGACAGAGGCGTAGGCACGAGATCATATCAAGTGTAGATATGAAGGAGGAGCATTCCCTCAGAAACAAACAAACAAACACCAGAGCAAAACTTTGGCCTTTGCCCACAAAACGTTGCATCTGTTTTTAGAGCATTTTATCCTCCCGAAAAATTGTCTCTCGTACCTCAGCGAATGATACCTTTTTATGCTCAGGAATCGGAAATGATAGGGTTTGGAGCAGATGCCGAACCCGAGATGCACCATGCTGTTCGATGGCTGCCGATGACTTTTCTTTAAGTTGCTGAACAAGCCGAGCTTTAACTGTATGTAGCGTACGACGTAAACGGCCCTTAGAGCTCTGATGTAGGAACCGTCCCCATGCATGTCCTGTTCACACCGCAATAAAACAAACACGAGTGAAGTGTTTTAAACCTTCGTATACTTTGGCCCTCCATCGCTGGGATGGCACTTGCCAATGAAACGGTCGTCTATCCATATTTCTGTATGTATACCTCTGTTCTTAAGCCATGCAGGAAGACAAAAGCCAATGGATGAGTAAACTTATGCACTGTTTTTTTTTTTTTTTTTTTTTTATAAACCAAACTTACTCGAAGCCGGAAAAGGTTCCGGACTCCTTGGTCAAGAAGATTTGCTTGTATCCCTGGCTGTTGTCGGTACTTGAGAAAATATCGCCTTTGGTTATGGGTCTGACAACATTGCCTAAAGGTACCACACTGAAGGGTGTGTCCTTGCGCCAAAGATTAGGTCCCTTCATTGATATAGAAGCAGACTGTCAAGGCAGTCACACATTTCGGCGGCTGTACTTCCTTGACCCTACCCACAACGTATATAGAGCCCTCTATCCACCGCCTGGTGATTGTGTCTATGAAAAGGGCGACATAATCTTGACAAATGAGTGCATTTAAAATACCTTTTGGTGGGCAATTATAAACAGCAATTCCTGCCCCTGTATCTGCCATGAAACGACTGGAAAAAATTATACAGACTAATTCCATGATGAAGCCAACCATGAACTTCGTCCCTATTGGGTGACTCTGCTAAGATATCGTCCCAAAGCACCAGGATCATTGCTTAATGTGCCGGCTACAAAATAGTTGGATCTCTGAATCCGAGCGCCTATAAATCTACCTGTAGTCTACCAGAGAGAACTTCAGGCGGGGTGGGTGTAAAAGGGACTGGCAAGCCACTTGGTTTGCCATTGAAAATTACCCACTGGGAGGTGCCTCGTTTCCGCTTCGCTGCGTGCGTAGCGATGGGATCAAAGATTGATCAAAATCTCTCTCACACAGATGACTCTCCAGCATTTTCAAATACCACTGGTACTCAATGGTACTGGTTGGTTTTTTTTTTTTTTTTTTTTTTTTTTTTTTAGCAAAACTTTGCGAACGGGGTACTTGAACTTTGGGATTCACAAAATGGCACAAAGAGGTGCCCCTGGACCACATTAAAATCAGCGTGCTAGCGAAGGCCCATCAACATGGCATACAGAGGCCCGCCCTCTGCCAGGTACAGAGTACATATATGCGAAATAGAAGTACACTGTACCCCAAACATGGCATTCAGAGGCCCGTCCTCTGCCAAATACAGAGTATGCGAAATAGAAGCACATTGTACCACAAACATGGCATTCAGAGGCCCGTCCTCTGCCAAGTACATTTGTACTTTAAACATAGCATTCAGAGGCCCGTCCTCTGCCAAGTACATTGCACCATAAACATAGCACTCAGAGGCCCGTCCTCTGCCAAGTACATTTGTACCATAAACATAGCATTCAGAGGCCCGTCCTCTGCCAAGTACATTGCACCATAAACATAGCATTCAGAGGCCCGTCCTCTGCCAAGTACATTTGTACCACAAACATAGCATTCAGAGGCCCGTCCTCTGCCAAGTACATTGCACCATAAACATAGCGTTCAGAGGCCCGTCCTCTGGCAAGTACATTTGTACCTTAAACATAGCATTCAGAGGCCCGTCCTCTGCCAAGTACATTGCACCATAAACATAGCACTCAGAGGCCCGTCCTCTGCCAAGTACATTTGTACCACAAACATAGCATTCAGAGGCCCGTCCTCTGCCAAGTACATTGCACCATAAACATAGCGTTCAGAGGCCCGTCCTCTGGCAAGTACATTTGTACCTTAAACATAGCATTCAGAGGCCCGTCCTCTGCCAAGTACATTGCACTATAAACATAGCACTCAGAGGCCCGTCCTCTGCCAAGTACATTTGTACCACAAACATAGCATTCAGAGGCCCGTCCTCTGCCAAGTACATTGCACCATAAACATAGCGTTTAGAGGCCCGTCCTCTGGCAAGTACATTTGTACCTTAAACATAGCATTCAGAGGCCCGTCCTCTGCCAAGTATATTGCACTATAAACATAGCACTCAGAGGCCCGTCCTCTGCCAAGTACATTGCACCATAAACATAGCATTCAGAGGCCCGTCCTCTGCCAAGTACATTTGTACCATAAACATACCATTCAGAGGCCCGTCCTCTGGCAAGTACATTGCACCATAAACATAGCATTCAGAGGCCCGTCCTCTGCCAAGTACATTTGCACCATGAACTTGCGCGCATCTGCTCGCTGAGCTCCGTGACCCTACGCTCAGCGCAGGAAAATGACAAGGAAAACAGCCCCTCACTGCGAACTTTTGTGAGTACATAAAAAAAGTACGTCTATGTTTCTCCCCAACTCGCTATGCATTTCAAAGTACAGAGTATTACCTTTAGTTTGGTTATTATTTCATAAAATATATGATGCACGGGGAAAAGGGGCTTTTTTCACTCAAAGAACGGGTGTTGAACCTCAAAATCGGCAAAGTCAATGGAGGTCAACACGATTACTGATCATTTTTCAGTAGGTTGTCTCACTGAATTGAACGGCACGGTCGTTCTCTGTGACACACAGATTCAACTCGCACTTATGAATAAACTACATAAAATTCCCGTCCCACTCATATATGAAACATTTTGATTGGACAAGGGGAAAAGGGGCTTTTTTGCTTCAAATCATAGAATGTCTCTCATCTAAGACCATGACCCGATTGTAATACGCAAAATATGGTTACATTGCACATGTACCATAAGCCTGGCATTCAGAGGCACGCCCTCGGCCTGGTACCGAGTACACATGCAAATCAAGGGTACATTCATACAGAGGCCCGCCCTCTGTGTATCGCACCTGCAATATAAATGCTCATCAAAGTTGCACTGCCCTTTTGGTTTTTTTTTTTGTTTTTTTTTTTATTTAGGGTAAAATAGGTAACTTTCCCGAATAGAAAAAGTTATCAGCCCCCACTTGGCACCAAGAACGTAAAAAATCCGTCAAGGACCAACGCCAGTCGATCAAAAACAAGAAACGACCAAATGGCTGGCAGGTCACCCAATCGACAGGGCCATGACACAAATGCACATGTGCGCGCACATGTGCACATTGCACACACACCATGTACATACGAGCGCACGCGCACATGCACAACATGAAAAGCACGTTTCAAGAAAAAAGCCTGCATCTCCAACTCCCGACGTCGGAAACTTAAGTTTTTGATATTTTTCGTTACAGAGACACGTAAGCTTTATAAATTCGTTCGCTTGTGTAAATTAATTTTTATTTTTAATCCTTTCACCGAAACACGGGCAATGCAACTTTAAGCTTGGTGTCCCGAGGCCCGTCCTCTAGCACACACGCCATTTATGGGTATATTACACTTGACATACAGGGACCCGTCTGTGCCTAGTACCTGTATCTATACACATAGAAAACATGGGCACATTAAAATTTGGCATTCATAAAATTGATTTTTATTGAAATGTTGAATTCAGAGACCCGTCCTCTGCCTATGTACACGCCCTTATGTACCAAAACCAAATAAGAGCGCATATTAATAGGGATACGCTAATTCAGAGGTCGGCTGTCTAGTAAAGGGTACCCATGCCAAAATTAGCGTCACATCAGAACTTGGCATCTCAACTTGGCATTTAGAGGCCCTCCTCTGCCTAGTACACATGCAAGCTATGAGCATATTAAACTTGGCATTGGGAGGCCCGCCCTCTATCTAGTATATAGAGTACGTGGGCAATATTTACTCGGTCCGTCCTCTGTCTAGTACCGAGTACATGTGGAATATGTATTACCACTTAGTATTCAGAGGCCCGATCTCGGCAAGTACACATGTAATCTATGGGTACTTTGAACTTGCCCTTTAGAGGCCCGTCCTCGGCCTATACAGATTCTGACTGGGGTTATGACGAAACTTTAAGTATTGTCAAGCCAAACCCCCAGTGCATCTATGCTTGCTGCCTAATGGCGACACATATCTATCATTCAGTATAATTGACGTGCTCACGAACAACAGCATAGCATTCAGAGGCCCATGCTCTGCCTCCTCGAAGGAACTGGAAATTAAGACATGGGCTATTTCACAATAAGTGTACACTTTCAGTCTCACTGGCAAATCGGGGTAAAATTTCAAACTTGTCCAACTCACAAAAGTTTGTTGATCTAAAAACTTCAGGATGTATACTAATAATTTAAAAAATATCAGAGCGTGGCATTATGATTAACGTGTTTATTTTTTCCACTGAAATAATAATTTGTAATTGGTTGTCTGGAGAGGACATTTTGTTAAGCACAGAATATCACAATATAATGGCCAGACTAAATGTTGAAATGGTAATGCCATGCACTGTCCTGTTAGAAGGAATGGTACTGTTAATTTTACAAACCTAACAACGAAATATTTCAATCATGGTTGACATGTTATATTACAATTGAATGCTGTCCTGGAGAGGACAAATGTTTAACGGATTTTCCACAACCCTGAATATGATCTTGATAAAATTTACTCAAATCTCTTCCACGATCAAATTGTCATATTTACTCCATCAAATGTGTCATGTGATGAGACAAACATCTTTGTGAGTACATATCTCCAAACTATTCCATTGTGTGGAATACCTTGACCTGGAGAGGACATTACCATATTTTGTTTGTTTGTTTTTTGTTGACCGAATTACACCAACCCAAGTTTCACAATATTGTTGAACACTATATATCCATGATTGATCACCAAATGATCACCACAATAATGCATCATCAACAAATGATTGCACTTAAACTAATGCAAAACTTGAAATGAGACTCCAAAATGGTGTTAAAAGTGCATGTAAATAGAGAAATTAAAAACGAATAACTCGTAGAATTATGTAAAAATAGTTCTGTAGCTTGTCCTTCATATTACCCGTCATATAAAATCACTCATAACATGTATATGCACTGATAAAGTTATCCAGGATGGGTTAAACTGTAATCTACTCAAATGACCACCCACTGTGAAATAGCCCACATGTACTCAGGGACCAGTCCTGGTCCATAGAAATACGATCTAGGCCTTGATACTCGGAAGCCCAACCCGTGCTTCGTAAATTGCCTAACAAAAGATGCGCTTAAACTGCGCGTTTGGGGGCCCGTCCTCCACTTCATACATTTAGTAAGCAAGAGTCCATTCACTTGCCACTTAGGGCCTGTTCCATTACCTATGAGGGCGCTAACACAGGTACCTTGAAACAAAAGGCCAGAACCAGATTTCCCAAATGCTAGGCTGACTCCTTTTTTATTGTTATATTGCGCTCGCTATACATGCTCGAGCAATAACAAAACAAGAATTGTGAGGGCACTTTCCGAACTACGAATCTTGAAAGAGGCCCGCCCTCTATCATCTAACGAACATACCAAACTGGTATTTTAATTCCCACGATTCAAGGGCGTGCCCCGTTTATAAACATGCTAGCATTGCACCCTGAGCCTTGTTTACCCGTTGGAGCATTCGCTCCAGATTTCGGCGTTGTCCTCCATATATATCCATAGGACGCCAAGGTGAACAAATTCTCCCTCCAGCGGTCTTCCAGACCTTGCAATTGGTCGATGTCTTGCCAACCATCCTTGGCATCCGCCTTTTCCTCAACTAAGGCGTAAATCATGTCCATCTTCAGCACATTCAGCAAACGAGTACATGCATGTAGTTGGAAACTTGTCCGGTACATAAAACACGACGAGGCAGCATAACCCGCACACAGCATTGGCACAATAGCCTATAATACACACGCAAGCCCAATAAGGGGTGCATTGCTTAAGGCACGCGAAAATTCAAAAGGAATTACTGGAGCGCGCTCTACCATTGTTGAGAAAGAGCCAATTTGACTATGTACGTACGTATAGGCTTTACCCAACGTAGTGCCAACCATGCGTGCAGTAACGGCGATTGCTTGAAGCTGCGTAATGATGCTGGTGCGCGGTGCTGCCCACACCTCGCAAATGTTTAAATGCCTCTAAATTACTCTGGTTACCTGATTTCGCCTTACAAAACATCCCAAACTCGACGCTAGGTAACACACTGCTGCACTTTCATTTTCCTCGAAATATATCAGCTAATGGATGATAATTCAAAACCATTGATTATCCCGAGCGATCACACACGTCCACCCGACGGGTTGGTATACTCGAGACTGCGTAGATTCCTACGCAGCCCTCAACGTCGGCGGTTGTGCCAATAGTAAGTAGGCTGCCGCCACAACCGACACTTTAACACACAACCAATCCTTTTTTCCGAAAGTCTGAATATTAAAGGTAGAGTACATGATTGGTAAACTATTACAAAGGGCGTTATTTCCACTCGTGATCAAAAGCCCATCTTGATAAAACTACCCTGTAGAAAATTCAGCCACAAAGATGCAGTAATACTTGCATGAGAAATCCATGCATGCCGGTTTTTGTGTTGAGTTGAATGGTAAAACAAGTCTTTTGCAAAATACTTTTTTAGAAAAACTCCTTCAGTTGTTAATTTCTCACAGAAAATACCATTTTGGACTGAAATAAAATCATGTGGTGTTTGGTATACCATTGTTATTAACACTTTTAGTAAGGTTTTTCTTGTCAACTCTTGAAAATGAAATTTGTCCCTTGGGTCTCATATTTGCTGAATAGGTGCTCTCACCCAAACGTTTACATATTCCGAAGAGTACGCATCGATCTGATTTCTAGTTTCGGTGAAATGTTAAGGCAAAATTTCGATTCTCTGTGCGATATCTTGTACTTGACCTCCGCCTTCGCGCATGCGCACATTTGATTTTGCAGCAAACTGCCTCATTTTTATCACACGGAGAGCCGAAATGTTTCCGAAACTAGACATCGGATTCCATGCGTACTCTTCGAAATATTGAGCAAATATCAGACCCAAGGGACAATTTCATTTGCGTGAGTTTGCCACAGATTTTGCGTGGGAAACGGCAACAGGGCGAAGGTTCCGGAGCCGTGTTCACGGGTGTAAACTAATCCAGATTCAGTGGTTAGAATATGAACTTATGCTCTAGACCCATCAAAGATGTCTTCATTTTGGCAGTATTAGCAGTCTTGTCTTCAGTAATAAGCCATTACGTCAATCTGTTTTTCATTCGCACATTATGTCAACAACACCAAAGTTACTAAAATCGTCCATTTTGTACGAATTATGGCGTTTAAAGTTTGGGAGTAGTCTAGTGGTCTTACCTGATGGCGTGCTGTAGTGGAGAGCTATGAGTCTAGCGATCTCTTCAAGCACCGTACAGCTGGCGAAAGCTCCAGCCGATGTCTCGCAGATTGGTTTTGCCGGGTCCACACACACTGTAAACAATTTCCTGTAATTTTTACACTAATTTACTGGTAGCTGAGTTGCCAGCAATTTACTGTAAAAATTACAGTAGTATACTGTAAAAGAAAATTACAGTAAATTACTGGCATTTCAGCTGCCAGTAATTTATTGTTAAATTTACAGTAGTAGCCAATTACTGCAGAATCACCTACAAGGTAAATTGCTGTAATTTTTACAAGAACAGAGAAAGTACTGTAAAACGTCAACTATTTTGTTTATGTCTTAATTTTGGAAGATTTTGTACTTGCCAAATAGCAAGAGTGGTAAGCATTTTCGCTATCCTTAGTACCCAGAGACAGACTGGCAAATGCCTGTTTCAAACTACCTGTTTTTTGTTTGTTTTAGGCCTACCCTCCCCAAGAAAGGGGGGAGGGTGATAGACCCCGGACAGGCCGGATCATATCCGGACACAGGTATGAGAGGGTGCGACCCTCCCTGCCCGACCAAAGGAAAAGAAGCACACCAGAGAAACGATACCTGCCTCTAGGACACCGAATCAAAGATCGACAAGAAACATGTACAACACGCACAGAACAAGATCGAAAGACTCAAACAAGTTCCATACAAACATATTCGCGACTTCCAGACATGAAGCGCTCTTTGAGGGAAAAACCTCCTCCAGACTACCAATGTGCAAGGGTAGTCCTTTGGAAGTAATTATGGATTGCATTAAGATTCAACATGTAAAACACATGAACAGTAATTTACTGTGAGAGATTACAGTAAGATACTGCTATTTTGTTGTACAGTGCAGTGCGAATTAGCGGCTTGCTGTGAAGCATGATTGGGATCGGTAGGCATACCCGAGGTACCATCTTCACCTGGGGATCGAGATGCCACAACACCGACAAGGACCATAAAAACTACAACAATCTTCATCATGGTTAACAATTGAGCGTCGTCGAATAATTGCCTAAGTCGCAGAGACGTCTGGTTCATGTGAGGCAGTGTTCAAAGTCGGACTAAAAAACTTGGCCACAACTTGCATTTATATAAGCAGCTCACGGCTGGTATATAGGCCTAAATGAATTACGACACGTAGGCCTAAATGTAATTTATGGTACACTTTAAAAAATGCTGGGTAAAATAAAGTTGGAGAATTACATTTTTGACGTTTGTTGGGTTATATTTCATATGCAGAAAATTTAAGTTCGGCCCTGATAATTTATTGGCCACTTATTATATACCGTGTGCTGAAAGTATTAAATGCTGAGCGAATTATACACACATGACATTTATCTCCAGTTATTGGGTAATTTTCGCGGGGGGGGGGGGGGTGGGGGGGGGGAGCAAACAAATGATAGGTGCATTAGTAATATGGGGCGCCGTTCGTCAACTAATTATTTAGGCGAATTATAGCATTTTTTTTCCATGGTTTATCTTAATTCTGTGTAAATAATGCATTTGTGTCAAAGACCGTTTATGCTTTACAAACCTTTAAAACTTCGTTTTGTACCAACACGATTCTTTACAAAACAGGAAATATACTTGTAGCTGTGCAAATTCATTATTTACAAATAATGAAAATTACCTCGGCGTTCCATACTTTATTAATGAAACCGACGAGTGTACATTTCAATGGTTTACAAACAAGAGAATTGTATCGTTCATAGACAATTCCATGGTTTATAAATAATGAATACTGCACATTGCTGCACGTTTTTCTGGTTTACAAATAATACAAAACTATCACTGGTGCGCAATTACATGGTTTATAAACCAAGAAACTTGCACCGGGGTCTGATTTTCTATGGTTTATAAATAATGAAAATTGGTTGTGGACGTACAATTTCATGGTTTATAAACAATCAAAACTGCGCCGTTCTAATAAATTTTGTGGATTCTGTGGTTTGTAAACAATTAAAAATAGTCAATAGGGGTGCATTTCGATGGTTTGTAAATAATGAAAAGTGATCGTTGGCTCACAATTTCATGGTTTATAAATAATGAAAATGAACTAGTTAGCGTTGTCGCAAAATTTCATGGTTTACAAACAGAGAAAATTGAAGCTTTATACACTTGTCTGTCGTTTGTAAAGGTTGACTATCAATAAAAAGAGAAGTATTATGCACTCGGTACATCTCAAAATACGATCATTGACGAAAAATTGAAGGGTTTGTAAACCATGAAATTCACGCTTCATAAACGTTTATTATAATCCAGTTTCATCCCGGTTAAACTCGCCCGTTTGCGAGAGCAATGGGTGGGTGCGTTCAGTTAGCTATCATTGAGTCATAAGGGTGTTCGTTCAAAGTGTGAACAGTCCGGCAGACCATGGCAACAAAGGTATTTATGTGTACAGCTAATCGAACGCCACGTCACAGCTGCTTCCAGCGCGCGCGCGGGAAATTCCCAAAACAAGTGTTGCAACGTGATTAGGAATCCACCTAAACTAAAATAATAACGCCCTATCACTAGATTCTTAATTTCGGTACCCAATTTATAAATATGTCATGTACGCTTAATTTTGTTCTGTGTTGCCTGACCCTAGACTAGCTCCAGTCAGCTGGCGGGTACACAAGCAATTTTTTAATTCCGTGGCAACCAAATTGGGAATTGTTATACTTTTACTCACAATCGACTCAAGTCTTGTTATAAAAAAGAAATTATAAAGTTTGACTCGTGTTTTACAAATGATACAGTGGGTGAGGTCACAAATCTCTGTGTGTTATGTGTTAGTTTAACAGATCTGTTAACGGATCTGTTAACACGGCATTAATCTCGACCACTAACTAAACGTTTAGGTTAACACCGTGTTAACACATCTGTTATTACGGTGTTAACACCATGTTAATTCCCTGCACTGTACATAGGGCGAAGTCACAACTCTGGGTTGCGCGTGTATAACATCTGTTAACTTAATCAGAATTTTGACCTCAGAACAAACACCGTGTTAACTATATATTAACATGATGTTTAAGACGTGTTAGTGTTACATCTTATGTTAGTTTAACACTTCATGTTACACATCGTGTTGGTGTAACAGATATGTTAACATATCTGTTAAGTTAATCTGAACGAAGTGTGTGGTGTTAATTTTGATTATTTTGGAACTTTCGTGATTCTCAATAAATCGAGTTTCATTTTCAACACAACTGATAAATGTGTTGGATCTTGCATTCTACCCACGGTTGAGACTTTTTTTTTGGCTCCGTGAGTCCGTGAAGATTTTGACAATTTCAATCACTTTGTGGTTAAGCTCGTGTGACACAGACCGGAGGTCACAATTCTGTGTTCGTGTTAGTGTGGAAAGTCGTACAGAACCCTATACCGACTTGACATTTCCCAAGCTAGATGCCGAGTCAACAGATCTGTTAACAGATCTGTTACACTAACGCTAACACGGTTTCCCGGGACACTGTGTTAACAGATATGTTACACTAACACTAACACGTACATATATAAGTGCAGAATTGCGCCCTCACACACAGCAATTTGCGGTTGTGCGCACGACCAACAAGCCATGTTAACACGACGTTTGTTCTGAGGTCACAGTTATGATTAAGATAACAGATCTGTTAACAGAACTGTCACACTAATACTAACACTAACACACAGAGAATTGTGACCTCACCTATTGTGTCATTTGGGGAAAATGACTCATATAGCCTAGAGGCCCCTATACTCTTTATTCTTGTGAATAAAACAGTAGAACAGCCGTGCATATTAACAAAATAATAGGCTTTCGTAGCAACAACTATTTCGTCTGCTCCAATAAGACGGACAAACTGTGGTGTAACTTTGAGTAGACTGGCAACAAGTCTAGTAAATCATGGCGATCAGACAAAAATACGAGTAAATCCTGGTCGGGTTTATGGACAATACCTAGTAGAACGTTGTCGGGATTCTATTAATTTAGGGATTCATACGTGAAAACAACTAATGTGGAAGATAAACTGAAAATAATGTCTTGAAAGTACGAACAATCACGCCTGTGAACACGTCAACAAATTTACAACTAAATTGAGATTCCTAGTTACGGCGTAACAAATTTGTAAATTTGGAGATTCCTAATCACGTTGCAATATATGTTCTGAGATTTTCCCGCGCGCGCGCTGGAGGCAGTGTCGTAGCGTTCGATTAGCTGTACACATAAATACATTTGTTGCCATGGTCTGCCGGACTGTTCACACTTTGAACGAACACCCTTATGACTCAATGATAGCTAACTGAACGCACCCATTGCTCTCGCAAACGGGCGAGTTTAACCGGGATGAAACTGGATTATAATAAACGTTTATGAAGCGTGAATTTCATGGTTTACAAACCCTTCAATTTTTCTTCAATTATCGTACTTTGAGATGTACCGAGTGCATAATACTTCTCTTTTTATCGTTAGTCAACCTTTACAAACGACAGACAAGTGTATAAAGCTTCAATTTTCTCCGTTTGTAAACCATGAAATTTTGCGACAACGCTAACTAGTTCATTTTCATTATTTATAAACCATGAAATTGTGAGCCAACGATCACTTTTCATTATTTACAAACCATCGAAATGCACCCCTATTGACTATTTTTAATTGTTTACAAACCACAGAATCCACAAAATTTATTAGAACGGCGCAGTTTTGATTGTTTATAAACCTTGAAATTGTACGTCCACTAACCAATTTTCATTATTTATAAACCATAGAAAATCAGACCCCGGTGCAAGTTTCTTGGTTTATAGACCATGTAATTGCGCACCAGTGATAGTTTTGTATTATTTGTAAACCAGAAAAACGTGCAGCAATGTGCAGTATTCATTATTTATAAACCATGGAATTGTCTATGAACGATACAATTCTCTTGTTTGTAAACCATTGAAATGTACACTCGTTGGTTTCATTAATAAAGTATGGAACGCCGAGGTAATTTTCATTATTTGTAAATAATGAATTTGCACAGCTACAAGTATATTTCCTGTTTTGTAAAGAATCGTGTTGGTACAAAACGAAGTTTTAAAGGTTTGTAAAGCATAAACGGTCTTTGACACAAATGCATTATTTACACAGAATTAAGATAAACCATGGAAAAAACATGCTATAATTCGCCTAAATAATTAGTTGACGAACGGCGCCCCATACGCCTCTTAATTAATGGATGAAGCAAATAGCTTCATTCGATGAAGCAAATAGCTGAGATCCGCACTATGATTAACGGATCTTCTTGAAACGAAGCGATTTCGCTAGTGAGAACGGGGTTAATATTGTGAGGTGCGAATTTACTTTTTATCAAACTTGGAATTGCCCGAAATAAATAATATCCTGTGTATTCAAAAGGAATGAAGCGAGACCGAAGCAATTTTTACTGGAGTTAATAAATTAAGTGAGCTTTCTATATTGGGGGGGGGGGGGGGGGGGGGGGGTTGGAGGGGGGACACGCTGTATGTCGTAGCAAAAAAATATATATTGGTAATGAAATCCACAAACTGTTTGAAATTGCTTTGGAAAATAGATAATAACGACTGACACATCAGTTACTGACACATCTTGGGACACGATCCGTTCTCTGTAATGCTGCCATCGCGGCCATCTGTCCAAAATATACCGTCGGCGAATGCCGTGTATATGTTCGCTCTGTTGTAGCTTTTTTTCTGCCGTGTAACTATAAAGCAAGGAGTGACAAAGTACCTTGCTCAAGGACACCCGCACTATGGACTGGGGTTCGAACCAACAACCTTTAGAACTAACCCATGTTTTGAATACAATCCACTAGACCGCACCGCCACAGCACTCCGCATACACAAAATTCATTTGAAGAACTAAGGCACAAACGGGCTATGGATTTTCATGCCAGCGACGATCGATTTTTCATGTTAATTAACCATCTGTACAATTTTAACCTTTTAATTAAAACAAAATGGTTTTTCTGACTTCTTCTTTTGGTGTTGTACACTATCGTGTTAGCCTCACGACCTTGTCGCAAATGATTCATGGCAGCTTACTCTTCGTATTTCTTGAGTTTTCCGGTTTAAAAAAACAAAACTAAATGTATGCTCATTGGCTCAAAGAAAAAGATAAGCGCGCATGAGCTCAGAGTACACATACAATAATAATCAAGTGCATAACGTTAAATCGTTTAAATGCTTGGGTGTTATTATTGACGAAACCCTTAAGTTGGAACCAACATGTCGAATATGTAAAGAAGACCATTTTCTCGAAATTAGCTATGTTAATAAGAATTCGGTACTGTGTAACTCAAAAGCACATGCTAACCCTTATGTTAAGTTTATGCACCTATCAATTGTTTCCCCCCCCCCCACTCCCCCCCCCCCTCCCGCCCCCAGGCTGCCCCACCTAAGAGGTGGGATTGTAACTTTTTGCGTGACAAAATCCCCACCCCTGGGGCACAATTTAGGTAACAAAAATCCCCACCCTCGAGTGCAAAACGTGCATTTATGCACAACAAAAATTGTATTTCAATGGGTCAAAATCCCCACCCTGGGGCACGAAAAATGTGACCAAACCCCCACCTAAGGGGTGGGGCTACGCGGGGGGGGGGGGGGGGGGGGGTGGGCGGGGGGGAGGGGGGGGGGGGGGGGCAAACAATTGATAGGTGCATTAGTCATGCCTAGTTTAGATTATTGTTGCGCAGTATGGGGTGATCGTTACGCATCTCATAACACTGTCTTGAGCAAATGCCTCAAACGTGCAGCCAGAATAATACTGAAATGCGATTTTATAACTGCATCAGCTGACATGTTTAAAAAGCTCGACTGGCTTGCCTATTAAAGGAACACACCGGCTTTGTTGGGCTATTTTGGGCTCGAAATAGACCCATACATTATTCTGAAGCGCTTTCCAGAGTAAATTAGATATATCCTGAAAAGACGCCGTCAAAATTAGCCGTTTTTGAGCAATTTTCAAAAATTCAAGGTCGCGTGACTTTTTGGAACCAGATTTTTGTTCCAAAAAGTCACGTGCTTGCGAGTTAGTTTTGTGTCCAGCCGCTTGAAAGTTTATTACTGCAGAACAGTCTCTAGTACATATTTCGACATATACATCGGCCAAAAGCTGTCCTTTTGTATACGAACGGCACAACTATACGTACAAAAAGCGCACTGCGCGATTTGAATTTACTGCAGTGATTTCCCAGCATGCAACATACTGGTAGGCCGGCTGTCAACGCCGCGTAATGCATAGTTCCGAGATAGTCTGGTACCCAGACCAAAAATTCTTTGACTAGACTTTATTCAGTCGTTGTATGTGGAATATGTGGAGCGGGAACCAGTCTAAGTTCCGAGATTGCCCAGTTAATCCCGCCCCTTAGATATTGTTGCTATGTGCTCACAAGCCATCGCAAAAAATGGCGACACAACGTACAAAGCAACGGGACTCGACATGGAAAGCACAGATTCATTGGAGAAAACTCAAAGGTATTTATGTTTTAGGGTCGACAGTTACCGTAGCACACACTGAGCGAAGGGCTAGTAATGCAGGGAGTGACATATATTCATAAAAATGCGCTTTCCTACCTTTGAACATCGAATCGCCCGACATTGAAACCAAAATTCACCCGGTCACTGGCGCATACAACATACAAACTGTATGGGCAGAAAATCGCGTGATTGTGTGATGATTGCATCACTTTGACCTATGTGGGCGCCGTCTGCTAGCTCTGTTGTGATTGGTCGGCGGGTTCGGCTTGATTGACAGGTCGGAACTATGCATTACTGCCGCGTACCAGGGAAAATCGGTAACATGGCTGTATTTTAACAGATGAAGATTCAAAGTTTCTTGTTTCTGAACAAACCTGTAATTTAAGGGCATATCCCCTGTAATCAAGCAGAAAAATATTTTTTAAATGTACACAGACGGAAGAATGTTTGTGCAATAACAACAAATTCCAAAACAGTAAGAGTTACTGTTCGATTTTGACTTTTTTTACAGAAAAAAACACTTGTGACTCAACACAATTTTTTATAGTGTACCAATGTACTAGAAAAGCAAAAAGAAAAACAAAACTCAAAATACACAACAGCAATGTCATCCCAATTTTGCTCAATACCGCGGAAACCTGGCAACTGAAGAAGACGCGGATACCGAAATTAGATGCTTTTGATGGCCGATGCATCATCGCAACATCCTGGGTATCAAGTGATCAATGATATGTTACAGATCTGGAGATCAGAGAAAGAACTTAAACTATAACCAACCATGTAGGTGACATTCTCCTGACCCGAAGGCTTAATTGGTTTGGTCACATATAGCCCATCAGAAAATGACAGAATGGAAAGCGAAAAGGGAAAAGATCTAGAGGATCTAGGAAGACAGAAGATGACACGGCAGAGCACCATTGAAAGGGACCTTCTTGATGCATGTGCACTGTGTGCAGACACTAGCAATCAGTAGAAAGCTTTCATCGCCTCGTGTGCCAGCTGACGTGCACAGGAGCATCTAAAGCGGGCCTCCCACTGTGCGATATTTGCCATGAATTTCCTACAATTAGCTATACGATTGGGTACGATTGTGTGTAGAGTATATAGACAGTCTCTGGTAATCGTACTAATTCGTAGGAATTTCGTAGAAGAGTCTATACACAAATACTAATTCGTGGCCAAAATCGCACAGTGGGAGGCCCGCTTTAAGCAGGCCTCCCACTGTGAGATTTTTGCCACGAATTTCCTACGAATTGGTACGTAGGAGCAAGTCTAAAGCGGGCCTCCCACTGTGCGATTTGTGCCACGAATTGGTGTACTTTTTCCAGAGACTGCCTATAGACTCTACACGTACACAATCGTACCAAATCGTACCCAATCGTAGGAAATGAATGGCTTAACACTGTCTCGTAAGCTAACAAGTGTTCCATAGGCCTTAAGCGGGCCTCCCACTGTGCGATTTTTGCCACGTACGAATTAGCTACGATTGGATACGATTGGGTACGATTGTGTGTAGAGTCTATAGGCAGTCTCCGATAATCGTACCAATTGGTAGGAAATTCGTGGCAAAAATCGCACAGTTGGAGGCCCGCTTAAAGCTACGAACTTGCTGCGAATTGCCACGATTAGATAAGATTACCTAAGATTGTCTACGATTGTCGCACAGTGGGAGGGTGTTTTTTCGTAGGTAATCGTAGCTTGTCGTAGCTTGTCGTGAGGTTTCGTAGGTTGTCGTTACCTTTCGTGGGTTGTCGTAGAGTTTTGAACATGTTAAAAACTTTTTGATCGTACCGTCTCGTATCTTAAGGATTCGTTGAAAATCGTAGGGAATTGTAAGAATTCGTACATGTGATGGGAGATTACAAAGAAAATAATCGCAGACATTCGTATGCATTTGCACTCGAATTCGCACATCGTAACCGTACAGAGAAAACAGTGGCGTATAGCATGACTGAAGTTTAGGGGCCGGGCAAAATTTCAGGCGGCCAAAATCTTGACTGAAAAAGTCCTTTCTCCCATTGACCTTAGTTAGGCACAGGGGGGCCGGAAGCACGGGGGCAGCGGGGGAAGCTGTCCCCTACCCTTCTTTCAAGGGAAAAGCGGGGGTAGCTATATGCCCTTATTTTTATTAAAAATTATCACTAGGTGTGCAATCGCCCCTACAAAAGTGCCCCTTGTAAAGGGCTGCACACGCCGCTCCCAAAAATCCCGGCGCCCCTGGATAGGTAGCACTTCGTTGGTGGAGGGGCAACATCTTAGTTAAGGGAACAGATCGCCCCCTCCCCTTGCTGTTTTCGGGTGTAAGGTGTAAATTACTATGGTGTGATTGTAATATATACCAAATTGAAAGAGAAATTGGGGGAGGGGTGAAGATAGGGCACCAGCGCTGCACCCCCCTCCCCTTATGCAGCACGATATGTGGCAGAGGGCACCCCCCTACCATTGTTCCCCCATCGTGTCTCAAACATCCTAGGAATTTCCAAGGAATTCCTTTCAGTTTTTAGGGGGTGTTGGTGCGTTAACAAAAGGGAAGAGTGTGTTGAGGTATAGACGGGTAGATTTATGGTTAAAAGTACCCTAACCCCCAACAAATTTTAACAAAAGGTTTTTCAACGGTTTCTGGTCCTACTAGGCGGGTCAATATACCACCTGACCCCAACAAATTGCAACAAAACGTTTTATGATCGTTTTCTGTACTATTCGATGTGACGAACAACATATCAAAAGTTGGACAATTTTGACGCACGGGAAAGTCTCCAAAAATGACGTCAAAAACAAGATGGCCGCCAACATAAAAAAAGGTCAAATAGAGGGGTATATTTATGTAAAAAAAGTACCCCAACCTGGTCCTACTGAATGTGGTGAATAACAGGAAAAAAAGTCTACCAAAATCAAGCCACCGGAAATCTGGGTTAATTTCAAGATGGCTGCCGTTGACCTTGAAAATCACTGAAATGACTGTAGCTTCTTCAATATCAGGAGTAAAACAGTGATTTAAATGTCTACCCTAGGGTTTTCAGGGCCAGGGAATTCACTATTATCCATAACATTTTAATCCAACCTTCGACAAACAATAAAAGCCACAAACTCAAAATGGCGGTCATAATTACAGGCATGGAAGGGTAGCGACAATAACTTCTCTAACTGCAGTCAGTAGTAGCTTATTTTTTCGGTCAGTAATGTGTATGACATGATCCCCTTCTGTGGCAAGGCTGGCTACATCAGCCACCGTACGAGCCGCTTAGGCAGGGTGCGCCACACTGCCTGAATTGCCTTCCTGAGAACCTGCACTCCTTGGGCTGTTTTTGAGACGCGCGATTCAGGAGGTCAACTAACCCTACGCAGGTTTAATCAGGATAAAAACCTATTACACTTACTTTCTTTGAGCTAGCTTTGGGCTAGCCTGGACTGCGGCAGGGCTGGGCTAGCCTGGACTGCGGCAGGGCTGGGCTGGTCTGGTGTGATAGGAGGGATTGAGCGGGCTGGTGTGATTGGTGGGCTGGGCTGGAAGTGCTTCGGGCTGGGCTGGCGTGGCTTCGGACTAGCGTGGCTTTGGGATGGACTGGAAGAGCTGGGCTAGGATGGCATCGGGCAGGGTTTGCCACGGTTGGGATGGCTTCAGGCTGGGTTGAGATGGTCTTACGCTGGGCGTAGATGGCCAACCCAGCTAACCAAATAACGTCCCCGCCGCAGTCCAGGCTATCCCAAAGCCAGCCAAGCCCAGCACGAAGCCGTGTGTACCCGTACTCGTGAATCATACAGCAACGATATTATTTTTTACTACTGTACTATTGAGAGTAGTTCCGCGGAACGTTAGGAATGAACGTCCGGGGAACGTAATTGTGTGGAGTTTTCAGGGGACGTGTCAATTGTACAACGCCTTTATTATGACGCATTACGTAATCAAACTATTTTTAATGTGTAATTACATATCAACTAATCTCTTACCTGAAGTTCCAGGGCTCTTGATACCAGTCACTTCCTCTACTATGTATATAGTAAGTATACGCTTGATATATATGCTCCTTGAATTTCCTTCGTATGTAGTCACAGTTGGCTAGAAACCACATTTTGTACTATTTCTTGAAAATCTTACCTTTTTAGACTATAGATGGGTTTTATATACAAAAGAACATACATTTCAAATCAGGCAGTGCGTGGTTATACAATGTAAAACTTAAAACAATGCAATTTTTCGTGAAATTTACGGAAAAATAATCTCCGCGCGATCTGCTTTGTTAACAACGTTCTCGTAACGTTCTTAGAACGTTACACTGCAACGTTATATTCAAACTTTCACAGAACGTCCCCTCGACGTTCAAAACGAACGTCCCCTCGACGTTCAAAACGAACGTGACCAAAAACGAACATTCTCCGAAAGTTATTAAAAAACGTTCTTTGAACGTTATAGTGTAACGTTAGATTCAAACGTCCACAGAACGTCCCCTCGACGTTCAAAACGAATGTGACAAAAAACGAACATTCTCAGAACGTTATTAAATAACGTTTTTAGAACGTTATAGTGCAACGTTAGATTCAAACGTTGGCACAACGTCCCCTCGACGTTCAAAACGAACGTAACTTCCACGAACATTCGGGGAACGTCCCCTCGATGTTCAAAACGAACATTACCAAAAACGAACATTCAGCGAACGTTCGCAGAACGTTATGTGTTAGCTGGGAAGTTTGTTAAGGGTTTTTCCTGATTAAACCTGCATGTGGTGAGCTGCGCTGACGTGCCTGAATAGCGCGTCTCAAAAACAGCCCCAGAAGTGCAGGTTGTTGGGGAGGCAATACTGGCAGAGTGATGCACCCTGCCTTAGCGGCTCGTAGCCTCGTGCGGTGGTTGATGCAGCCAGCCTTGCCACAGGAGGGGATCATGATATGCACATTACTGCCCAATAAAAGAAGCTGACATCAGCACTTAGATTAGAGGAAGTTATTGTCTCTACCCCTCCCATGCCTGTGTAATTATGACCGCCTTTTTGAGTTTGTGGCTTTTATTGTTTGTCGAAGGTTGCATTAAAATTGTATGGATACCAGTGAATTCCCTGGCCCTAACAACCCTATAGGGTGGACATTTAAATCACTGTTTTACTCCAAGAAGTAAAAGCCATTTTAGCGATTTTCAAGGTGGGTGGCCATCTTGGAATTGACCCAGATTTCACCCATTTCCGGTTGCTAGATTTTGGTAGACTTTTATCCTGCCCTCCTCCACATTCAGTAGAACCAGAAACCGTTGAAAAATCTTTTGTTATAATTTTTAGGAGGTTAGGGTACTTTTTCCATAACTATATATACAATACATTCTCTACAATTAGCGGCCATTTTTTAACGTCAGATTTGATCACTTTCCCGTGCTCCGTTTCTGTCCAACTTTTGATATGTTGTTCAGCATGCTTGAAAGTACAGGACATTGCAATAAAACAATTTGTTGCAATTTTTTTGAGGTTGAGGTATTTTTTGTGCTATATTGACCCGCCTATAAGTTGGAACAACGTGTCGAATATGTAAAGAAGACAGTTTTCTCGAAATTAGCTATGTTAATAAGAATTCGGGACTGTGTAACTCAAAAGCACATGCTAACCCTTATGTTAAGTTTATGCACCTATCAATTGTTAGTGAGAACGGGGTTAATATTGTGAGGTGCGAATTTACTTTTTATCAAACTTGGAATGGCCCGAAAAGCACTACTCTTAAATAATAGCCTGTGTATTCAAAAGGAATGAAGCGAGACCGAAGCAATTTTTACTGGAGTTAATAAATTAAGTGAGCTTTTTATATTGATGGGAGGGGGGAGGGGGTACACGCTGTATGTCTTGGAAAAAAAAATTGGTAATGAGATCCACAAACTGTTTGAAATTGCTTTGGAAAATAGACAATAACGACTGAAAAGGGTTTGGTTACTCACACATCTTAGGACACGATCCGTTCTCTGTAATGCTGCCATCGCGGCCATCTGTCCAAAATATACCGTCGGCGAATGCCGTGTATTTGTTCGCTCTGTTGTAGCTTTTTTTCTGCCGTGTAACTAGAAGCAAGGAGTGGCAAAGTACCTTGCTCAAGGACACACACTATGGATTGGGGTTCGAACCAACAACCTTTAGAACTAACGCATGTTTTGAATACAATCCACTAGACCGCACCGCCACAGCACTCCGCATACACAAAATTGCATTTGAAGAATTCAGGCACAAACGGGCTATGGATTTTCATGCCAGCCACGATCGATTTTTCATGTTAATTAACCATCTCTACAATTAGAGGGGAAACTTAAAATTGTTGAAAGAACAATTAAACTTTTAACTTTTAATTAAAACAAAATGGTTTTTCTGACTTCTTCTTTTGGTGTTGTACACTATCGTGTTAGCCTGACGACCTTGTCGCAAATGATTCATGGCAGCTTTCTCTTCGTATTTCTTGAGTTTTCCGGTTTAAAAAAAGAAACTAAATGTATGCTCATTGGCTCAAAGAAAAAGATAAGCGCGCATGAGCTCAGAGTACACATCAATAATAATCAAGTGCATAACGTTAAATCGTTTAAATGCTTGGGTGTTATTATTGACGAAACCCTTAAGTTGGAACCAACATGTCGAATATGTAAAGAAGACAGTTTTCTCGAAATTAGCTATGTTAATAAGAATTCGGGACTGTGTAATTCAAAAGCACGTGCTAACCCATGTTAAGTTTATGCACCTATCAATTGTTTCCCCCACCCCTCACCTCCAACCCCCCCCCCCCGCCCCCAGGCTGTCCCACCTAAGAGGTGGGATTGTAACTTTTTGCGTGACAAAATCCCCACCCCTGGGGCACAATTTAGGGCACAAAAATCCCCACCCTCGAGTGCAAAACGTGCATTTATGCACAACAAAAATTGTATTTCAATGGGTCAAAATTCCCACCCTTGGGCACGAAAAATGTGACCAAACCCCCACCTAAGAGGTGGGGCTACGCGGGGGAGTGGGGGAGGGGCGGGGGGGGGGGGGGGGGGGGGGGAAACAATTGATAGGTGCTTTAGTCATGCCTATTTTAGATTATTGTTGCGCAGTATGGGGTGATCGTTACGCATCTCATAACACTGTCTTTTCAACTTGAGCTTTGCTGGCTGTTATTGCTTTTTCATTTATTCATGTATTTATTATTTATTACATGAACAGCCAGCATAGCTAAAGTTGAAAATAAAACGACACACCAACAAAAAAAACCAACATTTACCACGTTTTCACCAGAAAAATATATACTTTCGACAAAGATTCGACGATGATCTGACAAAGAGATTTCCTGATGTGAACGCACGCCTCTTAAATAATGGATGAAGCAAATAGCTTCATTCGATGAAGCAAATAGCTGAGATCCGCACTATGATTAACTAATCTTCGTCAAACGAAGCGATTTCGCTAGTGAGAACGGGGTTAATATTGTGAGGTGCAAATTTACTTTTTATCAAACTTGGAATGGCCCGAAAAGCACTACTCTTAAATAATAGCCTGTGTATTCAAAAGGAATGAAGCGAGACCGAAGCAATTTTTACTGGAGTTAATAAATTAAGTGAGCTTTCTATATTGGGGGAGGGGGGAGGGGGGG
Source organism: Henricia sp. BOLD:AAB3569 (assembly GCA_037783545.1). Lineage (NCBI taxonomy): Eukaryota > Metazoa > Echinodermata > Asteroidea > Spinulosida > Echinasteridae > Henricia > Henricia sp. BOLD:AAB3569. The sequence continues at coordinate 328,660 of JBBELK010000272.1, read as the reverse complement.
GGGGGGGGAGGGGGGGGGGGAGGGGGGACACGCTGTATGTCTTGGAAAACAAAATTGGTAATGAGATCCACAAACTGTCTGAAATTGCTTTGGAAAATAGACAATAACGACTGAAAAGGGTTTGGTAATACTCACACATCTTAGGACACGATCCGTTCTCTGTAATGCTGCCATCGCGGCCATCTGTCCAAAATATACCGTCGGCGAATGCCGTGTATTTGTTCGCTCTGTTGTAGCTTTTTTTCTGCCGTGTAACTAGAAGCAAGGAGTGGCAAAGTACCTTGCTCAAGGACACACACTATGGACTGGGGTTCAAACCAACAACCTTTAGAACTAACGCATTTTTTGAATACAATCCACTAGACCGCACCGCCACAGCACTCCGCATACACAAAATTGCATTTGAAGAATTCAGGCACAAACGGGCTATGGATTTTCATGCCAGCCACGATCGATTTTTCATGTTAATTAACCATCTCTACAATTAGAGGGGAAACTTAAAATTGTTGAAAGAACAATTAAACTTTTAACTTTTAATTAAAACAAAATGGTTTTTCTGACTTCTTCTTTTGGTGTTGTACACTATCGTGTTAGCCTCACGACCTTGTCGCAAATGATTCATGGCAGCTTTCTCTTCGTATTTCTTGAGTTTTCCGGTTTAAAAAAATAAACTAAATGTATGCTCATTGGCTCAAAGAAAAAGATAAGCGCGCATGAGCTCAGAGTACACATCAATAATAATCAAGTGCATAACGTTAAATCGTTTAAATGCTTGGGTGTTATTATTGACGAAACCCTTAAGTTGGAACCAACATGTCGAATATGTAAAGAAGACAGTTTTCTCGAAATTAGCTATGTTAATAAGAATTCGGGACTGTGTAACTCAAAAGCACATGCTAACCCTTATGTTAAGTTTATGCACCTATCAATTGTCCCCCCCCCCCCCCACTCCCCCCCCCCCCCCGCCCCCAGGCTGCCCCACCTAAGAGGTGGGATTGTAACTTTTTGCGTGACAAAATCCCCACCCCTGGGGCACAATTTAGGTAACAAAAATCCCCACCCTCGAGTGCAAAACATGCACAACAAAAATTGTATTTCAATGGGTCAAAATCCCCACCCTGGGGCACGAAAAATGTGACCAAACCCCCACCTAAGGGGTGGGGCTACGCGGGGGGGGGGGGGGGGGGGGGTGGGCGGGGGGTGGGCGGGGGGAGGATGGGGGCAAACAATTAATAGGTGCATTAGTCATGCCTAGTTTAGATTATTGTTGCGCAGTATGGGGTGATCGTTACGCATCTCATAACACTGTCTTGAGCAAATGCCTCAAACGTGCAGCCAGAATAATACTGAAATGCGATTTTATAACTGCATCAGCTGACATGTTTAAAAAGCTCGACTGGCTTGCCTATTAAAGGAACACACCGGCTTTGTTGGGCTATTTTGGGCTCGAAATAGACCCATACATTATTCTGAAGCGCCTTCCAGAGTAAATTAGATATATCCTGAAAAGACGCCGTCAAATTTAGCCGTTTTTGAGCAATTTTCAAAAATTCAAGGTCGCGTGACTTTTTGGAACCAGATTTTGGTTCCAAAAAGTCACATGCTTGCGAGTTAGTTTTGTGTCCAGCCGCATGAAAGTTTATTACTGCAGAACAGTCTCTAGTACATATTTCGACATATACATCGGCCAAAAGCTGTCCTTTTGTACGAACGGCACAACTATACGTACAAAAAGCGCACTGCGCGATTTGAATTTACTGCAGTGATTTCCCAGCATGCAACATACTGGTAGGCCGGCTGTCAACGCCGCGTAATGCATAGTTCCGAGATAGTCTGGTACCCAGACCAAAAATTCTTTGACTAGACTTTATTCAGTCGTTGTATGTCCCTTACGAAAATGTCCTGTGGTATTCCTGTTGTACTGCTGTGGTACATGTAATTACCACAGGGTACCACACAGATTTGTGTGGTAATGCCAATGCCAGATATCCTGATCCTGTGGTAATCTTGTGGTACAGATGGATACCACAGAAATACCACAGGAAAAAACATTATCACAAGAGTACCACACAGGTTTATGTAGTAATGTCAATGCCAAATATCCTGGTCCTGTGGTGTTCTTGTGGTACATTAAATACCACAGCAATTAACCACAAGAAAAATATTCCAACAGAGTGCCACATGATTTCTGTGGTAAAGTAATAACACAGAACACCCCATCCTGTCGTTTTATTGTAAAATGAATGAAACTAGAATTACCACAGGAACATTACGACAGGTACACATATGCATAACCAGAACAGGAACCGATTATCACAGAAAGGAGTACCACAGGAATCGATTACCACACGAACGAGTACCACAGGAATCGAGTACCACAGGGACGCGTACCACAGGAACCAGAGTACCACAGGGACGCGTACCACAGGAACCAGAGTACCACACGAACGAGTACCACACGAACGAGTACCACACGAACGAGTACCACACGAACGAGTACCACACGAACGAGTACCACACGAACGAGTACCACAGGAACGAGTACCACGTACAGGAACAAGAGTACCACGTACAGGAACAAGAGTACCACGTACAGGAACAAGAGTACCACGTACAGGAACAAGAGTACCACGTACAGGAACAAGAGTACCACGTACAGGAACAAGAGTACCACGTACAGGAACAAGAGTACCACAGGAACAAGAGTACCACAGGAACAAGAGTACCACAGGAACAAGAGTACCACAGGAACAAGAGTACCACAGGAACAAGAGTACCACAGGAACAAGAGTACCACAGGAACAAGAGTACCACAGGAACAAGAGTACCACAGGAACAAGAGTACCACAGGAACAAGAGTACCACAGGGACGCGTACCACAGGAACCGGAGTACCACAGGAACCGGAGTACCACAGGAACCGATTACCACAGGAACCGATTACCACACGAACAGAGTACCACACGAACAGAGTACCACAAAAAGAACCACAGGAACAAGTGGACATGAATATGCAAATCGGAAACACAATGTACCAATTTACTGTAATGCACATTGTCGGATGCCATGTTTACATAATGTATTATGTTCTGAATTGAAATTGTACTAATTTATCAAATAGAAATATGCATCAATACATTTTGCATAATGCCATACTTAAAGCATAATGGCCTCTTTTTTGTTTTATGTTTGTTTTTACCCGTGACCAACCATGGATAGATAGCTGCATTTGGCCAATGGCCTGGTAAACATTTAAGTCTTGAGCACTAAACATTCCGACGCAAGTTAATGCTCTTTGCAGTGGTTCTTGTGGGCACAGAATGAACAACACTGGTTCAACCCCGAACCACTGCTGAACTGACCTTATAGTCTGGTTTGGCAGCTTAAAGTTGGACAAATCAAACATAACAATTGTAAGATTACGATTGACTTGATTGTTATCACAGGAATATCACAACGGGAATGTTACCACAGGAATTTTACCACAGGAATTTTACCACAGGAAATTTACCACAGGAACTTCCTGTGGTATATGTCCCAAAATACCACAGGAATATTTATGTGGTAATGTCCTGTGGTATTATTTTGTGGTAATACCACAGGACATTTTCGTAAGGGGTGGAATATGTGGAGCGGGAACCAGTCTAAGTTCCGAGATTGCCCAGTTTATCCCGCCCCTTAGATATTGTTGCTATGTGCTCACAAGCCATCGCAAAAAATGGCGACACAACGTACAAAGCGACGGGACTCGACATGGAAAGCACAGATTCATTGGAGAAAACTCAAAGGTATTTATGTTTTAGGGTCGACAGTTACCGTAGCACACATTGAGCGAAGGGCTATTAATGCAGGGAGTGACATATATTCATAAAAATTCGCTTTCCTACCTTTGAACATCGAATCGCTCGACATTGAAACCAAAATTCACCCGGTCACTGGCGCATACAACATACAAACTGTATGGGCAGAAAATCGCGTGATTGTGTGATGATTGCATCACTTTGACCTATGTGGGCGCCGTCTGCTAGCTCTGTTGTGATTGGTCGGCGGGTTCGGCTTGATTGACAGGTCGGAACTATGCATTACTGCCGCGTACCAGGGAAAATCGACGGGTAACAGAAGATTCTCTGTTTCTGAACGGTAACATGGCTGTATTTTAACAGATGAAGATTCAAAGTGTCTTGTTCCTGAACAAACCTGTAATTTAAGGGCATATCCTCTGTAATCAAGCAGAAAAATATTTTTAAAATGTACACAGACGGAAGAATGTTTGTGCAATAACAACAAATTCCAAAACAGTGAGAGTTACTGTTCGATTTTGATTTTTTTAACAGAAAAAAACACCTGTGACTCAACACAATTTTTTATAGTGTACCAATGTACTGGAAAAGCAAAAACAAAAACAAAACTCAAAATACACAACAGCAATGTCATCCCAATTTTGCTCAATACCGCGGAAACCTGGCAACTGAAGAAGACGCGGATACCGAAATTAGATGCTTTTGATGGCCGATGCACATCATCGCAACATCCTGGGTATCAAGTGATCAATGATATGTTACAGATCTGGAGATCAGAGAAAGAACTTAAACTATAACCAACGACCATGTAGGTGACATTCTCCGGACCCGAAGGCTTAATTGGTTTGGTCACATATAGCCCATCAGAAAATGACAGAATGGAAAGCGAAAAGGGAAAAAATCTAGAGGATCTAGGAAGACAGAAGATGACACGGCAGAGCACCATTAAAAGGGACCTTCTTGATGCATGTGCACTGTGTGCAGACACTAGCAATCAATAGAAAGCTTTCATCGCCTCGTGTGCCAGCTGACGTGCACAGGAGCACTTATACTTGTAAACAACGTACACCGAGGACTACGTGTACAACACCGAGGACGTAGTTTGCGACCGCGTGCTTATATAGCCAGCCTCGGTAAAACGAATTGCGTAATAGCCCCAAATACAATTGCCACACCATAATAAGGCCTAAATGCCTCTGCTTAAAATGATTTCTTGCCAAAACTTAGATAAATAAGAATACCAAAGTCGTCCCCTGAATACAAACTGGGGAAAAAACACCTTTTTGCCCTGATTTTATTTCAAATGTGATTGTCCATAGGATGGTTATTTAAAATGCGTCATTTTGATGAACCTGACATAATTGTTTGACAGAGGGTTAGTAAAGTGGAGAACGGTTGTCTCGGTCGACCGAGGAGGAGAAGAAACCAATTTAATCAAAAATAAGCCCGGGCAGACGCCATCAAACGGAATAAAAATGAAATATTTGATATTTTGTCAATTTGAAAGCTGGGAAGAGTTTATTATTCTGGCCATATTGACAAAGCGATCCGTCGTCATTGTCTTATCCAACGGTTTACCGCCGAACTGAAATAGTATAAATATAATATATATCTTATTAGTTTCTGGGGGTCAACCGTTGCAGTCTCGTCGAATGGGGGCGCTTTTAAATACAATAATCACATGTATTTGCCAAACAAAACATAATACAGGCCTGGAATACAAACAAATAAATAAATAAATATTTTTCTTGTAAATGGCAGTAATGAAATGAGGAAATAAATACGAAATGAAACACAAGAGAAACGAAATATGTTCAACTGTCTGGACGGTCGACCCTTGTCGAAAGACCAGTGAACATATATACCTTTCGACCCTTGGCACAATGCCAAGCAATTAACATTGTAAGTACATGTGTTCTACACCTGTTGATGAATACAGGGAACCGGGGGCCGCGTTCAATAGCGCAATACGTATGCATACCGTACCGACAATACCTTCAACTTCAAAGATATAGGAAAATACCCATTACTGGCATACCTATTGCGCTATTGAACACGCCCCATGACAATGCAATACAAATATGTGCGTGGGGAAGTTTTTTTCTACAAAAGTCAACAGTATCCTAGCTGTAGCCGTCAGTTGCGGAATCGGCGTCACAGTGAAAAACACCATAACAGGGACGGATCTAGGAATTATTTTCAAGGGAGGAGGTGTTCTGCCAATGCGAGTGCCGACAAATTTGTGGGGCGAGGGTTACCATTAATATTTATATCGGCATGTTGCCGACACTGGCGGACTCGCAAAACATGTATTACATTTAAAATTTAGCCAGAGCAGGGGGAGCGGTGTTTGACCACGCCTCCCCCCTCAACGCCTCCCCCCCCCACACCCACCCCCCCCCCCACACCCACCCCCACCCCCACCTCCCCCCGTCCGCCACCCCCGCCCCCGCCCCGCCCCCCTACCCCCCCCACCCCCACCCCCACCCCCACCTCCCCCGTCCGCCACCCCCGCCCCCGCCCCGCCCCCACCCCCCCATTTCAATGTTGTTCGGAGTTGCGTCCGCCGCGGCGAGTCCCAACATTGAAATGGTTGGGGGGGGGGGGGGGGGTGGGGGGTTGGGGGGGGGGGGGGGGGGGTGGGGGGTTGGGGGGGTGGGTGGGTGTAGTGATTGGCTCATTAATTTATAAATATTCCCGGCGCCCCTGGATAGGTAGCACTTCGTTGGTGGAGGGGCAACATCTTAGTTAAGGGAACAGATCGCCCCCTCCCCTTGCTGTTTTCGGGTGTAAGATGTAAATTACTATGGTGTGATTGTAATATATACCAAATTGAAAAAGATATTGGGGGAGGGGTGAAGATAGGGCACCAGCGCTGCACCCCCCTCCCCCTTATGCAGCACGATATGTGGCAGAGGGCACCCCCCTACCATTGTTCCCCCATCGTGTCTCAAACATCCTAGGAATTTCCAAGGAATTCCTTTCAGTTGTTAGGGAGTGTTGGTGCGTTAACAAAAGGGAAGAGTGTGTTGAGGTATAGACGGGTAGATTTATGGTTAAAAGTACCCTAACCCCCAACAAACTCTAACAAAAGGTTTTTCAACGGTTTCTGGTCCTATTTAATGTGGATAATGACAGCAAAAAAGTCTACCAAAATCAACCAACCGGAAATGGGTGAAATCCAAGATGGCCGCCGTTGACCTTGAAAATCGCTTAAATGGCTGTAACTTCATTAATATTTGGAGTAGAACAGTGATTTAAATGCCCACCCTAGGGTTTTCAGGGCTAGGGAATTCACCGGTATCCGTAAAATTTCAATCCAACCTTCGACAAACAAGAAAAGCCACATAGTCAAAATGGCGGTCATAATTACAGGCTCAGTGTAAGGGGTATAGAGTCAATAACGTCCCTAACTGCTGTTGTCAGATTTATTATTTTATTGCCTCTGGCAAGGCTGGCTGCATCAGCCACCGTGCAAGCCGCTCGGGCAGGGTGCGCTACTCTGCCAAAATTGCTTCCCTGACAACTTCTAGGGCTGTTTTTAAGATGCGCGATTCAGGAGGTCAGCTCATCCCATGCAGGTTTAATCACGATAAAAACCCAACAAACTTGGCCATCCAGCCTGAATTAAGCCTTCCCAGCCCAGCCCGAAGCCATCCCATTCCAGCTTATTCCAGCCCAGCCCAGTCCAGCCCGAGCCCTACTCCAGCCCAGCTCAGCCCAAAATCCCAGCCCAGCCCAGCCCAGCCCGACCTAGGCCCCACAGCCCTAGCCCGGCCGCGCATTTTTTTTTACACCACTGCGAGTGAAATTTGGCAGAAAACGCACCATTTCACTGCTGGTGAAGAGACTAAAGTTCCCCGTACGTATACATGTGCTATACAATGCGCTGTACGCATGTAGATTGTGTACGTACGTACGTACTGTACATGTATTATATATAATTTTCATGATTGATTAGAAAGGGGGGAAAAGAAGAAGAACTGCATACATATTAAAATATCAGCCAAAGGATCAGTGCATGTTTTTTATGTTGAATGAATGGTGAAATATTTTTGTAAAAAAAAAACACCATCGATCGACGGAACAGTCCCCAAAAGTATGTATAAGCCCATAGGCCTAAGGCATATTTCCTTCCTCCAAGTACATGTATAAGTTAACTCTGTTTCCAAAACTTGTTTTTCTTCTATCCCTTGAAACAAGTTTCGATCGTTCTATCGAAACAAGTTTCGATCGTTCTTTTGAAACGCGCGTTTCGATCGTTCTATCAAAACGACGTTTCGATTGTTCTTTCAAAACGTTTCGGTCGTTCTTTTGAAACGCGCGTTTTGATCGTTCTTTCAAAACGTTTCGATCGTTCTTTCGAAATATGCGTTTCGATCGTTCTTTCGACCGGCCTAGCCTAGTCCAGTCCGAAGCCAGCAAGCCCAGCCCAGCCTAACCCCAGCCCCAGCTTAACCCCAGCTCAGCCCAGCCCCGCCCAGCTCAGCCCAGCCCATACCACCACACCCCACCCCAACCCAATGGTCTGGGATGGCCACCCCGGCCCGGCCCGCCCCAGCCCAGTCTAGTCCGAAGCCAGTTAGCCCAGCCCATCCAATCCCAGACCCAGCCTAACTCCAGCCCCAGCTATAACTCCAGCCCCAGCCTAACTCCAGCCCCAGCCTAACTCCATGCCCCAACCAAACTCCAGCCCCAACCTAACCCTAGCCCGGGCCCAGCCCAGCCCAGCTCACCCCATCCCAATCCCATCACATAAAACCCCACCCCTGCCCAATCCATCCCAGCTCAGCCCTAGCCAGCCCCAGACCGGCCCCAGACCAGCCCAGCACGAGGCCAGCCCAGCCCCAACGCGGCCTAACCTGCTCACAGGACAAGGCACTGATCGACAACCACTCTGTAAACGCTTTCAAAACAGTTCCACAGGTCCAGGTGTATAGTGATTGATTCACACTAGCAGTGAACGTACACTACCCGTCAAAACTTTGGAAACACCTTGAACGTTTTAAGTATATTATTTTGTTCATTCATAATAAAACCAAGCTATTAAAGTAAACGGAGGTGTAAGGGGGATCTGGAGAGAAAGCAGTCACCTTGAGTCCATCATGAGATGGCCTGCACAGTCAGCTGATCTCAATCCTATGGAGCTGCTGTGGGGGGGAAAGGAAAAAAAAATGCCCAGCCAGCCAAGAAAACCTCTGGAGAGTCTTAAGAGAGGCGTATTTGAGTCCACTGAATGTTTGGAGAAACTGATAATCAGGATGCAGAGATTGTGTGTAGCTGTCATAGCTGCTGAGTCTGGGATTCTTTGATGAACATCAAGTTTAGCCGTTTCTTGTTGCATGCTCTCCCATTTGTTGATAAAGCCCAGTGCTGAGGCCGAAGATGACACTAAAATTAACATGTATATATTGCTTTTTGTTAGAATACACCTACATTTGCTTTTACAAAAATTAACATTCACAAAATTAACGTTTTTTTCCCAAAAACCTAATATTTTCAAGGTGTTTCCAAAGTTTTGATGGGTATTTTCTACTTCCAGCGGGGGATAATCCTGTAAGTTTGTTGGGTTTATATCCTGATTTAATCTGTGTGGAATGAGCTGACCTGAATCGCGCATCTCACAAACGGCTCTAAAAGTGCAAGTTTTCAGGGAGGATATTCAGGCAGATTGGCGCACTCTGCCTTAGCGGCTCTTAAGGATGCTGATGCAGCCAGCCTTGCCACAAGACGTGACCATACACGTAACCGACTGATAAAATAATACATTCAACATCAGTAGTTAGAGAAGTTACGCAAATTGTCTCTACCCCTTCCATGCCAATTACTTGTGATTTATTACCGCCGTCTTGAGTTTCTGGATTTTATCGTTTGTGGAAGGTTGGATTGAATTTGTATTGATACCAGTGAATTGCTTGATCACGAAAACCCTGGGGTAGACATTTAAATCACTGTTCTACTCCAAATATTAAAGAAGTTACAGCCATTTCAGCGATTTTCAAGGTCAACGGCGGCCATCTTTGATTTTGGTAGACTTTTTTTCTGTCATTGACCACATTCAGTAGGACCAGAAACCGTTCAAAAACCTTTTGTTCGAATTTGTTAGGGGTAGTGTGCTATATCTACCCGTCTAATATAGGGCGTTAGGGGGGAGTCCATTTGCCACATATCGTACGTGCTGGGTACAGTGGGCGATAAAAAGTTCGTAACAAAGTATACGACATGCGACAACCTGCGAAGCACTAGCTACGAATTCGTAACTGTATCGTATCTTAAAGCGGGCCTCCCACTGTGCGATTTTTGCCACGAATTAGCTACGATTGGGTACGATTGGCTACGATTGTGTGTAGAGTCTATAGGCAGTCTCCGATAATCGTACCAATTGGTAGGGGAATCGTGGCCAAAATCGCACAGTGGGAGGCCCGCTTTAAGGAATCGTAGCAAATCGTATCAAAAAATCGCACAGTTGGAGGCCCGCTTTATAGACTCTACACACAATCGTAGCTAATCGTAGGAAATTATTTATTTATTTATTATATTTAATCAGGGTTGCCCATTCACAGGAGTATGTGGTCTTCCATGGGGCCCTGCATAATAATAAAACAATAATATGAGTACAATTGAATAAATAAAAAAATATTTATAAAAGCCAAAACGGTATAAAATACTTCATGGATCAAAGAAAATTTGGTAAAAAGCTAAAAGATAAAACTTCAAAATAGGGACTAAAATAATAGAACAATGTTTGCCCGCTCGAGAGCAAACACATTTGTGAAAGGACACATGGAGGTCCATCCTCTTGCAACAGTGCCCCTTTAACGCACTCCCTCACTCCTGCGTACAGTGGCCCTGTTGAAAAAGGCCCCATTTGGCGGTGGGACTAGCGACAGAAATCTTGTCGCCTCTCTAGACCAATCATGAGGCTTGTTATATGTGGCGTTCGGTGTTTCCACGATCGACCTTGTTACCAGTGCCACACGTGCGCGCAGTTTGTAAACACGGTCCATGTCCGATCTAACGCGCTCGCCGATTGGTCGCTATTTCTATTGAACAGGACATTGCGTTACTCGTTCCGCATCCCTCTGATTAATTTTGTTAAAAAAATGCGTAGTAGACACAAATGTTGCAGGAATTATCAATATGATTAACGTGACAAAGAACAAAAACTCAAACAAATTTCTAGAAAATATAGATATTTGGAATTTTGACCAAAACATGACTAATTTTATTTATTTACATCAAAATGACTGGGGCGTGAGTTGGCTCAAGACAACCGCCGATCACAACACAAATGTGCGTGTATTTCCTCAGGGTATTGTTACGTCGCTTTGCAGAGTGGAAATTCCCTGAGATCTCAGGATGATGGAGGTCGCGCGGGTCATGTCTGGGCGCGCGCCCCCATTGGCCCCAAACATGTGTAAAAGCGAATGCGCTTGACTTGGAATGCGGCGCCTTTAATGTGTCAATTTGCATGTCTGGAAACAACGCGCATGCGTGCTTCGTGCGCGGTGCGACTGAATTATAGTGCAGTGCACTTGCAGTCCGTGGGAACTGTTCATTTTCGGTTTAGCTTTCGCGTTTAACAGACTGCGATCGGGTTGCTTGGGCTAGCTCTATCCTGCCTTAATATTCGTTGCCGTTGACATGTAGCCAGCCATCAGAGGTGAACTGGCAATAAGTAAGAACGTTAAACAATTGAGTTCCAGCCTAATTTCGGAACTACGGACAGTCATAGGTAAACGAGGCAGAAAACTCAGCAACACGGGCAACCCGGTCACCAAACGAGCCAGGCGAGGACGGGTACAATAGACAGGCAACGCGTCGAAAGTACCAGCAGTAAACGCCGAGGATCTGCCAACACCAGTACCCGACCTTACCAGCTGTAATACCACTAAATACTAGTAGCCGTAGTACATGTAGTACAGCACGACATCTACACGAGGTGCCGCCCCTCCATCAGCCACCGGAACCGGGGGTCATGGGACAATCGGCGGAGAAGCTGCTTCCAGGGCCACGTTAACAACGGGAGTTTTTTCGTTCACGTATGCCCCATTTATACCGGGTGAGCAAATCCCAGTTTACACGGGATTCTCTAATTTGTTGGTAGGGCAGATCTCGGGGCCTGCAGACTTGTCCGGGGAAAATACTTGTGGGCGTTCTCGTTGTTGTTGTTGTATTTTTTATGGCATCTTCGGCGACTTTTAAAGGCCCTTTTTGCCATCAACTTTACGGTTTTAGCTTTAACTTACTTTTTTTATCCACTTGAGATGACGAAGAAGGAGTTGCAGTTTTAGAAGTGGGAGGAAAACCCCCAGAGAAACGCCCCAGGGGAAAACCCACGCGGTCAAGTAAGGACTGCAAACAATCCACATACACGCCCGGATTCGAGCCCGGGACGCCAGAGGTGAAAGACGAGGAAAGAACCCGTACGCCAACCCGACCGCCCTCTTGGCGTTCTCCTATGACAGTGGTTTAATTTATAGGCTCCCAAGCAACACCTACGAGAGAAGTTGTGCTTTTCTGTTTAACAAGAAGCTTGGGTCCGATTTCAAAGCCAGCAATATAACCGAGCTTCGCGTTTGTGTTTTTACAAACGCAAGGTGATCGGGTGACATAGACATTGATAAGATGATGACGACACAGCTTTGAGATTGTTTGACAACTTGAGTTGTTTGAGGTGCAAAAAGTATTGCAATTCTCGAGACATGACGCTGACTATTCCACGCTAAAATTGTGTATCTGATGTCGTCAATATTGAAAGTCAATCTCAACATGACGTCACTATTGTGTGCACAGATTTTTCAAAGATACTGAAGAACAAGTTTGGCCATGCATATGTGGTGAACAAATCTTTCCAATATCCATTACAGTTCTCAAGATGTCATTTGAGATCATATTACGTAACCACCGTGCACGTGATGACGTCATCAGTGCTATATTTGTAGTCATCAAGTCCACATGTGCGTAAACATTTCGTTCCGTAGAACTATGGTCAAATTCCCTACCACTTTGGCTATTTTGCATTCAAAATGCTAAAAATTGTACATTTTCGAACCTCTTCCGGTTTGGACCGGAGGTTTGGGTCACACAGGGGTCATGTCATTGTATGATTTGTTCAGTTCATTGAGACCTATCATGCTGGAAAAGAATTGTTCAAGTATCTATTACGATTCTTGAGATTTGAATTTTTGAAATAATGACCTTTGAATTGTGTAATTTGACACCTATGACGACATCATGACGTCACAAGGTTGTGCACAAATTGTTCAACAATTTGATAAACATCAAGTTTTTCAATGTGGCGAAGGAATCATGCAAATATCTGTTGTAGTTCTCAAGATAAAGCAGTTTTAAACAATTCAGCTCCAAACTTGCGTAATTTGACACCACATTACGTAACCACCGTCCATGTGATGACGTCACCAATGGTTTAGACAAAAGGTCCACATGTGTGGAAACATTTCGTTCCGTAGAAATATGGTAAAATTCACTACCACTTTGAATCTTTTGCATTCAAAATGCTCAACAAATTCAATTTTCGAATGACTTCCGGTTTGGACCGGAAGTAGGCGTCACACAGGGGTCATGACATCGTTTGATTGTTCAGTTCATTTAGACTTTTCATGCTGTGAAAGAATTGTTCAAGTATCTATTACGGTTCTTGAGATTTGAATTTTGGAAATAATAACCTTTGAATTTTTGCAATTTGACACCTGATGACGTCATGATTACGTCACACTTGATGCCATAATGATACTATACATGCTGGTGAAAGTCTGCCATAGGGCTCATGCCTGTATCTAATTTACTAAAGATCCAGCTTGGTTTGATGGGCATTGTTGCTCGGTAAGTGTAAACATTGAGATTTCCGTTTTCGTTGAACTTTGACCTCCAATTGACCCAAGAAGGAAGGGTCAGATGAAAATGCCCACACAAAGAAACTTGTGCTCACTATCTGATCCATAAGCCTTCCAAATTCGAAGATCTTGGGTCAAGTGGTTTTCGAAACGAAAGCATCATAAAACATGCATTTTTGGTTATTTCTGGGATGTAATTTGATACTTGATGACGTCACGATGACGTCACACGTGATGGCATCATGATTTTACATGCTGCTGGTGAAAATCTGCCATTGGACCTATATGCCAGTACTTAGTTTCTTAAAGATTCAGCTTGGTTTTATGGCCATTGCTACTCAATAAGTGCAACAATTTAGATTTTCGTTTCTGTTGAACTTTGACCTCAAATTTAACCCAGAAGGAAGGGTCAGATAAAAATGCCCACACGAAGCAAATTGTAGGCCATGATCTGATCTATAAGCCTTGCAAAATGCGAAGATCCTGGGTCACGTGGTTTTCCAGACGGAAGCATTTTAAAATATGCATTTTGGGTCATTTGGTTTGTAATTTGATGCCCGATGACGTCACTGTGACGTCACACCTGTGTGCACACCTTCACATGGGGGTTGAGGTTCCTACCAAGTGTCAAGTTGATAGCTTGATCCGTTTTGATAAAAAGCTCGGGAATCGTTTGCGTGGAAAAAGAAAAGAAAAACGACTAAATCGTACAATACATGTAGTAATACATTGTAGGTGATCGGAATCAGTTCCGATCTCCTAATTAAATACCCACAAAGGAACGTGGATGATGGGCGCCAGCTTCATACGCAGGGTTAAGGACCGCGCATTGGCTACACAGGCGACATCCCTTGGCACCCATGGTACAGAGGTTCACTGGTTCGGTAGAGGCGGGGCGCTGAGACTTCCCTCAGGAGCTCAAGCGACTGTTACGGAGTCGAGTCCCGTGCTACCGTCAATATTAATTTTGCGCCTAGGTTCCAATGACGTGGGTCGATTTTCAGCCAAGGATTGTCGCAGTGCGGTACGGTGTCAGCCGCAATAACCACATCACGCATTTTCCTGCCATGCCGCCACATCTTTTGGTCCTCGATTTTAACCCGGCTTAATTATCAAGGTTGGCCTAAAGGACATCAAGGAGCTCAAGCGACTGTTACGGAGTCGAGTCCCGTGCTACCGTCAATATTAATTTTGCACCTAGGTTCCAATGACGTGGGTCGATTTTCAGCCAAGGATTGTCGCAGTGCGGTACGGTGTCAGCCGCAATAACCACATCGCGCATTTTCATGCCATGCAGCCACATCTTTTGGTCCTCGATTTTAACCCGGCTTAATTATCAAGGTTGGCCTAAAGGACATGTGAAATAGGGTTTTATGAAATATAATAATAGTACAGGGTGTGTTTTACACATTTCGGTCAACTTCAGAAAATTTGATTGTTCCGTTTTGTTGTAATTGCACGTTTTCTAATTTTTTGTTAATGAAATTTACATATTCATGAGCAAATCCGTGATATCATCTCAGGACAACAGAGGAAATCTCCAATGACTAGTGTACAAAATGTTTTGTCATTTTCAGTGACTTCTTGGTGTTATGATCTGTAACAGTTTACTGAGTTTGTTTAATATGTCAATTGCACCAATCCAAACAAGTTGGCTTGGGTAAAAAATGGATCAGTGGACTACTGTACAGTTACTGTTTGAAATGTAATGTTCTTTCTTTGTTTTTAATTGTGGGTTTCCTCCATGACTTGCAACAAACCGCGCCCTCGTCTGTCAAGACAATTTTTATGTAGAGAAAAGGTAACTTCTTTCTGAAATGAAAACAGATTTGAGTTTGCCCTTTTTCTGCAACACTTTGATCTTCTGATTCGTGTTTTAAAAACAAATTGGTGATAAATTTCAGTTATCTTTCATCCTGAAATTTTAGCTGCATGAAGGCATTTATACTGCAAAGATGGAGTTCTCGTTAACAATGCGGATTTATACATCTTCAGGACTTGCAGTTGCACTTGTGCAGTAGGATGCAATAGTGCCAAGGCCTCAGTTGCAATTACATGTTTTTGTATGACAATTTGGGGGTTAATTCTTTGTCCAGGCATCTATACGAACACATTTTGTTTTGATGGGTTTTGTTGTTCCTGTTAATAGCAGAAACAGTTTTATATCTACATGTATCTGTGTTCATTGAATTAAGGAGGGCAGATTTTGCATAATGTAAGTTTCAAGTGCTCGGGGAAGAAAGACGGTGCAGATATTTGCATTTTATTTTTGTTACTGTTTGCAAGAGTCGGTACTTGGGTGCCAGAACATCCGATGCCAGGGGAGGATTTTCCCTGCCATTGCAAATTTGTCGGTTTCTTGCTGTCCTTAACAGTCTTCTTCCCACGTTCACCATCAAAACATTAGTTTGCATGTTCGAGTGCCTTTTTTTCAAGCGTTTTCCAAACTCTTGTTATGTGGGCTCATGCCACAAAAAAAAAAAACCAATGTTGGCTGTTTGGATGGTTTGAGCCCCGGAGGAGAGGTGGGATCGTACATTTTCAGCGGTGGGGTCCGCACAAACGGTCGAGTGAACTATCCCCGGGAGTGCGGGCTCCAATGCTCTTTGCCTTCCTGGGATCTCAGCCATTCTCCCCTCAAGCTTTATTGCTATTTGAGTCGGCCGATTGGCCATCTTTTTGACATGCGTCAACAAAGCTTTTATCTGGGTTATCGATATGGTGGTATCGATTGTATTTATCGTACTTTTGGGTACGTTGTTAGCGAATTCGTGTTATACCGTTGGGTATACTTGTTTATGTGCCGTTGGGCACATGTGTATCATTATCGTACCGTTGGGTACATGTGTATAATTATCGTACCGTTGGGTACATGTTATTCTTGTCTCATGTTAAAGGCAATTGTTGACCATTATATTGTTGGGTCACGCAGTCTGTTTAAAGCGAATAAATGCGTGCTGAATCGTTGCCACAATACTTTGTCACTGTGTATCTTTTCACAAACATATAATATATAATTAATTAAAATTAAAAAATCACTTAATACTAAAAAATACATAATACATGTACATGTACCACTTTACGTACACAACATAAATACAAACACATACTCAATATTATACAAACACACATGGTATACACTGCAATATATGCACGTACATGTAAGTGCACTAACATGTACTAACACAAACGTACATACAAAATCTTAAATAATATAACCAAAAAGTGATGTACATAAAAAATAAAAATTTAAATGTTTACTTTGAAATTTAAAAAGAATAGAATAATAAAATGGCAGATGCTAAGAACATGGATAATAAAAGTCACGAAATGGACATTAAAAGAGGGCTCAAGTATTAAAAGGATGTTAACATATTTTGTTTCAGCGATTTCTTAAAATGCTCAAGTGAAGGAGAACATCTGATATTTAAACTTAAGTTATTCCAAACTGTATAATAGCTGTTACAAAAGGGCTATGCTTAAAGCAGTCAGTTACTTGGGTATAACCAAGTATTCTAATGTGGACTGTCTCATACCATATTCGTGCATGTTATCAACCTTTACGCAATTTTCTGTAAGGTACGCTGGAGCAAGATTGTGAGCACATTTGTACATGAATACTGCTCTGAGATATAAAAATCGTTTTGATAATGGAAGCCAGTTTAATTCTTCAAATAGTTCTCTCGAAGGCGTATCATATATTTTATTCAAAATTAACATGGCGACATACTTTTGTAACTTAAACAGTTTGTCTGTATGTAAAGATAATCTTTCCGACCAGATTTGAGAGCAGTAATCAAAATGCGGTAGAATTAATGCATTAAAAAGTAACTTGAGGGAGTTGAGTGGTAAATAAGGTTTAACTCTCCTCAACATCCCCAATTTTGCCTGTACTGTACTCACTATTGTGTCAACATGATCAGTCCACTTCAGTTCTTGATCAATAACTACTCCAAGGCACTTAATTTTATTGACACGTTTAAGTACATGACCGTTTTACTTCGACCTCGAATTGCGGGACACTGTTCAACTTATGCCTGGATCCTATAATCATTACGACGTTTTTCACAGGGTTGTCGATGTCTAAAGTTCAAAGTCTGATGTTTTTCATTAAAATAAAGTAAATGCTTTACAAATTCGTTCAGAGAGAATATCTGTATAAACAAAGTTAGATGCGTAAGAGGTGATCTGGGGTCCAACGTTTCAATTTTTGTAAACATCCAAACGTCAAACATGTTTTCTTGATACTCGATCCTTATGTACAACAAATGCATAAAAAGCATTAAAATGGTTTTGATCATTAAGAATCTCATCAAATTAGGTCTGCACATATCAGAGAGTTACACAGACTTTTGGTGGAGTGGGTGTTTTATCCTGTACCTTTTGAATGAAAGTCAGAGTGTTCACTGATTTCTTGCAGTATACGCTAATGGAGATGTCAAGAGGCACATGGCTGAAGAGAAGTCGTTTGTTCTGCATATGGTCTGGCCTTCTGCAGTTTAGTCAAATCAACTTGGTCTGTTTCTGTTCTCCATGGTCCAATACACTCAAAGGGTAGTCTCCAGTGTATGCATGATTTAGTGTGTCCACTTGGTGTTGCCAGTTCCTTTAAATGAAAACAAGGAAAACATGATGCTATTTGTTATGAAACATGAACCTTGCGTCTGCATATGTACACTGAAAGAGACTGTCATTTAAAACCTGACAATCCACAATAATATTTTGGTGGAGCTTGTGGTGATTGGGGTACGATACAAATGATGACTGCATTATTACCTTGCTCTCGGGATGAAGTATAACCTCCAGCCTTTCCCCAAACAGAAGATGACGCACGGCAAATGATCCGTATCAGTCAAACCACTCCTATATTAAACAAAATCGAATACATGTAAAAAAAAAATGACATTAGACAAAATGTAGGCCTATGACTTTGTCATGATGTAATGGTGGTATGAGAACATGTAGAGAGGCAGTACATGTATTATAGTAGCTCCATGGTGGAACATATTCATACACCAATTTCAACAGTCGGCTTCAAGTACTTTTAAGTACTTGAAGCCGACTGTTGAAATTGGTATGATTTTTACATGGTATGATTTTTACATGTGAAATTAAAATTTTACATGTAAAAATCATACCATTATAAACCAATAACAGAATTCCTGCATGTATAGGCTACATTGTATAATTAAGTCACTTACCCCGTAGATACCATTTCAGCAGTTAGTTCTACTCGCAGAGTTTCGATCGGTTGAAATGGTCAGGGGTATGTCTTTCTGTTGCAAGCTTGGCCCGGCCACTCATCAACCGCTCCATGGCTCTTATACTGTCCATCAGTCGATCAAACTCCGTGAATATCTGCAGAATTAGCCCTACAAATAGGGCTGTAAATAGCTCACTTTTGAAATCTGACTTTTTACACTGTCGCTATTACAGCCCTACTTGAGGTCGTACGACAATACCAAGTCTCAAACTGCTCAAATCTTACAAAGTTCTACTAGAAATACCGTCCTGTAACCGTGAAAAATGACACAACTCAATAAAACTGAATAAAATGACACCGGGGACCTAAGGACCAAGTCGCGAACTGTTTTTAAAGAAAGGTTTAATGAATATAACGACACCAAAAATAAAACCAACTAAAATTAATAATTAAACTAAAACTTGAACTTGAAACCTGCTAAAAACCAACTACAAACGCCAACACAGTGTAAAGTAAAAAGTATGGAGGAACTGTCAGGGAAACCTGTCAACAAAACATAAGAAAAAGGCAAATTAAGAAAAGGGAATAAAATACACAAACAAAGTGGGCAATGATCTAGGGGCTATGTACATGTATCAAGGGTAGCTAATGAATATTCATAGGTAATAAACTATTCTCTGGACCTGGCAGAATAAACAACTTATAATCCTTCATCACTGACCAAGGCCAGCATGGACTCATGTGGCCAAGCTGAGAACAAAGAAACTTGAAGCACATGGTCTTCTCAAGTTAAAACTAAAGTTTAAAAAAGGCAAAAGTGTACTCAAACGTCAAAACTTACACAATGTCATTCAAAAGAAAACTAAGAAAATAACATCTAATCATATCAGACCCTAAATTCAACCGATTTTAAAGTAACAAAACTGAACTTCAAAACTTAAAGAAAAATGCATTAGAGTGGTTTAAATGGTAAACTTTTCATCAGTTCTTTAAAACAACAGTACAAAATTAAAGTGTTTTAAAGAAACAAATGTAATCAAAATGGTTTATAAATAATGAAGGAACTCACCAGCAGGGGGTACAGAAACAAGTAGAAATTCTCTGGCAGGGAAGAAAATGCTTAAAACACACAGATCGAGGAGAGAACAGGTCTTATCACTGTGCTGCCAGTCTGTACACTGACCAACAGTCACAGGCCAGTGACCTACTCAAAACCACAGTAATTTACATAAAAGGGGACACACTACAAAATGCCAAGTTTGTAAGGGATCTAAAGGGGCCTGCATAGGGGAAACTAGAGGGACATTAAAAATACACTGTAGGGGATGAACTTAAAAAAATAAGGAAAATGTATACATAATAAAGAACTATATTTTCTCTCTTCCACATTCACCCCCTGCTAAAAACCATTGCTGTCCTCAGCAATATAAAAAGACAAATTTTACATAATACACGTAAGTAATTTCTATACACAAATAAGTTTTTTAACACAAAGAATCGCGACTTGGAACCGTGCCTAACATGGCCGCCTCCAAGGGATGCAGTCCCAAAACTCGTCTGGAGAGCTGACTATCCCGCATCTGCCTGCTGCTGATCTTTCCTCCGGTGCCGCCTCATGTACGCCATTGTCTCATCATGGAGACTTGGCCAGAAGTAGCGACCCTTTACTAAGGTCAGCACCTTGGCGTAACTGTCAGTCTCCATCTGGCTGTGGAGGTTCCTGTACACCTCCTGTCTTAGCATGCGCGGTAACACCACCAGGTATCTCGTCTGTACTGTTCCTCTTCTGTAAAGCAGAAGTCCACCTTTCACCTCCAGATGGTCCCAGGCTTTGAGCAGGCTCTGCACTGGTCTGGACTCCTCCTGTATCCTCTGATGACTTATCTTTCCTTTGGACGAAGTCTTCATCTGCAGCACTCGTCTTATAGCTGGGTCACTCCTCTGGGCCTCGAGCAGACTTGTTGGCTGGCTCTGGGTTTTAGCTCCTGTTTCGTTGCTCTTGTGGTCGTTGGCATCCTTCGTGGCAGCTGGCATACTGAGGGCATCTTGTCTGGCCGGAGCATCCTTGGCAGAGTTCCCATCCGGCATCGAGGGCGTTGAAACCAGCCTGCACCCGCAGTGTCTCCTGGTCATTGACTGCAGCAGAGCACCTTCCAGATTCTGAATGTACTGCTGCTGCCTCTGCTGCTCCGTCACCACTTTACTGATGACCTCCTTAAGAGTTGCCAGCTGTTCGAACTGATGCAAGATCACTTGCTGCATGTAGCTTTGGTGCTGCAAAACCTCCAGCCAATTGAAGTGCTCAGGCGTGTTGTGAGTGTTCGTCCCTGCTGACTTTACGAACGTCTGCGTTCCGCACTCGGGTTCCGGTATGGGGTCGAACCCGCACAATTGAAGCGTTGTCATCCCTGCTGGTCCCATCTTGAACCAACCAGACTAAATACTAAAACACTGTGTTGGCTTGACTTGAATTTACCCTAACCCTAATTCTAAAACGAGACAAAAAATCTAGACTATCAACAACAACAAAAACCTTACGATAAAAACAGTTGGCTAAGTTAAAAACATAAGTCCTACCCGGATCTTCCACCAAAAAGTAAAAAAATGTAACCGTGAAAAATGACACAACTCAATAAAACTGAATAAAATGACACCGGGGACCTAAGGACCAAGTCGCGAACTGTTTTTAAAGAAAGGTTTAATGAATATAACGACACCAAAAATAAAACCAACTAAAATTAATAATTAAACTAAAACTTGAACTTGAAACCTGCTAAAAACCAACTACAAACGCCAACACAGTGTAAAGTAAAAAGTATGGAGGAACTGTCAGGGAAACCTGTCAACAAAACATAAGAAAAAGGCAAATTAAGAAAAGGGAATAAAATACACAAACAAAGTGGGCAATGATCTAGGGGCTATGTACATGTATCAAGGGTAGCTAATGAATATTCATAGGTAATAAACTATTCTCTGGACCTGGCAGAATAAACAACTTATAATCCTTCATCACTGACCAAGGCCAGCATGGACTCATGTGGCCAAGCTGAGAACAAAGAAACTTGAAGCACATGGTCTTCTCAAGTTAAAACTAAAGTTTAAAAAAGGCAAAAGTGTACTCAAACGTCAAAACTTACACAATGTCATTCAAAAGAAAACTAAGAAAATAACATCTAATCATATCAGACCCTAAATTCAACCGATTTTAAAGTAACAAAACTGAACTTCAAAACTTAAAGAAAAATGCATTAGAGTGGTTTAAATGGTAAACTTTTCATCAGTTCTTTAAAACAACAGTACAAAATTAAAGTGTTTTAAAGAAACAAATGTAATCAAAATGGTTTATAAATAATGAAGGAACTCACCAGCAGGGGGTACAGAAACAAGTAGAAATTCTCTGGCAGGGAAGAAAATGCTTAAAACACACAGATCGAGGAGAGAACAGGTCTTATCTCTGTGCTGCCAGTCTGTACACTGACCAACAGTCACAGGCCAGTGACCTACTCAAAACCACAGTAATTTACATAAAAGGGGACACACTACAAAATGCCAAGTTTGTAAGGGATCTAAAGGGGCCTGCATAGGGGAAACTAGAGGGACATTAAAAATACACTGTAGGGGATGAACTTAAAAAAATAAGGAAAATGTATACATAATAAAGAACTATATTTTCTCTCTTCCACAGTTACGGAATCGTCAATTTGGCCATCTACGATGTCTGGAAACATTGGACAAAATTCGGACAACGTTTTGCCCAGCATCTCTATGGGCGACGCCATCTTAGCTGATATGCTTCCGCTTCTCGATCATGAGACGTACAGGAGCCCGGCTAACTGTGC
This sequence comes from Henricia sp. BOLD:AAB3569, assembly GCA_037783545.1. Classification (NCBI taxonomy): domain Eukaryota; kingdom Metazoa; phylum Echinodermata; class Asteroidea; order Spinulosida; family Echinasteridae; genus Henricia; species Henricia sp. BOLD:AAB3569. The sequence continues at coordinate 305,962 of JBBELK010000272.1, read as the reverse complement.
AATATGCATAATTCATATTGACGTCCGTGTGTTTATCCCAGCTGGCAATACGTCACTCGCACAGTTCGATAACTAGTAGACTGGTTCCCGTCCACATATTCCACACAGGAGAATATAATATATATTTTCGCAATAAGCGAACCAATCTATAGGGATCGGGAACCAATCTAGATAACTAGCTACACTGCGCGCGTGACGTTCTTGCCAGCTGGGATAAACACGCGCGACGTCAATATGGATTATGCATATTGCACAGTTAGCCGGGCTCCTGTACGTCTCATGATCGAGAAGCGGAAGCATATCAGCTAGGATGGCGTCGCCCATAGAGATGCTGGGCAAAACGTTGTCCGAATTTTGTCCAATGTTTCCAGACATCGTAGATGGCCAAATTGACGATTCCGTAAGCGTTACTGTTATTTTATGAAACACTCTCAGGATTACAATGGTGTATGTGAAAGTGCTCGGTCCGATGTGCTTCGGACGGTATTTCTAGTAGAACTTTGTCAGATTTGAGCAGTTTGAGACTTGGTATTGTCGTACGACCTCAAGTAGGGCTGTAATGGCGACAGTGTAAAAAGTCAGATTTCAAAAGTGAGCTATTTACAGCCCTATTTGTAGGGCTACTGCAGAATATACAGCACAACCTTTTGTCACTGATGTATACCAAACTCAGCATCACGTATAAGAAAACATAACTGCTTAATATTGTTTCCCGGTCCTGGCCGACTATCTTTAGCTTGGCACGTAGGCCTACATGTACTATACTCTAAACTTCTGATGTTGAAAATCAGTAAAAGTTGTACTCTCCATGGTGCCGAAATAGGCCTACAACACGCTGTAGTCATAACGCTCAGTGCCCTCAAACCACCAAGCAGATTTATGAGAGGTCAAGCGAGGGGTCATGATGCAAGTCTGTTGACCTTGCAGTGACTTGACACCTCCCATAAGCACACATGCTTCCATGTCCACACAGCTTATTGACTGTGTGAGAATTGTATCAGGTTTGCACCGACACTCTTATTTGAAAGCAAGCAGCCCAAACAAATGGAATATCCTACAAATATAGGCCTATTCTTGTGACTTGCATGGTGTAAATTTGGGAGCATCAGTAAAATAATGGTGGTGAGATTATCCAAGCTTGGCTTAGTATGGAACGCTGACGTCCCTAATTCATTAACCCTAACGGTTACCGTACCAAATTCTCCAGTTTGCACACAATTTTCCATAGGACCAAGGGGTTATTTTAGGGTTAATTAATAAATAGTAAATGCATTTCATTAAAAAATTGAGCCGTGGCTATGACGTGTTTTCAATTGGATCGCGCGCGCGATCAAGACTACAAAAGAATTAAGAAACTCTAATTTTAAAAATTGGAACAAATTGTCCATGGTAGGAAACGAAAAATTAATTGATGTTGATTAATTGATTTTATTACAGGAAAACATATTTGCCAATTGTAGGCACCCAAAAAATGGGTGAACTACAAAGCGTGTCCTCGTAACGTAGAAGCAACGTATATTTACGAATGCCGGCATAGCGTAACGTAAAGTACACCAGACACGACATTTTTCATGCTTAAATTGCCTACCGACGCCAACTAAAGAAACTGAGTCATATAGCAGATATCAGATTCGTTATATAGGCCTAAACGTAACATTTGAGCGTGAAACTATACCTGAAATAGGAAAACAGGGCATCGAAGTCTGCAACTGGTCGAAGAAAGTCTGCTCGCTGCTCGAAGAAAACAATGGCCGCCTGACGGTTTCTGCGAGCGGCGCACAAACGGGTTTCCCAAATGCGTCCGCACGGGCGCGGGTAATTGACTCAGCACCGAGTCACAAGACAAACGAGACTCATTTTGAAGGAACATCTGAGTCAACTACGAAAATTCATAGTGAGTCATTCTCATATTGACTCACTTTGTAATTTCAAACGAGTCTTGTAACATGTATATATTCCAAATCCGAGTCAAATTTATTAAGACTCACAGAAATTGTCCAAAAGTGAGTCACTTGACTCAGTATTTATTTTCTGTGTAGTTCAATACTAGACGGTGTTCATTCAACCAGTTACTTAGTTCTTGAAGTGCAAAAGACAATTTCCTTTCAACCTCTTCACTTGTTTTCCCATTAACTGTGAGTGTTGTGTCATCTGCATACATGTCTATAATAGCGTCAGTGACCGAAGTTGGCATTGTGTTAACATACACAGAAAACAAGAGAGGGCCCAAAATCGAACCCTGCGGCACTCCATTAACAATACAAAGTGAGTCAGAAAATTCGTTATTAAAACAAACTCTTTGTGTCCGCCTAGACAAGTAACTAGTGAACCAATTAGGTGTACTTTCAGAAGATCCAAGAGATTTTAGTTTAGTGAGAAGAATATTATGATTTACTGTATCAAACGCTTTACGGAGGTCGATGAATGCCACACCATTTAATTCACTACGATCAACATTTCTGCTCCACTAATTTTGTAACTTTGCAAGTATGGTTGTAGTGGAGTGTTGTGGTCGAAAACCAGATTGGTTGGGACGCATAAGCCCATTGTCATTAATAAAGCTATACAGTTGTTCGTATACTGCTCTTTCTAATATTTTACTCAAAACCGACAAAACAGAAATTGGGCGATAATTTGCAACATCAGACTTTTCTCCAGATTTAAACAAAGGCGTTACTTTAGCCCTCTTTAAAGTATCGGGAACACAACCACTTATTAATGATAAGTTAATAATTTTAGTTAATGAAGAAATGATGGCAGGCAATGCAGTTTTTAAAATACGACAACTTATCTGGTCATCGCCAGTAGACTTGCCAACGTCCATATTCTTTATCATTTTCTCAACAAGTTCTGATGCTACCGGTGTTAAATTGAAAACCATCCCATCAGAGGTAGCATCATTTGTGGAACAATCAGTGTTAGTTATATCAGCCGTGCGCAGCACGCTGGTATATTGTGATCGTCCGATTTCTTTCTTTCTTTCTTTCTAAATTCTGGCGGTAGGTCGTGTTTCTGTCGAGCTCCGGAAAACCGTAAGAAACCTTAGCATTTTATGCTACTTGGGTCACAATTTTTACATCTTTGTGACCGTTATAACATACAGGTTCTGCTAGACCATCCTCCATTTGTCAGGTTTAGTAATTTTAGTGTATTTTTAGGTTTAATTTTGTTAGTTTTCTGTTGTTTTTTTTGCTATGACTGACCACTGTGGTCAGTCAAGCAGAACCCACCATGCAGGGCCAGCCCGGCACTAGCGCGTCTGGCTCTGCTGGTTCCATTGTTCCCGGAGACGAGCCCTTTCAGGGCGTCACCAGGAACAATGGTGTGTTTTTCAAAGCGGCTGACAATGTCTCTGTTCAAGGGTACATGGACGCCATTGCAAATCAACTACCCCCACAATCTATCGTTTCGGCTTCAAGAATTTCTAATGGTCGCATTGCTTTTTACCTCAGCTCGAGACAGGCAGTCATCGAGGCGGTCCAAGATGGACTATCCTACGATGGCTCCTATCTCGAGCTGACTCCTCTTGTCCGCCCCACAACCCGGTTAACTCTCTCCAATGTTTACCCTGAGATACCGAACGGAGTCATTGCCAGCCAGCTCTCATCGTTTTGTAAGGTGGTGTCTCAGATTCGGCCCATACCCCTCGGACTAAAAAACAAAAATGTATCACACATTATGAGTTTCCGGCGACAGGTTCAAGTCATTCTCAGTCCCAATATCATTCCCCCCGACCACATTAATTTTTCTCATTCTGGAACCAACTATCGCGTTTTTCTCTCCACCGAGTCCGTTCGGTGCTTCTCCTGCCGGGAGTTTGGTCACGTTAGTAAAAACTGTAAAAAAAACCTCTCCTCCAACTCTGATAACCAACCCGACCCATCCACTGACATTCCACTCAATCTACCACCCACGTTCATGCACGGTAAAAACAAGAAATCGGATCCTAAACACCCTTCAAAACAATCAAAATCTTCCTTGACCGCCCCTCCCATTCCTGCCCCGCGCTCGACCGTGGCCGGTGGCGGCCCGTCCACGTCGGCTGGTTTTTCGGGCTCGGCCGGCGCGCCGAGCGTGGCCGGCACTCTGCAGCCGGCCAGTGCTGGTGGGCTTGCCGGGTCCGCGCCGCCGAATTCCACCGGGGCCGGGTCCGTCGCGGGCGCGTCTTGCGCGGATGCCACCCCTCCTCGACAGAAATCCACACACGTTCCTTGTTCTCCCCCCCCGCCCCTTCCAGAACCTTTTCTGAAGTCCTTAATACCAAAAAAAAACAACCTCCATCTACCTCTCCTCCGTCTCCCTTCAAATTGACCACACTTAAATCCTCTTCACCAGTTCGAAAAATAGCTCGAAGTTCTCCTTCCGTGTCTCAGGCACTTGATATCCCAACACCAGTTCCACCCCCCTCCCCTTTCCCCCCTCCCATATCCACCCCTCTTGCCCCCAGCCCCACACCTCCTCCCCTCACCCCTATCTCTGTCCCCATACTACCCTCTTTTTCCTCCGCCCCTCCCACCCCTCAACCGGGCCCCAGTGCCCCTGCCCCTGATCCCAGTGCCACTGCCCCTCTTCCCAGCGGCCCACCCGTACCAAATCCTACTTCCTCCCTTCCTATGTCTCAAACGTCAGTTGTTTCTACTCCTGGCAGCGGAAGCACTGACACGGACTCGATGACCTGGGAGGATAGTCAGACATGTCAGACTGAAGAAGATCTCACGTCTGACATCCTCCCGGTTACACATGGCCCCCTGTCGTCGGAACAGCTCATAAAATTCTTATCCTCTGTGAAATCTCGCAAAAGACCAGCCCAGATTGCCAGAAAGTTTACTTCTGACATTCCTGGGCTGGCCCGACAACTAAAAACTTTACGTACTCACGCACCTCTGGGAAAAAACATGCTGCAGCGGATACATAAACTTTCTACCACGTTAGGTAAATAAATGTATTTATTTTTTCTTTTTCTCATGATGTTTTTGTATCTGCTTTTTGCCTGCGCGATGGCACTGTCTTTAATTACTTTAAATACAGGAGGCTGTGCCTCTCCCATTAAAAATGCTTCTCTTAAAGTCTATTTCGATAAGGTTGATTTCAACCCAGATATTATTTTTCTACAAGAAACTCATAATCTTAATGAAAAAGACTCTTGCTGGAACTTGTGGTCCCACACCCCGTTCTGCTCTCCTTCCCCCACTCCGGGGTCAGGAGTCACGACTCTTATCAATACTAAAAAAGTTGATGTAATTTCATACTCTCCTGTCTTTGCTGGACATGTTCATTATCTTCATATTAAATTCCACGATACCAATTTTCACCTTTATAATACTTATGTTCCCCAAAATGACAAAATTGCCCTTAATGCTATACAGTCCATCGTGGACCACAGTTCCAGCATCAATGACAGTGTCATCGTTGCTGGTGATTTTAATTGTACTTTAAATCCCAGTCTCGATCGTCTGCGTACGTCCATTGAACGCAGGCCCAAAGTTGCCATGGCTCTCAGAGGCGCTGTTGATGCATTGTCCCTCTGTGATGCCTGGCGCAGACTGAACCCCTCCAAAACTGAGTTTACCTGGCTTCGAAACAATCCTGCCCTTGTGCATGGTGTTTCGAAAGCCAGGCTGGACCGTTTTTACATTCCTTCCCAATTTATGTCCTCCGTCTATTCCTCTTCTATTATTCCCTGCTCTCTCTCTGACCACAGTGCTGTACAGATCACCCTTAGCTTTCCCACTACCTTCCAGAAGGGAAGTGCCTATTGGCATTTTAACAACTCCCTTCTGGAAGATGAAAATTATAAAGAAATTATTCGAACATTTTGGGATGATTGGACTAATAAAAAGTGGGACTTTCCGGATCTAGCCTCTTGGTGGGATTTCGGAAAGTCCCACATAAAATCTATTACTCAGATGTACAGCTTTAAAGTGGCCAGAGAGAAGAGACAGAACTTTCTTCAACTCAATCAAAGAATAAATGAACTTCAGTCTGTGCCAGACTTCACACCCGATATCAGAGAAGCTCTTAATGAACAAAAACATAATTTAAATTTTCTTCTCAGATCTGAAGCTAAAGGCGCTCTCGTCAGACCACGTTTCAAGTTCTCTTCCGAAATTGACACTTCTTCTACTTTCTTTTTTAATCTGGAGAAAAATAACTCGACCTCTAAACACATCTCTCGGGTCCGACTCTCCCCCGGGAGTGTTTCCGAGGACCCGAGAGAAATCAAATCTCAAATTCGTGATTTTTACAGTTCTCTTTATTCTCGCGCTCCTACTGACGAGGGCGCCGTTCACGAAATCTTAACTGGTTTAAATCGACTGGATCCTGCAGATTCAGAGGACCTCGACGGTCCTCTGACTCTGCAGGAACTTGACCTTGCCGTCAAGGAACTTGGCAAAAACAAAACTCCTGGCCTCGACGGCCTCACTTCGAAATTTTTCAATGCTTTTGGCCCCTTCTTAAAGATGACTTTCTTTCAGTTCTCAATGACTCCTTTGTTTCCGGTTCTCTCCCTCATTCTCTTAGACGGGGCGTCATTACTCTTCTTCCCAAGAAGGGGGACTTGGCCGATCTGGCCAACTGGCGGCCCCATCTCTCTTCTGAACACGGACTACAAATTTTTTGCCAAGTTGCTTGCCGGCAGGCTTAAGCAGTGCATCGACAGCGTCGTCGACCCGGACCAGAGTTACTGCGTTCCGGGTCGATCAATTTACGACAACCTAAATTTAATTCGAGACGTGCTTTTCTATTGTAATAGCAAAGATATTCCCTTTGCCGTGGTCAACCTTGATCAGAAGAAAGCTTTTGACAACGTTGACCACGGCTACCTGTTTTCTGTACTCAGAGCCATGGGCTTTGGGGACCCGTTCATCCGTCACATTAAACTTTTGTACAGCGGCGCCGAGAGTCTTGTAAAGGTTGGAGGCTCCCTGACCTCTCCCTTCTCTTTCGAGAAGGGAATAAGGCAGGGATGTCCGCTCTCGGGGCTGCTGTACTCAATTGCCATTGAGCCATTGCTCCACAATTTCCGCACAAAACTTTCGGATTTTTCCCTTCGCATTCCCGGTACAGACGCCCCTTTAGTCGTATCGGCGTACGCAGACGACGTGACTTTATTTATCACCAGCAATGCAGGCTTTGGCGCCGCTGAGAAGGCCTACGGCCTTTTCAGCGACGCCTCGGCAGCATGTTTGAACACCCAAAAGTCCCAGGGATTATGGGCCGGTTCTTGGACCGGACGAAATGACAAACCCTTGAATTTTTCCTGGAATAGTGAAGGCCTCGCTTTTCTCGGAGTTCATCTAGGCAACACCAATAACTACAATAATCAAAATTGGACCAAATGCAAACAAAAACTTAATAAAACTCTTTCTTCCTGGACTCGCCTTCTTCATACACTCTCTTTCAAAGGCAAAGTACTAATCGCCAATCAACTTGCAGCCTCTAAAATTTGTCATTGCCTTGCTGTCTTATCACCCCCCGAAACTGTCTTAGATGAACTCCAGAAAAGTCTGGTCAATTTCGTCTGGTCCAACAAGAGACACTACCTGAAATGTGAAATTTTGTATCAAAAACCTGACAATGGAGGAATGGGTCTAGCATGCCTCCAAGCACGCATCATGACCTTCCGAATCGGTACTGCGCAACGTTTCCTAAACCTTTCTCCCCATCCCGCGTTTTCTTTTATGTCTTACTTCTTGCGTCAGTACCGAAAACTAAATTATGATTTTCAGCTCTTTTACTCTCCTACTGACCCCAAATTCCACACCAGTCTCCCCGTTTTCTATAGCGACATTTTGCGTGCTTGGACGGCGTCCTGTGCGGCTAAAAGCGTGCGGGGTAACACTCGTTCGCCACCTCCTCGACTCATCAACCGGACACTGGATGGACGGTCAAGCTCTTATTTCGTCTTTCTCTGGATTTCGGCCTCCGTCTCTTCGCCTCTTGAATCAAGACCTTCAAAATCTTCATTGTCATCTTCCTCAAGCTTTTCCTGCAGTCTTCTGTGCAGATGGTCTTCTTTTTTCCCGGGTCGACATCGGAGACATTTCTCATCACCCCGACTCCCCGGTTCGTTTCGTCCTGCCATCTGCACAGAAAGGACTCTCCGCACCATCCAAAACCATTTACGCCAACTTCGTTAAAACCGTGTTTCGTTCTCCATCATCGTTTTCTTCTCACTGGCACAAAATTGGCTTCATCGACTTCTCCACTTCTATCCAATGGACACAAATCTATCAACCTCCAACCTCCAAGAAAGAGAGTGATGTTCAATTTAAACTTCTCCATAATTTCCTGCCCTCACTCACAGTTCTTCATCATCTGAACCCGGACATTTCTTCAACCTGCGGATGGTGCGGAGAGAGAGGCACGATCGAACACCTCTTCATCCAGTGCCCGGCCATCCAATCCACCCTGGACCTCCTCGCTTCCCTCCTTGCCCGCTTGCTTCCGTCTGTTCACCTGGACTTCGATGTCTACTGGGCACTGATCCCGCATGCGAAAGGCCGCACAAAAGGAGCAGTCCGCCTCGCAAATTACCTCATCATCAGCTGCAAAAATATCCTCTATTTCCTTTATCGCACTTCCCACTTTGTTGATCCCAAAATTGTTTGGGTCCAAAGAATAAAAAGCAAAATCCTGATCGAATTTTCTTTCTTTAAATGTGTTAATAACCTAGATAATTTTCTCAGTAAATGGTCATTTAATGACACCTTTTTTACTTACAATAACAACACAATGACGTGGTTGATATAGCCGCCAGCCTTCTTCTCCCCGGGGCAGTTGCTCGACTTTGTCGAGACATGGCGTATGCCTCTGCTTCGGGGAGGGGATGCTCCACTGTGGAGCCCCTCCCGGGTCCTTTTCCTGGGATGGACCTTTTTTTCTGGGTTTCTTTCTCTCCGGAACAGCAGCTCGAGCATTCGAGACATGGCAATGGCCACTGTTTCTGGGGAGGGAGTGCCCACCTTTGGGGTCCTCCTGGGATCATGCCCGGGAACGGACCTCCTTTTGTAAAAAGATTTCTCTTTAAATTTATTGATTAGTTTTGTCTTTGTAGGGTGGGGGCTTTTGTTCCGGCGTCGGCTCGCTCGTCCTTGGATCGGCTGCTCGACTCGTCGAGACATGGCGTTATGCCTCCGATCCTTGGACGGGCTTGTCGGCGTCCACAGTTTGCTGGACCTCCGCCCCCCACCTTCTATTTGTTTAATTTATTTATAGTTGTTCAAATTATTTCTTCCCCCACCCCCTCCCCGGTGGACGGCGGAGGGTAGCTGTGCCCCCCAAAAAGCACAGCGCGGTGCATACCGCCCTCTACCGCCCACCTTTTCCTGCCAGAGCCATCACGTGCGGATGCACTGCAACCGCACACATTGGTTGATGGCACTTGTCTTTCCCTGCCCCTCTCTTTTTTTGGAATGGGCATTCCTTTCTCACCTCCCCTCCCCTTAATGATATTCATGTAATAATTAAACTAATTAACTTGTCATTTGGTTTAATTCTCTATCTCTGTATTGTTTTTCTTTATTTGTTGTCATAAAACTAAAGTTTTACTTTTCCTTAATTGCATTATCTGTGTAATTTATTTTCTTTTTAAGTTTGTAAATATTGTATTTTGTTTCACAGAAAATGTAATAAAGTTGTCCTTGGAAAAGTCAAAAGTCTTTCTAAATTCTTTCTTTCTTTCTTTCTTCTGGCGGTAGGTCGTGTTTCTATCGAGCTCCGGAAAACCGTAAGAAACCTTAGCATTTTATGCTACTTGGGTCACAATTTTTACATCTTTGTGACCGTTATAACATACAGGTTCTGCTAGACCATCCTCCATTTGTCAGGTTTAGTAATTTTAGTGTATTTTTAGGTTTAATTTTGTTAGTTTTCTGTTGTTTTTTTTGCTATGACTGACCACTGTGGTCAGTCAAGCAGAACCCACCATGCAGGGCCAGCCCGGCACTAGCGCGTCTGGCTCTGCTGGTTCCATTTTTCCCGGAGACGAGCCCTTTCAGGGCGTCACCAGGAACAATGGTGTGTTTTTCAAAGCGGCTGACAATGTCTCTGTTCAAGGGTACATGGACGCCATTGCAAATCAACTACCCCCACAATCTATCGTTTCGGCTTCAAGAATTTCTAATGGTCGCATTGCTTTTTACCTCAGCTCGAGACAGGCAGTCATCGAGGCGGTCCAAGATGGACTATCCTACGATGGCTCCTATCTCGAGCTGACTCCTCTTGTCCGCCCCACAACCCGGTTAACTCTCTCCAATGTTTACCCTGAGATACCGAACGGAGTCATTGCCAGCCAGCTCTCATCGTTTTGTAAGGTGGTGTCTCAGATTCGGCCCATACCCCTCGGACTAAAAAACAAAAATGTATCACACATTATGAGTTTCCGGCGACAGGTTCAAGTCATTCTCAGTCCCAATATCATTCCCCCCGACCACATTAATTTTTCTCATTCTGGAACCAACTATCGCGTTTTTCTCTCCACCGAGTCCGTTCGGTGCTTCTCCTGCCGGGAGTTTGGTCACGTTAGTAAAAACTGTAAAAAAAACCTCTCCTCCAACTCTGATAACCAACCCGACCCATCCACTGACAATCCACTCAATCCACCACCCACGTTCATGCACGGTAAAAACAAGAAATCGGATCCTAAACACCCTTCAAAACAATCAAAATCTTCCTTGACCGCCCCTCCCATTCCTGCCCCGCGCTCGACCGTGGCCGGTGGCGGCCCGTCCACGTCGGCTGGTTTTTCGGGCTCGGCCGGCGCGCCGAGCGTGGCCGGCACTCTGCAGCCGGCCAGTGCTGGTGGGCTTGCCGGGTCCGCGCCGCCGAATTCCACCGGGGCCGGGTCCGTCGCGGGCGCGTCTTGCGCGGATGCCACCCCTCCTCGACAGAAATCCACACACGTTCCTTATTCTCCCCCCGCCCCTTCCAGAACCTTTTCTGAAGTCCTTAATACCAAAAGAAAACAACCTCCATCTACCTCTCCTCCGTCTCCCTTCAAATTGACCACACTTAAATCCTCTTCACCAGTTCGAAAAATAGCTCGAAGTTCTCCTTCCGTGTCTCAGGCACTTGATATCCCAACACCAGTTCCACCCCCCTCCCCTTTCCCCCCTCCCGTATCCACCCCTCTTGCCCCTTTCCCCCCTCCCGTATCCACCCCTCTTTCCCCCAGCCCCACACCTCCTCCCCTCACCCCTATCTCTGTCCCCATACTACCCTCTTTTTCCTCCGCCCCTCCCACCCCTCAACCGGGCCCCAGTGCCCCTGCCCCTGATCCCAGTGCCACTGCCCCTCTTCCCAGCGGCCCACCAGTACCAAATCCTACTTCCTCCCTTCCTATGTCTCAAACGTCAGTTGTTTCTACTCCTGGCAGCGGAAGCACTGACACGGACTCGATGACCTGGGAGGATAGTCAGACATGTCAGACTGAAGAAGATCTCACGTCTGACATCCTCCTGGTTACACATGGCCCCATGTCGTCGGAACAGCTCATAAAATTCTTATCCTCTGTGAAATCTCGCAAAAGACCAGCCCAGATTGCCAGAAAGTTTACTTCTGACATTCCTGGGCTGGCCCGACAACTAAAAACTTTACGTACTCACGCACCTCTGGGAAAAAACATGCTGCAGCGGATACATAAACTTTCTACCACGTTAGGTAAATAAATGTATTTATTTTTTCTTTTCTCATGAAGTTTTTGTATCTGCTTTTTGCCTGCGCGATGGCACTGTCTTTAATTACTTTTAATACAGGAGGCTGTGCCTCTCCCATTAAAAATGCTTCTCTTAAAGTCTATTTCGATAAGGTTGATTTCAACCCAGATATTATTTTTCTACAAGAAACTCATAATCTTAATGAAAAAGACTCTTGCTGGAACTTGTGGTCCCACACCCCGTTCTGCTCTCCTTCCCCCACTCCGGGGTCAGGAGTCACGACTCTTATCAATACTAAAAAAGTTGATGTAATTTCATACTCTCCTGTCTTTGCTGGACATGTTCATTATCTTCATATTAAATTCCACGATACCAATTTTCACCTTTATAATACTTATGTTCCCCAAAATGACAAAATTGCCCTTAATGCTATACAGTCCATCGTGGACCACAGTTCCAGCATCAATGACAGTGTCATCGTTGCTGGTGATTTTAATTGTACTTTAAATCCCAGTCTCGATCGTCTGCGTACATCCATTGAACGCAGGCCAAAAGTTGCCATGGCTCTCAGAGGCGCTGTTGATGCATTGTCCCTCTGTGATGCCTGGCGCAGACTGAACCCCTCCAAAACTGAGTTTACCTGGCTTCGAAACAATCCTGCCCTTGTGCATGGTGTTTCGAAAGCCAGGCTGGACCGTTTTTACATTCCTTCCCAATTTATGTCCTCCGTCTATTCCTCTTCTATTATTCCCTGCTCTCTCTCTGACCACAGTGCTGTACAGATCACCCTTAGCTTTCCCACTACCTTCCAGTAGGGAAGTGCCTATTGGCATTTTAACAACTCCCTTCTGGAAGATGAAAATTATAAAGAAATTATTCGAACATTTTGGGATGATTGGACTAATAAAAAGTGGGACTTTCCGGATCTAGCCTCTTGGTGGGATTTCGGAAAGTCCCACATACAATCTATTACTCAGATGTACAGCTCTAAAGTGGCCAGAGAGAAGAGACAAAACTTTCTTCAACTCAATCAAAGAATAAATGAACTTCAGTCTGTGCCAGACTTCACACCCGATATCAGAGAAGCTCTTAATGAACAAAAACATAATTTAAATTTTCTTCTCAGATCTGAAGCTAAAGGCGCTCTCGTCAGATCACGTTTCAAGTTCTCTTCCGAAATTGACACTTCTTCTACTTTCTTTTTTAATCTTGAGAAAAATAACTCGACCTCTAAACACATCTCTCGGGTCCGACTCTCCTCCGGGAGTGTTTCCGAGGACCCGAGAGAAATCAAATCTCAAATTCGTGATTTTTACAGTTCTCTTTATTCTCGCGCTCCTACTGACGAGGGCGCCGTTCACGAAATCTTAACTGGTTTAAATCGACTGGATCCTGCAGATTCAGAGGACCTCGACGGTCCTCTGACTCTGCAGGAACTTGACCTTGCCGTCAAGGAACTTGGCAAAAACAAAACTCCTGGCCTCGACGGCCTCACTTCGGAATTTTTTCAATGCTTTTGGCCCCTTCTTAAAGATGACTTTCTTTCAGTTCTCAATGACTCCTTTGTTTCCGGTTCTCTCCCTCATTCCCTTAGACGGGGCGTCATTACTCCTCTTCCCAAGAAGGGGGACTTGGCCGATCTGGCCAACTGGCGCCCCATCTCTCTTCTGAACACGGACTACACAATTTTTGCCAAGTTGCTTGCCGGCAGGCTCAAGCAGTGCATCGACAGCGTCGTCGACCTAAATTTAATTCGAGACGTGCTTTTCTATTGTAATAGCAAAGATATTCCCTTAGCCGTGGTCAACCTTGATCAGAAGAAAGCTCTTGACAACGTTGACCACGGCTACCTGTTTTCTGTACTCAGAGCCATGGGCTTTGGGGACCCGTTCATCCGTCACATTAAACTTTTGTGCAGCGGCGCCGAGAGTCTTGTAAAGGTTGCAGGCTCCCTGACCTCTCCCTTCTCTTTCGAGAAGGGAATAAGGCAGGGATGTCCGCTCTCGGGGCTGCTGTACTCAATTGCCATTGAGCCATTGCTCCACAATTTCCGCACAAAACTTTCGGATTTTTCCCTTCGCATTCCCGGTACAGACGCCCCTTTAGTCGTATCGGCGTACGCAGACGACGTGACTTTATTTATCACCAGCAATGCAGGCTTTGGCGCCGCTGAGAAGGCCTACGGCCTTTTCAGCGACGCCTCGGCAGCATGTTTGAACACCCAAAAGTCCCAGGGATTATGGGCCGGTTCTTGGACCGGACGAAATGACAAACCCTTGAATTTTTCCTGGAATAGTGAAGGCCTCGCTTTTCTCGGAGTTCATCTAGGCAACACCAATAACTACAATAATCAAAATTGGACCAAATGCAAACAAAAACTTAATAAAACTCTTTCTTCCTGGACTCGCCTTCTTCATACACTCTCTTTCAAAGGCAAAGTACTAATCGCCAATCAACTTGCAGCCTCTAAAATTTGTCATTGCCTTGCTGTCTTATCACCCCCCGAAACTGTCTTAGATGAACTCCAGAAAAGTCTGGTCAATTTCGTCTGGTCCAACAAGAGACACTACCTGAAATGTGAAATTTTGTATCAAAAACCTGACAATGGAGGAATGGGTCTAGCATGCCTCCAAGCACGCATCATGACCTTCCGAATCGGTACTGCGCAACGTTTCCTAAACCTTTCTCCCCATCCCGCGTTTTCTTTTATGTCTTACTTCTTGCGTCAGTACCGAAAACTAAATTATGATTTTCAGCTCTTTTACTTTCCTACTGACCCCAAATTCCACACCAGTCTCCCCGTTTTCTATAGCGACATTTTGCGTGCTTGGACGGCGTCCGGAGCTCGCATTGAAACGCGACCCGATCATATCAACCACGTCATTAACTTGCCTTTAAACAGCGCCCTCTCTACCCAGGCAGCTGGTGATGGGGAAACGCCTCCTGTGCGGCTAAAAGCGTGCGGGGTAACACTCGTTCGCCACCTCCTCGACTCATCAACCGGACACTGGATGGACGGTCAAGCTCTTATTTCGTCTTTCTCTGGATTTCGGCCTCCGTCTCTTCGCCTCTTGAATCAAGACCTTCAAAATCTTCATTGTCATCTTCCTCAAGCTTTTCCTGCAGTCTTCTGTGCAGATGGTCTTCTTTTTTCCCGGGTCGACATCGGAGACATTTCTCATCACCCCGACTCCCCGGTTCGTTTCGTCCTGCCATCTGCACAGAAAGGACTCTCCGCACCATCCAAAACCATCTACGCCAACTTCGTTAAAACCGTGTTTCGTTCTCCGTCATCGTTTTCTTCTCACTGGCACAAAATTGGCTTCATCGACTTCTCCACTTCTATCCAATGGACACAAATCTATCAACCTCCAACCTCCAAGAAAGAGAGTGATGTTCAATTTAAACTTCTCCATAATTTCCTGCCCTCACTCACAGTTCTTCATCATCTGAACCCGGACATTTCTTCAACCTGCGGATGGTGCGGAGAGAGAGGCACGATCGAACACCTCTTCATCCAGTGCCCGGCCATCCAATCCACCCTGGACCTCCTCGCTTCCCTCCTTGCCCGCTTGCTTCCGTCTATTCACCTGGACTTCGATGTCTACTGGGCACTGATCCCGCATGCGAAAGGCCGCACAAAAGGAGCAGTCCGCCTCGCAAATTACCTCATCATCAGCTGCAAAAATATCCTCTATTTCCTTTATCGCACTTCCCACTTTGTTGATCCCAAAATCGTTTGGGTCCAAAGAATAAAAAGCAAAATCCTGATCGAATTTTCTTTCTTTAAATGTGTTAATAACGTAGATAATTTTCTCAGTAAATGGTCATTTAATGACACCTTTTTTACTTACAATAACAACACAATGACGTGGTTGATATAGCCGCCAGCTTTTGTTTTGGGGTTTTCTTCTCCCCGGGGCAGTTGCTCGACTTTGTCGAGACATGGCGTATGCCTCTGCTCCGGGGAGGGGATGCTCCACTGTGGAGCCCCTCCCGGGTCCTTTTCCTGGGATGGACCTTTTTTCTGGGTTTCTTTCTCTCCGGAACAGCAGCTCGAGCATTCGAGACATGGCAATGGCCACTGTTTCTGGGGAGGGAGTGCCCACCTTTGGGGTCCTCCTGGGATCATGCCCGGGAACGGACCTCCTTTTGTAAAAAGATTTCTCTTTAAATTGATTGATTAGTTTTGTCTTTGTAGGGTGGGGGCTTTTGTTCCGGCGTCGGCTCGCTCGTCCTTGGATCGGCTGCTCGACTCGTCGAGACATGGCGTTATGCCTCCGATCCTTGGACGGGCTTGTCGGCGTCCACAGTTTGCTGGACCTCCGCCCCCCACCTTCCATTTGTTTAATTTATTTATAGTTGTTCAAATTATTTCTTCCCCCCACCCCCTCCCCGGTGGACGGCGGAGGGTAGCTGTGCCCCCCAAAAAAGCACAGCGCGGTGCATACCGCCCTCTACCGCCCACCTTTTCCTGCCAGAGCCATCACGTGCGGATGCACTGCAACCGCACACAGTGGTTGATGGCACTGGCTTTCCCTGCCCCTCTCCTTTTTTGGAATGGGCATTCCTTTCTCACCTCCCCTCCCCTTAATGATATTCATGTAATAATTAAACTAATTAACTTGTCTCTTGGTTTAATTCTCTATCTCTGTATAGTTTTTCTTAATTGTTGTCATAAAACTAAAGTTTTACTTTTCCTTAATTGCATTATCTGTGTAATTTATTTTCTTTTTAAGTTTGTAAATATTGTATTTTGTTTCACAGAAAATGTAATAAAGTTGTCCTTGGAAAAGTCAAAAAAAAAGTCTTTCTAAATTCTTTCTTTCTTTCTTTCTTTCTTTCTTTCTTTCTTCGGGCAAACGGTCACGTGACATCACATATCTGCTAATAACTGCCAAACGCCGTGGCCGATTTCAACCAGATTTGGACAGAGTCTTCCTTGACCGGGGTCCTATCTTGGCGTGACCACCACGTGAGGTCAATGGTCAACTACTGGTCATTTTCTTCAAAATTATAAAATGCTTCTTCTTCCACAGTCTTGACCCAATTAATGTCAAATGTGGTCAGTAACATCTTTGGACCAAGCTACATATGGGTTGTTCACAGAATTTGGCCATCGGCTACCTAATGGTCAGTACGGGTCATTTTCTTTGGAATGACCCAAATGCTATATGTGCCAATATTTGCCCAAATCCTTTGTCGTTTTCAGCCAAATTTGGACAGGATCTTCGTTGATCCGAGTCCCATCTTATACAAAATGCTTCCTAAGAGTTCTATAGGTCATTGGTCAGTCCAGTGGCCGAAATTTTCAACTTGGTCGTATGGCAACATGAAGGTCATTTTCGGGGTCAGCGAGGAAGCGCAATTTTTTTGAGGTGGTGGTCAGTGGTCAGCAGTGGCCGAAATTTTAAACTTCGTCCAAAATGGACTTTGGGTAGTATTTTTGGAATCTACGTTCAATGGCGAGCTCAAAAATACCAAACATCGACAAAACTGATCACTGGTCAGTTTCGGCCGAAATTGTAAACTTTGTCATGTAGACTAAAAAAGTTACATGCGAAGAACTTACACAAATCAGAATAACAAAAAAAAATTGTTTTGGTCCAGTCACGATTGGAACTCGCTGTTTGTTTATTTCATCAATGACAAAATAAAATTCAAAAGTGCGATATAAATCACTACTGGGTGATTCACAATACATGTACATGTATCGCGCGCAAATTTACGTATGAATACATCGCATTCATGATCCTCAGCGATTGCTACACACAGTATATAGTAATACAAGTCATGCATGTGTTTGTACATGTAGGACCATGCACAACATACAGTGGTGGCCTAGAGGGGTATATCCAATTGCTCAATTGCGATACCCCCTAGTCTTTCTCCTGGTCGTTTTTATGATACGCGCTCACGCGCTGTATTGCTCGGATGGTGAATTGCATGTAGCCGGAACGTATAGAAGAAGGAAGTGTTTAGAAAACGGCCACATTCGCGTCTAGAGGAATATCGGTACATTCTTGGCAATGCTGTACGTACGTATATGCTGTATGTG
The DNA here is from genome assembly GCA_037783545.1 of Henricia sp. BOLD:AAB3569. Lineage (NCBI taxonomy): Eukaryota > Metazoa > Echinodermata > Asteroidea > Spinulosida > Echinasteridae > Henricia > Henricia sp. BOLD:AAB3569. The sequence continues at coordinate 288,247 of JBBELK010000272.1, read as the reverse complement.
ACACTGGAGCAGTGCCAGTTCAAAAAAACTATATATGCCTCAGCATCTTGATTTCCAGTCAAATGTTTCCCCAACATTATACATTGTTCAAAGGTCAGAAAAACCTTTCATAAAAGCTATTTCTATGGGCGGCCAACAGGGCAAAAAAAGACAACGCGGGAGGCCAAAAGGACAACGCGGCAGGCCGAAAGACAACGCGGCAGGCCGAAAGGACAACGCGGCAGGCCGAAAGAACAGCGCGGCAGGCCAAATGACAACGCGGCAGGCCAAATGACAACGCGGGAGGTCAAATGACAACGCGGGAGGCCGAAAGGACAACGCGGCAGGCCAAAAGAACAGCGCGGCAGGCCGAAAGAACAGCGCGGCAGGCCAAATGACAACGCGGGAGGCCAAATGACAACGCGGGAGGCCGAAAGGACAACGCGGCAGGCCGAAAGAACAGCGCGGCAGGCCAAAAGAACAGCGCGGCAGGCCAAATGACAACGCGGGAGGCCAAATGACAACGCGGCAGGCCGAAAGGACAACGCGGCAGGCCGAAAGGACAACGCGGCAGGCCAAAAGAACAACGCGGCAGGCCAAAAGGGCATTTTTTTAGAGGGGAGAAACCAAAACCTATAAAAAAAACACCAATATTTTTTGAAATAATTAAAAAAAAAATTAAATAAGGACAATTTCACGATGCGGACGGTGGACGCAAAACATGAAACTTAATTCCCTTGGCCTTATGCAGTAATTTTATTATTTATTTATCTCAGAAATAAAACATTTCCGACAGGTGCAATAAGAAGTAGGCCTCGGCCTATATATACGGAGCTCTGGAAGTGCCTTCCGACTTGTTGAGATCCCGTGATAATTTATCGCAGGATGACAACATATTCAGCGCAAAATGTCGTCATCCCGTGATAATTATCTGAGGAAGACGACATCCATAATGTATGATGACGACATCCCGAGATAATTTTTTATGGGATGGCGACATCCGAAATGTAGGATGACGGCATCCCGAGATAACGTATTACGGGATGACTACATCGGAAATGTGAGATGACGACATCCCGAGATAATGTATTACGGCTTGACGACATCCAGAGATAATTTATAACAGGATGACGACATCCATAATGTAGGATGACGACATCCCGAGATAAAATATCACGGGAAGACGACATCAAAAATATAGGATGACGACATTCCGAGATATTTTATCACGGGATGACGACATCTCAAATGTAGGATGACGACATCCCAATATAATGTATTACGGGATGACGACATCCGAAATGTAGGATGACGACATCCCGAGATAATTTAACACGGGATGACGACATCCAAAATATAGGATGACGACATCCCTAGATATTTTATCACGGGATGACGACATTCAAAATATAGGATGATGACATCCCGAGATAATTTATTACGGAATGACGACATCCAGAATGTAGGATGACAACATCCCGAGATAATTTAACACGGGATGAAGACATCCAAAATATAGGATGACGACATCCCTAAATATTTTATCACGGGATGACGACATCAAAAATGTAGGATGACGACATGCCGAGATAATTTATCATGGGGTGACGACACCTGTAGTTGAAGTGAAACCGAAACAGCGGCCCGCTGTTTCAGCCGCCGATTCAGCCGCACATTCGAAAATGATGAAACATCCAGTATGCATACACCAGAGGATGTTTACCACACGGGGATGAGGTCGGAACAATTTCATCATTTTCCTACATGTCCGAACAGACTCCTCTTCAACTTAAAAATTATAATTGATTCTGATCCAGGACACACCTAATTTTGGTTTCAGCTTCAGCCGCTCACTAATTAGTACCTAATTAAGGAGTTAAAGGGACCCTTCCCCAAGGAGCTAAAAAGTGAATATTTGTCACCGAAATAATCGAACGCACAACTTTAAAACAATTGTTCCCTTAATTTTGTACAAATTAACAACTTTTAATGCATTTTCTAATTGACTCTAGTCCCGGGCACACTTAATTTTTGTTTCAGCTTCAGCCACACATCATTTAGTACCTAATTAAGGAGCTAAAGGGACCCTTCCGCAAGGGGCTAAAAAGTGAGAATTTGTCTACAACATTCGAACGTACATCTTTAAAACAATTTGTTTCCTTCATGTTGTACAAATTAACAACTTTTAATGCATTTTCTAATTGATTCTAGTCCCGGGCACACTCAATTTTGGTTTAAGCTTCAACCGCACGTTGTTTAGTATATAATTAAGGGGTGAATATTTTTCACCAAAATATTCGAACGCACAACTTTAAAACAATTTGTTCCCTAAGCTTTATGTTTTATAAATTAACAACTTTTAACGTATTTTATACGCACTTATTTCAGTCGCACATTATTTAGTACCTAATATAATTAACGAGTGAAAGGGACCTTCAGTAAGAAGCGAAAAATTAAGGATTTTGTTACAACATTTTCGAACGCGCATCTTTAAGTTTGTTTCCTTTATATTGTAGAAATTTACAACTTTTAATGCATTTTCTAATTGATTCTACTCCTGGGCACACTGATAATTTTTGTTTCAGTCTCAGCCGCACATTATTTAGGACTTAATTATGCTGAGACAAACGAACGAGACAAAACGCCAAATGTTTTTTTGTTCTCTGTCGGCGTACAAGGTTTTATTGAGTCTTCGTTAAAACATGACATGTGACCAAAAGTTCAGATTTAGATGAATGCACAGCGGTTTACCAAACAAGTGTTTATATAATACACTGTACCAAATAACTGTTGATAGAATACCGAAGATGGGGTAGGCTTATCAATACCCCCAGGGTAGGCATATCAATACCCTGTACAATACCCTAGTTTACTCGATTACTTTTAATTACATTTAGTCTAGTTTACTACAATTGATGAGATTGGGTAGGCTTATCAATACCCACAGGCATATCAATACCCTAGTTTACTACAATTGATGAGATTGGGTAGGCTTATCAATACCCACAGGGTAGGCGTATCAATACCCTGCACAATACCCTAGTTTACTCGATTACTTTTAATTACATTCAGTCTAGTTTACTACAACAGACTACAAAAGTGTGACGTCAGTTGCCAACACACAAAGGGTGACGTTTTCACCTTATCCCTGCGCAATTACGTTTAAGGCGCATCCATGTTCCGCAGCGGTACCGCAGCGGTACCTCAGCGGAAGTGAATGTGCTCTGTTAAGTCTACATGTAGTTTACTCGATAACTTTTGATTACATTTATTACTACAATTGATGATATTGGGTAGGCTTATCAATACATGTACCCTGCACAATTACGTCCAAGGCACATCCATGTTCCGCAGCGGTACACTCAGCGGAAGTGGATGTGCTTTGTAAAGTCTAGTTTACTCGATTACTTTTGATTACATTTATTTAGTAAGCAGTCATACTGTACGCATATGCACTGCAGATTGAGCCTTAACTGTGTAATTTGTTAACATTATTGCAAGAAGAACAACAATTCACAAGTTGTGCAAAGTTGCTGTTGGTTTCCTGCCAAAACGTCCACACGCGCTGCGCGCGCCCAAAGGAAACGACAGCTCAAGGCGCACAACCAGGACAAACCAGCACGAACGCTAAGCACGCAAAGAAAAGGGAACCACAGCACAGCAATCGAAACAAAAATCAAGTGATTGACGTTTTTGTTTTTGTTTGTTTGTTTGTTTGAATTTTTTTTTTTTTTAATTTTTTAATTGAGGTCAACCCGAGACGCATACTTAGAGAAAGCAACGTTAGGTTCATCGCGTGCGAAGTGAAACCCGTCAACAAAGCATGACTGAGTTACATGGTTAAAGTCCAAGCAGCGAAGCTGCTATCACAATCTCAGATAGTTCTGACTGCCATCCACAAGGCGATTAACACCTGGATCAAAGGCCCAATTACGCCAACACGAATCAAAACAATGTGTGGCTGTAAAATTGGAAATCAATTTTTTTGTGGAAAGCATGTCAACTTTGTTTCATGAAGCCGCGAAAAATTTCTCGAAGTAGGCTGTACAGTTGTCAAAAATTACAGCACCACAATCTCTTGATTGTCTCTTTTTTATTTTGTGAATTAAAGATGAATTTAGAAACACGAGAAAATTGCAATACTCCGACTTGGATTCGAGCCCAGATCCTTGCCATACATGCCAACTGCTCTACCAACTTAGGTAACAGGGCATCCCGTCGGAGCATGCATCACAGCAATCTCGTGCGTGCCACTCCTTTCCCAACAATGCACGAATGGTCATTATTATGAAAATGGGATGGACAATTAGAGATTAATTTAGCAACACGAGATATACATTTTAAAACGCGATGCAGCAAAAACCATTGCAAACGGACATTACTGCAATGAACATACAACATGGACCTAAATGGACCACAGCTCTTTTCTCTTTTTTTTTTATTTTTATTTTTCTTTATTTTATTTTTTATTGATTAATTTATTTTGTTGATCAAAATTATTATTACAATTTTAAACAAACAACGAAACCGCGCAGTAAATGACAGCCACATTTGTAAGTTCGTGCAGAACCGGAGAATCCTAGTAAGTCCACTATACATGATACAAACAAGAAAACAAAATTGTTGCTATCGCCTATGTACAAAATTATGAATGCACATGTACATAATTATGAATGCAATTGAAATAAATTCGTTGGCATGCGCCAAGCCTTGCCATGGTAAAGAACAGTTAATGCCAGCATCATGAAGGCAAAAATACATGTACGTGGTATACCTGTACAAACCTGTGGATAACGCTTGAAGAGTGCACATCTTCTTCATTCTATGCTGCAAATTAGAGCAAGCAAAAATAAGTTACTAAAAGCACAAACTAGCACCTTACAAATGGGAGCACGAACTTGAAACGGATGACACGTACACGTACAGACAATTACAGACAGAACATGCACGAATAAAAAATACCGGCCGACTACAGCTGCAGAAAATTTGCTATAGCCTATTAAACTTTACATAACTAAGCATATACCCAGTCTTGTCCTGGAAAAGATCAGTGTGCGTTAGCATAATAATTAGGCAAATTGATGTACATGTACATGTACGTGGTATACAAACCTGCGAAGATTGCTTGACTACGATGGAACATCTTCTTTAACCCACGCTGAGAAAGCAAGCTATATAAGAACCTACTGGAAGCAAAAACCAGAATACATAGAAAACACAGAATAATGCATAGAAAATAAATGCATATAATTAAGCGAAATAAATCCGCCACCTCCACTCAACAACCCCCGTTGGAGGTCTCCGAACTGAATAGGATGCAAACCTGTAAGAAATCACAGATTGCGGTAAAGAACGCCTCCGTACTTTCCGTCCAATGTCCTGTGAAAGTAACGACGTCAAACATTGAAACCACTATCCGCCATGCACAGCCAACTGCCACATCGATGGTCAAACCATTCAGTTGTCGCGTGAGCGCATGCCCATTCACATTTTTGACAAAAATTAACTGTTTAAAACATAAGTTAGAAAACCGAAGATCGGCTGGACCGATCAATAATCCAAAGGGTAGGCAAATCAATACCCAAAACCATCAGCTTGACCTCAAGTGCAAAATGTACATGTTCAAGAAATGCGTGGCTTCAATTCTCAAATAGCCAACTGCAAATCTCATCTAGCGCACACACGTGTACAAAGTCAAACCATTAAGTGTCACGTGAGGGCATGCCCATTCACATGTTTTAATGGGCGTGCGCATATGTTTGACAAAATAAACTGTTAAATAACATAAATTAGAAAAACCGAAGATCGGCTGGACCGATCAATAATCCATAGGGTACGCAAATCAATACCCAAAACCATCAGCTTGACCTCAAGTGCAAAATGTACATGTTCTAGAAAGACGTGGCTTCAATTCTCAAATAGCCAAATGCAGCTGCATAAATCTCATCTAGAGCACACATGTACAAACATGGTCAAACCATAAAATGTCACATGAGCGCATGCCAATACACAGGGTTTAATTATGCCTGGCCATTTGCAGATAAACATGTATTAACGCCTTGGTTCTGAGACAGGTCATTGGTGGATAGATGATCTAACTGATAAAATGAGAGAGAACTTTAAGGAATGCAGAAAGACATTATATACAATTAACACAAATAACCAACAATGGTGGGGTACCGTGGCCGAGTGATTTAGGTCACTGACTCGCAATACTCGGGTGAAAACTCGAGGTTGTGGGTTCGATACCCAGCTGGGGTACCTGTGCCCTTGAGCACATTTGCTCCATCCTTCGGAAGGGATGTAAGGCCGTTGGTCCAGTGTGTTGTGTAACGCACTTAAAAGATCCCAGAGCATTATTTTGTGAAGAGTTCGAGGATTCTTGGTGTCTCTGGCCGTCGGCTGCCAATGGCGCCACCCACCCATGCATATCGATGTTTAGGTGGAAGACACTTGTAAGCTTCATGCAAATTTAGCCTACGCGCTGCGAATTGAAGTTCATTAAACCCATTAAATAAAGAAGGTTTTCCGCAAATTTTAATTTTTTTTCATTCAAATTCATATCTGGTTAACTCTATTTTCGTCCCAAGACGAGTGAAACACTCAAATGTTACAATTGATTTGGTCTTTGGTCTTTCCAATTTATCAATGCTCAACAAATTTTAACAGTTTTCCATCCAATGTCGTAAGATTTCAATTGAATTCGTCTCGACTGACGATCATCTACATCACGTAAGGTTTGAATTCATCTTTGTTTATCCCATTTCATAAATTTATCGCTGAAATTCGTCGGAAGGTCAAAATGAATTGGCAAGCTTTTTAAGGACATCTCTAAAGGTCAATTCCTTGCACTTGCTCTCTTGTTTCCGAATCTTCAACAAACTTCACGTCAATGTTATATATAGGCCGACGTCAGGCAGCCGTAATCTATGCATGTAAAAATTGAATGTAAAATATGAATACGTGGAAATATCCAATGTTATCATGCATTCAAATAAGAGACAAATTCAAATGAAATATATAAGTGAAATTGATTTCCTAATGACGAAATTGTTCCTTTCGTCGTACGCTTGGCAACTGCTGACGACGAAATCAGATGATCTTTTTTGAAAAAGTGTGAAGACGTACGAAATGATTTGGACAAATACGAATAGGAGCGACCAATTACGAAATTAAATATGAGAAATACAAAGTTGTGAATTTTCGAGACGAAATTTAAGTTAACTGGTTATGAATTTCAATGGGAACAATGTTTTAAAGTGTGCGATAACACCTATAAATACTCCTCATATGTCATCATTCTCATGTAACATGACACGCTTGTTGGACAAAAAAAAAAAATCAACTAATGGTCGAATAATTAACTCATCCGACATCTAATAAAATACCCAACAGTTAGGCAAATTGTCCCCTACCAACATTTCGACATGTAGCATACCTCAACAGTTGGGTAATGTTATATGCGTTATTTTGTTGGGTATTTTGAGGTTAACCGTTTGTTAAAAAAATGGCGGTCTTGCTCAACAACTGGACAAAATATCATCCACACTACAATATTTGTTGCCGTGGGAACTAAAATTCAACTTCAATTGACATCAAACTTATACACAGTTTTACACAGTTTTACACATCTTGAATACAGCAGTGCTTAGAAGTACAACGATTGTTATAAAGGTTTCTCTTGAAGTAAAACCTGCAAAAACCTGATTGATTTCGATTTTTATTGTGAACATTTTAAAAATGTTTTAGTTAGAGGTATATCAAAATAGGTAAATCAGGATTATTTCGGGAAAGTGAAACCTACTCCTAGAGTGAAAATCACTCTTTCAAGAGCAAAGGGACAGCTCGTTTTAGACTGATAATTTCACTCTTTTAACTCGCTTATAGAGTGAAAAAGCACTATAAAAGAGCGAAATATAGGTTTTCCCGGACAATTTTGGAAAATGTGTACATTTGTTGGTAAAAGAAGCATTCGTTTTCGTGCGAAATAGAATGAACGTTTGAAATCCCTGTTTCTATTTAACAAATTTTAATTATATTTCCATGAAGGTACATTCAGTCGTAACAAAATCAGCATACGATTTCCCGAATGTGCGTGAATTTAACCTAATGGCATTTCATTTTAGCTCGAAATCGAAGGCACATCCGCAATTCTGTATTCCTTTTAATTTATCATCAATCTATTTTGCTAACGTGCAGCCGATTTCCCGCGCAGTGTTATTTTGCGTATGGCACAACCATTCTCAGACATACCATTCTTGGTACTTAGACAGGTCATTGGCGGATAGATGATCGAACTGATAAAATGAGAGAGAACTTTATGGAATGCAGAAAGACATAAATATTCAATTAAGACAAAGAACCAGCAATATAAACTCCCCTGATATCATTTAACCCGACACGCCAGTTGGCCAAAAATAATATATAGTTAACTTATCCGACATCTGGGCAAAACATTTCCCCATTAAAATTGGGCAAATAAAATATAATGTAGCATTCCTGAACAGTTGGGTAATGTAAGGGGTGATTTTGTTGGGCATTTTGTGGATAACCGTTATTTTTGGTAAAAAATTGCTGACTTGCTCAACAACAGGGCAACATATCTCCCACACTATATGGACAACATTTGTTGCCGTGGTAACTAAAATATCAATGTCGTGTTGGAAGATTCAACGTCTGACTGAAATGCCAATGTATATTGTCATAAAACAATCAATGTACGTATACAGACATCTTGATTACAGCAGTGCTTAAAAGTACAACGATTGTTTTAAAGGTTTCTCTTGAAGTCAAACTTGCAAAAATATAATTGATTTCTATTTTGTTTGTATCCAGAGGTATAGAAAAAATAGGTAAATCATGGTTATTTCGGGAAAGTGAAAACTACTGCTCCCTCGGTGTTGGATGTTTAGGACTAGCCCTCTCAGTTTCACCTGTGGAGATTGTCCCAATCTTCAAAAATTTGTGGACTAGTAGTTATCACTACTTGTTCTCAAACCATGTAGTTTGTAGAGGAGTATGCATGCACGGATGTGTACTACATTTGCACATACACTGTTGCAGATCATATAAACCGGTCGCCGGCTGCAAAACAATGATGCACTCTTTACAAATCCCCAAACTTACTCTTCAAAACGTTATCACTGCTATTCCTGAAATCAAAATTCGGGCTTAAGATACCATCAAAAATGCGTTTTAACACAACACGTTTTAGCATGTTTTCCTTTACAAGATCATTTTGATTCATCTTATGAATAAAAGAACAAACACAATGATGCTCAATTATGTCTACAATACATTGATTAATTAATCAATCGAAGTTGTATTCTGATATGTATAGGCCTGTATACTTTATTTAAATTGAATGCAAAATATGCGAATTTAATTCATAAGAAATGAAAAGGAATATTCAATTCAGCCCGTATCGCAATAAAAACATTACATTCGTAATAATTGGAAACTTAAAGTGAAACCAAAAGCCTAATAACGTATTCGTAATCCTTTAAATGAAAGTTCTGCACATTCGTTGATTTGAATGACGCAAAATGAAATCAAATGCTAGTTATTGCGAAAATGAAAATAGTGGGAAAATGGTGGGGTTCAAATTGTCCGACTCCTGGATGACCCCCTGGAGCGGGGTCTTCAGTTCCCCCCTGTTTTCGAGGACGCCAAGTCCATTTATGACACTTTCAAAGTGACCGGAAGTGGCTATCACTGACTTCCGGTGATCGTATACCATTACCATTTTCATCCACATCAGATCCAGTGTCATTTTCACACCACCCTCTGAACATTTTGCTACTATTGAGCCATATTGCTGAAACCTAAGACACTACGTTCACAGGTCAAGCTTTAAGATGGACGCTGTCATGACGTGATAGTCATTAATTAAAACAAAAACTGGTTTGGTGCACTTTGTGATATTGTGGCGAAATCTGGAAGACGTGGAAACTAAGACCAAGAGAAATCCCACCGCTGCTACTATTGTGGGTAAAATAAGAGGGGAGACCGATTCCCTGGGATCGGTCAGCCGATATGGTATCCGACGATACCCTAATGTAGTGCTGCCAGCCTGCCACCAGGCGGAAACCTAAACTGACGGAGTTCTACCTCTCCATTTAAGATTTAGAAGGCGTTTAATGTGGGTCCGGTTATATATATTTTGTATGTGTGGTTCTGAAAAGAACCGGTGGGTGTTAGCAGTGTGCTCTGTTCGTCTTCAGAGGAAGTGCTGGACTCGAGCTGATATAGGGCTCAAGTACCAGATGAGAGGATTGCTGGAAGAAAGAGTGCACTGAAGAGTAGTGACTTGGGCTTAGATGCTGGTGCGTGGTTAGGAATTGAATCACAATCATGTGGTTGGTTGTTGGTTTGCTCAGTGATGCAAGTAGTAGGTGAGGCGTAAACAAACCCTCATTTTCTGAGGAGGGGCGTTTTAAGAGAGGAATAGTGAATTAAAATAAAAGAAATAAAAGGGTTGAATCGATTTTTTTCCATTTGTTTTCTTTAAATTTTGAAATAGATAATTGTATTTATTTTTTTAGTACCAGATGGAAGACGACGATGAAAATCCCCCCGTGTCGGGAACACCTCAGCGACCAAGCAATGGGTATCCCTACATCCGTGGAGGTGGTAACACCCGAGCCGACAATTTAAAGAGGCTCCAAGCGCATCACAGGAGGAAGAGCAATTTGTTCCCGTCAACTGGCTTTTCAAGATGGCCGTGGAATGTGAAACTTCCTTATTTTTTTAATTTTGTGTTAACGTTATTATCGAGGTTCGACTGTACAGGAAAGATGGAATAAGGCTTCCAAGAAGGAGCCAAGCCTGTTGAGTTCAAAATCAAATTTCCAAGTATACATAACATTACAAATGAATGATGAATTCTGCTTGAAAATTAAGAAGGAAATTTAGGATAAATTTAGGATAAATGTGTATTGATCGAATGAGGATTTATTATTGTTTGAAGGAGATTATAGGAGAGGATTTTTTTCTTTCTTTCTCTCAAAACCCGACATCAAAATCTACGTCTTATGCATGCATATGAATTCTGCTTAAAAATGAAGAAGGAAATTTTTGGATAAATTTAGGATCAATGTGTATTGATCGAATGAGGATTTATTATTGTTTGAAGGAGATTATAGGAGAGGGTTTTTTTTCTCTCAAAACCCGACATCAAATTCTACGTCTTATGCATGCATACAGGCATACTTATACACACAAGTTTAAATGTTCAAATACACATGGAAATACTTAATGATCAGTACAATCACAATGGATGGCTCCTGAATAGGTACCGCTGTCGGTACCGGCGGTAAATTTCCCACATTATGCTTAAACCCTTTCAAAACCCCACACATGGAGCTGTGTTTTACAATTATATCGAAAAGTAATCATAATTGATCCCAAGTGTCTAAATTTCTGTTAATTTTGTTCATCATTGTAAGACAAGAAATTATGACCGTGGCTTTCTTTTTTGGTTGTTTGAGTTAATTCCGTGTGTTTTATTTAGTTGTGTTTTGTTTTGTTTCTTCTTTTACTGATAATTAACATTCTTCTGTTAATAAGGTAATCTGCAAAGTGCAAAGGATCATTAACGATGCTCGACTGTAATAAATACATTAAAGGGCCTGTGACATGCTAAACAACTTTGTGCCTAAGCTTAGCTTCATAATGACGAATTACTTGTTCAGCAAGACATACTATTGTTCGTTTGGATGTAAAATCAATAAAAGGTGGCCTTTTTCAACTTTGAAGATTTTACTGCAATAAATCACAGACAGAGGGCGCTGTTTTGAGTGCATCACATAAGGAAGACAGAAGGGAAAAGTTAAGAAAAAACATAAGACTTCAAGTTGGACTTGTGGCAAATTGCTGCAGTTTCTACCCCCAGTTTTGTCATGGCTTACAGCAGGCAACATGTAAAACAAACTCAAACAGCCATGGATTACAAAAGTTTCAGGAAAATTGAGAAAAAAGTGGAATCTTTTGTGCACAGTTGAATGTGATTTTTCTGTGTTTGCCTCTTTAGACATAGTGACCTTGGTCATGAATATGCATATTTTCATTAGCATAAAAACTAAAAACCTTTGTTTTAACCCCCAAAGCAAGCTCCAAATAGGATTGTTATGACTTTAACTGAGTAGAGTGGTTTTAAAGCATAGATTTCATTGATAAAAATCCTAAATAAGGGGCCCTTTAAGTGAACTCCGACAAGAAATGACACTTGACAAGATCATTATACAGTTTTACAATATTACGTTTATTGCTACAAACACTCGTTAAACCATTTTACTGTACAAATCAGCAATACATTAATTAATTGTTCTTTAGATCAATGTTTTGGAAACTATATTTTGAGCAATAAAAGAAGATTTGAAGGTCGTACGAACACTATTCCCGAGTTTTCATTGGTATGCCCTACAGCTGCCACAAATAAATGCATAAGTAAAATCTCACGCGATCATGCTTCGCCTTAAAATTACGAGACGAGAAATGTGATTTAATCACCACTGTGTTCCTTATGGTCTACCTATTCGTTTTGTTGGAACAGTCCGTTAAATTTGGCCTGGTGTTTAGGCATTACTCTGTTCAAGGCTTTGTTTACTTCCATGCCTTTTTTTTACTTTTTCTTTGAGATCTTCCACAATCTCTAGATGAGTATCATTATCTTTCAGATATAGGTAACTTGACAACAAATCCTTGTAGTCGTTGAAAAAGAGTCGCTCGACTGCCCAGAGGGTCTTCTTATTGGCTTTTTCCTTGGCTTGATCTTCATCCATACCCTCGTTGACATACTTTTCATATTTTTCACTCCACATGTCTTCAGTGGATTTGTTGGCCTCTTCCAACCAGTCTCGATAGGTGACATTGTCTTCCAATTCAGAATTAGACTCAGCTTCATCCGATTAATTGTCATCTTTCTCTGTTTTAGATTCCGATTCATCTACATAAACAGCGTCGTCATCGGCCTGAGTAGAGTCACTTCCACGGCTTTCTATTTCTGAATCTTGAAATCTACGCTTGTTCAAATCGGGTTCATAATTATCCGCGTCAGAATATTCAGATTTAATAGATTCAATTTCGCTACCATCGTCAACTCTGTCCGTTTTAGGTTCATCTTCAGCATGTACATTTTCTGCATGCCTCCGTAGGTTATATTTCCGCCAAAAACTTTTGTCACACTGGTGACAAGCATGGGGTTTGGTTGCAGAGGTAGCATCCATGTTGAATCTTTGAAGGTTGATCTCCGAATGGCAAAGACCGGATTGCATCGTTAATATATATAACCACTCATTTGTCCTTATACATGTACCTCTGGTCTTTGGAGTTTGTGCTCATATGCACATGCCCTGCACATTCTCTTGCTCTCTATAACGCCCCTGTGTTTACTTTTTTCCCGCTGTTCATTTGCTCATCGCCGCTGCTCATTTGCTGCTCATTTCGCTGCTCATTTGCTCATTTGCTGCTCATTTGCTGCTCATTTCGCTGCTCATTTGCTCATTTGCTGCTCATTTCGCTGCTCATTTGCTCATTTGCTGCTCATTTGCTGCTCATTTGCTCATTTGCTGCTCATTTCGCTGCTCATTTGCTCATTTGCTGCTCATTTGCTGCTCATTTGCTCATTTGCTGCTCATTTCGCTGCTTATTTGCTCATTTGCTGCTCATTTCGCTGCTCATTTGCCTATTTGCTGCTCATTTGCTGCTCATTTGCTCATTTGCTGCTCATTTGCTGCTCATTTCGCTGCTCATTTGCTCATTTGCTGCTCATTTCGCTGCTCATTTCGCTCATTTTGCTGCTCGTTTCGCTGCTCATTTGCTGCTCATTTTGCTCATTTTGCTCATTTCGCTGCTCATTTCGCTCATTTGCTGCTCGTTTGCTGCTCATTTGCTGCTCATTTTGGTCATTTCGCTGCTCATTTTGGTCATTTGCTGCTCGTTTGCTGTTCATTTGCTGTTCGATCATTTCGCTGCTCATTTCGCTCATTTCGCTGGTTGGTTTCTCTAAGGTAGGAATGCTGGCGCAAAATGAGCGAAATGAGCAGCGAAATGAGCAAAATGAGCAGCAAATGACCAAAATGAGCAGCAAAATGAGCAGCGAAATGAGCAAAATGAGCAGCAAATGTGCAGCAAATGAGCAGCCAAATGAGCAAAATGAGCAGCGAAATGAGCAGCAAAATGAGCCAAATGAGCAGCGAAATGAGCAAAATGAGCTGCGTCGATGAACAAATGAACAGCGGAAAAAAAGTAAACACAGGGGCGTTATAGAGAGCAAGAGAATGTGCAGGGCATGTGCATATGAGCACAAAGACCAGAGGTACATGTATAAGGAAAAATTAGTGGTTATATATATTAACGATGCAATCCGGTCTTTGCCATTCGGAGATCAACCTTCAAAGATTCAACATGGATGCTACCTCTGCAACCAAACCCCATGCTTGTCACCAGTGTGACAAAAGTTTTTGGCGGAAATATAACCTATGGAGGCATGCAGAGAATGTACATGCTGAAGATGAACCTAAAACGGACAGAGTTGACGATGGTAGCGAAATTGAATCTATTAAATCTGAATATTCTGACGCGGATAATTATGAACCCGATTTGAACAAGCGTAGATTTCAAGATTCAGAAATAGAAAGCCGTGGAAGTGACTCTACTCAGGCCGATGACGACGCTGTTTATGTAGATGAATCGGAATCTGAAACAGAGAAAGATGACAATTCATCGGATGAAGCTGAGTCTAATTCTGAATTGGAAGACAATGTCACCTATCGAGACTGGTTGGAAGAGGCCAACAAATCCACTTAAGACATGTGGAGTGAAAAATATGAAAAGTATGTCAACGAGGGTATGGATGAAGATCAAGCCAAGGAAAAAGCCAATAAGAAGACCCTCTGGGCAGTCGAGCGACTCTTTTTCAACGACTACAAGGATTTGTTGTCACGTTACCTATATCTGAAAGATAATGATACTCATCTAGAGATTGTGGAAGATCTCAAAGAAAAAGTAAATAAAGGCATGGAAGTAAACAAAGCCTTGAACAGAGTAATGCCTAAACACCAGGCCAAATTTAACGGACTGTTCCAACAGAACGAATAGGTAGACCATAAGGAACACAGTGGTGATTAAATCACATTTCTCGTCTCGTAATTTTAAGGCGAAGCATGATCGCGTGAGATTTTACTTATGCATTTATTTGTGGCAGCTATAGGGCATACCAATGGAAACTCGGGAATAGTGTTCGTACGACCTTCAAATCTTCTTTTATTGCTCAAAATATAGTTTCCAAAACATTGATCTAAAGAACAATTATTTAATGTATTGCTGATTTGTACAGTAAAATGGTTTAACGAGTGTTTGTAGCAATAAACGTAATATTGTAAAACTGTATAATGATCTTGTCAAGTGTCATTTCTTGTCGGAGTTCACTTAATGTATTTATTACAGTCGAGCATCGTTAATGATCCTTTGCACTTTGCAGATTACCTTATTAACAGAAGAATGTTAATTATCAGTAAAAGAAGAAACAAAACAAAACACAACTAAATAAAACACACGGAATTAACTAAAACAACCAAAAAAGAAAGACACGGTCACAATTTCTTGTCTTACAATGATGAAAAAAATTAACAGAAATTTAGACACTTGGGATCAATTATGATTACTTTTCGATATAATTGTAAAACACAGCTCCATGTGTGGGGTTTTGAAAGGGTTTAAACATAATGTGGGAAATTTACCGCCGGTACCGACAGCGGTACCTATTCAGGAGCCATCCATTGTGATTGTACTGATCATTAAGTATTTCCATGTGTATTTGAACATTTAAACTTGTGTGTATAAGTATGCCTGTATACATGCATAAGACGTAGAATTTGATGTCGGGTTTTGAGAGAACAAAAAATCCTCTCATATAATCTCCTTCAAACAATAATAAATCCTCATTCGATCAATACACATTTATTCTAAATTTATCCTAAATTTCCTTCTTCATTTTCAAGCAGAATTCATATGCATGCATAAGACGTAGAATTTGATGTCGGGTTTTGAGAGAAAGAAAGAAAAAAAATCCTCTCCTATAATCTCCTTCAAACAATAATAAATCCTCATTCGATCAATACACATTTATCCTAAATTTATCCTAAATTTCCTTCTTAATTTTCAAGCAGAATTCATCATTCATTTGTAATTTTATGTATACTTGGAAATTTGATTTTGAACTCAACAGGCTTGGCTCCTTCTTGGAAGCCTTATTCCATCTTTCCTGTACAGTCGAACCTCGATAATAACGTTAACACAAACTTTAAAAAATAAGGAAGTTTCACATTCCACGGCCATCTTGAAAAGCCAGTTGACGGGAACAAATTGCCCTCCCTCCTGTGATGCGCTTGGAGCCTCTTTAAATTGTCGGCTCGGGTGTTACCACCTCCACGGATGTAGGGATACCCCTTGCTTGGTCGCTGAGGTGTTCCCGACACGGGGGAATTTTTATCGTCGTCTTCCATCTGGTACTAAAAAAATAAATACAATTATCTATTTCAAAATTTGAAGAAAACAAATGGAAAAAAATAGATTCAACCCTTTTATTTCTTTTATTTTAATTCACTATTCCTCTCTTAAACACAAATGCAACGTATTAATTTTCACTTTACCTGATCTTCGTTGTTACCACCTCCACGGATGTAGGGATACCCCTTGCTTGGACGCTGAGGTGTTCCTGCCACGGGGGAGGGAGGGCCATATTGATTCTCAACGGAGAAATAAACTCGCCCTTGTAAGGTTATCTTCAAATCTTTAGCTCCTTAAGATTTTATTTTAAATGCCGCCTACACAAGACTTTCCATCAATCCCGGTGGGGTAAAACATAATTTTGTCTTATAAAACATCTTCACTAACGAAAACCTCCCCTGTTGGATTTGCGAATGGTATAGTCCATAATTGGCGGAAAGTACAAATGTCAATTTCGGACAAGTCCAGACTTGTCCGGACACACCCGCGTATGCTCCCTGCGCGCACGCGCGCGCAATGCGCACGCTCCCCTCGTGCGCGCGCGCAACGTCCACGCTACCGCTCGTACAAACTACACTTATTGTGATGGCATAATATATGACGTCACAGTCGACTTCCCTCCTCAAATCACTGCCCCTCCGCACGCCCCTCCTCAGAAAATGAGGGTTTGTTTACGCCTCACCTACTACTTGCATCACTGAGCAAACCAACAACCAACCACATAATTGTGATTCAATTCCTAACCACGCACCAGCATCTAAGCCCAAGTCACTACTCTTCAGTGCACTCTTTCTTCCAGCAATCCTCTCATCTGGTACTTGAGCCCTATATCAGCTCGAGTCCAGCACTTCCTCTGAAGACGAACAGAGCACACTGCTAACACCCACCGGTTCTTTTCAGAACCACACATACAAAATATATATAGTTCTCATGGTGCAACTGAAAACCGTTTACACACTGATTTCCACCATGCATACTCTCAAGTCTTCCTCAGCCTCCTATATCTGAAGTAACACACGAGGAATCCGCAACATATTATTTCCTTGTAACAGGATGGTCAGATCACACAAAAAATGCGCTTGTCAACTTCAAGTGCATTGAAACCCTTAAAAATAAAAGCAGATAATTTATGTCTAGGTTTATTATTACTAGACGTCAAGTATGACGTCTAACCATTGCGTCACTGGAGATGGTTGGTCTCTTTAACGGAGGTTTTGATAGCCACTTCCCGTCACTTTGAAAGTGTTACAAATGAACTTGGCATCCTAAAAAAAAAACATCTTAAAACGACCATAATATTGTGTAAATCGGTCCATTATTGCCGAAAATAAGGGGAGGGGGAACTGAAGACCTGTAAGACTTGCTACGATTGGTTGTAACCGGACCCACATTAAACGCCTTCTAAATCGTAAATGGAGAGGTAGAACTCCGTCAGTTTAGGTTTCCGCCTGGTGGCAGGCTGGCAGCACTACCATATCGGCTGACCGATCCCAGGGAATCGGTCTCCCCTCTTATTTTACCCACAATAGTAGCAGCGGTGGGATTTCTCTTGGTCTTAGTTTCCACGTCTTCCAGATTTCGCCACAATATCACAAAGTGCACCAAACCAGTTTTTGTTTTAATTAATGACTATCACGTCATGACAGCGTCCATCTTAAAGCTTGACCTGTGAACGTAGTGTCTTAGGTTTCAGCAATATGGCTCAATAGTAGCAAAATGTTCAGAGGGTGGTGTGAAAATGACACTGGATCTGATGTGGATGAAAATGGTAATGGTATACGATCACCGGAAGTCAGTGATAGCCACTTCCGGTCACTTTGAAAGTGTCATAAATGGACTTGGCGTCCTCGAAAACAGGGGGGAACTGAAGACCCCGCTCCAGGGGGTCATCCAGGAGTCGGACAATTTGAACCCCACCATTTTCCCACTATTTTCATTTTCGCAATAACTAGCATTTGATTTCATTTTGCGTCATTCAAATCAACGAATGTGCAGAACTTTCATTTAAAGGATTACAAATACGTTAATAGGCTTTTGGTTTCACTTTAAGTTTCCAATTATTACGAATGTAATGTTTTTATTGCGATACGGGCTGAATTGAATATTCCTTTTCATTTCTTATGAATTAAATTCGCATATTTTGCATTCAATTTAAATAAAGTATACAGGCCTATACATATCAGAATACAACTTCGATTGATTAATTAATCAATGTATTGTAGACATAATTGAGCATCATTGTGTTTGTTCTTTTATTCATAAGATGAATCAAAATGATCTTGTAAAGGAAAACATGCTAAAACGTGTTGTGTTAAAACGCATTTTTGATGGTATCTTAAGCCCGAATTTTGATTTCAGGAATAGCAGTGATAACGTTTTGAAGAGTAAGTTTGGGGATTTGTAAAGAGTGCATCATTGTTTTGCAGCCGGCGACCGGTTTATATGATCTGCAACAGTGTATGTGCAAATGTAGTACACATCCGTGCATGCATACTCCTCTACAAACTACATGGTTTGAGAACAAGTAGTGATAACTACTAGTCCACAAATTTTTGAAGATTGGGACAATCTCCACAGGTGAAACTGAGAGGGCTAGTCGTAAACATCCAACACCGAGGGAGCAGTAGTTTTCACTTTCCCGAAATAACCATACCTATTTTTCTATACCTCTGGATACAAACAAAATATAAATCAATTATATTTTTGCAAGTTTGACTTCAAGAGAAACCTTTAAAACAATCGTTGTACTTTTAAGCACTGCTGTAATCAAGATGTCTGTATACGTACATTGATTGTTTTATGACAATATACATTGGCATTTCAGTCAGACGTTGAATCTTCCAACACGACATTGATATTTTAGTTACCACGGCAACAAATGTTGTCCATATAGTGTGGGAGATATGTTGCCCTGTTGTTGAGCAAGTCAGCAATTTTTTACCAAAAATAACGGTTATCCACAAAATGCCCAACAAAATCACCCCTTACATTACCCAACTGTTCAGGAATGCTACATTATATTTTATTTGCCCAATTTTAATGGGAAATGTTTTGCCCAGATGTCGGATAAGTTAACTATATATTATTTTTGGCCAACTGGCGTGTCGGGTTAAATGATATCAGGGGAGTTTCTATTGCTGGTTCTTTGTCTTAATTGAATATTTATGTCTTTCTGCATTCCATAAAGTTCTCTCTCATTTTATCAGTTCGATCATCTATCCGCCAATGACCTGTCTAAGTACCATGAATGGTATGTCTGAGAATGGTTGTGTCATACGCAAAATAACACTGCGCGGGAAATCGGCTGCACGTTAGCGAAATAGATTGATGATAAATTAAAAGGAATACAGAATTGCGGATGTGCCTTCGATTTCGAGCTAAAATGAAATGCCATTAGGTTAAATTCACGCACATTCGGGAAATCGTATGCTGATTTTATTACGACTGAATGTACCTTCATGGAAATATAATTAAAATTTGTTAAATAGAAACAGGGATTTCAAACGTTCATTCTATTTCGCACGAAAACGAATGCTTCTTTTACCAACAAATGTACACATTTTCCAAAATTGTCCGGGAAAACCTATATTTCGCTCTTTTATAGTGCTTTTTCACTCTATAAGCGAGTTAAAAGAGTGAAATTATCAGTCTAAAACGAGCTGTCCCTTTGCTCTTGAAAAAGTGATTTTCACTCTAGGAGTAGGTTTCACTTTCCCGAAATAATCCTGATTTACCTATTTTGATATACCTCTAACTAAAACATTTTTAAAATGTTCACAATAAAAATCGAAATCAATCAGGTTTTTGCAGGTTTTACATCAAGAGAAACCTTTATAACAATCGTTGTACTTCTAAGCACTGCTGTATTCAAGATGTGTAAAACTGTGTAAAACTGTGTAAAAACTGTGTATAAATTTGATGTCTGCAATTGAAGTTGAATTTTAGTTCCCACGGCAACAAATATTGTAGTGTGGATGATATTTTGTCCAGTTGTTGAGCAAGACCGCCATTTTTTTAACAAACGGTTAACCTCAAAATACCCAACAAAATAACGCATATAACATTACCCAACTGTTGAGGTATGCTACATGTCGAAATGTTGGTAGGGGACAATTTGTCTAACTGTTGGGTATTTTATTAGATGTCGGATGAGTTAATTATTCGACCATTAGTTGATGATTTTTTTTTTTCAACAAGCGTGTCATGTTACATGAGAATGATGACATATGAGGAGTATTTATAGGTGTTATCGCACACTTTAAAACATTGTTCTCATTGAAATTCATAACCAGTTAACTTAAATTTCGTCTCGAAAATTCACAACTTTGTATTTCTCATATTTAATTTCGTAATTGGTCGCTCCTATTCGTATTTGTCCAAATCATTTCGTACTTCTTCACACTTTTTCAAAAAAGATCATCTGATTTCGTCGTCAGCAGTTGCCAAGCGTACGACGAAAGGAACAATTTCGTCTTTAGGAAATCAATTTCACTTATATATTTCATTTGAATTTGTCTCTTATTTGAATGCATGATAACATTGGATATTTCCACGTATTCATATTTTACATGCAATTTTTACATGCATAGATTACGGCTGCCTGACGTCGGCCTATATATAACATTGACGTGAAGTTTGTTGAAGATTCGGAAACAAGAGAGCAAGTACAAGGAATTGACCTTTAGAGATGTCCTTAAAAAGCTTGCCAATTCATTTTGACCTTCCGACGAATTTCAGCGATAAATTTATGAAATGGGATAAACAAAGATGAATTCAAACCTTACGTGATGTAGATGATCGTCAGTCGAGACGAATTCAATTGAAATCTTACGACATTGGATGGAAAACTGTTAAAATTTGTTGAGCATTGATAAATTGGAAAGACCAAAGACCAAATCAATTGTAACATTTGAGTGTTTCACTCGTCTTGGGACGAAAATAGAGTTAACCAGATATGAATTTGAATGAAAAACAATTAAAATGTGCGGAAAACCTACTTTATTTAATGGGTTTAATGAATTTCAATTCGCAGCGCGTAGGCTAAATTTGCATGAAGCTTACAAGTGTCTTCCACCTAAACATCGATATGCATGGGTGGGTGGCGCCATTGGCAGCCGACGGCCAGAGACACCAAGAATCCTCGAACTCTTCACAAAATAATGCTCTGGGATCTTTTAAGTGCGTTACACAACACACTGGACCAACGGCCTTACATCCCTTCCGAAGGATGAAGCAAATGTGCTCAAGGGCACAGGTACCCCAGCTGGGTATCGAACCCACAACCTCGAGTTTTCACCCGAGTATTGCGAGTCAGTGACCTAAATCACTCGGCCACGGTACCCCACCATTGTTGGTTATTTGTGTTAATTGTATATAATGTCTTTCTGCATTCCTTAAAGTTCTCTCTCATTTTATCAGTTAGATCATCTATCCACCAATGACCTGTCTCAGAACCAAGGCGTTAATACATGTTTATCTGCAAATGGCCAGGCATACGTTAACTAATACTGCGCGGGAAATCGGCTGCTCGTTAGCGAAATAGATTGATGATAAATTAAAAGGAATACAGAATTGCGGAAGTGCCTTCGATTTCGAGCTGAAATGGAATGCCATTAGGCTAAATTTACGCACGTTCGGGAAATCGCATGCTGATTTTTTTACGACTGAATGTACCTTCATGGAAATAGAATTATCATTTGTTAAATAGAAACAGGGATTTCTATTTCGCACGAAAACGAATGCTTCTTTTACTAACAAATGTACACATTTTCCAAATTTGTCCGGGGAAACCTATATTAGTCAACACCGGTTGAAGCTGAAACCAAAATTAAGTGTTCCCGGAACGAGAATAAATTAGAAAATGCATTAATAGTTGTTAATTTGTACAAAAGGAAGGGAACAAATTGTTTTAAAGTTGTGCGTTCAAATATTTTGGTGAAATTCTTTACTTTTTAACTCCTTATATTTAAGTCCTAAATAATGTGCGGCTGAGACTGAAACAAAAATTATCAGTGTGCCCGGGAGTAGAATCAATTAGAAAATGCATTAAAAGTTGTAAATTTCTACAATATAAAGGAAACAAACTTAAAGATGCGCGTTCGAAAATGTTGTAACAAAATCCTTAATTTTTCGCTTCTTACTGAAGGTCCCTTTCACTCGTTAATTATATTAGGTACTAAATAATGTGCGACTGAAATAAGTGCGTATAAAATACGTTAAAAGTTGTTAATTAATAAAACATAAAGCTTAGGGAACAAATTGTTTTAAAGTTGTGCGTTCGAATATTTTGGTGAAAAATATTCACTCCTTAATTATATACTAAACAACGTGCGGTTGAAGCTTAAACCAAAATTGAGTGTGCCCGGGACTAGAATCAATTAGAAAATGCATTAAAAGTTGTTAATTTGTACAACATGAAGGAAACAAATTATTTTAAAGATGTACGTTCGAATGTTGTAGACAAATTCTCACTTTTTAGCCCCTTGCGGAAGGGTCCTTTTAGCTCCTTAATTAGGTACTAAATGATGTGCGGCTGAAGCTGAAACCAAAATTAAGTGTGCCCGGGACTAGAGTCAATTAGAAAATGCATTAAAAGTTGTTAATTTGTACAAAATTAAGGGAACAATTGTTTTAAAGTTGTGCGTTCGATTATTTCGGTGACAAATATTCACTTTTTAGCTCCTTGGGGAAGGGTCCCTTTAACTCCTTAATTAGGTACTAATTAGTGAGCGGCTGAAGCTGAAACCAAAATTAGGTGTGTCCTGGATCAGAATCAATTATAATTTTTAAGTTGAAGAGGAGTCTGTTCGGACATGTAGGAAAATGATGAAATTGTTCCGACCTCATCCCCGTGTGGTAAACATCCTATGGTGTATGCATACTGGATGTTTCATCATTTTCGAATGTGCGGCTGAATCGGCGGCTGAAACAGCGGGCCGCTGTTTCGGCCGAATCGGCGTTTCACTTCAACTACAGGTGTCGTCACCCCATGATAAATTATCTCGGCATGTCGTCATCCTACATTTTTGATGTCGTCATCCCGTGATAAAATATTTAGGGATGTCGTCATCCTATATTTTGGATGTCGTCATCCCGTGTTAAATTATCTCGGGATGTCGTCATCCTACATTCTGGATGTCGTCATTCCGTAATAAATTATCTCGGGATGTCGTCATCCTATATTTTGAATGTCGTCATCCCGTGATAAAATATCTAGGGATGTCGTCATCCTACATTTCAGATGTCGTCATCCCGTGATAAAATATCTCGGAATGTCGTCATCCTATATTTTTGATGTCGTCTTCCCGTGATATTTTATCTCGGGATGTCGTCATCCTACATTATGGATGTCGTCATCCTGTTATAAATTATCTCGGGATGTCGTCAAGCCGTAATACATTATCTCGGGATGTCGTCATCTCACATTTCCGATGTAGTCATCCCGTAATACGTTATCTCGGGATGCCGTCATCCTACATTTCGGATGTCGCCATCCCATAAAAAATTATCTCGGGATGTCGTCATCATACATTATGGATGTCGTCTTCCTCAGATAATTATCACGGGATGACGACATTTTGCGCTGAATATGTTGTCATCCTGCGATAAATTATCACGGGATCTCAACAAGTCGGAAGGCACTTCCAGAGCTCCGTATATATAGGCCTATCTTAGAAATAAAATAAAATTGGATAAAAATATGTTGATTCCAGGAGGTAATTTCATTCAAATTTATACGAAAACAATACCCTGAGCTGAGTTGACACCGGGGGGCGGGGCCGAATTGACCCGGGACCGAAATGACTTAAAACTCGCCTATGGCAAGGCCTATATAGTAATAGGCCTATTTATTTTCCCTTTGTCGTATGGTTTATTTATTATTATTATTATTATTTCTTTCTGGTATTAATACCAAGGATTCCTCAATAGTGCTCATTGCATTGTCACTCGCAAGCGTGAGGAAACCCATGAAGAATTATAATTATGTTAAAAAGCAAACCCAATTTCTCTTTGTTTGGCCATCCTTTTTTATACTATATACTAGCTCCATGGTTTGGCCTAGTCCTAGACCCAGTAACTGAGTCGTTGGCCCCATTTTTGACGATTTTGGCTCCCCAAAAAACCAAAAATCGTCAAAAACGGGGCCAACGACTCAGTTACTAGTCAAGCCTAGTCCAGTAAAAAATGTTAATCAAACTCGATCTCTCATGGCTAAGTGCAGTGCAAACAAGAACATAATAAAGGTGGTGTGAAATGCAGTTTTTATTAAATAAAATGATACATTTAAATTTTCTGAGTACGTTTCTGTATTTGTTTCCGTTATTATTTGAGATTTAATATTTTTAAACGAATTTTGAAAATTGTATTGTTGACGACCACGCCCCTCAAAGGGACTTGAATTTGCAAGGGTTTTTATTAAATATAATAATAGTAGAGGGTGTGTTTTACACATTTCGGTCAATTGAAGAAAATTTGATTGTTCCGTTTTGGTGTAATTGCAAGTTTTCTATTTTTATGCTAATGAATTTCTATATTCATGAGCAAATCTGTGATGTCATCTCAGGACAACTAAGGAAATCTCCATTGACTTGTGTACAAAAGTTTGTCATTTTTTAGTGACTTCTTGGTGTTGTGATCTGTAACAGTTTAATGAGTTTATTTAGTATGTCATTTGCAACAATCCCAACAAGTTTGTTTGGGTCAAAAATGGATCAGTGGGCTACTGTTACTGTTTCAAATGTAATGTTCTTTCTTTGTTTTTCAACTGTGGGTTCCCTCCATGACTAGCAATAAACAGCGCCCTCGTCTGTCAAGAACATTTTAAAGTAGAGAAAAGGTCACTTCTTTCTGAAATGAAAACAAATTTCAGTTTGCCCCTTTGTTTGCAACATAAAAACAAATGGTTGATAATTTTCACTTCACTAAACCTTTAAATAAAACTCATCACAGGGGACCAGTCTAATGCCGCGTATGCGTACCGGATAGTCTCTAGACGTCTTTTAGACTTATATTCATATGTGGACGGGAACCAGTCTAAATGCTTTGTTCAATCTTTGAATTCGGTAAAGTTCAAAATCTGCGCGCGCAAATTCTGAATTTGCGCGGAGTTCAAAGATTGCGCCCAACAGTCGCAGCTAGCTAGTTAGCTAGCACCTGACTAAACCTAGCCGCGTATTGGGCCTAAAATCCTGCCGCGTTGTTCTTTCGGCCTGCCGCGTTGTTCTTTTGGCCTGCCGCGTTGTCATTTGGCCTGCCGTGCTGTTCTTTTGGCCTGCCGCGTTGTTCTTTCGGCCTGCCGCGTTGTTCTTTCGGCCTGCCGCGTTGTCCTTTCGGCCTCCCGCGTTGTCATTTTGCCTGCCGCGTTGTCATTTGGCCTGCCGCGTTGTCCTTTCGGCCTCCCGCGTTGTCATTTGGCCTCCCGCGTTGTCATTTGGCCTGCCGCGTTGTCATTTCGGCCTCCCGCGTTGTCATTTTGCCTGCCGCGTTGTCATTTGGCATGCCGTGCTGTTCTTTCGGCCTGCCGCGTTGTCCTTTCGGCCTCCCGCGTTGTCCTTTCGGCCTCCCGCGTTGTCATTTGGCCTGCCGCGCTGTTCTTTCGGCCTGCCGCGTTGTTCTTTCGGCCTGCCGCGTTGTCCTTTCGGCCTCCCGCGTTGTCATTTCGGCCTCCCGCGTTGTCATTTCGGCCTCCCGCGTTGTCATTTTGCCTGCCGCGTTGTCATTTGGCATGCCGTGCTGTTCTTTCGGCCTGCCGCGTTGTCCTTTCGGCCTCCCGCGTTGTCATTTGGCCTCCCGCGTTGTCATTTGGCCTGCCGCGTTGTCATTTGGCCTGCCGCGTTGTTCTTTCGGCCTGCCGCGTTGTCCTTTCGGCCTGCCGCGTTGTCCTTTCGGACTCCCGCGTTGTCCTTTTGGCCTCCCGCGTTGTCTTTTTTTGCCCTGTTGGCCGCCCATATATTTCAGGCTGATATCCGTGCTTCGTGAAGCACATGAGCTCTAGTTGTAATTCTACCTCGTTATCGCATGGCACCTCGGCCTTACATGAGATTGCACCTGTCACCGGAATGTATCGTCACGCTTGAGAGCATCTATTGTAGTGAAACAAAAGAGGCCGTCTATATAACTGTGCCGACTGCACAGGCACACTCAGTGCATTTTTTGTGACCGGAGTGTATCATACTAGGCCATGGATATGTCCGAACAAACTGATTTTTTGGAACTGCTTGCCGTACCATCCGATGAAGAAATGGCAACGCGGCAAGCTCAACTGGACGAGTCGGGACCGTCCAACATCGATTTGTCCAGCGGTAATCCATTGGACAAACCTTCCGGCAAAGCCAAACGAAAGTCTCAATCTGTCACAAGACAGGAGTTCCTGACACTGCAAGACCAGATTTCAGCAGTGGTAACTGCCGTCGAACAGATACAGAACGTAATCTTAACAGAGCCACGTTCCAAGCGAGCCAAAACTGGCCCCCCATCTGATAACGAATCAGATAGTACGCTAAATGTCGACAATGCGCTGGACGACCTCCTACAAGGGAAGCAAGACCCTGAAGCGGAAGTCTTAAAAGACTACGAGCAACAATACGTGGTCGATGGCGCTACTGGAGCACCGGTAAACGAAAAACTAGCGGGGCTCATTACTAAAATGATACGCCAGAAATTGGCCGATGACAAAGTGTCTGAGAAATTAAAAGCTCTCGAAAGGCCGGCAAATGTCGATGCCTTGGCAGTTACCCGGGTAAACCCAGAGGTATGGAACTCTCTCAAAGCCAGAACCCGTTCCATGGACATTAGAATGCAAAGGGTTCAGCAAGCCGTCTTTACAGGTGTGGTGCCCATTGTACGGGCAATAGAAACCCTAATGGACAATGTCAATGCGGCATCCCCAGCAGAGAGCCTGAACAATACAAAGAAAGACATCAATCGCTTACTGGACGCCATTTCCATGATTGGACATGCAAATCACGAACTGAACCTAAGACGGCGAGAGCTCATTAAACCCGATTTGAATCAACAATTCGGGGGCCTCTGTTCCGCGCACATTCCTGTAACAGGTTTGCTATTTGGGGACAATTTAACCCAACAATGTAAAGACATACAAGAGACAAACAAATTGGGCCAAAAGGTGGGCCAACGTTATCGTGGATCCACAACCCCCAAGCCCAATTATGGACAATTCCAGCGGCGCAATGACACGAGAACGTATCTTCCTAGGGGGAATTTTCATCAAGGGCCTTTAAACTTCAGGCGCCACAGGGACACAACATGGCGGGAGAAGAGAACTCAATACACTCCCAGAGTGTTCCAGAACACGGCGACCAAGTAAAGGGGCGTAACTTGGTGAGTACATGTGCTATTACAGACCATGATTGTGCACCTGTGATTCTAAACAATCCTTCGCACGAGCACAAACGTGATGGTGCGACAAAAATGGCAGGCAGACTCGCTAAATTCCTTAACAGGTGGCGAGAAATAACTTCCGATAATTGGATTTTGAATGCAGTTAATCACTATTACATTGAATTTGTCAAACTGCCCTCACAAATTAACCCGCCCAGAGAAATCTTCTTTTCAAGGCAGGAAACCTTTCTAATTCAGAAAGAAATAGACAAACTGCTCATAAAGGGAGCGATTGTCCAGACACGCCACTCAAGGGGTGAATTCCTTTCGAATATTTTTCTCCGTCCAAAGAAAGACGGGTCTTATCGCCTAATCATTAACCTTCGTGAGCTGAATGCTTTTGTTGCGTATTCCCATTTTAAGATGGAGACAATACGCCACGCACTGCAGTTGATCAAATCAAACTGCTTTATGGCGTCCATTGACCTAAAGGACGCCTATTTCACTATACCCATTACGCAAGAACATCACAAATTCCTGAGGTTTGGGTGGCAAGGAATGATCTATGAATTCACATGCCTGCCATTCGGGCTTTCTTCTGCCCCTCGTGTCTTCACAAAGGTCATGAAACCATTGATTGCAACTCTTAGAAACATGGGACACGAGTCATGTAATTACATTGATGACTCGTTACTGCTGGGCAGAACGCTTAATGAATGCGTAGACAATATCAAGGCACGAGTTTCCCTAACGGAACATCTGGGATTTGTTATCAACGGAAAGAAGTCTGTTCTGGAACCCACTCATGAAATAATTATTTTGGGTTTCTTGCTTAATTCAGTTAAAATGACTATCTCAATTCCCCAATCTAAGGGGGAAAAAGTTGTGGCTGCAATTAGACAGCTGTTACGAACCACTCATCCAAAGATTCGGGATGTGGCTAAAATAGTTGGCACTTTGGTTGCTTGTGAACCAGCAGTACCTTATGGGGCAATGTTCAGACGATCAGTGGAGTCTGACAAAAACAATGCCCTGGCACAAAATGGTGCCGATTACGAGACCATAATGGGTTTATCAGAAAGAGCCATTTCAGACTTAAATTGGTGGATATCTAATGTACAAACATCAACAGCCCCAATAGAAAGAAGTATGCCAAATTGTATGCTCGAGACAGACGCATCTAATTTGGGCTGGGGCGCCCACTATAACGGCCTAACTATTGGTGGACAATGGTCCACTCGGGAATCAAAGAACCATATCAATTGGTTGGAACTTAAAGCTTGTCATTTCGCCCTGTTAGCATTGTTTCCAAATGAACATGGCATTCATGTCCTTTTGAAATCGGACAATTCGACGGCTGTAGCATGTTTATGCCATCAGGGCAGTACTCACTCCAAGGCATTACATGATCTGGCCAGGGAAATATGGCAATGGTGTATGGCACGAAACATATGGCTGTCGGTTGCCCATTTGCCCGGCGTTCAAAATATAAATGCCGATTTTGCCTCGAGACATTTTAAAGAAGACTTGGAGTGGAAATTAGACTCCAACGTTTTTCAAATAATTGGGGAAATGTTCCCAACTCCAACCATTGACTTATTTGCCTCCCGACTGAATTTTCAGCTAGAACAGTTTGTATCTTGGCATCCAGAGCCAGGTGCATCACATGTTGATGCATTTACACTCGACTGGTCGAGGTCTTTGTTTTATGCATTTCCACCGTTTTGTCTCATTGACAAGGTGTTGTCCAAAATAGAAACGGACAGGGCAGTGGGAATACTAGTATTCCCTATTTGGCATACACAAACGTGGTTTCCTAGATTGCTTAAAATGCTTATCAAACCACCCGTTATCTTGCCTAATAAACCTGATCTGCTTACTCTTCCGTTCTCAGACAGACGTCATCCGTTACAACATCACCTGAGACTAGCGGCTTGTCTCTTGTCCGGGAGACCTTACGAATGCAAGGAATTTCAGGAGAGTCTGCCGCCATCATCATTGCCTCCTGGAAGGATTCTACCAAGCGATGCTACTGGTCATCCATCAAAAGATGGATTTCGTTCTGTGCTAGGACTAAAACTGATCCAGTTCAATCGAATGTACAGACAGTAATTTCTTGCCTAACGGAGGCATTTCATGACGGCTGCGGATACAACAGTCTCAATACGTTACGTAGTGCGCTATCAGCGGTGGTCCTCCCCGTAGAGGGCGTGACTGTAGGCTCACATCCCCTCGTCAAAAGGTTTATGACGGGCGTGTTTAAAGGGACAGTGTCGTCAGTACAAGGATGAAGTTTTTGAAGTGAGCCCTCTTGCTGATTCCCAATTCTCCATTCCTATTTTTAGCAGCAACTGATGAACTTTTGACCTGGCCGACCGCACAAGTCATGAACACCGCGCGCGCGCCTCTTGTCTGGCAGGCTAGGCCTGCAGGAATATGTTCATGTACGTAGACTAGACGTACACAACGTACGTACGGACGTGTACATGACTTTTTGTACTATGTAGGCCTACATGTTGAAAAGTCAGATAAAGTGGCGTAAAACATTGTGAATATTTGTTTTTCGAAATCAGTATCGATTAAAATATCACATAAAATGGTCACAGAAAGCGACATGAACCACGATTTTCCAGTGTGACGGCAGGGTCCTGGTTGGCCTGGGGAGGTGCATAATTTATAACGGCTTTGCATAACACAATCCACAAACTACTCAATGCAAATCTGTTTCTTCTTCGCTTTCATTTCATTTTGTCGTGATTATTTTGGTGAAGGGGTGGGGTGGTTCCTTGGACATGACTTAATTGGAAGCAGCCTCACGCAAATATCTCAATGTCTCAAGTTTGTTTACATATGGCGACTACCCACGTGCTCATGGCCCAATTTCATGGCGCTGTTTTATAGCACAAATATTTGGTTAGCACATAATTTGTTTGCCTTATTTTGCAAAAATGAGTTGTCAGCCAAAATCGTATTTGGTGTGTATTGACTGGTATTCTGAATACCAGTCAATACACATCAAATACGATTTTGGCTGCCATCCTACCATTTCGGTTTTTAAAAACCACAGTCGCACTAAGTGCCCCATTCATTCGATTTCACAAAGCACTAGTTTGTCCAGGTATTTTTTACCACAACGTCAAAACGGAAAAGTTCAGCAACCTAGTGACGTGATTCACAAAGTTGATAAAATTCCCCAAACGTTGATATAAAAAGCATGCCTATTGGACAATAAATTCTAACGACCATTTTTGCTTGAAAAAAATATATCTAATCAGTGTACACACTTTTTTACATGTGAAAAGCTACATGCACAGTACACAAAAATATGTATGCAGAGCTTTTGTCAATGTGTAACGAGCGCGCGCGCGTCTTGTCTGGCATATATCCGGAAATAAATAATCCGCACCGCCCACATAGACTTGTTCTAGTCTCACGTGTCATAACCAGCAGCGCAACATTTGCACGCACAACAGGTTTTCATAGAGTCCGTATAAGCCCAACAGTCGTACACTGGGGTAAAGTTTAATACGCAAGCAAAGTCGCAGTGCGCATGCGCTAAGGCTCAAATTCGGTCCGAATTTCAAAACGCGGTGAAGCTGACGACACTGTCCCTTTAACCTACGGCCCATAACGCCAAAATATTCTGCCACATGGGACGTTAA
This sequence comes from Henricia sp. BOLD:AAB3569, assembly GCA_037783545.1. Lineage (NCBI taxonomy): Eukaryota > Metazoa > Echinodermata > Asteroidea > Spinulosida > Echinasteridae > Henricia > Henricia sp. BOLD:AAB3569. The sequence goes on along the minus strand of JBBELK010000272.1, from coordinate 256,757 downwards.
GATAGTCTTGGACTATTTCTTAAGATTAGGGTCCAATGATAAACTTTCACTGAAAGACATTACTATGAAAATTGCTGTGCTTATTGCCTTTGTGTCGGGACAACGTTGTCAAACTTTATCACTACTGAGCCTAGACTGCGCTCAAGTCACCACAAATGGTGTTGTTTTTGTCATAGATAAACTTACAAAAACTTCCAAAGTCGGAAGGCCAGGTGTTAATGTAGTACTGGAAAAGTACCCTCATGATAAGTTGCTTTGCGTTGTAACTTTACTTAGAGATTATCTTCACAGAACACGCTCTGTGCGTGGCTCGAAAAGAAATCTTTTCTTGAGCTATGTTTCGCCTCATAAGGAAGTAGGCGTTCAAACAATATCTCGGTGGATCAAGTCCACTTTAAAAGATGCAGGTATTAATACGAATACCTATTCTGCCCACAGTACCAGATCGGCAGCATGCAGCGCCGCCTATCGGCGCGGAGCTACGTTAGAATGCATCATGAAAACTGCAGGATGGACAAGATGTTCAACTTTTGCAAAGTTTTATTACAAGCCAGTTGAGTCGGCTGATTTTGCCTCGGCAGTGCTGAGCCATAACAATGATAAACACTAATCTTGTTTGTGCTAAGTAGCAATTTTTCAATTTAATTTGGAAATCGGGTAATCCCGAATACACCAACAGTGACCGCAATGACGGCACAGTCAAACTTTTTACGTTTTGTGCTAAGCAGAAATATTCAATTCTTTTTTAAATCAGGTAATCCTGAATAAGCCAACAGTGACGGCATCAAATGAATTGTTTATGTTATATTATGCTAAGTAGCAACATTCAGTTTCGTAACAAACACAGTTTGGGTACCGAGATACCTTCCTTAGATCTGACTTTGCCGTCGTTTCTTTTTGCTCTAAACTTCTCATGTAAGGCCGAGGTGCCATGCGATAACGAGGTAGAATTCCCTAATTAAACGAATGTAATTTATGAAATGAAGTTTAATTATAATTCTACCGAGTTTATCGCTGGCACCGAAGGGCTTACATACCCTCCCCTTGCTGAGTCGGCTGCAAAGTACCAGCCATAATTCAAGCGGTTTTTTCCCAACCCTGATTGGACGGCAAAGTCGATGTTCGCGCACTCAAAATGCACTGAGTGTGCCTGTGCAGTCGGCACAGTTATATAGACGGCCTCTTTTGTTTCACTACAATAGATGCTCTCAAGCGTGACGATACATTCCGGTGACAGGTGCAATCTCATGTAAGCCCTTCGGTGCCAGCGATAAACTCGGTAGAATTATAATTAAACTTCATTTCATAAATTACATTCGTTTAATTAGGGAATTCTCTGGTACATTCTACCGTATTCTGTAGTACATTCATTCATAAACAGCCAGACGATATGTACCCATTATATTCTCACACAGTACAGCCAGACATTGTGTTTTTGACGCAACAATGTTGCTAGAATATTCGGGAGAGTTCGTGACCCCTGTCACACATCCCGTGACCTTTCATTGACTGTCTGGCAGACCCATTGTTGTAAACAGTTCTGGGAATTAATTATGTATTCATGAATATAGCAGCCAATGGGCGTATTTAGTTGTATTATGTGCTGATGTCACATGATGGGGATTCCCTGGGACATGCACACGAGATCAGATGACCGAGTGGTCGAATTTTATGGAATTTTCGAGAGATTCCAACTTTATATAAAGTGAGCGATTTTTGTAATATAATTAGCACTTCAATATACATGTAGCTCAATATCATCGAACCTTCGGACTTAGCTCTGTTTCCGCCAAGTTTTGGACCGGATCCCTGACGTTTGGAAAGTTGTTTATCGACGGACGTGTTATCCACATTTGATCACCGAACTGTGTAGTTAAGTTTCGGCGTGTTTTCCTCTGGCGTTTATCCTGATAGAAGGAGTTGTTTTGTGTGACGAAGGATTCGCGGATCATCAGCTGATCAGACATTTTTGTTGTCTCGAACGGCGACCGGTCGGAGCCTAATTTGTCGTCATAACTGTTTGCCAGAAGCTTCGTGGAGTTATCAGCCGTCCGTTTTCCAGTCAAGTCCTGCTTTAAAGTCCGTAAGATCTTTTGTTTATATTGTATAAAATCTTAAGTGCTCATTTTTTGAAATTGTGCAAACTTAATCACTGTGCATTTGGTTTTGATTGTTGAGATCAGTACACAAATTATATAATTTCTTTCTTGTTACACCAGAGTGAGCTTGTTTGACTTATTATATCAGCCGTGCGCAGCATGCTGGTATATTGTGATCGTCCGATTTCTTTCTTTCTTTCTTTCTAAATTCTTTCTTTCTTTCTTTCTTTCTAGTGGCGGTCGTGTTTCTATCGAGCTCCGGAAAACGTAAGAAAATCCTAGCTTTTTAAAGCTTTCCGGTTACAAATTTTATACCATTGTGACCGGTTAGATATACAGATTCAACTAGACCATCCTCTATTTGTCAGGTTTTCTCATTTTGTAGTAATTTTAGTGTATATTTTGGTTCATTCCTTTGGTTTTTTGCTATGGCTGGCCGTTACGGTCAGTCAAGCGGAACCCGCCATGCAGGGTCAGCCCAGCACTAGCACGGCTGGCTCTGCTGGCTCCTGGTGACGAGCCTTTTACGGGTGTCACCAGGAACAATGGCGTGTCTTTCAATGCGGCTGACAATGTCTCCATTCGGGAATACATGGACGCCATCTCCAAACAACTATCCGCACAAACAATTGTTTCCGCTTCACGGATTTCTAATGGCAGAATTGCCTTCTACCTCAGCTCGAGACAGGCGGTCATCGAGGCGGTCCAAGATGGACTGTCCTACGATGGCTCCTATCTCGAGCTGACCCCTCTAGTCCGACCCACAACTCGCCTCACCCTTTCGAACATATACCCCGAAATCCCGAATGGAGTCATTGCGGCCAACCTGTCTTCCTTTTGTAAGATAGTGTCGCAGATCAGGCCTATCCCCTTGGTACTCAAACACAAAGACCTTTCCCATGTAATGAGCTTCCGACGACAGGTTCAAGTCCTCCTCAACCCGAATGTCAACCCTCCCAATCACATAAATTGTACGTATTCCAATACTAACTATCGAGTTTTCCTGTCTACTGAGTCGGTTCGGTGTTTCTCTTGCCAGGAGCTTGGCCACATTAGCAAAAACTGCAAGAAACAGAACCCCTCTAATCCCGACAATCAACCTGACCCCGTCAATGACAACCCTCTCAATCCACCACCCGTCTTCATGCACGGTAAAAACAAAAAATCCGATCCCAAACACCCTCCCAAAGTCTCAAAACCTAAACAGCCCAACCCTTTTGTGACCGCCCCTTCCAAACCCGTTCCTCCCAAACCAGCTCCCCGCTCGACCGTGCCTGCCGGCGGCCCGTCCTCTCACCCCGGTGGGAAAGGCAGGCCGTCCTCGGCCGGGGTCCCGGGTGCCGGTGCGCCGCCGGCCCCGGTCCTTTCCGTCCCCGTGCCTGGTACGAGCGCGGCCAGCGGAAATACAACCCTCTCCCAAGAGAATGTGCATATTCTTGGCTCTCCTCCCCCTCCTTCGAGAACTTTCTCCGAAGTCATCACCAAACGGAAACAACCTCCCTTAAATTCTTCTCCATCTCCTTTCAAACTGACCACCCTCAAATTCTCATCCCCTGTTCACAAAATTGCCAAAACGACAGAAAGCCCAAAATGTGCACTTTCTCAAACCCAGGATGAAACCCAAGTCCCCCACCATCTCCTTTTGCCCACCCCTTCCCCCACCCCTTCCCCCACCCCTTCCCCCACCCCTTCCCTCTCCCCTTCCCTCTCCCCTGTCCCCATCCCCACACCTTCCCCCTCCCCCACACCTGCCCCCTCCCCCACACCTGCCCCCTCCCCCGTCGCCACCCAAACTCCTACACATGTCCCGCCCACCCCTGCCTCCGCCCCGCCCATTTCCGTGCCTTCCAGCCCTATTCCTGGCCCCTCTTCCCCCACTCCCCCCGCCCCCTTCACCCCAATGTCTTCCTCACAAACACTTTCAACTCCCGGCGATAGAAACACTGACACCGACTCCATGCAATGGGAGGATACTCAGACGGATGATGATCTGACGTCTGATATCCTCCCTGCATCCAATGGCCCCCTGTCGTCGGTGGAGCTCATAAAATTCCTTGCCACAGTTAAATCCCGGAAGAAACCAGTCCAGGTTGCAAAGAAATTCACTTCCAACATACCTGGACTGGTCAAACAACTAAAACCCTTTACGAAATTACGCGCCCCTTGGCAAGGCAATGCAGCAGAGGATACAAAAGCTCCTTATACGTTTAGATAACTAAGTACCTTTTTTACTTTCTTCAATGGATGCTTTCTTAAGTGTATTTAAGGCCTGCGTCATGGCATTGTCGCTGCTCACACTTAACACGGGGGGATGTTCTTCCACTATCAAAAATATCTCTGTTCAAATATTTACTAACAAGCGACACTACCTTAAAACACCTATGTTATATAGAAAACCTGACAATGGAGGACTTGGTCTGACATGCCTCCAAGCACGCATCATGACTTTCAGATTCAGTACTACTCAACGCTTTCTAAACCTCTCATCTCATCACGCCTTTTCCTTCATGGCTCACTTCCTACGACAATACCGAAAACTCAATTATGATTACGAACTTTTCCATTTTCAAACCGACCCCAAATATCATACCAGTCTTCCCGTGTTCTATGCCGACATTTTGTGTGCTTGGACGGCCTCCCGAGCGCGACTAGAAACACGTCCGGATGATATCAGCCACGTCATAAATTTGCCAATTAATAGCGCCCGCGGTGACGATGCAGCTGTTGATGGGGAGGCGCCACCCGCGCGGCTCAAAGCGTGCGGGGTCTCGCTAGTCCGCCACGTCCTGCATCTTTCTACCGGACACTGGATAGACAATCAAACGCTCATCGCCTCTTTCTCTGGTTTACGTCCTCCATCTCTCCGTCCTCTACATCAAGACCTCCAGCATCTCCGTTCCTGTCTTCTTCAAACTTTTCCAGATATTTTCTGTACGGATGGACTCCGTCACGCCCAGGCTGAAATTGGAAACATCCCCAGACACCCGGTCTCCGCCGTAAATTTCAGCCTGTCATCCGTACAGAATGGACTCTCCGCACCATCTAAAATCGTCTACAACAACCTCGTCACCATACTGCACCCACCGGCTTCGCCATCTCCTTCCTACTGGCACAAACTGGGCTTTATCGACCCGTCCACTTACATTCAGTGGAGTGAAATCTTTCGGTTGCCAACGTCAAAAAAGGAAGGAGATGTGCAGTTCAGACTTCTTCACAATTTTCTTCCATCTCTGACAGTCCTTCATCAAATCTACCCGGATATCGCCTCAACCTGCGGATGGTGCGGAGAGCGAGGAACCATCGAACATCTCTTTATCCAATGTCCGGCCATCCAACCAACTTTACGTCTTCTCGCTACTCTTCTCAATCGTCTTCTGCCGTCTCTTCACCTCACCTTCGACGTCTACTAGGCGCTGATCCCGCATGCAAAGAGCCGCGCTAAGGAAGCAGTTCGTATTAACAATGAAATGACGTGGCTGATATAATCGCCACCTATATTGTTTTTCTTTTTGGGGTCTCTTCTCCCCGGGGCAGCTGCTCGAGTCTGTCGAGACATGGCGTATGCCACTGCTCTGGGGAGAGGATGCCCCACTACGAACCTCCTCCCGGGTGCTGTCCGGGGATTGGCCCCTTCTGGAGGTGCTCTCTCTTTGGAGCAGCAGCTCGAGAAATCGAGACATGGCAATGGCCACTGCTCTGGGGAGGGGGTGCTTCCGCCCGGGGATCGTCTCGGGGCTGTGCCCGGGAGGGTGGTCCTTACTTTTTCTCCTTTTTTGCCGGGTGGGACTTGCGGTCGGCTTTGGCTTGCTTGCCCCGGGGTCGGCTGCTCGACTCGTCGAGACGTGGGGTATCCCTCCGGCCTTGGGGCGGGCTGAACAACGTCGACAGCTCGCTGGTGCCTGGATCGGTTGCTCGACCGTTCTGGGTGCTGGTGGGTGCTTTTCCCCACCCGTGCTTTGTTCCCCACCTCATCCCTTCCCGGTGGACGGAGGAGGGTAGCTGTGCTATGTCATAAGCACAGCCCGGTGATTTTACCGCCCTCTACCGTCCGCCTTTCCCTGCCTGGGCTGCCACGTGCGGGTGCTCTGCGCCTGCACACTGTGGTTGGCGGCCCCGGCTTTTCCCCGCCCATTTCCTTTTGGAAAGGGCACTCTCTTCTCTCCACTCCCCTCCCCTGGATTTTAGTTTATTCAAATGGAACATTTTGTTTTCTACTGATTGTTTTTCTTTGTTTAATTATTTTCCAAATGTAAAACGGAAAGTACCGTTAATTTATATTTATTGAAAGGTAATGTTTTCATGATTGTATTTCCTTGTTTTTCAAAACGGAAAGTACCGTTTCTGTTTATTTGATGATCCTTGTTTATTATTTCCTGTTTAACAAATACTTTTGTTCAAAGTACAATTTGTTTTTCCTTATTTGCATCCTTGTGTAATTATTTAAGTTAATTGTTTTTAGTTTGTAAATATTGTTCTTTTGTTTACTGAGGATGTAATAAAGTTTTTCTTGGAAAAGTCAAAAAAAAAAGTCTTTCTTTCTTTCTTTCTATCTAAATTCTTTCTTTCTTCGGGCAAACGGTCACGTGACATCACATATCTGCTAATAACTGCCAAACGCCGTGGCCGATTTCAACCAGATTTGGACAGAGTCTTCCTTGACCGGAGTCCTATCTTGGGTGACCACCACGTGATGTCAATGGTCACCTACTGGTCACTAATGGTCATTTTCTTTAAAAATGTAAAATGCTACTCCTTCCACAGTTTTGACCCAATTAATGTCAAATGTGGTCAGTAACATCTTTGGACCAAGCTACATATGGGTTGTTCACAGAATTTGGCCATCGGCTACCTAATGGTCAGTACGGGTCATTTTAGTAAGGGCCGTAGACTGTATAGTAACGAGGAAACGCCGAAACGAGCAAATTTGTACAGCAGCAGTAAGGGCCGTTGACTGTACTACTACGAGGAAACGCCGAATCGAGCAAATTTGTACAGCAGCAGGCCGTTAACTGTACTACTACGAGGAAACGCCGAATCGAGCAAATTTGTACAGCAGCAGGGCCGTTGACTGTACTACTACGAGGAAACGCCGAATCGAGCAAATTTGTACAGCAGCAGCAGTAAGGGCCGTTGACTGTACTACTGCGAGGAAACGCCGAATCGAGCAAATTTGTACAGCAGCGGTAAGGGCCGTTGACTGTACAGTAACGAGGAAACGCCGAATCGAGCAAATTTGTACAGCAGCGGTAAAAACCAACCCTATTCTTTCTGCAGTGTTCAAAGGTCAGAAAAACCTTTCATAACAGCTATTTCAGGCTGATATTCGTGCTTCGTGAAGCACATGAGCTCTAGTTGTCTCTTGTTTTTGGTGCGTTTCCATATTTTCATATTCTTGTTGCGGTGTGGAATTTTTCTGCACCGTAACAAAGTGGAATCTTCTGCGCACAGTTGAATGTGTTTTTCCTGTGTTTGCCTCTTGTGACATCATGACCTTGGTCATGAATATGCATATTTTCATTAGCCTAAAAACTAAAAACCTTTGTTTTAACCACCAAAGCAAGCTCCAAATAGGATTGTTATGACTGTAACTGAGTATATAGTGGTTTTAAAGCATATATTTCATTATTAAGAATCCTAAATAAGGGTCCCTTTAAACAATTTGTAATGCATTTGTAATGGGTCTTACTCCTTGATATGCTTGAATTTTGCTTTTATCGACGCACTATACTCGGTACCTAATTAAAGAGTTAAGAAGACCATTTTAATTTGCACCAAGAAAGTATAGGTTTTCTTGTTTAAATTTAGGAAAATACGTATATTCATGCAATTTGATCAGAACGCTATTTCTCTAGCTCTGGTTCTTATTCATTGTCACGCTATTCGTTTAAAGACATTCACATTTGTTTACTCAGACACCCAGATTAGAACTTGCGTAGTGTGTAAGAAATTAAACACCCATGGGAATTTTGTGTTGAAAGCAAACTACTACATGTACTTCAGATAGATCGAGGGGACCCTATAAAGAACACCAAAACACATGTTGAAAGTCCTGGAGTTACCCTAATTTTAGTACTTTTGCTGCATAATTCACAGGAAGTATATTCTGGGTATATTCGGTTCAAAAGACGCAAATTATATACTCTGACCAAACGATCGAGGAGCCTTACAGATGTAACATATTATAAGGGTCAGTAACGTATATGAACGCCCAGGGGCGGATCCAGGAATTTTTCCAGGAGGGGGTTTTGCCACCAGGGAGGAGTTTTGCCCGTAACATTTTTATGCAGCTTGTTTCGGACAGGCGGCCGGACACACAAAAAATGCATTATATTATATTTTTTGGTGTCTGAGCAGGGAGGGGTTTTGACCCCCAAAACCCCCCTCTGGATCCGCGCCCGACACCTCTTGTTGCATAGCAAACTGCAACAGCTTCTGTAATGCCTAAGTCACATTTCCAAGGCTTCCCAGGGGGATGTAGCCGATCTAGACCGCGGCCGGGGACTAAAGTCGGGGGGCGGGGGTGTTGACGGGGGGGCGGGGGGTAGGGGGGGTGGGGGGGTAGGTGACACCGGGCTTCACGGTCATAATGTATATTTGTCGGCGGGCACTCTGGCGGCTTTCGTAGAAAATTGGCGAAATGTTTGGCCCGTTTATCGGTCGGTGTCCGGCAGGCACCCGTCAGATGCCCTGGCGGTGTCCCGGGGGGCCCCTGCGGCATCCGGCAGGGTGCCGGCCGATTCTCACAGCCTGGCGGTTGATCGGATACGCCGCCCTGCAGGCCGGGCCCTGCTCGGCGCCCGGCCGGCGACCGTGAACGGGCCGGGGCTCCCCCGATGTCTAATCGGCGCCCGGCAGGTGCCCGGCCGGGGCCCGATATTTTGGCTTGGATCCGGCTTGTATTTTTCGCCGGACCCGAGTTGATTTTGACCGAAATCCTTTTTTTTTCTTCTAGGTCTGTTTGGAGACGTTGGGCTTCAGAGGTCGGCTCATTCCACGCAGACTTAAAGTTATTGTCCGATGTTCTCGGTAAATTTAATTTTGTTTAAATTCTCCTAACGAATTTTAAAAGCATTTACTTAATATTTTAACGACAAAACATCATACTTTGTATTTTTGGACCATGTGAAAAACGCCGTTTTTATACGACCGTTTTTGCGCCTTGCCTAGACTTTCCCAGGTCTAACTGCCCGTGTTTGGTCTGTGGTGGGCGGCGTGCTGTGCGCCCTCTGGATTGGTGGCCTGTCAAATTCCTTTTCTGCTGTCTCGGAAGACTTTCCGAGACACATAAAACAGCATAAAACATATTGTACAGGCGGTGCAGACCGAGCACGGGAGGTCGGACCTGGGCAAGTCTACGCCTTGAATTATTGGCGGTCTGCTAATAATTCGAAATATTAATAAAAAATAATCAATAAATGCATTCTTCTATCAATGCGCTTCACAAAAAGAGGTTGCAAAAGAACACACAGGTGTTTATTGACAGTAATTGTTCGATAACTAAACATTGGTTGTTTTTTTTTCGTTGATGTCTCATTTGAAAGCGAATAATTTTTATTTGTACACAATTATTTTTCGAGGTGCCACACCCAAAACGCACGGATTATGTTTAAGTTGGAACCCAACAAAATGGGTTTTCTGAGATCCCTTGACTAGTTATTCGTTTATTTTTTTTAAAAGAATATTTTAAAGAAGCATGTTCAGACCCCAAAATTGACTGCCCCCACTTTTTCTCGTGAACATTCTGAATTTTCCCTTATTCCGTATAGGTTTATTTCCGAGGATAATTGCCGATGTATAATAAACCGATGTATCCACATAATTGCATTAAAACTTATGATGCAAATTTCCGCGGGTTTTGCAAGGTGACGAACTACGGTTACGAATACTGAATTGATAACGGTGGCATTATGGTTAGGTAATTGTCAAGCTTTACAAAAAAACATGTGACCTTTGGGCTCGTCTCGTATTGTTTTAAAACAATAGGTTTTGGGGGAAAAAGCAGCCGAACTCCTAAACGGAAGAAGGTATGAACTTCAAACTTAGCATAGTCTTGTATCTTAGGCTACGGACATAGTTTGTGTAACGTCACCATGTCGTCATGTATTATTAGGTGATCGGGCCAACAGCCCGATCACCTATTACTCTCGTACGATTTCTTTGTCTTTTTGGCTTTTTCGCTTTGCGGCGAAAAAGCCTTTGTTTTCGTTTTGATTTTTGGCTTTCCGCACTCCTGCGGAAAGCCTTTTTTTTAATTTTTTTTTTAGCTTTTTGTATTCTTCTCCCAAAACCTCTTAGACAAAGCGCATGGTCTTTCGGCCTGGCAAAATGGTCACTTGCAAAGCTCGGATCATCATCAAACTTGGTCACAACAATCACCTCATAATGAAATACTGCACAAATGTGTTTACATTTTGATGACGTCATCAGGTGTCAGATTACAAGCGTTTGAAATATATGGCCTTCAAATTGAAACTTCTGTAAAAATTCAACCGTTTGAGATACAAACTTTATTCTTTCGGCAATGGTCATGACTATCCAAGGTCTAAATTTCATACACAGACATTGACCTTGAATCTTGCTTCCTATTGGTCGAAAACGAGGCTGCCCTGTCATTTAAAACTGGTAGCAGATACAGAGATCGGGTCAAAAGTGTTAGTCTCAAGACCTCTTGGGCATTCCAAAAATACCAAAAGTTAAGTCGTGACACGAAAGAGCGCCCTCTAGCGGCAAGTTGAAAAATGGCCAAAACCTACTTTAAAGAGATGTCTGTAGCGAAGTTTTTGCAAATTGGCCCAAAATTGGTGCATATGTTCACTGAGGGTCAGTGAACACGCCCATACCTTCAAAAGTTTGATGACGTCACCAGGTGTAAAATTACACTCAGTTGAACATGCGTTCTTCTAACGGTTATATCTAGAGAACGAAAAGTCCGATGGAGGTCAAATTTTGTGTTTTAGGTTTGTTGTGACTTGGTCTAACGCATATTAGCAGCAAAATTTGGTGGCGTAACGATGACGTCATGAAATAAGCCCGTTTGTACAGCATACATTAGCCAAGGTCGTTCACTTCCTCTAATGGTCGTATGACCTTGAAACCGAGCAGGGACGTAGACTTGGTCATTAACATATAACATACCAAGTTACATTAGTGTGACGGCATTTGTTGATTTGTTATGAATTTTTAAATCTGGCAACCTATACTACAGCATACACACAGTGCAGTATATACATGTATACGAGTGTACATAAGCATGTACAATATGCATACATCTGCACTATCCCATAGACAAAGCACACAGTCTGTCTCGGTGCTAGAAGAGTCGCTTGCAAAGCTTGGATCATCATCAAACTTAGTCACAATAAGGAACCCATAGTAAAGTACTATACCAAAGAGGTTAGATCTTGATGACGTCACCAGGTGTCAGATTACATGTGTCTGAAATTTAATGCCTTACAAATTGAAAAATCTGTAAAAATTCAACCGTTTGAGATACAATCTTTATTCTTTCGGCACTGGTCATGACTATCCAAGGTCTAAATTTCATGCAGAGACATTGACCTTGAATCTTGTTTCCTATTGGTCGAAAACGAGGCTGCCTTGTCATTTAAAACTGGTAAGCGATGCCGAGATCGTGTCAACGGTGTTAGTCTCAGGACCCCTTGGGCATTCAAAAAACACAAAAAGTTAAGTCGTCACACGAAACAGCGCCCTCTAGTGACGAGTTGAAAAAAGACCAAAACGTATTTTGAATTGGTCAAATGTATATTATCAGCTAAATATTGTGACGTCACGATGACGTAATCAAATAAGAGTTCCTCAAGTATACATTAACCAAGGTCGTTTACTTTCTCCATTGGTCGTATGACCTTGAAAACTATCAGGTGCCTGGACCTGGTCATTAACATGTAACATACCAAGTTACATTAGTATGACATGCATGATTTGTTGATTTATTATGAATTTTTTAATCTTGTCACTGTGCATATTGTACATGTATATGTACAGTATGTATTTATATTGTACAAAGTGTACATGTAGTATTATACAGCATGCAGTTTTACATGCGTACAAACATACAAAAAAAGAAAAGCGGAAAGCCATATGCTCTGTTATCAACAGACATACCTCTAGTTTTTTTTCCGTTTATTTCTTCTGATTTTTTTCCCATAGACAAAGCGCATAGGCGTTGTCGGCGCTTTTTAAGGTTGTTCCCAAACATTGATCTTGACCAAACTTGGTCACATCAAAGACATAGTATAAGAGGTGTGCACCCAAGAATGGCTTTATTGTGACGTCATCAGTGACGTCATTACAATAGTTGAAAAATGCCTAAAAAGCCGAACATGACCAAAATATGCACATTTTAAAATGATTCCCTTGCCAAAACCGCGTGACGCAGGGTCTTCATATTTGACAGACATATAGATCAGATCCTAGCCTACAATGTTCTTAGTGTAGGCATTTTCATTTGACCCTTCCTTCCTGGGTCAATCGAAGGTCAAAGTTCAGCCAATTCAAAAATCACATTGTTTGTATTTTGTTGTACTTATGAAGCAATATTACCTATTAAACTACGCTTGATCTTTATAAAACTAGGTACAGGCATGGGCCCCATCACAAACTTCCACCACCATGTAGAACATTACCATGACGTCAATGATTACGTAATTATAATTATTTAAAATTGGCCAAAAAGTGGATTTTCGTCATAAAAATTAGCAAAAAATGCATTTCGTAAAATGTTTCCCTCTATAAAACCACATGACCCAGGGTCTTCATAATTAGCAGACATTATATATCAGATCCTGCGCTACAATTTGCTTTGTGTAGTCATTTTCATCTGACCCTTCCTTCCTGGGTCAATTGAAGGCCAAAGTTCAGCCAAGTCACAATTTGCGTAAAACCATGCATAAGCCAGGCCATGCACTCGCGTTTTGCTACCGTGAAAGTGATATAGCGCCCTCATAGTGATACATGTATAGCTGAAGAGAGAATGCGCAATACGTGTAAACATATAGTACATGTACTTGTCTGATTACGAAATTGTCCTCCTTGGCCAAACTCTTTTTAATCTCAACAAATTATGTGCTCTGATTTCTGCCTTTGATGACTAATATATGTATATTAGTATTTCGAGTAAACATCGCATTTTCCATCCCAAATGTGAACAAAACAGACTAAAAATTAACAGTTTAGAATTTGCAAAGGGAAATCAAAATTGCCTCTAAACTGAGTTTTCAGGATAAACTTTTTAAATATTTAATTTATAACGCCATGTGACATTATTACAAATAGTACTAATTTTACAGTAACTTAATTGATGTTTTTAAAAGTGCAAAAACTGAAAATTGCCATATTTTCAAATCTAAACAATTTTTTTCTCAGTCGATGAAGGCTTCTGTACTATTTACATAATATACATGTTATTTTGTTTTATATGAAATTTGGCTCAAGACTCTCTTAGTATAAATCCTGAACCTACATGTTATGATACTCCTCAAGGAGCTAATTAAGTAATCAAAAGTTTTTACCGGCACCATGACTTGGTATCTCACAGTTCATCAAAGACCTTGAAGTGGTAGATCTGTATAGCAGTACTTCCCCCACTCAGGCAAACTGACACAACTCAAAAACTGTTCATCATCAGTTATAAGATTAAATGAACATACAATTTAATGTTTTCCATATTCAAACATTCGTAACAAATCAGCCGATTCACCTATGATCGTGATTCCTGCGCCATATACGGTCATTAACAAAGGTATTTAACTGATGATCTCATAATGACGTCATCACGTGTCAGATTAAAGGTGATACAAATATTATAAATATGAAATATTAACAAATGCGAGGTACAACCTGGATTCCTTCCCATATACGATCACTAGCAAAGGTCGTTAACTTTTGGCTTTTCGGTTTATTTCTTCTTCTGATTTGTTTCCTCATTGACATAACGCATGGGCGTTGTCGGCACTTTTTGAGGTTGTTCCCAAACTTGAGGTTGTTAACTTGGTAACATCAAAGACATAGTAGAAGAGGTGTGCACCCAACAATGGCGTTATCATGACGTCATCAGGTGTAAGTTTAAAGGGGCATGAAATTTAATGTTTCCATATGCAAAAATTCATTAAAAAATCAACCGTTTGACCTACGATCTTGATTCTTTCGGCATATACGATCATTAATAAAGGTCTTTCAGATGCCCACATGCCTTCACATTTGACCTCATTCCCTATTGGTCAAACAGACTTTGCCTTGCCATTTGAAACTGGTAAGAGGTATTTGGATGGGGTCAAAGGTGTTTGAGTTCGACTAGGGTGCGGTATCTAAAAAATATCGCCATAACCTGTGACCTTGCTCACTTCCGCTAGAAACCGGAAGTGCATTTAAATGAACCTATTTTGTAAAAGTGGGGAAAGCTGCCGAGATGCGGTTGGTAGTGTCAGTGTCTAAGGTAAATAGGGCTTCCAAAAATGTAAGTTTCTACGTCATTCCATAAAAGGGCGCCCTCTAGCGTCAAAATTAAAAAGTCTTCAAATGACCCTTTCATAGCAGTGTTTGCGCAAATTAGCCCAATAGTTCTGCTTATAGAGTAAGTCGACCACCAAACATGTCTGTGTGGTTAAAACATTGATGACGTCATCAATCCTTTAAAGATAACACATTAAAGGTAAACTTTTTTAAAGTTAAATAGTTGATATGCTAACATCTAATTTTGCAAGGTAAGCATGCTCATTTTTTAAGTAAAAAAAATGTGAAAAAGCCCTACGCTCTGTTCATAGAACAGACGTAGCTCTAGTTTTTTGTTTTTTTTCTTTTTCCACTCAAACGTTTCCAGAGCTTTTCTTCAAAACGGTTCAAGCTATCAACTTGAAACTTGGTAGGAACATCAACCCCAATGTGAAGGTGTGCATACAAGTGTGACGTCACTGTGACGTCATCGGGTATCAAATTACAACCCAAAAATGACCAAAATATGCATGTTTTAAAATGCTTCCGTCTGGAAAACCACGTGACCCATGATCTTCGTATTTGACAGGCTTATATATCAGATCATGGCTTACAATTTTCTTTGTGTGGGCATTCTCATCTGACCCTTCCTTCTGTGGTCAATTTGAGGTCAAAGTTCAACGAAAACGAAAATCTCGATTTTTGCACTTATTGAGCAACAATGCCCATCAAACCAAGCTGAATCTTTAAGAAACTAAGTACAGGCATGGGTCCTATGGCAGACTTTCACCAGCGTGTATAATATTATGATGGTATCAAGCGTGACGTCATCGTGACGTCATCAAGTATCAAATTACACCTGCCAAAAAAACAAAATATGCATATTTTAAATTGGTTCCATCTCGAAAACCACGTGACCCAGGATCTTCGTATTTGGCAGGTTTATAGATGACATTCTGTGCTACAACTTTCTTTGTGTGGGCATTTTCATCTGACCCTTCCTTCTGGGGTCAATTGGAGGTCAAAGTTCAACGAAAGCGGAAATCTCAGTTTTTACACTTACCAGTAACAATGCCCATCAAACCAAGCTGAATCATTAATAAATTAGATACAGACATAGGCCCTACAGCAGACTTTCACCAGCATGTATAGTATCATGATGGCATTAAGTGTGACGTAATCATGACGTCATCAGGTGTCAAATAACAAAAATTCAAAGGTTATTATTTTCAAAATTCATATCTCAAGAACCGTAATAGATACTTGAACAATTCTTTCACAACATGATAAGTCTAAATGAACTGAACAAACCATACGATGTCATGACCCCTGTGTGACGCCTACTTCCGGTCCAAACCGGAAGTTGTTCTAAAATGTGCAATTCTTTAGCATTTTGAATGCAAATAGATTCAAAGTGGTAGTGAATTTGACCATATTTCTACGGAACGAAATGTTTCCACACATGTGGACATTTTGACTATACCATTGGTGACGTCATCACATGGACGGTGGTTACGTAATGTGGTGTCAAATTACGCAAATTTGGAGCTGAATTGTTTTAAAATGCTGTATCTTGAAAACTACAACAGATATTGGTATGATTCCTTCGCCACATTTAAGAACTTGATGTTCAACATATTGTTCAACAATTTGTGCACAAAATTGTGACGTCATGATGTCGTCACAGGTGTCACATTACAAGATTTCAAAGGTTATTATTTCAACAATTCATATCTCAAAACGGTGCAAGCTATCAACTTGAAACTTGGTAGGAATATCAACCCCAATGTGAAGGTGTGCATACAAGTGTGACATCATTTCCATCTGATCCTTCCTTCTGGGGTCAATGCATAGTTCCGCCTAGCCCAGGTTGGACGTCGTCTTCATTGCATTACGAGTGACGTCCAGGTTACGATGTCTCTAAACAGGGGGACTGAAACTTGCACATACATTTTTGAGCTATTTTACCTTTTAGTGGACGTCGAATTGATGTCCGTATATCCTTTGCGTCTTCATTTACAGGAACGGAAGGTTTAAATGTCGTATATACCAAATTTGATTAACAAAATAGTGAAATCTAAGGCACAACCTAACGTTAAAGTTCAGAGAAATAAATAACAGCTCCCGTCGCGTCACGCTTCGTGAAGTTTGGATAGGCTTGCGCGTGCGGCGCCACGATTTCAGGCACGCAAAGCGCCGAGGCCATGGCCTAGTTCAGTTGCGATGCGCGCACGGCCGGCCGGCACGCGTACGCGGGACTATACGCGCGCGGTTAGAACAAAATAAGCTGAACGTAACTTGGCTGGCTGTAGTAGTGGATTATTTGTGCACAAATATATAGCAAATTAGCGTGACTTTTTGCCGTTTTCCTCCGGAATATGCAGTTCGGTGATGTGTAGTGGATTTCTAAACCCGGCAATCCCAAAGATTAGGACACATGGAACTTTGTTGGCACATTGCCGGCTTCCAGCACAAGGTAGAAATATTGATTTTTTTCTGTAACAAAAATTTTCACCCTGTTTTTGGAACTTCGTATCCTGGACTCCGTATCCCCATGTAGTATGCGGTACGGAGTCCAACCTGGGCTAAGTTCCGCCCTGTCAATCAACCGAACCCGTGCTTTCAAATAAACACAAACACTATTTTTGAATAGCTTCCACTTTCTACCGGAAGTTCAGATCACACAGAGATCATGTCTGTCTACAATTTTTTCAGTTCTCTCAGACCTATCATAAGAATTTGTCACATACCTAGTACAATTCTTCAGATACAATTTGCCGCAATACACCAAGGTCTTCTTCCCTGTATATCCGCCATAGCTGGGGGCTTCCACTGAATGAACTGTATGTTTTTGCTGTTGCTGAAGCTGCATTTGTTTACTTCGAACAAGTTGCGCGTCTTTGTAGGGTTGTGTGCGCGCAAAGGCGGGCGCGTCGCGTGTACGCAAAGGCGGGCGCGTTGCGTATACGCGAAGGAGGCTCGTTCGTGCATGTAATGGATGAGCGCTTTTCGTTCTAACAGCAACACAAAACGCACAGCCCATGCACTGGCTATGGCGGATATGCAGGGAGGAGATATTAGTTACCGGATTAGTGTATACAGCAGCCGATTTCACGAAACTTTACGCAATTGCGCAAGTCCACTTACGCCATAAGTTATTGCGCAAGTAATGGCGTAAGTGGACTTGCGCAATTGCGTAAAGTTTCGTGAAATCGGCTGCTGAACTTCCATTTTTGCCATTCCACAGGTGATAACAACGTCTGAAATTCATCACAAAATGTTCAGTTATCCCGATCACCTGGCGTTTGTAACAACAAACGTCATACCTCTAGTTTTATAAATGATTTTAAAATACCTAAAATGCTGATTTTGGACAAAAAAGCAATCTAACTCGAAAACAGTATACAAATATTGACTGGTCATGAGGGTGATGGTGCAAACTATTGTCCCGAGGTGATCTTGAAACGGCAGTCCTGCTATTTTCCCGAGGCCGCGGCCCATTCACAACAAAACGGGGTAATTTTGCCCCCTTTTCCTGGTTTTACTTATAAACCATGTGGAAACATGCCAAATGAAAATCAGTACACTAACAAGTCACTACTTGGGGTTGTTTCAAAGCCATCTTTGTCTTTAATGACAGTACTCCTTTAAATTTGTACAAGAAATCTCTATTTGATGAAACTCGCGTTTACCAAGATAAACATTTTAAAGAGTGAAAAACATCAAATATACTCTGTCACTCAGAGTAAATTGGCCATTTCGCCGCTAGATACAAAGATATACCTTTTAGCCGACGGCATAAACACCGTGGCTTACGAGAATTACTTGCATGAAGGAGGCAGCGCGGTGTCTACTGGCACGACTTGAAGCTCCTGTCGCACAAACGACCTCTTTGGCCCCGGGTAGTTCAGGTAATATAACATTGGTTGTCCTTTAACGTGAGTGTACTCTCTGACGGTAAAAGTCTGAAGAGACCATATTGGATAGGTCGCTCGCCTCTTTTCACCGCCTTCGGATTCGCCCGGTTGATACATATACCTGACGACATCTCTACCTGTTTTCAGAGGGGTCACTTTTGTACCCGCTGCAGAGGGCGTTTGCTCGACTCTCTTTTATTTAATGGCGTCTATCGGTCTCTTGCCAATCAAACGCGTTTCTTCTTCGTTCATAGCTTTGACTACCTCCGGGAGTCTCTTAACCCACTCTGTATTTCTCGACTTTGGGTCGAGCATTTCTTCAGAGTATTGGTAGCCGAATAATACTTCAGCCAACGACCTGTTGAATCGCTCTACTATACCCTGAGCGTGGTGCAAACCGGGTATACCGCGTTGTACGATCACGTAATTTTTACTCATGAGCGCGCTAAAACTACCCATAAACTCTCTGCCTGCGTCTACTTTGATAATCTTTGGCCACGTCAAAGGCGATCTCTTTTTTTAGTAATGGCATCGGTCACTTGATCAGCCGTCTTGGACGTCAGTGGCTCGGCTTCCTTATACATGTATCTACTAGCCACGTCTACCACCGTCAACGCGTATTTGTAAGTTTTAGATTTGACTCGTAGGGTAAAAACAACAGGTCGGCCTGATGCATGACGTTTGGTACGCCGTAACTATAATTTAAAGAAGTAGGTCTAGGTATATGCGCCGGTGGTGCGAGTTAAATTTGCCACATTGCCTGCTTGCGTAACCAATTTCTAGCTTCTTCTTCACTCGTCTTTGCTTTTTGTTTTATTTTTTATTATAGATAATTGCTCTACGGCTCCTTCGCCCCGACAGTATCCTCTAGGTCCGTAATACAACTTGACAAATTTCTTATCGTTCATGATTATTTATTTTGTTTAATTATATTTGTAAAGCAAACATTTCAGTAAACCCAGACCGCCCGCAATAAAATAGATTTCTCTGTCTTTGACGTTCTCTTTGGTTTGGTATAAAAGTCGGACAATTTAGGCTCGCGCGCTAATCCGACTGGCATTTCTTCGTCTTCGCCGGTTACCTTGTTGTATTCGTACAGTGCTTCGTCGACGTCGTTGAAGGTATGCTTAGAGTGCGCCTTTTTTTGAGTCATATACAAAATTTATTATAGAGAAAAACGGGATTAATCTAGCAAAAATTCACGACTAAGGTGAAGCGAAAAGCAACATGATCCCGAAATTAAAGTAATCAGAAAACAACTGCTGCGTTGCAAAAAAACCCAAAGTCTTAAAGCGTTAATTTGGCAGTAATTAATCAAAATAAAGCAACAGAAAATTAAGCAAAATTATTCGGAAATCGCTGTTTGCAAAACTTAAATAAATAGAACCTAGCTTGTTACTTTGCAGAACTTAAATCAAATCAAAATAAGTTCGTTACTTTACGAAACTCAGATGCATTAAATTAGCTTGCTGCTTTGCGGAATTTAAATCAACTTTGGCAAACACTTAATTAAGCAAAATCAAAAGGAATTTCTGTCAAGCGAATTGCAGGAGCAGAATCAAAATGTTAGCGAAGAAATCAAAATGTTCCGTCTCGGACTTGACAAACTCACAGTACGGCACTCTGCCTTGGTATGTGTAAAGATGGTTACCGGTGGTCCCTCAGGCACCCTGTCGTCGACACTGCGTCGAACGTACGCCTCTCGTGAGCAGATACACCGTCATTAAAACCATACTGCTCGTCAAACTCGTCAAAATGATCATCTAAAATGATGAAATCAAACCGAAATCTTTGCAAGATTTCTTAAAGTGGCAATTTAGGCCCTTTGGGGGAATCGGCACTTTTGGGCAATTTAAATGTAATTATGAAATTAACTCAGGAAAAATTACATTTTAAACAAAACACTCAAAATAATTCAGAAATTAAATACAAATCAAACTTACGGTAATTTTAATGGCGAGCTGAACCGTGGATTGGTCAGTGGAGGTCTTCTCTCCTTCGGCCAATTATCGGTTTCAATGGCCGGAATGTACTGTCAATGGCGAAACTGCCCGAACCTTCGATGGCTGTCTCCACCGTCTGCTGGTTTACTGGTAGCAACCCAGCACGCAGTCAATCACTCCACAAACATAACTGTCAAACTCACACTGACATCTTTACTGTCACCAGCTCAAGTCAACTCTGACATACCTCTCAAATTCTGACAAACTCCCAAGTTCAATAGCAAAAGGCACATAACTTACATGTGATTGCAAACGTGACACCATTCGGTTCTTTTATTCCTTAACAACACGAGTGAGTTTTAACAAAAGACAATTACCATGACCATATGTACGGATGAGTGAACAACGCCGTTCAACGGGTATACTGTAACAATAGCATGGATGCAGCAGGAGGTTTTGGCGCGCACATGACGTAGTTAAACTAAGGACCAATCACAATTAAGAAGAAGACAAATAATATTTCGGGAAATCTTCTGACAAGCAGTGTAGAAAAAATTTAAGAAACAAATTTCGAAGAGATGCCTATGGAAGATTTGTCCAGGAATGCAGATTTTTTAAGCAGTACGCTTGATGACCTGCATTCGGCATTAGATGAAATTGATACGTCTTTAAATATAATTGAAACATCCTTTATTGAAGGCTTAACGGCTGAAGAGGGTGTTTAAACATCAGTCGATCAAGTTGCGACTGAGACTCAAACGGAAGGGTTAAACTTTAGAGAACTAGAGGCGTTGGACGATAAGATGCAGACTTTACGCGGTAATTTGGAATTACATTTATTATAATTAGAGCAAGTAGACGACGACATAGCGACAACGAATGCAGAATTAGACGAAGCCATAGAAACACAAGACGAAGAAAAAATTGCTCGATTAAAAAACGTTATTATATACAAGATTTGTACGTAGAGAGATCAGCTAGGCTAGAAGCGGCGAGTATCAATGAAAAGGCATTGAGAAATCAAATGAATAGAATTAAGGAAACTGTAGAGCGAATGCTTACTATCGATAAGACTCTAGCCGATAAAATTAGAACGCTGTTTAGAGAACAGGGCATCATCGTCGTGAGCATTCTAGCAGCATTTTCTTTGGCGATAAGCTAAATAATAGCTAGCATAGTAGCCGGAGCACGGGGGGCAGCTACAGCCACAGGTGGTGGTGGTGGTGGTTAATTAGTCAGTCCAGAAAAGCCGGTAACCCCGTCGCAACCGACTAAACCAAAGAACGTTACGGGCTGGATAAAACGACAACTAGAGAACTTGGCAAATTTGTTAAAGAAGTTGGGGGCTAAAGCGCTAGCTGCATTGCCGGGGATACTAGGAAGCGTAGCCAGTTGGTTATTTAATTTGCTTTGCAAGACCGTATAATGTTTAGCGGAGCACGTCTGGGCAATGATAAGCGGTGTTGCCGTGTTCATTTTTGTTTACGTACAAAAGAACATTAAACAAACTTTACGTTAAAGATGGTCAAGACAGAAAAAGGGGTGTTACGTTGCCTAGGCAACGTAACACCCCTTTTTCGCGTCATATAAAAACTCGCGTTAATTTTAGTTTACTACTTTATAAAGCAAATAAATTATTCCCAAAATCGCCAAGACCCCGACAATCAGTGAAGTCTTTTCTTCTTCGTGATCTCCAGAAGTCAAAATTTCGTCAAGTTCTTGTTGAAATTTTTGGTTTCTGTTGGGTTGTATTTGCTTTTTGTACCTGCGTAACTTGTATTTTAACCTCTGAAGCGATAACATGATTCACATCTTCTACGCTCGGTTGCATTTGAGCTTGTGGTTGTATTTGAGGTTGAGCTTGAGGTTGAGGTATGGCAACAGCCTGAATTGCTGGTAGCTCGTCGTTTAATTTTCCATCGTAGCCTACGTTCATATTTTTCGTAGCAATTACAATTTCGTTGTTGTATCCGTCGTGAATGCCGACTCTGAGCCGCATATCCGTAGGAATCAAGTATAAATCCCGACGTAATATAGTGAATGTTGATAGCGATCGATATAATCTTGTATGTTTGGTGCGGCGTTAAAAGAGTCTTCAACGATAACCAAAAACTGACGCTTGGGCTTGCGAGCCGAGAGTAGTATAGTCAGAGCATCACAACCCCCTTTTATGGGGTGGGATGGGGTGGGATGGGGTGGGATGGGGTGGCAATGGGGTGGCAATGGGGTGGCAATGGGGTGGGGGTTGAGTGACACCTGGGTGGGGGTGGGGGTGGAGTTGGAGTGGGGTGGAGGTGGAGGTGGAGGTGGAGGTGGGGATGAGGGTGGGGGTTGAGTGGCACCCGGGTTGTGGTGAAGGTGGAGTGGGGTGGAGGTGGAGGTGGAGGTGGTGCTGAGGTAGTAAAATATAGGAAATTAAATGAAGTATAGAAATGATAACGTTAAAACAATGTCGAGTGAAACAAAGCATTGATCAAAAACAAAAAGTAAGTTAAAATATATTATAAGAATGACGTTGATTTAGTATAGTCAGAGCATCACAACCCCCTTTTATGGGGTGGGATGGGGTGGCAATGGGGTGGCAATGGGGTGGCAATGGGGTGGGGGTTGAGTGACACCTGGGTGGGGGTGGTTTGGAGTGGGGTGGAGGTGGAGGTGGGGGTTGAGGTGGGGGTGGGGGTGTTCTGGCACCCGGGTTGTGGTGAAGGTGGGGGTGGAGGTGGTAATGGGGTGGCACTGGGGTGGTAGTAAAACATAGGAAATTAAATGAAGTATAGAAATGATAACGTTAAAACAATGTCGAGTACAACAAAGCATTGATCAAAAACAAAAAGTAAGTTAAACAAAAGGTATCTATGAGGCATTTAATAGTATCTTTCTCTTTTGGGAATATGTTTTGGCTCTGAAAAGAGCCGGTTTGTGTTGCTGAGAACTCTTGTTTATTCGTAGAAAATAATCTCTTCCAGAATTCGTGGAAGCCCAATGGACCACACTCCCCTCGACAGTGGTACCTTTCCCGCTGCCAAGATAGTTTCTCTGATCTTTGTGCCACAAAGCTTCTGCAACTGCGTTCCTCGTCTTCTTTTGTTAATCTTCTCTAGGAGTAGTCTGAGACACACCTCTAACCTTGGCTCGATGTCATCTTCGAGATGAAAAAACACGCGCATATATGCATCGCCGTCAATTCCAGACCCAACGGAGCGCGATTTACGAGAAGTTCCAGCGCTTTTATTTTTCGGTTTCGTCTTGGCTTTTCCTCGAAATCTGCAGTAGAAGCCGGTTCCCACGGTAACGCGTTTATAACGAGAGAGATATGATGTTCTGTAACTTGTACACCCTCTCGGAGAAGAAGGCGAATCACTTGAACATCTGATTCAAGACACACGAGACTCAGTGTTTGCGAAGTCATTTTTGATATAGTGAGATATACCGTGTTACTGTATGGTTTAAATCTGATAATTCGCACTAGGCATTACGTTGACTTTTCCACTCTCTAAAGATCTATTAAATTTAAACTAGACGTACACACCCATGTAAGAGGCGCTCCAGACAATACATCGTCTTTTCCACTCTCTAAAGATCTATTAAGTTTAAACTAGACACACCCATGTATTAAATAGACACACCATACGTATTATACAATACATTGGCTTTTTCCCACACTCACACAAACGGGTAATTATAAGGAACACCCATGTAAGATGCGCACTAATCAATACCCGGCTTTTCCACACTCTATAGAATGGGTAAGTACAAACTAGTCACACACATGTAAGATGCGCTAATCAATGCACAGGACTTTCCACTCAACCGTGTACGTTCTCTAGATGCACCCATCAAAAGTTGGTAGAACGTCACTTGTGCTTCAAGCCTTCTTCGGGTATACACCAAATTCATTTTGTGATCCTGCACTTAACATTGTAAAGTTGTTGATTTTTCTCATCGTTTGAGTTTCAACATGTCTCAGCCGTGGCAAAGTCCCGATTATACATGGAGCCAATTGGAAGAAATCCAACGAATCGCCGATCAATAGTATTAACGAGTAAGTAATTTGTGTTTTCTTTTATTTTTGATTTGATTTATCTTCAAATTTATTAATCAAAATTTTTAATTTCCTGGTAAAAGTAAAGAAATTGACTCTGCTCAGAACAACGCAACTTAAAGGTTTTTCGGTCTTAACTATACAAATTAAGGTACGAATTTTTCAAAAACTTGATTTAGGCCTACATGTTGCAATTAAAATACAGAGACTGAACTCTAAATAAAATAAATAAGTGCAAAGTGAAAAATATAGTTATATTGTATTTTATTCGATTTGATACCCACTTCAAAGTGCGTCCTCGTATTGTGTCCGCCATACTTTAAAAAGCCTAATATTAATATATATATATATTTTTGTATTTATTTGTTTTGTATTTATTTTTTTAATTAACGTATGATTGGTATCTAAACTTGTCTCGTTGTTTACTACCACTAGGACGACGCTTTCGTTTACGAACCGGAAGATTTTCCACCATTGTCACCACGTGACGATCAAGATCCAAAAGATTTTCCACCAGATGATGATCTTTCGTCTGAAGAAAACGATGTTAGTAAATGTTTTATATTCTTGCCTAAATGTATCTCTTATTAACGAGGTTTGTCTGTATTTCTGATTTATGTATTTTGCATTCCTGTTTTAATAAAGCGTTACAATATAAGATGGAGGAGGTAGAGTAAATGGAGGATAGAGATCAGACTCGTTTAATAAAGAGAACAGACAAATATAATCCAGAATGTGTTTTGAAGATATTTATTTCATTATACCCTTTCAAATAATCCGTTAGCAAACATAAGGAGTAAATAAACAAAACAAAAACAAATAAAAAGTAACATATTACGATGGTATAAGTAACTAAAATCTACTGTTGATACAAAACTAAAACGGTAATACTAAAATCTTTGAAGCAAACTTCGAGCAATTTGTCTGACGATAAATGACTCATCCTACACGGTTGTTTTACGTGGAAAATGTCTCTTTATAAATTCGTTATCAATAACGTCGTTGTCAGTCTGATCCGAGGAAAGTAATCCAACGATTTTGTTCATACTAAGATCTCGACAACGGTGCAGTAAAAAGAATACGCAATATTGTTCACATACGGCCGACAGAGGGCCCTGCAGTCTCATCGGGTTATGTAGATTCACGGCCGCATTCTTCCTCAGAAATCCTTTAAATTTCTTTCTGAAACTACTAGTTTTTATTCACCACCGCGTTCCTCACGGTCTACTTGTTTAAACAGTCCGTTAAATTTGGCCTCGTGTTTAGGCATTACTCTGTTCAAAGCTCTGTTTACTTCCATGCCTTTATTTACTTTTTCTTCGAGATCTTCCACAATCTCTTGATGAGTATCGTTATCTTTCAGATATAGGTAACTTGACAAGAAATCCTTGTAGTTGTTGAAAAAGATTCGATCGACTGCCCAGAGGGACTTCCTATTGGCTTTTTCCTTGGCTTGATCTTCATCCATACCCTCGCTGACATACTTTTCATATTTTTCACTCCACATGTCGTCAGTGGATTCTTTGGCTTCTTCCAACCAGTCTCGATAGGCGACATTGTCTTCTAATTCAGAATCGGACTCATCCGATGATTTGTCATCTTTCTCTGTTTCAGATTCTGAATCATCTTCCTCAAAATCTTCGTCATCAGCCTGCGTAGAGTCAGTTCCACAGCTTTCTATTTCTGAATCTTGAAATCTACGCTTTTTAAAATCGGGTTCATAATTATCCATGTCCGAATATTCAGATTGAATATATTCAGTTTCACGATCATCTTCAACTCTGTCCGTTTGAGATTCATCTTCAGTATGTACATTCTTTGCATGCCGCCGTAGGTTATATTTCCGCTCAAAACTTTTGTCACACTGGTGGCAAGCATGGGGTTTGATTGCAGAAGCAGTATTCATGTTGAATATTTCAAGGTTGATCTCCGAATGGTAAAAATCGGATTATATCGTTAATATATATAACTACTCATTTTGCTTATACCTCTGATCTTTGTGCTCATATGCACATGCCCTGCACATTCTCTTGCTCTCATATAACGCCAGTGTTTACTAATTTTGGCTGCTCATTTGCTCACTTCGCTCCTCATTTGATCATTTCGCTGCTCATTTGCTCAATTCGCTGCTCATTTGCTCACTTCGCTCCTCATTTGATCATTTCGCTCCTCATTTGATCATTTCGCTCCTCATTTGATCATTTCGCTGCTCATTTGCTCATTTAGCTGCCCATTTTGATCATTTCGCTGCTCATTTTGCTGCTCATTGTGCCCATTTCGCTGCCCCTTTGCTCGATGCGGCCAAAAGCTTAAACTTCATGTAAAACGCAAAAATGAGCAAATGAGCAGCAAAATGAGCAGCAAAAAGAGCAGCGAAATGAGCAAAATGAGCAGCTAAATGATCAAAATGGGCAGCTAAATGAGCAAATGAGGAGCTAAATGAGCAAATGAGCAGCGAAATGATCAAATGAGGAGCGAAATGATCAAATGAGGAGCGAAATGATCAAATGAGGAGCGAAGTGAGCAAATGAGCAGCGAATTGAGCAAATGAGCAGCGAAATGATCAAATGAGGAGCGAAGTGAGCAAATGAGCAGCCAAAATTAGTAAACACTGGCGTTATATGAGAGCAAGAGAATGTGCAGGGCATGTGCATATGAGCACAAAGATCAGAGGTATAAGCAAAATGAGTAGTTATATATATTAACGATATAATCCGATTTTTACCATTCGGAGATCAACCTTCAAATATTCAACATGAATACTGCTTCTGCAATCAAACCCCATGCTTGCCACCAGTGTGACAAAAGTTTTGAGCGGAAATATAACCTACGGCGGCATGCAAAGAATGTACATACTGAAGATGAATATCAAACGGACAGAGTTGAAGATGATCGTGAAACTGAATATATTCAATCTGAATATTCGGACATGGATAATTATGAACCCGATTTTAAAAAGCGTAGATTTCAAGATTCAGAAATAGAAAGCTGTGGAACTGACTCTACGCAGGCTGATGACGAAGATTTTGAGGAAGATGATTCAGAATCTGAAACAGAGAAAGATGACAAATCATCGGATGAGTCCGATTCTGAATTAGAAGACAATGTCGCCTATCGAGACTGGTTGGAAGAAGCCAAAGAATCCACTGACGACATGTGGAGTGAAAAATATGAAAAGTATGTCAGCGAGGGTATGGATGAAGATCAAGCCAAGGAAAAAGCCAATAGGAAGTCCCTCTGGGCAGTCGATCGAATCTTTTTCAACAACTACAAGGATTTCTTGTCAAGTTACCTATATCTGAAAGATAACGATACTCATCAAGAGATTGTGGAAGATCTCGAAGAAAAAGTAAATAAAGGCATGGAAGTAAACAGAGCTTTGAACAGAGTAATGCCTAAACACGAGGCCAAATTTAACGGACTGTTTAAACAAGTAGACCGTGAGGAACGCGGTGGTGAATAAAAACTAGTAGTTTCAGAAAGAAATTTAAAGGATTTCTGAGGAAGAATGCGGCCGTGAATCTACATAACCCGATGAGACTGCAGGGCCCTCTGTCGGCCGTATGTGAACAATATTGCGTATTCTTTTTACTGCACCGTTGTCGAGATCTTAGTATGAACAAAATCGTTGGATTACTTTCCTCGGATCAGACTGACAACGACGTTATTGATAACGAATTTATAGAGACATTTTCCACGTAAAACAACCGTGTAGGATGAGTCATTTATCGTTAGACAAATTGCTCGAAGTTTGCTTCAAAGATTTTAGTATTACCGTTTTAGTTTTTTATCAACAGTAGATTTTAGTTACTTATACCATCGTAATATGTTACTTTTTATTTGTTTTTGTTTTGTTTATTTACTCCTTTCGTTTGCTAACGGATTATTTGAAAGGGTATAATGAAATAAATATCTTCAAAACACATTCTGGATTATATTGGTCTGTTCTCTTTATTAAACGAGTCTGATCTCTATCCTCCATTTACTCTACCTCCTCCATTTTATATTGTAACGCTTTATTAAAACAGGAATGCAAAATACATAAATCAGAAATACAGACAAACCTCGTTAATAAGAGATACATTTAGGCAAGAATATAAAACATTTACTAACCTCGTTTTCTTCAGACGAAAGATCATCATCTGGTGGAAAATCTTTTGGATCTTGATCGTCACGTGGTGACAATGGTGGAAAATCTTCCGGTTCGTAAACGAAAGCGTCGTCCTAGTGGTAGTAAACAACGAGACAAGTTTAGATACCAATCATACGTTAATTAAAAAAATAAATACAAAACAAATAAATACAAAAAAAATATATATATATTAATATTAGGCTTTTTAAAGTATGGCGGACACAATACGAGGACGCACTTTGAAGTGGGTATCAAATCGAATAAAATACAATATAACTATATTTTTCACTTTGCACTTATTTATTTTATTTAGAGTTCAGTCTCTGTATTTTAATTGCAACATGTAGGCCTAAATCAAGTTTTTGAAAAATTCGTACCTTAATTTGTATAGTTAAGACCGAAAAATCTTTAAGTTGCGTTGTTCTGAGCGGAGTCAATTTCTTTACTTTTACCAGGAAATTAAAAATGTTGATTAATAAATTTGAAGATAAATCAAATCAAAAATAAAAGAAAACACAAATTACTTACTCGTTCATACTATTGATCGGCGATTCGTTGGATTTCTTCCAATTGGCTCCATGTATAATCGGGACTTTGCCACGGCTGAGACATGTTGAAACTCAAACGATGAGAAAAATCAACAACTTTAGAATGTTAAGTGCAGGATCACAAAATGAATTTGGTGTATACCCGAAGAAGGCTTGATGCACAAGTGACGTTCTACCAACTTTTGATGGGTGCATCTAGAGAACGTACACGGTTGAGTGGAAAGTCCTGTGCATTGATTAGCGCATCTTACATGTGTGTGACTAGTTTGTACTTACCCATTCTATAGAGTGTGGAAAAGCCGGGTATTGATTAGTGCGCATCTTACATGGGTGTTCCTTATAATTACCCGTTTGTGTGAGTGTGGGAAAAAGCCAATGTATTGTATAATACGTATGGTGTGTCTATTTAATACATGGGTGTGTCTAGTTTAAACTTAATAGATCTTTAGAGAGTGGAAAAGACGATGTATTGTCTGGAGCGCCTCTTACATGGGTGTGTACGTCTAGTTTAAATTTAATAGATCTTTAGAGAGTGGAAAAGTCAACGTAATGCCTAGTGCGAATTATCAGATTTAAACCATACAGTAACACGGTATATCTCACTATATCAAAAATGACTTCGCAAACACTGAGTCTCGTGTGTCTTGAATCAGATGTTCAAGTGATTCGCCTTCTTCTTCGAGAGGGTGTACAAGTTACAGAACATCATATCTCTCTCGTTATAAACGCGTTACCGTGGGAACCGGCTTCTACTGCAGATTTCGAGGAAAAGCCAAGACGAAACCGAAAAATAAAAGCGCTGGAACTTCTCGTAAATCGCGCTCCGTTGGGTCTGGAATTGACGGCGATGCATATATGCGCGTGTTTTTTCATCTCGAAGATGACATCGAGCCAAGGTTAGAGGTGTGTCTCAGACTACTCCTAGAGAAGATTAACAAAAGAAGACGAGGAACGCAGTTGCAGAAGCTTTGTGGCACAAAGATCAGAGAAACTATCTTGGCAGCGGGAAAGGTACCACTGTCGAGGGGAGTGTGGTCCATTGGGCTTCCACGAATTCTGGAAGAGATTATTTTCTACGAATAAACAAGAGTTCTCAGCAACACAAACCGGCTCTTTTCAGAGCCAAAACATATTCCCAAAAGAGAAAGATACTATTAAATGCCTCATAGATACCTTTTGTTTAACTTACTTTTTGTTTTTGATCAATGCTTTGTTTCACTCGACATTGTTTTAACGTTATCATTTCTATACTTCATTTAATTTCCTATGTTTTACTACCACCCCAGTGCCACCCCATTACCACCTCCACCCCCACCTTCACCACAACCCGGGTGCCAAAACACCCCCACCCCCACCTCAACCCCCACCTCCACCTCCACCCCACTCCAAACCACCCCCACCCAGGTGTCACTCAACCCCCACCCCATTGCCACCCCATTGCCACCCCATTGCCACCCCATAAAAGGGGGTTGTGATGCTCTGACTATACTAAATCAACGTCGTTCTTATAATCCATTTTAACTTACTTTTTGTTTTTGATCAATGCTTTGTTTCACTCGACATTGTTTTAACGTTATCATTTCTATACTTCATTTAATTTCCTATATTTTACTACCTCAGCACCACCTCCACCTCCACCTCCACCCCACTCCACCTTCACCACAACCCGGGTGCCACTCAACCCCCACCCCCACCCCCACCTCCACCTCCACCTCCACCTCCACCCCACTCCAACTCCTCCCCCACCCAGGTGTCACTCAACCCCCACCCCATTGCCACCCCATTACCACCCCATTGCCACCCCATTACCACCCCATTGCCACCCCATTGCCACCCCATCCCACCCCATAAAAGGGGGTTGTGATGCTCTGACTATACTACTGCCGAGTATTGCGTAAACGTAAGTTCTGACCGACTCGAGACCGATTCTAGATATTCCTCGGTCTGTAAATGGGGCGGTATATTTTTCAGGTATAAAAGTTTGCCACGCGTAATCTACCACGCCCGTCTGTTGAATATAGTCTACTAGGTAATGAGTAACGTAGCCGCCTTGAAAATATCTATTTTCTACAAAGCTGAACGTGTGTCTGTCTGTACCAGCCCAAAATTTACCTGATGCATCCGGGTGAATTTGATGAACGATAAATAACTCTGTGCTGTGCTTGATTTCAATCTCTTTACCATTGTAATACGGGATGCCCAATCCGCTAGATGAGTTTCTACTTTTTGTATCCACTTTTACTGGTTATTAGGGTCGAGACCGAACTCTCTTCACGTGTCTATATACGCCCCTCGGTCAACGTTGTTGTTTATTGGATTAAAATAGTCGTCATTTGGTATGGGGCACTTTATATTGTATAATATTAGCCTCGTCGTACAATAGACATGAAAATTAAATATGCTCGCAATCATCTTGTTACTATGTTTTAGCAAAACTTTTTGGACGCCGCAGGCGGTAGTAGCGCAGTAAACTGCGAGATGTATCTGATTTTGGTAAAACGTTAGTGGATTGTGTATAAACCGGTTAAAGTCATTTAGGTTTTTTTTATAGCCGGTAATCTGTATTTATTGAAGATTTCCGGTAGATGAGCGATACATAGTTAACCAGACTGTGAATCGACTACTATATTCAAATTTGATATCGATAAAGGTGACAAATCCATTTTAATTTATAATTATATTATATTATTATGAATCATGAAACACACTTTTCTTGTGTGCTACGAGTTAAAGAATGGGGTTCAAGGTATTGTGATTAGGCATGGACTTGGTACGTCTTGTATACCTCGCATTACCGGTAGGGGCTTGTACTTTGTGTGGTGTCACGATGACGCCATAGGTTACCTGGTTATAATAATTGAAAGTACCTGAATAGTTAATTTTGGACAAAAAGTACGCAATGAAATTTGAATTCCTTTTCCCATTGCAAAGTATTCATATGAAGGTGATAAGATTTATGGTCATGGTTCCTTCATGCAAGCACTTTAAAAGCTTTGAAATACATGTATACGCAAAGACAATGTCAAAATATTAAGTCTTGAACCTTGAAACTTCAGTGGGTACAGTCCTGGACCTTAGTGTAGGATATAGTTTGGTAACTTTGGTGACGTTATCATGACAACACTATTTCAATCTCTTTAAATACTATATTTCAACTTTTAACCTCTATCATTTACATACCCTTAACACCTAACTTGTTTCAGACGCAAATCGTCTAGTTATCGGTCCTATTTCTTGCAATGCTCATTTGTAAATAGGGCGCTTTAAAATGTCCATCAGCATATTAATCGGACGAAAGAGAAAGTAATATTAAACATCCCTGGGGTAGAAAAAAACAAAAAAATGAAATAAAATAAAGCCCCATAATTTGCAGTGGCCCAACATGTTACTTCATGAATTGCAAGAATATTCGACAAGTGTTGACAGCAATGGGACCAAACATAGTTTACTTAAAAATAGTTTGCAATTGATTGTTACCATTCATTCAACACAAAAAATGCATTGATTTTTAAGGTTTTATGAAGTATTACAATATGTGGCTGAAATTCTACTAGGCAGTTTTAATTATAAACATTATTCTTAAGTTGAGCAATGCTGTTGTCCGTGGAATTAGCCAAAAACAAACGTTTCATCTGCAAATGATAAAATGACCTTTAAAGATAAATTGCACACTTTGTAGAAAAACCCACGTTTTTCCCCCTCCTGAATAACTTTTTTCTGAACGACTTCTTCTGAACGATTATTTAGGGTGTTTTCTAACAAGAGGCCCTTTAAAACCAGCATATTATTATACAGAATTTGGAAGTTTCCCAAATTGTCAAATTTGACCAGTAAAACCGTACTCAGATACGTGGTTCCATCTCTCCATTGCATAATTCCGCCTGAGATTATTTCTTTAAATAAGAAAACGATAACTGAAGATATAAATTTGTAAGGCACACAGTTTTCTTACAAGGGCGTCCTCATATGAACGAAGTTATGCCCCTGGCTACAGCTGCACGGCTGCGTTAACCATGCAGTATAGCCAGGGAACCAACCTAAATAGGACGGTGGTTTCGCGCATTTTCTCTAAAGGATGGACTTTTCCATTGTTTTCTAAGAACGCAAATGACGCACAAGCTATAGGTTCATATTTTATCATACATTTCCTCCATTGCTCATGGAGAATTTTAATCACGTTTGTAACAGTTTTCCAAGTCTGTATACGGGCTTTAAACTCTCTAATTAGGGATATGCACTAGATGAATCCAAAACAAAAGCCTAATCAAGACATGAAGCTTCCCCAAGAATAGGATTAATTAGGGGAAAAAAATGTATAATTAAAAACCAGTAATTTGTTTATCGTAAAGGGTGCAGTTTTTAGAAAGACGTGCGTTATAATATTTTGTTGACAATTAAAGAGGTTGTTTAACTCTCTAATTAGGTTCTAAATATAGCAGTGCGTGGATATAGCCGAATAATCTGTGAAAATCTTCATTTTCTTGTCACCTTCGTTGGGGGGGGGGGGGGGGGGGGAGGGGGGGGGGGTCCTTCAACTGCCCAATTACAAACTAATTACTGAGTAGAAGATGCTAAAATTTAGTGTTTCCTTGAAAGCAAGGAAATATAATACTAACTTGATGAGTTGTAAACACAAAATACACTTAGCCTGTTGAAATCAACGCAGTTTTCAACTCGTTGGATAAACATACTCTGGTGGGTGTATTCTGAGTTTTCGAATGTGTTGCTAAACGGCGGCTGAAAGGGCAAATAAAACAATTGGCCGCCCATCGCCCGAATCGGCGGCTAACCTCAGCTTGGTGTAAACCGCAAAATTACGGCGTTATAACGCCTGCAGGCACGGACGTAGACTGGTTTCCTGTCCTCATAGTAGAGTGTATGGCGCCCTCTCGCGGCGGTCAGTGACAAATATCACGCAGTATCGTCTTGCACCAAGACTAAGCAAGGGGCTGAATTGAGTGTAGCCTTGATCAAGGCGTTGGGCTTCTCTTTAAGTTATAGACGGCCCGCTGAAGATAAAACTGAACAAAGCTACGGAATCTGTTGCACGTATTGGCTCACAACCCGCCGCGCTACGACTATGCACACACGCACGTACATGTATCGGTACGGTCCTAAACCCAACGCCTTGATGGTTCTGCATTCAGCCAGCGAAACTCATTACAGTAATAGGGAAACCACCCCAGCGTGACCTGAAATTTCATAGGTCGACGCACGCCAGGCTATGTTTGAAAAACGCTATGAGATGTGCGATCCCCAGTTTGTTCATCCGAGGCAGTATTAAGAGCTCACACAAATCATTTAGGAAAGCTGTCATATTACGACCGTTGTCCCCCAGAAGTGTAATCAAATACGTAAACAGACAAGCACAATAAATGCTACGAACCCTAGAATATTTGTTGTTTTCGTCCATCGATCATGCCACGGTTCTCAATTCTCATAACATGGAGGACGCCATATACCGCGGGCATAATGCTGCTCGCGTCATTACGTGCTACTCATGAAGCTCCTGATTGGCTCAAGACAAATTTTAAATATTCATACCCTGCATATCCAAAGCTTGCCCATTTTTGGCCAAAACTGGCCGAAAATATAAAGAAACACATTAAACCCGGAAGTGACAGACTCGACAAGGCTGTCTTTCGAGCTAGGCCAGGCCGTACGCAGTTATGTACACACTACGCAGCCAGTGTGTTGCCGTACGGGTTTACTGTGGAAGTCGTTATCGCACATGTGGCTCGTTTTAATGCCGTGTGCAGTATATTTTGCATGCGCGCGCTAGACCCAATGTTCTCTCGTACAGCCAAAAACCTGGAGACGGCCTTGGACAAGGCTAAATTGAGTGGTGAAATACGCCGTCGCTTAAGCAAATTTTCGTGCTACGCTTAATCAAAAATTTTGATTAAGCATAACATGTTTTATAAAATTGGGCCCTACTTTATGTTACAACGTGTACGCTTCTCGAACGTCTCTAATATACTTTAAAACAGTGCTTCTGAAGATGGCTTACATTTTTTTTAACTATACCTAATTTAGGTATATTAGGATTCAATCGATCCGGTCATAACCGGGATTGTTCTCTTGGGTTACAAATGGTCAGGATTCGCTCAATGTGGCCCAGAGCGGGATGGATCTCTTGGACCAACAAGTACATGGTGCTAGTTATAGGGTGGTTAAGAAACGAAACCGGGATATCATTGCTAATTGTACCTAAAGTAGGGCACATATTAAGAAGGGGTTGAATCTCCTTTTTAAAATGACACCCTGATCATGTCATTATGTTTTTGGTTGACTGAGCAGTGACCAATGTTATGCAATGGTCTAGTTTGGGAATTGCCCCACTTTCTTTAATGGCGTCCAGTGGCCTAAACTTTGGACGATCAAATTATCCATTGGCAAACCGAAGACGCCTCGGAAATTAACATGCTGATAAAATGTTGGTGGGAAAAACCCCTGCATTCTCTTAAAGAGAGCACATTCAAGCATACGTGAGAATGAAGCGAGTTTTTGTTGAGTTGGGCGAAGGGGAAGTGGTCGGTCATCCGAGAACGCATCAGCTCTAGACAAAAAGGTTTAGGACTGGCCACAATGCATGTTCAACAAAATTGTCCGGGGTACCCTTACAGAATTGTGAGACGACATCAACTGCTTCTGATGCGTCTTAGGTTTTGCCAATGGATACTTTAAGTTGATCGTCCAAACAGGCTATGCCACGGTTTAGGCCTATGGACGCCATTAAAGAAAATGACGCGATTTCCAGACTAGACCCTTGCATAACATTGGTCACTGCTCAGTCAACCGAAAACATAATGACATGATCGAGGCGTAATTTTAAAGAGGACCTTCAACCCTGACAGAGGATATCTCCCTTTAATTCACATATGCCCTACTTTAGTTACAATGGTTGGAATCACCCTGTATAAGTATCTACTCAAGCTGGTCCAGAGCGAGAAGATTCTTCTTGACAAAAAGTACGTGTATATCAGGATTCACTCAATCTAATCATACGCGGAAGGGTTCTCTTGTACTACAAAGTATGAGTATTTACCCAACCTGCTCTTTAGTGGGGTGGTTCTCTTGAACCACCAAGTGTCAGAAATCACTCAATCTGGTACCCGGACTGGTTCTCTCGGGAAACAAATTACCAGGATTCACTCAACCTGGTCCTTTGGTCCTAAGTGAAATGGTTCTCTGGAGCCAATTATCCGAATTCACTCAGCGGCGTCGCTAGATTATGCCTCCAATCGTGGACCTTCATAGCAATAAACATATTCAAACTGTGGACCTTTAACTAACGTGGACCGACCGTCCACGGTTGTAAAACTGTGTTTCTCAAACCTATATAGGTTTGAGAACCAATTATAATTATTATTGGTTCTCAAACCTATATAAGTTTGAGAACTATAGTAATTGGTTCTCAAACCTATAGGTTTGAGAACCAATTCTCAAACACTAACCCTAACCCTAACCCTAGTATTATTGGTTCTCAAACCTATATAGGTTTGAGAACAAATTACAATTATTATTGGTTCTCAAACCTATATAGGTTTGAGAACCAATAGTAATTATAGTTGGTTCTCAAACCTATATAGGTTTGAGAACCAACTATAATTATTGGTTCCCAAACCTATATAGGTTTGAGAACAATAATAATTAGTGTTTAAACAACCCTGAATGCCGCAATATAGGGCGACATTTCGGCAAGACTCTCACCGGGGACCACCGAAATTTCGGCAAGAATCACTCAAAATGACACCTTATTTTTTTACCCAAAGCTTCCAGAGATGGTCACAGACCTATTGAGAGACAGTTCCAGACCTAATAAAAATGGTTCTCGATTTTTAAAAAATAGTTTTTGGACCTAAAAAAATGATTTTTAAACTCAAAAATATTAGGGCGACACCAAAATGTCGCCCTATTGAGCACGTCGCCCTAATATACCTTTTTTACACACGATTTGTCGCCCTATCCTACAATTCATAGTTTTTAGGGTTAGGGTTAGGGTTAATTGGTTCTCAAACCTATATAGGTTTGAGAATTGGTTCTCAAACCTATATAGGTTTGAGAACCAATTACTAGTTCTCAAAACTATATAGGTTTGAGAACCAACTATAATTATTATTGGTTCTCAAACAAGTTGGTGTCATTAAACAAATTAGTGTCTACAGTAAAGTAAAATTTAGTTAAGTGTCATTAAAGAAATTATTTCCTACAGTATAAGGTAAATCGAGTTACATGTAGGTCCACGATTGCCGGCAAATACAAGTCTGTGTGTCTGGGTGTGTGTGTGTGGGGGGGTGGGGGTGGGGGGGGGGGGGGGGGGGGGGGTTGTTGACGACAACCCCCATTATTCATTTTTGTCGGCAAAATCGTGGTACTGTCGGCAAATTCTTGGTGCTGTCTACAAACAAACTTAAGAAAATAAATAATTATACTAGTGACATGGCACCGCTCTTTAAAACGCCACGGCTATAATGGCTATTACGGCGCTTGTATAGTACAATACATTACGTCGGCACGAAAATTTCCTTCGAAAAACAAAGTATCATGATTTCCCCAGCATTATGCGGGCCTTTATGACACAGCAA
Source organism: Henricia sp. BOLD:AAB3569 (assembly GCA_037783545.1). Lineage (NCBI taxonomy): Eukaryota > Metazoa > Echinodermata > Asteroidea > Spinulosida > Echinasteridae > Henricia > Henricia sp. BOLD:AAB3569. Next base: position 219,038 of record JBBELK010000272.1, on the reverse strand, counting down.
ACTTGCCTTTTTATAATTACCAATTATTGTATTACATGTAAATACACTTCACTTTGTTAAAGTTTAATCACGTAGTTCACTCGTGTTAATTAGTTTAGTTAATGGTAATACATAGATTGTATTTAACTGGTCGGTGTCGTATAGAGTTAAATAAATAAACCAACTAACCAACCAGCATGGTCCTGATTGAGCTGGATCTCGGGAACCACAAAGTATCGAGTTTCACTCAACTTGATCATATATAAGCGAGATTGATTTCTTGAACCATAAAGTACATGTACAGTATGGTGACCACCCGTCTTTGGTCAGTTTTGTACGGTCCCGAAAGTGGCCACTATAGACTTTAGACAAGTTTCACTGTATCAGGATTAGCCCACTCTGGTCTTCAGCCACAAAATGATTTATTTCCTTATATTCCATATAATTCCGTCTGTAGACCCATTATTGCATAAAGTCATGTCAATTATATCAGTCTCAAACGCATAACAAATTTGACTTATAGTGCATTTTAAGTTGTCCATTTGTTTTTAAAATGATTACAAATTTGTATTGGTATGACCTAAGAAGCCACAAACGCGTATCGACAGGCGTCCACAACCCACAGCAACTGACTAGCCCAACCGAATTAGTATTTCGCCCGGGCGGATTTTCACCCTGGTCCTCAATGCACTTCCGTATTTTTGCCAGTTCCGGTTTAGTTTTTACCTTGGTTAGCTGTTGCCTAAAGACACATTTGATTTCCAAGTTTTTGACTGATTTTTTTTTTTTTTTTTCACTCAGTCCTTTGACATATGGAAGGAAAAGGGTTTTCGAGTCCTGCAAATCTGGAGTGGGTTTCTTGGGCTTGTCAGAGGAAATGATTTGATATGTCAATTAAGTTAGGAGGGTAGCCGTTAGCCGCGAAGACGTTGCGTAAGTGGGTAGTCACAGGGCATATGTTTTCTGCACGCTTCTTGAGGCAGGTTATAATACCGGTTTTAATCCTGGGGTGATGATGTGAATTGTAGTGGAGATAGCGATCCGTGTGTGTGGGTTTGCGATAGACGGATGTGGACAGATGGTTATTGTGTCTTGTCACATGAACGTCCAGAAAGGGTAGTGTTTTGTCTGTTTCGGTATCCATCTTAAAATTAATTGGGTTCCGTACACTGCAAAAACCGTGGTGTTAAATTTCTGACACCAACCTGGTGTAAAACTTGACGTGATTCTTTTGCTGTTAAAGTAACATCAAAATATTCAAATCTTATTGAATACCTTGGTGTAAATTGTTCTGGTGTTAAAAAAAATAGTGTTATAAGAGAGCATGCGCGGAAATCTAGCTATTTGATTGGCTACAGGCGTTTCTGATCATTTTCCACGTTTGTGCCTACAAACCATAATCACACGTTGTACTAATGGCTATGTTGCAACGTGATTAGAAATCCACTTAAATTAGTCTTGTTATTTAAAAAAAATAAAGTTTGACAGGTGTTTTCAAAATTATACAGTGAAAGGGTAACTGTGTGTCATTGGAAAAAAAGAAAGGTTTCTTGTTGCCAACACTGTATTCCTGTGGAAAACAACCCCAGTAGACAGCCATGTTAGTATGTAGATATTAAAAGGTAGCACTTAAAAGGTAGCGCTTAAAAGGTAGCACTTAAAAGGTAGCACTTAAAAGGTAGCACTTAAAAGGTAGCACTTAAAAAAGACTAAGTAAACTAAGCATAAACTTTCGTAGCAACAACTACTTCATCTGATGCATTGAAAATGGGACAACTGTGTGTAACTTTGAGTAGACCGGTAACAAGTCTAGTAAATCATGGCGGTCAGATAATAATACGACTTTATACGAGTAAATCTTGGTCAGTTTTACTGGACCTTCAAATACCTAGAATGTTGTCGAAATTCTATCAATTTAGGGATTCATAACAACTAATGTAGAAGATAAACTGAATATAATGTATTAAAACCACGAATAATTACGTCAACAAATTTACAAATACTTAGTTTCGGTGTAACACATAAATTTTGAGATTCCTAATCGCGTTGCAACAGCTAGACTATCTGCAGTGGCTTTCCTTTTGAGATCATCATTACTCCTTAGGGGGATGTGAAGAAATAAAGAAAAAAGGCGTTCGCCTGTCTTCTCAAATCATGATGAGGACAAAGGCATTATACCAATTTCACTACTGTTCCACCACGAACAGATTAGTGCGAATACATTATTACTGTGAGAAGCAGTAAATTAATGTGCTCGTCTACAAGACGTTTCACAGCGAAATGTCTTAATTTTTGAGGGAAAGTGTCTTCAGTACTAACGCCAAAAGGGAATAAAGTGACACCATTTGTATTACAAAATAACAACGGCTCCTGGTGTAAAAAGTACACCAGAGTTGGTGTTAACATATTTTAACACCATATGCTGGTGTTAATATACACCATGGGTGTTGTCTTATATATGGGTCTGTCCATAGTAATGGGGCACATTTGAAAAATAAGTCAACAATTCCTTTCAGATGTCTTTAGTTTATCTCCGAATTAAAGAAATGTCCTTGTTTTGTTCTCAGGAGATAACTTTTGCCCAAAAAAGTAACAAATTGCTGCCACAACATACATTTTTAAAAAGCAAGTGTACAAATTTTCCTATTACGCATGTAACATGGACAGACAATTTTGTGACATCTTTTTCCGTCTTTGTTACATGCGTAATAGGAAAATTTGTGCACGAGGTTTTCACAAATGTATGTTGTAGGACTATTTTTCTTACTCCTTGGTGAAAAAGTTTAGTTTGATAATTTAAAGATAAAATTAAGACATTTGAAGTGAATTGGGACCTAAGATCTTGAATGTTACAGAATTGTACCCAATTACCGTGGACAGACCCATATAGACCGGGAAAGAATCAAATTTAACACCAAGGGTGATACATTTAACACCCGAGTTTTTGCAGTGTATACTGTTGAGATGGTCGAGGAATTTGTCCAGTTTCTTTTTCCCGTGTGGCTATATAAAGCTCTTAACTAAAGTCTTAATACAGACTATACTGGAGATTTAATTCTTTCTCTTAATTTTCATCTCGGAGGTTTTGAGCGAGTAGGACATCCCCTTCCATGTTCTCCACATCACCCCCGTGCCGAACTCCATTATACCTTCTCCCAGATAGTTCCCGTTAAGATTGGAAATATGACAATTACTGTACCACCAAGCACCGTGATAGAGTTCGGCGCAATTTTGAGATATTCTGTCGAGATCATGATCCCTGGTGGAGAACGGTAGAGTATTGTGTTTACGCGTCAATGAATCTCCTGAAATTAATTAAGAAAAAAAAAGGACGCATGAATAGGATTGTTATTACATAAAATAATATAGGTTTTCCCGGCCGACTCCGCACTTAAAGCAAATTCACGGAAGCGTCATTCCGTTTCACGCGTTGTACTGATGGACTGAACGCACATTTCGTTTTCCAAAAAGGAGTATTCACTTTCCGTGTTGTGCGGTCAAATGTATTAGTTGGGCAAGCAAATGATCATTATGTTTTCGTTTTAGGTCGTTCAATTAGCGAGTTTCGCGCATAGACTTTTAACAGAGAGCCTCCAATTCCGCGTCAAGTGAAAACGTCACCCTTTGTGTGTTGCCATGGTTTTTGGGTCTACACTAAAACCAGTGAACTGTTTCCCTGCGCTATACCAATGGACGTTTCAGATTACCAGCGAATGTTTAGACCCGATTACCATGGCAACTGACACAACAACAGCTGCACCTGCCACCATTCGAATTCGTTCTAGGCATCCAATTCCAAACTATACAAGGCCTCAAATTCATTTAATTAAGAATATGGCAATAACTGAAAGCAATTTCAATGTTATTTTTTGTTGCATTTATTTCTTTATATCTTATTCTTTTTCTTATTCTAATTGTTATGTTTCTCCGTTCAAAAGGTAGGCGCGTGCAAGAACACGCACGTGCTGCTCTTTCTTACTGTTTTTTTTTAATTGACCAATTGCAAGACAGTCCTATTGTTTAACATGTGCTTCAAACGACGTTATAGCTAAACTTTCAAGCATTATGGTTTTTTAAAGACACGTGCTGAAAATCGTGTTTCCGTGAGTTGTCTCTTTCCTCATGTTTCCTTATTCCCTCTATAACTGCCACAGCCTACACTCTTCTGATTACCAAAATAATCCAATAAGGCATACCAAATGAGCGTATATGTTATCACTTATCAGATATGCCTTATTATCGCTCATAAAAGAGCCTTAAGGGGCCATCCATAAAGTACGTACGCACGGAGGGGAGTAGGGGGGCTGTTGACATTGCGTACTCTATGCGTACAGAGGGGAGGGGGGGGGGGGGGGGGGGGGGGCAGGTCCAAGCCAATGCGTATGTACGCAAACCGAACATGTCTTTTTAGTAAATCGGGAAAGGATGGACAAGTTGACCATGCTCCTTATGCACGAAATATATTAGACAGGCCACACATTTTTCTCACACATCTCACATTTTTCTCACTCCTCAAATTAGGTTTTTCCCATTAAATCCCCAGTTGAATGATGCTTGAAGTGTCATTTTAAGGAAACAAATCAAAATGCAAAAGAAATCTATACATTTTGTCATTTATTTCAGACTTAGTTGGCGACATGCGAATCGTACTACACGTAGTAGTACATAGCACTAAACATGTAATACTGAACCATTTTTACCAATGCTGAGGTATATATGGAATGCGTATGCGTACAGGGGGGAGGGGGGGAGGGGGGGGGGGGGGGTGTTGGAGCCACTGCGTACGCCATGCGTACAGGGGGGGGGGGGGGGTGGGGAGGGAGGGTCTAAAAAGTCGGCAATTCATGCGTACGTACTTTATGGACGACCCCTAAGGTCTTATTTTGTTTGTGCGGTGTATTCTACGTACCTGTTTCTAATGAACGCTCGAATTCGGCATTTGCTTGCATGAAAACGATTACACCCATCACAAAATGTTAGTTCCCGTCTAATACTTTTCGATGTAACTCAAAAACTATTTTATAGATTTTTGCCATTCAAAAAGAGAAGTGTGCCCCGATGTCTTACGCACACGAGTGTTTACGTTTGGCCAGTAGACCATTTTCACTAAGAATTTACGCATTTCATAAAACAATTGCGCCAATACAGAAGTTGCACTTTTGTCAATATGTTCACTTTCACACACTGACAAATTGTTTTCTGGCCACTATTACCCCTTGTCCTAACTTCAGTTAAGTAACAGAGTGCTTATCTGCAAGAACTGTTCAATAATGAGTGGGTCAGCCGTATTTTGCAATCACCTCAAGACATCTTTTGCGCATGCTGTTTATCAAATTTCGAATGCTCTGCTAATCTAAGTTTGCCCGGACCTGCTTTTGGCGCAAAATCTTATAAAATGTGTGATTTCTCAGTGAAAACGGTATCAACTAACCACTCGTTGTGTGCGTAAGACATTGGGGGTACGCATCACTTTTTTAATGACAAAAATCAATAAAATAGTTCTTGAGTTTCATCGAAAAGTATTAGACGGGAACTAACTTTTTGTGATGGTGTATGAATGTCCGAACACACGGCTGACACGTTCCTTTGCGAAATCCAACGAGCATTGACGGAATTTGCTGGCGCTCTTATGAAATAGTGTGGTTCTTTTCCAAATGAAACGACCGTTGATGCAAATTAAATGGATGTTTTATCAAATAGAATGCAACCGATCTATAATTGAAACTCGATTTTGTGCGAAATTGCAATATCAAAGGGAATGTAAAAAGTCAGGAATCGGCCGGGAAAACCTACATGTATAGTAGAAGGTGTGTTTTACACATTTCGATAAATTTCAGATAATTTGATATTAATTGCAGTTTGGTGTAATTGCAAGTTTTCTATTTTGATGCTAATATAGGTTCCCCGTACATTTTAAAACATTTTCCTTCAAATTCATAACCAGTAAACTTCACGAAAATTCACAACTTTGCATATCGCAGGTTTATTTCGTATTTATCCATACCATTTCGTACGTTTTTACACTTTTTCGAAAAAGATTATTTGATTTCATCGTTGCCAAGCGAACGGCGAATGGAACAATTTCGTCAGCAGGAAATCAATTTTACATCTCATTCGAATTTGTCACTTTATTAATTGCATGATAACTTCGGATTGGTATAGGTCTTCATATTTTACATGAAATGTTTACATGCATATTATTATGGTTGCCTGATGTCGGCCTGTAACATTGACATGCGATGTTTGTTAAAGGAGCGTTCCCAGATTTTCTGGAAATTTGATCTAGATCTAACTTAACAATCATATAAAATACATCCCAAAAAATAATATTCATGACAAGAAAAACAAAAAAATTACGAAATATCAAGGTGAAACATTGAGAGTAAGTTAAGCAGTGCTTTGCGCGCCCTACCAGTTTGCCTGCTCCAACCACTGCTAAATTTCGCCACGTATCCTGCGAAGCGCGGGGTGGGTGTGACGTGACCCAACACCGAGTCTGGATGACACTTGCCATGATTGCCCAGATTCTGTCAACGGACGTTGGGTCTGTCACATGACCTGCACCTGAAACAGTAAAGATGGCTGCGTCAACACTATGCACTAAACACGTTAACGTTGCTTTGGCCCACTGTCGCGTTGACCTGTTTTCGTTATTTCGTCCTGGTTGTTGTCAGTGTGGTTTTACACAGTAAGTATCTGTTTTACGGACATCACTAATCCCTCATCGTGATCCCTTAGAAGGTGGGAAATCGCATTTTCCAATCTCTTTTACGCACTGATTTCGCGTGAAAACGGCCGCTTTTCTAAGATGCATATCTCGGCTACTGCTTGCTCAATTTACAAGATGAATGTAGTTTTTAAATTTACCGGAAATAGTCTGAAATGTGAAGTGACATTTTTAATCAAGATCGAACTTAATTTCTGTTGTTCGAAGTCCCTAATCAAGCCATCCTGCATGGGGCAAAATTTAGGCGACAAAAAATCCCCAGGAAAGTGAACGTTTTTCTTTAGTAATGCACCTATCAATAAATTATTGTCCCCCCCCCCCCCCCCCCCCCCCTTACACCCCTCCCCTTACATACCCCCCGGATACCCCACCTAAGAGGTGACAAAATACCCACCCCTTGGGCAACATTTAGGTGACAACAATCCCATTTGTATACAAATGCACAGACAATTTTATTTCAAAGGGTCAAATGCATAGGCGCAAGGGGTCTCGGTGGGTGTCCGTGCATGGTAATATTTCCAAGAAGAATACTAAGAAAGTAATTCAAAATTGTCTCATTGTACATCTCTTATGTGTAGGTTACGCCACCCAGCCAGGCTACCGGCTGAGCCACCATCATCATCACTACCATGCATTGGTTCACATATTTTGAGATTCGCTGACTAAATATTTAGATGAGAATACTAACAGCAGCAGTTTGTAGGCCTATACTTTTCTTTTATAGAGTTTTCTTTTTATGTAGCTGTCTAGGTTACAGTTAATTTTAAATCCCAAAACCAAAGACCAAACCTGCAAATTGAGAAAGTGTGTTGCATTATATCATGCTCATACTGATTCACTGTAATATTTATGTTTTGTATTTCAAATTTTTTTTTTACGTTAGTGCAAGCTACATCTACTTTTGTAACCTATTTTGCAGTGTGGCATTTCCAAAACAATATTTCATACAAACTGCATTGTGTACTAGAGCTTATTATAATTTTAAAGAAGCTGATGAAAGATACAAACCATATCTTACTTTTGCTTTGGGATCTGTGCAGCTTGAAATACATGCATTTTTTTCTAACCAAAGACTATGAACGTCAATTCAGGAAATTTCACTACATTCTATGAACCATATATTTTGTATACATGTATTCATATTTATATCTTTAACAGTTTATCCAGTGTACTTTGACAACTATTGTGTTTACGGGTGGCAGTTAAGGAGTTTAATTAATAATCTTTCCCTCGTGATGTACTCTTTGCAACAGCAAAACCTTTTAGTTGTGACTATTTATTCTGCAGATGGTTTTGCATGTACAATGTATTTAGTTACATTTTTGGCAATATTTACGTTTTTGAAATACACCATGTCATATTTACATGTATGTAATACATGTTTTAACATACTTATTGATCAGTTGTGTAGTGTGTTAAGTTGTGTGACAGTGAATAAACAAAAGAAAACCGTTAACAGTCTATCATTTTATGTCGTGATGTATTTTCTGTGTCACAAAAATAAGACCAATATCCTTTTCCCAAAGTGAGTTTGCTGTTTAAAATTTATTTAGGAAGATATGTAAGCATAGAGCAAGTAAACAGAAGATTGGGAAATATAGTAGCTGACCATTACTCAAATCTTGTGTACAAAAAAGGAAAATCTTCAAATTTAAATTTGAACTTACAGATCCTTGCTAAGTGATTTTAGGGGGAAAAATTATTAAAACTTGATTAAATACACGCTTGGCTTATTAGCTATGCTTTGAGAGTTTTCATAGCAAACTGGTTTTGATTTAGTGGGGCTTAACTTCAAAGATGCAAAATATAGATACTTAAAAAATTATGGTACATGTACTTGCATTCAGGGCGATTCAATAAAGTTCTGTGCGTACAACCCACGGAAGATAGGTGGACCGTAAAGCCGTCTAATCTGGAACGAGCAATGACGTCATCGTTAGCCAATCAGACTACGGGAAACCACACGGCGCCACGGCGGTAATTTGGGGTTTCTGTTTTTTTTCGGAATGCCGTTAGATTTCGTTGGATCCTGACTCGACAAGACAAATGTTCGTAACATTTTCATTATTTGGTAGAATATTACATATTCTTTGTGTATAAGGGAAACATGGACCGTTTTGAGTATTAGCCCACATCGGGCGGGCCCCGGGTCAAATTTGTGACGACACAGACGATGTTTATATCGGGACCCGCTGCGAGGGGAAGGTGAGGGGTTTTGTACCTTTTTAGCGTCTTGAGAGGAGACTATATAATAGGTTAGGGTTCAGGGTTAGGGTTTAGTGTTAGTTATTTTAAAGGAATTTATGGTTTTGAATGCGGTCGGTTTGGAACCAGCTTCGTGGTCTGGTTAGAAGAGAGCTTGACTTGTAATCATAAGGTTCGTCAGGATTGTCACTTGAGAAGTACCGGTATCAGTCATTGGAAACTATAGACTCTATTCGGGTTGAAAAATTAGGGTGTACCCCTCGCTGCGGTGTAAAATAAAACACGCGGCCGGGCACCTGCCGGGCGCCGATTAGACATCGGCAGGGCCCCGGCCGGGTTCACGGGCGCCGGCCGGGCGCCGAGCGCGGCCCGGCCTGCAGGGTATAAAAGGAACTCGACAGGGACCCTACAGCTGCCCGACCGGGCTGTGAGAATCGGCCGGCACCCTGCCGCATGCCGCAGGGGCCCCCTGGGACACCGCCAGGGCATCTGGCGGGTGCCTGCCGGACACCGACCGATAAATGGGCCAACAATTTCGCAAATGTTTTACGAAAGCCGCCCGAGTGCCCGCCGGCAAATTATGACTGTGGAGCCCGGCTACATACCCCCCGGGACCCCTTGGAAATGTGACTTAGGTATTAGGGGGATACTTGTTCGTATTTGTTTAAAATTGTATTCTAATAAACGTGTGCTACGGGTGCTGTTTGTCGCCCACAAATTAAAGCCTGCCCTTTCCAGCGTAGTCGAGTGTTATGCATGGTCCTATGAGCGCAATAACAAGGGAGCTTTTTTCACATCACAATTTTTAGTGGTGAATTCACCGACTTGTATTCCGCACGGAGATGGACGAACTCTACCAAACATAACACAGCAACCGCTTGGTCAATTTTTGCAGCCAAAGTATTTCTAAAATATGTTGTAACTTGTATATATTTAGATAATCATTTTAATACATAATTGAACTTTTGATTTTCCTCAAGTTGCTGCGAGACGTCGATCATTTGCGGAAACAACGGGCATGACCTTTTGTTTTCAACAAAAATCAGAACATTTTTGTATTTTGTTTGCCACTCATTTTTCATGCCGAACGTTTGAATTTGGCGAGGAACCGTGATTTTAGAAGTGAAAAAAAACCCCCCACAAAGTTAAACGATTTTTTGTGTCTAGGACGCATTGGTTCTCATTGCCAAATTTTCGGATTTTTTCTTCTAAAAACAAATAAAGCACGGAATTGTCTAACGCGATAACGTGTGCCGGCTTTCCTGTTTGATAAGACGTACGTACAGGTACCAGACTTCACAGTTCTCGGCTTGAAATACATGTATGTTAATAAACACTACGTCATAGGTATGCACAGCATAATAAGGAATGCCTGGAATGCGCTCGGAATTTTCCGAGCGGAATCAGGAAATGTCCCAAGACGATACTGGAAACTGGTGTGTATGGCGCCCTCTCTTGGTGATTGTCGGTGAATGTTGGTTAGCGCGCGGCGGTCAGTGACAAATATCACGCAGTATCGTCTTGCACCAAGACTAACTTCTGACCGGCGCGGCGGACTGGCTGTATATGCATAGAGGTTGGGGGTTCGAGCCCTACTTCGACCAACGTGTCTGTGTCCCTGGGCAAGGCACTTAATCCCAGTTGCCTCGTCAACCCAAGCGATATATGGGAAGCTGTTAAGGGGAATGCCACAATCTAACTGCTCATAGGGTTGTGCGCCTGACCAACAGCCACCTAGTTGAAGCGAAATGGTTCTGGTGATTCCCTGATGGCAGCGGTAATAATGGTAACAGCGCCTTGAGCACCCTTGCGCTTTACAAATATAATCATTATTATTATTATTATATGCATGACGTTAGGAGGCGCGGCGCGATACCCGATTGTAATTGGCTGTCCGTGCAACAATCCTAACGATTTTGTAAGCCGCGTGCTGATTGGCTTCGCAGGATACGTGCGAAGTTTAAAATTGGTTGGAGCGGGCAAACTGGTGGGGCGCGCAAAGCCACCCTGACACTTGCCCGATTTTTGTCACCGCAATGCCGCGCAATGCGTCGTGGCAAGGCGTGCCATTTCGGTGGTACGCAGCGTAGCGTAGCGTGAAGACTTGTTCGCGCCTTGTTCGCGCACTGTACACGCGTAAGTTACGCACTGTCTACGCAATGCGCAGAATCCCCACACGGCGGGCGTGGGTTATTTTATCACACTTTGTAAACAAGTTTATTGGCGACTTGGTTGCCATACAATCAAACTTTAATTTTGGAGCCCGAGGGGAATTTTACCATTATTTTTTTGTCTCAAAAAGAGTTTTTGCGTGTTTTTCGCCCTTCCCGTAATTAGCATACATTTTAGTGTCACGTGTATGTATAATAATTACTTGTGATGTTGTTCCTCTGTAGTTTTTTGATGTTGTAGTTGTTGTACAAATGTATCTTATTCCAGTTTGTTTGTGATTGTGAAGTTGTTCAATTTAGTATATTTGTTCTGTGTGTGTTTGCAGGGCCCCAATGGAAACCAGTTTTTGTAAACTGTTTGGGCACACCCTGGGTAAATAAATGGAATAAATAAATGAATAAATATAGGTTTTTCAGGGTTAACTTTAATTTCGTCCCAAGACGAGTGAAACGCACAAATGCTACAATTGATTTGGTCTTTGATCTTTCCAAATGATCAACGGTCAACCATTTCCAACATTTGTCTATTCAATGTCGTAATGCACCTATCAATGGTCACCACAACCCCACCCCCCCCCCCCCCCCCCCCCGCTGCCCCATTGAAATACACATTTCTGTGCATTTGTATACAAAACGCGCATGTTTTGCACCTGAGGGTCGGGATTTTTGTCACCTAAATGTTGCCAAGGGATGGGGATTTTGTCATGCAAAAAGTGAAAAGTGACAATCCCCACCTCTTAGGTGGGGCAGCCGGGAGAGGGGACAATTGATAGGTGCAAAAGAGTTCAATCGAATTCTTCCGACTGATGATCATCTACATCGTGTCAGGATTGAATTCGTCTCTGTTTAACCCATTTCAAAAAATTATCGATCAAAATTTGTCGGATGTTTAGACTGTATGTATAGCTTTGTGGACAAGCTTTTTAAGGACAGCTTTTCAGGTTAGTTTCTACCACTTGCTCTCATGATTCCGAATCGTCAACAAACATTGTATGTCACTGTTATAAACTCACGTTAGACAATGCCTGTAAAGGAATGAATGTGTTAACATAGAAATGGAAACACGAAGAGGTAGAAATAACGGAACTTATCATACAATCAAGTGACGAATTCAAATGAAATACATGTGAAATTGATTTCCAAATAACGCAATTGCTTCATTCGTCGTACGTTTGGCAACTGCTGACGACGAAATCGAGTATCATTTTCGAAAAAGTATGCAAACGTACGAAATTGTTTAGACAGATTCGAACATGAGCGACCAAATACGAAATTATACACGGGAAATGCAAAGTCGGGAATTTTCGAGACGAAATTGGAGTTAAAGGGACACACAGGCCTACTGTTTACATGGTTTAGTGATGTTGCAGCATTGGCAATACTTTTTTGATGGTCGTTGTGAAAACAAAATCATCAAAATATCCCGTAATTTACTAAAGAAGTGCAAAATTTACGAAAACGGTCAAAAGACGGGTTATACGCTTTACCAGCTGTTGCAACTACGCGCGAGCTTCACGACTTCGTCACAAACGATTCGCTCTTTTCCTACTGGGATATCTCCAATTTTCACTGGGCAGCCCGGACGACCGATTATGAATTTCCGTTTTCTATGGAGAAGTTAGCATCATGTTTTTTCTTCACGAACGTACCAACCAACCCGGCCGTACCGTGTGTGCACTCGGGATATTTGCCGTGCTGCGCAGGGCAACTACACTCCACCGTATAGTTTGCCATACTAGCACGCGCTCGCTGAGTCCCATTCTCCGGACTCTCGAAACAAACATTTATGTTCGAATTTTCTTACTTATGTTCAACTTTGTTTCATACCTGTATAAATAGTCTCTCTTTTATCAACTACTTATAAATATTGTGGAAAAATCAGAGTTGAATTTTGTGCAGTTCTGCAGTAAGAAACTTTCATGCGACTGGACATGCGACTGGACACAAAACTAGCTCGCAAGACCATGTGACTTTTCGAAACCAGAATATGGTTCCGAAAAGTCACGTGACCTCTGTTTTTTTGAAAATTGCTAAAAAACGGCAAAATTCCGTGGTTTCTTTTTAGGATATGTTCAGTTTATTTCGGAAGGGCATTCAGAATCTTGTATGGGTCAATTTCGAGCCCAAAATAGCCCAACGAAGCCGGTGTGTACCTTTAACTTGTTATGATTTTGAATAAAACATGTTTAAAATGTGCGGGAAAACGTATATAAGCAACCTTCTGCGAGTATTTTTCCCCTTCTTTTGAACTCGTGACGGGTGGTGGGGGAAGGTTGGGGAAACAATTATTCTTACCAGCCGTTCCCGAATAGTCTGCCACGTGCATTGCGTAACTCTCACTGCTACTACCAAAACCAAATGTGTTATAGGCGGCATAAGCTGAGTTATCGTCGAAGTCTGTCATATCAATCCGCAGTTTGTACTCGCCGAGGGAAATGATGCGGTGTATGTTGTCATTGCCGAGCCAAAATTCGCCGGTTAGATCGCCGAATCCCTGCCGATAGTCCTCCCAATCGAGATAGAAATCAACGGAGCCGTCTTGACGACGCTGAAACACCTATATGGTGGTGAATGGATACGTTAAAGGAGTTGTACATATTGTTTCCAGAAAATGGATTTCGTTCTAACCCAACAAGCATAATATAAAACACCTCCCCAAAATACTATCCATGGGAAAAATCAAGAAATTTGGGTATGGAAGCAAAAGGGTTAATTTAACCACCAAACTGCACGGTTTTGTGTAACCGAGTTTTATTTATTTATTTATTATAATTTATTTGTAAATAAAACGTTTGTCCTGGTCAAGACAAAAACTCATAAAAACTGTCATCAAAAGATGACATTAAATAATCAAATAAAAATAAAGAATAAAAATATTGCGCATATACGACCCTATTTTACCGCTGATCATCCTTATCACAGCAGTCGCAAGTCAAAAAGTTTAACTAGCCGTTAACAAGTATTGCTTATTAAGACGACGTCTAAAAACACCAAGGGCGCGGTAATTGGAGTGTTTCTTAACTCGCTGTCAAAACTAGAAAACCTTTTTGGAAACTGAACCAACCCAGAACATTTATAGTTGTCCGTCCTCGGCTTAGCACGGTGAAACGTTAACACCTCAAGGTGTCGTTTGTTAACAACAAATCCACCTGTAAAATCAAACTTGAAATGGTACGATGGATTCACAAGAAGACATATTCAAAAAAATCCCTTTGATTTGCAAGAGTAAGACCTGGAGACTTAATGCGGTCATTCTAGGGTTGTTTCTGAAATCCTTGCTTTAAAATAGCCCTACTAGCCCTTCCCCGAATAGATTCAAGTTGAGTTATGTGTTTCTGGCTAAAAACCCACCAAACAGGAGAACAAAAATCAAGAATAGGGAGGAAAAAAAGTCTTGTACAAGTGAAGGGCAATTTTCGGGGCCGAACCACGTGTAATCAAACGAATACGTCCAAAAGTTCTATATCACTTAGTGACACAATCTTGATTTATTTGGACAGTACACTCTAGTAAAGAATCCCCAATGTAATGAGAGGGCTTTACTAGTCGTCTCCATGAAAATCGTATAATTTTACATTTCACCGGATTCAGACACAAACAGTTTTGATCACACCATTTTATAATGGCAGACAAGTCCTCATGTCCTGGCTGTCAATATCATCAATTAAAAAGTCATCTGCATGTGTGGTTTTTTGACGATATCCTTGAGCGCGAAATTTCAGAATGGTAATGAGAAAAATATGACAGAGGATACGGTATCATAATCTCAACACCCATGGAGAAAATGGGGTGTGGGGGGTGGGGGGGGGGGGGGGGGGATGCTTAAAAATGTGATATGGCACCTCCTTTAATCAGGGTATCCCCGGAACTACTTTTTGCTCAGCTGCACTGCCGCTCTAAATGAGTGGCTGACGGTTACAGACGAATTCACAATCGCTATTTTGAAATTGGTTGGTGAATATTATAGGCTAATAGGGCGTCCAAAGTTGTCAACGTTTTCACGATTCTACAGAGCAAAGCGTACAGGAAGGGGGAGGAGGGTCGAAGGCCGCGTAGACTTTACATGCACTGTAAAATGTTGACATTTCATGGTACTGACAACAATGTTGATAAGTAGTATTTCGGGGTAGGGAGGGGGTCTTGACAAATACTACTCTCTGAGTTCTGGGGCGGTCGGGTTGGCGTACGGGTTCTTTCCTCGCCTTTCACCTCTGACGTCCCGGGTTCGAATCCGGGGCGTGTACATGTATGTGGATTGGGTTTGCAGTCCCTACTTGACCGCGTGGGTTTTCCCCTGGGGCATTTCTCTGGGGGTTTTCCTCCCACTTCTAAAACTGCAACTCCTTCTTCGTCATCTCAAGTTGATAATATAGTATAGTTAAAGCTGAAACCGTATAGTTGATGGCATAAAGGGCCTTAGTTGCCGAAGATGCCATAAAATGTACAACAACAACTACTACTCTCTGTAGAACTGTGTGAAAATGTTGACAACATTGGACGGCCCCTACTCGAATACACGTGTAAGCCTATATACGCGTGCCCTCCAGAGGACATGGGTATACTCACAATATAATAAAGTAAGCCTCAAAGCCTCAAATCCGGGTTAATATGTATAATCGGTTTCTATAATTGTTTGGATCATAAAACATAAAAAAAAAAAAAATTGGCTTCCCATACCGTCCATCCACCGAAATCAGTCTCCATGTCGCAGTACACATCGATCGGGGGACCTTGGTCGAGAGGTTGAATCAGATACACGCCGCTATCGACCTCGCCCAACAAGGGATCCGTACAGTCCTGAGGGAGAGTGACTGTTTAAAAAAAATCAAGAATTGTTAACTGGCGGAAATCTGGCGGAAGTATAAAGCCAGCATTTGTGCATTTGTTGTTGAGAAATAAACTACGCATGCATTAAGACCCAGACATTTCGGCCGATTTTGGCTTGCATTTTTTTTTTACTTATAACAAATCAGTTGTATCTGAAAAAATAGATTTGGGGCAAAAAAGCTTTTTTGTGCCCCGAACAATTGCCTATTTGTAGCCTTAATGTAACTGTATGAGAATAAGCCGAGTAATTAAAACGTCCAGTCAACTGAACTAAATCTCATATTTTGCCGAATAGAACCACAGTTTTTTTAAAAATGTTCTATGCATTATATTTTAGTTCTTGAAATGCTCTTTCCATTGGTATAATGATTGTTTTAAATAATTATTAGTAAAGTGGCAAACGAAGCAGTGATAGCTTGTCGAGACGTTTTGAAAAATATGAAAAACAGGCAAAATGTGTTCAGTCAGATATTTTTACAATCCGCCATAAACGGCCAGGGCAAAACTTTCTACTTTTATCAAAAATTGTTACTTTGGTTACTTGGCTACAAAAGTAATCCGTCTATTTGAGCGAAACAAATCGACCTTTTCAAAGACGTCTACAGCCCACTTTGCTCCCTACAGCTATCGCATAGTAAATGAATAGCGCCCTCTATTGACGACAGTTGTCGACAGTGAGCAACATCGTGGCTCTGCAAGGTCCATTGTGTGAACTTCTCGTCAGGTTTCCGATGAAAGGGATGTGGGTTATGAATAATGTTGTATGATAATTAAAAGTATGTAGAAAAATAAGTTGGACGGCAAAAACCAAGTTACGTGGGATTGCGAGAGAGATTATTCAAGAGGAAAAGGTCGCACGACAAATTTGAATTGTGGGGGATATAAGTGGGGGGAAAAGGGCTGAAAAAATAAAGGCAGTTCATCGGGAAAAGCATCTTGATGAACTACATGTGTATTAGCTGAGGCATTTCTGGTTTTGCATTTCTGGTTTTGCCAAAGTCTCATGAGAAAAACCGAAAAACCGAATGGACACTTTATCACCGACTGTGGTAAAGGCGCTCTATTTGTCATCTACTTCAGTGGCTTCCGAGGTTGATGTTCATAAGAAAGGAATACAATATGAACGTCCTAAAATAAACAAAATATTATTTAAATATGCGTTTTTAATAAACACTTCAGAGAACACTTCAAACGAACCGCCAGAATTCGGCATCGGCTCAACAGGAGTTTGAAATGGGCATAACTTCAAACAATGTCAAAGTAATCGTCAATAGAAGGCGCTTTAGCTTTCGTGAACTGCGTGCGTTTTAAAGCCTCTTGGAGGTTTTGCGGCTGGGTAATGAGCTGTTTTAGATTGCAAATAGGTTGAATGGGTGTGCAAAGTGACTACATTAAAGGTATATTGAAGTAAGTTTGTGGTATTTTGTCATGTCTGGGTGGTACTGGCTTTTAAACCACTGTGGCATGCTTTTAAAATATTATAACATTATAGTATACCTTGATGGGCCAGTTTTTGAACGTCAACAATATTTATTTTATCACGTGGAAAACATTATTGTTAGCGTTTTATTATTGTAGGTTTTCCCGCACATTTTGAAATTGTTTTCATTCAAATTTACAACCGGTTAACTTCAATTTCGTCTCGAAAATTCCCGACTTTGCATTTCCCATGTTCAATTTCGTATTCGGTCACTCATGATCGTATTTGTCCAAACCATTTCGTACGTTTGCATACTTTTTCGAAAAAAAAAGACTTTTCGTCGTCAGCAGTTGCCAAACGTACGACGAATGAAGCAATTTCGTCATTTGGAAATCAATTTCACATTTATTTCATTTGAACTATAGTTTTATTTAGCGAATGCAAAGTCCTTCAGCCAAGCAGTTGCCTCCTGGTCTGCTGTGTGGAGGGTGACTAATCCTCCTTTCAGTCGTTGGAGAGGGCAGGCTTCAATGATGTGTTCCATTGTTTGCTCCTCTCCACAAGCACACAGTGGGCTAGGCCGGGCTGCTGCCCCATCTGTGAAGGCTGGCCAAACGCGGGCCGCGTAATTTTTTTTCCCAGGATGGTAAAGGCCAATATTTTTATGTTTGCTTCCGATTGGCTGGATTTTTGACGTATTGATAAATTGTTCATGTTGGATGTACATTGCGTGCGTACCATGTACTCAGTGAATAGCAAAACTCTGGCTGTGACTAGAAGTTGTACGATCACATATGACTCGTGTGTATAATTCCATGGTAGACTACTAAAGTGTGACGTCAGTTGCCATGGTTTTTGGGTCTAAACATTCGCTGGTAATCTGAAACGTCCATTGGTACAACGCAGGAAAACAGTTCACTGGTTTTAGTGTGGACCCCAAAACCATGGCAACACACAAAGGGTGTCGTTTTCACTTTAGTAGTCTATTCCAAGACCCAACCACTAAACAAAATGGCCTAGTCGGAAGGCAATTCTACCATGTGGTTTGCAGTACTGATTTCGAAGTTAGTATTTCCCTATGTTTTTTAGTTGGCCCATGTGTTTTCTTCCTCCATGGTTGGCCCAAGGCCTATACAGTAGGCTAATCACCAAAATATTATATACAGCGGGTGAAAATATAATTGTTTTCTTATAGGCCTCCATCAACTTTAAATTAGGATCATTATTAATTCAACAATGTGAACAATTTTGTAAAAAAATAAGTTTGAGTTCACATGCACCCTGGTTGCGCAAAACTAGTTTGCAGTACTGGGAAAAAAATACGGTAGAATCCAGTGTGAGATTTGTACAGCATGTTTGTGTATGAGCTGTTCAAACTCAAAGGCTTTGGCGATCGAGGTCGGCAATAAATATCATTGGTAACGTACGTGATGACATGCGGAATGGAGGTCAAAGTTTGATTTAGCACTGATCGAAGTGCCTTTCCATGATCCATCACACCATGGAGGATCACACATAATTGTGAACGCATATACAATTTATGGTGAAAAATAGACAATACAAGGACTAAACATCTGAAACAAATACTGTAACTTAAAACTTTTACGTCACAAAGTCAATGATCATGAAATTATTGAAAACATATATGCTAACGAGTTAGCCAGAATTTTCAAATATTAAGTATTTTCTTGGAAGATTTTGGTTTTCTTTGGCAAATATCTATGTTTATCATTTAAATCATTTATTATTATTATTATAACTGGTTTATTTCATATCCATTATAATGACACATGGCAGTCAAAGGCTGAATATTGGTCATTTTACAAACATCATATTTAAAATGTTATTTAAATTTAAAATCTATAAATTTAACACCAGAAAAAGGAAATACAAATACATGTACCGGTACTCACAAATTCACAGCTAGCATTTGGTCATTACCCAATGAGACAACATGCTCACAATCACAGGTGCACCATCCCAAAATGAAGGATCCAGAGAATCCTAAATCTTCCATAAAATAAGATAAGTGCACATCTGCAACCGGTGCATGCTGTCACTATAGGGCTTGCCAAACGGATCACAAAATTAGCGCAAAATCTTTACAATTGAGGGAATCGCTGACTTACTATATCTTTCCGTACGACATTTTAAAAAGGGTAACATAGAATTATTACTACTTGAACGCAGTTGCCTACCGCTCGATCGGTTTTGGGGCAACATATCACGATACCTTGTTGATGTCAAGAGTTGCTTCCCGAATTTGTACAAGATGTCTTGGCGTCTACTTTCTAGGTTGACATTTATTTCTTGCCGGGTTGAATAAAGCGCTGCATAAATTTATATTTGTGTCGTTGTTCTTGTTATGGTTTCGATTTCTTCCCATCATAGAGCAAGGAAACCTTGCTCTAATGTTGGAACTTAGAACAATTTCTTAAATTCAAACAACATATTGTAATGACATCAATCAAGTCATTTTTATTACCAAACTGTTCAATTCGACAACATATACATGTACATGTACATGTACAAAGAGAGTAATTCTTTGGCAGTAACATGGGCCTGGATTTCTTGCAGTATTTGTGGTCAACGTACTTAGGTCACACTGCACAACAAACCACATGCACACTGACAGTACAGTGTGCAGTATACAGTGTGCACTATGCAGGTATATGACATGTAATAAACAAGAACATGAATATGCATAATGATCTGACCAACCAAAGCGAGGTATGCAAATATTGGCCTTTACCATCCTGGGAAAAAAAATTACGCGCACGGGCCATGTCCAGTCCTGAATCTGTTGATGGTTGACCACTGTCCCCTTGGGAGTTCAGTGACAGGTACCTGTTGGGTAGGGTCTGACACGAGGTGTTTATTGGGGACCTCCTTAGACGCCCACTCCTTTTTCCAGGCTGATTGGATGGTGAAGTCAGCTGGTGGGGTGTTCTTCCAGATGGGGCGTCTGGATGGGAGTGGAGCAGTGGGTGGGTTAAGGATGTATTTGTGGATTGGTAGGTGGGGGGAATCTTCAACCTTTCGAAACATCCTTTGAGTGGATGCTGCTCGTCGGATGTGTGTGGGTGCAATGTTTGATAGAACAGGGAGCCAGGGGAGTGGTGTTCAGCGTATTGTCCCGGTTGTGATTCTCATGGTTGTGTTGAGCTGAGTGTCCACGTGGTGTGTGTGGGATGACCTGGACCAAACAGGGGCACAATATTGAAATTCTGCTGCAGAGTATGCAAGGGCCAATGCTTAGGTGCGTAGTGTGGAGGTTGATGCGCCCCATTTTGCACCAGCAAGCTTGCTAAGCAGGTTGTTCCTGGACTTCACCTTGGCCGCCGTCCCTTTTATACACTACTCAACAGAATTAAAGGAACAAGAGAACATAATGTTTTTGTCATGGTCTATATGGGCTACCGTTAGAACAAGAGGAATTAAAGTTATGTGAAAATCATTCAGGTGTTGTCAATTGATTCTCAAACAATACTCAACAATGTATGGCGAAATTTATTGATGTGGTAACCTGTTAACATGACTAAAACATGAATGAACAAAAATATGGACATAATCATCTGGCAGGTTATCATGACTATCGGTACATTGTCCATGTTTTGGCAAAGTAAACGTTAATTAATCATTGTCTAGTAACTGATATGACCTCCACGTGCTTGTATGCACTCCTGACAGCGTCGAGGCATGCTTAAAATTAACTGTCTTATAGAGTCTTGAGGAATGTTCTCCCACTCTTCAACCAAGGCCTCTCTGAGTGTCTGTACAGAGTGTGGAGCATGTTCTCGACCTGCAACACGTCTGCCAAGCATGTCCCATGCATGCTCTATAGGGTTTAGGTCAGGAGATCTTGCCGGCCAGGGCATCGTGCTGATTCCCTCACTCAAGAAAGTTCATGGACACTCGTGCAGTGTGTGCACGAGCGTTCTCTTGCACCAGGATGAAATTTTCACCTACGGCAGCAGCATATGGCCTCACAACAGGTTCCAGTATCTCATCTCGATACCTCAAACCTGTTAGTGCACCACCAGCTACCACGACGAGGTCCGTACGCCCCTCCAGGAAGATACCCGCCCACACCATAACTGATCCACCTCCAAAGTGGTCAAATTCGACAATGTTGCAGTTGAAATATCGTTCCCCCGACCGTCTCCAAACCCTTACACATCTATCATTGGTTGAAACAGTGAACCTGCTTTCATTTGAGAACAGTACTGGTGCCCACTGGTCCATCTGCCAAAATTGATGGTTTCTAGCAAAGTCCAGCCGGGCTCTGCGGTGTACTACGGACAAAATGGGGCATGTGGCTGGTCGTCTGGCTCTCATACCATATTTATGCAGCCGATTCCTGACTGTTTGATTGGAAACACGGACATCAGTTGCCCTGTGGAAGCTTGTGGCTAAGGATCTTGCAGTAGATCGTCGATTTCGACGTGCCAGGATCCTCGGGTATCGGTCCTGGGGAGGAGTAGTCACACGTCTGCGACCTTGTCCTGGCCTCCTGGTGTACAGACCATCTTCATTAAAACGTCTCCACAACCGGTTGATGACACTTACGGACACATCAAAATGTACAGCCACCGCACGCTGTGTATTGCCAAATTCACGGAGCTGGACAGCTCTAGCAACCTCAGCTTCAGTTAACTGACGGCGAACACCAGTACTCAGTCCCAGCAGACAGACAACAAACAACAGAATTGGAAGAACCTTCATTTTGTTGCAAGAAGTGATAACAACTAGTGATGACAAGTGTACCAATACCAACACCTTATACAGGGTAAAATAACACGCCTGTGGACACCCCGTGTCCACGTGTTAGAAGACACGAATGATTTCACCAACATTGTTGAGTATTGTTTGAGAATCAATTGACAACACCTGAATGATTTTCACATAACTTTAATGCTCTTGTTCTAACGGTAGCCCATATAGACCATGACAAAAACATTATGTTCTCTTGTTCCTTTAATTCTTTTGAGTAGTGTATGTTCCTTGAAAGATAGGGTCCTATCAAGGGTCACTCCAAGGTAGGTTGGATTTGGGGCATGCTTAAGTGGGAGCCCGCTCAGGTGGATGTTAAGTTCTCTGGCAGCTTTTGCGTTGTGGAGATGGAATACACTAGAGACAGTTTTTGCTGGGCTTGGTTTTAGACGCCAAGTTTTGCAGTACTGGTCCAGTTTGGTAAGGTCTTCAGTGAGCACCCGTTCCAGTTGGTCAAAGTCTGGTGCTTGGAATGCCAGACAGATGTCATCAGCGTAGATGAATTTACGGGATTCGGTGCTGGGTAGGTCGTTTGTGTAGAGGTTAAACAGTGTTGGAGCTAGAACCGAGCCTTGTGGGAGCCCATTTTTCTGTGTTCTCCATGCGCTGGTGTTCTGTTCGAAGTGAACTCTAAACCTTCGGTTGGTCAACAGGGTTTTGATGGTTGCTGTTGCCCAGGCAGGAAGCACCTTTGTGAGTTTCAGCAGGAGGCCTTTGTGCCAGACCGTACCAAAGGCAGCTGTGAGATCGAGAAACACAGTCCCTGTCTTTAGTCTGTTCTCGAAACCATTTTCGATGAAGGTGGTTAGGGCCAGTACTTGTTCTCCTGTGCTGCGATCCTTCCGGAAACCTGCCTGATCCACGCAAAAAATATCCTCTACTCCTGGGGATATACGCTGAAGTATAAGGCGTTCCAGGATTTTGTAGGGAACGCCGAGTAGAGAGATTGGGCGGTAGCTTGCTGGTAGTTTAGTGTCTTTGCCAGGTTTTAATATGACAATGACTTTTGCTGTTCGCCATTTCTTTGGGATCAGGTTGGTCTGTATGATCCTGGTGTAGAACTGGGTTAGAGCTTGGGGGCCCAGATGTTTCATAAACTCTGGTAAGATGTCGTCATATCCTGCTGCCTTTCCATATTTCAGACCCTGCAGGACTTTCTCCAGTTCAGCAGCCTCAAAAGACTCAGGGTTCCTTTCCTCTTCGAACGCTTTCCGATGTAACTTTAGCTCAGTTGTAACTGCTCTTCTGATGTGTTTGTCTTGGGTTGCTTTTGCAATAGACAGCAGGTGGGATGCAACTTGGTTGGGTGTGACAGAAGATCGGCTTTGGATAGGAGGTTTCTGTGCAGCTCCTAGGCGGCGGATGAGGCTCCAACGTTTCCTGCTAGAGTGGGTGAAGTTCAGGTCAGCTACTGCCTCCTCCCACTTTTTTCGCCGGGCTGTTGTTAGCGATTCAATGGGGTGGTCTGCCATCTCAGGGTCCCCAGATGTTTTATAGTTTTGTAGGAGGGCAGCACTGTCTTCGTCCAGGCATGGGACGTAGAGGGGTCGGTAGCCTCTTGGGATAGCTGTGTGGGCAGCCTTGTAGATGGCACTGCGGAAGCGGTTGTATGCTTCGTCTACAGTGATGGTGTGTAGTGGGATGGTGACAATACTCCGGTCCAGAATTTCACTGTATTTCTTCCAGTTTGCTTTGCAGAAGTTCCAGCGCATCTTCCTCGGGCTGGTTATGACTGGGAGTTGTAGGCCAATGTGTATGAGCGAGGGCCGGTGTTGACTGTGTGGAAAGTCGTCAAGAATGAGGGTCTGTGCAGGATAGGGGTGCCGGTGCCATTCAAAGAGCTGACCCAGCACAGGTCAGAAGAGTAGTCCTTATTCCACCTGGCTGAGTTGAACGTTCCTCTTTGTTTGGGGTCGTGTATCAGAACAAGTTCATTTCTGGATGCCCAGTCTGAAAGTGCCTTACCGTCACTGTCCGCTGCTCGGTATCCCCAGTCAGGGTGGTGGCTGTTAAAGTCCCCCACATAGATGGCAGGGTGGGGTAGGGTGGGTAGAACCTGCATGTCCCAGTTGACACTCGGAGGCTTGTACACATTAGCAATATGGAAGCCACTAATGGTTATGGCATCGGAGTACTGTGTTGTTGTCAGGTGGTTTGCTTCGGCTATGTCAGACCGCACATAGGTGGCAAGTCCATGTTTGGCATGGGGTGTGTAGCACAAGAGGTCAAAGCCATTGATGGTGTAGCGCCCTGCTACCTCTGTGTCAATATGGGTCTCTTGGAGGCAGATAACATCAATAGAATGTTGGGAGGCGAGGACTTCAATGAGGCTTCGCTTGGCAGCAGAAAGGCCTTCAGCATTGAGTTGTAGTATGCGAAGGGCAGGCCCTACTGCTAGGTGCTCTTGAGGATGTCTGCTTTCGGCTTTGGGACTGTGACTAGGATTCTTCGACTTGGCTCTCTGGTGTTGTCTCTTGGAATTTAGTCTGCTTGTAGGGTCATTAGCTTCCCCAGGCGAACCTGGGTACTGACGGAGGACGCGACGTGAACGCTGATCCATTGACGGGTTTATACAGTCTGACCATCCGACGAATTTGATCGACAAATTATTGAGGTCGGTTGAACAAAGATGAATTAAATCTTTACATGATGTTTGATCTTCAGGTGAGACAAATTCGACTAAAATCTTACGACGTTGAATGGACAAATATTGAAATTGATTGGTCATTGATCATTTAGAAAGACTAATGACCAAATCAATTGTAGCATTTGGGCGTTTCACTCGTCTTGGGATGAAATTGAAGTTAACCGGTTATTAATTTTATTGATTTGTTTTTAAAAATGTGCAGGAAAACATATATTTAACGTTTTATTATAGGTATTATACGATTATACGATTTCCCGTATGTGCGTGAATTTAGCCTAATGGCATTTCATTTTAGCTCGAAATCGAAGGCACATCCGCAATCCTGTATTCCTTCTAATTTATCATAAATCTATTTCGCTAATGAGCAGCCGATTTCCCGGGCAGTGTTATTTAACGTCTGCCTGGTACAGCCAAACGTACTCTCTAAATGTAAAATAGTGAACAATTCACTCTTCAAAAGAGTGAATCCCTTATAAAAGCACTCAAAAGGACTGAAAATCACTCTAAAAAGAGTGAAAATAACAGATAATCCTCTAAATTATTATCATTATAGGTTTTCCAAGACATTTTTGAAAAATGTGTACATTTGTTCGTAAAAGAAGCATTCGTTTTCGTGCGAAATAGAAATCCCTCTTTTTATTTAACAAATTATTATTCTATTTCCATGAAGGTACATTCAGTCGTAACAAAATCAGCATATGATATCCCGAATGTGCGTGAATTTAGCCTATAATGGCATTTCATTTTAGCTCGAAATCGAAGGCACACCCGCAATCATGTATTCCTTTTAATTTATCATCAATCTATTTCGCTAATGAGCAGCCGATTTTCCATGTGTACCCCCCTCCCCCATAAAGAAATATAATTTTGGTTCCAATTTGGAGGGAGGGTAGCCAGTCATATCGGCTTATTGCGGACAGGGGGGTTTGGATCCGCGCCAGGCCTTCTGGTAAAATAGTCGAGCATATTTGGCCCGAGATACCCAACATGTTGGGCATAATTATACGAAAATATTGCTGCTTTATGTTGAATTTAACCAACAATTGGCCAAGCACATTTACCCAAACTTTGGATAATTAACTTTTAACCAACGATTAGATATGCACATATCTACCCAAACATTGGCTTATCAAATTTAACCAACAATTGTACATACAATATCATGCACCCAAGGGTATTTTGCGCCCCAAAGATGGGCATGTTGATATTTGAACCAAGTTGGGTAAAAGTTGGGAAAAATTTACCCATTTTTATTTACAGTGCAGGTATGCGGTTGTTCCCAGGTTTGCGGTTGATATAATTCGCCCTGCTTTGTGTTGACAATTCCCCAATAACTGAAGATAAATGTCATGCGGGAATAATATGCTCAACCTTTTAATAATTTCATCAAGAGGTAAACAAATACCCAATAAATAGCCGCTCCCAATTTACAGAACTTTGCATGTAACCAACGTTGGTGTTCTGGATGTTTTACCCAACAGAATTTGTTTTGCATATGTTGAGGAAATATGACCCAACAAACGTCAAAATGAAATTCTCCAACTTTATTTTGCCCAGCATTTTTTACAGTGTATGCCTAGTATACGCAATCATTCTCAGACATACACGTATAGATGCCTTGGTACTGATAATGGGGAAAATAATCGAACTCATGAAATGTGAGAGAACTTTAAGGAATACAGAAATACATAAATATACAATTTAGACAAAGAACCAACAATAAAAAACCCTAATCTCATGTAACATGACACGCTTGTTGAAAAATAATACCCAACTTTTCATCAACGATTGGTCGAATAGTTAACTCATCCGACATCTGGGCACAACATTGCCCATTAACATTGGGCAACATAAAAATATTTATTAACATAAAATACAACATTTATTAACATAAAATACTAATTGGGGGAATGTCTTCTACCAACATTTGGGCATGTAGCATACCTTAAAAGTCGGGTATAATGTCATGCGTTAGTTTGTTGGGCATTTTGAGGATAACCGTTGGTTAAAAAATGGCTGACTTGTTCAACAACCGGACAAGATATCTCCCACACTATTTAGAACAGTCATGTTGAAAGATTCAACGTCTATTGACATGCCAATGTTTTAATGTCTAAAAACATCAATTTATATACACTTTACGTACATCAGCATCGTGAATAAAACAGTGCTTAACATTATAAGTATATAGCGGTTGTTTTTAAAGGTTTCTCTTGAAGTCAAACTTGCACAAACTTAATTGATTTCCGTCTATTTTTATTGTAAACATTTAAAGAATGTTCCAGTTAGAGGTATAGCAAAAAAGGTGAATCATGGTTATTTCAGGAAGTGAAAACTACTGCTCCCTCGATGTTTGGGACTACTCCTCTAAGTTTCACCTGTGGAGATTGTCCAAATTATTTGGACCAGTAGTTTTCACTACTTGCCCTCAATCCATAAATAGGCCTAGGCCTACATGTATTT
Organism: Henricia sp. BOLD:AAB3569; assembly: GCA_037783545.1. Classification (NCBI taxonomy): domain Eukaryota; kingdom Metazoa; phylum Echinodermata; class Asteroidea; order Spinulosida; family Echinasteridae; genus Henricia; species Henricia sp. BOLD:AAB3569. Next base: position 191,826 of record JBBELK010000272.1, on the reverse strand, counting down.
TGTGGAGGAGTACATGCACGGATGTGTACTACATTTGTACATACATCTACACTGTTGCATATCATCAGTGCAACCGGCCGCCGGCTGCAAAACAATGATGCAATCTTTACAATCCCCAAACTTCAAAACGTTATCACTGCTATTCCTGACATGTCTTGAAAATCAACATTCAGGCTGAAGATACCACAAAAAATGCGCTTTAACACAACACGTTTTAGCACGTGAATTCTGCTACTTTGCTGTAAAACTTAGCACGCTTTTACAAACTTTAAAACAAATTAATCTCCGAGCCAATCTATCCAATATATTCCCCAAGGCATGGTCAAGGTTTACCCAGAACAATATTCACCCATTTCTTGGCGAATATGTGCTAAACTTTTGTGGCTCCAAACATAAACAACAATTTGGATTTACTGACTATCCAACAAGTTGACAAGAAAAATACAGACTAACAATTAAAAAAGGAAATCCGTTTACCCAACGATTCATTTGCCCAATGTTTTTTTTTACAGTGCGTGATTCTTTTTCCTTTACAAGATCATTTTAAACACATTGATGCTCAACTCTGCAATACATTGATTAATTAATCAATCAAAGTTGTATAATGATATGTATATAGGCGTGTATACTATATTCAAATTGAATGTAGAATATGCGGATTCAATTCATAACAAATGAACACAGGAATAGAACTGAACGAGGTCTAGAACTGAACTTGTGTCAAAATCTTGGTCATGAAAGAGCTAACGACCGTCAGAACACATGGATATCTGCTTGGACACTGTCGGACGTTGGCGTCTCGTGCTTGAAAGTCCAGTTGTCACGCAAGTGCACGTATGTACTATGTACTGTGCATGCCGCGCGCTCGGCGACCTGACCGAGTCTGCAACGAGTAGCGAAGCGGATGTGTACATTATGGAATTCTATTACTGCCAGTTCAGCGTCGCAAGTGTGGCGTTTTTGGCTGGCTCCGTAGCCGTTTGCGCCGTCAACGGCGCATTGTCGCGTCGTGCCGTCGCATTGTCGCGTCGTGCCGTCGCATTGTCGCGTCGTGCCGTCGCATTGTCGCGTCGTGCCGTCGCATTGTCGCGTCGTGCCGTCGCATTGTCGCGTCGTACCGTCGCATTGTCGCGTCGTGCCGTCGCATTGTCGCGTCGTACCGTCGCGTCGTGCCGTCGCATAGTTTGTACTGTTTGTATAGCACCACTGCAGCGTCGCGTCGTGCCGTCGCATTGTCGCGTCGTACCGTCGCATTGTCGCGTCGTACCGTCGCATTGTCGCGTCGTACCGTCGCATTGTCGCGTCGTACCGTCGCATTGTCGCGTCGTGCCGTCGCATTGTCGCGTCGTGCCGTCGCATTGTCGCATTGTCGCACTGTTGATATCAGTTCCTTAGCCGTTTACGCCGTCAACGGCGCATTGTCGCGTCGTGCCGTCGCATTGTCGCGTCGTGCCGTCGCATTGTCGCGTCGTGCCGTCGCATTGTCGCATTGTCGCATTTCGATTGAAATGGCCATTGTTTCGCCAGTAGGTGGCGTCCTATATTTTGCTACGTCTTCAAAATTTACATGAGTCTTGACGTGTGTTTAATTTTAAGACGTAGGCCTAGCCGTCCAGGTTTGGCGCGCGTTTGACATCCAGGGCGTGCGCGCGCACACAAGCCGACTTGACCATGTGTTGACGTGCTCTTGTCTTTTCATTGTGTTTGTTCACTCAAGAAAGTACTAATAATAGCCTATTGTACATCGAAAATGGATGATATTCTGCGCCAGTTGGGGCTGGAGTGGCTTGTGGAGGCTTTTGAGGATAACGGGGTAGGCCTATTAAAATCTTTGTCTGTATATACGTCTGTTCAATGTATTTAGAAAAAAGATCTCTCCCCCTGCCACGGTCGAACTTGTTCTTATTAATATTAGCCTACCGGGTAGGCTATGTCATGTATGTGTATCGTCAGAACCCCTAAATCCACGCGGTCCTATTTCTACGCACTCACCTTAAAGGGCCTTATTTCGGATTTTTATCAATGAAATATATGCTTTAAAACCACTCTACTCAGTTAAAGTCATAAAAATCCTTTATGGAGCTTGCTTTGGGCATGTTGGGGGTTAACATTGGTTAAAACAAAGGTTTTTAGTTTTTTATGCTAGGCCTAATGCAAATATGCATATATTCATGACCAAGGTCACTAAACTATGTCACAAGAGGCAAACACAGTAAAATCACATTAAACTGTGCACAAAAGATTCCACTTTTTTCTCAATTTTCCTGAAACTTTTGTAATCCATGGCTGTTTGAGTTTGTTTTACATGTTGCCTGCTGTAAGCCATGACAAAACTGGGGGTAAAAACTGCAGCATTTTGCCACAAGTCCAACTTGAAGTCTTATGTTTTTTCTTAACTTTCCCTTCTGTCTTCCTTATGTGATGCACTCAAAACAGCGCCCTCTGTCTGTGATTGATTGCAGTGAAATCTTCAAAGTTGAAAAAGGCCACCTTTTATTGATTTTACATCCAAACGAACAATTGTATGTCTTGCTGAACAAGTAATCCGTCATTATGAAGCAAAGATTAGGCACAAAGTTGTTTAGCATGTCACAGGCCCTTTAATGTTTGCCGGCCAATGCGCGCGTGTGCATAAGCGTCAGTTGCGCAGATTATGGAGGATCGAGGATACTATTGTACTTTAGTAGTAGGCCTAGTACTACTACCAACTACATGTAGGCTTAGGCCCTTTTGCATGTTATTATAGGGATGTTGGTAAAACACGGAACAGTGGAATGGAACACGGAACCGTTCCATTCCACTGTACCATGTTCCGCATTCTGTTCCACCCCTCCACCCTTCCATTCCACCGTTCCGTTTCGCCATTCCGCGTTTTACCAACGTCCCTATATAGGGTAGGCCTGGCAACTTTGAAAAAAAGAAAATCCAAATTGTTATTTTAATTTGAAACCATTTTCACACAACAGACAGTTAAGTTGCAACAGATATCAAGGTATTTTTTCCTTATACATTGAACAAAGATTAGAATAAAATTACCTCCTGATCCTGGAATCAAGTAGGCCAGTATATATCAACAGATCATCCACTTTAAAAATAAACTTCCCACTTGCACTTATGTCGCAAATGTTGCATTTCTGAGATAAATAAATGATAAAGTGGCTGCATAAAGTAATGCACAACAGGTGGCGCTGCGCACGCGCGGCAATGGTTATCCTGGGCACTAACTGAATGCAATTTTTGAAGGAGAGAATTTTTTTTTTTCTACAGAAAAGCAGCATTTTGCTAAAAATAGAGTTAATGTTTTAATTCAGAAGGATATGCCTTTTGCTGGAAGGCGCTTTCTAGTTTGATGATCACTCCAGAAATATAACTTGACAGACTCCGTACAGTTTTAACTTCAGTTCTTATAAGATTCTTATCAGAGGGTAGAAATCTTAAAATAAGAGTCTTCCGAATGAGTAAGATCGTGTTTGAATTCTTATAAGAATATTTTTTCAGCTCAAAAGTGATTCTGAGAAGTTCTTAGCTATCCATATTCTGAGAAAATCTAAAATGCTATCCAGATTCTTATAATAAATCGATGGATCAGGTTATACTTCTTATAACAATGTTAAGACTGAGAACCAGTCTAGTCTCTGGTACCCGGCCTCCAACAGTATATGACATACATGTATGCATGCAGTTAGTACCAGATTTTGTTTCTACTCATTATATGCTGGTTTGAAAACTGTTTATTATTATTATTATTTCTTTCTGGTATTCATACCAAGGATTCCTCAATAGTGCTCATTGCACTGTCACTCGTAAGCGTGAGGAAACCCATGAAGAATTATAATTTTAAATGGCCAGAGACATCGCGGAATCCCCTTGCTCTTAAGTTCACGAAAGAATGCTCTGGGATCTTTAGAGTGCGTTACCATTGCCCAACACACTGGACCAACGGCTTTACATCCCTTCCGAAGGATGGAGCAGTGTGGTTGAGTGCCTTGCCCAAGGGCAAGATTTCACCCATGATTGAGAGTCAATGGCCGTAACCACTCGGCCACAGTACCCCACTGTGTGCTGAAATCTCCCCAAAAATCAGCTTCATCAGCCTTACATATGTACTTACTTTACTGAGGTAATATTTGCAAAAAATCAACAAAACTGAAATAATGAATAGTTCTTTTTGTGGATTTGGTTTTAAGAATGTCGTAACTGGTATAATACAGCCAAACCACAACATGTACCAAGTACCTGTACATGTATGCACAGTGTGTTGTGTACAGTGTACATGTATGCCTACATATAGTGTAGGACTTTTTGCAATGTACTTTATGTGCATAACATCATTGTTGTATATGAATAAGTGCCAATTTGACAGAATTTTTTTAGTATTTTTAACCAAATAAGATAGATGGCAAGCTTTACAATGATTTTTCTTCCATCTCATGGAATTGCCCTTATACTGTAGTTGTAAAAGTTTTAGCCTAGATGCAAAAAAACCCACTGAAACTGAATGATTGCCATGCAGGTCAGACTCGTCAGTCCGAGTCGTCAGACTGGTCAGTCCGAGTCGGGACTTATCAGCGTTGGTTACCGGTATAACAGTAAATAATCTTGTACCATTGTATTAATTAGTCATGATAGGAAAGGAAAGCTGGTTTTTATCAATCAGACTGACCATGTACCCATATGATGTTTTTATGCCTATATCAATGTGCAGTAATCAAAGGTATTATGATTTCTTTAACTATTGTAGATGTTAACTGAACGTTTTGAAGTCACTAATTTTGCACATGATAATTTCTTGCATTAAACACCAGGGCTACAAAAAATCCAGCACACACTAACAGAAACTAATACAAATTAGACTTATTGAAAAACTCTTTCAAAGCAGCCTTTTAGCAGGGTAAACTGTACTATAAACGTGTGATTAAATTTTTTTGATTTTTATGTACCAATAAACACGTTATGAATTTGCACCGAGATGCGAGTCCCTTAATAATTTTTTTTCCCAGAAATTTGCCAGTTTCCTAACAACATCTAAGACCGCTCTCCATTAGCGTCCATGATTTTATGGGCATGGTTTCATTTCAGAAATTTATTGCACATGAACTCGATCAGAATATCATTATGAAACAATTTGTGACAGTGTCGTAGCCCCAGCAAGTTGGAACATTTTGTTGAGTGAATGTAATTTGTATGCTTCAAAATAAGTCCGGAAGAGAGTTTTGTCACTGATAAGAATCTGATAAGAATCTGATAAATTTCTTATAAGATTTGTATAAGATTTGTAAACATTGATCTTAACCAAACTTGGTCACATCAAAGACATAGTATACACGAATCCGGTTGCTAAGGACTCCTTCCCTGCAAGTCCGCCATAGCTGGGGGCCATCCACTGCCATGGACTGGGCGCTTTGTCTTGTTGTTAAATCGAACAGCGCACAACGCGTACGCGCGCGCGCGTACACAGGCTTCGCAAGCAAATAAACGCGCAAAATTGTTCGAAGTGACAACATAATGTAACAGCATATCATCAACACAAAACCCACAGTTCATGGCACTGGATGGCCCCCAGCTATGGCGGACGTACACGGACCATGACTTTGCAGCTCGGATTGGTGTATAAGAGGTGTGCACCCAATAATGGCTTCATTGTGACGTCATCAGTGACGTCATTACAATAGTTTAAAAATGCCTAAAAAGCCGAAAATGACCAAAATACGCACATTTTAAAATGATTCCCTTGCCAAAACCGCGTGACGCAGGGTTTTCATATTTGGCAAACATTTAGATCAGATCATGAGCTTCAATGTTCTTAGTGTAGGCATTTTCATCTGACCCTTCCTTCCTGGGTCAATCGAAGGTCAAAGTTCAGCCAATTCAAAAATCACATTTGTTGTATTTGTTTGTACTTATGAAGCAATATTAGCTGTTCAACCATGCTTGATTTTCATAAAACTAGGTACAGGCATGGGCCCCATCACAAACGTCCACCACCATGTAGAACGTCACCATGACGTCAATGATTACGTAATTATAATAATTTTAAAATGGCACAAAAGTGGATTTTTATCATGAAAATTACCAAAATATGCATTTCGTATAATGTTTCCCTCTATAAAACCACATGACCCAGGGTCTTAACATTTAGCAGACATTATAGATCAGATCATGGGCTACAATGTTCTTTGTGTAGCCATTTTCATCTGACCCTTCCTTCCTGGGTCAATCGAAGGTCAAAGTTCAGCTATTTCAAAATTCACATTTGTTGTGTTTTTGTGTACTTATGAAGCAATTTTAGCTATTAAAGTACGCTTGATTGACGACACAATAGGCTGCATGAGCTAACCGCGCGGGTTTAAAGCGCTGAACGCTATTCCAAAACGCGCGTACGCCGTGTGTATTGTACGCGTTCCTATGAAGTATGGGCGATGGACGCACGAAGCTCGCAAAGCGGACTGACAGCGCGCACGAGGATTGAAATTGTCATGCTTCCAAACTACTTCTAAAAAAATAAGTGTACATTTGTACATATCATTTCGTGAAGTGTGGTGAAGTGTGCCGTTAGCTACCATGGTAATTGGGTCTAAACATTCGCTGCTAATCTGAATCATCCATCGGTAAAGCGCAGGGAAACAGTTCACTGGTTTTAATGTAGATCCAGTAATTATGGCAACACATAAAGGGTGGCGTTTTCACTTTAGTAGTCTGTTCGCTGGCAGAGTGTGACGTCAATTTGCGCGCGTTAATACAATACAAATTCATAAACAATTAATATATTACACATGCCATTTTAATATACATGTAGGCCTAACATCTAAAAGCAAATTCAAACCTTGTCTGCATCACCCAGCTGAGCTCCATATTGTACTTTAAATCTGCTGTTGTAATCCCGTAACTATATAGCCATTCATTATCGCTTTACGGTTACCGTAACTATAGCCACTGCGTAGTAGTTCTGAATCCGTTGCATCACCAAATACACACGCAATCAGGCACGCATAGTGCACGCGACGTCAACTCAAATTCTCGAAACAATGACGAATCGAACCCTACGATTAACGATAACTTCGGGAATTTTTGCAAAAAGGAGCAATTCCTCCTGTTTCAATATGGCGGGCAAACGTGTACATCTTACACGTGTACATCATACGGAGCGCGTGTGGTCTAGTGGGTATGAAGCGGGACTCCCAATCAGAGGTTGGGGGTTCGAACCCCACTTCGACCAACGTGTCTGTGTCCCTGGGCAAGGCACTTAATCCCAGTTGCCTCGTAAACCCAAGCTGTTAAGGGGATTGCCACAATTTAACTGCTGTAGTGTTGTGCGCCTGACCAGCAGCCACCTAGTTGAAGCAAAATGGTTCTGGTGATTCCCTGATATAATAATGGTAACAGCGCCTTAAGCGCCCTGCAGGGTGGATATGTTCGCTTTTTAAAAACATCATTATTATTATGATTATTATTCAGATGCCCACATGCTCAAACAGACTCTGCCTTGTAGTTTGAACTAGTCTACTGTGTTATGGTTCAACTAGGGTAGGGTATTAAAAAATATGGTGTTGACCTTTGACCTTGCTATTTTGTAAAAGTGGTCAACGATGCCGAGATCGGGTTGGCAGTGTTAGTGTCTAAGGTAAATGCTTTCCAAAAAATGCGCCCTCTAGCGGCGAAATTAACAAATCTTAAAATGACCCTTTCATAGCAATGTTTGCGCAAATTAGCCCATATTGGTGCTTATAGAGTACATGTACGTCGACCACCAAACATGTCTGTGTTGTAAAAACATTGATTACGTCATCAGTCCTTTAAAGGTAACGCATTGAAGGTTAATATTTTGAAAGTTAAATAGTTGATATGTTAACAACATCTAATTTTACAAGGTAAGCATGCTAATTTTTCAAGTAAAAAAATGTTAAAAAGCCCTACGGTCTGTTCATAGAACAGACGTAGCTCTAGTTTCTTCTTCTTCTTCTTCTGATTTTTTTCTCATAGACAAAGCGCATAGGCGTTGTCGGCGCTTTTTCAGGTTGTTCCGAAACATTGATCTTAACCAAACTTGGTCACATCAAAGACATAGTATAAGAGGTGTGCACCCAAGAATGGCTTAATTGTGACGTCATCCGTTACGTCATTATAACACTTTAAAAATGCCTAAAAAGCGGAAAATGGCCGAAACATTTAGATCAGATCATGAGCTTTAATGTTCTTAGTGTGGGGATTTTCATCTGACCCTTCCTTCCTGGGTCAATCGAAGGTCAAAGTTCAGCCAATTCAAAAATCACATTTTTTGTATTTGTTTGTACTTATGAAGCAATATTAGCTATTCAACCATGCTTGATTTTCATAAAACTAGGTACAGGCATGGGCCCCATCACAAACGTCCACCACCATGTAGAACGTTACCATGACGTCAATGATTACGTAATTATAATAATTTTAAAATGGCACAAAAGTGGATTTTTATCATGAAAATTACCAAAATATGCATTTCGTAAAACGCTTCCCCGTATGAACACAAATGACCCAGGGTCCTCATATTGGGCAGACATATAGATCAGATCCTAGCCTACCATGTTCTTAGTGTAGGCATTTTCATCTGACCCTTCCTTCCTGGGTCAATCGAAGGTCAAAGTTCAGCCAATTCAAAAATCACATTTTTTGTATTTGTTTGTACTTATGAAGCAATATTACCTATTAAACTACGCTTGATCTTTATAAAACTAGGTACAGGCATGGGCCCCATCACAAACTTCCACCCCATGTAGAACATCACCATGACGTCAATGATTACGTAATTATAATTATTTAAAATTGGATTTTCGTCATAAAAATGAGCCACAAATGCATTTCGTACAATGTTTCCCTCTATAAAACAACATGACGCAGGGTCTTCATATTTAGCAAACATTATAGATCAGATCCTGGGCTATAATTTCCTTTATGTAGTCATTTTCATCTGCCCCTTCCTTCCTGGGTCAATTGAAGGCCAAAGTTCAGCCAAGTCAACATTTCCGTATAAACAGGGTGGATAAAAAAAAAACGAAACCGAGATATTATTGCTAATTGTAACTAAAGTAGGGCCCGTATGAATGAACAGGAGATATCATCTGTTAGGGCTGAATCTCCTCTTTAAAATGACACCATGATCATGCCATGATGTTTTCGGTTTACTGAGCAGTGACCAGTGTTATGCCAGGGGCATAGTTTTAGATTTGATCGTTCTCTATGCGAGCAAACTTCGCATAAATCAATTTTTACCGTAGATGTCTATTCCGTGTGCCCTGTGTGACACGGCGCCGGAAGCAGTCTTTTAACTGTCTACCACGGACGTGTAATTCAACAGAAGATGGTTTAACAAAAGTTCAGTGAGTATAGGATACAATCTTTCATGTTATTTCAGTCTTATTTAAGAGAGTCCACTCTCTACAAGAAAGTAATTGTATGCTATTGAGGGAATGTCATAGTTTTGCCGTGAGGCATTAATTCCAATGTTTGTTTTCTTTCTTTTTAGGTTTAGTAAGGTGCAAAGCTTAATATAGGCCTGAAATCATTAAGTCATTGTTATGATTTTATTGAACCATCTTCAACAAATCTAATTACGAAATTGTTCCTTCCTGGCCAAACTCTTTTCAATCTTAACAAATTATGTGCTCTGATTTCTGCCTTTGATGACTAATATATGTATATCAGTTTTTCGAGTAAACATCGGATTTCCATCCCAAATGTGAACAAAACAAACTAAAAATGAACAGTTTAATTAAATATTTAAATTAAAATATATACGATCAAACATTCATAACAAATCAGGCACCTATGATCGTGATTCCTGCACCATATACGGTCATTAACAAATGTATTTAACTAATGATCTCATAATGACGTCATCACGTGTCAGATTAAAGGTTCATGAAAATATTTTAAAATGCAAATTACAACATTGATTCCTTCCCATAAACGATCACTAGCAAAGGTCGTTATAAATGTATGGCTTTTCCGTTTATTTCTTCTTCTGATTTCCCCCCGCCCCCATTGACATAACGCATGGGCGTTGTCGGCACTTTTTGAGGTTGTTCCCAAACTTGAGGTTGTTCTTAAACAAACTTGGTCACATGAAAGACACAGTAGAAGAGGTGTGCACCCAACAATGGCGTCATCATGACGTCATCAGGTGTAAGTTTAAAGGGGCATGAAATTTAATGTTTCCATATTTTAAAAATTCATAAAAAAATCATCCGTTTGACCTACGATCTTGATTCTTTCGGCATATACGATCATTAATAAAGGTCTTTCAGATGCCCACATGCCTTAACATTTGACCTCATTCCCTATTGGTCAAACAGACTTTGCCTTGCCATTTGAAACTGGTAAGAGGTATTTGGATGGGGTCAAAGGTGTTTTAGTTCGACTAGGGTGGGGTATCCAAAAAATATCGCCATGACCTGTGACCTTGCTCACTTTCGGTAGAAACCGGAAGTGCATTTAAATGAACCTATTTTGTAAAAGTGGTGAAAGCTGCCGAGATGCGGTTGGTAGTGTCAGTGTCTAAGGTAAATAGGGTTTCTAAAAATGTAAGTTTCTACGTCATTCCATAAAAGGGCGCCCTCTAGCGTCAAAATTAAAGTCTTAAGATGACCCTTTCATAGCAGTGTTTGCGCAAATTAGCCCAATAGTGCTGCTTATAGAGTAAGTCCACCACCAAACATGTCTGTGTGGTTAAAACATTGATGACGTCATCAATCCTTTAAAGGTAACACATTAAAGGTAAACTTTTTAAAAGTTAAATAGTTAATATGCTAACATCTAATTTTGCAAGGTAAGCATGCTCATTTTTTAAGTTTAAAAAATGTGAAAAAGCCCTACGCTCTGTTCATAGAACAGACGTAGCTCTAGTTTTTTTTCCGTTTATTGGCTTTTTCGTTTAGGACGAAAAAGCCTTTGTTTTCGTTTTGATTTTTGTTTTTCTTCTGATTTTTTCCTAAAGACATAACGCATGGGCGTTCTCCTCACCTTTTCAGGTTGTTCTCAAACTTCGATCTTAACCAAACTTGGTCACATCAAGGACATAGTATAAGAGGTGTGCACCCAAGAATGGCTTCATTGTGACGTCATCCGTTACGTCATTATAACACTTTAAAGGGGCACAAAAACGCAAAAATTAGCAAAAAATGCATGTTTAAAATACTTCCCTGTCCAAACCCACGTGACCCATGGTCTTCATATTTGGCATGCATATAGATCAGACCATGCCCCACACTTTTCATCGTGTAGGCATTTTGATCGGATCCTTCCTTCATGGGTAAATTAAAGGTCAAAGTTCACCTATTTCACAGATCACAATTTTTCGGCTTTTTTATATTTATGCAGCAATTTCACCCCTTAAACATTGCTGAATTTTCATGAAATCAGGTACAGGTATAGTTCCCATGATACACTCTGGGCAGCATGAACATCATGATCGTGACGTCAGCGATGACGTCATTATTAACATTTAAAAATGCCGAAAAGTGATTTTTTAGCATAAAAATTATTACAATCTGCATTTTTAAAAATGCATCCCTTTTAAATACTACGTAACCCATGGTCTTCACATTTAGCATCCATACAGACCAGACCATGCCCTACAATTTTCCTCGTGTAGGCATTTTTATTTGACTCTTCCTTCATAGGTCAATTAAACGTCAAAGTTCACCTTTGTCAAAAATCACCATTTTCCGGCTTTTTGTACTTATGCAGCAATTTCACCCCTTAAACTATGCTGGATTTTTATGAAATCAGGAAAAAGGGATAGTTCCCATCCAACACTCTGAGCAGCATGTACATAATGATTGTGACGTAACCAGTGACGTCATTGTTTTCATTGAAAAATGGCGCAAAAGTGATTTTTTGCATCAAAAAGATTACAATCTGCATTTTTAGAAATGCATACCTTTCAAAACCCACGTGCCCCAAGGTCTTCATATTTCGTAGACATATAGACCAGACCATGCCCTACAATTTTCCTCATGTAGGCATTTTAATTTGACCCTTCCTTCATAGGTCAATTAAAGGTCAAAGTTCACCTTTGTCAAAAATCACAATTTCCCGGCTTTTTTGTACTTATGCAGCAATTTCACCTCTTAAACTATGCTTGATTTTCATGAAATCAGGTAAAGGTATAGTTCCCATGATACACTCTGAGCACCATGTACATCATGATTGTGACGTTATCAGTGACGTCATTATTTTCATTTAAAAAGGGCGCAGAAGTGATTTTTTGCATCAAAAAGATTACAATATGCATTTTTAGAAATGCATCCCTTTCAAAAACCACGTGACCCATGGTCTTCGTATTTGGTGAACATATAGACCAGACCATGCCCTACAACATTCCTCATGTAGGAATTTTCATTTGACCCTTCCTTCATAGGTCAATTAAGGGGCAAATTTCACCTTTGTCAAATATCACCATTTTCCGCCTTTTTTGTACTCATGCAGCAATTTCACCCCTTAAACTATGCTTGTTTTTCGTGAAATCAGGTAAAGGTATAGTTCCCATGATACACTCTGAGCAGCATGTACATCATGATCGTGACGTCATCGATGACGTCATTATTATCATTTAAAAATGGCGCGAAAGTGATTTTTAGCATCAAAATAATTACAATATGCATTTTTAAAAATGCACCCTTTTCCAAAACCACGTGACCCGGGATCTTCATATTTGGTAGACATTAGACCAGATCGTGCCCTCCAATTTTCTCCATGTAGGCATTTTCATTTAACCCTTCCTTCATGGGTCAACCGAAGGTCAAAGTTCAGCCAATTCAAAAATCACATTGTTTGTATTTTGTTGTACTTATGAAGCAATATTACCTATTAAACTACGCTTGATCTTTATAAAACTAGGTACAGGCATGGACCTCATTAAACTTCCACCACCATGTAGAACATCACCATGACGTCAATGATTACGTAGTTATAATTATTTAAAAATGGCAACAAAGTGGATTTTCGTCATAAAAATTAGCCAAAAATGCATTTCGTAAAATGTTTCCCTCTATAAAACCACATGACCCAGGGTCTTCATAATTAGCAGACATGATAGATCAGATCCTGCGCTACAATTTGCTTTGTGTAGTCATTTTCATCTGACCCTTCCTTCCTGGGTCAATTGAAGGCCAAAGTTCAGCCAAGTCACAATTTGCGTAAAACCATGCATAAGCCAGGCCATGCACTCGCGTTTTGCTACCGTGAAAGTGATATAGCGCCCTCGTAGTGATACATGTATAGCTAAAGAGAGAATGCGCAGTACGTGTAAACATATAGTACATGTACTTGTCGTAAGTTGCGCGTACATGCGGTGAACGTCCCATTAAAAAAAAATCTTAATATAGGCCTGAAATAATTAAGTCATTGTTAGGATTTTACTGAACCATCTTCAAAAAATATAATTACGAAATTGTCCTCCTTGGCCAAACTCTTTTTAATCTTAACAAATTATGTGCTCTGATTTCTGCCTTTGATGACTAATATATGTATATTAGTATTTCGAGTAAACATCGCATTTTCCATCCCAAATGATACTCCTCAAGGAGCTAATTAAGTAATCAAAAGTTTTTACCTGCACCATGACTTGGTATATCACAGTTCATCAAACACCTGGAAGTGGTAGATCTGTATAGCAGTACACTCAGGCAAACTGACACAACTCAAAAACTGTTCATCAGTTATAAGATTAAATGAACATACAATTTAATGTTTTCCATATTCAAACATTCGTAACAAATCAGCCGATTCACCTATGATCGTGATTCCTGCGCCATATACGGTCATTAACAAAGGTATTTAACTGATGATCTCATAATGACGTCATCACGTGTCAGATTAAAAGTGATAACAATATTATAAATATGAAATATTAACAAATGCGAGCTACAACCTTGATTCCTTCCCATATACGATCAATAGCAAAGGTCGTTAACTTTTGGCTTTTCCGTTTATTTCTTCTTCTGATTTCCCCCCATTGACATAACGCATGGGCGTTGTCGGCACTTTTTGAGGTTGTTCCCAAACTTGAGGTTGTTCTTAAACAAACATGGTCACATCAAAGACATAGTAGAAGAGGTGTGCACCTAACAATGGCGTCATCATGACGTCATCAGGTGTAAGTTTAAAGGGGTATGAAATTTAATGTTTCCATATGCAAAAATTCATTAAAAAAATCAACCGTTTGACCTACGATCTTAATTCTTTCGGCATATACGATCATTAATAAAGGTCTTTCAGATGCCCCCATGCCTTCACATTTGACCTCATTCCCTATTGGTCAAACAGACTTTGCCTTGCCATTTAAAACTGGTAAGAGGTATTTGGATGGGGTCAAAGGTGTTTGAGTTCGACTAGGGTGGGGTATCCAAAAAATATCGCCATAACCTGTGACCTTGCTTACTTCCGGTAGAAACCGGAAGTGCATTTAAATGAACCTATTTTGTAAAAGTGGGGAAAGCTGCCGAGATGCGGTTGGTAGTGTTAGTGTCTAAGGTAAATAGGGTTTCCAAAAATGTAAGTTTCTACGTCATTCCATAAAAGGGCGCCCTCTAGCGGCGAAATTAAAAAGGCTTAAAATGACCCTTTAAAAGCAGTGTTTGCGCAAATTAGCCCAGTAGTGGTGATTATAGAGTGCGTCAACCACCAAACATGTCTGCGTTGTTAAAACATTGATTACGTCATCAATCTTTTAAAGGTAACACATTAAAGGTAAAAAAAAAATTAATTAATACTTGATATGCTAATCTAATTTTGCAAGCTAAGCATGCTCATTTTTGAAGTTAAAAAAAATCGAAAAATCCCTACGATCTGTTCATAGAACAGACGTAGCTCTAGTTGGCTTTTTCGTTTAGGACGAAAAAGCCTTTGTTTTCGTTTTGATTTTTTTTTTTTTTTTTTTCCGTTTATTTCTTCTTCTTCTGATTTTTTTCCCATAAACAAAGCGCATAGGCGTTGTCGGCGCTTTTTCAGGTTGTTCCCAAACATTGATCTTAACCAAACTTGGCCACATCAAAGACATAGTATAAGAGGTGTGCACCCAAGAATGGCTTCATTGTGACGTCATCCGTTACGTCATTATAACACTTTAAAAATGCCTAAAAAGCGGAAAATTGCCGAAATATGCACTTTTTAAAATGGTTCCCTTGCCAAAACCACATGACCCAGGGTTTTCATATTTGGCAAACATTTAGATCAGATCATGAGCTTTAATGTTCTTAGTGTAGGCATTTTCATCTGACCCTTCCTTCCTGGGTCAATCGAAGGTCAAAGTTCAGCCAATTCAAAAATCATATTTTTTGTATTTTTTTGTACTTATGAAGCAATATTACCTATTAAACTACGCTTGATTTTCATAAAACTAGGTACAGGCATGGGCCCCATCACAAACGTCCACCACCATGTAGAACGTCACCATGACGTCAAGGATTACGTAATTATAATAATTTTAAAATGGCACAAAAGTGGATTTTTATCATGAAAATTACCAAAATATGCATTTCGTAAAACGCTTCCCTGTATGAAACCACATGACCCAGGGTCTTAATATTTAGCAGACATTATAGATCAGATCATGGGCTATAATGTTCTTTGTGTAGGCATTTTCATCTGACCCTTCCTTCCTGGGTCAATCGAAGGTCAAAGTTCAGCCATTTCAAAATTCACATTTGTTGTGTTTTTGTGTACTTATGAAGCAATTTTAGCTATTAAAGTACGCTTGATCTTCATAAAACTAGGTACAGGCATGGGCCCCATCACAAACTTCCACCACCATGTAAAACATCACCATGACGTCAATCATTACGTAATTATAATTATTAAAATATGGCAAAAAAGTGGATTTTCGTCATAAAAATTTGCCAAAAATGCATTTCGTAAAATGTTTCCCTCTATAAAACCACATGACCCAGGGTCTTCATAATTAGCAGACATTATACATCAGATCCTGCGCTACAATTTGCTTTGTGTAGTAATTTTCATCTGACCCTTCCTTCCTGGGTCAATTGAAGGCCAAACGTCAGCCAATTCAACATTTCCGTATATACAGGGTAGATTTTAAAAAACGAAACCGAGATATTATTGCTAATTGTAACTAAAGTAGGGCGCATATCATCTGTTAGGGTTGAATCTCCTCTTCAAAATGACACCATGATCATGTCATTATGTTTTCGGTTGACTGAGCAGTGACCAGTGTTATGCCAGGGGCCTAGTTTTAGATTTGACCGTTCTCAATGCGAGCAAACGTCGCACAAATAAATCTTTACCGTAGATGTCTATTCCGTGTGCCCTGTGTGACACGGCGCCGACCGAGACAGTGACACGGTAACTTTGAACTGTGTCTACCACGGAACCGATATATTATTGCTAATTGTAACTAAAGTAGGGCGCATATCATCTGTTAGGGTTGAATCTCCTCTTCAAAATGACACCATGATCATGTCATTATGTTTTCGGTTGACTGAGCAGTGACCAGTGTTATGCCAGGGGCCTAGTTTTAGATTTGACCGTTCTCAATGCGAGCAAACGTCGCACAAATAAATCTTTACCGTAGATGTCTATTCCGTGTGCCCTGTGTGACACGGCGCCGACCGAGACAGTGACACGGTAACTTTGAACTGTGTCTACCACGGACGTGTAATTCTACAGAAGATGGTTTAACAAAAGGACAGTAAGTAGGATACAATCTTTTATGTTATTTCAGTCTTATTTAAGAGAGTCCACTCTCTAAAAGAAAGTAATTGTATTTTATTGAGGGAATGTCGTAGTTTTGCCGTGAAGCATTCATTCCAATGTTTGTTTTCTTCCTTCTAGGTTTAGTAAGGTGCAAAGCTTAATATAGGCCTGATATCATTAAGTCATTGTCGGGATTTTATTGAACCATCTTCAACATTAATAAGAAACTCTTTTCAATCTTAACAAATTATGTGCTCTGATTTCTGCCTTTGATGACAAATATATGTAGGCCTATATCAGTTTTTCGAGTAAACATCGGATTTCCATCCCAAATGTCAAAAAAACAAACTAAAAATTAACAATCTTTTTTCGCTGACTACATCGTGAAACAGCAGATGAAAATTACCAAAATATGCACTTTTTAAAATGTTTCCCTCTATAAAACCACATGATCCAGGGTCTTCATATTTAGCAGACATTATAGATCAGATCATGGGCTATAATTTGATTGGTGGAGTCATTTTCATATGATTCCTCCGTCCTGGGTCAATTAAAGGCCAAAGTTCAGCCAAGTCAAAATTTGCGTAAAACAATGCATAAGCCACCAAATGTCGACTTCCGTACGTGACCGACAGAGGGCGCCATTCATAAATTACGGTGTTGCACAGACCTATAAACCTATAGACCAACGATCGTGCATTGAAAATCGTGACTTGGAAAAGTATGGGCAAATGACGACACAATGGGCTGCATGAGCTAACCGTGCGGGTTTAAAGCGCTCAACGCTATTCCAAAACGCGCGTACGCCGTGTGTATTGTACGCGTTCCTATGAAGTATGGGCGATGGACGCACGAAGCTCACAAAGCGGACTGACAGCGCGCACGAGGATTGAAATTGTCATGCTTCCAAACTACTTCTAAAAAAATAAGTATACATTTGTACATATCACCAAGTAACAATATGGTAACATTTCGTGAAGTGTGGTGAAGTTTGACGTCAGTTACCATGGTAATTGGGTCTAAACATTCGCTGCTAATCTGAATCGTCCATCGGTAAAGCGCAGGGAAACAGTTCACTGGTTGTAATGTTGATCCAGTAACCATGGCAACACATAAAGGGTGGCGTTTTCACTTTAGTAGTCTATTCGCTGGCAGAGTGTGACGTCAATTTGCGCGCGTTTGCGCGTGTAAAAGTGGTCAACGATGCCGAGATCGGGTTGGCAGTGTTAGTGTCTAAGGTTAATGCTTTCCAAAAAAATGCGCCCTCTAGCGGCGAAATTAACAAATCTTAAAATGACCCTTTCATGTTTAAGCAAATTAGCCCATCGTGACGCGTGGTGCTTATAGAGTACGTCGACCACCAAACATGTCTGTGTTGTTAAAACATTGATTACGTCATCAGTCCTTCAATTTAAAAGTAACGCATTGAAGGTTAATATTTTTTAAGTTAAATAGTTGATATGTTAACAACATCTAATTTTACAAGGTAAGCATGCTCATTTTTCAAGTTAAAAAAATGTGAAAAAGCCCTACGCTCTGTTCATAGAACAGACGTAGCTCTAGTTTCTTCTTCTTCTTCTGATTTTTTCCCCATAAACAAAGCGCATAGGCGTTGTCGGCGCTTTTTCAGGTTGTTCCCAAACATTGATCTTAACCAAACTTGGTCACATCAAAGACATAGTACAAGAGGTGTGCACCCAAGAATGGCTTCATTGTGACGTCATCCGTTACGTCATTATAACACTTTAAAAATGCCTAAAAAGCGGAAAATTGCCGAAATATGCACTTTTTAAAATGGTTCCCTTGCCCAAACCACATGACCCAGGGTTTTCAATATTTGGCTAACATTTAGATCAGATCATGAGCTTCAATGTTCTTAGTGTAGGCATTTTCATCTGACCCTTCCTTCCTGGGTCAATCGAAGGTCAAAGTTCAGCCAATTCAAAAATCACATTTGTTGTATTTGTTTGTACTTATGAAGCAATATTAGCTATTCAACTATGCTTGATTTTCATAAAACTAGGTACAGACATGGGCCCCATCACAAACGCCCACCACCATGTAGAACGTCACCATGACGTCAATGATTACGTAATTATAATAATTTTAAAATGGCACAAAAGTTGATTTTTATCATGAAAATTACCAAAATATGCATTTCGTATTTATGTTTCCCTCTATAAAACCACATGACCCAGGGTCTTAATATTTAGCAGACATTATAGATCAAATCATTGGCTACAATGTTCTTTGTGTAGGCATTTTCATCTGACCCTTCCTTCCTGGGTCAATCGAAGGTCAAAGTTCAGCCATTTCAAAAATCACATTTGTTGTGTTTTTGTGTACTTATGAAGCAATTTTAGCTATTAAAGTACGCTTGATTTTCATAAAACTAGGTACAGGCATGGGCCCCATCACAAACATCCACCACCATGTGGATTTTCGTCATACAAATTAGTCAAAAATGCATTTCGTAAAATGTTTCCCTCTATAAAACCACATGACCCAGGGTCTTCATAATTAGCAGACATTATAGATCAGATCCTGCGCTACAATTTGCTTTGTAGAGTCATTTTCACCTGACCCTTCCTTCATGGGTCAATTGAAGGCCAAAGTTCAGCCAAGTCAACATTTCCGTATATACAGGGTGGATTTAAAAAAACGAAACCGAGATATTATTGCTAATTGTAACTAAAGTATGGCGCGTATGAATGAACGGGAGATATCATCTGTTAGGGTTGAATCGATCTCCTCTTTAAAATGACACCATGATCATGTCATTATGTTTTCGGTTGACTGAGCAGTGACCAATGTTATTCCAGGGGCCTAGTTTTAGATTTGACCGTTCTCAATGCGAGCAAACGTCGCACAAATAAATCTTTACCGTAGCTGTCTATTCCGTGTGCCCTGTGTGACACGGCGCCGACCGAGACGGTGACACGGTAACGTTTAACTGTGTCTACCACGGACGTGTAATTCTACAGAAGATGGTTAACAAAAGGACAGTAAGTAGGATACAATCTTTTATGTTATTTCAGTCTTATTTAAGAGAGTCCACTTTCTACAAGAAAGTAATTGTATGTTATTGAGGGAATGTCGTAGTTTTGCCGTGAAGCATTCATTCCAATGTTTGTTTTCTTCCTTTTAGGTTTAGTAAGGTGCAAAGCTTAATATAGGCCTGATATCATTAAGTCATTGTCAGGATTTTATTGAACCATCTTCAACAAATCTAATTAAGAAAGTGTTCCTTCTTGGCCAAACTCTTTTCAATCTTAACAAATTATGTGCTCTGATTTCTGCCTTTGATGACAAATATATGTAGGCCTATATCAGTTTTTCGAGTAAACATCGGATTTCCATCCCAAATGTGAACAAAACAAACTAAAAATTAACAATCTTTTTTTCGCTGACTACATCGTGAGACAGCAGATGAAAATTACCAAAATATGCACTTTTTAAAATGTTTCCCTCTATAAAACCACATGATCCAGGGTCTTCATATTTAGCAGACATTTTAGATCAGATAATGGGATACAATTTGCTGGGTGGAGTCATTTTCATATGATTCCTCCGTCCTGGGTCAATTAAAGGCCAAAGTTCAGCCAAGTCAAAATTTGCGTAAAACAATGCATAAGCCACCAAATGTCGACTTCCGTACGTGACCGGCAGAGGGCGCCGTTCATAAATTACGGTGTTGCACAGACCTATAAACCTATAGACGAACGATCGTGCATTGAAAATCGTGACTTGGAAAAGTATGGGCAAATGACGACACAATGGGCTGCATGAGCTAACCGCGCGGGTTTAAAGCGCTGAACGCTATTCCAAAACGCGCGTACGCCGTGTGTATTGTACGCGTTCCTATGAAGTATGGGCGATGGACGCACGAAGCTCGCAAAGCGGACTGACAGCGCGCACGAGGATTGAAATTGTCATGCTTCCAAACTACTTCTAAAAAATAAGTATACATTTGTACATATCATTTCGTGAAGTGTGGTGAAGTGTGACGTCAGTTACTATGGTAATTGTGTCTAAACATTCGCTGCTAATCTGAATCGTCCATCGGTAAAGCGCAGGGAAACAGTTCACTGGTTTTAATGTAGATCCAGTAACCATGGCAACACATAAAGGGTGGCGTTTTCACTTTAGTAGTCTATTCGCTGGCAGAGTGTGACGGCATAAACAATTAATATATTACACATGCCATTTTAGTATACATGTAGGCCTAACATCTAAAAGCAAATTCAAACCTTGTCTGCATCACCCAGCTGAGCTCCATATTGTACTTTAAATCTGCTGTTGTAATCCCGTAACTATATAGCCATTCATTATCGCTTTACGGTTACCGTAACTATAGCCACTGCGTAGTAGTTCTGAATCCGTTGCATCACCAAATACACACGCACACAGGCACACATAGTGCACGCGACGTCAACTCAAATTCTCGAAACAATGACGAATCGTACCCGACGATTAACGATAACGTCCGGACGTGCATTCGGGTAACTTCGGGAACCTTTGCAAAAAGGAGCAATTCCTCCTGTTTTAATATGGCGGGCAAACGTGTACATCTTACACGTGTACATCTTACACGTGTACATCTTACACGTGTACATCTTACACGTGTACATCTTACACGTGTACATCTTACACGTGTACATCTTACACGTGTACATCTTACACGTGTACATCTTACACGTGTACATCTTACACGTGTACATCTTACACGTGTACATCATACGGAGCGCGTGTGGTCTAGTGGGTATGAAGCGGGACTCCCAATCAGAGGTTGGGGGTTCGAACCCCACTTCGACCAACGTGTCTGTGTCCCTGGGCAAGGTACTTAATCCCAGTTGCCTCGTAAACCCAAGCGATATGTTAAAGGGATTGCCACAATCTAACTGCTGATAGTGTTGTGCGCCTGACCAGCAGCCACCTAGTTGAAGCGAAATGGTTCTGGTGATTCCCTGATATAATAATGGTAACAGCGCCTTGAGCACCCTGCAGGGTGGATATGTGCGCTATATAATTACTATGAATGCTAGGATAGGGCGACATTTTGTGTGTAATAAAGCTATGTTAGGGCGACGCGCTCTATTAGGGCGACATTTTGGTGTCGCCCTAATATTTTTGAGTTCAAAGATCATTTTTTTAAGGTCAAACACCATTATTTTAAGGTCCAGAACCATTTTTATTGGGACTGGAGTTGTTTCTCTTTGGTCTGGAACCATTTTTGGAAGCTTTGGGTAAAAAAAATAAGGTGTCAATTTGAGTGACTCTTGCCGAAATTTCGGTGGTCCCCGGGGAGAGTCTTCCCGAAATGTCGCCCCATTGCGGCATTCAGAGTTGTTTAAAATTTCATAATTATTATTATGATTATTATTCAGATGCCCACATGCTTTGACCTTTGACCTGATTCCCGATTGGTCAAACAGACTCTAGCTGCCTTGTAGTTTGAACGTGTTCAGAGCTAGTCTACTGTGTTATGGTTCAACTAGGGTAGGGTATTCAAAAATATGGTGTTGACCTTTGACCTTGCTATTTTGTAAAAGTGGTCAACGATGCCGAGATCGGATTGGCAGTGTTAGTGTCTAAGGTAAATGCTTTCCAAAAAATGCGCCCTCTAGCGGCGAAATTAACAAATCTTAAAATGACCCTTTCATAGCAATGTTTGCGCAAATTAGCCCAATAGTGGTGAATATAGAGTGCGTCGACCACCAGACATGTCTGTATTGTTAAAACATTGATTACGTCATCAATCCTTTAAAGGTAACACATTAAAGGTAAACATTTTTTTCATTAAATACTTTATATACTTTTTGCAAGCTAAGCATGCTCATTTTTGAAGTTAAAAAAAATTCGAAAAAGCCCTACGCTCTGTTCATAGAACAGACGTAGCTCTAGTTTTTTTTTTCTTTTTTTTTTCTTCTTTTTCCACTCAAACGTTTCCAGAGCTTTTCTTCAAAACGGTTCAAGCTATCAACTTGAAACTTGGTAGGAACATCAATCCCAATGTGAAGGTGTGCACTGAAGTGTGACGTCATTGTGACGTCATCGGGTATTAAATTACAACCCAAAAATGACTAAAATATGCATGTTTTAAAATGCTTCCGTCTGGAAAACCACGTGACCCATGATTTTCGTATTTAGCAGGCTTATAGATAAGATCATGGCCTACAATTTTCTTTGTGTGGGCATTTTCATCTGACCCTTCCTTCTGGGGTCAATCTGAGGTCAAAGTTCAACGAAAACGAAAATCTCAATTTTTGCACTTATTGAGCAACAATGCCCATCAAACCAAGCTGAATCTTTAAGTAACTAGGTACAGGCATAGGTCCTATGGCAGACTTTCACCAGCGTGTATAATATTATGATGGCATCAAGCGTGACGTCATCGTGACGTCATCAAGTATCAAATTACACCCCCAAAAAACCAAAATATGCATATTTTAAAATGCTTCCGTCTTGAAAACCACGTGACCCAGGATCTTCGTATTTGGCAGGTTTATAGATGACATTCCGTGCTACAATTTTCTTCGTGTGGGCATTTTCATCTGACCCTTCCTTCTGGGGTCAATTGGAGGTCAAAGTTCAACGAAACTGAGAATCTCAGTTTTTACACTTACCAGCAACAATGCCTAACAAACCAAGCTGAATCGTTAGTAAATTAGATACAGACATAGGCCCTACGGCAGACTTCCACCAGAATGCATAGTATCATGATGGCATCAAGTATGACGTAATCATGACGTCATCAGGTGTCAAATTACAAAAATTCAAAGGTTATTATTTCCAAAATTCATATCTCAAGAACCGTAATAGATACTTGAACAATTCTTTCACAACATGATCAGTCTAAATGAACTGAACAAATCATACAATGTCATGACCCCTGTGTGACGCCTACTTCCGGTCTAAACCGGAAGTTGTTCGAAAATGTGCATTTTTGTAAGCGTTTTGAATGCAAATAGATTCAAAGTGGTAGTGAATTTGACCATTTTTCTACGGAACGAAATGTTTCCACACATGTGGACTTTTTGACTATACCATTGGTGACATCATCACATGGACGGTAGTTACGTAATGTGGTGTCAAAATACGCAAATTTGGAGCTGAATTGTTTTAAAATGCTGTATCTTGAGAACTACAGCAGATATTTGCATGATTCTTTCGCCACATTTAAGAACTTGACGTTTATCAAATTGTTGAACAATTTGTGCACAACATTGTGACGTCATGATATCGTCACAGGTGTCAAATTACAAAAATTAAATGGTTATTATTTTAAAAATTCATATCTCAAGAATCGTAATAGATACTTGAACAATTCTTTCACAGCATGATAGGTCGCAATGAACTGAACAAATCATACAATGGCATGACCCCTGTGTGACCCAAACCTCCGGTCCAAACCGGAAGAGGTTCGAAAATGTACACTTTTTTAGCACTTTGAATGCAAATAGAGCCAAAGTGGTAGGGAATTTGACCATAGTTCTACGGAACGAAATGTTCCCTCACATGTGGACTTTATGACTACATATATACCACTGATGACGTCATCACGTGCACGGTGGTTACGTAATGTGGAGAAATTATTTGTTGGGTCCCTTGATAATTAAGCTGACTCAGTCGTTTGAGGGCGCTATACCAAGCCTCCACTAATCTGACGATTTGCGCCCATATATAGTGCTCGACTTCTAATAATAGAACTTGTATCTAGGCGCCTGTCTCGGGTCAGAGGTCATTTATGTATCTTTTTAAGGAGGATGTCTGGGCTACACGGCCAATGATATACACGTACGTGCGCGAGTAGTGAATAAGTCAGACAGACGAGACATAATAAGCAGGGCTTGATTTACAACCGAGAAAATTGGACTTTTGAAGATGTAAAACTGCTAGTTTCCGTGGCATCATCGCCAGGAAAGTTGAATAAACACTAGATAGCACAAGGACATTTACTTTTGGTGACTTAGCTGTTGTATCTTGGGTGTAATTATGTACGGCTAGCCTTAGTCGGCGGACCAGAGTAAATATGTCTTCTCCCCGAAAACTGTGAATGTGACATGCTGGAAATCGTTGCTGTGTTGGAAATAAAATAAACATGGTGGACCGCAACTCAAGTTGACTGGAGCGTCAGTTTATTCTAGATGCAATTGAACCCCAACTCCCCACACGGCGATATACTACAGTAATATGATCTCAAATGACAAAATCTTCAGAACTGTAATAGATATTGTAAAGATTTTTTCACCACATATAGGCCTAGGCCTACATGTCAAAACTTGTTCTTCAGTAGATACTTTAACAATCTGTGCACACAATAGTAACGTTATGATGAGATTGACAATGATGACGTCATAAGTTTTTCAGTTCAATTGTACGAGACTGAAGCCCTCTGCACACACAGCGCACAGCCCGCACCAAAATCTTACTATTTTTCATCTCAAAAATTCATCCACTTTTACCTGTCCAAATCTAACGAGCAACAGTTCATTAGAAAGCTTAGAGTTTCAGTCATTCACTAACGTACATAAAACAGCCGTCGGAGGTATGACCGACAGCCCAGGCTTTTATGAATGAACTACTCTCGCCCCGACCAGCTTTTCCCGAAGCGTTGCGATCGCGAGTATTCGGCCCATAAAAATTGCCGCTCGGCTGGGCGCGCATGCACTTCGGGTGCTTTCCGCGGACCCGAATACTTGTGACGTACATAAAAATGGTTTCCCTGAATAGCTGAAGGGGTACTGTACACGTCATTGCGTCCTCGTTATCGGTAGGTGGTCTACAACCGAAGTTACGAAAAAGGGAAAAGTAAACTCAATTTCTTGAGGTGAAATCTTCATTTTGAAAGGTACGAGGTTTCACTGAATGAATTTTACATGTCTTAACAATTATTTGTGCGAGTTTGGAATGTTAAATGTGTTTATTTTTTTACGGAGAGCGTATTTTCTATACCCTTTCAAAAGCTCTTTTGATAGAAACGAACGCCACGCTGTAGGTGTGTGTGTTGGCCTATTGAATGGGGCACTCGCCCGTGAAAGCACGGCGTGATGCATGGCGTGACCCCGGTCGTTGGAATCTGGTTGTGTCAACCACTAAGTCGTAAAATCATGCTGTTTTGGTAATTTTATAACAAAATACACATCTCACATATATGCAGAATATATTTCTAGGGACGTCAGAATTACAATTAGCCGAATTTTTTAGGCCTCCTGTCCGTTAAATTTTGAAAGGAAGGTATAACCCTCCCCATATTTAAAACAAATGGTACAATCGTAGTTCGTACATAGGATGCACAATGCCTTTTTTTGGGCGATACCATTATTATTAGAGGTATGTTTTTTTGCGCATTCCTGGAGTTGCAGATCTAAGTAATCAAAATTCAAATTGAATTTGTTCTTTTGGTTGTCGAATTGATGTTTTATTTTGTTCACTATATCAGCTGTAAATACAATTAAAACAATAAATACAAACCAAACTTTAAGTATTAAAGAGAATAGGCCTACAACTTAAACTAAAAGTCATACTCATAGCCGCCCTAATTGTTTCAGTCAGGTCATTAAAAAAAAAAAAGGGAAAAAAAGGAGAAAGTTAACTAAATCTTAAGTGAGGGCATGGTATAATAAACTATCCTGTTGTCTCTACTTAATAAACTATCCTGTTGTCTCTACTTCCAGTATCAAGATTAAAGACTATGGCCGAGCCAGAAGAAAACCAGGAAAACCCTCCACCTGAAGTATCACACTAGCATCCGCATCCTCCACTTCTTTAAATTGACTTTTGACCTTGACGATGAGTAATTACCTCAAATAATGTTACTGGCCTTTATTTATCACTTGTTCAGCTATATCATTGCCAGTAACTGTTATTTCATCTGAAGTTTGTGGAGACGTCAAATTATATTGTTTTCTTTGGAGAAAATGTGCTTGTTTCCATGGCAACCATTAATTTTATTAAAATAAAATGCTTGTTTCCATGGCAACCATTCATTTTATTAAAATAATTTACACTTTTTCTGAAATACCATACCACATTACCCTTATGCAGAAAGTTTTATGAGAATACTTCAATTATAGCAGAGGTTATACTGATTTATGTTACTAAAATCATTCAAATTATGTCGTTTTGGGCCCATTGTGGGGTATACGCAGTGAATGTATGGTCGGGCTTCATCGAATGATAGATATTGTAATACATATAACAGGATATCTCAAAAAGTACTTGTCCGATTTTCTTCATTTAAAGAGCATTGTATTTCTGTCATCAAGACCTTTCATTTGATATAGTTTAGGTGTTTGGGGCAAGGAATAAATTTTGGCCTGAAAACCCAGTAGTACAATTTTAGCGTTGAATAGTCAGAGTCATGTCTTGAGAATTCCAATACTTTTTCAACATCAAACAACTCAAGTTTTCAAACAATCTCAAAACTGTGTCGTCATCATCATTTCAATGTTTATTTCACCCGATCACCTTGCGTTTGTAAAAAACACAAACGCGAAGCTCTAGTTATATTTGGCGCGCTGGTGTCGAAATCGTATGGGTGTTATCCTACGCAATAATTGACAAAAATAAGCAATAAACAACCACTAAAAATATGCTGAATCACTTTTGAAGACCTACTTTAAATAATTCAACGAAAGGAAAACAAGTCTTTAAAAAGGCAGATATGACTCGAATTACGGATCGAAAAAGGGCTTACTTTGATTTTTTTAAAATATTTAAATCATACTTTACAATTTGTGCGTTTTGCAAATCCACAAGTCCATTTAGTTCCAAATATTTGAATAATTTTCACCAAAAAGACCCTCAAATGTCTAACCATGTCTCATACATGTTCCCCAGACGGGATTTGCACCCAAAAAAGCCTCATCTATAGTACTAACAATTTCGTTTGATTTATTGATCCAGTTTTATTTTTCGAACCGGTAGTGTCGTCTGCTAGCGACAAACGGACTGCCGTCTGCAAATAGTCAGACCCTTTTTTTCTGGGAATCAGACCTTTCTATACCCATTATCTCTGTCTATGCCCATTATCTCATTGTTATAACTGGACATGCGTGAGTAGTAAGTAGGCTGCCGCCACAACCGACACTTTAACACACAACCAATCCTTTTTTCCGAAAGTCTGAATATTAAAGGTAGAGTACATGATTGGTAAACTATTACAAAGGGCGTTATTTCCACTCGTGATTAAAAGCCCATCTTGATAAAACTACCCTGTAGAAAATTCAGCCACAAAGATGCAGTAATACTTGCATGAGAAATCCATGCATGCCGGTTTTTGTGTTGAGTTGAATGGTAAAACAAGTCTTTTGCAAAATACTTTTTTAGAAAAACTCCTTCAGTTGTTAATTTCTCACAGAAAATACCATTTTGGACTGAAATAAAATCATGTGGTGTTTGGTATACCATTGTTATTAACACTTTTAGTAAGGTTTTTCTTGTCAACTCTTGAAAATGAAATTTGTCCCTTGGGTCTCATATTTGCTGAATAGGTGCTCTCACCCAAACGTTTACATATTCCGAAGAGTACGCATCGATCTGATTTCTAGTTTCGGTGAAATGTTAAGGCAAAATTTCGATTCTCTGTGCGATATCTTGTACTTGACCTCCGCCTTCGCGCATGCGCACATTTGATTTTGCAGCAAACTGCCTCATTTTTATCACACGGAGAGCCGAAATGTTTCCGAAACTAGACATCGGATTCCATGCGTACTCTTCGAAATATTGAGCAAATATCAGACCCAAGGGACAATTTCATTTGCGTGAGTTTGCCACAGATTTTGCGTGGGAAACGGCAACAGGGCGAAGGTTCCGGAGCCGTGTTCACGGGTGTAAACTAATCCAGATTCAGTGGTTAGAATATGAACTTATGCTCTAGACCCATCAAATATGTCTTCATTTTGGCAGTATTGGCAGTCTTGTCTTCAGTAATAAGCCATTACGTCAATCTGTTTTTCATTCGCACATTATGTCAACAACACCAAAGTTACTAAAATCGTCCATTTTGTACGAATTATGGCGTTTAAAGTTTGGGAGTAGTCTAGTGGTCTTACCTGATAGCGCGCTGTAGTGGAGAGCTATGAGTCTAGCGATCTCTTCAAGCACCGTACAGCTGGCAATAGCTCCACTATAGGTCTCGCAGATTTGTTTTGCCGGATCCACACACACTGTAAACAATTTCCTGTAATTTTTACACTAATTTACTGGTAGCTGAGTTGCCAGCAATTTACTGTAAACATTACAGTAGTATACTGTAAAAGAAAATTACAGTGAATTACTGGCATTTCAGCTGCCAGTAATTTATTGTTAAATTTACAGTAGTAGCCAATTACTGCAGAATCACCTACAAGGTAAATTGCTGTAATTTTTACAAGAACAGAGAAAGTACTGTAAAACGTAAACTATTTTTGTTATGTCTTAATTTTGGAAGATTTTGTACTTGCCAAATAGCAAGGGTGGTAAGCATTTTCGCTATCCTTAGTACCCAGAGACAGACTGGCAAATGCCTGTTTCAAACTACCTGTTTTTTGTTTGTTTTAGGCCTACCCTCCCAAAGAAAGGGGGGAGGGTGATAGACCCCGGACAGGCCGGATCATATCCGGACACAGGTATGTGAGGGTGCGACTCTCCCTGCCCGACCAAAGGAAAAGAAGCATACCAGAGAAACGATACCTGCCTCTAGGACACCGAATCAAAGATCGACAAGAAACATGTACAACACGCACAGAACAAGATCGAAAGACTCAAACAAGTTCCATACAAACATATTCGCGACTTCCAGACATGAAGCGCTCTTTGAGGGAAAAACCTCCTCCAGACTACCAATGTGCAAGGGTAGTCCTTTGGAAGTAATTTATGGATTGCATTAAGATTCAACATGTAAAACACATGAACAGTAATTTACTGTGAGAGATTACAGTAAGATACTGCTATTTTTTTGTACAGTGCAGTGCGAATTAGCGGCTTGCTGTGAAGCATGATTGGGATCGGTAGGCATACCCGAGGTACCATCTTCACCTGTGGATAGAGACGCCACAACACCGACAAGGATCATAAAAACTACAACAATCTTCATCATGGTTAACAATTGAGCGTCGTCGAATAATTGCCCAAGTCGCAGAGACGTCTGGTTCATGTGAGGCAGTGTTCAAAGTCAGACTCAAAAACTTGGCCACAACTTGCATTTATATAAGCAGCTCACGGCTGGTATATAAATGAATTACGACACGTAGGCCTAAATGTAATTTATGGTACACTGTAAAAAATGCTGGGTAAAATAAAGTTGGAGAATTTCATTTTTGACGTTTGTTGGGTCATATTTCCTCAACATATGCAGACAATTTTCAGTTGGGTAAACCATCCAAGCGACCAACGTTGGTAACATTTTAAGTTCGGCCCTGATAATTTTTTTCTCATCCTAAGTTACGTTAGTCAAAGGGTGTCCATTTATTGGCCACTTATTATATACCGTGTGCTGAAAGTATTAAAATGCTGAGCGAATTATACACACATGACATTTATCTCCAGTTATTGGGTAATTTTCAACACAAAGCAGGACGCATTCTAGCAACCGCACAGCTGGTAGACTTGGTTCCAAGTCAGAGATCCTGTTTTGTTTTCCGTTTCCGATTTTTGAAATGTATGGAAAATGGTATCAGCAGATCCGAGTGATGGCAAATATGGACAAGACTGAAACTAAAATTAACCCACCACCGGGCGTTGATCCAGACGATTTGGTAAGCGTTGCCAACAGCATTAACGAACACTTTGCTTCAATTGCCAATGATCTCCCTGTTCTTGATATTTCGCAATTGTCACTAACTCCAGATCAGGGTTTAAATCTTGTGGTGCAGCCGTATGACGTGTATCAAAAACTTGAGAAAATCAAGAGTGGCAAAGCAGGAGGGCCCGATGGAGTCCCAAGTAAGATCATCCGTGAATTCTCATACGAACTGAGCTTTCCGCTCTCAGACATTCTCAATGCGTCTTATGCTGAGGGTGTCGTACCCCCGCAATGGCGAAAAGCTATGGTTGTCCCAATTCCGAAAAACAGGCCTGCAAAGTGGGATAGCTTAAGACCCATCTCATTAACGGACCACTTCGCGAAGGTTGCAGAAACTTTTATGAATCAATGGCTGCTGGAGGATGTCGAAGATCACATTGACATAAATCAGTTTGGTAACCGCAAGCGTACATCTACGATCCACTACCTTGTCGAGCTGGTACACACCCTACAAAAGCATGCTGATAAACTTGGAGGTTACAGCACCCTAGTGGTAACGGACTTTAGCAAAGCGTTTGACCACATCGACCATAATGTACTCATTCGCAAATTGATCCACCTGGGTGTTAGACGACCTGTGATTAGTTGGCTCTGCAGTTTCCTTACACATAGACTGCAGTGTGTGCGCTATAAAGGCGCACTATCGTCGTGGGTACCACTGAAGGGAGGACTACCACAAGGTACCCTCTTTGGTCCCAACGGATTTCTCGTCATGATCAATGATGCCCTCGCCGATACACCGCCATCAATTTCAGTTATGAAATACGTAGATGACATAACATTGATTGAAAATGCTAAGCACGACAAACCTAATTTCATTCAAGCACAGCTTGACGATTTTTTAGGGTGGTCTGAAACTAATCAAATGAAACTTAATCCAAAAAAATGTGCTTATATGAAAATTAATTTCTCAAAGAATATGGATTGTGTTGCATATGGCCCATGTCTTAGTGATGTCGAGCTACAAAATGTCAATGTCATAAAAATTCTTGGTGTGCTTATTTCATCTGACCTTAAGTGGTCTAAGCATGTTGACGAATTGTTAAAGAAAGCTAATGGACGGTTACAGATGCTGAAACTTTTAAAGCGGTTTGATATACCGGTAGAGGACTTGATTACAATTTATACTGGCTATGTTAGACCTCTAACTGAATATGGAGTTCCAGTGTGGAATGCAGGTATCACTGTCAAACAGCAAGCTATGATTGAGCGCGTGCAAAAGCGAGCTGTAAAAATTATGCTTGGAAGAAATTACATCAGCTACTCCGAAGCACTAACAACGTGCAACATTGATTCACTAATAGACAGGAGAGAGCAACTTTGTATTAAGTTTGTCAAGTCACTCATGAGTTCTGATAAATTTCGTGAATGGCTCCCCCCTCTACGCGGCGAACGTTATGCAAATCTCAGAGATGCCCAGCACCTGACCACACTTTCTTGTAGAACAAGTAGATACAAAAACAGCTGTATCCCCTACTTTATTATATTACATAATGCATGTGCAATTTAAATTCAAATTTAATGACCCTGTATATGAGGCTGGTTGGTGTTGACTGTTTTTTGTGATAGTATTTTTTAAAATTTAAGGCAGGGGCTCGTCAGCGGTGCGTGCGCCGAGTTCGTGCCGCGAAGTGCGCGGCTCCGTGTAGCAGAAGCACGGAGCTCCGTATTTTGTTGCGCGAATTTGGCGCGCGCGCATTGCTGGCGAGCCTGTGCCTTTAAAATTTGTAAATTCTTTTTAAAATTATTATTAGGTGTTTTTTTTTTTTTTTTTTTTTTTTACTATGTATATTTATCATGTAATTCAGCTTTTGAGCTGCTATTTGATACTGTTAGTATGTGTAATAAACCATTATGAATGAATGAATGAACTAGTCTATTTCGGTTCAGAATCACTAGTTCCCTGTCCATACATTTCAAAAATCGGAAACGGAAAACAAAACAGGATCTCGGACTTGGAACCAAGTCTACACAGCTGGGAACAACCGCATACGTACCCGCACTGTAAATAATAATGGGTAAGTTTTGCCCAATATTTTACCCAACGTTGGTTCAAATATCAACATGCCCATCTTTGGGGCGCAAAATACCCTTGGGTGCATTTTATTGTATGTACAATTGTTGGTTAAATTGTATAAACCAAGGTTTGGGTAGATGTGCTTGGCCAATTGTTGGTTACATTCAACATAAAGCAGAAATCTGTTCGTATATGCCAAACATGTTTGGTATCTCAGGCCAAAATTGCACCACTTTTGGGTAAGCCATGTTCATAATTGTGACCAGCATGCTGCAGAAAATATTTGCTGTATAATTACCCAATGTACCCAGGTCTAATCTGCTTGGATTTTGGTGATATTTCTCCCAAATACTAAAAACCACACCAACATACTGCTGAAATATCCAACAGCGGCGTGGGGAAGGGGGGAGGGGGCGGGGCGCGGGGCGGTGTGGTGTTAGTAATGTTATCACAGACTTGCAAATAATAAACCCGAAACACAGTGTGAACAAATTCCAGGTGGGCTTGGGGCAGTCTTTGCTCTGCAACGCAGACGTTTTCAAAGAAACCATGGTTGGTTGGTTGACGGTATGGGTACAATAAAGCTGACTCAACACATCACGCGGAAATATTTGCCCAAATGGTGTGGACCTGCGTAACTTTCGTCGCATAAGTTCTTGGAATATTCATTAAACGAAGCGAAGGTCAAAGATGCCTGATGTTAAAACAGATTCAGTTTCCTCTGCAACGCAGTTTGCTCTGCAACGCAGACGTTTTCAAAGAAACCATGGTTGGTTGGTTGACGGTATGGGTACAATAAAGCTGACTCAACACATCACGCGGAAATATTTGCCCAAATGGTGTGGACCTGCGTAACTTTCGTCGCATAAGTTCTTGGAATATTCATTAAACGAAGCGAAGGTCAAAGATGCCTAATGTTAAAACAGATTCAGTTTCCTCATTAAAGGCCTAATATAATCATTTACAAGATGATGTTTGTTATGGACTCCTGGGAAAAGGGGCATTACACCTTCAAGGGCATAACACCATGTATATATGAAACCTTCAAATTTCATATGCATGGTTTTTGTGTAAGCCAGTGGTAAAAAAAAACAATGTCTGTGCACATCTTGGACAGAAATAAACTATGGTGTTTTTGTTGTACTGTTGTTGTCAACACTTTAAGTCGGTTTTTCTTGTCAAATCATGTAACATTTTGGGTCACGTCACCGGAAATAATATTGAAGCTTTAAACAATACTGTTTGCAAAATGTGTTTTTGTCAGTCTATTGTGTGCATTATTATTAACCAAATTGAGTGAAAGTAATTAATCAGAGAAAATAACACGATAAACACATGCACATAATTATTGGCACCGCTCTTTGTCACATTTGAGATTCCACATGGAGCCACAAATCGTCTCGTCCGGTTACCTGAGGCTTTCGCAGACAAATGCACATGTAACAAAGTGCTTATCACGTCTTGAGACTCATTACGTCTCTGGTAGCAATTTAAAGTAAGCGTGCAACATTTTCTGGAGTTCAAAATAAAACCGTCATAACTGTTTTCTTTTTAACGTTTAACCCGTTTTTTATTGTTTGCCTGGAAAATTCGCTCAGCTCAATTCCTAAAGTGTGTGTATTTGTGTACGTGCTTCCATGTGTGTGTGTGTCATGAACCTGCACTTCTAAGAGGACGTCCGCATCCGGGGCACCAACAATTTGAGGTATATACAAATGTGCTCAAAATTATTCATACCCAAATTTCCTCACTTCCAAAAACTATTGTGAAGGAACTTTCACTGTATCCCAGGACAGTTAGTTGCCTTGCACAAGACCACATGTTTTTGGCTCAGCATCATTTGCATAACAATAGTAATGTCCAGATTTGCATTGTTGGTGCCCTTTTAACCCCCACCAAGAGTTCTTTTTCAATGTTGTATACATATTACATTCACACCATCGTACATTACACCAGAGAAACAGCACTTTATACAGTTTCAGTAAGAACAAATTATAATTTAAACAAAAATTAAATTAAACATTAAACAATGAAAGTTCTATGGGGAACGTATCGTGGCGTACAAGGGACATCGCAAATCGCAAATATGTTTGCAAATATTTGCGATGTCGCACATTTCTTTCGCAAATATCTTCGGATATATTTGCAATGTCGCACATTTTTTTTGCATACTTTGTCCCATACTTTGCATACTTGGCATGCCTAAGCGTGATGTTTTTGGGCTTCGAAGACAGCGTGGGCGGACGTATACTACTACCGTGATCATTCTCGTACGGTTGCAGGTCAACTCGACCGTGGATTGCCAATAGTAGGAGACCAGCCTGTAGGTCCCGTGACCAAATTCTGGGAACAAAGGTTTGAAAGTGTTTTTGTGTTCCCTGATGAATACCGAAAAATTTTGACTTGGGCTGCCCCCTTGAAAATGTCAGGCATTTCCGGGAGGGGTCAACAAAGGTCAAACAGGGGTCAAAATTCAAATATATTCCAATCGTGTCGATATGCATATCAAATTACTCGTCTAGTCATGAGGATTCCAAAAATGTATAGTTTGTTATACCTCCGACCTTAAATGAGGGCGCTGTGGTCAAAAACGTCGAAAGGTCAACGCACTTTTGACTGGTGGTCAAATTCACCAACACAGTTAACATTATCCGATTCTAATGATTTTAGTGTCTAATAATATGTTTTCTGACATGGCAAATTCAACTAAGCAACTTTTAAAAGTAAAAGTGGTTGCCATAACCTTGAAATTTCAAAATGGCTGCTAAAAGGTTAACATAAATTAGCCAAACACAACAATTTTTTTCCCAAACCCATGGATAAGAAATTATTAAATGTTTGTCACCGAAACGTCACGAACAATTGAAACACTCCATTTTTAAAACAATAATGATTTTTAATTATGTGTATCCTTTTTCTTTAGAGCACATGTTCGATATAATATTGTACGGTATACCATAAAAATTGTATAGGTAAATGATGATGATGGGCTGTGAATATCTGCAACAATATAGCTTCAACAACATGTTCCCTCATTGGGTAAAAGTTTATGGATGCAATGAAACTGACATTTTACGCTTGGTAAGTACCTCATTGAACCTTTCATCCTTTTTTCATATGTGATTGGACCAAAGACACAACAAAAAGTTAATATTTACAAAACAATTGATGGCTTAAACTAGGTTTAAATGGGCCAGAGCCCATATGGCAATATTATTACATTCCTCAAGCTAGTAATATTAATTGAGTATACAGGACATAATAATACTCTGAATCATTGCGACCTTATTTCATGCTTGATGAAAATTGGTCGATTTACTTGATCTTCTCTGACCCATATGAACAACTTGCGCGCATCTGCTCACTTAGTCCAGATTCTGGACTATATTATTGCGATATTGGATCGTAGCGCGGCCGACTATAGAGGGCGCAATATCGACATGATTTGGACAGCGCATAATATAGTCCAGAATCTGGACTACTGCTCACTGAGCTCCGTGACCCTACGCTCAGCGCAGGAAAATGACACGGAAAACAGCGCCGCACTGCAAACTTTTGTGAGTACATAAAAAGTACGTCTATGTTTCTCACCAACTCGCTACGCATTTCAAAGTACATGTACAGATAGTTTGGTTTTGTTTTTTAATATATGATGCACGGGGAAAATGGGCTTTTTTCACTCAAAGAACAGGTGTTAAACCTCAAAATCAATAAAGTCAATAAAGGTCAACACGATTACTGATCATTTTCCAGTGGGTTGTCTCACTGAATTGAGTCGGAGAATTGAGTCATATGGGTCAGAAAAGATCAAGTAAATCGACCAATTTTCATCAAGCATGAAATAAGGTCGCAATGATTCAGAGTATTATATGTCCTGTATACTCAATTAATATTACTAGCTTGAGGAATGTACCGTTACATAATATTGCCATATGGGCTCTGGCCCATTTAAACCTAGTTTAAGCCATCAATTGTTTTGTAATTATTAACTTTTTGTTGTGTCTTTGGTCCAATCACATATGAAAAAAGTATGAAAGGTTCAATGAGGTACTTACCAAGCGTAACATGTCAGTTTCATTGCATCCATAAACTTTTACCCAATGAGGGAACATGTTGTTGAAGCTATATTGTTGCAGATATTCACAGCCCATCATCATCATCATTTACCTATACACTTTATATGGTATACTGTACAATATTATATCGAACATGTACTCTAAAGAAAAAGGATACACATAATTAAAAATCATTATTTGTTTTTAAAATGTAGTGTTTCAATTGTTCGTGACGTTTCGGTGACAAACATTTAATAATTTCTTATCCATGGGTTTGGGAAAAAAAATTGTTGTTTTTGGCTAATTTATGTTAACCTTTTAGCAGCCATTTTGAAATTTCAAGGTTATGGCAACCACTTTTACTTTTAAAAGTTGCTTAGTTGAATTTGCCATATCAGAAAACATATTATTAGACACTAAAATCATTAGAATCGGATAATGTTAACTGTGTTGGTGAATTTGACCACCAGTCAAAAGTGCGTTGACCTTTCGACGTTGTTGACCACAGCGCCCTCATTTAAGGTCGGAGGTATAACAAACTATACATTTTTGGAATCCTCGTGACTGGGCGAGTAATTTGATATGCATATCGACACAATTAGAATATA
Source organism: Henricia sp. BOLD:AAB3569 (assembly GCA_037783545.1). Lineage (NCBI taxonomy): Eukaryota > Metazoa > Echinodermata > Asteroidea > Spinulosida > Echinasteridae > Henricia > Henricia sp. BOLD:AAB3569. The sequence goes on along the minus strand of JBBELK010000272.1, from coordinate 154,674 downwards.
TTTGAATTTTGACCCCTGTTTGACCTTTGTTGACCCCTCCCGGAAATGCCTGACATTTTCAATCCTGAGGTGTCCCCTATACGCGGCAACTATGTCACGCAACAGATTCAAAACAATCCTCCGGTACCTGCATCTTGCTGACAACCTCAGACCACAAGCAGGAAATGGCGTTCATGACCAGAGACTGTCCAAACTACAGCCACTACTAGACATAGTCCTACCAAGTTTTCTGCGTGTCTACAGTCCTAGACAGAACCTATCCCCTGACGAAAGCATGATACGGTTCAAAGGACGACTGACCTTCAAGCAGTACATGCCACGGAAACCGATCAAATGGGGAGTTAAATGTTACGCATTGACTGAATCCGATACGGGATACATGTGTGCCTGGAACATCTATACAGGACGCAGTCAAAGCCAGGCTGATACCAGTCAACCTGGAGTAAATAGTGCAACCAGCCATCCAACCCACATTTCGCTACCAGGCCAAGCCGTCCTGAAACTGGTGGATAATGTAATACACAGGGGGCATACATTATTCATGGACAATTGGTATTCTAGTCCAGCTCTCTTCGCCAGGTTGACCCAGCTGGGCTTTGGATGCTGTGGGACTGTCCGCCACAATTCACAAGGACTACCACTCGATGCTGACCCAAAGAAGTTTCCGATGAAGAGAGGCGACGACCCAAAATTTTATGAGAAAGCTGGTCAAATGTGTGTCGCGTGGCATGACAAGAAACGTGTCACACTTCTCACAAACTACGGTGACTGCAGAATCACAGAAACACAGGTCCGCTGCAAAGAGAGTGAAACAGGATATCGCGATATCAACAAACCTGCCATCATCACCGAGTACAACAAAGGAATGGGCGGAACCGATCTTGCTGGTCAACTGTGCTCATATTACACTCATTCGCATCGCTCCGTTAAATGGTGGAAAAAAGTTTTTTTCACCATTCTCGACATATGTCTGCTAAATGCCAGAGTAGCGTGCAGTAGCGTGCCTTCAAATCCTCAACCGTCCACTCTCCAGTTCCAAATGAGAATCATAGAGGCTTTGCTGTCCACTTGGAAGCAACACCAATCTCTTCCTGCCAGCCCAGTGAACAATCAAGTACGAACAGCTCAAGGTCAGCACTATCCTTGCCGCAACCAAAATGGTAACAAACGCGACTGTGCTGTGTGTAGTACCAGAGTTAGGAGACGGCAAACACGTTTTATGTGCAAGCAATGCAATAAATTTATGTGTGTAGTTGACTGCTTTGAGAAATACCACACTACCTAGCTGACCAGACCGTATCTGTTAAGGATTATTTGAGAAGTTCTTCAGAAACCGCTCTAAACTACATTTCTTTTTAAGATGTCAGTCTCTCTCTCTCTCTCTCTACCGACCCCCCTCCCTCTCTGAAGTCTTTAACTTCAGAGGGTTCCAACTCAATACAGCAGGGTAGCGCCATTGCCCGGACCAATGGCGGATCTGGCTGTTATGCGTTTGTCAAGTATTAATCGTCACAGGCTGCCCGCAACGCACAACAAGCGACTGACACAAAATATGTATTGGATGGGTTCTTTTTAAGATGTCATTTTCTACCTACTACCCCCCCCCCCGTTCAATGTTGGGCATGGACCCCGGCAGCGTGCCCAGCATCCATTCCAACATTGAGCGGCGGGGGGGGGGGGGGGGGGGGGGGGGGCTGCTGTTGTGTTGCGTTTAGAGTACCACTTTCCTGCAATATAAAAACAAACATCAATAATTCTGGTACATTTATACACTTTTCGAATAAGTCTTTTGTCATGTAGGCCAAAGAGAAATCTTAATTACTGCGGTTTCTGAAGAATGTTGTCAAGTTTTTCACCCTTCTGTCAGTTCTAATTGGAAATGAAATGACTTCAAACCAGACCTTGTTATATTCAAAGAGTGGGGGAATATAATAAAGTAATGTCAACCAACAAACAAATAAATAAATAAATAAAAAACACCTCATCTGTTACTTTGTCATTCTATGAACATATGCACACTATGAACAACTAACAATAGAAATTGGGCGCGCGCACACACCATTGTTGTTAACAATGGTGTGTGTGCGCGCCCAATTTCTATTGTTAGTTGCTCATAGTGACAGGTACAGTTTGAAAGCCGCAGACTGCTTGCACAAATTTATCTCAATTCATTTGCCTGCAGATAAACACCCTTTCCAGGCACTGCCCTGTGAGGGCGCCATACAGGTATATTTCCAAAAAGGTCTTTGGTACAGAGCAGCCAATGCCAAATTCAACACTGTGGTTGTGAAAGGCAAAACTGTGGGTGGATGGATGGTACTGAAAGGGTTATAGTTTAATTTTATGGCAACCAAGTCATACGACTCCGTAAATTAGCATTTCTCCCTTGAAGTTGATCATGTGGATATTATGTGTATGTTTGGCGAAGTGCCGATTTAAATGAGCTCAAAGAAGACATAGTTCTAAGGTGTGCACTAAGGCTGTTCCAAATTGCGGCGCCAGTTACAGCAAATCTCGAGGCGTAAGACCCCTTTCGTGCAAAGAGAATTTTCAATGTCTTTTCGGCAGATGGACGAGTTTCTCGAGTTTGTACGTATGGTGTAAATAGACTTGCCATATACTGCGGGGCCAAGGAATTGATGTTTTTAAAGACAAATATAGCTTTCTTGTATTTAACTCTCTCTGGATAGGCAAGCCAGTCGAGCTTTTTAAACATCGCATTTCAGTATTATTCTGGCTGCACGTTTGAGGCATTTGTTCAAGACAGTGTTATGATATGCGTAACGGTCACCCCATACTGTGCAACAATAATATAAACTACGCATGACTAAACTTAACATAAGGGTGTGCATGTGCTTTTGAGTTACACAGTCCCGAATTCTTTTTAACATAGCTAATTTCGAGAAAACTGTCTTCTTTACATATTCGACATGTTGGTTCCAAGTTAAGGTTTCGTCAGTAACAACACCCAAGCATTTAAACGATTTAACGTTATGCACTTGATCATTATTGATGTGTACTCTGAGCTCATACGCGCTTATCTTTTTGTTTGAGCCAACTTGCATTAACTTTGAAATTATTTTTAACGGACCACCGATGAATCATGTCTAATGACTTGTTAAGGCCAGTTTCAATTTTGACAATGCTTTCGGAACTGCAAGTTAGTGTAGAGTCATCGGCATACATATACCCGGTATAAGTTACACTTTATGAATAGGTGTAACTGAAGCATGTTTCCATGCCTTGGGATACTGTTCATTTATTATCGAGAGTTTCAATATATGCGTTAAAGACCAAGTAATAAAAGGTGCAGCCATTTTAATCATATTAACGCTAATACCATCTGGGCCTGTTGCTTTCCCAACCGACAATGACGCAATTTGCTTTTGAACAAACTCTTCTGAGATACTAGGGAGAGAACAATGTTCGTAATCTGGGGAAGAAACAAGAGAACGGTTGTGAGAATCATCGGCCTCATTTGAACTGGTGTGATTCTCAGCGGCCATACGTACACCAATTGTTGAAAAATATTCATTGAAATTATTTGCGATGTCGGTAGGGTCATCAACATATTCTCCGTTTGAGGAGATGATTGAACTCGGGACACTTTTTCGTTTATTGGGAAGGACTTCTTTAAGTTTCTTCCACAAGAGTGATGAGTTATCCTTATTTTCCTCAATTCCCGAAGTGAAATATTCGCTTTTCTTTTTTTCTGACTTTGTTAGTAACATCATTTCTTAACTTTTTGTACACTCTTAAAACTAAACTGTTAAATACAACGTAATAAATGCTGTATTTAACATAATCAAAGTGTGCGGTCAGTGACTACTCTTAATAAAGTTAAATCAACACTTTCGAAATGGTTAAATTTTTAACCTGTTCAATGTGTTGTAATGCAACCATTTATATTGTTAAATTAACATTTTAAAATAGCTGAACGTCGGGGGACGTTCATGGGACGTGCCTATACATACGACAGCTTTATTATGACGCAATTGTGATGTAATGACGTAATCTGAATTCATGACGTTATCGGAATATTTTCAATGCGTAAATATACATATTAACTAATCACTTACCTGAAGTTCCAGTCACTTCCTCTTATTGGGTATAGTAAGGACGCTTGACATATATATGCTTCTTAAATTTCATTCGCATGTAGTCACGGTTGGCGGACATTGGACATTTTTCTGTTATTTCTTCAAAATATTACCTTTTTAGATTACAGATGGGTTTTATATATACAAAAGTACATACATTTGAAATCAGGCAGTGCATGGTTACAACGTAAAGCTTAAAACAATGCATTTTCAAGTAAAATTTACGAGGAAAATTATCTTCGCGCGATCTGCGCAAAATGGAAGACTTAATTTAACTAATTTTAAAAAGTTGAATCAACAAAGGGAAATGGTTGCATTAACAAATGTCAACTGTTGAAACAACACTTTTCAACATTTATCAAGTTGCATTGTCCCAACAATAGAATATGGTTAAAATTCAACACTTTATTTTTAAGAGTGTACATATCCCAAAATTTCGATGAGCGCGAACTTTTAGCTACATTACGTGCACGATCTCGTTGGCGCATTAGTTGGAGCAATTCTCCATCAAGCCATGGAATAGTGCCGCTTCAAGCACGCTTGGACTTGATTGGAGCATGGTGGTTAATAACAGCCATGAAAATCGAGTGCCAGATAAGCCACGCTTCGTCAACATGTTGACAGTTAAGAACATACTCCCATGGAGCATTGCGGTGGTCATTATGAAACGTTTCGATATCAATATCCTTAAGGCGTCGAAAATTAATTAAACGACACCCTTTGCGATCGTGTACAAAGACATAATAGGGTGGTACTGCATTCTTTCACAAGCTTTTGGCTGCAGCAGTTCTGCCATCGTCTCCAGCGACGTATCGACATTGGAGGACGCCAAGTTAAAAGTGGCAGATTCTGAATTTGATTTTTTTTTCGTATGGCTATTAAAATCTCACCCTTTTGAACAAAGCAGCAGTCTCGGGTACCTGGTTGGAGAGAACTAAAAGCAAGGCGTGGCAAAATACCTTGCTCAGAGACACCCGTACCGTGAACTGGGATTTGGACCAACCACATTCAGAACTAACCCAGGTTTTGAATACAATCCACTAGACCACACCGCCACAGCACTTCGCATACACAAATTGCATGACGAAGAAGAAGTTGCAGTTTTAGAAGTGGGAGGAAAACCCCCAGAGAAATCCCAAGGGAAAAACCCACGCGGTCAAGTAGGGGCTGCAAACCCAATCCACATACACGCCCCGGATTCGAACCCGAATCAGGTAACGCGTGTCAGGTAACGCGTGTCCCAAATAAAATGTCCCTCATCCGGACCGCTAAATAATTAACGCTGTATGTCGTAGCAAAATACAACTGTCAGAAATTGCTTTGAAAAATAGACAATAACGACTGAAAAGGGTTTGGTTACTCACACATCTGGGGACACGATCCGTTCTCTGTGCCATCGCGGCCATCTGTCCAAAATATACCGTCGGCGAATGCCGTGTATTTGTTCGCTCTGTTGTAGCTTTTTTTCTGCCGTGTAACTAGAAGCAAGGAGTGGCAAAGTACCTTGCTCAAGGACACCCGCACTATGGACTGGGGTTCGAACCAACAATCTTTAGAACTAACCCATGTTTTGAATACAATCCACTAGACCGCACCGCCACAGCACTCCGCATACACAAAATTGCATTTGAAGAATTCAGGCACAAACGGGCTATGGATTTTCATGCCAGCCACGATCGATTTTTCATGTTAATTAACCATCTCTACAATTAGAGGGGAAACTTAAAATTTTTGAAAGAACAATTCAACTTTTAACTTTTAATTAAAACAAATGGTTTTTCTGACTTCTTCTTTTGGTGTTGTACACTATCGTGTTAGCCTCACGACCTTGTCGCAAATGATTCATGGCAGCTTTCTCTTCGTATTTCTTGAGTTTTCCGGTTTAAAAAAACAAAACTAAATGTATGCTCATTGGCTCAAAGAAAACGATAAGCGCGCATGAGCTCAGAGTACACATCAATAATAATCAAGTGCATAACGTTAAATCGTTTAAATGCTTGGGTGTTATTATTGACGAAACCCTTAAGTTGGAACCAACATGTCGAATATGTAAAGAAGACAGTTTTCTCGAAATTAGCTATGTTAATAAGAATTCGGGACTGTGTAACTCAAAAGCACATGCTAACCCTTATGTTAAGTTTATGCACCTATCATTGTTTCCCCCACCCCTCATCCCCCACCCCACCCCCCCCCCCCCCCGCCCCCCGGGCTGCCCCACCTAAGAGGTGGGATTGTAACTTTTTGCGTGACAAAATCCCCACCCCTGGGCCACAATTTAGGTGACAAAAATCCCCACCCTCTAGTGCAAAACGTGCATTTATGCACAACAAAAATTGTATTTCAATGGGTCAAAATCCCCACCCTGGGGCACGAAAAATGTGACCAAACCCCCACCTAAGGGGTGGGGCTACGCGGGGAGGGGGGGGGGAGGGGGGGGCAAACAATTGATAGGTGCATTAGTCATGCCTATTTTATATTATTGTTGCGCAGTATGGGGTGTCTCATAACACTGTCTTTTCAACTTGAGCTTTGCTGGCTGTTATTGCTTTTTCATTTATTCATGTAATTATTATTTATTACATGAACAGCCAGGAAAGCTAAAGTTGAAAATAAAACGACACACCAACGCTGTATGTCGTAGCAAAATACATTTATTGGTAATGAGATCCACAAACTGTCAGAAATTGCTTTGGAAAATAGACAATAACGACTGAAAAGGGTTTGGTTACTCACACATCTGGGGACACAATCCGTTCTCTGTAATGCTGCCATCGCGGCCATCTGTCCAAAATATACCGTCGGCGAATGCCGTGTATTTTGTCGCTCTGTTGTAGCTTTTGTTTCTGCCGTGTAACATTTTACTTTTAGTCTCAAGTACCTGGTTAGAGAACACTAGAAGCAAGGAGTGACAAAGTACCTTGCTCAAGGACACCCCGCACTATAGACTGGGGTTCGAACCAACAACCTTTAGAACTAACCCATGTTTTGAATACAATCCACTAGACCGCACCGCCACAGTACTCCGCATACACAAAATTGCATTTGAAGAATTCAGGCACAAACGGGCTATGGATTTTAATGCCAGCCACGATCGATTTTTCATGTTAATTAACCATCTCTACAATTAAAGGGGAAATTTAAAATTTTTGAAAGAACAATTCAACTTTTAACTTTTAATTAAAACAAATGGTTTTTCTGACTTCTTCTTTTGGTGTTGTACACTATCGTGTTAGCCTCACGACCTTGTCGCAAATGATTAATGGCAGCTGTATGTCGTAGCAAAATACATTTATTGGTAATGAGATCCACAAACTGTCAGAAATTGCTTTGGAAAATAGACAATAACGACTGAAAAGGGTTTGGTTACTCACACATCTTAGGACACGATCCGTTCTCTGTAATGCTGCCATCGCGGCCATCTGTCCAAAATATACCGTCGGCGAATGCCGTGTATTTTGTCGCTCTGTTGTAGCTTTTGTTTCTGCCGTGTAACATTTTACTTTTAGTCTCAAGTACCTGGTTAGAGAACACTAGAAGCAAGGAGTGAGGGGTGTGGGGGGGGGGGGGGGGGGGGGGGGGTTGTGCATTAGTCATGCCTAGTTTAGATTATTGTTGCGCAGTATGGGGTGATCGTTACGCATCTCATAACACTGTCTTGAACAAATGCCTCAAACGTGCAGCCAGAATAATACTGAAATGCGATTTTATAACTGCATCAGCTCGACTGGCTTGCCTATTAAAGGAACACCGGCTTTGTTGGGCTATTTTGGGCTCGAAATAGACCCATACATTATTCTGAAGCGCTTTCCAGAGTAAATTAGATATATCCTGAAAAGACGCCGGCAAATTTAGCCGTTTTTGAGCAATTTTCAAAAATTCAAGATCGCGTGACTTTTTGGAACCAGATTTTGGTTCCGAAATATCACAAGCTTGCGAGTTAGTTTTGTGTCCAGCCGCATGAAAGTTTCTTACTGCAGAACTGCGCCAAATTCAACTCTGATTTTCCCCCAATATTTAAAAGTAATTGACAAAAGAGAGACTATTTATACAGGTATGAAACAAAGTTGAACATAGGTATGAAAATTCGAACATAAATGTTTGTTTCGAGAGTCCGGAGAACGGGAGCGAGCGCGTGCTATACGGCAGGCTAACGTGGAGTGTAGGATATTTGCCCCGCGCAGCACGGCAAATAGCCTGAGTGCACACACGGCTATATGCGTTGCTCCGGTGTACGTTTGTGAAGAAAAAACATGATGCCAACTCTTCAAAAGAAAACGGAAATTCCTATTCGGTCGTCCGCGCTGTCCAGTGCAATCGTGAGCAGAAAATTGGAGATATCCTGAGTAGGAGAAGAGCGAATCGTTTGTGACAAAGTCGTGAGGCTCGCGCGTAGTTGCAACGGCTGGTAAAGCGTATAACCCGTCTTTTGACCGTTTTTGTTAATTTTGCACTTCTTTAGTAAATTACGGGATATTTTGATGATCTTTTTTCACAACGAGTTTTGCTGTAACTGGCGCCGCAATTTCGAACAGCCTTAGTGCACACCTTAGAACTATATATTTCTTCTTTGAGCTCATTCAAATCGGCACTTCGCCAAACATATAAATAACATTCACATGATCAACTTCAACGGGGAAATGCTAACTTACGGAGTCGTATACTTGTTTGCCATAAAATTTAACATTTAATTTTGGAGCCAGAAGGGAATTTTCCCATTTGTTTCCCTCTTAAAAAGTTTTTTGCGGGTTTTTCGCCCTTTCCGTAATTAGCGTAAATTTCAGTGTCACGTGCATGTATAATATTTCTTGTGATGTTGTTCTTCTGTAACAATTACATTTTGTCCAATTGTTCGAGTGTTGATGTTTTGTGAATTTTTTGATGTCAGTTGTAGCTGTATCTTATTCCGTTTGTATGTGATTGTGAAATTGTTTAATTTAATATATTTGTTTTATTTATGAGTGTTTGCAGGGCTCCAATGGAAATCAGTTTTTGTAAACTGTTTGGGCACACTCTGGGTAAATAAATGGAATAAATAAATAAATAAACAGAGTCTGGGTGGTGGCCAATTAAGAGCCTCAGTACCCTGTATGGACATGTCAGAAATGGAGTAATTAGTACGTGCAGTAAAAGTGTTCACCAACTGGGGCGTTAGTTCTGTTGGTGTAGACTGTAGATCTGTGATCGTATAGAAACGTTTCTTGAGTGTGGTTTTCGTCTCGCCCACATAGGGGAATGTGGGCTACTGGACCACTTAGGCACATTTTTAATTCTAACAATATAATAAAACAAAGGAAAGGGCTAGAACCATGTTTATTATATGACTAAAACACTTGCTTGTTTAATGCAAACAGTTGAAATTAATCACATTCATACATACATGTATGAATATTAATTAATAAAAACAATCAGTCAAAAGTGGACAACTAGCCCCGGTTGTGGGGCAAGTGGTCCGCGTCATCAGTACAGTAAAAAATGAATAAAATAAACAGTAAATGGGTAATAAAACACTGAAATATGTACCTCTAAATATTCTAGCAGCATCAAAGTGGTCTATCATTTCTTTAAATATCGGATATAAAGTTTCCCTAGTTTCAAAAGCAAATTGATAGTTTCTTCTCATAGAATGTCATTGAGTTGAATATGAAATTGTTTGTCATATTGTTTGTCAAACCATGATTTCAAGTATTTTTTTACATTATTATTTTCTCATATGGGCCACACTTTATGCACACTTTTGCTTTGAGAAAAACCACAAGCTATATTTTCAACATTTTTGGCCCTTCAAGCGGGACATGCTTGCAATCCGCATATGTTTTAATGCAAGTTTGGTATTGATATTAACATGTATTTTATCTGCGCCAGTAGTTGTTATAGCGCCCTCTTGTGTTGGCTTATCTTTGTTTACGTCGCCATATTTGCTGTTGCGATTTACTTCGTTATTAGCCTTGTCCAAGGCTATGTATGAAATTGTGTGAATCCGTGAAGAATTTGCCTGTATGCTATGCAGCGAAAGTGCGCCATCGCGCGGTGAATTGTAGCCAACTGCAAAATAGTCTGGTTACCAAAATATCTTGGTCTGAATCCTGACTTCTCGGGCGAGGCTGTATCATAGCCTTGTTCTTTCTGCAATCGATTTGTTATGTGTTTCTTTATATCTGCGTTCGAAATCCGACGCAATTATTTATGCGAAACCGGAGTGCTCATATCTTACATAACATCCAATCAGAGCTCACTACTCGGGTCAAATGGTGCGTGTGACGGTTTGCAAGCATAAACGTTTGTACGTCGTACATGTGTAGTGTTGTTGTTGTTGTAGTACGTTTATTGCACGTATGGCAAATGTAGTGCCCTGTGTGCCATCATGTGCAGTGTAGTTGTTGTTGTTGTATATTTTATGGCATCTTCGGCAACTAAGGCCCTTTATGCCACCAACTATACGTTTTTTTAGCTTTAACTATACTATATTATCAACTTGAGATGACGAAGAAGGAGTTGCAGTTTTAGAAGTGGGAGGAAAACCCCCAGAAAAATGCCCCAGGGGAAAACCCACCCGGTCAAGTAGGGACTGTAAACCCAATCCACATACACGCCCCGGATTCAAACCCGAGACCCCAGAGGTGAAAGGCGAGGAAAGAACCCGTACGCCAACCCGACTGCCCCATGTGTAGTGTATAGTACGTAGGCCTGTCTGATGCAATTATGGCGACATCACACGTAGTGTTACAACTGAGGAAATCAACGGTAGTTTGAATTATGCAGCCTACAAATTGCAAATTGATGACTTTCACGAAGACCAGAAGATATCCCTCACATATTTTCTGTAAAGGTATGACGTGTTTGTGAACTTACCAACTGGGTATAGAGGCTATTGCGCCGTCACGTGACCCCATAGCAACCGTAGCTACGCCGCCATTACACGGGGCACACACAGGACTAGTTATTGTGAAAGACTGTCTTACGTTGCTTGGTTTGTGTACCGCGCGGTCGACATTGCACCGTGTGGACAGGGTACTAGTTTATGCGCTATCTGGGTTCTGTCTGTAAGACAGTCTTTGGAATCGTTCCACCTGTCACGTGAGACCAGGGACTTTGACCTGAACATACATATTCAAACGAAGGTCATTTTGGAATCGCCCAATCGCAAAGATGATATCATTGCTCATGAATAATGATGTAAGACTGGTGACATGATAACGGATATATGGACGTACGGAAGCGCACTGTACGCCCCACGGTACCGATGTGTTCCCCAAGTCGCGATCGGCAGCGTAAAACGTTCGTCGTTGGACTTTTTTAGGTTTGCTTCTAAAGATTTCCGAGTATAAATAATGACCGCCAGAAGCAGGGGCTAATCAAAATTAGGAGAGACGAAGGACAGATCTTCGAAGGACATTTTACAAAAATAAAAAAAAATCGAACCGTGTCCGGAAACTGGGCCATGCAGCAACGATAAATGTTTTCCTTCCTCTGTTGATTTAACGAGTAAGAATTTACAAGTCGGACATCACTATTCCTTGACAAAATGACTAAATTACCAATGTTGGCCGTCACTATAGGTGCAGATCTGATAGAAAAACAAATTTGGCAGGAAGAAATGACGATTATATTTTAATTTGGACAAAACTTAGTAAGTCATATGTAAGTAGATTCAGTTTACTTGTAAATTCTTTCCTTTTTCATATAAAATAATACCATTGGTAAAGGGTTGAGAAGTTGATCATAATTGTTTCTTTAAAAACAAAATGACTCGGCTAGCATTGTAATGTGCAGATTTGATGGGAAAAAATGGACCCCTTGCACAGCGGCCATGACAGAAGGCAGTCACCTGGTCACATTGCGTGCAAGGGGTCTATATCAAGTGGCAAAAATTCAAGATTTTGGGAAAAAACACATTTGTTCAGCCTGTCTCATATGTTTTGCACACAAGGTCTGAATTAAGCCATGATCACCTTCTCAATTCTTTCGGGTACTGGTACCTTATTATGAGAAATTGCCAACTATTTTGTTGACAATTTGCAAATAAATTATTTACCATTTATTCAACACAAAAACCATGCATTTGTTCAGCCTGTCTCGCATGTTTTGCACACAAGGTCTGAAGCCATGATCCGGTACCTTCGTGCGAGAAATTGCCAGATACATGTAGTTTTTTTTGTTTTGTTGACAATTTGCAAATTAATTATTTACCATTTATTCAACACAAAAACCATGCATGTATTTTAAAGGGTTTTGAATTATGGCCGAGTGAAATTTTAAAAGGCATACTTTAGTTCTGTAATGCGTTTGGTACCATTTTTGAAAGTTTACCAATCATGTCTTTAAACCTAAGGAATGAAAGCAATGATTGAAAGATAGGGCATAAACATTTTCTTGTGATAAGCAGATTGTTTTACTATAGTACTAATAATTAGTACAAATCTTATAAGTGACGTTATTAATACAGCTTGCTGTGTTGCTATATCAATGCAGGCACGTTTATGAATTTACTTGTCTTTCCAAAAAAATAATTGTCCCAAGCACTAATGACTATACATGTAAAGAATAAACAAAAACTTGGAGGTCAGAGTTCAATTGTTATGTAGCATTTATTTCGTGTAGTTGGAGGCATGCTTCCCAGTGGACTCAAACTGTCAAATTTTGTTCACATGTACGCTATTCTATACAGGAGCAGGGGTTGATATCACAAAGAATTGTGACGTGTCGCAAAAGTAGCCAAATCCATCGGAACTCGCTGAACCCGTTGCGAGATGTGATGGATTTGGTATACTTGTGACACGTCGCAAGTCTTTGACCCCATGGCCCAAATTCATTCTGCTCTTTAAGTTTAAGCAGGAATATACATGTACCTTTATAGCTCAGAAAAATGAACTTTCAAAATCCACTAGCTAATCTCATGACATCAGTAAGCCAAGCATGCATCACCACGAAATTGGGCACTTTTACAGTGGAGCTTTCATAAGGGCACAAAATGTGTCCATTCCCTCCTTGGACAGTTTGCTCAAAATGTCAACATGTAGGTTCATTCATGATTATTAAAGAACTGTCCTAGTTACATGTACATCTGCATGGAAGTTGTACCTTTCAATTAGGCCTCCATGTTATGTGAATACACCATGGAGTGTACATGTACTTACATGTAGCTGATTACATGCTCAAAAAAGAATTTGTCAAGAAAGGCTTCAATACAGTCTAATTAATTATGATTAAAGACTACTGTTTTGTGTGTGGCTGTCCGTTGCAATTGACATAAGTCACAAAGTCGTGCAGCTAGCTACAAGACATTTGAAATAAAAAGTCTTGTGTAGCTTTAATTTTCCATCATTCATCAAATATGGAAACCCCAGACACGAAGCAGCAACAGGACATTTTACATTAAAAGAAGACCAAAGTGTGGAGACAAAGGATTGCACACTCTTCTGTTGGGAGAAGCCGCAATTAGTCAGGAAGTATACGGACTGATGAGAATCCCGTGTAGATGGAGGTCAATCTTATTCCTCATTTTCTGAAGAAAAAAGCAAAAGAATCGCATACAATAGTACATCGTGAGAATTTGGTAAGAATCTGTCTAAAACAGCGTTTAATTGTAATTACTAAATTCATTTTCCCCCGTGGCACATCAAGAACACAGCATTTTCCACAGGTCTGGTCTGTACTACACTGTTTTAAGCAGGTACGAGTTGTTCATGCATAAAGCTGAACTGAACACTTGTGTAGGCAAAAGTGCCCTGTTTTAACATGATTTTTGTAATATCAGCATGAAAAACGTGTTATAAGGTGGATCTTGTATTAATAATTATGTGATTATTGTCACTGTTCCCCTGTACAGAGACTGCAAAAGGAAATACCAGTAAATGCTCAACATGGGTTTGTGCCTGGGGTTTGTGTGTGCCATCATGGGTGGATTGACTGCTATCTTGTGGCATTGGAATTTTTTTAAAGAAAAGATTATAAATTACAACAAATTTTACCTCGCAGAAATACTTTGCCGAAAGAGATTCCATCTTCTGTACCGTACTTTATTGAAACTCTGCTTATTTGTGGGTCTGAGGAGAAAAAAGAGAAACGAAAGTGAAAGAAATGGTTAGAATGCAATGGAGCATGACATAATTAAATTGTTTTCAAGCAAACACTTCAAATATTTTCATTGCTAAAACGTGTTTCCTGCAGACCAAATTTACCCGGTTTGTCCTCCAGATTGGAAGTGTGAACAAATAGAGCCCATGCTATGATGCTTTCCTGCTAGCAGCTATGTGCTTTTCCCCACATGGCTATATTTCCCCCCCCCCACCCCCCCCACCTTGTCCCCCCCCCCCCCCCCCCCCCCACCTTGTCTCCCCACCCCGCACCCTCCCCCAGCCCCCCATCTGGAGGACAAACTCAGGAGGGTCGTCACCGTGACAAGATATTTGGGAAGTTGATCATAATTGTTTTCTTTAAAATGAATCATCTAGCATTGGAATGTGCATATTTAATGGGAAATTAACAACATTTCAAGTGGCAAAATTTAAGATTTTGCGAGGAATCACTTATAAATTTACAAACCTGTCTCATGTTTTGCAAGCAGTATGCACGCAAGGTCTGAAGCCGTGATAAACTTCCCGGTTCTTTCCGAAATCATTTAGCATTTCCACAATAAAATTACGATTTCTTAACAGAATTTCACGTTTTGGTGATATTATGCCGTAATAACTTAAGACAAATGTAGTGCAGGCATTTCAGTAAAATTTTACCACGATGCGAGTGAATCTGCATATCATGTAGCATGTGTAGTGTGTCAACTGTCATGTGTGTAGGCCCCTATCATGCCTATGCAAACATCATACATGTCGTTCGTTACATATGCGGATATTTTGTAAACACCATCATTTTACAGCATTCCTACCTTTCTTCAAATCTTGCACCTACGCCGCTGATCGAGAAGTACCTGCATCCTTTGCTAAACTGTCTGTCTTTTGATATAATCCTCGCGCTTCTGTTAACACGGTGACGATCCGCCATCATAAGTCCTCAAAATCACCACGCACACTTACTTTTGTATATCGTTACATGTATCGTGTGGAAAGTCTTGCATACACTACAACTACTTCGAGGTACAGGGTACACGACCTTCACACTCCGTATATTCGGAAACAGGTTATGCTAATCATTACGTCACGTAGGAATGTGCTCGCGATTTCGCGAGCAAACCACGTGACACGTGAAAGGATTCCAAAGACGGTCTTACGAACACTACCCATAAACTAGTTCCCTGTCCACACAGTGCAATATCGACCGCACGTACGGCGCATAAACTAGTTCCCTGTCCACACGAACCAAGCAACGTTAGACCGTCTTTCACAAAGACTAACACAGGACTCGCGCAAGCACAAACGTGCATTGACGTTTGCTGAAAAACAAAACATCGAATTTTGGGCAAGTTTTGCTGCGTTTATGATCGTGGAAAGCGGTCAAAAAGAGGTGAACATATCAGATTTGTCAGTGTACAACTCATCAAGCCGACTTTTAGGCGACAAAAATTACTGGCAACGGACAGAAAAGACGGTCTGCTCGCTGCACTTCATACTGTCTTCCAGCATGCATGTCAAGGTAACAATGAATTAGGACTGGACACGCTAAATAAAACATGTAAGATGGTACGAAGGGTTGGACGAAAATGCAAAGTTAATTTGCTGGGCTAGGGTACGAAATGATCAGATTTTTTTGTTTAATGTTGGGCGGTTGATCGAAATTTGTTTCTTTAAAACGACTCATGATCAAATATGCAGATTTGATGGGAAAACCCCCAAAAAAGTGGGGAAAATTCAATATTTTGTGAGGAAATACTTCAAAATGCGTCAGCCCGTCTCATGTTTTGCACAAAAGGTCTGGAGTCATGAACAACTTTTTCCCCCAAGGACATTTTTTTTAGAGTTGTCCCATAGCTTTAGCGCATGGGGTCTCACACGGTGCCCTTTCATGATAATCTAGGCCCTAAAGAAGGTGAACTTAATTCTGGTTTTAATAAATTGTTTGTTCTCCACACAGGTAAACCACTCCCAGGGGTGGCAACAAGGAAGAATGGCACTTACTGTAATAGCAGGGCACTGCAACTGCATGGCTGGATTAGGTGAAATTCGCATGCTGGGGTTCCGCTGAAGCTCGTTGGTTAAGATGTCTGTTTAGTATGCAGGAGATTGTGGGTTTAAGTCCCACCCGAGCATGTTATGATTTTTGAGTGTGTCTTGGGGAACACTGAGTATAGCCACTTTGTGTATATTTTGTTACGAGGCCTACATCATTTCAATATGAAAACATCCCCCTGTCATAGCCGCCGGTGCAAAGGGTCTATAATGCTAACCAAGTATAGGTGCGGTAAAATAAATTATAATTGACATTCATTCTCCCCAACGAAGCAAAATCACATTCCTAATTCGTTCAATCATTTCTTATATTCTGGTGAAAGAGTATTTTAAAAAGAGATTGCAGTATTTAGAAATATATGAACAATTCTGTGCAATAAATAAAGCTCGAGTAGATCGATGCAGGAGTTTATTAACTATAACTGATTTGAAACTGACAAGTGAAATATTTGAACCTTATACATGACATCCTTGAGACTTTGTAGATTACCTTATTATAAAAATATAAGTGTCGCATAATCAGGAATAAAAATAATAAATGATAAACGTACAAGGGGGGGGGGGGGGGGGGGGGGGGATATCCCACCTGAATATTTTGGGCAAAAATAACTTCGAACCAGAGAAAGTGTTTACAACATACATGAAGGTAAACACAGCTACTTTTTCTTGATCTTGTCAGAAATTGGGACTTAACATTTTCCTCGTTTTTATAGCAGTTCTTTGCACAAGGAACTAGAATTGCAGAGATCTCCACTAAAATAAAACTACAAGTTTTGAGAGAATACAAGTATTGTTGCATACTTTAATGTTGGTTCACAAACAAGACCTTTTAACAATTTTTGCTAAAAGCAGAAAAGCTTGCTTAATCCAAAATTTGCTTTTTAGAAATGGGTTAATATTTAAAATTGTATGTGAACTGTTTTTATCAAGAATAGTAGTAGTACCAGTCAACTGTAATATACATCATAATAGGTTTTTAATTGTAACCAATTTTTATAAAGCCAAACATTTTTGGATTTAGGCCTATGCATTTTTTTCTGCTCAACAGCTTTATAAAAAATAACTTTAGTCCTTAAACTTCCTTGTGTATAATACATAAGACTGGCTAAAACTTGCCCCCCTAACAAAAAACAAATCATGTACATGTAGTCCTCATCAGGCTTCGAACCTGAGACTTCTGATTCACTCTGGGAAGGTGCTCTACTAGTCCAGCTATATGAGGCACAGTGCGTGGTATACTTACTCTCTCGGCTTCTGAAAATGTCCTGTTTTTTTCACATGCATGGTCACAAAGTGCAGATGGCGTGGTCCCAATAGACAATGTGTTCTTTGTTTACATAACTGCCCTCTGTTGAAAATTGGTTATCGTTATGCACATTTTATAAATTGTTTTCCCATCCCTCTCCCCCAGACTGCCCCACCTAAGAGGTGGGGATTGCCACTTTTCGAGAGACAAATTCCCCACCCCTGGGGCAAAAAATGCATGTTTTGCACCAAGCTCACTGAAATTGTTTTCTATGTGTCAAAATCCCCATCCTGGGGCATGGAAATCATGACCAAATCCCCACCTAAGGGGTGGAGTAGCGCAGGGTAGAGGGGTGGGGAAACACTTTATAGACTGCGCATTAGGTGTGCGCATCCTGTTTTGCATAAATTTGGTTTGGCAATGATGTCAAAGGTCACATAATTCAAAGACGATTTGACATAAGACCTCATTCCTAAATCAAATTTATGCAAAAAATATGTGTGCACATAACTCCAGGCATGTTTTGGTCTGCTGTGATGCCAGAGGGCACATCGACAAGCGTTCCCCAAAAGTTTCACATCTTAATCAGTGCAGCAAATGGCTATTTTATCAAGCACTGTTAGCTGACTTTGCATATAAATCAATTTACAATGGGAACTATTCCATGTCC
The DNA here is from genome assembly GCA_037783545.1 of Henricia sp. BOLD:AAB3569. NCBI lineage: Eukaryota > Metazoa > Echinodermata > Asteroidea > Spinulosida > Echinasteridae > Henricia > Henricia sp. BOLD:AAB3569. Next base: position 136,539 of record JBBELK010000272.1, on the reverse strand, counting down.
GAGAATAGTGTACCTTTGACAAACACATCTTTCCACGTGGATGCGGACGTTCGACCTCGTAGATTTATCTACCCCGGTGCATGTATGCAAGTTGGTGTTTGCCTCATGTGAAACTTGCTTGAGCAACAGTGCTTGATGAGTGACCCATAGAAACTGCAGGTGCCAAATGTGGGTGAGTTTGTTCATACAGCTTAGTAGTATGTAAATGGAGGCTCCTGACACAAGCCACTAAATCGACTCGCATCACCCTCCTTTTCCCACACTAATCATGTCAAAAAAAATGACATTTTTAAAAAACTTTTATTTAAAATTATAATTACTATATATAAATATGGCAACTGGTCACAAGCCGACGGGATATTCTGGATGGAACAAAAAACGACTCGCCAAGTTTATTAGCGACGAAAATTTGCCGGCTGTTATTGGCGTCGGTGAGAAAATTGGAGCGAGAAGACAACTAATTAAAACGGTTAAGCGATATGCTGATGAATTTAAAAATATTAGAGGCCAAGCTAAACAGAGTCTGCTATCGCTAATCGGCAAGTATAACATAAATAAGGTTGAAGCCACGGGTAAAAATAACAAGTATACAAAGGGCGATTACTTAGAGTCGATAAGAAATTATTGGCGGCCTATATACGGCGGGGTCATAAAGCCAATAGATTTTGGGGGAATAGTGCCTCAACGCTTTGCCAACGTAATTCAAAATTACGAAATAAAAATTGGTCGCGAGAATTTAGATTACGTCAATTTCTTCAAATACAACAGAAATAAAATTTTCGGTAAAATGCTTGAAATGATACGGACCAAACCAAATTACAATTTTCAGTTGGGCCTACGCGTAACTCTAAAAAAATTAAACTCGCAGGGGGAAATTGAAGAAAAAGAAATCACATTTCGCACGAGCAATGAACTCGTTTTAAACAACAGCGACATTGGCAAGGCGTTGAATAATACTATAGAAAATTTAAAGGCAAAACTAGAAGAATTTCAGACGGAAAAAAGCGGGTGGTCCGTGTTTAAGCTAAACACTCTGTACATAAACTTTACGGAATATAAGCCAATAAGGGGCAGCTCTTACATAGAATTACCGGACTACATAAAAAATAAAAAGGCAGTCGTCAACGTGAAAAACGATGACGATAGGTGTATCAGATGGACGTTAAGAGTAGCACTAGGGAAATTTAAAGACAAGTTTTTAGATGACGTTACCAGGAAGTTATAATGCAGAGTTAATCTAAATCTCACGTCAATTTATAAAGAAGACGACGGGCTAAATTTTAGAGGTATAACTTTTCCGACGCCGATAAATCAAATCTACAAGATTGAAAAACAAAACGACATAAATATTAACGTGTTTGGTTACGACGAAAAGAATGGCATATACCCGCTATACATTACGCAAAGCGAGTCGGGTGAGGTCATTAACCTCATGCTATACTCAGACGGCGATAAAAATCATTACTGCTGGATCAAAAATCTAAATAAAATATTATTTAGCGAGACCAAACATAAACAAAAGAATCCCGTTTGCCCTCGCTGTCTGCAGCATTTTAGCAGTCAGACGATATTAGACAAGCATACGATTGATTGCTGCGGCGTTAAACAAAAGGCTAGCAGAATAGTCATGCCATCTACTGAACTAGATAGATACTATCGCAGAAGAGACGTCATCAAATTTAAAAACACTCAGCATAAAATGCCGACTCCGTTTGTAATTTACGCAGACTTTGAATCTCTCATCGTGCCCCACGAAGAAAAAGCGGGTAACGCAACAATAAAAACTCAAAAGCACGTTGCGTGCGGGTGGTCGTACGTAGTAGTCAGACACGACGGGTACCTACTCAGTAAAAAATATTATAGGGGCGAAAACGCGGTTGGGCATCTACTAGAAAACTTACAGAGAGAGGAATCTGTCATAAACAAACTTTTTGAAAAGGAAAATGCTCAAGACATGATTTACACGAAAGAAGACGAGGCAAAATTTAACGCTTCAAAAAATTGTTGGATTTGCGAGTACCCAATCAGGCAACTAGATCCATCAAAGTGCACGTGCGAGTTACCAAAGTCAAAGAAAATAAAACGGAATGGTAAAGATGTCTACTGGTGCGAAAAGTGTCAAAAGGAAACGCAGTCATTTTCAAAGGTGAGAGACCACTGCCATATAACTGGCAACTTTAGGGGCGCGGCTCACAACGCTTGTAATCTGAAACTCTCCATCAAACCAAAAATAACTAAAATCCCAGTCTTTTTTCATAATTTGGAAAATTACGACGCGCACTTGCTCATGCAGGGAATTTCTGAATTTAGCGGAGACATTTTTTGCATACCAAAGACTTCCGAAAAATACATTTCGTTTTCTCTAGGGCAACTGAGATTTGTCGACTCGTTTCACTTTTTAGCTAGCTCTCTAGATAAGCTGAGTAAAATCTGCCCCAGAGAGCAATTTAACTTGCTCAAAACCCTAACTCACGACGAAGAAAAATTCAAGTTGATCTTGAAAAAGGGCGTTTATCCTTACGAGTACATGGACTCTTTCGAGAAATTTAAAGAGACTAAATTACCGCCAAAATCAAAATTTTATAGCAAGTTAAACAACGGTAATGTATCCGACGAGGACTATTTGCACGCTAAAAGAGCTTGGCGGGAATTTGAAATAGCTAATATGGGTGAATATCACGACCTGTACGTACAGACCGACACGTTGTTGTTGGCGGACATTTTCCAAAACTTTAGACAGACTTGCCTAGAGCACTACGGGTTAGACCCGGCCAATTACTTTACATCGCCGGGTCTCAGTTGGGACGCGCTGCTAAAACATTCAAAGGCTCAACTAGAACTACTGACGGATTACGACATGTATCTTTTTGTAGAGCGCGGGATAAGGGGCGGAATTTCTAGCGTCAGCTCCAAGAGATACGTCAGAGCAAACAACAAGTACTTGCAAGATTACGACGAGACAAAACCGAGCACGTTTATACAATATTTGGACGCCAATAATCTGTACGGGTGGGCAATGTCTCAACCGCTGCCAGTCGGTGACTTTAAATGGCTTACCGACAGAAAGATTAAATTCTTTACTGAAGACGTACTAAAAATATTGGAAGCTCAATCCGAGAGGGGATACATTTTGGAAGTGGACTTGGAATATCCGAAAGAATTACACGACGAGCACAACGACTACCCACTGGCTCCGGAAAACTTGAACGTCTCTCAAGAGTGGTTTTCGGATTACCAACGACGACTAATTGAGAAAAACGACTTGTCACCGCCCGACGTGGACAAGTTAACGTGCACTCTGAAAAATAGAACTAAATACGTCGTTCACTATCAGACTCTAAAACTGTATCTCAACCTAGGATTAAGATTGACCAAGATTCACAGAATTTTATCGTTTAAGCAAACTGATTGGATGAAGTCGTACATCGACAAAAACACTCAGCTGCGCAAAGAATCAAAATCGGATTTTGAAAAAGACTTTTTTAAGCTGATGAACAATTCGGTCTTTGGAAAGACGATGGAAAATGTGCGTAATCGACTAAACTCGGAGCTAGTCAGATTAGAAGACGAAAAGAAGCTTTCGAAAATGTGCTCGTTACCAAATTACGAATCTACTACCGTCTTTGAAGACTGTAAATTGGCCATGGTCAACATGTATAGGACAAAGACGGTACTGGACAAGCCAATCTACTGCGGCATGACTATCCTCGACTCGTCGAAGACGTTAATGTACGACTTTTATTACAATCATTTGAAGAGCAAGTACAAAGATAACGCGAGTCTAGTGTACACAGACACCGACAGCCTTTTATTAGAAATTAAAACCGACGACGTCTACGCCGATATGGCCAAGTATAAGCACTTGTACGACTTTTCAAATTATCCTGAAGATCACGAGCTGTACGACGACTCTAATAAAAAGGTCATAGGCAAATTTAAAGACGAGGTTGCGGGCCAACAGATTATAGAGGCGGTGTGCATCAGACCGAAATTGTACGCCATTCAGACGGAGCGAGACGTCATCAAAAAGGCAAAAGGCATTAAAAGGGCGGTGGTCAGAGACAACCTGACGCTAGACTCGTACAAAAAATCTCTATTTAAATCTACTCTGGTTTACGAAAAACAAAACATTTTAAAGAGCGAAAAACATCAAATTTACTCGATAACTATTATTATTATTATTATTATTATTTCTTTCTGGTATTCATACCAAGGATTCCTCAATAGTGCTCATTGCACTGTCACTCGCAAGCGTGAGGAAACCCATGAAGAATTATAATTAGAAATGGCCAGAGACACCGGGGATGATCCCCCTTGCTTTTCACGAAAGAATGCTCTGGGATCTTTAGAGTGCGTTTCCATTACCTAACACACTGGACCAACGGCTTTACATCCCTTCCGAAGGATGGAGCAAGTGTGGTTAAGTGCCTTGCCCAAGGGCACAGGTACCGTAGCCGTGGGGAGGTTCGAACCTGCAACCCCAAGTTTTCACCTATGATTGCGAGTCAATGACCTAAACCGCTCGGCCACGGTACCCCCCGCTCGGCCACGGTACCCCGAAACAAGTAAGCGATTTAGCCGCTGGATACAAAGATATTTCTTTTAAACGACGGCATAAATACACTAGCGTACGGACACTACTCTACGGGTGGTAGCTCAGTGCCCGCGGGCACTACTTGAAGCTCTTGTCGCACAAAAGACCTCTTTGGAGCTGGGTCGTTTAAATAATACAAGATTGGTTGACCGCGCGCGCGCGTGTACTCTTTGATCGTAAACGTTGAAAGAGACCATATGGGATCAGTCGCCCGCCTCCTTTCGCCACCCTCTGATTCACCCGGCTGATACATATATCTGACTAAATCTTTACCAATTTTTAACGGCGTCTCTTTAACGCCGGGTGCTGCGGGCGTCTGTTCGACTAGCTTTAATTTAATGGCGTCTATAGGCTTCTTACCGATTAAACGAGTTACCTCGTCATTCATAGCTTTGATTACGTCGGGCAGTCTCTTTACCCACTCTGTATTTCTAGACTTTGGGTTTAGCATTTCTTTCGAGTATTGATGGCCGAATAATACCTCGGCCAATGACCTGTTGAATCTCTCTACTATACCCTGGGCTCGATGTAATCCGGGTATGCCGCGTTGTATTATAACGCCATTTTTATTCATGAGCGCGCTAAAACTGCCCATAAACTCTCTACCCTGATCTACTTTAATAATCTTTGGCCACGTCAAAGGCGATCGCTTATAAATTTTGTTGATGGCGTCGGTAACTTGATCCACGGTCTTAGAAGTTAGTGGCTCGGCTTCTTTATATCTACTCGCGACGTCTACGACCGTCAACGCGTATTTAAAAGTTTGAGACTTTATTTTGCCGTAGGGCAAAAACAACAGGTCGGCCTGATGCACGACGTTTGGTACTCCGTAACTAGAATTTAAAGAAGTAGGCCTAGGTATATACGTCGGAGGAGGCAGATAAATTTGCCACATTGCTTGTTTGCGCAACCAATTTCTAGATTCTGATTCACTCGTGTTTGCTTTTTTAGCTAAATTTTTAACCGCACCGTCGCCCTTCCAGTACCCCCTAGGTCCGTAATACAACTTACGAAATTTCTCGTCGTTTATAGTTATTTATTTAATTTAGATATATTTGTAAACCAAAAATGTCAGTAAACCCAGACCGCCGCGATAAATACTAGCTCTCTATCTTTAACGTGTTCTGGCTTGGCGTAAAAGTCGGACAATTTTGGCTCGCAAGATAACCCTACCGGCATTTTTTTATATTCGACTGTAAACTGGTTGTACTCGTATAGCGCCTCGTCGACGTCGCTAAAAGTACGCCGAGCGTGAGCTTCTTTTCTGAGCCGCTCGTTTAAGTAATCCAAATATTTTAAGCGGCTCTTTTCAAATTGCTGCTTAGCGGTAGTAAGTTGTTCTAACGCCAAGTTGTGTCGTTTAAGTTCTGCCGCGCTGTCGTCTTTTCCCGCTTTAGAAAACAAGAAATTTGATCCCGCAAATGCAAGAGCGTTAACTACGGCTCCACCAAGCATCATCGCTATCGACGCCATTTTAATTAAGCGATAAAAATTTAAATATAAAATTATCACTTTTATATATTAAAATAAAGATGAATAGGCACTTTGGAGAGAAAATTGATCCTTACAGAGAAACCAAAAACCCAAATTCTATTAAAGGCCAGAGAAGATTAATTTACGCCGAGGTATCTGCCGAGACCGCGAGCGCCGGCAGTACTTTTAATCTAGATTTCCCCAAATTGACCAACGACGACGTGTTGATTCCGGGGACGGCATTGTTGATATTTAGAATAGTATTAAATAGCGATACGGACGATAACAAAACTCAACGTGTCTCGCAATATCGTAAAGCAGATGCGAATTTCCATGAACGGCAACGAGATTTACAACTTGGACGATTACGACGTCTATCAGTCTTATAAAGATCACTGGATATCGACTCATCACCAAAATAATTTGATCCTTTTTGGTATTGAAAAAGAAAACGTAACTAAACTCAGGACGGAAGCCGACGACGCGGTAAAAACAAACAAGGGCGACGTGGCGGTGGCGAACGCTTACGGCAAGTTTTACGCCATTCCGTTAGACATTGGAATTTTAACCGACCATCACCCGTTTTACCCGAGTGGATTAGAGGGTAAACTGTCGTTTGCCATAAAGTGGAACGATCACGCTAGGGTAGTAAAGTCTACAGACGACGCCGCGACTTACAAGATTACTCACTTGAAATTGCAGTACGAAGTAATAAATGATTCTAGACTAGCTAGTCAAATTAAAAGCAGGTACAAGAGTGGAGTTTCTTTTTATTTCGACAGAGTACATCGCCAATACGAAAAGATTATAAATAAAACTGACAACGCGTGGACTCTCAACATCAACACCAACGTAAAGAGCTTAAAGGGGGTGTTTTTAATTTTCATGGACTTAACCGACAAGAACCCGCAAAACAGTTATAATCCGGACTTGACTAAAGTAAAAGTTCAAGTCGAGGGAATGCCGGAAGCGTTGTACGTTCCAGAGTTTAGGCGCGATCAACACTTTGGCGAGATTTGCAAGTACTTTGTAGACGATCCTGGGCCGCATGTGCCGTCGGCCGTGTCGAAATACGCAGAAATGATTCCTATTACGATGGCCAAGTACCTTACCGACAAATACGCCCTTTGGCTCGATTTCAGGACTTCCGACGACAACTCGGCTCACGGAAGCGGCAGGCATATTGGCTCTCACGGCGGAGGAATCCAAATTGAGCTTACGTCGGCCGACGAGACGACCGGCCAATTAAAGTGTTATATCTATTTGGTTATGGACTCTCAGTTAGTAATTAGAGAGGGTAGATTTAATAGTCTTCAATATTAAAATGAAACTACCGACGGAACCCCACTGCGCGTTGATATGCGGAAGAACGAAATCTGGCAAGACCAAGTTTATTTTAGATTTGCTGTCGGGCGCGTATAAAGACAACTTTGAATACGTAGTAATTCTGTGTACGACTCTGTATAAAAACAAGACCTACTACAACTACGAGTGGATAACTAGCGACGAGTGCGTGGTGCTAAACGACTTGGACAGATTAGATTTAAATCAGGCACTCTGCTCATACAGAAGAGTTTTAAAGGGATTTCACACGCTGTTTATCATCGACGACTGCAGCGCTCGACAAGACCTAAAATACCGCAAGAGTCTGAAAGACTGCGAAAATTGCGAGTTGTCAAATTTGGCCATGAGCGGGCGACACGACAATCACTCTTGCTGGTTGCTTACCCAAAAATACAACAGCGTGCTAAAGGATTTTAGAGAGCAGACAGAGTGGATAGCCATGTTTTATTGTAAAGACGAGGGATCTTTTAATCAGTGTATGAAGGAAAATAGAGGAGTACCCAGAGAAAAATTACAAGGGATAGAGTACGAGTTGAAGAATATAAAGTTTACAAAATTGATATTGAAGACCGATCCGCCGGTAACGTATAGCGTATTATAAATAATTACGTTTTTCGTTGTAAATAACTGCGTTTGGTATTATAGATCATGGACAGTTGTAACGCAATAAACTCTTTATATCGGATAGGCGTATTGACGTTGCTATCTGCAATTGCGTATCAGTTGTTCAAGTTAAACGGCGAATTAACTTTTGTAAAAAAGCTATATAATAAAATAGCGTATATATTTAAAACTAAAATGGAATTAGAAAGCGTAATGAGAGATAAGCCGGATTTAAAGAGCAAAATGTTGGAAGTCGTCGCCGCGGGCAAATCTAAATCGTACCTTGGTAAAGACTACTCTCAAAAAGAAGTCGAGGCCATGAACGACGAGACGCTGACTAAACTCGAACAATTATACGAGACAAAGATTGGAGCTGAGATGATAAAAGGGCTCGGGCTGCCGATAATCACGGCCTTTACCAAGATTGTAAAATTTTCGCTGCCCAAATTCGGTATAGGAAAATTAAGATTAAACTTGGACGACGAGACCAAGCTGCACGTTGAATTAGAGACGAATCCGGCGGTAAACTCGAGCGTTAGCAGATTGCTTAGCGGGGTTTACTTCAATTACGGACACTTAGTCGGCCCGTTGACCGCGTTTTTAATTACGGCTAGTCACGTTGAAGTTGTAAAAGCAGAAGATGATGCTGTAGTTGAAACTGTAAATGAATTGCAATCGGAAAAAGACGAAGAAAATTGATTTTTATTAAATTATAATATAGTTGTAGTAAAATGGATAGTGCTATAGATACTCGAGTCGAAGAAACGAGTCACGTAGAAGAAACCAAACCAGAACCTAAAATCAAAAAGATCACCGCTACCAAACAAAAAGATCCTAAACGAGTACAACTCGGCAAGAAGCTCGCCGCTCACAACAAACTTATTAAAGAGCAAAATGTCAAGTTGAGAGAGGCGGCTAATGAACTAAAGGTCTCCGATAGTACATCGGCGGAAAGTGGTGGCAACAACTACGAGTGGTACGCATTGGCGGCTGTAATAGGAGTTGGGGCGTCGATATATGTATTTAAATTAGTCGCTGGTAAAAATGTTACGAGCTACTCTAACGAAAAGGTTAAACCAAAGGTCGTCAGAGATGCCCCCGTTGAATCTAACCGATCGGAATTACGAGACATGGAAGATTAAAAAAATGATTTAAATATTATAGCATCTAATTATAAATAAATATGAATGAAAAAACGATAGCAAACACAGTTTATCACTCGGCGGTATTGTCTGGGATTACGATCGCCTACGCAATGTTGGGCAAAAAGTTGTTTAGTATGAAATCCGTAGACATAGATAAGGTAGACTTGATGGACGCTCTTAAGCTAACTGCACTCGTGACTTCTGCTAACTTTACAAAGAGTTGGTTGACTACCCAGGGCATATTACCCCCAAACGTAATGAATTCGGTTTAAAAAATGATTTTAAAATGTTATTAATAAATTTAAGCTGTATTAACAAATAAGAATGGCTGCGGAAGAAGGTGCATTTGACCGCAAGGACGAGCCAGACCCAGAAGTGGCCGAGGAGCAAGATAACGAATATGAAGAAATGGATGACGATGACGATGACAATCTTGTTGATTTAGCGCCGGGGCAACAAGGGCGACTTACCGAAACCACGAAACGACGCCACTTTTCGGACTCTTAATCGCTATACTAGAGAAATAACAAAACAACAAGTAGATGATTTTTACGATAAAATTGCCGGTAAAGATAAACCGATTATAATCGACTATGGTAAATTTACGGCAGAGATAGGTGGTAAACTGACCGTAAAGTCAGAGATCTGGGTATCTCCGAGGATGAAATTAAATTCGTAACCGGAGCAACGGATATTGTAGAAACCGATGTAAACGGCGCTACTCCTCAACAACTAATAGCTAGGTCTGAAGCATTTGAAAGAACGATGAATGAAGATTTATTTTTCCCCGCTAGCGAAACCCTTGACGAAGATGAGATTGAAGAAACCTCTTTTAGTACTGACAATCAATCTTCACAAACAGATCCCGGTAATTTTACGAATGAAGAATTTATTACGTACGAAGGTAAACAATATAAAGTTAGAGACTTGGCTAATGCGGCTAATACAATGTCAACTACGAAAGAGAGCTTAACATTGAATACGCTCGAACTAACGAAAATACAATGGAAAGTTGATGCCGTTCAAAAAGAATTGGCGACCAGTAAAGATGAGGTTGCTCAATTAAAATATAAAATAAAATCGGTAGAAGAAAAGTTTGCAACATCGGACGGACGTGCCCATTACGACGCAAAAACGGGCAAACTTTCTGTCTCCATAAAAGACATGCAAGGTTACAAAAATGACGTTGAAAAATTAAAAGAAGATTTAAAAACTAAAGAAGAAGGCGTTTCTAAAACTAAAAATGAATTGGGAAATTTACTCGAAAATTTGTCGACTAGGCGAGAGTTAGTTGATGCTGATTCTAAAGAGCTTAGGAGCCAGATGAATAGAATTAAAGCTACGGTCGACCGTATGCTGCATGTAGATAAGACTCTGGGAGATAAAATTAAAACTCTATTCAGAGAACATGGAGTCACGGTCGTAAGCGTTCTATCCGCCGTTGCGTTAGCGGTAAGCACGATAATAGCTAGCGTAGTAGCTGGAGTAAGAGGCGCAGCAACCGCAGTCGCGGGGTCGACCGTCGAGCCGGTAAAGCCGGTCAAGCCAGTCAAGCCGGTCGAGCCAGTCGAGCCGGTCACCCCATCACAACCTACTAAACCAAAAAAATTTACAGACTGGATAAAGCGTCAACTAGAAAACTTGGCAAATTTGTTTAAGAAGCCAGGGGTTAAAGCGTTAGCCGCATTGCCGGCGATATTAGGGGGCATAGCCAGTTGGTCATTTAATATACTAAGCAAGTTTACGGGCCTATTGGCTCAAAACGTATGGGCTATGATTAGCGGCGTTGCGCTGTTGATATTTGTTTACGTGCAAAAAAGAATTTAAAACCTTGACGTTTAACGAAAAATGACGTGAAAATGGGACAACTCGGCTAAGCGCTTAGCCGAGTTGCCCCATTTTCACGTAATTTTTACGTTTTAATAGATTACTTTATAACTCAAATATCCAATTCCCGCAATCGCTAAAAACCCAACAATCAGAGAAGTCTTTTCTAGTTCGTGGTCGCCAGATTCAAGAATTTCTTGATGTAGATTTTCTTGTTTGGTGACATTAGAATTAATTACTTTATCCGGCTGTTTCATTTGTTTGAATGTTTTATCACCCCCGAGTAATCGTTAAAATCAGTAGTTTGTGGTTTAGGTATACTCGAAAATGTGCTTTCATCCTTAGTATCCACGGGCTGTTTGTTTATATTTTGGTTAGGCCTAGTCTGTACATTTTTAGTAGCAATCTGTAAATTATTGTTGTATCCGTCGCGTATCCCTACTAACAAGTCCATATTCGAAGGAATCAGATATAGCCGAGGTTTCAATACGTAATTTAAGGGGGTTCTCGCGTATTGCAAAGAGTCTTGAAACTGATTTATGCTAGTTTGTATATTTTCTTTCGCGTTTATTAAGTCCTCAACTATATTAGCATATTGGCTCTGCGCGCCGAGCCCACTACTCGGCGATAATACGCTAGTTCTCGTTTGGGCTTGAGCTCCTAACAGCGCGTATACGTACGCCCTTATCGACTCATTTATCTTCACAACGCCGACGTTTGTAAACGCGCTATTTGTCGGTATAAAATCTTTCCACGCGTCTGCAACTTGTTCATTCTGTTTAATAGACGTCACGGTATAGGTAGATCCATGGCCAGATCCCTTAGGCGGATCCAGCCACCCAAAACCCATGAAAGTCGAGTCTATGTATTTACCACTTATTATACCTAAATCTCTGGGGTCATAATTTCTACCCGGAACGGTTCCGCCTCCGTAGTAAGCGGTACCAAGTCCATTAGAGTACTCGTCTCTAGTTTGTTTGAAAGAATGATTTTTGTCTACACCATACAACATGCAGACGCTTATGAAAGCCCTATTGTCCATGAGATTGTTTACTTTATTAAAGTCATTATCTCCGGGTAGTCTAACTGACATTTTGTAAAGCAACTTTCTGATTGTAAAGTAAACGTGAAAATTAAATATCGACGACACGTAACTGTCGCTAGAATTTAATAAATCCATTCCTACCCCACACCCCGTAGTGGCGCACCACGTGACAAAATTAAACTGATTTTGATAAAAAGTCATCGGGTCGGAAGCCCACCGATTGAAGACCTCGTCCGTAGTAACGCCAGAAATTTTGTACTCTGTAGTTAAATCAGCAAACTTTGATGTAAAAGAGTTTCCTTTATTCACTATAATTTTTAATTCGTTAATTTTTTGAGATAAAAACCTGGGTTTTGTAGATACGAGCGGCGATATATTAACCGATGATGGCGGCGGTATATTAACCACGTATCCTTGTGAAAACTCGTCGTCGTCCATATTAACCGATGATGGCGGCGGTAGTGAAAACTCGTCGCCGCCCATATTTTAATATATAATTAGATACTATTATAAATCATAAAAACACTTTTTTTTGTTGATATAAAAATTGATATTGCGCGTCGATATTAGTAATTAAAAATGTATACGTTACTTGTAAAATGAAACACACTTTTCTCATAACGAGTAAAAATCAAACTTTCCAATTAAACCCGCCGATTGACAATAGTTTTGGCTGCCCGCGTAACAAGATTGAGCTATTAAGCACGAATAAAAATATACGCGCATTCTTCAATGTTACTGATTTAATTAACATTATTTGCTTGGGCCTCGGCATAGGGGGTGATGCAGGATTTCCTTTTTGTATTACATTAAAACCCGGGTATTATGACGCCGCTAGGTTAGTTGAGGTAGTTAACTCTTATAACTTTAGTTGGTTAAAGTTTGATTTTGAGTTATCGACATATACAATAGCGATTACTCTAGATAGCGATTGTTCTATAAATTTCCCCGTTATCTCCGATTTAATTGTGTTAGTTACAGAAACCGGAGCTGACGGTCAGGTTTTAAAAGCAGAAAACAATATGTATGTACTTAGTGCCATTCTCGGTAAAACAACATGGAATATATATTTAAAACGCGCCCTCATTAGTGGCGTAAATGTTCATTGTAACCAGATTAGTAATAAAACCAACTTTTACAATGGTGCACCAAGCACTTTGTTGGGGGTGATACCTCTATTGGTTTTAACCGGTAATGATCGTAGAAACACCCTCGACAAAAACTACACGAGCAATGTCAAAATTCCTTTGATAAACGGCGCAATCAACGAGTTAAACTTTCAACTAAAAGATTATAAATATGAAGACCTTATTTCAGATGATATAAAATTGATATTATGCGTCGATATTAGCAATTAAAAACGTATACACGTTAATAAAATGAAACACACTTTTCTCATCAGGAGTAGAAATCAAACTTTCCAACTAAGCTCGCCGATCGATAATAGTTGCGCCGTTAGATGTAAAAACATTAAGCTATTGAGCGCCAGCGTGCGCGTTAGGATATTTTTCAATATTAAGAAATACACGACGATCGATTGGGGGACTTGGGCCCCCGGTAGCGATGGACAAAAACATATTTCCACTAGTATAAGACAAATTTTAATGCCTCCTAGATATTATACCATTCACAGTTTTGTTGATTTTTTCAACTCCTACAATTTTGGGTGGTTAAAGTTTGATATATTAGATGACAGTTATCTAAAAATACGGATAGAGCGTTTGCGTTTTATAAATTTCACTAAAATTGCTAAAATAGTTGGATTAACGGATGAAACCGTTTTATTTTCGACCGACAGTACGAGGTCCGTAATCGTAAAACCGTCAATCGGTGAAAGCCCCGGCGCCGTAAATGTTTATTGTAAACAAATTAATACGCAAAACAACTTTTTTAACGGCGAAAATAGCACTCTGTTGGGAGTGATACCGGCAAATTTTTTACACACGCACGATTACGGTCAAGCCGTCGCCAATAATTACACAGAAAATGATGGAATTCCTTTGATAAATGGAGTAATTAACGAGATTGAGTTTGAGATAAAAGATTGCAGAGGTTGCGAGATGTCGACCGATAAAATAGACTTGGTCTTATGCGTCGATGTACAATAAAAAGTTAGATAATTAAAATAGTAATTACTAGTAGTAAAATTAATCACACCTTTGTAATAAAAAAAAATCAGACGTAACGTTTCAGTTACATAGTCCCATAGACAACTCTGACGGAATCAAAAAGATAAAGTTGTTGAGCGCTAGCATGCCCTTGAGGTTTTTTAACATCAGAGATAGAACTGCCATTCAATGGGCCGACGTAGGAATCAATTCGAAGAGAACTAATATTATGAATCACCACATGGATCCCGGCATATACGACGTTAGTGAAATAATTAGAGAACTTAATTACCTAGAAATAGCGGGTTTACAGTTTTCATGGTATCCAACCAGTCATAAATTATATACCTCCGTAAGTCCGAAACGCGCCATTAGGTTAAATAAAATTGGAGAGATATTAGGCCTGTCTAGAGGCTGGATAACTAACCGCCAGCACATCAGCTACCCGATAAGAGATACGATAGGGGCAATAATGATCTATTGCGAACAAATTTCTATGAACGAAAACTTTTTCAACGGAAATCCGAGCACGATTTTGGGTAGCATACCTCTGAGCGGGGTCGATCGCAATTATTATAACCAAGTAGCGGCTAAGGAATATACGACAAAACCCGGCGTTAATTTAAATAACGGTATAATTAACGAGTTTAAATTTCAGGTAAAAGATTGTAACGAATGCCTGATTGTAGACGAACACTTGAGACTGATTTTAAATATTGAAATTATTTAATAATAAAGTTAGTTAAATTAAAAATGGAAGCGAGATTGACTGAACCCAGAGAGCGAAAAATTTATCCAGTTCTACGGGTAGAATCACCCGCGGTATTACCGGCTTTACAGATTGATCCCGAGGTAATTGTAGACAATACCGCCTACAGGCTATCAAAAATCGACGGGGTAAAGAAAGAGATTGTTAGAGAGAGAGATAAACGGGCGGGGCTTTATAACAAGTATAAAAAGGTGAACGCGGTATTGACGTGGGGTGAAACATTTGCCGAAGCCACTTCCGCCGTTAGCGGAGCGGTTGGTATAGCGGCGATAGCCGGTGTCATTTCGGCGCCTTTGGGATTTGTATTTGAAGGTATTGCGCTCGGTACCGTAGCGTGCGCTCTCGGGCTAAAGTACTTTAGTCGTAAAGTAAAGTCAAAGTCTAAAAAGCACGACGAAATCAGAGTGCTCGCAATGTCTAAACTAAACACTATAGAAGATTTAATCAGCCACGCCATAAACGACGGTAAAATTAGTCACGAAGAATTTGCTCTGATTAATAACGAGCTGACCAAATTTCATGAAATGTCTGACTCGCTAAAGAAAAAGTATAGATCCAAAGAAAATAAAAGCGTAGACGAGACCGAGGTCGAAAAGCGAGTCGCGGAAAGATTAGCTAAAGAAAAAAAGGATCTTATAGGAAAACTTTTGAATTCAAATTCACAATAGACGTGAAAAAGAGCGGGTGGACCGACAAAGGTCCACCCGCTTATGAAGATTTACGCGTAATTCCTAGCGCACCAATTTTGAAAGACTGATTTTACTCGCTATGGTATTTTTCTTTACAGATATTACATACTCTAACTCCGTTGCACTCTTTACATTTGGTTCTCTGTTTACCGTGAATACATTTATATTTATTTCTACGCAACGTTAATAATTCCAAGCATTTATCGCAGTTTTTAGTTCTTATTCCATTAACTTTAATTTTAAAACGTTCTATGTCTTTGAGCACGTGGCACGTAGAACAATATTTAGTTTCGAGTTCAATTTCCATATTTATATATAGCGCCTATAATTTTAAATAAAAGTTTTTAAAAAATGTCATTTTTTTTTGACATGATTAGTGTGGAAAAAGGGGGTGATGCGAGTCGATTTAGTGGCTTGTGTCAGGAGCCCCCATTTACATACTACTAGCTTTGCTGGTTATCCTGCATGGGAGAAAGAAAAAAAAACAAATCACAAGTTTTAACCTACCGGTACACTATACAATGACTGACTATTTAATACTAGGTACATGTCGTACCAACAATTAATGATTTATTCACTGTCTTTTTAGACACATCAGCCAAATCAAGATTAACTAGACATTGGCGTTTTTTTTTAAAAAACGCAAGGTGATCGGGCGATATGAATATTGACTTTATTATGACGTCACACTTGGTTGAAATTGGTTGAAAATTTGAGTTGGTCGATTTTGAAAAGAAACATTCACATATCGATTGCCAGTATTGGAATTGTCAAGACATGACTATTCAATGCTAAAATTGTGTATATGATGACGTCATTATTGGCACAGTCAATCTTATCATGACGTCACAATTGTGTGCACAAATTGTTCAATGATCTACTGAAGAATAAGTTCTTAGCTATAATATGTGGTGAAAGAATCTTTCCAATATCTATTACAGTTCTCAAGATGTTGTCATTTGAGATCATATTACGTAACCACGAAGCACGTGATGACGTCATCATTGGTATAGTCATGAAGTCCACGTGTGAGAACATTTCGTTTTCAAATGTCCTACCACTTTGGCTCTATTTGCATTCAAAATGCCAAAAATAGGACATTTTTTAACAACTTCCGGTTTGGACCGGAGGTTTGGGTCACACAGCTAGGGGTCGTGTCATTGTATGATTTGTTCAGTTCATTTAGACCTATCATGCTGTGAAAGAATTGTTCAAGTATCTGTCAGGGTTTTTGAGATATGAGTTTTTGAAATTATAACTTTTAAAATCTTGTAATTTGACACCTGTGAGGACATCACAATTCTGTGCACAAATTGTTCAACAATTTGTTGAACATCAAGCTATTAAATGTGGCAAAGAAATCATTCAAATATCTATTGTAGTTTTGAAGATACAGCATTTGAAAATAATTTAGCTGGAACACTACGTAATTTGATACCATAGTACGTAACTACCGTGTGATGACGTCACCATTGGTATTGTCATAAATTCCACATGTGTAGAAACGTTTCGTTTCGTAGAACCATGGTCAAATTCCCTACCACTTTGGCTCTATTTGCATTCAAAGTGCTAAAAAAGTGTACATTTTCGAACCTCTTCCGGTTTGGACCGCAGGTTTGGGTCACACAGGGGTCATGCCATTGTATGATTTGTTCAGTTCATTGCGACCTATCATGCTGTGAAAGAATTTTTCAAGTATCTATTACGATTCTTGAGATATGAATTTTTGAAATAATAACCATTTATTTTTTGTAATTTGACACCTGTGACGATATCATGACGTCACAATGTTGTGCACAAATTGTTCAACAATTTGATAAACGTCAAGTTCTTAAATGTGGCGAAAGAATCATGCAAATATCTGCTGTAGTTCTCAAGATACAGCATTTTAAAACAATTCAGCTCCAAATTTGCGTATTTTGACACCACATTACGTAACTACCGTCCATGTGATGACGTCACCAATGGTATAGTCAAAAAGTCCAAATGTGTGGAAACATTTCGTTCCGTAGAAATATGGTCAAATTCACTACCACTTTGAATCTATTTGCATTCAAAACGCTTACAAAAATGCACATTTTCGAACAACTTCCGGTTTGGACCGGAAGTAGGCGTCACACAGGGGTCATGACATTGTATGATTTGTTCAGTTCATTTAGACTGATCATGTTGTGAAAGAATTGTTCAAGTATCTAATACGGTTCTTGAGATATGAATTTTTGAAATAATAACCTTTGAATTTTTGTAATTTGACACCTGATGACGTCATGATTACGTCACACTTGATGCCATCATGATACTATGCATTCTGGTGGAAGTCTGCCGTAGGGCCTATGTCTGTATCTAATTTACTAACGATTCAGCTTGGTTTGATAGGCATTGTTGCTGGTAAGTGTAAAAACTGAGATTCTCAGTTTCGTTGAACTTTGACCTCCAATTGACCCCAGAAGGAAGGGTCAGATGAAAATGCCCACACAAAGAAAATTGTAGCACGGAATGTCATCTATAAACCTGCCAAATACGAAGATCCTGGGTCACGTGGTTTTCAAGACGGAAGCATTTTAAAATATGCATATTTTGGTTTTTTGGAGGGTGTAATTTGATACTTGATGACGTCACGATGACGTCACGCTTGATGCCATCATAATATTATACACGCTGGTGAAAGTCTGCCATAGGACCTATGCCTGTACCTAGTTACTTAAAGATTCAGCTTGGTTTGATGGGCATTGTTGCTCAATAAGTGCAAAAATTGAGATTTTCGTTTTCGTTGAACTTTGACCTCAGATTGACCCCAGAAGGAAGGGTCAGATGAAAATGCCCACACAAAGAAAATTGTTGGCCATGATCTGATATATAAGCCTGCCAAATACGAAGATCATGAGTCACGTGGTTTTCCAGACGGAAGCATTTTAAAACATGCATATTTTGGTCATTTTTTTGTTGTAATTTGATACCCGATGACGTCACGGTGACGTCACACTTGTATGCACACCTT
Source organism: Henricia sp. BOLD:AAB3569 (assembly GCA_037783545.1). Taxonomy (NCBI): domain Eukaryota; kingdom Metazoa; phylum Echinodermata; class Asteroidea; order Spinulosida; family Echinasteridae; genus Henricia; species Henricia sp. BOLD:AAB3569. The sequence continues at coordinate 117,944 of JBBELK010000272.1, read as the reverse complement.
CACATTGGGGTTGATGTTCCTACCAAGTTTCAAGTTGATAGCTTGAACCGTTTCGAAGAAAAGCTCTGGAAACGTTTGAGTGGAAAAAGAAGAAAAATAAAAAAACTAGAGGTATGACGTTTGTTGTTACAAACGCCAGGTGATCGGGCTAAATGAACATTTTGTGATGAATTTCAGACGTTGTTATCACCTATGGAATGGCAAAAATGGAAGTTCAGCAGCCGATTTCACGAAACTTTACGCAATTGCGCAAGTCCACTTACGCCATTACTTGCGCAATAGCTTATGGCGTAAGTGGACTTGCGCAATTGCGTAAAGTTCCGTGAAATCGGCTGCTGTATACACTAATCCGGTAACTAATATCTCCTCCCTGCATATCCGCCATAGCTGGGGGTTGATAGCTTGCACCGTATTGAGATATGAATTGTTGAAATAATAACCTTTGAAATCTTGTAATGTGACACCTGTGACGACATCATGACGTCACAATTTTGTGCACAAATTGTTGAACAATATGTTGAACATCAAGTTCTTAAATGTGGCGAAGGAATCATACCAATATCTGTTGTAGTTTTCAAGATACAGCATTTTAAAACATCTCAGCTCCAAATTTGCGTAATTTGACGTACATTACGTAACCACCGTCCATGTAATGACGTCACCAATGGTATAGTCAAAAGGTCCACATGTGTGAAAACATTTCGTTCCGTAGAACTATGGTCAAATTCCCTACCACTTTGGCTCTATTTGCATTCAAAGTGCTAAACAAGTGTACATTTTCGAACCTCTTCCGGTTTGGACCGGAAGTAGGCGTCACACAGGGGTCATGACATCGTATGATTTGTTCAGTTCATTTAGACTTATCATGTTGTGAAAGAATTGTTCAAGTATCTATTACGGTTCTTGAGATATGAATTTTGGAAATAATAACCTTTGAATTTTTGTAATTTGACACCTGATGACGTAATGATTACGTCACACTTGATGCCATCGTGATACTATACATTCTGGTGAAAGTCTGCCGTAGGGCCTATGTCTGTATCTAATTTACTAACGATTCAGCTTGGTTTGATAGGCATTGTTGCTGGTAAGTGTAAAAACTGAGATTCTCAGTTTCGTTGAACTTTGACCTCCAATTGACCCCAGAAGGAAGGGTCAGATATAAATGCCCACACAAAGAAAGTTGTAGCACAGAATGTCATCTGTAAACCTGCCAAATACGAAGATCGTGGGTCACGTGGTTTTCAAGACGGAAGCATTTTAAAATATGCATATTTTGTTTTTTTGGGGGGTGTAATTTGATACTTGATGACGTCACGATGACGTCACGCTTGATGCCATCATAATATTATACACGCTGGTGAAAGTCTGCCATAGGACCTATGCCTGTACTTAGTTACTTAAAGATTCAGCTTGGTTTGATGGGCATTGTTGCTCAATAAGTGCAAAAATTGCGATTTTCGTTTTCGTTGAACTTTGACCTCAGATTGACCCCAGAAGGAAGGGTCAGATGAAAATGCCCACACGAAGAAAATCGTAGGCCATGATCTTATCTATAAGCCTGTCAAATACGAAAATCATGGGTCACGTGGTTTTCCAGACGGAAGCATTTTAAAACATGCATATTTTGGTCATTTTTGGGTTGTAATTTGATACCTAATGACGTCACAATGACGTCACCCTTGTATGCACATCTTCACATTGGGGTTGATGTTCCTACAAAGTTTCAAGTTGATAGCTTGAACCGTTTTGAAGAAAAGCTCTGGAAACGTTTGAGTGGAAAAAGAAAAAAAAAATAAAGAAATCGTACGAGAGTAATAGGTGATCGGGCTGTTGGCCCGATCACCTAAAAACACAAAGAAATCGTACAATATCAATAGGTGATCGGGGAACAGCCCGATCACCTAATAATAGCTCTACTCATGCGCAGTCAGTGCTAGTATGAATCACTCACAGGAAAATGTCAAAGAGTTAAAGAAAAAAACATGTTTATGTCAATACTTTCCCTGCACTTGCAATTTTTGGTGGAACCCACATACATGTAGGGCCTACACTGAGCCTGAGAAAAGAACCGAGTAGTTGATCATGGCTTCATTCCTTATAGGTCTATACCAAACATTGAGACAGGCTGACATTTTATTCTTTATATTTTCAGGCTTATCATGTAAATTAATAGATTTTTTCCCCCATCACCGTCACGTCTGTACTCAACTATGCTTGATCATGTTGATGGTAGGCTACATTTTGAAGAAAAAAAAAGATCATCTCGTAGGCCTACCCTGCAAATTAACTTCATCGTATATAAAATTTACTATTTTTCTTCATGTTTTATCTAACATGTTTAATGAGACCTAGTATAATATTTCATTGCTACGTTATTACCTGGCTTGATTGAAGTGCAGCGATCGCGAGCGGGCATGGCGGGTGCAGTCATCTCTGCGAATATTTGCCAAAATGCCAGCAATTTTTCTCGCCCAAGTCGTGAAAGTTCTCGCGTTTGTTGACCTGATGTGTTGTAGGCTGAAAAATCTGATATGTTCACCTCTTTCGGACCGCTTTCCGCAATCATAAACGCAGCAAAACTTGCCCAAATTGGATGTTTTGTTTTTCAACACACGTGAATGAACGTTTGTTGTGCTTGCGCAAGTACTGTGTGTGCCCCGTGTAATGGCGGCGTAGTTACGGTTGCTATGGGGGTCACGTGACGGCGCAAAGCCTCTATAGGCTACATACTGAAAATCTGCTATTTTTCAAACGGCACCGTATTGTTCTGTCAAAACAACCGTTAACCAATGAGCTTTCGCGTCTCGGTGCTCTGTTCGAAACATTTGCATAAAGAGTCCCCGCCCATAAAACACATCGAATACAGAAAGAACAAGGCTATGATACAGCCTCGCCCGAGAAGTCAGGATTCAGACCAAGATATTTTGGTAACCAGACTATTTTGCAGTTGGCTACAATTCACCGCGCGATGGCGCACTTTCGCTGCATAGCATACAGGCAAATTCTTCACGGATTCACACAATTTCATACATAGCCCTGGACCGCCCTGCGCGGGGGTCAGACAAGTCGACCGTTGAGACAACTCGACTCGAGACAAGTCGACCGTTGAGACAACTCGACCGTTGAGACAACTCGACCGTATGTGCGATAAATGGAAAGACAAGTCGACCGTTGTAGACAGGTTAAAATTTGAGAATATCTAAATACTGTAGGCATTTTTGGTTAAAAGTGCTTAATCAAGTTTTTTAGGATAATTTGAGGGTGCTGAATTCAAAAATAAATAAAAGAACAACATGGCCACCATTTACATGCAATTTGTGCTAAAACGTAGGTTTCGAGCAGCATAGAGGTTTGAAGTGGTGGCAATACCCAGGTTTATTATACTAAAGATTCAGTATAGACTATTACAAAAGTTGTATCTACCTTGGGTTTGCCGCCATATTAAATTCCAAGATGGCTGCCATATTGAATTTCAAAATGGCCGCCATTGAATCCCGAGCTGGTCATCACAAATTGTCAGTTTTTATTTAAAAAATAAAAGGGGGGAGGGGTGGTGGCGTCCTCCCATTCAGAGACACATGCGTTCTGGTTGACTTGTTTTGATTGTTTGAAATAAATTATATTATTTTATTCCAAAGTTTTATTTGTATCCAGTTTGTACCGTTTTACTGGGTTTAGTTTTTCATTGGTGGTATGGGATGGGGTGTGGGTGGATTTGTGCGAGCAAGCTTTCCAGGCACCGTCTGCTCTAAGCTTCATCAGCTGCGGGTTGGATTCGGGAGAATCCGGGTGACTCGCGTTGGGTTCCTTGAGCGGAAGGGTCCAGCTTTTAAGACTTAGAGGTTGTTTGTTCTTCAAGCAGTGAGATCAGGATGTTTAGAGTTTCATCCGGTTCTTGGCGTAACCTGAATCTGATAGTGGTAGAGGGAGCCGTTTTTCGTGGTTGGGTAATTTGGCTCGGATAATTTTTTGTTTCAGGTTTTGCGCTTCTTGAAAGCAATGAGTGGTGGTTTAGGAAATATTTCCTTTAGTGGTTCAGAGCTTTCGATTAGGTGCCAGTGTTTGTTTACCGCTTTTCTCAAGTTGTGGTCGTTTATTTGCTGGATTATAAGTTGTGGAGAAGACTAGTGGGGTTTGCTTTGTTGCGTAATCCCCTTTTTTTGTTGATAAGGTTAGCCGTTCCGGCATGTTTTACCTTTGATGTTGCCGCTTGGATTTCTTCAGGTGTGTACCCTCTAAGAGTAAGTTTTTCTGAGAAGTTTTGGACTTTGTTTAAGTAGTCGTTTTCGTTGTTTGTTTTCCTTGCGTATCAGAGGGTTTCTCCGTATATGAATGCTTTTAACACGTGGGGTGGGTGGGATGATGTTTTGTGGAGATATTGGAATGTTTCCGTATAGGTTTTGTAAAGACTTTTGTGTCTAAGATGCCCGATTTACGGAAGCGTTCTCCTTTGAAGATGGTCAAGTCCAGGTAGTTGATTGAGGTTTCAGATGCCTCATATGTGAATTTGAGGGTTGGGTGCATTTGGTTAATTGTTTCGATGAGTTTTTGGAAATCGTTTAGTTTCCCGTCATAGATAACTAGTATGTCATCTCTGTAGCGCCACCATGTTAGGATATTTTTGGCCTCTTTGAGGATGGTTTTCTCCAGTTCATGTAGGGTTATTTTAAATTAAATTAAATTTATTTACCACATCCAACAGCGGAGGGACCGCCAATTACAGGAATGGGAGCAAGTGTGGTTGAGTGCCTTGCTCAAGGGCACAGGTGCCACAACCCGTCGCGGCCCGGAATCGAACCTACATTCTAGTACTAGCTCAGGAACTTAAGTTCGACGCACTAGACCGCTCGGCCATAACACCCCAGATTTCAGGGCTTAAGATAGACCCCATTGCACAACCGATTTTTTGGAGGTAGAATTTGTTTATAAATTGGAAACAGTTCCGGCCAAGGATTAGTTCAAGGTATTGCAGACGCAGTTTATTGCTTCTGTTTGTCTGACGTTTGTGTACATAGATACCACGTCGATACTGGTTATGAGGATATTTTTTGAGAATTGTTTACCAATTTACGCAAGATGTCTGCCGTGTCGCGGACATATGTTGGTTGCGTGGTTACGATTGGGAGAAGGAAGTAGTCAATGTATTCAGATATCCTGGTGGTTGGGCTTTGTGACCACTGGTTATTGGTCTTCCAACGAAAGGTTCTCCCGGGGGTGGGGTTTTGTGTATTTTCGGGAGGAAGTACATGGTTGGGCATTCGCAGTTTTGTGGTAGTGGTTCATCTATGTATATGTTATTTCTCATTTCCGTCAGTACGTTTCAAACCAAGGTTATTGTCTGGGGAGTTCAATTCAGAGTAGTGTATGGACTCGAGGTGCTTGTTTCCCACTTTTAGACAGTCGGTTCGATTCATAATGCAGATACCTCGTCCCTTGTCATAGGGTTTAATTACGATTTCTTTGTTTTTCTTGAGGTTGGTTATTGCGGCTAGTTCTGGTTTGGTCATGTTTGTTGACCGATTTTGTAGTCGGGTGTGGGCAATTTCATACTTTGTGGCTTCCAGATAGGTTTCCAGCGTTGTGCTGGGGGTAGTCGTTGCGGGTTGCCATTTAGATGGTGGTTTGAATGGGTGTGGTTGGGGTTGTTTTTTGTGCATTAGGAATGACACTCTCATTCTTCGGGTGAAAGTTTTAAATCGCTCAGTAAGGATTTTCGTGTTGGTTTAGCAGGTGTTGGTACGAAGTTGAGTCCTTTGCCCAATGCTATTTTTTCAGTTTCTGCAAGTTTGGTTTTGGACAGGTTTGTTATGAATCGTTCGCAATGTTCTGCTAAGGATCGTTTATGTACCCCTTGGGCGTTTATTTCTTTGGTTCTACATCCATATGAAAACTTTTTGATTTTGAATGGTTTAGTTATAGTGATCTCTTGTTTTCCTTCTTTTTGTCTAGTTTCCTTTTTGCCATGACCTTTGTTTTATTGGGTGACGTTATATCTGCTGGTGGTAGTTCGAGTATAACGTTTTATGTATTTAGGTGTATAGTCCTATTTGCACCGCTGTGAACGTTGAGGGCGACGGATGACCCTAGTCAGTCGCGATTCTGGCGCCCCAGCTGCTGGCTGGCATGTTCACTAGCTCTTCGTAAAAGACCCTAACATCGTATCCTTTGATGGATATAAATGGACGATTTGTGTGATTTCTTCCCGAAGGGTCCAGCTAGTGCATTTTATTTTGAGAGTAATGCTTTTGGAGTAATGGAAGGTAATGCGTTGTATTTATTTGTTTATACCTGGTTCAACGAGATCATTCGGAAGACTCATGATCAGGCGTGAACCGAGAGCGCGAACAAAAGCCGCATTCAAGCGGAGAGCATAAGGCCACGCGTGTTCCGCAAAAGTGACATACTCGGCATTCTCCATGCTGAGTCCAGTTGAAACAATTGTTATTTAAAGGGTGGCCTTTTGTTTGGTCGGTTTGCAATCTGCCTTGCTTTCGCGCTCTTCATTCTTCCTGCTTGCATTGGCAAACTACGCCACAGGGAGAGCCATGGAGGAAATGCATGAAGCCATTGAGGTTAGTTGCAAGAAATACTACGTTTTGAACATTTACCTCAGGCATTATATAGTTCTAAATAAAGTTAATACGGCAAACAGGGTTGGTTTGTTTGTACTTTTAGAAGGCTAAAAGTGTTGTTTTGGACGTTTATATTGGGACGTTATCATTTTCTAGTTACACTTTTAGCCCCATACTAATTTAACCCCATTCGCTACCTTACATTTTGCTGCACGCGGCAAGATGGCCGCCGTACCCCAAACTATAGTTCACCATACAGTCAAAATTAAACATTGAAAAACTTATCATGGAATTACCTGGAATCTTCAGAATGCTGTACCGTGGTCCGTTTTACCCGATGATTCTTCTAAACAGAAAAAAAAACTAGTCCAACGTAATTTTTCTTGACATTTTCGAGCACTCTCGGGACAACATCGACATTTACCACGTGTGTGGAGATGATCAGTCAGGGCACAGATATCCCGCCCTCTTGTGGTCATCTCATTGTATGACGTCACTAGCAGTACAATGATCTTTTGTTCGTCTGTAACACGGCTCTTCTCCCGAGAGTGCTCGAAAATGTCAAGAAAAATTACGTTGGACTAGTTTTTTTTTCTGTTTAGAAGAATCATCGGGTAAAACGGACTACGGTACAACATTCTGAAGATTCCAGGTAATTCCATGATAAGTTTTTCAATGTTTAATTTTGACTGTATGGTGAACTATAGTTTGGGGTACGGCGGCCATCTTGCCGCGTGCAGCAAAATGTAAGGTAGCGAATGGGGTTAAATTAGTATGGGGCTAAAAGTGTAACTAGAAAATGATAACGTCCCAATATAAACGTCCAAAACAACACTTTTAGCCTTCTAAAAGAAGTTTGTTTGGTTTTGTTTGGTTTTAGCAAATACAGCAATTCGGGAATTCATATATAAATTATGGCGATTTAGGCCTAGTGAATTTACAATATGCACATTATCATTCTACGTTGGTAGTGCGGGTTCATTTCCATAAGTGGACACCCACGGTTTTCCCTTTGACATACGAGTCGTGTAAAATGTTTGTTGGATTTTAAATAAAAGGGACATTTGGAGGGGAATATGCATGGTTTTTCTACGGAGGGACCTTTATATTTTGAGAGTTGCTACATTTGTTTAGCGCACTTGATGTGGTAACATATTGTACAATACCCTTATTTCAGGAGAACCCAGGAGCCTACGGAGACGCGGGCGGACCTGTTGGAGCGTTGTTCAAAGGCCTTTGCTCCATGTTCAAAATCTCGGAGAGATGTTTCTTAAACCTGGTGCAGGAAGGTTGGGAAGATGTGGAGCAGTTCGTCGACCTGACAGAAACCTGGAAAGCACACGTACTCGCTTTAGCACCTAACGGAGGCCAAAAGCGGAAACTAGAGAAAATGATCCAGCGTGTGGAGTCGGGACCAATTGGGGAACGGGTGCCCAAGAAAAGGCGCCTACATGAGGAGGCGGAACCGCCGGTTCAGCAAGCCGTTGTTCAGCCCCAGTCGCAGGAAAATGTCAAGTGCGCAGGGCCAGGGCCAAGTGGAGCGGTGGCTGCATCAGGCGAAAAGGCTGCCACACAGTCGGCCTCCTCTGAGGTATTTTAATTGTACTATTTTTTAGTAGTTGAGATTATTTATATCGTTTTTTGTTCTTCGGACATGTGCACATGTCTTTCTATGCAAGAACAAAAACAAAGCAAAACAAAAGTTTCAAGGAATTGAAAGGTTGATCATGGCATTTGGCATTGGTGGTTACATGTCGTATTTCCCCCTCAAAGCCGGGTTTCCTCTAGCCTTTAGTCAAGGCGTCCGTGGCGAGGTTTGTTTTGTGCACTGTTTTGCTAGCGCTTGAGGAAAGACTAACATTCATACTGCAGACTGTTCACCCCGAACGCCTTTACCAAAGCGTATATGTGACCTTCGTGCTGAATAATTCAACAGCAACGGAGGTGGTGAATTATTCATAAATTGTAACCAACCAGCGGCGGGGAGCTTCTGCAATCATCCATAGGTAGCATTCACGAAAAAAGCGAAAGTTATTATTCGCACCAGGAAAACAAAATACAAGAAACATGATTAGTCAAAGTTCTATGGTCTAATGGAGTAACTCCACATAAATTTATTAACCATTTTTAAAGTTATAAGATCTCGCTAAACAATGCTTTTCGTGTGGCAAACAAAACACCGCGCGCGTAGGCCTAGTACGCGAAACGGGACAAGTCGTCCCCGAGACAAGTCGTTCCTGGCTCAAGTCGTCCTCGAGACAAGTCGTCCTTGCACCCCGTGTACAAAACCTATAGCCCATATGACAATTAATTTGAACAAAATCCGACTTTTCTCCTAGGTTTTTCTCAAGTTGCAAGGATAATCGGTTTGGGCCTGTCGACTACCATATTTTGTATTTGGAAGCAAAAATTTCAAGATGTACAAGCACAAATTTCACTGTTCAATTTTGCTGAGATTACCGGAGGGTTACGTAAAACACAGCTTTTCGAAGATTGACATGGAGTATTGTAAGTGGTCGTGGCTTGTCGCAGATGTTGTTGATTTGTACTGTCATCGTAACTAAATCTTAAGGAATTGTAATGAATCGCACAATGCGTAATCATGATCGCAGACATTTGTATGTTTCTGAAAAAGTCTCAGATGTCGTAGATTCGCACTGTCATCGTAAGGAATCGTAATGAATCGCAGACATTTATATACTGGAAATGCATATATCGTTACAATACGATAAGCGCTAAGCGTTACAATTTTCTAAGATTTGTAACAAAATGATCGACTGTCTGAACAACACGCAGATGTCGTCACAGTAGATTTGTACTGCGTCATCGTAAGAAATCATAACACATATTAAGGAATCGTAACAAATAGTAAGGAATCGTAATGAATCGCACAATGTGTGATCATGATCGCAGACATTCGTATGTATCTGAACAAGTCACAGATGTCGTTGATTCGTACTGTCATTGTAAGGAATCGTAAGGAATCGCAGACATTCATATACTGAAAATGCATTTATCGTTACAATACGATAAGCGCTAAGCGTTACAATTTTCTAAGATTTGTAACAAAATGATCGACTGTCTGAACAACACGCAGATGTCGTCACAGTAGATTTGTACTGCGTCATCGTAAGAAATCATCACAAATATTAAGGAATCGTAACAAATAGTAAGGAATCGTAATTAATCGCACAATGTGTGCATGATCATGATCGCAGACATTCGTATGTATCTGAACAAGTCGCAGCTAGATTCGTACTGTCATTGTAAGGAATCGCAGACATTCGTATACTGAAAATGCATTTATCTTTACAATACGATAAGCGCTAAGCGTTAACATTTTCTAAGATTTGTAACAAAATGATCGACTGTCTGAACAATTAACACGCAGATGTCGTCACAATAGATTTGTACTGCGTCATCGGAAGAAATCATAACAAATATTAAGGAATCGTAACAAATAGTAAGGAATCGTAATGAATCGCACAATGTGTGCTCATGATCATGATCGCAGACATTCGTATACTGAAAATGCATTTATCTTTACAATACGATAAGCGCTAATTTATAAGTGTTAACATTTTCTAAGATTTGTAACAAAATGACTGTCTGTGAACAACCCGCAGATGTCGTAACAGTAGATTTGTACTGCGTCATCGTAAGGAATCATAACAAATAGTAAGGAATCGTAATGAATCGCACAATGTATGATCATGATCGCAGACATTCGTATGTGTCTGAACAAGTCGCAGATGCTGTCGTAGATTTGTACTGTCATCGTAAGGAATCGTAAAGAATCGCAGACATTCGTATATGTATTTATAAAAAAATCCATATCACAACAATACAATAAGCGCTAAGCATTACGATTTTCTAAGATTTGTTACAGTGCAATATATCATAGCTTGTCGTAGAGTTTCGTAAGCTGTGGCTTGTCATGGACATTTAAACAGGATCAACAAATTTTCTGATCGTACCGTGTCATCTCTTAAGAAACTGTTAAATTGGGAGATCACTAACAAAAATAAAGGGAAACATTTGTATGTTTTCGGAATAAATTGCACATTGTAACCATATCGTAAGCGTTTAATAGAATTTGCAAATTAAAAGATATGTCGTGAAGTGGCTGAGAATCCTTACGACACGTACAATACTTCCTACTTTTGCATGTGTCGCAGTCGCAACAAATTGTGGCAAATCATGCAGTGGGTGACCAAAAACTGTACAAAAGTCTGTGACAACCTGCGAGACGCTACGAAATTGTACCCGTTATATCTTAAGATAATTGCGACTAGTCGTAAGAAAATATTGCACAGCGGAATACCGGCTTAGCTCCCACTGTGCGATTTGGCTTTGAAATTCCCAAAATTTATGATTTATAAAGATCACCAGAGCCAGCTAGTACAATTGTCACACATGCAGTGGCAGTGTTTTCCGTAAGTAATCGTAACTTAAGAGTTGTTGTAAGTTGTTGTAAGTAATTGTCGTGGCTTGTCGCAGGTTGACAGACATTTGAACTTGTTTATCGTAACAAATAGTAAGGAACTGTTTGTTCAGGGTATATAGAAATTTAAATATCACTAATAAATCCTTTTAAATATGACATGATAAATGCTCCAAAGAGGGTGACAAATTGGGTGACAAAGAAGCAATTTTAGCAGTAAGAAAATTTTCTTTTGCAGTAAGATTTTGTTCAAAATTTGTTTATGCCATGCTTTATTGCCTTATACATCATACATTGTACGCAAAACAACAAACAATGCACCGTGCGGCATTGCCATGCATGCACTAGCGGGGCGGCCGCCGCGACCGGCCGGCGGCATATACCGGCGCGGCACGGTGTACTGTGCGGCCGGCCGGTTCGGGAGTAAGTAGTAGGCCTTGGTGAATTTAATATTCCCCTAAATCGCGATCATCTCCAGCGAGCATTTTCTTGGCCTGGATATGTTGGGACTTATTAAGTTTCCCGAAATATTTAGCTTTTTATTCTTCGAAGATTCACACAAACTACAACTGCCTAATTTTCTATGCGTATGACGTCATGCAGTTTAACAGTTCACCTTCTCATTGGTCAATGGGGAATCCTGACCTCATGCATTATGCACGTAACCCCTCTACCAAAACGGTAGACAGAAATAAAGAAAAACATAAGCTCCAAAAAACGCTATGGTAAAGGCTGTCTGGGCGGACAGTCCGTGCGTGCTAGTCTTTCCTCAAGCGTTGCAAAACTGGCTGCGCGCGAATATATAACTCGCCAAGGCAGCCTTGACTAAAGGCTAGGTTTCCTCCAAATCTGCATTTCTGATGCTTTTCAACCCCCACCCCCCACCAAAAAAAATAATAAATCTGATCAACTTTTCAACTCTTTTTCAGCGACAGTGCATTACAATAAAATACCCTGTTGCGCGATCGATTTTCGCATTATCTGTACGGGGAGACCAGTTTTTTACAAATGGTAAAAGAAAACCCGTTTTACAAATGGGTGAATGGTTGTAGGGGGTAAACCCAGTTTTACAAACGGTTTCAGAGGAAAAGCCCCGTTTCACAAAAGGTGTTTTAAAGGGAAAAGACCCGTTTCGCAATTTGGGGTATTAGGAGTAAAACCCAGATTCGCTAATGGTGTTTTAAGAGACAATAGCCCCGATTCATGAATGGTGTGTTAACGGGACAAGCCCCGTTTCGAAAATGGTGTCAGGGGTAAATAATTAGGTATTGAGAGGAAAACCCCAATTCATAAATGATGTGCCAATGGTAAATGAAAATTTGCAAATGATGTGTTGAGGAAAATCCTTTTTTAAATGGGTCAAGGCGAAAGCCCAATTTCGCAAATGATGTATTAGAGCAATAGCCCAGGGCCCAATTTCATGAAGCTGCTTAAGCGCTAGCTAAAAACGCGTGCTTACTGTAGCACAAAAGTTGTGCTCACCTTAAGGCTGTTGTACGGCGCGGCGTGCTTGAGCATGCGCGTGCTTGGAAACGGGCATTGTTGCGTCACTGTGTTGGGAAAATTTGCAAGCGTTTGGCAGTGCTTAGGATTACGGTCGCCATAAAATAGCCGTAGCTTATATAGTTAGCAAAATCGGCTGCTAAACAGCTCCGTGAATTTGGCCCCTGTTTTCCAAATAGGCAATGCCCTCATTTGGAAATAGAGTGTGAAGGGAAAAGCCCCGTTGCACAAATGGTGTTCAGGGGAAAAACCCCGGTGCGCAAATGGTGTGTTAAGGGGAAAAGCCCCGTTGCGCAAATGGTGTGTTAAGGGGAAAAGCCCCGTTGCGCAAATGGTGTTAAGGGGAAAAGCCCCGTTGCGCAAATGGTGTGTTAAGGGGAAAAGCCCCGTTGCACAAATGGTGTTAAGGGGAAAAACCCCGGTGCGCAAATGGTGTGTTAAGGGGAAAAGCCCCGTTGCGCAAATGGTGTGTTAAGGGGAAGAGCCCCGTTGCGCAAATGGTGTGTTAAGGGGAAAAGCCCCGTTGCACAAATGGTGTTAAGGGGAAAAGCCCCGGTGCGCAAATGGTGTTAAGGGGAAAAGCCCCGTTGCGCAAATGGTGTGTTAAGGGGAAAAGCCCCGTTGCACAAATGGTGTTAGGGGAAAAGCCCCGGTGCGCAAATGGTGTGTTAAGGGGAAAAGCCCCGGTGCGCAAATGGTATGTTAAGGGGAAAAGCCCCGTTGCGCATATGGTGTGTTAAGGGGAAAAGCCCCGTTGCGCAAATGGTGTGTCTACAATAAAAGCCTGGTTTGCAAATGGTGTTAAGGGTGAAAATTTAGCCCTATTTCGCAAATGCCGGGAAAAGCCCCTTTTCGCGAATGGTGTGTCAAGGAAAAATCCCTCATTCGCAAATCGTGTGTCAACTTGGAAACAACCTCATTCACAAATCGTGTTAAGGAACAGGAAAAACAAATACAAATGGTGTGTCTAGAAGTAAATACCTCGTTTTGCAATGGTGTTTTTAAAGGGAAAAGCCCCATTTTTCGCAAATGATGTAATTCATGAAAATCCCTTCTTCGCTAGGGGTGCGGTAAGAGAAGCAATGCCACATTATCGTAAATGTTGCATTCAGGCATCCCCTCGCAGTGGGAGGATAAATAGGAAATATCCATTTTAGTGCAATGTGGTTAAAGGGATTCAGTATTTCCGCCATGAGATGGCAAGGGAAATAGCCCCGCCTCACAGTAATGCAAGGGTTAAGGCCCCATTGTCATAAATGGTGCATGGGAGAAAAGGGAAGATCACATTTTGCGAATTCTACACTCTAAAGGCAGCTTGGTCAAAATAACTGTTTTTCAGTGGCACCTAGCTGACCCTTATTTCCCAGTCAGTTTGACAAGATTTTCTAATAAGGATGACTGAAATGTTTGCGCCGTCAAACAGATATCTAGTCAAACAACTATACCGGGCGGAGTAATTCGCTAGTTTGACTATATTTCTAGTCATTTGTCAAACTATAGGTTTTCAGGGTCCGCTTGGTGCGTTGTTTTGAAAAGGGTTCGATCTTTCGCATGCTGCATGCATGAATGAGGAAAAGTAGGCAAAAACCCCATTCCGGTTTTGCAACCTATATATTGTTTAGTCTTGTGATGGCGCAGAAGTACCACTACATAGCTATCTTTGCTGGCCATTGGGGTGTTCATGTTAATGACGTTTTCCCCCTAGGCCCTTGTCCTATCATCATCCATCGGCACGGATATACTTCGGTTACCCAGATGATGAAACAAATGAGGTTCCTTCCAATTGCAGGCAAAATCGGCGTTGGAAGTGCATAAACCCTTGCGCATGGAGCTTCTAAGAGCTTGCACCGAAACGGGATATGACCGCAACGTAGCCTACGTCATGTCTCTGCTGCGTAGATACGTTGAAGAATTCAAGCCGCTAACAACAGACGACCTCAAAGAAAAGCAACTTTATGGTAACATTTTGGCAGAATGCACAAAACATGTGGAGGCAAAAATGGGGGGCGTAGCCATGTATATTTACAAAACGATCACAGGGGAAGACTCTGACAAACGTATACGGTTTGCACGGAAGCATTTAGGTTTAAATGCCCCGCCCGTTAAGAATAGAGGTCGGTTGGCTAATCAAAGCGATTCCGGCAAAAACAGACAAAATTTGCAGTACAGAACGGGTTACAGGCAATTCCGCCAGCCTTACGGCGCTCGAAGTACATGGCAAATGCCCAGATGGAAAGACGCATGCTTTCGCTGTCAAAAAAAGGGACATTTTGCCAAAGATTGTAAAGAGATAATATAGTATTTAACTTTGTTCTCATGACATATGCAAAGCATAGTCACTGTGGTGAATTGTTTCAAATGATGGTCTTTTGATTATAGTTTTGTTGCAAGTGCACAAATAGCCTTTATTCCGTGCGGAATAAGGGGGGTTGAAAAGGCATAGAGGAATAAAAGAAACAGGGGAAATAATGTTGCATCTAATTTGGGTTTTATTCTCTTTTCGGAGATCCTTATGTCTCATTTCTCCCTCTCCACATGCGCATCCTGCAGGAATACAGGCGATATTTGCAGATTCTTAAGGCTCATGCATGGGAGCTTTCGTCAACGAAAACATTTGACCCAGTGGAGGCACAGGCCAAAAGACGAAGACGGGGAATATACTCATGGGTTGACATTTCAGGTCGACCGGCGGAACCGCCGAGTGGATTTGCGCCCCGACCAGTGGACGTTTTGACCGGAATTTCCCCACCGGACTTCAAGGTCCTTCGCTTCCGCGATCCAGAATACTTTGTCGCCGGCAGCCTGCACGACTACGTAGAAATGTGGGATTCAGTACTTGCTGAATGCCCAGAGATGTGTCACCTGGTCAAATCTTGGTTGCGAGATGGCGTGGATTTATTCGAATTCTTTCAACCATATCAAGGAACATACAGAGGCAGAAGCTTTCTCTCAGATATTCCACCTGACATGTATTTTGCTAATGCGCCAATCTGTAAGGAGTTCGTGCCTTTCATTAACGACACAATCCGTAAGCGTCTGGTAGAAGGCTCGATGGAATTACTAGGGGCTGTCGGTGCAGTACCGCCTCCCAGATGCGTGAATGCCCTGTCGGTAGAACCAAACAAGCCTAGGTTGGTGTTGTCAATGAAAGGTCCTAACTTATGGTGTAAAGACACCCCCTTTAAACTGGTACCGCTAGGGGACATCGTCAAATCCATAAGAAAGGATGGTTTCTTCTCGAAAACGGACGACGCTCAAGGTTACAAGCAACTACTCCTCACGGAAAGGTCGAAGACCTTTTGTGGTTTCCAATGGGCAGGTTTTTATTTTGTTGACACAACACTGCCGTTCGGTTTTAAGAACAGTGCCTATATTTACTCTTCTGTTGGATTCTGTCTATCGACCTGGTTGAAGAATAGGGGCATTCACACGGAGGTTTGGATAGACGATCGTTTCGTAGGAGAAGCCAACGAGCTGGTAAAATACTGATTGTTGGAAGACGAAAAAACAGAAAATAAATAAATAAAAACATTATTTTCCCCTGTTTGCTCATTCCCAGGACGCGGAAGATGCCAGCGTCAGGAAGGACTACGAGAGAGCATCCCGTGCCTTGTACGTCGTGTGTTTTATGCAATCTCAACTAGGCTACTTCATTAATCTAAAGAAGAGCCAACTGAAACCGGTCAATCGTATGATTCATTTGGGCTTGGGCATATGTTCAAATTCGTTGTCATTTTGGATACCAGACAAAAAGAAAGTGGCTTTCGCCAGAACAAGGGAGGACCCTTTGTCCATGGACGGAGTCCTCTTAAAAGCCGTACAGCGTTTCATTGGCAAATGTCAGAGTTTTGTTTTGGTATTTCCGGCAGCTCGACTGTTTGTGAGAGAATGCTGCATCTTCACAGCCCAGCTAGACGACATCACACCACTCCCTTTAACGCAGCCCGTGCAAGAGGAAGTCCGTTTCTGGCGCTTCGTTGACTCAATTTCAACGCCCATACCGTGGAGAAAAGAGCGCCATTTAGAGTTGTGTATCAGCTCGGATGCATCCGGCTACGGGTGGGGTGGTGTGCTCAAGCAAGAGGGGGGAGACATAACTTTCAGAGATTACTGGCCCCCTAAGGTCCAAAGGTCATCGGACATGTGTTACAAGGAAGCTCTTGCGCTTTATTTCGTCCTCACGTCAGTAATGGACCAGCTGTGGGATAGGAGAGTAGATGCGCAAGTGGATTCGCAAAGCTTATATCTGGCATGGTCAGGTCTGAAAGCGAAGTCCCCCGCTCTAGCGGGTGTCTTAAGGGTCATATTCACCCTCACCTTGGAGGCGAATTTCGATCTACGGCTCCATTGGATAACATCAAGCGATAACCAGGCGGACGCTCCATCCAGAGCGTTGTCCAGGGCACACTCACGGCTTTCGCACTCCCTAAGGTTACTTCTTCAGCAGGAGTTTGGGGGAAGCACGGGATTCACATTCGACCTCATGGCCCTACCATCGAACGTAATGCATGGGAAGAATGGGCCGCCTTTACCCTTCTTTTCCAGGGACCTGGTTCCGGGAACGTCGGGAGTAAATGTTTTTGCTCAGCCGTGTCCTAGAGGAGAAGTTCTCTATGTCTTTCCACCATTTGCGGTTATTTCGCCTCTCATCCGGCTCCTATGCGAATGGGGGGACGTGCGGGTCACTGTATTGGTGCCAAAGCATCCTCAGCCAAGACCCTGGTGGCCACATTTATGCTCTTTTGCATTGAGATCGATGCGTCTCAGCGAGGCTGGTCAAACGGGAGTGCTTGAGATGCCCTCCAAAAGAGGCTACATACCAAACGAACGAGGTCTTCCGTTTGAACTTTGGGTTTTCGACTGTTACTTCCCACAGAGCCCCGGCATTCAACGAAATGTATCTCCGATGCAGAAGTCGGTTCTACTTGTTTCCGATTCCATGTTCAAAGGTATGGTCGGGTTCACTTGGCCCTCTTTCATCAATGTCAAATTGAAGGTAATTGGGGGAGCGCGAATGTGCGCCCTATTTCGGGCTCTTGCATCGGCCTGTCAAGCGCAGAAATACGACTTACTGGTTTTACATGGTGGTATCAATGACATAAGCCGCTCGGTCAAGAGTGGATCGGGAGTCGATAACGAGGAGCTTCTGCGTGTTTTTAAGGAGGCATCTGTTCAGTTCCGTGCTCAGTTTCCGAGCGCCCGATTCGTGCTGTCGGCAATTTGCCAGACGCGTAGTGTAGATATCAATCGTTGCGTGTCATCGGCAAACCCCACGCTAAAGGGAATTTGCAAGGACTCTGGTTGGTATTTCCTATCCAACGATCATATCTTTCAGGTCGATCTAAAGGACCAGGTGCACTTGACTACGGAAGGAACTTTGAAGCTTCATCGACGTTTGTGCATGTTCCTCAGATCCATATGTGGCGGGCACACGGGTCCTGATGTGGGTCTGGAGGGCTTGCTTCCGAGTCCGTCTGCGTCGCATTAGTTCTGTTCTGTTCTACAAGCCTGACGCGGTTTTTGTTTTTCCCCTCTCTTGACACAGCTATTCAGAGTGCAAACCAGACTGGAAGAGCTCAACCGAAGGTTGGACAGTCGTCTTTATGAGAAACAGAAGGCTAGTCTGATTTCGAGAGGTTTTTGGGACGAAATCACGGGACCGGGTTTCACACTAACAGTTACGAGGTCAGCCGCACAACTCCAGAGGACATCGTCAAATTTCTCATTGACAGAGACTCCAGGGGAAAGACTCAAGTGCATGCACTCGGGTGTCGGAACCTGGGGAAACAAGGACTTCAAGAATGCAGATGTCCGCGACATTTAGCATCGGGCACGGTAGACTCGTATATAGGGCAATTGAGGGCACATTTTAACGCGCTCGGCGCTAGGAACCCATGGAACCCACTAGGCAGGGAAGGGAACCCCTGTACATCCAATCATGTCCAAAAATATTTAAAAGCCATTCGAGTGGAGCAGGAGGAGGCTCATGTTACCCCGAAACAAGCTGTTCCCATTTTTTCTGACAAGATGCGATGGCTAGTGGGGGAGATTCAGGGGCGTATACGCGGTTTAATGGAAGCTGGAACTTCAAACTTCATCAAAAATTATATTCTGCGCAGGGACCTGGCATTTTTTCTCTGCCTTTGGTGGGCAGGCGATCGCGCGGCGGATTTGGGCCGTGCCAAGACATGCGAAGTGTCGAGAATCGACGGCAAGGATCTGCTTTTCAATCATACTGTGGGCAAAACAATAAGGGAGGGACATTCTTCCCTGACCGTTATCCCCAAATTGGACGACAGCGAGATAGACCCAGTTGGAGCACTCGATCAGATGGTAGATTTGGCTCACAGTCACGGATATACACTCATGGATGGTTACCTGTTTCGTCCATCCACACCAAATCGCAGCTCCTTAACAAATAAGCCTTTCACAGGAAGTGCCCCCAACAATCGCCTAAAGCTGTATTTTTCGGTTTCATCGGATCAGCGCGATCGCGGTCTCAGAGCACACGGGGGTAGAGCTGGTGTCGCGGTTACATTGAGATTCCTCGGAGCCACGGAGCAGCAGGTTATGGACCATTGTAGATGGGCTTCACATCGCATGTTCAAACACTACACCGAAGTGGAGCGGGTTGCAAGACGTTCGAGTACAGTTCAGATGCTCCGGGAGGCAGTAGAAACGGGCGGAAATAATAAGACACTCGATGCTGATCTCGCTGGTCAGTGTTACCGACTGCTAGATTCAGGTTTCAGAGCTGAAATCGCGTTCCAGAAACCAAGCATCCTTTCATAAAAAAATAAGGAAAAGATAAGGCATCGACTGGCCTTAATCTCTTTAACCAGGGTCTATATTTCAGAGTTATATTTCATTTATACAGGCTTATTGACTTGTAAACTGCAAGTTGGCTTACACAAATTTTCGGATCTCCTAGCTCCTCAAGTAAAATAAACCAAGGGTTTTTACAAGAAGTCTCCGGCTTAAGTGTACGTTTAGGGGTGGGGTGAGAAATGGGGTGAGAAATGGGGAGGGTAATGTTCTCAAGGGAGCGGGAAATTCTCAGGTGTTGAACAAAAGTGTTTCTACCCAGACCTTAAAACGTGGAAGCCGGAGCCCGAGAACAATGCAGTGAGGCAAATAGTTTACTATTGTAGACACGAATTAAAAAAACAGGCACATCACACGCAACGGAGGAAGGAAAAAATATTTCTTTCTCCAGGCTGGAAATAAGACTAATATAATTTCTCCGCCATTTATGGGAGTCAAGATTTTGACTCCCATAAATGGCGGAGCGTGCTGCTTCGAGAAATTACGCAAAATTGAAGCATTTCTAAGGCACGTTTGTGTGGATCATTATATTCTACTTTTTAAACATCTTTCAGATCGTGCTCATTATACTTCAAACGCTTGTAATAGCCCAAAAACGCCCAATAAAGCGCAACCCGAAGGCAACGTTTCCTTTAACGTTTTCCCGCTTTACCGAAGTTAGTTCTCGTGTTGTCGCACGTACGTAGACAGCTAAACTTCGGAAATTCACGCAAGTAAAAAAGAACCATTTTGGCATGAAACATTCGCAAAATAATTTTTCAAAATTAGTTTCAGCATTTCCTTCCTCCATGCATGTACTTAGTTACGAATTCACACAATCCCTGATTCGGCCCCACGCCGCTAATTTGTGTTTGGCAGTTAATTTAGTACCCCTCAGCGCCCCTTCAATTATATGTCTCTTCGTCATGTATGCTTGTACTAGGGCAGCATCCATTTGGGGCGTAAATGGCGACGCTTTGCGCCTGATTTCAGGAACACTCAGCATTGTTTAATCACCACAAAATCAACGTGCATCTGACAGTCACACAGCAGACGATAAAGTGCACAAACAAGCAGGCGAACCGTGTTGCGCGCGCGCGCTTTTCATTGCTAAGCATAGCAAGGCGCTGAATTGAGTGTAGCCTTGATCAAGGCGTTGGGCTTCTCTTTAAGTTATAGACGGCCCGCTGAAGATAAAACAAAGCGCTTATTACAAGCTACGGAATCTGTTGCACGTACATTGGCTCACAACCCGCCGCGCTACGACTATGCACACATGCACGTACATGTATCGGTACGGTCCTAAACCCAACGCATTGATGGTTCTGTATTCAGCCAGCGAAACCATTACAGTAATAAGTAAACCACCCCAGCGTGAGCTGAAATTTCATTGGTCGACGCACGCCAGGCTATGTTTGAAAAACGCTATGATGTGCGATCCCCAGTTTGTTCATCCGAGGCAGTATTAAGAGCTCACACAAATCATTTAGGAAAGCTGTCATATTACGACCGTTGTCCCCCAGAAGTGTAATCAAATACGTAAACAGACAAGCACAATAAATGCTTCGAACCCTAGAATATTTGTTGTTTTCGTCCATCGATCATGCCACGGTTCTCATAACATGGAGGACGCCATACCGTGCATAATGCTGCTCGCGTCATTACGTGCTACTCATGAAGCTCCTGATTGGCTCAATACAAATTTTAAATATTCATACCCTGCATATCCAAAGCTTGCCCATTTTCGGCCAAAACTGGCCGAAAATATAAAGAAACACATTAAACCCGTAAGTGACAGTCTCGACAAGACTGTCTTTCGAGCTAGGCCAGGCCGTACGCAGTTATGTACACACTACGCAGCCAGTGTGTTGCCGTATGGGTTTACTATGGAAGTCGTTATCGCATATGTGGCTCGTTTTAATGCCGTGTGCAGTATATTTTGCATGCGCGCGCTAGACCCAAATGTTCTCTCGTACAGCAAAAAACCTGGAGACGGCCTTGAACAAGGCTAAATTGAGTGGTGAAATACGCCGTCGCTTAAGCAAATTTTCGTGCTACGCTTAAGGACCGTCGCAAAAATGTTGATTAAGCATAACATGTTTTTTGAAATTGGGCCCTAGTATAACTTGATGTTACAACGTGTACGCTTCTCGAACGTCTCTAATATACTTTAAAACAGTGCTTCTGAAGATGGCTTACTTTTTTTTTTCATCTGTACCTAATTTAGGTATATTAGGATTCAATCGATCCGGTCATAACCGGGATTGTTCTCTTGGGTTACAAATGGTCAGGATTCGCTCAATGTGGCCCAGAGCGGGATGGATCTCTTGGACCAACAAGTACAGGGTGCTAGTTATAGGGTGGTTAAGAAACGAAACCTGGATATCATTGCTAATTGTACCTAAAGTAGGGCACATATTAAAAAGGGGTTGAATCTCCTTTTAAAAATGACACCCTGATCATGTCATTATGTTTTTGGTTGACTGAGCAGTGACCAATGTTATGCAATGGTCTAGTTTGGGAATTGCCCCACTTTCTTTAATGGCGTCCAGTGGCCAAAAACTTTGGACGATCAAATTATCCATTGGCAAACCGAAGACGCCTCGGAAATTAACATGCTGATAAAATGTTGGTGGGAAAAACCCCTGCATTCTCTTAAAGAGAGCACATTCAAGCATACGTGAGAATGAAGCGAGTTTTTGTTGAGTTTGGCGAAGGGGAAGTGGTCGGTCATCCGAGAACGCATCAGCTCTAGACAAAAAGGTTTAGGACTGGCCACAATGCATGTTCAACAAAATTGTCCGGGGGTACCCTTACATAATTGTGAGACGACATCAACTGCTTCTGATGCGTCTTAGGTTTTGCCAATGGATACTTTAAGTTGATCGTCCAAACAGGCTATGCCACGGTTTAGGCCTATGGACGCCATTAAAGAAAATGACGCGATTTCCAGACTAGACCCTTGCATAACATTGGTCACTGCTCAGTCAACCGAAAACATAATGACATGATCGAGGCGTAATTTTAAAGAGGACCTTCAACCCTGACAGAGGATATCTCCCTTTAATTCACATATGCCCTACTTTAGTTACAATGGTTGGAATCACCCTGTATAAGTATTTACTCAAGCTGGTCCAGAGCGAGAAGGTTCTTCTTGACAAAAAGTACGTGTATATCAGGATTCACTCAATCTAATCATACGCGGAAGGGTTCTCTTGGACTACAAAGTATGAGTATTTACCCAACCTGCTCTTTAGTGGGGTGGTTCTCTTGAACCACCAAGTGTCAGAAATCACTCAATCTGGTACCCGGACTGGTTCTCTCGGGAAACAAATTACCAGGATTCACTCATCCTGGTCTTTTGGTCCTAAGTGAAATGGTACTCTGGAGCCATTATCCGAATTCACGCAGCGGCGTCGCTAGATTATGCCTCCAATCGTGGACCTTCATAGCAATAAACACATTCAAACTGTGGACCTTTAACTAACGTGGACCGACCGTCCACGGTTGTAAAACTGTGTTTCTCAAACCTATATAGGTTTGAGAACCAATTATAATTATTATTGGTTCTCGAACCTATATAGGTTTAAGAACTGTAGTAATTGGTTCTCAAACCTATATAGGTTTGAGAACAATAATAGTTAGTGTTGTAAGAACTCTGGATGCCGCAATAGGGCGACATTTCGGGAAGACTCTCCCCGGAGACCACCGAAAGTTCGGCAAGAACCACTCAAAATTACACCTTATTTTTTTACCCAAAGCTTCCAAAAATGCTTCCAGACCTAAGAGAATTGGTTCTAGACTTAATAAAAATGGTTCTCGATTTTAAAAAAATGGTTTTTGACCTAAAAAAATATTAGGGCGACACCAAAATGTCGCCCTATTGAGCATGTCGCCCTAATATAGCTTTTTTACACACAAATTGTCGCCCTATCCTAGCATCCATAGTTTTTAGGGTTAGGGTTAGGGTTAATTGGTTCTCAAACCTATATAGGTTTGGGAACCAATTACTAGTTCTCAAGAACCAACTATAATTATTATTGGTTCTCAAACAAGTTGGTGTCATTAAACAAATTATTTTTTTCTACAGTAAAGTAAAATTTAGTTAAGTGTCATTAAAGAAATTATTTCCTACAGTATAAGGTAAATCGAGTTAGGTCCACGATTGCCGGCAAATACAAGTATGTGTGTGGGTGTCAGTGGGTTAGCATTGCGGTCGCACTGTGGACTCGAAACCCATTCAAGTCCACAATTTGCGGGGAAAAGTGACGGATTGTGGACTTGCACTCGTTCGCTCAAGTCCACAGTCAGGTTGACCAAACTTGGGAAAAGGGGTTAGGGTGGGGGTGGAGGGTTAAAAAAAAAGTTAGGGTTCAGGAGTAAAGTTTAGAAACATGGATTAGGAAAAAATTGGGGTGGATGAGGGAAGAATTTGGAGAAAACAACGATTTTCCGACCAAATCTCTTAAGTGCACGAATACAAAGAAACGTCCACAGTGCGTACGTAATGTACACATCAGTGTGTGTGTGTGTGGTCTAACACGGACACACTTGTGGGGTACCAAACACAATGGAACAATGGTACCCCATAAAGAAATTCAAAAGGAACAGTGGTACCCCACAGAGGAATTCTAAAGAAAAGGGAAAATAGGACAACAATGCAAGTACCCCATAAACCCCTGTGTACACAGATCGGTGTGTGTGTTGGGGGGGGGGGGGGGGGGGGGGGGGGGTGGTTGACGACAACCCCCATTATTCATTTTTGTCGGCAAAATCGTGGTACTGTCGGCAAATTCATGGTGCTGTCTACAAACAAACTTAAGAAAATAAATAATTATACTAGTGACATGGCACCGCTCTTCAAAACGCCACGGCTATATCGGCTATTACGGCGCTTGTAGTACAATACATTACGTCGGCACGTGTTGTTCCGCGAAGACCCGGCAGCCGTCGACAATGTTTGGTCAACCCAAACGTGGTCCCGAGAGAGATGGTTCCCTTGAACCACAATTAGGTAATGTGATTCACTTAACGTGGTCCTGAGTGAGAAAATTTCCTTCGAAAAACAAAGTATCATGATTTCCCCAGCATTATGCGGGCCTTTATGACACAGCAAACTTGCCTTTTTATAATTACCAATTATTGTATTACATGTAAATACACTTCACTTTGTTAAAGTTTAATCACGTAGTTCACTCGTGTTAATTAGTTTAGTTAATGGTAATACATAGATTGTATTTAACTGGTCGGTGTCGTATAGAGTTAAATAAATAAACCAACTAACCAACCAGCATGGTCCTGATTGAGCTGGATCTCGGGAACCACAAAGTATCGAGTTTCACTCAACTTGATCATATATAAGCGAGATTGATTTCTTGAACCATGGGCATTGGTGGAACGGCTTTGAAATGGTGTAAAACTTATCTCCACAACCGGAAACAGCGTGTTTGTGTTGGAAATTCGTCTTCAGAAACATCAACTCTCAGTTATTCAGTGCCTCAAGGGTCAGTGTTGGGGCCTCAATGGTTTACCATTTACATCTCTCCCATCCAGCATATCATTCAGCGTTTCAATATCCAGTACCACATCTATGCCGATGACTTGCAGTTATATCTTTCCTTTAAGCCAGTGCAGCACGCTGTCGACGG
Source organism: Henricia sp. BOLD:AAB3569 (assembly GCA_037783545.1). Lineage (NCBI taxonomy): Eukaryota > Metazoa > Echinodermata > Asteroidea > Spinulosida > Echinasteridae > Henricia > Henricia sp. BOLD:AAB3569. Next base: position 92,970 of record JBBELK010000272.1, on the reverse strand, counting down.
TAACCTCGCTTGCATTGAGGCATGTGTAGGTGAGGTTCGTCAGTGGATGAAATCAAATTTCCTCAAGTTAAACGACGATAAAACAGAGTTCATTCTCCTCGGATCACAACAACAACTCAGTAAAATAAATGTTCACCATATCACTGTCGGAGACTCAGATATTGTCCCTCTAAAACGCGTTCGCAATCTAGGCGTATTAATGGACTCTGCGATGACCTTTCAACCTCACATTTCACATATTTCACAATCGACTGCACACATTCTTAGAAACCTCAGTAAAATTCGAAAACATCTTTCAAAACAAGCAACTGAGCAACTCACACATGCCTTCATCACCTCTCGTTTAGACACGTGTAACTCGCTCCTCTTTGGCATTCATCAACAACTACTCAACAAACTCCAGCGGAGACAAAACACTACAGCTCGCCTCATAATGCACACCAGACGTTTTTCACATATAACCCCCATTCTTCAACAACTCCACTGGCTTCCCATTAAATTCAGAATCATGTATAAACTTATGCTCCTCACATATCGTTCATTGCATAACATCTCTCCCCCATATTTGTCCACACTATTAGCTCCATACCAGCCCAGCCGTTCAGGTCTTCGGTCTGCTAACCAAAATCTTCTGGCTGTACCGAGATCATATAGGTCCTGGGGAGACAGATCTTTCCGTATAGCTGCCCCACGTCTGTGGAACAGTCTCCCTTTAGATATCCGGTCTAGTACATCACTCACTTCATTTAAAACTGCACTCAAATCATACTTTTATAATCTTGCCTACGACACCACACTCTAAATGTTTTCTTTTCTTTCTCTAGCGCCATGAGCGCCTACTTGTTGGGTGGATGTGTGCGCTATATAAATATCCATTATTATTATTATTATTATTATAACCACAAAGTACATGTACAGTATGGTGACCACCCGTCTTTGGTCAGTTTTGTACGGTCCCGAAAGTGGCCACTATAGACTTTAGACAAGTTTCACTGTATCAGGATTAGCCCACTCTGGTCTTCAGCCACAAAATGATTTATTTCCTTATATTCCATATAATTCCGTCTGTAGACCCATTATTGCATAAAGCCATGTCAATTATATCAGTCTCAAACGCATAACAAATTTGACTTATAGTGCATTTTAAGTTGTCCATTTGTTTTAAAAATGATTACAAATTTGTATTGGTATGACCTAAGAAGCCACAAACGCGTATCGACAGGCGTCCACAACCCACAGCAACTGACTAGCCCAACCGAATTAGTATTTCGCCCGGGCGGATTTTCACCCTGGTCCTCAATGCACTTCCGTATTTTTGCCAGTTCCGGTGTAGTTTTTACCTTGGTAATGGCCCGGTCACACATAGACGACGCACGGCCCGCGAACTGAAAATTCAGCAAAAAATGGAAAATAGGTTCAGTGCGTCGTTGTGCGCCCAACTTTTGTCAGGATTTGGGAGAGGCTAGCGAGCTGACACCGAATGCATAGCGTGTTGCTGACGCGCTGCGCGTATACTGGGCGCATACAAAGCGCAAACAGACCGTATACAGAGCGCACATGTCAAAAACCCCAACGAATGCATCACGTGTTGCTAGCATGTCGGACGAATGGCCAGCGCATGCACCGCGCGCTCAACGCACAGCCCGCGAACGGCAGCGGTCACGTGACTGTGCCTATAAAAAGCGTCGGCTCGTAGATCGTATTTCATCTTATGAGGTGGTTCTTCTAGACACGATCAGTAGGAACCTCTGTCATCACCCATGAGGGTCGGAGGAGAAGTGATGAGGAGGTGGTGCGGGACCCGCTTATTTACCCTATGACTACACGCTACGTACACGCTACGTACACGCCAGGTATACGCTAGGAACACGCAAGAAGAACGTTGGGTGCGTTAGAGACCCGTTCAGCACGCTCATATTCGCCGCATGTTCGCTGGGCATGCGTTTAAAGCACGCTAGGTGTGCGCTAGGTTTGCACTAGGCGTTCGCTAGACCTCAGCCGCCGAACTTACAACGAATACACAGCGTGCGCTCCGCGTATGTCTGGCGTTGGTCTAGCGCGCTCTTCGCGTGTCTGGCGTCCTTTTGACGTGTACATTCATGCGTCGAGCTCCGCGCACATTTTTGTGCATGCACAAAAAATCCCGACGCACACAGCGAATGACGTCGAATGCATAACGTTGGTCCAACGCGCTCGACGAACGAGTAACGCATAATAACGCACACCTAGCGAACGACAACGCACTGGCAAAAATTGCAAAATTTCAATGCGCGGACCGTGCGTCCCCCGTGCGTCGTCTATGTGTGACCGGGCCATTAGCTGTTAGTGAGGTGGATTAAGGAAAAAATCGTTACACGATGGACAAAAGCACCATTTTTTCACCAAAGTATCAGTTTGATCCATAGATTTCAAAAAAGTCATGCTCCAAAAAATCTGAGAATTGGATCACCTTGAATTACGTCATTATGACGTCATAACCTCTTGTTATGTAATAAAGCAAACGCAAATGCCATGGTGGGATTTCTACATGCCAAAATTATGTTTCTGAGGTCAAGGAATTCAATGAGGGTGGTATTAGTTTGTAAAAAATTAATATCCTTTATGGTGACTACATGTATATTGATGTAAATATGACGTCATCATCGTCAATACTACACAAATAACACAAAATTTGAAAAAAACAGATTTTATTGCCGTTTTTTCACAAAAATGCTAATCTTTTTGTGTTCAAAATGGTAACAGTATAATTACCGTGGCACTGATCTACAAGATACCATGATGTCATTATGATATAATAAACAATAGCTATCAACCAAAACAATAACACATTAAGACAATGAAACACAATGATTCTGACCGGATATAAGTTATGACAGGATATTTATTATATTGAATAGCGCATATAACAGTTGGTTTGTGTAGACGAGGGATTATAGTGTGTTACCATTTATTTAACTGCATCTTACAGTTACAGTTATTAGGTTTTTTTTACAGTTTATTACTATTAACCACCTACTTAAAGGGGCAGGATCGTCGCTCAAAAAATTGGCGTTCTCGGGAAACCTGTACCCAAGTCAATCAATGCTGGTCCATTTGTTTGACGTCACAACTGTTTAAGTCTAAAGCGTTTATACCCAGTGAACTGCAGAGATATGTACATGTTGTTTGGCAAGTTAGGACATACTTCCTTCAATTATTGTTAAACTCATAGTAATCCTGCCCCTTTAAAGTCCGTTTTGATTTTAAAGTTTGTTATTGTTCAATAATGAACAGTCTCAATTTCTGGTATTAAAACATTTTAGATTAATGTTTTGATGAAGCAAGCATCACATCTTCCAATTATTTTAGAGCTTTCGTAATTACTGTATCGTTTCAGATGACTGAATTAATTATCAATGCCCAAACTGATTATTTTTGACAGTTGCAACTGCAAAGGTCGGTGCAGGGTAGACCAGCTCTTGAGCACTTGCAACGGTTGACACAGCCACGCTCAGATTTGCAGCCGCATTTGATGAGCTCGGTGCAGGCTTTTGCTGCTTCGGGGATAGTCATCCAAACAGGCTGCCACTGGTTGTCGTTCATGGTCCACCCCCATCCCTCAGGGGATGGAACCATTAGTAGCGCTTGAGGACTGGTGGTCCAAATGCCTCCTTGGTAGACCACTCTCTTTACATGTTGGAGCAAGGCATCCTAAATAGATGAAAAAGTAGAGATACAAGTTGGATAAAATGGAACATGATATTTATTTTTTCAAACAGGATGAAGAATGTTTACATTATAATTATATATAAAAACATAACTATTACCTGGGTGGGAGGGATGTTTTCCAGTCCGCAGTTTTTCTTACAGAAGAGTTCTCTGCGGGCATCGTTGACCGAATCCAGGCTACTTGTTACGTCGTACATGAGCACCGTGAACCGTTCAAGGCACTGCATATGTGGGGATGACAGGTCAACTTGTTGAAATGGGTTTTCGGTCATTGCAAGTAATGACTGGGTTACATCAGGATATGATTTCCAGGTTTTCCAGGTTCTCTTTTTCCCCTTACTAAGAAAGCAAGAACTAGTGTCACATCCAGTGAAGGCGTGGAACAGAGGAAGAGCTCGGGACTTGTCACTTCCAAGGTTGTTACAGATGGTGTTGATACTATAGTGACAAAAGCTCTTGCCCATACCAAACCTGGACGACTCGATCTTCGATAACGCAACCAACATATGTCCGCGACACAGCAGACATTTTGCGTAAATTGGAAGGCAAAAAATTTTCATAAAATATCCTCATAACCAGTATCGACGTGATATCTATGTACACAAACGTCAGACAAACAGAAGCAATAAACTGCGTCTGCAATACCTTGAACCGATCCAACCACAAATATGCCGTTACCAAACCACCAACCACATACATCCGGAGACTTCTGGAAATAATCCTTGGCCGAAACTGTTTCCAATTTGGGAACAAATTCTACCTCAAATTCACATACGAGGCTTCAGAAACCTCAATCAGCTACCTGGACTTAACCATCTTCAAAGGAGAACGCTTCCGTAAATCAGGCATCCTAGACACAAAAGTCTATACGAAACCTACGGAAACATACCAATATCTCCACAAAACATCATCCCACCCAACCCACGTGTTCAAAGCATTCATATACGGAGAAACCCTCCGATACGCAAGGAACACAAACAACGAAAACAACTACCTAAACAAAGTCCAAAATTTCTCAGAGAAACTTACTCCTAGAGGATACACACCCGAAGAAATCCAAGCGGCAACATCAAAGGTACAACATACAGGAAGGGCCAACCTTATCAACAAACAAAGGGAAAACGAAACAAAGCAAACCCCTCTCATTTTCTCCACAACCTACAATCCAGCAATAAACAACTACAAACTGAAAAAAGCAATAAACAAACACTGGCACCTAATCGAAAGCTCTGAACCACTAAAGGAAATATTTCCTAAACCACCACTCATTGCTTTCAAAAAAGCGGAAAACCTGAAACAAAAACTGATCCGAGCCAAATTACCCAACAACAGAAAACGGCTCCCCCCACCACTATCAGATTCAGGTTACGCCGAAAACAGCCAGGAACCGGATGAAACCTTAAACATCCTAATCTCTCTGCTTGAAGAACAAATAACCTCATAAATAAAGCTGGATCTTTCCGCTCAAGGAAACAAAAAGCGAGTCACCCGGATTCTCCCGAATCCAACCCGCAGCTGATGAAGGGCATACGGAAGCCTAGAAAGCTAGCTCCTGCTTAATCCAAAGGAACTGAAAAACGTTCTTTTACTCGCAAAAACCCACCCACACCACATTCCCATACCAACAATGACAAACAAAACCCAGTATAACGGTACAAACTGGATACAAATAAAACTGTGAAATAAAAAAAATATTATATAATATATTTTATTTCAAACAATCAAAACAAGTCAACCGGAACGCATGTGTCTCTGAATGGGAGAACGCCACCAACTCCCCTCTTGACTTAAATAATACACAAATAAAATAGCATTCTATATTTAATGTCAGGGGAGCCACACATCCCTTACATATATAACTGATGGTTCTTTCGCACAACAAATTTATCGGAGAAGATTATGTCTCGAACGCTAATATTACGGACACAATTAATCCTAACAAATGTGTTAATAGTTCATGTGTACTTTGATCTCCAAAACTGTCTGTGGTTTGGTCATCATAGGACATTTTAGACACCAGTTGCCCAAGAAACAGTTTACAAAGTTATATATGGCAATTGCATCGTCTGAAACTGAAACAAAACCATTTCAATCCAAAACATTGGTCTGCTAGCCATCACAACCATGAGCTGAAATTGAAACATGTTAAATTTTTTAAATACAAACCACTGATTTTCCCACGGTGATCATGATGTATTTTATACCATACAAAAATGATGAAACTGTTTGTTTCAGCCCAACACAAACGTTGCCATGCGATTCCTTGGCCTTTGATACATATAATTCGCTAGTAAAATCACTTGCCTCGGCATTATATAACTAAAAACATGCCGTTTTAAGGAAATGGCGGCCATTTTGAATATATTACGTCATAATTAGGTCAAGGTCATTGCAATTTTTTTGGAGCATGGGATTTTATTAATCTACATATCCATAGGAGTCTTTAAAAAAAAATTGGTGCTTTTGTCCACCGTGTCACGATCTTCGTGTTTTTTGTCCTTAATCCACCTCACTATGTTGCCTAAAGACACATTTGATTTCCAAGTTTTTGACTGATTTTTATTTATTTTTCACTCAGTCCTTTGACATATGGAAGGAAAACGGTTTTCGAGTCCTGCAAATCTGGAGTGGGTTTCTTGGGCTTGTCAGAGGAAATGATTTGATGTGTCAATTAAGTTAGGAGGGTAGCCGTTAGCCGCGAAGACGTTGCGTAAGTGGGTAGTCACAGGGCATATGTTTTCTGCACGCTTCTTGAGGCAGGTTATAATACCGGTTTTAATCCTGGGGTGATGATGGAATTGTAGTGGAGATAGCGATCCGTGTGTGTGGGTTTGCAATAGACGGATGTGGACAGATGGTTATTGTGTCACATGAACGTCCAGAAAGGGTAGTGGTTTGTCTGTTTCGGTATCCATCTTAAAATTAATTGGGTTCCGTACACTGCAAAAACCGTGGTGTTAAATTTCTGACACCAACCTGGTGTAAAACTTGACGTGATTCTTTTGCTGTTAAAGTAACATCAAAATATTCAAATCTTATTGAATACCTTGGTGTAAATTGTTCTGGTGTTAAAAAAATAGTGTTATAAGAGAGCATGCGCGGAAATCTAGCTATTTGATTGGCTACAGGCGTTTCTGATCATTTTCCACGTTTGTGCCTACAAACCATAATCACACGTTGTACTTATGGCTATGTTGCAACGTGATTAGAAATCCACTTAAATTAGTCTTGTTATTTTTAAAAAATAAAGTTTGACAGGTGTTTTCAAAATTATACAGTGAAAGGGTAACTGTGTGTGTCATTGGAAAAAAAGAAAGGTTTCTTGTTGCCAACACTGTATTCCTGTGGAAAACAACCCCAGTAGACAGCCATGTTAGTATGTAGATATTAAAAGGTAGCACTTAAAATGTAGCACTTAAAAGGTAGCACTTAAAAGGTAGCACTTAAAATGTAGCACTTGAAAGGTAGCACTTAAAAGGTAGCACTTAAAAAAGACTAAGTAAACTAAGCATAAACTTTCGTAGCAACAACTACTTCATCTGATGCATTGAAAATGGGACAACTGTGTGTAACTTTGAGTAGACCGGTAACAAGTCTAGTAAATCATGGCGGTCAGATAATAATACGACTTTATACGAGTAAATCTTGGTCAGTTTTACTGGACCTTCAAATACCTAGAATGTTGTCGAAATTCTATCAATTTAGGGATTCATAACAACTAATGTAGAAGATAAACTGAATATAATGTATTAAAACCACGAATAATTACGTCAACAAATTTACAAATACTTAGTTTCGGCGTAACACATAAATTTTGAGATTCCTAATCGCGTTGCAACAGCTAGACTATCTGCAGTGGCTTTCCTTTTGAGATCATCATTACTCCTTAGGGCCAGGGGGATGTGAAGAAATAAAGAAAAAAGGCGTTCGCCTGTCTTCTCAAATCATGATGAGGACAAAGGCATTATACCAATTTCACTACTGTTCCACCACGAACAGATTAGTGCGAATACATTATTACTGTGAGAAGCAGTAAATTAATGTGCTCGTCTACAAGACGTTTCACAGCGAAACGTCTTAATTTTTGAGGGAAAGTGTCTTCAGTACTAACGCCAAAAGGGAATAAAGTGACACCATTTGTATTACAAAATAACACCGGCTCCTGGTGTAAAAAGTACACCAGAGTTGGTGTTAACATATTTTAACACCATATGCTGGTGTTAATATACACCATGGGTGTTGTCTTATATATGGGTCTGTCCATAGTAATGGGGCACATTTGAAAAATAAGTCAACAATTCCTTTCAGATGTCTTTAGTTTATCTCCGAATTAAAGAAATGTCCTTGTTTTGTTCTCAGGAGATAACTTTTGCCCAAAAAAGTAACAAATTGCTGCCACAACATACATTTTTAAAAAGCAAGTGTACAAATTTTCCTATTACGCATGTAACATGGACAGACAATTTTGTGACATCTTTTTCCGTCTTTGTTACATGCGTAATAGGAAAATTTGTGCACGAGGTTTTCACAAATGTATGTTGTAGGACTATTTTTCTTACTCCTTGGTGAAAAAGTTTAGTTTGATAATTTAAAGATAAAATTAAGACATTTGAAGTGAATTGGGACCTAAGATCTTGAATGTTACAGAATTGTACCCAATTACCGTGGACAGACCCATATAGACCGGGAAAGAATCAAATTTAACACCAAGGGTGATACATTTAACACCCGAGTTTTTGCAGTGTATACTGTTGAGATGGTCGAGGAATTTGTCCAGTTTCTCTTTCCCGTGTGGCTATATGAGGCTCTTAACTAAAGTCTTAATACAGACTATACTGGAGATTTAATTCTTTCTCTTAATTTTCATCTCGGAGGTTTTGAGCGAGTAGGACGGCCCCTTCCATGTACTCCACACCACCCCCGTGCCGTACTCCTCTATACCTTCTCCCAGATAGTTCCCGTTAAGATTGGAAATATGACAATTATTGTACCACCAAGCACCGTGAAAGCGTTCGGCGCAATTTCCAGATTTGTTGTCGACATCATGATCAATGGTGGAGAACGGTAGATTATTGTGTGTACGCGTCAATGAATCTCCTGGAATTAATTAAGAAAAAAAAGGACGCATGAATAGGATTGTTATTACATAAAATAATATTAGGTTTTCCCGGCCGACTCCGCACTTTTGCCCCGCAAATTCACGAAAGCGTCATTCCGTTTCACGCGTTTACCCACTGTACTGATGGACTGAACGCACATTTCGTTTTCCTAAAACGAGTATTCACTTTCCGTGTTGTGCGGTCAAATGTATTTGTTGGGCAAGCAAATGATCATTATGTTTTCGTTTTAGGTCGTTCAATTTGCGAGTTTCGCGCATAGACTTTTAACAGAGAGCCTCCAATTCCGACCGGATTTGCGCGTCAATAGCGACACACAACAGCTGCACCATTCGAATTCGTTATATAGGCATCCAATTCCAAACTATATACAAGGCGGCAGGCCTCAAATTCATTTAATTAAGAATATGGCAATAACTTAAAGCAATTTCAATGTTATTTTTTGTTGCATTTATTTCTTTATTTCTTATTCTTTTTCTTATTCTAATTGTTATGTTTCTCCGTTCAAGAGGTAGGCGCGTGCAATAATACGCACGTGCTGCTCTTTCTTACTGTTTTTGTTTTAATTGACCAAGTCCTATTGTTTAACATGTGCTTCAAACGACGTTATAGCTAAACTTTCAAGCATTATGGTTTTTCAAAGACACGTGCTGAAAATCGTGTTTCCGTGAGTTGTCTCTTTCCTCATGTTTCCTTATTCCCTTTATAACTGCCACAGCTTATACACTCTCCTGATTAACAAAATAATCCAATAAGGCATACCAAATGAGCGTATATGTTATCACTTATCAGATATGCCTTATTATCGCTCATGAAAAGAATAAGAGCCTTAAGGTCTTATTTTGTTTGTGCAGTGTATTCTACCTGTTTCTATAATGAACGCTCGAATTCGGCATTTGCTTGCATGAAAACGAATACACCCATCACAAAAAGTTAGTTCCCGTCTAATACTTTTCGATGTAACTCAAACATTATTTTATAGATTTTTGTCATTCAAAAAGAGAAGTGTGCCCCGATGTCTTACGCACACGAGTGTTTACGTTTGGCCAGTAGACCATTTTCACTAAGAATTCACGCATTTCATAAAATTTTGCGCCAATACAGAAGTTGCACTTTTGTCAATATGTTCACTTTCACAGACTGAAAATTTGTTTTCTGGCCACTATTACCCCTTGTCCTAACTTCAGTTAATTAACAGAGTGCTTATCTGCAAGAACTGTTCAATAATGAGTGGGTCAGCCGTATTTTGCAATCACCTCAAGACATCTTTTGCGCATGCTGTTTATCAAATTTCGAATGCTCTGCTGATCTAAGTTTGCCCGGACCTGCTTTTTTGCGCAAAATCTTATAAAATGTGTGATTTCTTAGTGAAAACGGTGTCAACTAACCACTCGTTGTGTGCGTAAGACATTGGGGGTACGCATCACTTTTTGAATGACAAAAATCAATAAAATAGTTGTTGAGTTTCATCGAAAAGTATTAGACGGGAACTAACTTTTTGTGATGGTGTATGAATGCCCGAACACACGGCTGTCACGTTCCTTTGCGAAATCCAACGAGCATTGACGGAATTTGCTGGCGCTCTTACGAAATAGTGTGGTTCTTTTTCCAAATGAAACGACAGTTGATGCAAATTAAATGGATGTTTTATCAAATAGAATGCAACCGATCTATAATTGAAACTCGCTTGTGGTGGTGCACTCGATTTTGTGCGAAATTGCAATATCAAAGGGAATGTAAAAAGTCAGGAATCGGCCGGGAAAACCTACATGTATAGTAGAAGGTGTGTTTTACACATTTCGATCAATTTCAGATAATTTGATATTAATTGCGGTTTGGTGTAATTGCAAGTTTTCTAATTTGATGCTAATATAGGTTCCCCGCACATTTTAAAACATTTTCCTTCAAATTCATAACCAGTAAACTTCACGAAAATTCACAACTTTGCATATCGCAGGTTTATTTCGTATTTATCCATACCATTTCGTACGTTTTTACACTTTTTCGAAAAAGATTATTTGATTTCATCGTTGCCAAGCGTACGGCGAATGGAACAATTTCGTAAGCAGGAAATCAATTTCACATATATATGTCATTCGAATTTGTCACTTTATTAATTGCATGATAACTTTGGATTGTTATACGTCTTCATATTTTACATAAAATGTTTACATGCATATATTATGGTTGCCTGATGTCGGCCTGTAACATTGACATGCGATGTTTGTTAAAGGAGCGTGGCCAGATTTTCTGGAAATTTGATCTAGATCTAACTTAACAATCATATAAAATACATCCCAAAAATAATATTCATGACAAGAAAACAAAAAAAATACGAAATATTAAGGTGAAACATTGAGAGTAAGTTAAGCAGTGCTTTGCGCGCCCTATACCAGTTTGCCTGCTCCAACCACTGCTAAACTTCGCCACGTATCCTGCGAAGCGCGTGGGTGTGACGTGCCCAACACCGAGCCTGGATGACACTTGCCATGATTGGCCAGATTCTGTCACCGGACGTTGGGTCTGTCACATGACCTGCACCTGAAACATCTCTTTTACGTACTGATTTCGCGTGAAAACGGCCGCTTTTCTAAGATGCATATCTCGGCTACTGCTTGCTCAATTTACGCGATGAATGTAGTTTTTGAATTTTTGAAGTCCCTAATCAAGCCATCCTGCATGGGGCAAAATTTAGGCGACAAAATCCCCAGGAAAGTGAACGTTTTTCTTTAGTAATGCACCTATCAATAACTTATTGTCCCACCCCCCCTTACATACCCACCCCCCCCCCCCCCCCCCCCGGGTACAAAGGTGACAAATACCCACCCCTTGGGCAACATTTAGGTGACAACAATCCCATTTGTATACAAATGCACAGACAATTTTATTTCAAAAGGTCAAATGCATAGGCGCAAGGGGTCTCGGTGGGTGTCCGTGCATGGTAATATTTCCAAGAAGAATACTAAGAAAGTAATTCAAAATTGTCTCATTGTACATCTCTTATGTGTAGGTTACGCCACCCAGCCAGGCTACCGGCTGAGCCACCATCATCATCACTACCATGCATTGGTTCACATATTTTGAGATTCGCTGACTAAATATTTAGATGAGAATACTAACAGCAGCAGTTTGTAGGCCTATACTTTTCTTTTATAGAGTTTTCTTTTTATGTAGCTGTCTAGGTTACAGTTAATTTTAAATCCCAAATTAAACCAAAGACCAAACCTGCAAATTGAGACAGTGTGTTGCATTATATCATGCTCACACTGATTCACTGTAATATTTATATTTTGTATTTCAATTTTTTTTTTACGTTAGTGCAAGCTACATCTACTTGGCTTATTAGCTATGTTTTGAGAGTTTTCATAGCAAACTGGTTTTGATTGAGTGGGGCTTAACTATACTGTTCAAAGATGAGAAATATAGATACCTAAACAATTATGGTACATGTACTTGCATTCGGGGCGATTCAATAAAGCTCCGTGCGTACAACCCACGGAAAATAGGTGGACCGTAAAGCCGTCTAATCTGGAACGAGCAATGACGTCATCGTTAGCCAATCAGACTACGGGAAACCACACGGCGCCACGGCGGTAATTTTGGGTTTCTGTTTTTTTTTCGGAATGCCGTTAGATTTCGTTGGATCCTGACTGGACAAGACAAATGTACGTAAAATTTTCATTATTTGGTAGAATATTACATATTCTTTGTGTAGAAGGGAAACATGGACTGTTTTGAGTATTAGCAGTGGTTTATTTGCCGATTTTTGGGGTGTGTTTTGTCGTCTTTTTGGACGTATTTTTTCTTGAATATTTCCCAACCTAGAAAAAAAACGAGCTGAAGTTACCAACTGTGCACATAAAAACAAGCACTTCCGAGTAGTCTTGGTGCAAGACGATACTGCGTGATATTTGTCACTGACCGCCGAGCGCTAACCAACATTCACCGACAATCGCCAAGAGAAGGCGCCACACACACCAGTTTCCAGTATCGTCTTGGGACATTTGTCGAACGTTGGTATGTGACACTGTGTGACCTATAACCTAAGTTTATACATATGCATTATAGAGGTCAACAGAGTTCCACATAATGAGCCTGCCAGCCTGGCAACTTTCTGTGCCCGCACAGCTAGGGTTATTTCCTTCCTGCGAAATCATGGTCCTATATCCGCCAAAACAAAAGTCACTTGTAATTATACGTTATACACGAATAAAGTGTGTTACAAATTGGGAAGAAACATCAACGTAAAATTTAAAACAACGGCTCAGATTTTCCGCTGCCGAGCTAGACTTACCTGGCGCGGCCCGCGCCCCGCGGTGGAATTCCCGATCCACACACGCCCAACAAAAGCAACAGTTTTCAACCTCGTACACTTTGTACACCATTTGAGGTACAAGTAGTAGGACCGCACATGAATTTTGAGATTTCTTTGAAGCTGTTCCAAACATAGCTTATTAGAAAGAGGGAGAGTGTCTGATTACAGTGCTTTTTGAATGGGGTCAATAGGTGGCCCGGTTGCGAAGTAGTGACCATTTAAAGATTTCCGAAATGTGGCAATTTTGTATCCATTTCCCATTGTATTTAACTGTTAATTCAACACCCAATTTGGACTGTTTACAACTAGTTTTTATAATAAACAAATTTGTAAACAAATTAAAATCGATATAAATTCCTAACTATAAGTTATATAATCCCAATATTTTGTGTACAGGTTACCAATAAATTGTTCTTCGCGATCGCGCATGAACGCCTTCATTGGTGTAAACAGCCGTTGCCATGGAAACGATGGTAAACAAGTTGTTTGTTTATTGCGCAATATTGCAGAATTAAGCATTTTTAAGGTACGACAACCATATTTTAAATGTTTAGATTGAGTGTACACATGTTATGGACTTTATTGACACAAAAACCAACAACTTACAATTATATGTTTTCTATTTATTAATCTTTTTATTTGTTTACCTCTTTATATATTACAAGAATGGAAGCAGTAAACAGAGTAGTCAACAAATTGAAATGGCTATAAATCTCGAAGTACAAGTCCGAAGACCACCAAATCTTGTATACATGGTACTGATGAGTTGTCCTTCTCAATCAGATATTCATAAATTATATTGCGTATATTTGTTACCATGGTGATGATAATAAACAATTTGTTTGTTTATTGCGGAATTTCAAACATTTTAAGTAAAGCATCGAGATTTTGAATATTAAAATTATCCGTCAACATGTTATTAATCGTATTGACACACATAAATGTATCTCACTTTGCACTATGGTCTAAATATAACGTGTTTAATTTGTTTATCTCTTTTAATACTGTATATTTTATGAATGGAAACAGTAAACAAAGTAGTAAACAAATTCAAACCGCTATAAATAACAATCCCAAAGTATGTGTTCAAAGAGATGTTTGTTAACTGCTTGGATTAGGCTATACCAAATTGTTAAACATCTGATTTATAAACATATTGCCGGTTGTATATTTCTGTAATTGTTATAATTATATGTATGAAATAAAAAATAACATCTTCCTTTTGAATTGTTATTACTGCATGCTGTAAATCCATGATAAAGGCTGTTCTTTATATCAAAATAGACAATGTCTTGTCTTTGTAGTCATCTACCAAGCGCAGTGAATATACCTTTGGATCATCTTCATATTTAAGGTTAAACCACGAAGGAAACCCGGGCACTTGGCTAATAACAGTTCCAATAAATGCTTGGTCGCCATCTTCAGTAGTCCACATATGTCTTACTTTCTTGCCAACTAAAAATAGAGGGATTGTAATTATATCATTGTCTGGGGTTTTCTGAACAGAAACACTTTTTGCAGCATTAATTAGTTTCATAAGATGATATTTAATATCACCTATCGATTTGTTTACCCTTGCATGAAGACGATGGCCGCTGCTGGAAGCATCCAATCCGTTGGCGCCAAACTTCGAACAACACACCCATGATGCAATCTGAAATGAAAATATAGAAAAATAACTAATTTAATTTGCAATTCTAAATTCAGAAGGGGAAACAATTAAGCCCAAGCCAGCTAATGCTAATGCATGGAAAAATACATTGCCATGATTAACAATTTCATTCAGAAAGAGAATCGTCGTTCCGAGAATTGCAGGAGACAAAATAAAAAATTGGGCATAGGTAGGCCAGCAAAAACTTAATGCATAAAAAAATAATTAGACCTTGGATTTTCATCCACGATCACAATGTATTGCCATGATTAACAATGGTGAATTAATTAGGCCATCAATAAAAATTCACGATTTCATGAAACAAAATTTAAAAAAATTGGGCATAGGTTCTCCCCTCTCGGCGCGGGCCAGCAAACAGTTAATGCATGAACAATAATTGGACCTTGGATTTTCATCCACTATCACAATGTATTGCCATGATTAACAAAAGCCTAAATAAATTTAAAAATTAAATTAAAATAGGCCTAATGTTACGTTAAAGAAAGGAGTACAGTACATAACCATAACTATTTCAATCTAAAAACAAAACAACAAACACACTTTTAAGCATTGCATGATCATCTCAGATTTGGTCAAATTTCAGATCTCAAAATCGACTATTTTCGTCTTATAAAAATCGGCGCAAGTTAGCGCTGCCGAATTCTGCTCTGCCTACCAAGTCACTAAACTATTTCGACGCCGATCTTTCCATTTCTTGCGTCGTATTTGAGCCTCCACCCACCCCTGTGCCCTAAAATTGAGTTTGAAAGTACTCACCTCTAAATCCGTCCAGAAAAGCAGCCAAAATACGGTCGAATTCGATGATGATTTTTTTTATTAAAAGCTACGAAGGTTTTTCAAAGATGTAGTCATGTAGTCAGGTGAAGCTATCCCAGCATGCTCTTGCGAAATAGCCGAACTCGATCGGGCCTCGGCGAACGGAAGATTGCGTGGGAAAACGATGTCTGAAATTTTGGTACGGCGCATGCGCAGTAAATCATGTTGCGGTCAGCAATGTGAGCAACTTTCTGTGCCCGCACAGCTAGTATTTTCTTCCTGCGAAATCATGGTCCCATATCCGCCAAAACAAAAGCCACTTGTAATTATACGTTATACACGAATCAAGTGTGCTACAAATTTTCCGCTGCCGAGCTAGACTTACCTGGTGCAATTTTACGACCGATTTCGAGACCGTTTCTGTGCGCGCCGCACCGGGAATTGGAAATGCGATGCCTGCTAAATATACCAAAATAAAAGAAGTTCGATCGTGTCCCTACTGCGAGGGGAAAACGAGGTGTTTTGTATATAATAGGTTAGGGTTTAGGGTTTAGGGTTAGGGTTTAGGGTTGGTTATTTTTAAGGAATTTAGGGTCTTGAATGCGATTGGTTTGCAACCAGCTTCGTGGTCTGGTTAAAAGAGAGTTCGACTTGCAATCGATGGTCCCTGGTTCGATTCTCGGTTTCTTCTTTTTCTCTGGATATTTCCAAGATTGTCACTTGAGAAGTATCAGTCACTCTACACTATGAACAACTAACAATGGAAATTGGGCACACACTATTGTTAATAACAATGGCTTGTGCTCAATTTCCATTGTTAGTTGCTCATAGTGCTAGTCGGGTTGAAAAATTGGGGTGTACCCCACGCTGCGGTGTAAAAACAAAAACACGCGTCCCGGCTCGTGTTTGCCAAACAGGTTTGTGAAACTGTGCACTGTTTATACCCAGTCACATTTCCAAACCGATGTCTTCCCGGGTAGTTTAGGGGCTGTTTTTTGACACTTTCGGAGGGCCCGGTGGGCCGGGACTCCCAGCGGCTGCCGGGCTATTTTTGGCTTCGGGCGGGCCCCCGGTTCATTTCGAACTTAAAATCAACTCGGGGTCCGGCGAAAAATACAAGCCGGATCCAAGCCGTAACCTAACCGTAAAAACATCGACAGGGTCCCCGCTGGTGCCCGGCCGGGCACCGGCCACATCGGGCGGGCCCCGGGCCAAATTTGTGACGACACAGACGATGTTTATATCGGGCCCCGGCCGGGCAGCGTAATTTTTTTTGACACCACTGCGAGGGGAAAATGAGGGGTTTTGTACCTTTTTAGCGTCTTGAGAGGAGACTATATAATAGGTTAGGGTTCAGGGTTAGTTATTATAAAGGAATTTAGGGTTTTGAATGCGGTCGGTTTGCAACCAGCTTCGTGGTCTGGTTAGAAGAGAGCTTGACTTGTAATCATAAGGTTCGAATCTCAGTCATGTTTGGGATTTTTCGAAATTTCTCGGTTTCTTCTTTTTTTCTAGTAATAGTGAGAGTAAGAGTTCTGGCTATTTCCAGGATTGTCACTTGAGAAGTATCAGTCATTGGAAACTATAGACTATTCGGGTTGAAAAATTAGGGTGTACCCCTCGCTGCGGTGTAAAAAAAAAACACGCGGCCGGGCACCTGCCGGGCACCGATTAGACATCGGCAGGGCCCCGGCCGGGTTCACGGGCGCCGGCTGGGCGCCGGCTGGGCGCCGAGCGTAGCCCGGCCTGCAGGGTATAAAAGGAACTCGACAGGGACCCTACAGCTGCCCGACCGGGCTGTGAGAATCGGCCGGCACCCTGCCGCATGCCGCAGGGGCCCCCTGGGACACCGCCAGGGCATCTGACGGGTGCCTGCCGGACACCGACCGATAAACGGGCCAACAATTTCGCAAATGTTTTACGAAAGCCGCCCGAGTGCCCGCCGGCAAATTCTGACTGTGGAGCCCGGCTACATACCCCCCGGGACCCCTTGGAAATGTGACTTAGGTATTAGGGGGATACTTGTTCGTATTTGTTTAAAATTGTATTCTAATAAACGTGTGCTACGGGTGCTGTTTGTCGCCCACAAATTAAAGCCTGCCCTTTCCAGCGTAGTCGAGTGTTGTGCATGGTCCTATGAGCGCAATAACAAGGGAGCTTTTTTCACATCACAATTTTTAGTGGTGAATTCACCGACTTGTATTCCGCACGGAGATGGACGAACTCTACCAAACATAACACAGCAACCGCTTGGTCAATTTTTGCAGCCAAAGTATTTCTAAAATATGTTGTAACTTGTATATATTTAGATAATCATTCTAATTCATAATTGAACTTTTGATTTTCCTCAAGTTGCTGCGAGACGTCGATCATTTGCGGAAACAACGGGCATGACCTTTTGTTTTCAACAAAAATCAGAACATTTTTGTATTTTGTTTGCCACTCATTTTTCATGCCGAACGTTTGAATTTGGCGAGGAACCGTGATTTTAGAAGTGAAAAAAAAACCCCACAAAGTTAAACGATTTTTTGTGTCTAGGACGCATTGGTTCTCATTGCCACATTTTCGGATTTGTTCTTCTAAAAACAAATAAAGCACGGAATTGTCTAACGCGATAACGTGTGCCGGCTTTCCTGTTTGATAAGACGTACGTACAGGTACCAGACTTCACAGTTCTCGGCTTGAAATACATGTATGTTAATAAACACTACGTCATAGGTATGCACAGCATAATAAGGAATGCCTGGAATGCGCTCGGAATTTTCCGAGCGGAATCAGGAAATGTCCCAAGACGATACTGGAAACTGGTGTGTATGGCGCCCTCTCTTGGTGATTGTCGGTGAATGTTGGTTAGCGCGCGGCGGTCAGTGACAAATATCACGCAGTATCGTCTTGCACCAAGACTAACTTCTGACCGGCGCTGCGGACTGGCTGTATATGCATAGAGGTTGGGAGTTCGAGCCCTACTTCGACCAACGTGTCTGTGTCCCTGGGCAAGGCACTTAATCCCAGTTGCCTCGTCAACCCAAGCGATATATGGGAAGCTGTTAAGGGGAATGCCACAATCTAACTGCTCATAGGGTTGTGCGCCTGACCAGCAGCCACCTAGTTGAAGCGAAATGGTTCTGGTGATTCCCTGATGGCAGCGGTAATAATGGTAACAGCGCCTTGAGCACCCTTGCGCTTTACAAATATAATCATTATTATTATTATTATATGCATGACGTTAGGAGGCGCGGCGCGATACCCGATTGTAATTGGCTGTCCGTGCAACAATCCTAACGATTTTGTAAGCCGCGTGCTGATTGGCTTCGCAGGATACGTGCGAAGTTTAAAATTGGTTGGAGCGGGCAAACTGGTGGGGCGCGCAAAGCCACCCTGACACTTGCCCGATTTTTGTCACCGCAATGCCGCGCAATGCGTCGTGGCAAGGCGTGCCATTTCGGTGGTACGCAGCGTAGCGTAGCGTGAAGACTTGTTCGCGCCTTGTTCGCGCACTGTACACGCGTAAGTTACGCACTGTCTACGCAATGCGCAGAATCCCCACACGGCGGGCGTGGGTTATTTTATCACACTTTGTAAACAAGTTTATTGGCGACTTGGTTGCCATACAATCAAACTTTAATTTTGGAGCCGGAGGGGAATTTTACCATTATTTTTTTGTCTCAAAAAGAGTTTTTGCGTGTTTTTCGCCCTTCCCGTAATTAGCATACATTTTAGTGTCACGTGTATGTATAATAATTACTTGTGATGTTGTTCCTCTGTAGTTTTTGATGTTGTAGTTGTTGTACAAATGTATCTTATTCCAGTTTGTTTGTGATTGTGAAGTTGTTCAATTTAGTATATTTGTTCTATGTGTGTTTGCAGGGCCCCAATGGAAACCAGTTTTTGTAAACTGTTTGGGCACACCCTGGGTAAATAAATGGAATAAATAAATAAATAAATATAGGTTTTTCAGGGTTAACTTTAATTTCGTCCCAAGACGAGTGAAACGCACAAATGCTACAATTGATTTGGTCTTTGATCTTTCCAAATGATCAACGGTCAACCATTTCCAACATTTGTCTATTCAATGTCGTAATGCACCTATCAATGGTCACCACCCACCCGCCCCCCTCTCCCCCCCCCCCCCCCTCTCCCAACCTCCCCCCCCACCCCCGCTGCCCCATTGAAATACACATTTCTGTGCATTTGTATACAAAACGCGCATGTTTTGCACCTGAGGGTCGGGATTTTTGTCACCTAAATGTTGCCAAGGGATGGGGATTTTGTCATGCAAAAAGTGAAAAGTGACAATCCCCACCTCTTAGGTGGGGCAGCCGGGAGAGGGGACAATTGATAGGTGCAAAAGAGTCTAATCGAATTCTTCCGACTGATGATCATCTACATCGTGTCAGGATTGAATTCGTCTTTGTTTAACCCATTTCAAAAAATTATCGATCAAAATTTGTCGGATGTTTAGACTGTATGTATAGCTTTGTGGACAAGCTTTTTAAGGACAGCTTTTCAGGTTAGTTTCTACCACTTGCTCTCATGATTCCGAATCGTCAACAAACATTGTATGTCACTGTTATAAACTCACGTTAGACAATGCCTGTAAAGGAACGAATGTGTTAACATAGAAATGGAAACACGAAGAGGTAGAAATAACGGAACTTATACAATCAAGTGACGAATTCAAATGAAATACATGTGAAATTGATTTCCAAATAACGCAATTGCTTCAGTCGTCGTACGTTTGGCAACTGCTGACGACGAAATCGAGTATCATTTTCGAAAAAGTATGCAAACGTACGAAATTGTTTAGACAGATTCGAACATGAGCGACCAAATACGAAATTGAACACGGGAAATGCAAAGTCGGGAATTTTCGAGACGAAATTGGAGTTAAAGGGACACACAGGCCTACTGTTTACATGGTTTAGTGATGTTGCAGCATTGACAATACTTTTTTGATGGTCGTTGTGAAAACAAAATCATCAAAATATCCCGTAATTTACTAAAGAAGTGCAAAATTTACGAAAACGGTCAAAAGACGGGTTATACGTTTTACCAGCCGTTGCAACTAGTACGCGCGAGCTTCACGACTTCGTCACAAACGATTCGCTCTTTTCCTACTGGGATATCTCCAATTTTCACTGGGCAGCCCGGACGACCGATTATGAATTTCCGTTTTCTATGGAGAAGTTAGCATCATGTTTTTTCTTCACGAACATACCAACCAACCCGGCCGTACCGTGTGTGCACTCGGGATATTTGCCGTGCTGCGCAGGGCAACTACACTCCACCGTATATAGTTTGCCATACTAGCACGCGCTCGCTGAGTCCCATTCTCCGGACTCTCGAAACAAACATTTATGTTCGAATTTTCTTACTTATGTTCAACTTTGTTTCATACCTGTATAAATAGTCTCTCTTTTATCAACTACTTATAAATATTGTGGAAAATTCAGAGTTGAATTTTGTGCAGTTCTGCAGTAAGAAACTTTCATGCGACTGGACATGCGACTGGACACAAAACTAACTCGCAAGACCATGTGACTTTTCGAAACCAAAATCTGGTTCCGAAAAGTCACGTGACCTCTGTTTTTTTGAAAATTGCTAAAAAACGGCAAAATTCCGTGGTTTCTTTTTAGGATATGTTCAGTTTATTTCGGAAGGGCATTCAGAATCTTGTGTCGGACCCTGTAAGAAATGGGACCCGACCAAGGATGTCTTCATTCCACACTCCCATCAGTATACAGAGTGACCATTGTCCACCCCAGGGTCGTGCCAGGAGTCTTGCCATAGTCCCCCAAATTTACGACCCTGTTTGTGGTTTCACGTTTCTCCAGACATAGCTGGAAGCGTGGGAACATCATTTCGGACCAGGTTTCTGCCTAGATACAGGGTTAGGTCATTTCATTGGTTTTTTCTTGATTGGTCAGCCCCAACATTACGTAATGCTTTTTTGGGGAACAAACCAATCAGCCCCGTTGGTCAACCATGTGAGCGCGTGGTTTCGGTGTTACTTCTCAGGGCTTTAGCCAGCTTCCGTCAGAAGCGATTGACATCCGAGGTGTGGTAACATCCGTTCCGTTAACTGAACTTGAATTTTGATTCGCCGTTTGTTAACCGTTCCCACCTCGTTTTCCCAACGTGCTCTCTTGGTACAGGTAAGACAATTTCCTCTTGCTCGTTTTAATTGTATTTGATTTAATTCAATCGCTGGTTATCCCAACGAGAAACGGGTCGGATTGTGTTGTCTCAGGAGAGAATTCTTGTAAAACCTTCTGAATCCCTCCTTAAGGCCCTGTCACAAGAAACCGAATCGCAAGAACGTTCGTAAACCTTATTGAAAAATTAATATTTTTCTAGTACGGTGGAGAACGGACATAAAATGCAATTCATCAACTTTCTCATACCGCCCCAGTACCGTTCTGTTTCCGTACCAGTACCGTATACAGCATAAAATGGTCAATTTGATCCAGAATCTAGCAATTTTGTCCGAGCCGAGACAGTACTGTTGACGAATTCACCGTTGCTAAACCTAACCATTACCGTTCTAAGACCGTTCTAAGACCGAACACACGAATCAATACCGTTCTATAAACTGTTGCGCACCGCACATAACTTACCAAAACCTTACCAATACCGAACCCATACCGACCGGCAACCGTCGGAAACGGGTGGCTAGCGAGTGTATAAATAAGCGTCTCCGTTCAAATTAAAATCATTACAGTTCCGGATATCGACGAGGTCACTACGAGAACACTACTAAATCATTCTCCAGATTCAAGATGGGCAAAAGAGGACGCCGTGCTGGTGACCGTGGTGCTGCTAGTCGTGGTGCCGGTGGTCGTGGCGCTGGTGGTCGTTGTGAATATCCTGCCCCTGAAGCTGCAGATTTAATAACTGAGCTTCTCATCACAATTTAGTCATATTTATACTACATGTGTGTCATGCACGGATTGTTCGGAGAACGGTCGTGATTAGTGCGTGATAGGCGGTAGATACACGGTAGTAATAAGTTTACGACGTTGTAAGGAACGGAGCGAACGGGGAAGGTAAGGTGAAGTGCGGTATCGGCTCTGTATCAGAACGCTATCCAATCGTTCGTGATCCGGTACTGGTACGCTGATATCAAACCTTGCCTTATCAGTAACGGCTTATAAACGGCAAAACAGATCCAATACCGAGCTGATAGCGTGCAAGTAACGACCCGTTAACGTGCTCCAGTTCGGTGGCAATTTTTGAACATGTTTAAAACTTTTTTTCAGCAATTCCGTGCTGTCCTTATAACCCCGAGACAGCCAGTGTCAATAACTTATCAGTAACGATAGAGAAACGACCACTTACCGATCACTCCTTATCAATACCGATTCCACATAAATCAGTACGGTACATGAACGGTAATGCAATTCGGTTTCTTGTGACAGGGCCTTTAGTATTTTTTGAGGAAAAAGGAACTTTATTATTCCTGCTAAAACTTGCGACGTGACCATTTTATCCCTTTGTATTCCATGTAATGTTTTATCCTTTTGATATTTAGTGGTCACGGATTTCTAAACTGTATTTTGTTGTTATACGACCAGTGCATTCTCGTGGGATAATCTCCGATAATATTCCTGTTTATTGCATTATTTGTAACTTTGCTGATCACGCTAAGATGAGTCCGTTTTTTCCTAACTCCGTAATTAATTGTTGGTGTTTATACCAGTCGATTCATTATCATTTTGTCGAAAGCTCGTGATGCGTGCCGCACTCTGTGACGTGATCGTTCAATACCTTGCTATAGCTTACTGATTTAACTACTGATTATATATTGGGAAGTACACGATCACAGACAGAAGTTTTGCTTGTTCGAAGTGCACTTTTCTTGGTGTGATCAGCCATTAATTATTTGAATGACTTTGTGTATTTTATCTGATGATTGCAACTATTGTTCAGGATTATTGTTGTGTCATTACAGTGCCCATTACCTTTTTAATGCAACTGTTGCCGATCTATAATAGGATTCGGATCCTAAGTTTACAACATTTTGCATTAGCGATTTGCTATACTGTCATTTATAACGGTGCGTTTTCGGTGCTCCCGTCTGCGCGATTAATTCACAAGTTTATGGTTCAGTATTTTTCCTCTTGTATATATTCTGTTTCTCTTTTTTATTTACCACTGTAATTTTTGCGCTTCCTAAATGCTTCTCATGTGCACTCGTCGCAAACTAATTCCTGCACTGTGTATTTTGTATTTTTACTGGGCGTAATGACATTGCCGCTCGTTTCAAATAGTTTTATCAATTGTTTTGTTTTTAGCTCTAAGTAGTTCACTGCATTCTTTCACTTAATCGCATTTTGTGGCTTTGGTCAATAAGCTCATAAATTATGGACCTGCTGTTAGCTCGTGTGTACCCTGCTAATCGGTACCACGAGGCGCCCTTGATAGGGTTAATCCCATTTGTGTTAGGCCTGTGGTGGGTGGTAGTATTTGAGCCACACACAGATTTCTGACTCATAATTGTTTTCCAAGTGTTCCACCACTTGCCTCGAATACTCAGCTTTGGTAACCAATTGAAGGCAATTGCGCAAGGTCGTGTTTTTTATATTTGTTTTATCACGCGCCTCTTTAAATTCATGTTATTTTGATTCATTTGCACTAATGTATTGTATGAAATTGTTATAGTCGGGCACATCTAAAATTCGCTGATTTAATATGCTCCTCTTTATATATTTCACGTTGTTCCTTGAAACCAGTCGCTTAATTTACTTGTTTTAGACTACATGTCATGGTTGCTAAATTAATTCCACTTATTATACATGTGTTACCACTTGTCGTGCGTGAGACCATCTTGCCACGAGAAGTGACCTTGACATGATTATAAATGCATTTGTGGTTAAGTTGAGCTGGTGTGAGTCGCTGCTCGCACATTTACGGCCAAAGTTTATTTATTGAAGGACCACATGTGTATTGATAATCCTTTGTCTATTTTGTAAACACATGGGAATAAGTGTAACCTCGTTAGTATCCGTCCGCGTAATTATTTGTTTGATTATTGTTAAATCATTTTGCGAGAAGCGATTGACATCCGAGGTGTGGTAACATCCGTTCCGTTAACTGAACTTGAATTTTGATTCGCCGTTTGTTAACCGTTCCCACCTCGTTTTCCCAACGTGCTCTCTTGGTACAGAGAGTACAATTGTTTGTCCAGGTCATCGCTTTTAGGGGAGTCGATCCGATTCGACTCTTCGCCTCCTTATCCCCCTTTCTCGGACTGTGGACCGCCCGTTGACTGAAACTACCGGACCGGATTCAAGTTCACCCAAGCGCATGAGAGATTCAGGTTCACCAAAACGCGGGGATTCCACCCAAGTCAAGATCACCACAAAGCTATGTTTATAACCACATTTATCTGAGACATTATTCTGTCGTACATATTGCTGATCTTTAAGGATTACTTCTTATCCAATTTTTACTGTATTTTCTTTGATCATTTTATTGCACTGATTTTACCGGCCCCGTTTATATAGTGTTTTGAGTGCATTAACATATGTGTAATCTTACCCCTTTTGTTGACATGTGCCAATCAATTAAACTGTATTAATAGAGAGAGGATCACACAAAAATATTGTCCACCGGATTCCATATTCTTGAGCAGTTTCCGTTTTAAAATAAACGAACCTAGACAGGACTTTGACAGATTTTATTTAAATTTTCTAAAGTACCTGTGACACTTGTATGGGTCAATTTCGAGCCCAAAATAGCCCAACGAAGCCGGTGTGTACCTTTAACTTGTTATGATTTTGAATAAAACATGTTTTAAAATGTGCGGGAAAACCTATATAAAGGCCCGGTCACACATAGACGACGCACGGCACGCGCACTGAAAATTCAGCAAAAAATGGAAAATAGGATCAGTGTGTCGTTGTGCGCCCAACTTTTGTCAGGATTTGGGAGAGGCTAGCGAGCTGACACCGAATGCATAGCATGTTGCTGACGCGCTGCGCGTATACTGGGCGCATACAAAGCGCGTACAGACCGTATACAGAGCGCACATGTCAAAAACCCCAACGAATGCATCACGTGTTGCTAGCGTGTGGGACGAATGGCCAGCGCATGCACCGCGCGCTCAACGCACAGCCCGCGAACGGCAGCTGTCACGTAACTGTGCATATATAAAACGCGTCGGCTCGTGGATCTTATTTCATCTTCTGAGGTGGTTTTTCTAAACACGATCAGTAGGAACCTCTGTCATCACCCATGAGGGTCGGAGGAGAAGTAATGAGGAGGTGGTGCGGGACCCGCTTATTTACCATATGACTATACACGCTACGTACACGCTACGTATACGCCAGGTATACGCTAGGAACACGCAAGAAGAACGTTGGGTGCGTTAGAGACCCGTTCAGCACGCTCATATTCGCCGCATGTTCGCTGGGCATGCGTTTGAAGCACGCAAGGTGTGCGCTAGGTTTGCACTAGGCGTTCGCTAGACCACAGCCGCCGAACTTACAACGAATACACAGCGTGCGCTCCACGTATGTCTGGCGTTGGTCTAGCGCGCTCTGCGCGTGTCTGGCGTCCTTTTGACGTGTACATTCATGCGTCGAGCTCCGCGCACATTTTTGTGCATGCACAAAAAATCCCGACGCACACAGCGAATGACGTCGAACGCATAACGTTGGTCCAACGCGCTCGACGAACGAGTAACGCATAATAACGCACACCTAGCGAACGTCAACGCACTGGCAAACATTGCAAATTTTCAATGCGCGGGCCGTGCGTCCGCCGTGCGTCGTCTATGTGTGACCGGGCCATAAGCAACCTTCTGCGAGTATTTTTCCCCTTCTTTTGAACTCGTGACGGGTGGTGGGGGAAGGTTGGGGAAACAATTATTCTTACCAGCTGTTCCCGAATAGTCTCCCACGTGCACTGGGTAACTGTCACCGTTACTACCAAAACCAAATGTGTTATAGGCGGCATAAGCTGAGTTATCGTCGAAGTCTGTCATATCAACCCGCAGTTTGTACTCGCCGTGGGAAATGATGCGGCGTATGTTGTCATTGCCGAGCCAAAAATCGCCGTTTAGATCGCCGAATCCCTGCCGATAGTCCTCCCAACCGAGATAGAAATCAACGGAGCCGTCTTGACGACGCTGAAACACCTATATGGTGGTGAATGGATACGTTAAAGGAGCTTGTACATATTTTTCCGGAAAATGGATTTCGTTCTAACCCAACAAGCATATAAAACACCTCCCCAAAATACTATCCATGGGAAAAATCAAGAAATTTGCAATCTCAAATTTTGGTATGGAAGCAAAAGGGTTAATTTAACCACTAGCTGCACGGTTTTGTGTAACCGAGTTTTATTTATTTATTTATTATAATTTATTTGTAAAAAAAAATTTGTCCTGGTCAAGACAAAAACTCATAAAAACTGTCATCAAAAGATTACATTAAATAATCAAATAAAAATAAAGAATAAAAATATTGCACATACACGACCCTATTTTACCGCTGATCATCCTTATCACAGCAGTCGCAAGTCAACAAGTTTAACTAGCCGTTAACAAGTATTGCTTATTAAGACGACGTCTAAAAACACCAAGGGCGCGGTAATTGGAGTGTTTCTTAACTCGCTGTCAAAACTAGAAAACCTTTTTGGAAACCGAACCAACCCAGAACATTTATAGTTGTCCGTCCTCGGCTTAGCACGGTGAAACGTTAACACCTCAAGGTGTCGTTTGTTAACAATAAATCCACCTGTAAAATCAAACTTGAAATGGTAGGATGGATTCACAAGAAGCTCAGCAAGACATATTACAAAAAAAATCCCTTTGATTTGCAAGAGTAAGACCTAGAGACTTAATGCGGTCATTCTAGGGTTGTTTCTGAAATCCTTGCTTTAAAATAGCCCTACTAGCCCTTCCCTGAATAGATTCAAGTTGAGTTATGTGTTTCTGGCTAAAAACCCACCAAACAGGAGAACAAAAATCAAGAATAGGGAGGAAAAAAAGTCTTGTACAAGTGAAGGGCAATTTTTGGGGCCGAACCACGTGTAATCAAACGAATACGTCCAAAAGTTCTATATCACTTAGTGACACAATCTTGAACATGTTTGTCCCATGAGAGATTTATTTGGACAGTACACCCAAGTAATTTAAGTGAATCCACACACTCTAGTAAAGAATCCCCAATGTAATGAGAGGGCTTCACTAGTCGTCTCCATGAAAATCGGGGGGGAGGGGGAGGGGGAAGGGGGAGGGGGAGGGGGGAGGGGGAGGGGGGAGGGGGAGGGGGGAGGGGGAGGGGGGGAGAGGGGAGGGAGGGGGGAGGGGGGAGGGGGAGGGGTTAGCGGGGGTCAGCGGGGGTCGGTCGGAGAGGCGCTTAAAAATGTGATATGGAGACCTCCTTTAGTCCGGGTATCCCCGGAACTACTTTTTGCTCAGCTGCACTGCCGCTCTAAATGAGTGGCTGACGGTTACAGACGAATTCACAATCGCTATTTTGAAATTGGTTGGTGAATATTATAGGCTAAGAGGGCGTCCAAAGTTGTCAACGTTTTCACGATTCTACAGAGCAAAGCGTACAGGAAGGGGGAGGAGGGTCGAAGGCCGCGTAGACTTTACATGCACTGTAAAATGTTGACATGTCATGGTACTGACAACAATGTTGATAAGTAGTATTTCGGGGTAGGGAGGGGGTCTTGACAAATACTACTCTCTGTATAGAACTGTGTGAAAATGTTGACAACATTGGACGGCCCCTACTCGAATACACGTGTAAGCCTATATACGCGTGCCCTCCAGAGGACATGGGTATACTCACAATAGAATAAAGTGAGCCTCAAAGCCTCAAATCCAGGTTAATATGTATAATCGGTTTCTATAATTGTTTGGATCATAAAACGTCAAAAAAAACCCTTAAAATTGGCTTCCCATACCGTCCATCCACCGCCATCAGTCTTCATGTCGCAGTACACCTCGATCGGGGGACCTTCGTCGAGAGGTTGAATCATATACACGCCACTATCGACCTCGCCCAACAAGGGATCCGTACAGTCCTGAGGGAGAGCGACTGTTAAACAAAAAATCAAGAATTGTTAACTGGCGGAAATCTGGCGGAAGTATAAAGCCAGAATTTGTGCATTTGTTGTTGAGAAATAAACATACGCATGCTTTTAAAATATAACATTACCTTGATGGGCCAGTTTTTGAACGTCAAAAATATTTATTTTATCACGTGGAAAACAATTGTTAGCGTTTTAGTATTGTAGGTTTTCCCGCACATTTTGAAATTTTTTTCATTCAAATTTACAACCGGTTAACTTCAATTTCGTCTCGAAAATTCCCGACTTTGCATTTCCCATGTTCAATTTCGTATTCAGTCACTCATTATCGTATTTGTCCAAACCATTTCGTACGTTTGCATACTTTTTCGAAAAAAAGACTTTTCGTCGTCAGCAGTTGCCAAACGTACGACAAATGAAGCAGTTTCGTCATTTGGAAATCAATTTCACATTTATTTCATTTGAACTATAGTGACGGGTTTATACAGTCTGACCATCCGACGAATTTGATCGACAAATTATTGAGGTCGGTTGAACAAAGATGAATTAAATCTTTACATGATGTTTGATCTTCAGGTGAGACAAATTCGACTGTAATCTTACGACGTTGAATGGACAAATATTGAAATTGATTGGTCATTGATCATTTGGAAAGACTAATGACCAAATCAACTGTAACATTTGGGCGTTTTACTCGTCTTGGGATGAAATTGAAGTTAACCGGTTATGAATTTCATTGAATTTGTTTTAAAAATGTGCAGGAAAACATATATTTAACGTTTTATTATAGGTTTTCCCGGACAATTTTGGAAAAATGTGTATATTTGTTAGAAAAAGAAGCATTTGCTTTCGTGCGAAATGAACGTTTAAAATCCCTGTTTCTAAAACAAATGATAATTATATTTTCATGACGGTACATTCAGTCGTAAAAAAATCAGCATACGATTTCCCTGGATGTTGCCTGGATTATTTTTTTATTATCCACATTTGTTGGCCTATTAACAAGGTAAATTTTTCAAACAAAACTGGTTATTGTGATGCCTATTTAAAATGTTTTTGCACGATGCCGATGGTACGGTGGTGTTTAAAACGATCCTATGAAAAGTTGAAGTTTGCGCGCGTGGTCTCCCCACCCCCCCCCCCCCCCCAAGGAAGCCACGCCCCTTCCGGAATGTTTGTTTTCGTCCAATCTCCCCCTGAATTTTGCGCACGCCAATTAAACCCCGTGTATGGGCATGCGCTTACGTGACACTTAATGGTTTGACCATGTATGTACGCTGTGTGTGTGCGCTAGATGAGATATGCAGTTGCAGTTGGCTATTTGAGAATAGAGCCTTTGCACGGCGGCCATGACAGGGGGCAGTCACATTGTTACTATGTGCCATGCCTGAGTAGGTGTTTGTGGTTCTATTGTTACATAATCTGCCCCCTGTCATGGCCGCTCGTGCAGAAGCTCTATTGAAGCCACGCGTTTCTAGAACATGTACATTGTTCACCCCTGCCTTGAACGCTGAATGTGCCATTTCAGTCGGGTTCAAGAATGGCGAATACAGAGGAAGACGTTTGATGACAAAGGGTTCTGCGTCTGGTGGTAGTTCAGCTCGGACGTGTGGGCGAGCGTTATCATATATGAGGTAAATACGCTCTTCTTCGGAATATAACCTGCGGCACTCGTCAACCGTTGAGGCACGGAATTCCTCAAAGGTAGCTCTAGTCACGGTTTGAGAAGAAATCCTGTGATTTACAAGTGCAGCCTCATCGGATATAGCAAAGGTGATGTTTACTTGTTTACCTCGCTGATTATGTACAACTCGCCTTGCTGGTTCTCCACGAGGAGCTCTATCCTGTGATCTGCGAGTCCATATGTTATAACCAGTCTCGTCTATGTACACGAGATGCCCTAGTACACCCTCGCGCAAGAACCAATTGGCATACTCGCGTCTAGCATCTAAAACGCGTGCTGCGTTGCGCAGGTCTGGGACATCCTCCGCCAGCTTAAGTGTCATTAGCATGCCGTTTAAGGTGCGAGCGATGGTGCTTGTATCGGTCGGTTTATGAGGAAGGCGAGCCTCAAGTTGCTGTTTCATTTGCACCAGAGTCAATAATGGATTTTCATCAAGAGGTTCCTCCAGTGTTGCTCGCATGTCCGCGTCAACTTTTCGGTTTCTAGCTCCACCTTTAGGAAGTTGGTCTCTGCGGCCTTCACGTACAAACATCCCTACGATTGTTCTTGCGGTGGATCGATTTATACCGAGAGTATATCGGCAGTCTGCAGATAGTCTGCACCACTCTCAAAGGCATCAATGAGACGGTTTCGGTCGACATTAGAGGTTCGTCTATAATGGCCTCGTGCTGCCATCACATACGGGTTGATTCAAGTCGAATATCGAATGAAGAGGGGCAATCCGCTTCAATTTCTGCTTGATTTTATAAGATTTGGTGTCAGGTTTGGAATTCTGTGATGTAACCTGCTATTTTGAATGAACAAAGCGTACATTTCTTTGCAAATTCACGAAATTGTATTCCCAAACTCCGCGCGAAAATGTGTGCTTGCGTAAATAAATGCACAGGTAACGTAATTGGCCGTCTGTTTCTTAAAACAGAATGCGCGGACAATGAAAACGAATGAACTTCCGCTGAATTGAAAATGGGATTTAAGACGTGCATCCAGATTCAGATGAAAACGAATGCCTGATATTCAGAAGGGAATGAACATTTTGCGAAATTGGCCGGGAAAACCTATAATATAAAAATAAAAAACACGTCAATCACTTGATTTTTTTTATATTGCTTTCTTTGCGTGCTTGTTTGTCCTGGTTGTGCTTCTTGAGCTGTCGTTTCCTTTGGGCGCGCTCAGCGCGTGTGGAAGTTTTGGCAGGAAACCAACAGCAACTTTGCACAACGTGTGAATTGTTGTTCTTCTTGCAATAATGTTAACAAATTACACATTTAAGGCTCAATCTGCAGCGCGTGTGGAAGTTTTGGCAGGAAACCAACAGCAACTTTGCACAACTTGTGAATTGTTGTTCTTCTTGCAATAATGTGAACAAATTACACATTGAAGGCTCATTCTGCAGTGCATATGCGTACAGTATGACTGCTTACTAAATAACTGTAATCAAAAGTAATCGAGTAAACTAGACTTTACAAAGCACATCCACTTCCGCTGAGTGTACCGCTGCGGAACATGGATGTGCCTTGGACGTAATTGTGCAGGGTACATGTATTGATAAGCCTACCCAATATCATCAATTGTAGTAAACTAAACTAAATGTAATCAAACGTTATCGAGTAAACTAGACTTAAAGGCACAGGCTCGTCAGCAATGCGCGCCCGCCAAATGTGTGCCACGCAATACGCAGCTCCATAGCAAAGGCATGGAGCTGCGTGTTTCGAGCACGAATTTGGCGGGCGCGCATTGCCGACGAGCTTGTGCCTTTAACAGAGCACATTCACTTCCGCTGAGGTACCGCTGCGGAACATGGATGCGCCTTAAACGTAATTGTCCAGGGTATTGATATGCCTACCCTGTGGGTATCGATACGCCTACCCAATCTCATCAATTGTAGTAAACTAGACTAAATGTAATTAAAAGTAATCGAGTAAACTAGGGTATTGTGCAGGGTATTGATATTCATACCCTGGGGGTATTGATAAGCCTACCCCATCTTCGGTATTCTATAAACAGTTATTTGGTACAGTGTATTCTATAAACACTTTTTTGGTAAACCGCTGTGCATTCATCACATGTCATGTTTTTAACGAAGACTCAATAAACCCTTGTACGACGACAGAGAACAAAAACCATTTGGCGTCTTGTCTCGTTCGTTTGTCTCAGCATAAACACACTTTATACGTATACGTATATAAACATCTTGAATACAGCAGTGCTTATAAGTACAACGATTGTTTTAAAGGTTTCCCTTGAAGTAAAACTTGCAAAAACATAATTGATTTCTATTTTTATTGTAAACATTTTAAAATGTTCCAGTTAGAGGTATAGTAAAATCATGGTTGTTTCGGGAAAGTGAAAACTACACTGCTCCTTCGGTGCATTGGATGTTTGGGACTACCCCTCTCAGTTCCACCTGTGGAGATTGTCCCAATCTTCCAAAATCTTTGGACCAGTAGTTATCACTACATGCCTTCAAATTTATGTTGTAGTTTGTAGAGGAGTATGCATGCACGGATGTGTACTACATTTGCACATACACTGTTGCAAATCAGTGCAACAGGCTGCCAGCTGTAAAACAATGATGCACTCTTTACAAATCCCCAAACTTACTCTTCAAAACGTTATCACTGCTATCCCTGACATGTCTTAATAATTCAAAATTTGGGCTTAAGATACGGTAAACTATTACTATTGTAGATTTCTTTGTCTTTTTTTAGGTGATCGGAACTTTTTCCGATCACCTATTACTATTGTACGATTTCTTTGTCTTTTTTTTGTTTGTTTTTTTTTTTAGGTGATCGGGCTGTTCCCGATCACCTATTACTATTGTACGATTTATTTGTCTTTTTTTTTGTAGGTGATCGGAACTAATTCCGATCACCTATTACTATTGTACGATTTCTTTGTCTTTTTAGGTGATCGGGCCAACAGCCCGATCACCTATTACTCTCGTACGATTTCTTTGTCTTTTTTTTTTTTTTTTTTGGCTTTTTCGTTTTTTTCCGTTTATTTCTCCTTCTTCTGATTTTTTTCCCATAGACAAAGCGCATAGGCGTTGTCGGCGCTTTTTCAGGTTGTTCCCAAACATTGATCTTAACCAAACTTGGTCACATCAAAGACATAGTATAAGAGGTGTGCACCCAAGAATGGCTTCATTGTGACGTCATCCGTTACGTCATTATAACACTTTAAAAATGCCTAAAAAGCGGAAAATTGCCGAAATATGCACATGACCCAGGGTTTTCATATTTGGCAAACATTTAGATCAGATCATGAGCTTTAATGTTCTTAGTGTAGGCATTTTCATCTGACCCTTCCTTCCTGGGTCAATCGAAGGTCAAAGTTCAGCCAATTCAAAAATCACATTTTTTGTATTTGTTTGTACTTATGAAGCAATATTAGCTATTCAACCATGCTTGATTTTCATAAAACTAGGTACAGGCATGGGCCCCATCACAAACGTCCACCACCATGTAGAATGTTACCATGACGTCAATGATTACGTAATTATAATAATTTTAAAATGGCACAAAAGTGGATTTTTATCATGAAAATTACCAAAATATGCATTTCGTAAAATGTTTCCCTCTATAAAACCACATGACGCAGGGTCTTCATATTTAGCAGACATTATATATCAGATCATGGGCTACAATGTTCTTTGTGTAGGCATTTTCATCTGACCCTTCCTTCCTGGGTCAATCGAAGGTCAAAGTTCAGCCAATTCAATAATCACATTGTTTGTATTTTGTTGTACTTATGAAGCAATATTACCTATTAAACTACGCTTGATCTTTATAAAACTAGGTACAGGCATGGGCCCCATCACAAACTTCCACCCCATGTAGAACATCACCATGACGTAAATGATTACGTAATTATAATTATTTAAAATTGGCAAAAAAGTGGATTTTCGTCATAAAAATGAGCAAAAAATGCATTTCGTACAATATTTCCCTCTATAAAACCACATGACGCAGGGTCTTCATATTTAGCAGACATTATAGATCAGATCCTGAGCTACAATTTCCTTTGTGTAGTCATTTTCATCTGCCCCTTCCTTCCTGGGTCAATTGAAGGCCAAAGTTCAGCCAACTCAACATTTCCGTATATACAGGGTGGATTAAAAAAAACGAAACCGAGATATTATTGCTAATTGTAACTAAAGTAGGGCCCGTATGAATGAACAGGAGATATCATCTGTTAGGGCTGAATCTCCTCTTTAAAATGACACCATGATCATGCCATGATGTTTTCGGTTTACTGAGCAGTGACCAGTGTTATGCCAGGGGCATAGTTTTAGATTTGATCGTTCTCTATGCGAGCAAACTTCGCATAAATCAATTTTTACCGTAGATGTCTATTCCGTGTGCCCTGTGTGACACGGCGCCGGAAGAAGTCTTTTAACTGTCTACCACGGACGTGTAATTCAACAGAAGATGGTTTAACAAAAGTTCAGTGAGCAGGATACAATCTTTCATGTTATTTCAGTCCACTCTCTACAAGAAAGTAATTGTATGATATTGAGGGAATGTCATAGTTTTGCCGTGAAGCATTAATTCCAATGTTTGTTTTCTTTCTTTTTAGGTTTAGTAAGGTGCAAAGCTTAATATAGGCCTGAAATCATTAAGTCATTGTTATGATTTTATTGAACCATCTTCAACAAATCTAATTACGAAATTGTTCCTTCCTGGCCAAACTCTTTTCAATCTTAACAAATTATGTGCTCTGATTTCTACCTTTGATGACTAATATATGTATATCAGTTTTTCGAGTAAACATCGGATTTCCATCCCAAATGTGAACAAAACAAACTAAAAATGAACAGTTTAATTAAATATTTAAATTAAAATATATACGATCAAACATTCATAACAAATCAGGCACCTATGATCGTGATTCCTGCACCATATACGGTCATTAACAAATGTATTTAACTAATGATCTCATAATGACGTCATCAGGTGTCAGATTAAAGGTGCATGAAAATATTTTAAAATGCAAATTACAACATTGATTCCTTCCCATATACGATCACTAGCAAAGGTCGTTAATGTATGGCTTTTCCGTTTATTTCTTCTTCTGATTTCCCCCCGCCCCCCATTGACATAACGCATGGGCGTTGTCGGCACTTTTTGAGGTTGTTCCCAAACTTGAGGTTGTTCTTAAACAAACTTGGTGACATGAAAGACACAGTAGAAGAGGTGTGCACCCAACAATGGCGTCATCATGACGTCATCAGGTGTAAGTTTAAAGGGGCATGAAATATTTAATGTTTCCATATTAAAATAATTCATAAAAAATCATCCGTTTGACCTACGATCTTGATTCTTTCGGCATATACGATCATTAATAAAGGTCTTTCAGATGCCCACATGCCTTGACATTTGACCTCATTCCCTATTGGTCAAACAGACTTTGCCTTTCCATTTGAAACTGGTAAGAGGTATTTGGATGGGGTCAAAGGTGTTTGATTTCGACTAGGTTGGGGTATCCAAAAAATATCGCCATGACCTGTGACATTGCTCACTTTCGGTAGAAACCGGAAGTGCATTTAAATGAACCTATTTTGTAAAAGTGGTGAAAGCTGCCGAGATGCGGTTGGTAGTGTCAGTGTCTAAGGTAAATAGGGTTTCCAAAAATGTAAGTTTCTACGTCATTCCATAAAAGGGCGCCCTCTAGCGTCAAAATTAAAAAGTCTTAAAATGACCCTTTCATAGCAGTGTTTGCGCAAATTATCCCAATAGTGCTGCTTATAGAGTAAGTCCACCACCAAACATGTCGGTGTGGTTAAAACATTGATGACGTCATCAATCCTTTAAAGGTAACACATTAAAGGTAAGCTTTTTTAAAGTTAAATAGTTGATATGCTAACATCTAATTTTGCAAGGTAAGCATGCTCATTTTTTAAGTTAAAAAAATGTGAAAAAGCCCTACGCTCTGTTCATAGAACAGACGTAGCTCTAGTTTTTTTTCTTTTTCTTTTCCCACTCAAACGTTTCCAGAGCTTTTCTTCAAAACGGTTCAAGCTATCAACTTAAAACTTGGTAGGAACATCAACCCCAATGTGAAGATGTGCATACAAGTGTGACGTCATTGTGACGTCATTAGGTATCAAATTACAAACCAAAAATGACCAAAATATGCATGTTTTAAAATGCTTCCGTCTGGAAAACCACGTGACCCATGATCTTCGTATTTGACAGACTTATATATCAGATCATGGCCTACAATTTTCTTCGTGTGGGCATTTTCATCTGACCCTTCCTTCTGGGGTCAATCTGAGGTCAAAGTTCAACGAAAACGAAAATCTCAATTTTTGCACTTATTGAGCAACAATGCCCATCAAACCAAGCTGGATCTTTCAGAAACTAAGTACAGGCATAGGTCCTATAGCAGACTTTCACCAGCGTGTTTAATATTATGATGGCATCAAGCGTGACGTCATCGTGACGTCATCAAGTATCAAATTACACCTCCCAAAAAACCAAAATATGCATATTTTAAAATACTTCCGTCTCGAAAACCACGTGACCCAGGATCTTCGTATTTGGCAGGTTTATAGATGACATTCTGTGCTACAGTTTTCTTTGTGTGGGCATTTTCATCTGACCCTTCCTTCTGGGGTCAATTGGAGGTCAAAGTTCAACGAAACTGAGAATCTCAGTTTTTACACTTACCAGCAACAAACCAAGCTGAAATCGTTAGTAAATTAGATACAGACATAGGCCCTATGGCAGAGTTTCACCAGCATGTATAGTATCATGATGGCATCAAGTGTGACGTAATCATGACGTCATCAGGTGTCAAATTACAAAAATTCAAAGGTTATTATTTCCAAAATTCATATCTCAAGAACCGTAATAGATACTTGAACAATTCTTTTACAACATGATAAGTCTAAATGAACTGAACAAATCATACAATGTCATGACCCCTGTGTGACGCCTACTTCTGGTGCAAACCGGAAGTTGTTCGAAAATGTGCAATTTTTTAGCATTTTGAATGCAAATAGATTCAAAGTGGTAGTGAATTTGACCATATTTCTACGGAACGAAATGTTTCCACACATGTGGACCTTTTGACTATACCATTGGTGACGTCATTACATGGACGGTGGTTACGTAATGTGGTGTCAAATCACGCAAATTTGGAGCTGAGATGTTTTAAAATGCTGTATCTTGAAAACTACAACAGATATTGGTATGATT
This sequence comes from Henricia sp. BOLD:AAB3569, assembly GCA_037783545.1. Taxonomy (NCBI): domain Eukaryota; kingdom Metazoa; phylum Echinodermata; class Asteroidea; order Spinulosida; family Echinasteridae; genus Henricia; species Henricia sp. BOLD:AAB3569. Next base: position 55,469 of record JBBELK010000272.1, on the reverse strand, counting down.
CCTTCGCCACATTTAAGAACTTGATGTTCAACATATTGTTCAACAATTTGTGCACAAAATTGTGACGTCATGATGTCGTCACAGGTGTCACATTACAAGATTTCAAAGGTTATTATTTCAACAATTCATATCTCAAAACGGTGCAAGCTATCAACCCCCCAGCTATGGCGGATATGCAGTGAGGAGATATTAGTTACCGGATTTAGTGTATACAGCAGCCGATTTCACGAAACTTTACGCAATTGCGCAAGTCCACTTACGCCATAAGTTATTGCGCAAGTAATGGCGTAAGTGGACTTGCGCAATTGCGTAAAGTTTCGTGAAATCGGCTGCTGAACTTCCATTTTTGCCATTCCACAGGTGATAACAACGTCTGAAATTCATCACAAAATGTTCATTTAGCCCGATCACCTGGCGTTTGTAACAACAAACGTCATACCTCTAGTTTTTTTTATCTTTTTCCCTTTTCTTTTTCTTTTTCCACTCAAACGTTTCCAGAGCTTTTCTTCAAAACGGTTCAAGCTATCAACTTGAAACTTTGTTGGAACATCAACCCCAATGTGAAGGTGTGCATACAAGTGTGACGTCATTGTGACGTCATCGGGTATCAAATTACAACCCAAAAATGACTAAAATATGCATGTTTTAAAATGCTTCCGTCTGGAAAACCACGTGACCCATGATTTTCGTATTTGGCAGGCTTATAGAACAGATCATGGCCTACGATTTTCTTTGTGTGGGCATTTTCATCTGACCCTTCCTTCTGGGGTCAATTTGAGGTCAAAGTTCAACGAAAACGAAAATCTAAATTTTTGCACTTATTGAGCAACAATGCCCATCAAACCAAGCTGAATCTTTAAGAAACTAAGTACAGGCATAGGTCCTATGGCAGACTTTCACCAGCGTGTATAACATTATGATGGCATCAAGCGTGACGTCATCGTGACGTCATCAAGTATCAAATTACACCAAAAAAAACACCAAAATATGCATATTTTAAAATGCTTCCGTCTCGAAAACCACGTGACCCAGGATCTTCGTATTTGGCAGGTTTATAGATGACATTCCGTGCTACAATTTTCTTTGTATTCGGAGTATTCGGCCCATAAAAATTGCCGCTCGGCTGGGCGCGCATGCACTTCGGGTGCTTTCCGCGGATCCGAATACTTGTGACGTACATGAAAAGGGTTTCCCTGAATAGCTGAAGGGGTACTGTACACGTCATTGCGTCCTCGTTATCGGTAGGTGGTCTACAACCGAAGTTACGAAAAAGGGAAAAGTAAACTCAATTTCTTGAGGTGAAATCTTCATTTTGAAAGGTAGGAGGTTTCACTGAATGAATTTTACATGTCTTAACAATTATTTGTGCGAGTTTGGAATGTTAAATGTGTTTATTTTTTTACGGAGAGCGTATTTTCTATACCCTTTCAAAAGCTCTTTTGATAGAAACGAACGCCACGCTGTGCGTGTGTGTGTTGGCCTATTGAATGGGGCACTCGCCCGTGAAAGCACGGCGTGATGCATGGCGTGACCCCGGTCGTTGGAATCTGGTTGTGTCAACCACTAAGTCTTAAAATCATGCTGTTTTGGTAATTTTATAACAAAATACACATCTCACATATATGCAGGATATATTTCTAGGGACGTCAGAATTACAATTAGCCGAATTTTTTAGGCCTCCTGTCCGTTAAATTTTGAAAGGAAGGTATAACCCTCCCCATATTTAAAAAAAATGGTACAATCGTAGTTCGTACATAGGATGCACAATGCCTTTTTTTGGGCGATACCATTATTACTAGAGGTATGTTTTTTTCGCATTCCTGGAGGGGCAGATCTAAGTAATCAAAATTCAAATTGAATTTGTTTTTTTGGTTGTCGAATTGATATGTTTTATTTTGTTCACTATATCAGATGTAAATACAATTAAAACAATAAATACAAACCAAACTTTAAGTATTAAAGAGAATAGGCATACAACTTACAAGTTTTTAAAAGTCATACTCATAGCCGCCCTAATTGTTTCAGTCAGGTCATTAAAAAAAGAAAAGGAAAAAAAAAGGAGAAAGTTAACTAAATCTTAAGTGAGGGCATGGTATAATAAACTATCCTGTTGTCTCTACTTAATAAACTATCCTGTTGTCTCTACTTCCAGTATCAAGATTAAAGACTATGGCCGAGCCAGAAGAAAACCAGGAAAACCCTCCACCTCGGAGTATCACACTAGCATCCGCATCTTCCACTTCTTTAAATTGACTTTTGACCTTGAAGATGAGTAATACAATACCTCAAATAATGTTACTGGCCTTTTTTTATCACTTGTTCAGCTATATCATTGCCAGTAACTGTTATTTCATCTGAAGTTTGTGGAGACGTCAAATTATATTGTTTTCTTTGCAGAAAATGTGCTTGTTTCCATGGCAACCATTAATTTTATTAAAATAAAATGCTTGTTTCCATGGCAACCATTCATTTTATTAAAAAAAATTATACTTTTTCTGAAAGACCATACCACATTACCCTTATGCAGAAAGTTTTATGAGAAGAGCAGAGGTTATACTGATTTATGTTACTAAAATCATTCAAATTATGTCGTTTTGGGGCCATTGTGGGGTATACGCAGTGAATGTATGGTCGGGCTTCATCGAATGATAGATATTTTAATACATATAACAGGATATCTCAAAAAGTACTTGTCCGATTTTCTTCATTTAAAGAGCATTGTATTTCTGTCATCAAGACCTTTCATTTGATATATAGTTTGGGTGTTTGGGGCAAGGAATAAACTTTGGCCTGAAAACCTAGTAGTACAATTTTAGCGTTGAATAGTCAGAGTCATGTCTTGAGAATTCCAATACTTTTTCAACATCAAACAACTCAAGTTTTCAAACAATCTCAAAACTGTGTCGTCATCATCATTTCAATGTTTATGTCACCCTATCACCTTGCGTTTGTAAAAAACACAAACGCGAAGCTCTAGTTTCTTTTTCTTTTTCTTCTTTTTCCACTCAAACGTTTCCAGAGCTTTTCTTCAAAACGGTTCAAGCTATCAACTTGAAACTTTGTAAGAACATCAACCCCAATGTGAAGGTGTACATACAACTGTGACGTCATTGTGACGTCATCGGGTATCAAATTACAACCCAAAAATGACTAAAATATGCATGTTTTAAAATGCTTCCGCCTAGAAAACCACGTGACCCATGATTTTCGTATTTGGTAGGCTTATAGATCAGATCATGGACTACGATTTTCTTCGTGTGGGCATTTTCATCTGACCCTTCCTTCTGGGGTCAATTTGAGGTCAAAGTTCAACGAAAACGAAAATCTCAATTTTTGCACTTATTGAGCAACAATGCCCATCAAACCAAGCTGAATCTTTAAGAAACTAAGTACAGGCCATAGGTCCTATGGCAGACTTTCACCAGCGTGTATAATATTATGATGGCATCAAGCGTGACGTCATCGTGACGTCATCAAGTACCAAATTACACCCCCAAAAAACCAAAATATGCATATTTTAAAATGCTTCCGTCTCGAAAACCACGTGACCCAGGATCTTCGTATTTGGCAGGTTTATAGATGACATTCTGTGCTACAGTTTTCTTTGTGTGGGCATTTTCATCTGACCCTTCCTTCTGGGGTCAATTGGAGGTCAAAGTTCAACGAAACTGAGAATCTCAGTTTTTACACTTACCAGCAACAAACCAAGCTGAAATCGTTAGTAAATTAGATACAGACATAGGCCCTATGGCAGAGTTTCACCAGCATGTATAGTATCATGATGCATCAAGTGTGACGTAATCATGACGTCATCAGGTGTCAAATTACAAAAATTCAAAGGTTATTATTTCCAAAATTCATATCTCAAGAACCGTAATAGATACTTGAACAATTCTTTCACAACATGATAAGTCTAAATGAACTGAACAAATCATACAATGTCATGACCCCTGTGTGACGCCTACTTCCGGTCCAAACCGGAAGTTGTTCGAAAATGTGCATTTTTTAAAGCGTTTTGAATGCAAATTTTAGATTCAAAGTGGTAGTGAATTTGACCATATTTCTACGGAACGAAATGTTTCCACACATGTGGACTTTTTGACTATACCATTGGTGACGTCATCACATGGACGGTGGTTACGTAATTTGGTGTCAAAATACGCAAATTTGGAGCTGAATTGTTTAAAAATGCTGTATCTTGAGAACTACAGCAGATATTTGCATGATTCTTTCGCCACATTTAAGAACTTGATGTTTATCAAATTGTTGAACAATTTGTGCACAACATTGTGACGTCATGATATCGTCACAGGTGTCAAATTACAAAAATTAAATGGTTATTATTTCAAAAATTCATATCTCAAGAATCGTAATAGATACTTGAACAATTCTTTCACAGCATGATAGGTCGCAATGAACTGAACAAATCATACAATGGCATGACCCCTGTGTGACCCAAACCTCCGGTCCAAACCGGAAGAGGTTCGAAAATGTACACTTTTTTAGCATTTTGAATGCAAATAGAGCCAAAGTGGTAGGGAATTTGACCATAGTTCTACGGAACGAAATGTTCTCTCACATGTGGACTTTATGACTACATATATACCACTGATGACGTCATCACGTGCACGGTGGTTACGTAATGTGGAGAAATTATTTGTTGGGTCCCTTGATAATTAAGCTAACTCAGTCGTTTGAGGGCGCTATGCCAAGCCTCCACTAATCTGACGATTTGCGCCCATATATAGTGCTCGACTTCTAATAATAGAACTTGTATCTAGGCGGCCTGTCTCGGGTCAGAGGTCATAATGTATCTTTTTAGGGAGGATGTCTGGGCCACACGGCCAATGATATACACGTACGTGCGCGTGTAGTGAATAAGTCAGACAGATGAGACATAATAAGCAGGGCTTGATTTACAACCGAGAAAATTGGACTTTTGCTAGTTTCCGTGGCATCATCGCCAGGAAAGTTGAATGAACACTTGATAGCACAAGGACATTTACTTTTGGTGACTTAGTTGTATCTTGGGTGTAATTATGTACGGCTAGTAAATATGTCTTCTCCCCGAAAACTGTGAATGTGACATGCTGGAAATCTTTGCTGTGTTGGAAATAAAATGGACATGGTGGACTGCAACTCAAGTTGACTGGAGCGTCAGTTTATTCTAGATGCAATTGAACCCCAACTCCCCACACGGCGATATACTACAGTAATATGATCTCAAATGACAAAATCTTTAGAACTGTAATAGATATTGGAAAGATTCTTTCACCACATATGCATGTCAAAACTTGTTCTTCAGTAGATACTTGAACAATCTGTGCACACAATAGTAACGTTATGATGAGATTGACAATTATGACGTCATCAGATACACAATTTTAGCGTTGAATAGTCAGTCATGTCTTGAGAATTCCAATACTTTTCCCAACATCAAACAATCTCAAAACTGTGTCGTCATCATCATTTCAATGTTTATGTCACCCGATCACCTTGCGTTTGTAAAAAACACAAACGCGAAGCTCTAGTTATATTTGGCGCGCGCTATTTGGTGTCGAAATCGTATGGGTGTTATCCTACGCAATGTTTGACAAAAATAAGCAATAAACAACCACTAAAAATATGCTGAATCACTTTTGAAGACCTACTTTAAATAATTCAACGAAAGGCAAACAAGTCTTTAAAGAGGCAGATATGACTCGAATTACGGATCGAAAAAGGGCTTACTTTGATTTTTTAAAAATATTTAAATCATACTTTACAATTTGTGCGTTTTGCAGATCCACAAGTCCATTTAGTCCCAAATATTTGAATAATTTTCACCAAAAAGACCCTCAAATGTCTATAACCATGTCTCATACATGTTCCCCAGACGGTATTTGCACCAAAAAAAGCCTCATCTATAGGACCAACAATTTCGTTTGATTTATTGATCCAGTTTTATTTTTCGAACCGGTAGTGTCGTCTGCTAGCGACAAACGGACTGCCGTCTGCAAATAGTCAGACCCTTTTTTTTCCTGGGAATCAGACCTTTCTATACCCATTATCTCTATCTATGCCCATTATATCATTGTTATAACTGGACATGCGTGAGTAGTGAGTAGGCTGCCGCCACAACCGACACTTCAACACACAACCAATCCTTTTTTCCGAAAGTCTGAATATTAAAGGTAGAGTACATGATTGGTAAACTATTACAAAGGGCGTTATTTCCACTCGTGATTAAAAGCCCATCTTGATAAAACTACCCTGTAGAAAATTCAGCCACAAAGATGCAGTAATACTTCAGAAAACCTGAGAAATCCATGCATGCCGGTTTTTGTGTTGAGTTGAATGGTAAAACAAGTCTTTTGCAAAATACTTTTTTAGAAAAACTCCTTCAGTTGTTAATTTCTCACAGAAAATACCATTTTGGACTGAAATAAAATCATGTGGTGTTTGGTATACCATTGTTATTAACACTTTTAGTAAGGTTTTTCTTGTTAACTCTTGAAAATGAAATTTGTCCCTTGGGTCTCATATTTGCTGAATAGGTGCTCTCACCCAAACGTTTACATATTCCGAAGAGTACGCATCGATCTGATTTCTAGTTTCGGTGAAATGTTAAGGCAAAATTTCGATTCTCCGTGCGATATCTCGTACTTGACCTCCGCCTTCGCGCATGCGCACATCTGATTTTGCAGCAAACTGCCTTATTTTTATCACACGGAGAGCCGAAATTTTTCCGAAACTAGACATCGGATCCATGCGTACTCTTCGAAATATTGAGCAAATATCAGACCCAAGGGACAATTTCATTTGCGTGAGTTTGCCACAGATTTTGCGTGGGAAACGGCAACAGGGCGAAGGTTCCGGAGCCGTGTTCACGGGTATAAACTAGTCCAGATTCAGTGGTTAGAATATGAACTTATGCTCTAGACCCATCAAAAGATGTCTTCATTTTGGCAGTATTGGCAGTCTTGTCTTCAGTAATAAGCCATCACGTCAATCTGTTTTTCATTCGCACATTATGTCAACAACACCAAAGTTACTAAAATCGTCCATTTTGTACGAATTATGGCGTTTAAAGTTTGGGAGTAGTCTAGTGGTCTTACCTGATGGCGCGCTGTAATGGAGAGCTATGAGTCTAGCGATCTCTTCAAGCACCGTACAGCTGGCGAAAGCTCCAGCCGATGTCTCGCAGATTGGTTTTGCCGGGTCCACACACACTGTAAACAATTTCCTGTAATGTTTACACTAATTTACTGGTAGCTGAGTTGCCAGCAATTTACTGTAAAAATTACAGTAGTATACTGTAAAAGAAAATTACAGTAAATTACTGGCATTTCAGCTGCCAGTAATTTATTGTTAAATTTACAGTAGTAGCCAATTACTGCAGAATCACCTACAAGGTAAATTGCTGTAATTTTTACAAGAACAGAGAAAGTACTGTAAAACGTAAACTATTATTTTTATGTCTTAATTTTGGAAGATTTTGTAATTGCCAAATAGCAAGAGTGGTAAGCATTTTCGCTATCCTTAGTACCCAGAGACAGACTGGCAAATGCCCGTTTCAAACTACCTGTTTTTTGTTTGTTTTAGGCCTACCCTCCCCAAGGGGGGTGGGTGATAGACCCCGGACAGGCCGGATCATATCCAGACACAGGTATGTGAGGGTGCGACCCCTTCCTGCCCGACCAAAGGAAAAGAAGCACACCAGAGAAACGATACCTGCCTCTAGGACACCGAATCAAAGATCGACAAGAAACATGTACAACACGCACAGAACAAGATCGAAAGACTCAAACAAGTTCCATACAAACATATTCGCGACTTCCAGACATGAAGCGCTCTTTGAGGGAAAAACCTCCTCCAGACTACTAATGTGCAAGGGTAGTCCTTTGGAAGTAATTATGGATTGCATTAAGATACAACATGTAAAACACATGAACAGTAATTTACTGTGAGAGATTACAGTAAGATACTGCTATTTTTTGTACAGTGCAGTGCGAATAGACCGTATCGAATAGCCGCCATTTCGTGGGGCACCTTTTGTTACTTAAACCGTTCAACAATGGAAGCACAATATGTGCAACCATGCATGTCCTCAAGGAACAAAGAAACTGCCCCACGAAATGGCGGCTATTCGATACGGTCTATTAGCGGCTTGCTGTGAAGCATGATTGGGATCGGTAGGCATACCCGAGGTACATGTACCATCTTCACCTGGGGATCGAGACGCCACAACACCGACAAGGATCATAAAAACTACAACAATCTTCATCATGGTTAACAATTGAGCGTCGTCGAATAATTGCCCAAGTCGCAGAGACGTCTGGTTCATGTGAGGCAGTGTTCAAAGTCAGACTCAAAAACTTGGCCACAACTTGCATTTATATAAGCAGCTCACGGCTGGTATATAAATGAATTACGACACGTAGGCCTAAATGTAATTTATGGTACACTGTAAAAAATGCTGGGTAAAATAAAGTTGGAGAATTTCATTTTTGACGTTTGTTGGGTCATATTTCCTCAACATATGCAGACAATTTTCAGTTGGGTAAACCATCCAAGCGACCAACGTTGGTAACATTTTAAGTTCGGCCCTGATAATTTTTTTCTCATCCCAAGTTACGTTAGTCAAAGGGTGTCCATTTATTGGCCACTTATTATATACCGTGTGCTGAAAGTATTAAAATGCTGAGCGAATTATACACACATGACATTTATCTCCAGTTATTGGGTAATTTTCAACACAAAGCAGGACGCATTCTAGCAACCGCACAGCTGGGAACAACCGCATACGTACAGGTCTGCACTGTAAATAATAATGGGTAAATTTTTCCCAATATTTTACCCAACGTTGGTTCAAATATCAACATGCCCATTTTTGGGGCGCAAAATACCCTTGGGTGCATTTTATTGTATGTACAATTGTTGGTTAAATTGTATAAACCAAGGTTTGGGTAGATGTGCTTGGCCAATTGTTGGTTACATTCAACATAAAGCAGAATTTGTTCGTATATGCCAAACATGTTTGGTATCTCAGGCCAAAATTGCACCACTTTTGGGTAATACCTAAGTCACAATTAAAGCGGAGGCCGGGCGGCGTGTGCGATTTATAGGCATCGGACGGCGTGTAGAGGTCGGTGAAAGATCGCGCGATAGGGCGGTCACAGTCACAATTAAAAGTGCCCCGCACGCTGCCATGACGGAATGGGGTCGAATTATTGGCCCGTTTATCGGCCGGTGTCCGGCAGGCACTCGTCTGATGTCCTGTCGATGTCCTGCCTATGTCACTGCGATACCCCGGCCGATGTCTGGCCGATTTCCAGGCGGGCGCCGCCAAGTCGGCCGGGCGCCGGGCGGGGCCCGGCCGGCGTCTGGGCGGCGTCTGGGCGGCGCCTGGCCGATATATGGATTGTCTGGGTTGTCAAAAATTTGGTCCGGCGCCCGCCCGATGTGTGCGATGCCCTGCCGGACATCGGCCAGGCATCGACCGATTTATTGGCGATCAGTTTGCGATGCGAAACGCCGCACCGGGTTTTAAGTCCGAGTTAAAAGTAACTCGATGCCCGCCCGATGCCCAAAAATGACCCGGCAGCCGCAAGGAGTCCCGTGGGGCCCCGGCCGAAAATGCCCAGAAATCCGTCGCAAACTACTCGCAAACCCATCGCAAGCTAATTGTGACTGGGGTATAAGCCATGTTCATAATTGTGACCAGCATGCTGCAGAAAATATTTGCTGTATAATTACCCAATGTGCTGAGCAACCCAGGTCTAATCTGCTTGGATTTTGGTGATATTTCTCCCAAATACTAAAAACCACACCAACATACTGCTGAAATGTGACGGGCTCTACGAAAATGAGTTACAAGTCGCGCTGGCTAGTATTCTTTTTGCGACCATAAAAAGAAATCTGTGGCATTTCTACGCTCATTAAAATACCTAAACACAAAAGAAATTCCAGGCGTAACACAGACATTCCAGGGGAACACAGACATTCCAGGCGGTATCTGGGCACCGCCAGGAATTTCCATTGTGTTTTGGTATTTTATTGAGCGTGGATTTGCCGCGGATTTCTTTTTATGGTCGCAAAAAGAATACTAGCCAGCGCGACTTGTGTCTCATTTTCGTAGAGCCCGTCACAAATATCCAACAGCGGCGTAGCTACGGGGGAGGTGGCGGGGAGGGGGAGGGGGAGGGGGAGGGGGAGGGGGAGGGGGCGGGGCAGGGGGCGGTGCGCGGGGCGGTGCGCGGGGCGGTGCGCGGGGCGGTGCGCGGGGCGGTGCGCGGGGCGGTGCGCGGGGCGGTGCGCGGGGCGGTGCGCGGGGCGGTGCGCGGGGCGGTGCGCGGGGCGCGGTGTGGTGTTAGTAATGTTATCACAGACTTGCAAATAATAAACCCGAAACACAGTGTGAAAAAAATCCCAGGTGGGCTCGGGGCAGTCTTTGCTCTGCAACGCAGACGTTTTCAAAGAAACCATGGTTGGTTGGTTGACGGTATGGGTACAATAAAGCCGACTCAACACATCACGCGGAAATATTTGCCCAAATAATTTGGACCTGCATAACTTTCGTCGCATAAGTTCTTGGAATCTTCATTAAACGACGCGAAGGTCAAAGATGCCTAATGTTAAAACAGATTCAGTTCCTCATTAAAGGCCCAATATAATCATTTACAAGATGATGTTTTTTATGGACTTCTGGGAAAAGGGGCATTACACCTTCAAGGGCATAACACCATGTATATATGAAACCTTCAAATTTCATATGCATGGTTTTTGTGTTAAGCCAGTGGTAAAAAAACAATGTGTGTGCACACACTTGTTAAAATTCCTTAAAGTACCATCTTGGACAGAAATAAACTCATATGGTGTTTTTGTTGTACTGTTGTTGTCAACACTTTTAGTCGGTTTTTCTTGTCAAATCATGTAACATTTTGGGTCACGTCACCGGAAATAATATTTAAGCGTTAAACAATACTGTTTGCAAAACGTGTTTTCTGTAAGTCTTTCAAAAATGCACAACAACGGGGTTAAACAATAAAATCAAAATGTGTTTTTGTCAGTCTATTGTGTGCATTATTATTAACCAAATTGAGTGAAAGTAATTAATCAGTGCAAATAACACGATAAACACATGCACATAATTACGTCTCTGGTAGCATGTGCAACATTTTCTGGAGTTCAAAATAAAACCGTCATAACTGTTTTCTTGTTAACGTTTAACCCGTTTTTTATTTTTTGCCTGGAAAATTCGCTCAGCTCAATTCCTAAAGTGTGTGGACTTGTCTAAGCCGCGAATTGAGGTCTTGTATATGGAATCTTACCAACGTGTCGAGGACGCCTTGCGAATCGAGGACGTCCTCGATTTGTGATTACTACATAAATGGCAAGTATGTTTTCACTACACAGTGTTACATGTATGGGTTGGGGGCGGGCCTTTCATAGTTATCATAAACACCATCCTCGCTTCTTTGTCGAATGTTATATAAATTAATGAGCCAATCTCGACCCCCCACCCCCCCACCCCCCCCCCCCCCCCATTTCAATGTTGGGACTCGCCGCGGCGGGCGCAACTCCGAACAACATTGAATTGGGAGGGGGTGCGGGGGGGGGGGGGGGGGGTGGGGTGGGGGTGGTAACATCCTCCTCAACTTAGCTGCGTAAACTGTACAGAATTGCTAACACGTTTTGTCGAAACAATAAAAATACACAGGCGAATTGTAGCAGAAATTAATTTACATATTTACCAACAATTTATTGCACAAATACATTTATTTCGACGACTCTCCTCGGAGCAACACCAACAGACCGGCACTGGGTAACCAAGGGTAATAACAGCGTACTCGACCCTTTTCGCAAAAGACCCGAAACGTAATGACGTAACGCGATGTTTACCGCGGTGCATTATGGGTGAAAAGTGGGGCCGAAATCGCTAGTTTTCGAACTTCGCGTGCGTTGCATGCATAGCGCCTATCGTATTATGCACGTAACTTTGTGAACTTTACTAACCGCTTCGCTGGCAATAAACGTCCAAAACAAAGATCGTAAATTTATAAAATTGTTCGTGTCAACTTAGTTGTGCCTGCGTGAGTTTTAAGCGCACGACGGACACCGGAACTATGGTGTTAACTTTTAAGGCTTCAAAAGGCGGCGAAAATGGCCCTGCAATAATTGTGCAAACTAGCGATGCAGAGATTTTGTCCCTATTTTGTCCCTATAATGCACCGCGGTAAGCATTGCGTGACGTCATTATGTTATAGGTCTATTCTTCCATATCTGTACCGAAAGGTACAAGTATACGGTCTTTCGACAACGTTCGACCGTCGTCAAACACATTTCGTTTAATTTGTGTTTTATCTCATATTAATTTTCTCATTTCATTGAATGATGCAATTTTTACAAAAGTAATTTTATTTATTTATTTGTTTCCATTGAAGGTATCTAGTATGTTAGATTTGGCAAATACATGTGGTTATTGAATGTCAAAGCGCCCCACTGGACGAGCCTGCAACGGTTAACCTTTAAATAAAAACAAATATACACGCATATGCGCTAATACGACGACCGGTTGTATTAGGACGACCACCGTCGTTAGGACGACCGGCTACCGGTCGTTATAACGCAAAGTGCTCAAAAACCATCTTAATTAGGTCAAAAACCATTTTTATTAGGTTTCTCACCATTTTTATTAGGTTTGTAACCATTACGGTTTAGGTCGAAAAACGTTGTTATGAGAACTTTAAGTCGAGAAAATTGGTGTCAACGGCAGAGTTTCTTGCCGACAAATTTACCGTTTTAGTGGTCCCCCAGAGCACTCTGCCCAAAACGGTCGTCCTAATGGGGGAAAAACAATTATATATATACATATATATACATGGGTCTGTCCACAGTAATGGGGTACATTTCTGTAACATTCAAGATCTTAGGTCCGTGTTCACTTCAAATGTCTTAATTTTATCTTTAAATTATCAAGCTAAACTGAGGAAATAACTTTTTCACCAAGGAGTAAGAAAAATAGTCCTACAACATACATTTCTGAAAACCCCGTGCACAAATTTTCCTATTACGCGTGTAACAAAGACGGAAAAAAATGTCACAAAATGGTCTGTCCACGTTACCTACGTAATAGGAAAATTTGTACACAAGCTTTTCAAAAATGTATGTTGTGGCAGAAATATTTTACCTTTTTGGGCAAAAGTTATCTCCTGAGAACAAAACAAGGACATTTCTTTAATTCTGAGATAAACTAAAGACATCTGAAAGGAATTATTGACTTACTTTTCAAATGTACCCCATTACTGTGGACAGACCCACATATATAATATTTATTCCGTTCGGCGGTAAACCGTTGGATAAGACTGTGACAACGGATCGCGTTGTCAGTATGGACACAATAAAAATAAAAAAACATTTTCAGCTTCACAATTCATAAATTGTCAAACATTTCATTTTTTTTCGTTTGATGGCGTCTGCCCGGGTTGATTTTGTGGGTACATTGGATGCAATGGGGATATTAAGCAATTCGTTTTACTAAGGCTGGCTATATAAGCACGCGGTCGCAAACTACGTCCTCGGTGTCTACACGTAGTCCTCAGTGCACGGTGTCTACAAGTATGTGTGTATACACCTGTGTACACATGGGTGTGTGTGTGTCATGAACCTGCACTTCTAAGAGGACGTCCGCATCCGGGGCACCAACGATTTGAGGTATATACAAATGTGCTCAAAATTATTCATACCCAAATTTCCTCACTCCCAAAAACTATTGTGAAGGAACTTTCACTGTATCCCAGGACAGTTAGTTGCCTTGCACAAGACCACATGTTTTTGGCTCAGCATCATTTGCATAACAATAGTAATGTCCAGATTTGCATTATTGGTGCCCTTTTAACCCCCACCAAGAGTTCTTTTTCAATTTTGTATACATATTACATTCACACCATCGTACTTTACACCAGAGAAACAGCACTTTATACAGTTTCAGTAAGAAAAAATTATAAATTAAACAAAAATTAGATTAAATTAAACATTAAACAATACAATTTCTTTCGCAAATATCTTCGGATATATTTGCAATGTCGCACATTTTTTGGCATACTTTGTCCCATACTTTGCATACTTGGCATGCCTAAGCGTGATGTTTTTGGGCTTCGAAGACAGCGTGGGCGGACGTATACTACTACCGTGATCATTCTCGTACGGTTGCAGGTCAACTCGACCGTGGATTGCCAACTGGACCAACCCGACCGCTATTTGCGGCGCAAAAAATGGAGTTTTATTCGTTGGTAACGCCCCTCACTATAGACAAATTGCAATACCTTTGTTAACCTAATTTATGCCTGGCATTGTTCGCATACTCTGTAGTCAGTATACAGGTCACTGCGCTTACTGAAGCATGTTCACATAAAACCCAGTGCGTTCCCCGAGCCTTCATTTCAGGTCTACCGTTCCACTGCTAACTACCCATTGAGATTTGCTTAACTTCACGTTAAGTTTCCACGTATTTTCCGTCCAAATTTCTTTTTTATTCACAGGCCTCCTATGAGCTTTAACTGGTAAGATGCCCGGACTCTGACTGCCTTTTGCCGCGTTATAGGGAATTCGAAATCCGTGACGTCATCGCGCGTGCACTGTGGGTACACTATACTGCTCAGTTTTACAACGCATTCTTGCCGTTTCTGAAGTTGCGGATCAATTTAGCTTTATCCGTTGGTAACATCTCACTATAGACGAAATCCTCTACCTTTGTTAACCTAATTCACGCCTTGCATTGTCTGCATACTCTGTAGTCGGCATTCAGGTCTTTACGCTCACTAAAGTATGTTCACATAAAACCTTGTGTATTCTACGAGCCTTCAGTTTGAGGCATACCTATTCCACTGGTAACTATACCCATTGACATTTGTTTAAAGGACGTGTTAAATAAGGTTTTTATTAAATATAATTATAGTACAGGGTGTGTTTTACACATTACGATCATTTTCACACAAAAAACAAAAACAAACAAAAACAAAGACACACAATAACAGAGGAAATATCCATTGACTTGTGTACAAAATAATTTTCGGTGAATTCTTGGTGTTATGATCTGTAACAGTTTACCGAGTTTGTTTAGTATGTCAGTTGCAACAATCCCAACAAGTTTGTTTGGGTCAGAAATGGATCAGTAGGCTACTGCTACTGTTTGAAATGTGATGTTGTTTGTTTGTTTGTTTGTTTGTTTTTTAAACTGTGGTTTCTCTCTATGACTAGCAATAAGGAGCGCCCTCGTATGTCAAGCAAATTTCGTCGAGTGCGTAGTCTTTATTATATAGGCGTGAATATGTGCTATTACACATATATAATATAGGTACTCTTCCATTTTAATTAGCGCAAAACAAGATATAGCGTGTTGAACTAAGACTAATCAGACTTTAATAATTCTTTGCTGGCGCAATCTGTCACTGTGAGGGCGCTTCATAGTTAATCGCATCTTCGAGCTCTCTTGTATTTAGTCACATACACATGTACATGTACACGATTTCGCGGGAAACGGCTAATTTCTAATATGCTTATCTCGGCTACCGATTGCTCTGTTTATGCAATAAAAGTAGTTTTTGGAATTTACAGGCAATTATCTGTAATGTGAAATGACGTATTCAACGACATTTTAATTTTTCCCCCAAGTCCTATTAGTCACAGGATATCCCGGTACAGTTTCGAGCAGAGTCCCACCCACTCTACCCTTCAGCTACACTTCATTCCATACCAGGACAGCTGAAAACAATACTCCCAGCATTTGCCGGCCCATCTTGATCTGGTGTAGTCCCAACTAAGATCAGCGAGCCTGATACAGCACGAGGGTACTGCAACTCGGGCATCATTCAGGATGAACATAAGTGAGATGACGTCATAAAGGTGCGATGTAATTATGAAGAATGTACCAGTAGCCAATAGTGTGATACTGTGAAAGTGTAAGAAAGATTAATAGCCCATGCTCTGTTCTGGGAAGAATTGGTGCATATGGTTATCAGTTATCAAGGAAGAAAATCAAGTTCCTTTCGTTGCTTTCTCTCTCCCATCGTAATTGTAAACAAGTTTGCATTGTCAGAGAAATCCTTTGTTAGAATCTATACAAAAATTGTTCAATTCCAATATACTATTCGCATATCGCATAGCCTATGGGCAAAAGACGCCTTATACTAAATGTGAGTGATCTCGACCCTTCCAGAAATGGAAGAAACGTCTTCAGTTCTTTTCACAGAACGCACAATTATCGTTTATATATTTCTATACCAATCCTCGGGCAAAGATGCCTTATATTAGATTTTAGTAATCTCGACCCTTCCTTTTTAACATGCAATTTAACTACAGACGTGAAGAAACGTCTTCAGTTATTTCATAAAACGCACAATATATATCTAAAATAGGGTTATCATCGTACAAATGTCGCACTCGACTATCGAAGATACCTCGGATTCACATGGGTCAATTAAATGAACATTCTCCCTTATTTGGCTTCTCGTCTGCGCCCTTGCTCTTTACTATAATAATGATGAAACGGCTCCTTCTCCACTGTCGATCGTGTGACATTCTTATTGCCAAATCTAGACGATGGGTTTGTGTGTTGTACAAGCTTTAGATACTGATACAAGGATTCATTTGGTCTATAGAAGTACGAAAGATGCATAAAACCTTGAATGAACGGGATTTGGTAAGCACACTGATTGACCTTAGTGATGGATGGATGAAATCTCGAGAATGGTTCTTTTATTGATAAATTATGGGAACTTTTACGTATAGACTGTTTTGCTAGTTTAATTAATACAAGATAATTGACTCTTGATTAGCCCTAACACTATTCAACCCTCCAGAATAAATAATGTTACATACACCCTGGGGAGTTATAGACACGTTTGCTAACTTCAGATTGTGACATAAGTCTTAAGGGGCTGCCTATTACGTTCCCTATTTTTTAGACATAGCGGGATGGCTCGGTTGAAAGCATGTCACTTCAATATTACCTGATCAAACCGGTTTATCCAATTTTCTCCCAGGTCCAAAACAGACACTTTTCCGGACGGCTGTAATCTGGTAATTTAAAAGCAATTTTAGCCAAAAACAAATGACTACTGTCTAATTCAAATCCCAAAGAAAGTAGCCTATATAGAACGATGCGTTTTTAGACTTTCATTTTAAGCTCTTGTCATATTATCCAAGCCAAAGGTGACATAAGCCTATTATGAGCTACATAATAGCTGTCGTGATTTGTTATTAGATAATAATAATAATGATTAGATTTGTATAACGCACATATCCACCCTGCAGGGTGCTCAAGGCGCTGTTACCATTATTACCGATGCCATCAGGGAATCACCAGAACCATTTCGCTTCAACTAGGTGGCTGCTGGTCAGACGCACAATCCTATCAGCAGTTAGATTGTGGCATTCCCCTTAACAGCTTCCCATATATCGCTTGGGTTGACGAGGCAACTGGGATTAAGTGCCCTGCCCAGGGACACAGACACGTTGGTCGAAGTGGGGCTCGAAACTAGGTACATGTACTCCAAACGCTTACACGGTCTCCACAGTACGCGGTCATGAGACTTGAATTCAAGCCTTCGCATTTGGCTAAGAGAGAAATAACCAGAGAACAGATAATGCCCAAAAAAAAAAAAAAAAAAAAAAAGACACATTCCTGCTTAAATATATCAAAATCCCTTGCAAATACATTGAAAATTAATATTACGACTTGGAATTCATATCCTATATCTTTTATTTCTTTCAGAGACACTCGTGCAGTGACTGTATGCTCTGTGATTCTTCGATTGCTGTTTTCCTGGGAAATTGGGTAAACAAGTACAGAGGAATATGTATGTTAAAAAAGAGAAAACCATTGCTAGTTGGTCAGTATAATGAATTAGAGCCGGACAAAAAAAAAAAAAAAAAAAAAAAAAAATAATAATAATAATAATAAATCCGAGGAGCCTGGAGGGCTACAGTTTTCAAAACTAGACTGGATTGAAACCGGACAGATAATCCGAAGAGCCTGGAGGGCTACAGGGTTTTATGTATGGTACTCTATCCTTAAGGTCCAACCTATTTATGCAGAACATAGGTTTTATTGTTCTTATTCCTTTGTATTCTGATAATTATCAACAAATATTGGCCTTATTAGGCCTAATCCAAATAAACGTCTCCGTTTGTCCGTAATTTCCACAAATCTTAAGTTCCCTGAAGCTTGTTGTTTTTTTTTACATTAGAGCTACAATTCCATTTAACGCTGTTTAAAGTCTAGATTAGTTCACTAAGGTTCATTTGCAGTGACATCAACATGTTGCAAATAAGTAATCGCCCTTTAAGACCACTCACTCGCTCTGTAATAATACCTGTGTACTTCAATAATAATTCTTTCAATCAATAAGCAAATTTGATTTCAATACGCATGATCTTATTTTACATTGAATATCGGTTTGTGTCTAGATATACTTCACTGTAGTTCCTTGCAAATATGCCAGTTGCAATAATTGCATTATGCTTTATAATACTTTATTGATGATTATTCTTTCAAACAATTTTAATCCCAATATGCATTCGCATAATTGTGCTAATACAATTGTCTCGATGTCCGAAGAGCCTGAAGGTTGTTTATACAGAAATTAATACATGTACATGAGTTCATACCACGTATAATTAACTATTATCAGAATAACTCATTCACTTTCTATAATTATATGACATGAATGTCTTGAGCTCACTCAGTTGAGGACTAACTGTTTGGTTTTAGAGGGAAGCGAGTAACCTTTACTTTGATTATACTTATTACAAGATGTATTTCTTTTTGTTTCATTTAAACTGAGATCTTCTCGCAAAGAAACCAATTCAGGCACCTCGGTAAACAATCCAGGTAATGGGACAATGAACAAGGGAGTGCACTCTCTTTTGGTATCCTAGGATGCACCCACGTTTCCTCCTCAATCAGAAAAAAGGGGGTTTTTCGTGGCCTCCGAGTGCCTGTAGCTTTGCTGCATGGACTGATACCGAAAGCCTTGCCACGTTCCTGGAGAGATTACCGTTCTAAATCTTCGAACGTGATTTTGCCTAATATCATATAATTATAGTTCATTGAAATTTTGCGATATGCGTTCTGATTATGGTGTAAATATAGTTAATTTTGTTATCAACAAAAAGTGTTGTAAGGGTAGTTGGCATCCGAACACAGACACCATCCCATGCTGTATTAATAAATTACTTAAAACCAAGTACTTATTGTTTTTGTCTTTATTGAGGTAGTTGGTTTAGAATGAAACTGCTTTTCGTTCGTATGAGCAAAGCGAAGCAGAACGAAATTTCGCTTTCGTGTGATTTTTCGTGCTGGAGATTCGTGTGAAGATGAGCTTTTGCTCATCTTCACACTTTACTCGAATTTTTTTGTTCTTTCCTGTCTTTTACAACGCAGCGTTATTTTTTTTCGCTTGGCACAAGTTAAGAAATAGTGGTACGCAAAACGGTCGAGTTGGTCCGAGTCCATTTGGCAATCCACGGTCGAGTTGACCTGCAACCGTACGAGCATGATCACAGTAGTAGTATACGTCTGTCCGCCAACACTGTCTTCGAAGTCCTCTAGCTTCACACCAAAATACATCACTCTCAGGCATGTCAAGCATGCAAAGTATCCAACAAAGTATGCGAAGAAAATGTGCGACATCGCAAATATAATTTGCAAATATATTTGCCAAAAAAATGTGCGACATCGCAAATATTTGCAAAGATATTTGCCAAAAATTTTGCGACATCGCAAATATTTGCAAACATATTTGCAAAAAAATGTGCGACATTGCAAATATTTGCAAAGATTTTTTGCGAAAAATATTTGCGACATTGCATATATTTGCAAAGATTTTTGCAAATGTTTGTCACTTATTTACCCAGGGTGTGCCAAACAGTTTTAACAAAAACTGGTTTCCATTGTGGCCCTGTGAACATACATAAAACAAATATACTAAATTAAACAACTTCACAATCACAAACAAACTGGAATAAGATACAACTACAACATCAACAAAACTCATGGTGACGGAAGAACAACATCACAAGAAATATTATACACGCACGTGACACTAAAATTGACGCTAATTGCGGAAAGGGCTAAAAACCCGCAAAAACCCTTTTTTAAGAGAAAAACAAAACAAATGGGAAAATTCCCCTCCGGCTGCAAAGTTAAAGTTTAATTTTATGGCAACCAAGTCATACGACTCCGTAAATTAGCATTTCTCCCTTGAAGTTGATCATGTGGATATTATGTGTATGTTTGGCGAAGTGCCGATTTAAATGAGCTCAAAGAAGACATAGTTCTAAGGTGTGCACTAAGGCTGTTCCAAATTGCGGCGCCAGTTACAGCAAATCTCGAGGCGTAAGACCCCTTTCGTGCAAAGGGAATTTTCAATGTCTTTTCGGCAGATGGACGATTTTCTCGAGTTTGTACGTATGGTGTAAATAGACTTGCCAAATACTGCGGGGCCAAGGAATTGATACTTTTAAAGACAAATATAGCTTTCTTGTATTTAACTCTCTCTGGATAGGCAAGCCAGTCGAGCTTTTTAAACATGTCGGCTGATGGCGTTAGAAAATCGCATTTCAGTATTATTCTGGCTGCACGTTTGAGGCATTTGTTCAAGACAGTGTTATGATATGCGTAACGGTCACCCCATATTGTGCAACAATAATATAAACTAGGCATGACTAAACTTAACATGTGCATGTGCTTTTGAGTTACACAGTCCCGAATTCTTTTTAACATAGCTAATTTCGAGAAAACTGTCTTCTTTACATATTCGACATGTTGGTTCCAAGTTAAGGTTTCGTCAATAATAACAACACCCAAGTATTTAAACGATTTAACGTTATGCACTTGATCATTATTGATGTGTACTCTGAGCTCATACGCGCTTATTTTTTTCTTTGAGCCAACTGGCATTAACTTTGAAATTATTTTTAATGGACCACCGATGAATCATGTCTAATGACTTGTTAAGGCCAGTTTCAATTTTGACAATGCTTTCGGAACTGCAAGTTAGTGTAGAGTCATCGGCATACATTTGGGTTTTTCTATAAATTAGGGGTCCAATGTTGGTGTCCCCCGTTACATTTTACATCTTGTTTTTGTAAATTCAGGACACATTCTTTAAATACTTTCCATCTCAAAGAGTGAGTACATAAAGTACAATTCATACAAAATGGTTTAAAAGCCATTTTAATGATTTTTTGTACGAAAAATAACACATATCAGGTGTAACGGGGGACACCAAATGTCACACTTTTGGACCCCTAATTTATAGAAAGACCCATATACCCGGTATAAGTTACACTTTATGAATAGGTGTAACTGAAGCATGTTTCCATGCCTTGGGATACTGTTTATTTATTATCGAGAGGTTCAATATATGCGTTAAAGACCAAGTAATAAAAGGTGCAGCCATTTTAATCATATTAACGCTAATACCATCTGGGCCTGTTGCTTTCCCAACCGACAATGACGCAATTTGCTTTTGAACAAACTCTTCTGCGATACTAGGGAGAGAACAATGTTCGTAATCTGGGGAAGAAACAAGAGAACGGTTGTGAGAATCATCGGCCTCATTTGAACTGGTGTGATTCTCAGCGGCCATACGTACACCAATTGTTGAAAAATATTCATTGAAATTATTTGCGATGTCGGTAGGGTCATCAACATATTCTCCGTTTGAGGAGATGATTGAACTCGGGACACTTTTTTGTTTATTGGGAAGGACTTCTTTAAGTTTCTTCCACAAGAGTGATGAGTTATCCTTATTTTCCTCAATTCCCGAAGTGAAATACAGTGTATTCGCTTTTTTTTTCTGACTTTGTTAGTAACATCATTTCTTAACTTTTTGTACATATCCCAATTTTTTGATGAGCGCGAACTTTTAGCTACATTACGTGCACGATCTCGTTGGCGCATTAGTTGGAGTAATTCTCCATCAAGCCATGGAATAGTGCCGCTTCAAGCACGCTTGGACTTGATTGGAGCATGGTGGTTAATAACAGCCATGAAAATCGAGTGCCAGATAAGCCACGCTTCGTCAACATGTTGACAGTTAAGAACATACTCCCATGGAGCATTGCGGTGGTCATTATGAAACGTTTCGATATCAATATCCTTAAGGCGTCGAAAATTAATTAAACGACACCCTTTGCGATCGTGTACAAAGACATAATAGGGTGGTACTGCATTCTTTCACAAGCTTTTGGCTGCAGCAGTTCTGCCATCGTCTCCAGCGACGTATCGACATTGGAGGACGCCAAGTTAAAAGTGGCAGATTCTGAATTTGATTTGTTTTTTCGTATGGCTATTAAAATCTCACCCTTTTGAACAAAGCAGCAGTCTCGGGTACCTGGTTGGAGAGAACTAAAAGCAAGGCGTGGCAAAATACCTTGCTCAGAGACACCCGCACCGTGAACTGGGATTTGGACCAACCACATTCAGAACTAACCCAGGTTTTGAATACAATCCACTAGACCACACCGCCACAGCACTTCGCATACACAAATTGCATTTGAAGAGTTTGTTGTAGTCTTTTTAATTTAAATGGCCCGCCAGGTGCCGGCCACGCAAGACTAGGTGTCTTTTGTAATCTTTTAAATAGAGTAGTCGACTAGGTGTCGATTACGTAAGACCAGGAGTCTTGGTATTAAAGTCTTTTTAAATGAAGTTGCTTGCCAGGTGCTGGCATATGTATAAACGACCATAGTTGGCTATACACTCGGCCTCGGGCGGTCGGGTTGGCGTAGTGGTTCTTTCCTCGCCTTTCACCTCTGACGTCCCGGGTTCGAATCCGGGGCGTGTATGTGGATTGGGTTTGCAGCCCCAACTTGACCGCGTGGGTTTTCCCCTTGGGATTTCTCTGGGGGTTTTCCTCCCACTTCTAAAACTGCAACTTCTTCTTCGTCATCTCAAGTTGATAATAAAGTATAGTTAAAGCTAAAACCGTATAGTTGATGGCATAAAGGGCCTTAGTTGCCGAAGATGCCATAAATTAACAACAACAAAAACACTCGGCCTCTTTCCTTCCTGCGCTTTCATTGGTGAAGTATCACTACGGGTTTTCAGTGCCTTAGCCGAGTTTCGATGTCACGTCGCCGTGGTGTAACCAGTGGCAGTAGTATACAGCTAAGGGTGAGCCACGGGGGTGTGACATCACGGCTACCTTGCCGAGGTATATAAGTATATTTTTCTTTATGTTAAGTTTATGAACCTATCAATTGTTTCCCCCACCCCTCATCCCCCACCCCAATTGATAGGTGCATTAGTCATGCCTATTTTATATTATTGTTGCGCAGTATGGGGTGATCGTTACGCATCTCATAACACTGTCTTTTCAACTTGAGCTTTGCTGGCTGTTATTGCTTTTTCATTTATTCATGTATTTATTATTTATTACATGAACAGCCAGGAAAGCTAAAGTTGAAAATAAAACGACACACCAACAAAAACCCCCAACATTTACCACGTTTTCACTAGAAAAATATATACTTTCGACAAAGATTTGACGATGATCCAACAAAGAGATTTCCTGATGTGAACGCACGCCTCTTAATTAATGGATGAAGCAAATAGCTTCATTCGATGAAGCAAATAGCTGAGATTCGCACTATGATTAACTGATCTTCGTCAAACGAAGCGATTTCGCCAGTGAGAACGGGGTTAATATTGTGAGGTGCGAATTTACTTTTTATCAAACTTGGAATGACCCGAAAAGAACTACTCTTAAATAATAGCCTGTGTATTCAAAAGGAATGAAGCGAGACCGAAGCAATTTTTACTGGAGTTAATAAATTAAGTGAGCTTTCTATATTGGGGGAGTGGGGTGGGGGGTGGGACACGCTGTATGTCAGCAAAATACATTTATTGGTAATGAGATCCACAAACTGTCAGAAATTGCTTTGGAAAATAGACAATAACGACTGAAAAGGGTTTGGTTACTCACACATCTGGGGACACGATCCGTTCTCTGTAATGCTGCCATCGCGGCCATCTGTCCAAAATATACCGTCGGCGAATGCCGTGTATTTGTTCGCTCTGTTGTAGCTTTTTTTCTGCCGTGTAACTAGAAGCAAGGAGTGGCAAAGTACCTTGCTCAAGGACACCCGCACTATGGACTGGGGTTCGAACCAACAACCTTTAGAACTAACCCATGTTTTGAATACAATCCACTAGACCGCACCGCCACAGCACTCCGCATACACAAAATTGCATTTGAAGAATTCAGGCACAAACGGGCTATGGATTTTCATGCCAGCCACGATCGATTTTTCATGTTAATTAACCATCTCTACAATTAGAGGGGAAACTTAAAATTTTTGAAAGAACAATTCAACTTTTAACTTTTAATTAAAACAAATGGTTTTTCTGACTTCTTCTTTTGGTGTTGTACACTATCGTGTTAGCCTCACGACCTTGTCGCAAATGATTCATGGCAGCTTTCTCTTCGTATTTCTTGAGTTTTCCGGTTTAAAAAAACAAAACTAAAAGAAAAAGATAAGCGCGCATGAGCTCAGAGTACACATCAATAATAATCAAGTGCATAACGTTAAATCGTTTAAATGCTTGGGTGTTATTATTGACGAAACCCTTAAGTTGGAACCAACATGTCGAATATGTAAAGAAGACAGTTTTCTCGAAATTAGCTATGTTAATAAGAATTCGAGACTTGTAACTCAAAAGCACATGCTAACCCTTATGTTAAGTTTATGCACCTATCAATTGTTTCCCCCACCCCTCACCCCCCACCCCACTCCCCCCCCCCCCCCCCCGCCCCCAGGCTGCCCCACCTAAGAGGTGGGATTGTAACTTTTTGCGTGACAAAATCCCCACCCCTGGGGCACAATTTAGGTGACAAAAATCCCCACCCTCGAGTGCAAAACGTGCATTTATGCACAACAAAAATTGTATTTCAATGGGTCAAAATCCCCACCCTGGGGCACGAAAAATGTGACCAAATTTAACCCCACCTAAGGGGTGGGGCAAACAATTGATAGGTGCATTAGTCATGCCTATTTTATATTATTGTTGCGCAGTATGGGGTGATCGTTACGCATCTCATAACACTGTCTTTTCAACTTGAGCTTTGCTGGCTGTTATTGCTTTTTCATTTATTCATGTATTTATTATTTATTACATGAACAGCCAGGAAAGCTAAAGTTGAAAATAAAACGACACACCAACAAAAAACCCCAACATTTACCACGTTTTCACCAGAAAAATATATACTTTCGACAAAGATTTGACGATGATCCGACAAAGAGATTTCCTGATGTGAACGCACGCCTCTTAATTAATGGATGAAGCAAATAGCTTCATTCGATGAAGCAAATAGCTGAGATCCGCACTATGATTAACTGATCTTCGTCAAACGAAGCGATTTCGCTAGTGAGAACGGGGTTAATATTGTGAGGTGCGAATTTACTTTTTATCAAACTTGGAATGGCCCGAAAAGCACTATACTCTTAAATAATAGCCTGTGTATTCAAAAGGAATGAAGCCAGACCGAAGCAATTTCTACTGGAGTTAATAAATTAAGTGAGCTTTCTATATTGGGGGAGGGGGGTGGGGGGGGGGGGGGGACACGCTGTATGTCGTAGCAAAATACATTTATTGGTAATGAGATCCACAAACTGTCAGAAATTGCTTTGGAAAATAGACAATAACGACTGAAAAGGGTTTGGTTACTCACACATCTGGGGACACGATCCGTTCTCTGTAATGCTGCCATCGCGGCCATCTGTCCAAAATATACCGTCGGCGAATGCCGTGTATTTTGTCGCTCTGTTGTAGCTTTTGTTTCTGCCGTGTAACATTTTACTTTTAGTCTCAAGTACCTGGTTAGAGAACACTAGAAGCAAGGAGTGACAAAGTACCTTGCTCAAGGACACCCGCACTATAGACTGGGGGGAGGGGGGGGGGGGGGAACAATTGATAGGTGCATTAGTCATGCCTAGTTTAGATTATTGTTGCGCAGTATGGGGTGATCGTTACGCATCTCATAACACTGTCTTGAACAAATGCCTCAAACGTGCAGCCAGAATAATACTGAAATGCGATTTTATAACTGCATCAGCTGACATGTTTAAAAAGCTCGACTGGCTTGCCTATTAAAGGAACACACCGGCTTTGTTGGGCTATTTTGGGCTCGAAATAGACCCATACATTATTCTGAAGCGCTTTCCAGAGTAAATTAGATATATCCTGAAAAGACGCCGGCAAATTTAGCCGTTTTTGAGCAATTTTCAAAAATTCAAGATCGCGTGACTTTTTGGAACCAGATTTTGGTTCCGAAAAGTCACATGCTTGCGAGTTAGTTTTGTGTCCAGCCGCATGAAAGTTTCTTACTGCAGAACTGCGCCAAATTCAACTCTGATTTCCCCCCAATATTTAAAAGTAATTGACAAAAGAGAGACTATTTATACAGGTATGAAACAAAGTTGAACATAAGTATGAAAATTCGAACATAAATGTTTGTTTCGAGAGTCCGGAGAACGGGAGCGAGCGCGTGCTATACGGCAGGCTAACGTGGAGTGTAGGATATTTGCCCCGCGCAGCACGGCAAATAGCCTGAGTGCACACACGGCTATATGCGTTGCTCCGGTGTACGTTTGTGAAGAAAAAACATGATGCCAACTCTTCAAAAGAAAACGGAAATTCCTATTCGGTCGTCCGCGCTGTCCAGTGCAATCGTGAGCAGAAAATTGGAGATATCCTGAGTAGGAGAAGAGCGAATCGTTTGTGACAAAGTCGTGAGGCTCGCGCGTAGTTGCAACGGCTGGTAAAGCGTATAACCCGTCTTTTGACCGTTTTTGTTAATTTTGCACTTCTTTAGTAAATTACGGGATATTTTGATGATCTTTTTTCACAACGAGTTTTGCTGTAACTGGCGCCGCAATTTCGAACAGCCTTAGTGCACACCTTAGAACTATATATTTCTTCTTTGAGCTCATTCAAATCGGCACTTCGCCAAACATATAAATAACATTCACATGATCAACTTCAACGGAGAAATGCTAAATTACGGAGTCGTATGACTTGTTTGCCATAAAATTAAACATTTAATTTTGGAGTTAGAAGGGAATTTTCCCATTTGTTTCCCTCTTAAAAAGTTTTTTTGCGGGTTTTTCGCCCTTTCCGTAATTAGCGTAAATTTCAGTGTCACGTGCATGTATAATATTTCTTGTGATGTTGTTCTTCTGTAACAATTACTTTTTGTCCAATTGTTCGAGTGTTGATGTTTTGTGGATTTTTGATGTCAGTTGTAGCTGTATCTTATTCCGTTTGTATGTGATTGTGAAATCGTTTAATTTAATATTATTGTTTTATTTATGAGTGTTTGCAGGGCCCCAATGGAAATCAGTTTTTGTAAACTGTTTGGGCACACCCTGGGTAAATAAATGGAATAAATAAATAAATAAACAGAGTCTGGGTGGTGGCCAATTAAGAGCCTCAGTACCCTGTATGGACATGTCAGAAATGGAGTAATTAGTACATGCAGTAAAAGTGTTCACCAACTGGGGTGTTAGTTCTGTTAGATCTGTGACCGTATAGAAACGTTTCTTGAGTGTGGTTTTCGTCTCGCCCACATAGGGGAATGTGGGCTACTGGACCACTTAGGCACATTTTTAATTCTAACAATATAATAAAACAAAGGAAAGGGCTAGAACCATGTTTATTATATGACTAAAACACTTGCTTGTTTAATGCAAACAGTTGAAATCAATCACATTCATACATACATGTATGAATATTAATTAATAAAACAATCAGTCAAAATTGGACAACTAGCCCTGGTTGTGGGGCAAGTGGTCCGCGTCATAAAAACTTAATATTTATCATCAGTACAGTAAAAAATGAATACAATAAACAGTAAATGGGTAATAAAACACTGAAATATGTACCTCTAAATATTCTAGCAGCATCAAAGTGGTCTATCATTTCTTTAAATATCGGATATAAAGTTTCCCTAGTTTGAAAAGCAAATTTATAGTTTCTTCTCATAGAATGTCATTGAGTTGAATATGGAATTGTTTGTCATAGGCATGTTCTATTCCCTAAACCATGATTTCAAGTATTTTTTCCTGTATTATTTTCTCATATGGGCCACACTTTATGCACATCACTTTTGCTTTGAGAAAAACCACAAGCTATATTTTCAACATTTTTGGCCCTTCAAGCGGGACATGCTTGCAATCCGCATATGTATTAATGCAAGTTTGGTATTGCTATTAACATGTATTTTATCTGCGCCAGTAGTTGTTATAGCGCCCTCTTGTGTTGGCTTATCTTTGTTTACGTCGCCATCTTTGCTGTTGCGATTTAATCCGTTATTAATAAAAGTCCTTTTGTAAAAGCATTCTTATTTGGTATTCTGCTGTGGCTACCTTGTGTTGTTGCGTCCTTCATCATACCTTGGCGTGGTGGCAGCGTTCTGCAACGTCCCTCGCTTCCATAAAGGTGAAAGAAAGAGTAGTTTTCACAACGCCGGATCAACACTGTTCTCCGGTTCAACACAACGTGGTCCTTCACGATACAGGTGAACAGCAGTGCAGTTAACTTACTTTGACTTATCGTACCATACGTCTTGCTTTCACTTGTGATTCCTTTCGCCGTAACATGGCGACCACACACCGCGCACCAAACAGTGGTGTTTGAGTAGGATTGAAACTGTAAACTCATTCGAAAATTGGACGCAGAATTTACATTACACCCTCTCCCTTGACCAGAATTTCGCCCCATTTCTGCTCGATTGCTCACAGTGGGAGAAAAAGGCTAAAACCTCTCCCCTCCGTGGATTCACTGATGATGCTAATGATGTCCCCCTGTCCCAACGCAAAACAGCTCAACAGAAAGTGGCCATGCTTGAGCTCATGCTTGGATAGCCAATTATTGCCCGATTATTTCACGCAACACCATCATCAAGTCTTCAACATCAGTCTCTAAGATTTGGCAAGTGATCCGCCTCCATTATGGCTTCCAGTCTACTAGTGCACACTTACTTGACTTTGCTGAAATCCACCTCAAACAGGATGAACGCCCAGAGGACTTATATCAGCGCCTCATGGCTTTTGTAGAGGATAATTTGCTCCAGTGCAACGGTGGAATCTCCCACCATGGGGAGGAGGTCACTGAAGATGAATAGCTTTCACCTTCCCTTGAGAATTTCGTTATTCTTACCTGGCTCCGCCTGATACACCCAAGCCTACCGAAATTCGTGAAGCAGCGTTATGGCACAGATTTACGCTCGCACACTTTGGCGTCCATCAAACCAGAAATTTCCCAGGCCTTGGACTTACTGCTAGATGAAGTGCATAACAGTGACGATGCTAAGGCGATGCGAGCCTTCACCACACGCCCACTGAACACACCCCGTGCTGCTTATTTTACCTCTGCTCACAGCAGCCGGTTCCCTCCCAACTCAAAGCCTCGTCCTGCTCGATTCCAAAAGACATGCCCCCTCTGCAAGCAAGTCGGCCGCAGTGACACCCGACACTTCCTCAGCGAATGTACATACTTACCAGAACATGACAGTAAGTACATCGTCAGAGCCCGACAGGTTGCCGACATATTCGATGACCAATCTACATAAATTGAGTCGGATCATGAAGGGGATAATACATGCAACTCCATCCCGACTCCCCATGTCGAGCCCCCTGCTGCGTTTCGAGTCCAAATCAACCAATCTCCCTACATGGACATGTTTTACGGCCACCATACCACCCGTGTCACCGCTGATAGCGGCGCCACCGCCAATATGATACGTGCATCCACAGCCAAGCGCCTCGGTGCTCATATTACCGAGAGCTCCCAATCTGCTCACCAGGCTGATGGTTATTCACCCCTCACCATTACCGGCGAAACACGACTCGGACTCACTCGCGACAACCATACCTTCATGTTCGAGGGCTTTGGGTTGATAATCTTGATGTTGACATCCTTACCGGCACCCCATTCATGGCTGATAATGACATTGCGATCCGCCCTGCCAAGCGCCTTATCTCCCTCAGCGATGGTTCCACCATTACGCATGGCTCGCCCAAGGAGCCCTCGGCACGCAATGCCATACGACGTGCCCATGTTTTACGAGCACCCTCTGCTTCCACGACGGTTTGGCCAGGAGACTTCATTGAGCTGACCTTACCAAATGACATATCCAATCTGAATGACCTTTTTGCTCTGGAGCCCCTCTGCCAGACCCATTCAGTCATCGCAGCTTTGGCCTCCCCCGACATCGTTACTAGTGTAGCTGGCAAGATCCGCATCCCCAACTCGTCAGCCAAGCCTCGTGTTCTCAAGCGCAATGAACACTTCTGTCAGATTCGCCCTGTCTTCACCCCTTCTCAGTCACCGGATGTGGCACAACGAAGTGTGCCCTCTCATGTCACTCCGATGGCCCGCCCTGACAACACTCAACTTCATTCACACACCGTCAGCTTGGCCCCGACCACAAGCTGCCCGAGGACACCAAAGCACTGTTTTCATCTCTCATTGCCGAATTTGACGAAGTCTTTGATCCCGATTACAAAGGGTACAATGGTGCCTTTGGCCCATTCGAGGCTGTCGTCAACACGGGCCCTGTGCAACCTCCACAGCGCAAAGGCCGCCTGCCCCAGTATGATCGTGACAAATTGTTGGAACTACAACAGAAGTTCGATGAGCTTGAGTCGAACGGTGTCTTTGCTCGCTCCGAGGACATTGGCATCTCAGTGGAATATCTTAACCCGTCATTTCTTGTCAGGAAATCCAATGGCGATTTTCGATTGGTCACCGCCTTTGCCGACGTTGGCCGCTAGTAAGCCACAGCCGTCGCTCATGCCTGACGTCAATTCCACATTACGCCTGATTGCACAGTGGAAATATATCATTGCAACGGACCTCACCAATGCCTTCTATCAGATTCCCCTCTCCAACGCCTCAATGAAATATTGCGGAGTTGCCACTCCCTTCCGCGGCATCCGTGTCTACACCAGATCAGCCATGGGCATGCCAGGCTCCGAGACAGCCCTTGAAGAGCTAATGTGTCGCGTACTCGGTGATCTCCTCAAGGAGGGTATCGTCGCCAAAATTGCTGATGACCTCTACTGTGGCGGGAAAACACTCGACAGTCTTCTCACAAACTGGAGGCGTGTGCTTCATACCCTCTATACCAATGACCTCCGATTGTCCGCTAAAAAGACGGTAGTCTGTCCGACCACCACCACTATCCTCGGATGGATCTGGTCATCTGGCACCCTCCATGCCAGCCCTCACCGTATCGCTACCCTATCAACATGCGCAATTCCAGAGAAGGTATCGGCACTGCGTTCCTTCATCGGTGCCTACAAAGTACACGCGCGGGTGCTCCCAAACTGTGCATCAGTCCTTGCCACATTGGACACCATCATAGCAGGACGCCAGTCCACAGATTCCATTGTGTGGTCCGACAAATCCCGTTCTGCTTTCAAAAATGCTTAGTCAGCTCTATCGGCGACCCGCACAGTCATGCTTCCTCGCCCTACTGACCAGTTATGGATCGTTACTGATGGCGCAGTTAAGAACCATGGCATCGGTGCCACTCTGTACGTTACCCGCCAAAACAAGCTATGCCTGGCTGGTTTCTTCAGCGCCGAACTCCGAGGCCGCAAACCCACGTGGTTGCCCTGTGAAGTTGAAGCCCTTTCCATTGCTGCATCAACCAAGCACTTCAGTCCTTATCTCGTCCAATCGACTCGCAATGCATCCATCCTCACAGACAGCAAACCTTGTGTACAGGCTTACGAGAAGTTATGCCGCGGCGAGTTTTCATCGAGTCCCTGTGTCTCCACATTCCTCTCTACTGTCAGCCGCTACCAAGCGACCGTACGCCACCTCGCCGGATCTGCCAACATCCCGTCTGACTTTGCTAGCCGCAATGCCCCAGCCTGCCTGAACCCCCCTTGTCAAATTTGCTCATTTGTCCAGCGAACTGAGGATTCTGTTGTACTGCGTGTATCGGCACAGGACATTCTCACAGGCAAAATAAAATTGCCGTTCACGAGCCGAGCTGCCTGGTCTGCAATCCGGTATGAGTGTCCTGATCTACGTCGCACTCGAGCACACCTGGTGCAGGGGACACGACCCTCCAAGAGGGTCACTAATGCCAAAGATGTCAAGCGCTATCTTCAGGTTGCATCCCTGGCCAAGGATAGCCTGATCGTCGCCCGCCGCGATGTGCCACTCGCCCCAGCTTGTGAGTGCATCTCGATCACCCATCAAGCCACCAGCTCAAGTCAATCGTTCATCGCTACTTCTTCGCTCTCGATATGGACAAGTCTATTGACACAGTCACAGCTGGTTGCCTAGTGCGCCGCACTTCGCACTGTCCCATCTACAATCCAACTCCAGTCTTCTTCCGACCCCCCAGACGCACTCGGGTTCTCCTTCGCTGCTGACGTAATTAAGCGTAATCGCCAGCTCATTCTCGTGCTCCGGGAAACTGTCACGTCGTTCACTGCGACTTGCCTCATCGAAGACGAGCGCCGCAACACTCTGCGGGACGCGCTGATTTGTCTCTGCATAGGCCTTAGGCCGCTGGATGGCCCCATGGCAGTTATTCGCACAGATCCAGCACCTGGCTTCAAATCACTCGTTTATGACGAACTTCTCCGACGTCACAGGCTGTCTATAGAACTTGGGCGGGTGAAAAACCCCAACAAAAATCCCGTGGCAGAAAAGGCCGTCCGCGAACTAATCGATGAGTTGCTCCGCCAAGACCCCATGGGTGGTGCCATATCTCCTGTGACCCTTTCTGTTGCTACCTCCTGCCTCAATTCACGCATTCGTTCCCGTTGACTCTCAGCCCGTGAGATGTGGTACCAGCGTGACCAGTTCACTAACAACCAAATCCCCTTCACCGACCAACATGTTATTTTGGAGCAGCAGCGACTACGCACAGCCAATCACCCCCATATTGAACATGCTAAGGCTCCTGGCAAGATGGCTCCTCTCGACACAGTCGTCGAGATCGGCGACCTACATGTAGTGTACCTCCACGCTGACCGCAACAAGACACGCAGTCGCAATCGCTACCTCGTCATCTCCGTCGAAGGCGTTTGGTGCAATGTCCGTAAGTTCGTAGGCAATCAACTCCGGAGTACGTCTTATCGCGTGAAACGCTCAGAGTCCTATAAGGTTCCCACTTCGTCCCACGTTGTTCCTCCCATGTCCTGCAGCCCAAACACAGAGGATGACACTGAGGACTATGACCCTGTCCAAAAACACCTGACCCTCCCGATCCTCCGGACATACCAAGCAAGCTTTCAACACCTGCTGTCCCCGCTCCTGAGACGCCCATGTCTGTGCCTTATCCACCTATGCTTGGTGCTACGTCTCTAGCCTCCGATTCGGTACCTGGTGCCCCTGAGACCCATCTTGCATCGCCCCCTCCGCGTCCACATGTTGTTTCACAGGACCCAACCTCCTATGGACCACGACGCTCTTCGCGCATGCACCGACCTCCCAAGTACCTTGATGACTATGTTACTGATTAATTTCTACGTTCTCCAGTTGGATTTCATTTTATGCTGACGTTTACATGGGGCAGAATAATTCCCAGGGCCAGAGGGCAGTCCATCCCTATGACGGCTCTATGTTTTCCCTTTTGTTGTAGCTTGCCTAGTAATACTATTTGTGTGTGGACAGCCGTCCATCGTTTCTGTGGAACTCGTACATATATACAACTTTTGGCATTTATTCTAAAGTGTTCTCTGTTTTAAGGTTTTTGCTCCACTTCTTGCTAAAGCGAAAGAAAAGAAGTCACGCCAGTAGTTGTTATAGCGCCATCTTGTGTTGGCTTATCTTTGTTGACGTCGCCATCTTTGCTGTTGCGATTTACTCCGTTATTAATAAAAGTCCTTTTGTAAAAGCATTCTTATTTGGTATTTTGCTGTGGCTACCTTGTGTTGTTGCGTCCTTCATCATACCTTGGCGCTGATTAATATTTTTAAACATTCAACTGCTATACACACTATGATCAACTAACAATGGAAATTAGGCACAAACCAGTGTTAACAACAATGGTTTGTGCCCAATTCCCATTGTTAGTTGCTCATAGTGACAGTACTGATGTTTGTTTTAAAATGCATCATAATTGACAAAGACTGGTTAAATCTCCCGGTTTTGATTGCAGCGATGGCTCTATCTACTCATCGAATCTGCCTCGTTTGATTTGAGACCCGCACTTCGTAGCATGCATGACCGCACCATTCTGTAATTAAAAAGACAAAAAACAATCATGGTATTATACTGCAGTCAATTCATAGTTGCATTATTTTTACGAAGCAATTACAACGAACAACGAAACGACCGGCCTTGAAACCAAAAATTCACCCGGATCATCGCATACAACACTGTACAAATTGTATGGGGCCGGCAGAACATATCGCGTGATCATGTTGTTGTTTGACATTGCACTTTGACCTATGTCGGTGATATCTGCTAGCTCTGTTGTGATTGGTCGGCGGGTTCGGTTGATTGACAGGTCGGAACTATGCATTTGGACTCGAAATGGGATTCATGCACAATCCTGCAGTTTGCTAAATTATCCGTACTTTGCCGCTGCCTTATAGTTCTCAGTACAGTCCACGCCATCAAGTTACTTAGATTGAAAGACATAAATCGGGTAATTTATGGACGAAATCCCTACCTCTTTTGAGTCTGACGATCTGTCGCCGTGGCTGCATCAGTCGCTGTTCAACGCTGTGTGTACTGTGTATGCGTACGTACGTACTGTAACGCCGTTCCCGATCGGCTAGCAGAGGGCGCCAGCACCAATCCACGGTTAGGCCGGCTGACGAGCTGAGGGCGCTAACACGGTTCCACGGAGCCGGTTGGCGCGAGCCCCTGCTAGAAGGTTGGGAAACCCGTCTCGGCGGGAGACGTTTCCTGAGCGCCATCTTTGTTGTTTGATGTTGATGAGGAAGGATCGACCCAAATAAACGTGCGGTATTTTCTTGCTGATAATTGTCTTTTCCTGTGTGTTCTTGTTTGTGCCGAGTTTCTTAACAAGTAGGATAAATTCTTGTTACACTGGCGGCAGCAGTGGGGCGGCACACTGAGAGAAATACAGGTAGAAATCGAGATTTTCAAGCAATGAATTCACGAGACCGGGGAGGTCTGGTATCAGACTCGCCGCGGGGCGGGGACATGCCAGAAAGTGACGAGTACCAGTATGGAGGCCAGACTGACAAGGCCCACAGTAGTACGTTCGCAACTGTCGATGAATTACTGTCCTTCTTTGGGGAAAGCCCGAGAGAAAACTCCGGGAGACATGGGAATACTGTGAAAATGTTAGAGCCTGAGATTGTAGAGGGGAGGCCGGTACGTACAGTACGGCCTGACCCTGCCAATCCGAGTAGTTTTTGCAGGGGGTTGGATCAAACCAGCGACCCATGGACAGACCTAAGTTCGACCCCGTGTGAATTTTGAGCCGGGAAAGTTCCGGCGGGTTCCGGAGGATCCACCCCGCACCGTAAACGACCACGTGGCACCGCTCCGTTTGGAGCCCCGCACGCTACCAGACTACGGAGCGGAACCTCCGGATCGACTCCGCGCCGCACACGACCATGTCGGACGGCTCCCATCGGAGCCCCGCATGCCACGTGACTACGGCGCGAAATCCCCGGATCGACTCCGCACTAACTAGGAGACCAGCCTGTAGGTCCCGTGACCAAATTCTGGGAACAAAGGTTTGAAAGTGTTTTTGTGTTCCCTGATGAATACCGAACAATTTGGACTAAGGCTTCCCCCTTGAAAATGTCAGGCATTTTCGGGAGGGGTCAACAAAGGTCAAACAGGGGTCAAAATTCAAATATATTCCAATCGTGTCGATATGCATATCAAATTACTCGTCTAGTCATGAGGATTCCAAAAATGTATAGTTTGTTATACCTCCGACCTTAAATGAGGGCGCTCATGGTCTAAAACGTCAAAAGGTCAACGCACTTTTGACTGGTGGTCAAATTCACCAACACAGTTAACATTATCCGATTCTAATGATTTTACTGTCTAATAATATGTTTTCTGACATGGCAAATTCAACTGAGCAACTTTTAAAAGTAAAAGTGGTTGCCATAACCTTGAAATTTCAAAATGGCTGCTAAAAGGTTAACATAAATTAGCCCAAAACAACTTTTTTTTCCCCAAACCCATGGATAAATTATTAAATGTTTGTCACACAATTGTGACAAATGTTTGTCACACAATTGAAACACTCCATTTTTAAAACAAATAATGATTTTTAATTATGTGTATATCCTTTTTCTTTAGAGCACATGTTCGATATAATATTGTACAGTATACCATATAAAGTGTATAGGTAAATGATGATGATGGGCTGTGAATATCTGCAACAATATAGCTTCAACAACATGTTCCCTCATTTGGTAAAAGTTTATGGATGCAATGAAACTGACATTTTACGCTTGGTAAGTACCTCATTGAACCTTTCATCCTTTTTTTCATATGTGATTAGACCAAAGACACAACAAAAAGTTAATATTTACAAAACAATTGATGGCTTAAACTAGGTTTAAATGGGCCAGAGCCCATATGCAATATTATTACATTCCTCAAGCTAGTAATATTATTTGAGTATACAGGACATATAATACTCTGAATCATTGCGACCTTATTTCATGCTTGATG
Organism: Henricia sp. BOLD:AAB3569; assembly: GCA_037783545.1. Lineage (NCBI taxonomy): Eukaryota > Metazoa > Echinodermata > Asteroidea > Spinulosida > Echinasteridae > Henricia > Henricia sp. BOLD:AAB3569. Next base: position 18,775 of record JBBELK010000272.1, on the reverse strand, counting down.
AAAATTTGTCGATTTACTTGATCTTCTCTGACCCATCTGACCCCTTGTCCAATCAAAATGATTCTTATATGAGTGGGACGAAAATTTTATGTAGTTTATTCATAAGTGCGAGTTGAATCTGTGGGACAAAGAGAACGACTGTGCCGTTCAATTCAGTGAGACAACCCACTTGAAAATGATGAGTAATCGAGTTGACCTCTATTGACTTTGCCGATTTTGAGGTTTAACACCCGTTCTTTGAGTGAAAAAAGCCCCTTTTCCCCGTGCATCATATATTTAAAAAAAAATAACCAAACTATAAAAGGTAATACTCTGTACTTTGAAATGCGTAGCGAGTTGGTGATAAACATAGACGTACTTTTTATGTACTCACAAAAGTTTGCAGTGCGGCGATGTTTTCCGTGTCATTTTCCTGCGCTGAGCGTATAGGGTCACGGAGCATAGTGAGCAGATGCACGCAAGTTAATTGTTCATATGGGTCAGAGAAGATCAGGTAAATCGACCAATTTTCATCAAGCATGAAATAAGGTCGCAATGATTCAGAGTATTATATGTCCTGTATACTCAATTAATATTACTAGCTTGAGGAATGTAATAATATTGCCATATGGGCACTGGCCCATTTAAACCTAGTTTAAGCCATCAATTGTTTTGTAAATATTAACTTTTTGTTGTGTCTTTGGTCCAATCACATATGAAAAAAAGGATGAAAGGTTCAATGAGGTACTTACCAAGCGTAAAATGTCAGTTTCATTGCATCCATAAGCTTTTACCCAATGAGGGAACATGTTGTTGAAGCTATATTGTTGCAGATATTCACAGCCCATCATCATCATTTACCTATACACTTTATATGGTATACTGTACAATATTATATCGAACATGTGCTCTAAAGAAAAAGGATACACATAATTAAAAATCATTATTTGTTTTAAAAATGGAGTGTTTCAATTGTTCGTGACGTTTCGGTGACACACATTTAATAATTTCTTATCCATGGGTTGGGGAAAAAGTTGTTGTTTTTGGCTAATTTATATTAACCTTTTAGCAGCCATTTTGAAATTTCAAGGTTATGGCAACCACTTTTACTTTTAAAAGTTGCTTAGTTGAATTTGCCATGTCAGAAAACATATTATTAGACACTAGAATCATTAGAATCGGATAATGTTAACTGTGTTGGTGAATTTGACCACCAGTCAAAAGTGCGTTGACCTTTCGACGTTTTTGACCACAGCGCCCTCATTTATGGTCGGAGGTATAACGAACTATACATTTTTGGAATCCTCAGGACTAGACGAGTAATTTGATATGCATATCGACACGATTGGAATATATTTGAATTTTGACCCCTGTTTGACCTTTGTTGACCCCTCCCGGAAATGCCTGACATTTTCAAGGGGGCAGCCCAAGTCAAAATTGTTCGGTATTCATCAGGAAACACAAAAACACTTTCAAACCTTTGTTCCCAGAATTTGGTCACGGGACCTACAGGCTGGTCTCCTACTACACCACACTCGACCAGGGAGAACAGCTCCGCTTGGAGCCCCGCACGCTACCAGACTACGGCGCGGAACCTCTGGATCAATTCCGCACCGCACACGACCATGTAAGACGGCTCCTCTCGGAGCCCCGCATGCCACGTGACTACGGCGCGGAACCTCCGGATCGACTCCGCACCGCACATAACTATGTCGGACGGCTCCCGCCGGAGCCCCGCATGTCAAGAGACTACGGCGCGGGACCTCCGGGTCGACTCCGCACCGCACACGACCATGTCGGACGGCTCCCATCGGAGCCCCGCATGCCACGTGACTACGGCGCGGAACCTCCGGACCGACTCCGCACCGCACACGTGAATCAGCTCCGCACTGCACAACCCTACGATGCGGAGCAAGTGAATCAGCTCCGCACTGCACAACCCTATGGAGGGGAGCCCGCTCGGAGCTCCGCACTGCACAAACCAATGGGAAGCTAGGAACGCCCTCATGGGGTCGGAGACCAATATTGCTCCCAGATTACCTGATCCATTTTGAAAGCGTCGCAACAGTCAACCAGTGGGACGAAGCTGAGAATTAGGCAATGTTCCTTGCCCCCCACCTGAAGGGCTCAGGGCTGGAGGCCCTGGCTGACATGGCACCAGAGGCGCGAAAGGAGTACCCCCGCCTGGCCTTCTGGAGTACTTCGAACAACGATTCGGGATCACGGCCCAAATCCCATTACATCGGGCCCAGCTGTCGATGCGCACCAGAGGTCGGGACGAATCTATCAGCAGCCTGGGACAGTCTATACGGCGGCTGGTTTCCAAGAGCTACCCGAACTTCTCCACGCAAGCGCGGGAGGACCTGGCTGTGGAGGCTTTCATGAATGCATTAGGCGACGAACAGCTGCAACGCCACGTCTTTTTGACAAAGGCGACGACCCTGACCGAAGCCATCACCCTGGCCACGGAGATGGAGGCTCTCCTAGACTCCCAGGTGCAGAATAAGAAAGGGAAACAAGGAACCAGGGACGTTAGGTCGGTGGTACAGCCAACACAACCTAAACGGGAGTCGAACAACGATAATACGGGCTACGTGCGCAGGCTATCCGACCGATCGATGTTGAAGTGTTTTGGGTGCCACGAAATCGGTCATTTTCAGCGTCACTGTCCGCACAGGAAGCCTAAATCGACACAGCAGACAACCGGTGGAGGACCCCCAGGACAGGACCAGACGACCCAGGGCTGTATCCACTGCCGGCACTGCGGGAAGCCGTTCAACAAGTCGAGCAACCTGCGGAGGCACCACCGAACAGCGTGCCCGGCGCTACACCCGACGATGCCGTTCGAGTGCCCGTTCGAGTGCCCGGGAGGACATGCGGCAACGCCACCTCCAGTACTGTGCCTGGCGACTAGGGAGGGTGGCGACCGACGAACTGGATGTGTACGCCAGCGACGACGAGCTGGACGGTAAAGGCAGGGAGCGGAGGGGGGCTGGCGACCACACGAAGCCGCCCCCAGCCGTTGCGGCACTCCGGCCGAAGTCCAACCTGTCGGAGCCGCCAGTTGGTGGGCGAGATAGCACCACCTCGGAGCAACCCCTAGTCGCTTCTGCACCCCAGCCGACTCCACCTTCCCCCGGCCGCTGGCACGGGGGAGAGGACCACGCCCGGAGAGCCCCGATGTCGCCCCCATCGCGCCATCGGCACCACGAGGGGACCCGGTCCCGGACGAGATCTCCGCCGCGTCTGCGAAGGCAGCCGCCAGAGGGGAGCCGCATCCGGCCGGAGCGGTCCCCGACTTCACCCCCATGTGTTTCTTTTTCTAGCCATGCTACCATTTGTAAAGGAAGCGTCTCCCCGGCGAGACGGCGGGTTTCGCTGCCTGCTTTGGGGACAAAGCAGGGTCCTCGAAGGGGGCTGTGTAACGCCGTTCCCAATCGGCTAGCAGAGGGCGCCAGCACCATTCCACGGTTAGGCCGGCTGACGAGCTGAGGGCGCTAACACGGTTCCACGGAGCCGGTTGGCGCGAGCCCCTGCTAGCAGGTTGGGACACCCGTCTCGGCGGGAGACGTTTCCTGAGCGCCATCTTTGTTGTTTGATGTTGATGAGGAAGGATCGACCCAAATAAACGTGCGGTATTTTCTTGCTGATAATTGTCTTTTCCTGTGTGTTCTTGTTTGTACCGAGTTTTTTAACAAGTAGGATAAATTCTTCTTACAGTACGTTGTATGTACGCTGTTTTCCAGCGCCAAAAAGAATCTCGCCACTCAGCTGTTCTACTAATCGAACTAACTACCTCAACATAAGTAACACGCTTGGTGCACAAACTGCCTAAAGCAGCTGCAAAAAGGGCAACTATTCGTCTTAATTGTGTTCTTGGCTTGAAATACAACATAAACAGTTTCCAGCTGACAATGGAGCAGTGCTCATTTTCTTTAAGAAAGACATATCTAACGTTGGTGTATAGAGGGAGGGAGGTCAAACTTTTAACTTCCAAAGCCTGACTAATTTTGTAAGGAATTAGTATTTCGCGAATTAATTAGTCATACAATTAGTCATTTGCAATTTAAATCGTCTTCCGGAACTCAGGTGACTAACATGATTAGTAATTTGGATGTGATCTCATTAGTCTTTCAAAAAAATTAGTCTTACAAAAATCTGCATTAGTCTTTGCATAAACTGAGATTAGTTATTCCTTAAAATTGGTTAGTCAAAAAAGGTCAAGTTAGTCTTTTAGATTGCAAAATTAGTCACGTGTTCAAAGACTAATTTTTATTTCCAGTTTGACTAATTGTTGGTGCAAAATGACTACTTAATTTTTACAGTGCAGTCTTTCATTGCTGAAATCCTTTGGGCAAACTGGCTCACACACACCATTGGGATGATCAGTCCCACCGAACCTGGGGTACATACCGGGCCCCCACTCCGGATCCACCACAAACATTGGGAACTTAGACGGGTCCCCACCCCGTATAGCCAACTTGTGTAAACACCCTGGTGTCAAACTTATCCCGGGTATAAGAACCCCATTATGCTGCCCCTGTGGCATTCACTATAAAACTGGCAGTCAACTTACATGCTTAATTACCCCGATTAATTTTATATCGGCATTCTTTGGTCGGTACAGACTCTAGAGTAAACCCTCGCCTGAACAGGCTCGGTGTTTAATTGCCGAAACACTGACTTATACACTTGACATTGATAAATGCATCAATTCATTCCATTCCCCAAAAAGGCCCAATTAACTGACCCAGACCTCTTAAGTGGCTTGGTTGAACCCCGTCCCACGACCACAGAGTCGCGCCAACACAATCGCCCGTGCAACATGCATGTCCCCCGTAACAATTACTGACACATTTGCAGCGTGAAAAACCTCCAAGGCGAACACACTCTTTTGCGGCAAAATTAGAAGAGTCAAAATCCTTGAGGGGGAAAACCCCGCAAATAAGTGACAAGAAACCGTACGGGGAACATGCAAAATCACCAATCGGACAGGCAGGCACTGAATAATGAAACGCAACGTACAAACTAACGAAGAAAAATGTAATTTCCTAGGCGGAGAAAGGGGAAGGAGGCGGGATAAAGATGTGTTCACATTCAGATGCTGCGACGAAGTGGGCTTGCCCACGAGGCAGCAGCCCAAAATAAAGTCCTATCCTGACCACGTTAACGGTGATAACGTGGTCAGTCCTGCTCCTGAATATTAATAAGGCCTGATCGATAGGACACCTCCCACCACCGCTACATGGTTTGGCCTAGTCCGTTTTTGTGTAAACCATTTTATCGTTTAGCCGATAAAATATATTACACACAGACACGAACAAAATTAATAATTATTCAAAGTACACCATATGTTGGATTTGCCGCAGTCTGAATGTGTTAATTGTCAAATGCCAAACTGATAAAAGAGAAATAATTGTTCTTCGTTTCGCCGCCCCACCAACATATAGACGGCCAGATACCACATAATCTCTCTACACTATAAAGGCTGTTTTAAAACAAATCTCTGTTCATTTATAGTACATTCATATGTCAATTGGCATTTGTACTGTTTTTGAACAGTACATTTGTACTGTTTTTGCATACAGTAGACTATACTGTTATTTGGAATTGTAAATTTACAGAAGATTCTTCTGTTTTTGAACAGACGACTAAGTGTTCGTTTTGTGCATGGTTTTGTATTTAACTGAACGAAGTTCAGGTTATTGACGACTGTTTCTTGTTGTCCGTTCGAGTGTGGATTGACAGTTTGCTCCGTACTACGCAGTTCACTTTTTGTGTTGTAGATGCACCACACTTCGTGGAAAATAAGTCGGCATGTTCCTCTCAATTTCCTAGCTTTTATTTGCATGCCGGGGGTGTATAGTGGAGGTTCAACAGGGCGTACAGTAACAGTATACCAAAAATGTAACCCGACTTATTGAAATACAGGAATACGATAAGTTCAGGGGCAATATAAGCCAGTTGCGTGATGGATTTGCATAAATTCTACAGTCCTGTCTCTGCGCTATGGCGCTCCCATAATAAGAGAGTCATGCACCAGACTACCAGGCACGCTAGAACATGTTAGCCGGCTCGAAAGTCTGTACGGTACCTGGAATACCTCGCACATTACTCTATGCATTTTGAAGCTGGACCATCCGAAATTACATGTTGAAATGAGCATGTTGAAACATGTACTCGTCATGAAATTTCGTCAAAATAAGGAGTTATCTAACGTCTTGTTTGACTCGAAATGGACGTTAACTTTGAAAGCTGGATCGTTCCCAATCTGTGCGTGATAAATTCAAGAAAAGTGTAACGATTTCGGGTTATGAGACGATTGAACGTCGAACCCGAACGAAGGGAGACGTATATACACTGCAGCAAACTTGACTTGAAATAGGGGAAATAAGATGACATGCAGATTGTAAATCTTGCCACAATATGATACAATTAATATCGCCGTTGATTGTTTATCCATTCGACGGAACATCGTCAGAAATTGGCGAGTTTTACTGTTCCAAAACGCGCGTTCAACATAACAGCGAGCGACTCTCGTTCTGCGTACATGACCGGCATATTTCAAATACACCTTCCGAAGCCCAAATAAAATCGCGAGAAATGCATCAACGTACGCGACTTAATCAAGTGGAGATATAAAATTATAAATACCGTACACCCTCGCCATTAATTCTTCCAAATTTAAACGTTCGACATGAAGAATTAGTGGCAAACGTGTATACAAACAAAAGGTCATTGCCTGTTTGTTTCCGCAAATGATCGACGTCTCGCAGCAACTTGAGGAAAATCAAAAGTAATTCAATTATGAATTAAAATGATTATCTAGCTACATACAAGTTACAACAGATTTTATAAATACTTTGGCTGCAAAAACTTGACCAAGCGGTATGTGTTATGCGTTTGTCTTTCCGGCCGTGCGGAATACAAGTGAATTCACCACTAAAAATTGTGATGGGAAAAAAGGACAGGATTTAATTTGTGGGCGACAAACAGCACCCGTAGCACACTTCTATTATAATAAAATGTTTAACAAATACGAACAAGTATCCTCCATAACAGTACTCAGTTTCACAAATCTGCCTGGCAAACACGAACCGGGACACGATGGAACTTTTTATTTTGGTATATTTAGCAGGCATCGCATAATTTCCGCATTTCCATTATTCTCGGTCCACACACGCAAAATTCATGTTTCCTAACTAAATCATGTTTCCTAACCAAATTTAAACTTTATGGGGGCATTATCATGTAATATTAGAAAGATGTATACGAAGGTGGCGAAGGTGTACGGTATTTATATCTCCACTTGATTAAGTCGCGTACGTTGATGCATTTCTCGCGACTTTATTTGGGCTTCCGTCGGAAGGTGTATTTAAAATAGCTAAGATAATCTCAGCTCTTGCTTTATCATTTTTCATTGGGATGTGGTCTTTTCACCAGTAGAGCTGAGAAGCTTTAAGAACATGAACACGCTATCACAAAACAAATGTGTCATTAAATTGTTGGCAAAATATTCATCGTGGCTGGTTATTTCCCTCAAGGACCTGCGTAGTGGTTATGCCTGACAAGGTTTGGGTGAGTTTTAGGGGGAATTAGTGTGTCACGGTGAGAAAATGACACATTTGTTTTGTGATAGCGTGTTCATGTTCTTAAAGCTTCTCAGCTCTACTGGTGAAAAGACCACATCCCAATGAAAAATGATAAAGCAAGAGCTGATATTATCTTTAATTTAGCTATATTTAAAATATGCCGGTCATGTACGCAAAACGAGAGTCGCTCGCTGTTATGTTGAACGCGCGATCTGAAACAGTAAAACTCGCCAATTTCTGACGATGTTCCGTCGAATGGACATTAATTAAACAATCAACGGCGATATTAATTTCATATTGTGGCAAGATTTTCCAGCTGCATATGTCATCTTATTTCCCCTATTTCAAGTCAAGTTTGCTGTATAGTGTATACGTCTCCCTAGGCCCTTCGTTCGGGTTCGACGTTCAATCGGCAACTTTGAACCAGTCTCAGTAACCCGAAATCGTTACTCTTGTCTTTAATTTATCATGCACAGGTTGGAAACGATTCAGCTTTAAAAGTTAACGTCCATTTCGAGTCAAACAAGACGTTCTAACTCGTTATTTTGACGAAATTTCATGGCGAGTACATGTTTAAACATGCTCATTTCAACATGTAATTTCGGATGGTCCAGCTTCAAAATGCATAGAGTAGTGTGCGAGGTATTCCAGGTACCGTACAGACTTTCGCGCCGGCTAACATGTTCTAGCGTGCACCCCCTTGCCACTTGGCAACCGTTGCCAACGGCCTGGTAGTCTGGTGCATGACTCTATTATTATGCGAGTGCCATAGCGCAGAGGCCGGACTCTAGGACTTATGCAAATCCATCACGCAACTGGCTTATTCCCGCACTTTGAGGCAGGTTATGCTCCCGTATACCTCCACTGCAGGCAGTATTGCACCACAAATAACACGCAAATAAAAAAACAACAAATGTAAGAAAATGCCGACTTGCCTTTAACGGCATGTAGAGCAGCTACTTCCCGTTCAAGTCGGCACTGCACTGAACAGTCTCTAGTACATATTTCGACATATACATCGGCCAAAAGCTGTCCTTTTGTACGAACGGCACAACTATACGTACAAAAAGCGCACTGCGCGATTTGAATTTACTGCAGTGATTTCCCAGCATGCAACATACTGGTAGGCCGGCTGTCAACGCCGCGTAATGCATAGTTCCGAGATAGTCTGGTACCCAGACCAAAAATTCTTTGACTAGACTTTATTCAGTCGTTGTATGTGGAATATGTGGAGCGAGAACCAGTCTAAGTTCCGAGATTGCCCAGTTAATCCCGCCCCTTAGATATTGTTGCTATGTGCTCACAAGCCATCGCAAAAAAATGGCGACACAACGTACAAAGCAACGGGACTCGAAAGCACAGATTCATTGGAGAAAACTCAAAGGTATTGATGTTTTAGGGTCGACAGTTACCGTAGCACACACTGAGCGAAGGGCTAGTAATGCAGGGAGTGACATATATTCATAAAAATGCGCTTTCCTACCTTTGAACATCGAATCGCCCGACATTGAAACCAAAATTCACCCGGTCACTGGCGCATACAACATACAAACTGTATGGGCAGAAAATCGCGTGATTGTGTGATGATTGCATCACTTTGACCTATGTGGGCGCCGTCTGCTAGCTCTGTTGTGATTGGTCGGCGGGTTCGGCTTGATTGACAGGTCGGAACTATGCATTACTGCCGCGTACCAGGGAAAATCGACGGGTAACAGAAGATTCTCTGTTTCTGAACGGTAACATGGCTGTATTTTAACAGATGAAGATTCAAAGTGTCTTGTTCCTGAACAAACCTGTAATTTAAGGGCATATCGTCTGTAATCAAGCAGAAAAATATTTTTAAAATGTACACAGACGGAAGAATGTTTGTGCAATAACAACAAATTCCAAAAACAGTAAGAGTTACTGTTCGATTTTGACTTTTTTAACAGAAAAAAACACCTGTGACTTAACACAATTTTTTATAGTGTACCAATGTACTACTTGTAGTGGGAGGTTTGTGTCTGTCATGCAGATACAATTGTCTAATCATAAAAAAATCATTCAAGCGGAATGCATATCCTCAATAACATATCTGCGTACACCACACAATATCCCTAGCAGAGGGCGCCAGCACCATTCCACGGTTAGGCCGGCTGACGAGCTGAGGGCGCTAACACGGTTCCACGGAGCCGGTTGGCGCGAGCCCCTGCTAGCAGGTTGGGACACCCGTCTCGGCGGGAGACGTTTCCTGAGCGCCATCTTTGTTGTTTGATGTTGATGAGGAAGGATCGACCCAAATAAACGTGCGGTATTTTCTTGCTGATAATTGTCTTTTCCTGTGTGTTCTTGTTTGTACCGAGTTTTTTAACAAGTAGGATAAATTCTTCTTACAGTACGTTGTATGTACGCTGTTTTCCAGCGCCAAAAAGAATCTCGCCACTCAGCTGTTCTACTAATCGAACTAACTACCTCAACATAAGTAACACGCTTGGTGCACAAACTGCCTAAAGCAGCTGCAAAAAGGGCAACTATTCGTCTTAATTGTGTTCTTGGCTTGAAATACAACATAAACAGTTTCCAGCTGACAATGGAGCAGTGCTCATTTTCTTTAAGAAAGACATATCTAACGTTGGTGTTCAGAGGGAGGGAGGTCAAACTTTTAACTTCCAAAGCCTGACTAATTTTGTAAGGAATTAGTATTTCGCGAATTAATTAGTCATACAATTAGTCATTTGCAATTTAAATCGTCTTCCGGAACTCAGGTGACTAACATGATTAGTAATTTGGATGTGATCTCATTAGTCTTTCAAAAAAATTAGTCTTACAAAAATCTGCATTAGTCTTTGCATAAACTGAGATTAGTTATTCCTTAAAATTGGTTAGTCAAAAAAGGTCAAGTTAGTCTTTTAGATTGCAAAATTAGTCACGTGTTCAAAGACTAATTTTTATTTCCAGTTTGACTAATTGTTGGTGCAAAATGACTACTTAATTTTTACAGTGCAGTCTTTCATTGCTGAAATCCTTTGGGCAAACTGGCTCACACACACCATTGGGATGATCAGTCCCACCGAACCTGGGGTACATACCGGGCCCCCACTCCGGATCCACCACAAACATTGGGAACTTAGACGGGTCCCCACCCCGTATAGCCAACTTGTGTAAACACCCTGGTGTCAAACTTATCCCGGGTATAAGAACCCCATTATGCTGCCCCTGTGGCATTCACTATAAAACTGGCAGTCAACTTACATGCTTAATTACCCCGATTAATTTTATATCGGCATTCTTTGGTCGGTACAGACTCTAGAGTAAACCCTCGCCTGAACAGGCTCGGTGTTTAATTGCCGAAACACTGACTTATACACTTGACATTGATAAATGCATCAATTCATTCCATTCCCCAAAAAGGCCCAATTAACTGACCCAGACCTCTTAAGTGGCTTGGTTGAACCCCGTCCCACGACCACAGAGTCGCGCCAACACAATCGCCCGTGCAACATGCATGTCCCCCGTAACAATTACTGACACATTTGCAGCGTGAAAAACCTCCAAGGCGAACACACTCTTTTGCGGCAAAATTAGAAGAGTCAAAATCCTTGAGGGGGAAAACCCCGCAAATAAGTGACAAGAAACCGTACGGGGAACATGCAAAATCACCAATCGGACAGGCAGGCACTGAATAATGAAACGCAACGTACAAACTAACGAAGAAAAATGTAATTTCCTAGGCGGAGAAAGGGGAAGGAGGCGGGATAAAGATGTGTTCACATTCAGATGCTGCGACGAAGTGGGCTTGCCCACGAGGCAGCAGCCCAAAATAAAGTCCTATCCTGACCACGTTAACGGTGATAACGTGGTCAGTCCTGCTCCTGAATATTAATAAGGCCTGATCGATAGGACACCTCCCACCACCGCTACATGGTTTGGCCTAGTCCGTTTTTGTGTAAACCATTTTATCGTTTAGCCGATAAAATATATTACACACAGACACGAACAAAATTAATAATTATTCAAAGTACACCATATGTTGGATTTGCCGCAGTCTGAATGTGTTAATTGTCAAATGCCAAACTGATAAAAGAGAAATAATTGTTCTTCGTTTCGCCGCCCCACCAACATATAGACGGCCAGATACCACATAATCTCTCTACACTATAAAGGCTGTTTTAAAACAAATCTCTGTTCATTTATAGTACATTCATATGTCAATTGGCATTTGTACTGTTTTTGAACAGTACATTTGTACTGTTTTTGCATACAGTAGACTCTACTGTTATTTGGAATTGTAAATTTACAGAAGATTCTTCTGTTTTTGAACAGACGACTAAGTGTTCGTTTTGTGCATGGTTTTGTATTTAACTGAACGAAGTTCAGGTTATTGACGACTGTTTCTTGTTGTCCGTTCGAGTGTGGATTGACAGTTTGCTCCGTACTACGCAGTTCACTTTTTGTGTTGTAGATGCACCACACTTCGTGGAAAATAAGTCGGCATGTTCCTCTCAATTTCCTAGCTTTTATTTGCATGCCGGGGGTGTATAGTGGAGGTTCAACAGGGCGTACAGTAACAGTATACCAAAAATGTAACCCGACTTATTGAAATACAGGAATACGATAAGTTCAGGGGCAATATAAGCCAGTTGCGTGATGGATTTGCATAAATTCTACAGTCCTGTCTCTGCGCTATGGCGCTCCCATAATAAGAGAGTCATGCACCAGACTACCAGGCACGCTAGAACATGTTAGCCGGCTCGAAAGTCTGTACGGTACCTGGAATACCTCGCACATTACTCTATGCATTTTGAAGCTGGACCATCCGAAATTACATGTTGAAATGAGCATGTTGAAACATGTACTCGTCATGAAATTTCGTCAAAATAAGGAGTTATCTAACGTCTTGTTTGACTCGAAATGGACGTTAACTTTGAAAGCTGGATCGTTCCCAATCTGTGCGTGATAAATTCAAGAAAAGTGTAACGATTTCGGGTTATGAGACGATTGAACGTCGAACCCGAACGAAGGGAGACGTATAGGCCTATACACTGCAGCAAACTTGACTTGAAATAGGGGAAATAAGATGACATGCAGATTGTAAATCTTGCCACAATATGATACAATTAATATCGCCGTTGATTGTTTATCCATTCGACGGAACATCGTCAGAAATTGGCGAGTTTTACTGTTCCAAAACGCGCGTTCAACATAACAGCGAGCGACTCTCGTTCTGCGTACATGACCGGCATATTTCAAATACACCTTCCGAAGCCCAAATAAAATCGCGAGAAATGCATCAACGTACGCGACTTAATCAAGTGGAGATATAAAATTATAAATACCGTACACCCTCGCCATTAATTCTTCCAAATTTAAACGTTCGACATGAAGAATTAGTGGCAAACGTGTATACAAACAAAAGGTTATTGCCTGTTTGTTTCCGCAAATGATCGACGTCTCGCAGCAACTTGAGGAAAATCAAAAGTAATTCAATTATGAATTAAAATGATTATCTAGCTACATACAAGTTACAACAGATTTTATAAATACTTTGGCTGCAAAAACTTGACCAAGCGGTATGTGTTATGCGTTTGTCTTTCCGGCCGTGCGGAATACAAGTGAATTCACCACTAAAAATTGTGATGGGAAAAAAGGACAGGATTTAATTTGTGGGCGACAAACAGCACCCGTAGCACACTTCTATTATAATAAAATGTTTAACAAATACGAACAAGTATCCTCCATAACAGTACTCAGTTTCACAAATCTGCCTGGCAAACACGAACCGGGACACGATGGAACTTTTTATTTTGGTATATTTAGCAGGCATCGCATAATTTCCGCATTTCCATTATTCTCGGTCCACACACGCAAAATTCATGTTTCCTAACTAAATCATGTTTCCTAACCAAATTTAAACTTTATGGGGGCATTATCATGTAATATTAGAAAGATGTATACGAAGGTGGCGAAGGTGTACGGTATTTATATCTCCACTTGATTAAGTCGCGTACGTTGATGCATTTCTCGCGACTTTATTTGGGCTTCCGTCGGAAGGTGTATTTAAAATAGCTAAGATAATCTCAGCTCTTGCTTTATCATTTTTCATTGGGATGTGGTCTTTTCACCAGTAGAGCTGAGAAGCTTTAAGAACATGAACACGCTATCACAAAACAAATGTGTCATTTTCTCACCGTGACACACTAATTCCCCCTAAAACTCACCAAAACCTTGTCAGGCATAACCACTACGCAGGTCCTTGAGGAAAATAACCAGCCACGATGAATATTTTGCCAACAATTCCAGCGAAACAAACCGGTATTCTCACAGCCTAGCCGTTGTCTGGTTGTTATGTTGTGCCTATAGTCTGTGTACAAAGGAATAGCAATGCGCATTGGTTACCAGACGTGTCTAAAATTAAATTGTTGGCAAAATATTCATCGTGGCTGGTTATTTCCCTCAAGGACCTGCGTAGTGGTTATGCCTGACAAGGTTTGGGTGAGTTTTAGGGGGAATTAGTGTGTCACGGTGAGAAAATGACACATTTGTTTTGTGATAGCGTGTTCATGTTCTTAAAGCTTCTCAGCTCTACTGGTGAAAAGACCACATCCCAATGAAAAATGATAAAGCAAGAGCTGAGATTATCTTTAATTTAGCTATATTTAAAATATGCCGGTCATGTACGCAAAACGAGAGTCGCTCGCTGTTATGTTGAACGCGCGATCTGAAACAGTAAAACTCGCCAATTTCTGACGATGTTCCGTCGAATGGACATTAATTAAACAATCAACGGCGATATTAATTTCATATTGTGGCAAGATTTTCCAGCTGCATATGTCATCTTATTTCCCCTATTTCAAGTCAAGTTTGCTGTATAGTGTATACGTCTCCCTTCGTTCGGGTTCGACGTTCAATCGGCAACTTTGAACCAGTCTCAGTAACCCGAAATCGTTACTCTTGTCTTTAATTTATCATGCACAGATTGGAAACGATTCAGCTTTAAAAGTTAACGTCCATTTCGAGTCAAACAAGACGTTCTAACTCGTTATTTTGACGAAATTTCATGGCGAGTACATGTTTAAACATGCTCATTTCAACATGTAATTTCGGATGGTCCAGCTTCAAAATGCATAGAGTAGTGTGCGAGGTATTCCAGGTACCGTACAGACTTTCGCGCCGGCTAACATGTTCTAGCGTGCACCCCCTTGCCACTTGGCAACCGTTGCCAACGGCCTGGTAGTCTGGTGCATGACTCTATTATTATGCGAGTGCCATAGCGCAGAGGCCGGACTCTAGGACTTATGCAAATCCATCACGCAACTGGCTTATTCCCGCACTTTGAGGCAGGTTATGCTCCCGTATACCTCCACTGCAGGCAGTATTGCACCACAAATAACACGCAAATAAAAAAACAACAAATGTAAGAAAATGCCGACTTGCCTTTAAAGGCATGTAGAGCAGCTACTTCCCGTTCAAGTCGGCACTGCACTGAACAGTCTCTAGTACATATTTCGACATATACATCGGCCAAAAGCTGTCCTTTTGTACGAACGGCACAACTATACGTA
This sequence comes from Henricia sp. BOLD:AAB3569, assembly GCA_037783545.1. Taxonomy (NCBI): domain Eukaryota; kingdom Metazoa; phylum Echinodermata; class Asteroidea; order Spinulosida; family Echinasteridae; genus Henricia; species Henricia sp. BOLD:AAB3569. The sequence continues at coordinate 3,663 of JBBELK010000272.1, read as the reverse complement.
CAAAAAGCGCACTGCGCGATTTGAATTTACTGCAGTGATTTCCCAGCATGCAACATACTGGTAGGCCGGCTGTCAACGCCGCGTAATGCATAGTTCCGAGATAGTCTGGTACCCAGACCAAAAATTCTTTGACTAGACTTTATTCAGTCGTTGTATGTGGAATATGTGGAGCGAGAACCAGTCTAAGTTCCGAGATTGCCCAGTTAATCCCGCCCCTTAGATATTGTTGCTATGTGCTCACAAGCCATCGCAAAAAAATGGCGACACAACGTACAAAGCAACGGGACTCGAAAGCACAGATTCATTGGAGAAAACTCAAAGGTATTGATGTTTTAGGGTCGACAGTTACCGTAGCACACACTGAGCGAAGGGATAGTAATGCAGGGAGTGACATATATTCATAAAAATGCGCTTTCCTACCTTTGAACATCGAATCGCCCGACATTGAAACCAAAATTCACCCGGTCACTGGCGCATACAACATACAAACTGTATGGGCAGAAAATCGCGTGATTGTGTGATGATTGCATCACTTTGACCTATGTGGGCGCCGTCTGCTAGCTCTGTTGTGATTGGTCGGCGGGTTCGGCTTGATTGACAGGTCGGAACTATGCATTACTGCCGCGTACCAGGGAAAATCGACGGGTAACAGAAGATTCTCTGTTTCTGAACGGTAACATGGCTGTATTTTAACAGATGAAGATTCAAAGTGTCTTGTTCCTGAACAAACCTGTAATTTAAGGGCATATCGTCTGTAATCAAGCAGAAAAATATTTTTAAAATGTACACAGACGGAAGAATGTTTGTGCAATAACAACAAATTCCAAAAACAGTAAGAGTTACTGTTCGATTTTGACTTTTTTAACAGAAAAAAACACCTGTGACTTAACACAATTTGTTATAGTGTACCAATGTACTACTTGTAGTGGGAGGTTTGTGTCTGTCATGCAGATACAATTGTCTAATCATAAAAAAATCATTCAAGCGGAATGCATATCCTCAATAACATATCTGCGTACACCACACAATATCCCTAACCTATTTTGAGTGTAATATAAGAAGTTACATCGCTGCAATTGGCGAAGTAGGTGATGAAATAACAATTATTGGAAAGGCCATGCAGCGATGCTTTCAGACTCCTATCCGAGATCTGGAAAAGCAAAAAGAAAAACAAAACTCAAAATACACAACAGCAATGTCATCCCAATTTTGCTCAATACCGTGGAAACCTGGCAATTGAAGAAGACACGGATACCGAAATTAGATGCTTTTGATGGCCGACGCATCATCGCAACATCCTGGGTATCAAGTGGTCAATGATATGTCACAGATCTGGAGATCAGAGAAAGAACTTAAAGGGCCTGTGACATGCTAAACAACTTTGTGCCTAAGCTTTGCTTCATAATGACGGATTACTTGTTAAGCAAGACATACTATTGTTCGTTTGGATGTAAAATCAATACAAGTTGACCTTTTTCAACTTTGAAGATTTCACTGCAATAAATCACAGACAGAGGGCGCTGTTTTGAGTGCATCACATAAGGAAGACAGAAGGGAAAAGTTAAGAAAAAACATAAGACTTCAAGTTGGACTTGTGGCAAATTGCTGCAGTTTCTACCCCCAGTTTTGTCATGGCTTACAGCAGGCAACATGAGTAGTATGTAGTGAGCAATGTACACCCCTGTAGGTGGTGATAATGTTCAAAATATGTGTGGTGTCGGGTGGTGCCGGGTGGTGTCATGAGCAAAAATGGTGGTGTGGTGCGGTGCCATGCTCCATATGGTGGTGTGAGGTAGTTGGTTGCCGCCTACCCCCAAATACAGCCCTAACTATAATCCCACTTGGTGGTGACAGGTACTTTGTTTCCCCCTAACTCACCCCGCCTCCTATCTCACCCCGCCCCCAGCACACACCCCATTCATTTATTTAAAAACAATGTCGAAAAAAAGTTCGAACCGTCGTTAGCTATTGCAAGGACGGTGATGGAGTCAAAGAAAAGATTTACGATTCACGCTAACTTATGAACATCATCATGACGATCGATAGTCGTTTAGCAGTAACAGATAATGCGGTACTCGTCTGAAAATCATTTCAATGTGACGTCGTCTATTTGGAGAAAAGATAACTAATCAAAATCATCAAATTAATAAGAGTAGAATATGTGAAGACAATGTATATAAAATATCCACTTGATATAAGGAAATAAATTAAAATGTGTATGCAAGAGTATAAGGAAACAAGGTTTGATATGGTATTTCTCAATCTGCTCGCAGTTACAACCTGTATCCTTGCTTTACATTTCCTCCAACCTAACATTACGCCCCTGGTTTCCTTGTAATTATCACGTCACTACAACTTACATCCATAGTTTCCTCATACTTATCTCGATGTCAGTTGAACATACATCCTTACGTTCCGTTTCTTCAGTTTGATAAATCTGCCACAGACAAATAGGTGTCCTTAGACCTAATCCGCACACCATCACATCCTTACGGTCTGTTTCCTCCAACCTAACATTACGCCCTTAGTTTCCTTGTACCTATCACGTCACTACAACTTACTTCCTTAAGTTCTTTAACTTCCTTGTTACCGACATACAATTTGAACGAAAGGTTTACTTCCTTGTCACCGACATACATGTACAAGTCGGGATCTATAAAACCCTTGAGAAGTGTGTCCGAGGTTTCAATTCTTGTGCTGGCATCATGTCTGAACAACCCGATGACGACCCCTACTACCCGTTTAATTCTCCAAACAAACTAATACGTGTCGTCATGCTGAGATGATGGCATCATTAAATATTAGTACTCACAGCCACGGTTGTACTACGTCACATGTCTTTTCATTTACCCATTTTACCACAAAAGAGAGCACCGAGATCTTCGTTTTCAGTTTTAAAATCCGCTATGACAAGTCCCAACAACTATTGTGTAGTCCTTGTGACTTTGAAGACGATGACAGCTGCCATTAATCTAACACGGGACATTGTTTTAAATAAATAAATTATTCAAAGTTGTAAACGTCAATTTGCAGTTACAAATTATTGCACATGTATTTTAATTGACTTATCTATTAGTTTTTGTAAATGTTTCTTTGTGAAATGTAATAAATGAGCAGCGAGCTGAGAAAATGAGCAGCGAAAATGAGCAAGTGAGCAGCGAAAATGAGCAAGTGAGCAGCAAAATTAGCAAGTGAGCAGTAAAATTAGCAAATGAGCAGCGAAAAAGAGTAAACACGGGCGTTATAGAGAGCAAGAGACATTCTATAAGAAAAATGAGTAGTTATATATATATTAACGATATAATCTGGTTTGTTACCATTCGAAAAGCTACCTCTGCAATCAAACCCCATGCTTGTCACCAGTGTGACGAAAGCTTTGGGCGGAAATATAACCTACGGAGGCATGCAGAGCATGTACATGCTGAAGATGAATCCAAAACGGACAGAGTTGACGATGATCGTGAAAATGAATCTGAACGTTCAGACGTGGATAATTGTGAACCTAATTTTAAAAAGCGTAGATTTCAAGATTCAGAAATAGAAAGCTGTGGAAGTGACTCTACGCAGGCCGATGACGAAGATTTTGAGGATGCTGATCAATCGGAATCTGAAACAAAGAAAGATGACAAATCATCGGATGAAGATGCTTCCAATTCTGAATTG